>OY728133.1:465420918-467920918 GCA_963277665.1 Viscum album | reverse complement strand
TTTTTATGACACCATGATGATGCAGTGATTACCTCATTAATTAAAGATTTTAATAAAATGGAAGGATAATGTAAAATACAATACTTAAACTTTTCAAAAACCTATTGGATGAGTATATTCAGAACCCTTGTCACCTTATCCTCGAAATATATCATTGTGGGACCTTTTAAATCTGAAAATCACTTCATAATAATGTAACATTTCATTACTTTCCAAGAGTGCCCCTCCTCTACTCTTATAAAGGGACCCCACCTCTACCACCTTATTCACACCTTCAAATCCATTTGGCTCGGACAAACTCTGCCCAAATACTCTCTCAACTTCCCTATATTACTCCTATAAGCCCCACTTTGGGCATAATTCTTCCCAAGGAAGCCTTTGGATCAAATCAAAAAAGAATTACCCGATTTTAATGTAATGTCTTCTCTTATGTTGTTTTGTTTTATTTTGCTTCTCAAACCCCCTAAACTCTTTTTATTCTTTTCTTTTGTAACAAAACCAGTATCTTAAATATACTAGGATGTTTTTATGAGAATGATTTTATTTAAACTTACACACACCTTCGTCTAATGGTTAAAGAACATACTGTTTCTGTGGGTGGCGAATTACTGCCTCATGAAACGATGATTGTTCAATCTTCTTTTAACACCTCTCATGGTGGCCATTATGATGACACTATTTTCATATATGATATATATATTATGTTTATGTTTTTTTATGCTTCTTTATTTCTCATTTATGGCATACCTTTATGATTTCCATTATTGGTAAACGCGATAATTTCATTTTAGGAAGTGCGGACTACCGCCCCCTCAAAGTGATTTGAATAGTTAATGCCATATGTGGGATGTATAAAGGATGGAGTAAATGGTATTATACATTATATTATACTTGAATTATATTATAACGTTATATAATTATAATTTCATTCCATTAAATACGAAATAGAAATGAAAGTAGCGTTCATGCGTACGTACGACTTACCGTCTCCATGAACGGTGCATTTCATTTCTTACCTCTAAACGTTATGTAATATTATAAATGCATGTATGTAATAGATATATATTATATATATGATATCTACATCATGAATATAATTCTGTATATAATGGATATTTCACCACATGAACAACTTTTAATTATAAGAAGTTTATTTTTGACTCATGTACCAAAGATCAACAAAATGACTGTTATTAACTTAAATAATTACATAATGTTCATAACATGGTAATAAGTGATATAAAAGGAATAATGAACTTTAAAAAGGTTATTAATCAAGTTGAAATTAACTCTAGTTTATTATTCAGGATATTAAAGAACGATCGAGTCAAGTCAGACACGAGGTAGGGGAACTTCTTAACCCAATTTCCATTCTTTGGGTTAATCTCCTACTTTAAAATTATGTCATGATATTATTATTTCATATCTTGTATTTATACTTTCTTTATGTGTAGATATAGTGAATACATATAATATATCTATCTTATTTAAAAAATGATATTTTTATGTGACTTCGTCTCAATCTCCATTCATTAAGGCATATTTTGTTTTATACACAAATTTCTTTTATATGGTGTATAAACCCCTTTGACTTTTACGTTTATTCAAAAGGAATATTTTTATATGAATAGTTTTACTAAATGAAAAAAAAGGAATGTTTTTCTTGTCGTATGTATGTGGAGACAACGACTTCTCCACTGTCTTGACCATTATTTGAGTTTCAGCTTCCTCGACAAGCCATAACTTTTTTTAAATGAAAAATAAATACCAAGTTTTAATTTTCTTTTATTTTGGTATTTAAAATGGTTTTGATAATGTTTTTATTATATCAATGTGTTGTATTGATATCTTGTGATTGAAATGTGGAAATTTAATGTTTCTTTTATGCGTGTTTTATGTGATATGATTATGTTATGGTTTATGATATGTTTAAACCTATTCATATGAGGAATGCATTGGACTTAACAAGTGACGGGTTGAGCCCGCTATAGCTCCTCGATGCATCGGTAGGTATCATGAGACAAACTAGTGTCTTGGCACGAGGCCTTGACAAAATCTTATTTGTAGTCTTGGCACGAGGCCTTGGCTATGTGGTTATGATAGTCTAGCATTATGAATTCCATTATTATGAAAGTGGTTATTGATATTGCATGTGATTATTCGACCAGTAGAATATCCATGTGAATAAGTAAATGGTATTATCTCATTTTAATTTTTCCATATTATGTTGAAGTTCAAGTTTAAAAGGCTTTTGTTTTAGTTATACATTGCCTTAAATGTTTTTGTTTATTTATGAAAGCTTCTGCTATATTGTTATCCTTACTGAGCATCTGAGATCACCCCTTTCAATGTTTTAATTTTTCCAGGATGTGAAGAAGTATTTTATGAATGACCTGAAGGGATAATATGAGGGGATATGAATACAAGATGTTGTTGTAGTTTTGTATTACTTTATGATGTAATGTAAAACTTATGAATGTATCTAGTGTTTCAAGTCTACTAAACTAATCGGTCATTGGAGAATTGATCTTTGTGATCATGCCAATGTTACGTAATAATGCACCGACTCTGGGTAACTGGGGTCGGGGCGTTACAGTTGGTATCAGAGGCAGTTTAGTACTAACCTTGGAAGCTAGATTTAGATAAACTCTGATTAGAGCACATATCCCTAAGATAGAATTTGAGGATTAGTATAGAATGACTTCCTAGAATTTTGGTATTATAGATATTTTATGAGTTTTCTGAGCAATACATCCCTGTATGGATACGAGCAGGTAGAGGCAGCTCTGGCACAGATGTACCTAGGGGTAAAACCTGAAAACATCTCTTTGAGTTAGACTCGAATGGGAACTGGTGCACTACAACGGGCCTTACTGCACTCTTGGTTACGACACTCCCGGGGGATATGCTTAGGATAATTCTCATTTTCTTTACAAAACATTATGAAGGGTTTATGAGTATATACTTTCTCAAGGAAAACATTTTTATGATTATAGTTCAATTTATGTTAAGTGTTTTACAAGTATGGAATTATGTATTTTGATTCACAAACTAAACTAGTTTATTCCATTGTTTAGAAATGGCGCCTAGTGGGAGGAATGGAAACCGTATCAATGCACGTACTCCATGTAGGGATTTCCCTCATACTCAAGATAATTATAGTGGAGCTGGAGATACAACAAGTGATGATCAAATTATCACCATACTGGGACAACTCACTTAGGTTATGAATAATAACCTTACTCGTATGGAGCACCCTGATCCGCAAAGTGGAGGATCAATGTTAGACCACTTCATGAGGAAACAAACTCCAACATTTAATGGGGGTACAAATCCATTAATATCTGAGCAATGGATAAACTCGTTAGAGAAAATATTCCAAACCTTGGGGAGTAGCGAAAGGGAGAAAGTTGTCATGGCAGTTTACCGCCTCACTGGAGATGCCGATCAATGGTGGTCACTGATTCAAAACACAAAGGAATATGAAGAAGTATCAAGTATGTAATGGAGGGAGTTTGAGGAAATTTTCTTATAAAAATACTTTCCACATGACCATTGAGCAGATATGGAAAGGAAATTTCAGAGTCTGAGGCAGAAGGAGGATGAGAATGTCGCAAAGTATGAGGCAAACTTTACAAGGTTAGCAAGACTTGCTGCAGATTATATATGTAACCCAAGAAGTAAGATTGGTCATTTCTATGATGGGTTAAAACAATTTCTTCTTCAAGCTTTAGTATCACAATCTTTCTCAGCATACGAAGATATAGTCTTGTGTGCTATCAAGACAGAAAAGGAATTATCTAAGTCTTATGACAACAAAGTAAAGCATGAGAAGAAGAGAATGGTGGAACAAGAGACAGATAAAGGGAAAAAGAGAAAGAATGATTTTCCATTATGCGATAATTGTGGGAAGAATCACCCTGGTACTTTCCTAAAAGAAATGGGAGTTTGTTATAAATGTGAAGAAAAGGGTCATCAGGCTCCTGATTGCAAGGGAAAGAAAGAGGCTATCAATGTTGAATGCTACAATTGTAGGGAAATGGGGCATTATGCAAATGAATGTCCTAATCGTCAGGGAAACTTACCTCAGAAAAGTCTAAGGGATCAAGGACAATCTTATTCTATTACTACAGTTGAAGTGGAATAATTAATGTATTGGTGGTTTTGGACTCAAAGATTATATTCTAGTTATAAGAATAATGTGATATATATAAGGATTGTACTGCAATACTTGTTGTTTTCATTAAGGTTTTAATATGATGAAGGTAATCATATTTTTATATGTGACAATAAGAGAAACTTTACTTTGTTTGAGGAATCTAATGATACAATTGATTTTGGAATTTAGAGACCTTTTAGAGAAAGTCTGGATGGAGGTATTTTGGATAACTATAAAGGTTGGAATGGATTAAGTTGAACTTTGGATAGTATTGTTTAAGGTTAAAACATTTATGAAGATTATTTTGGGAATATTATAATACTATATTTTTTGGAAAAGGACAACCTGCAGGTTGGGGGATAACCCGTCGCGTCGGACAAAGCTGTAGGAATCGAACCCACAACCATAGTGTGACAGGCCTTTATTACCTACCACTAGCCTACAGGAAGTCCCTGGTTATTAAATAATAGTTTTCCTAATCTAAATGGTATGTGATACAATTATGATAAATAGAATATTTTTGAGTTCTATTACCTTTTGGAGTGAAATATGGGTTTGTGGTAAAAATTTATTAAAGAGTGAAAGTCTACATGACAAGTAAGTATATTTCCTTACGTTCTTAGTAAATCTCCTAAATAAATTCCTAAACTTTATGAAAGGTAACTTAAAACAAAAATGTTTTCGGTTAACTTTTCCTATTGGGGAATCAATGACCATTTAACCAATCACAAGTTTGTGATTTTCTTGTAGTTAACTTTCTCCTAATCCTGTTTTATACAACTCTCCATCAGACCTTGATGGTTTGTTTTTCCTCCATATCCATATTTTCATAGAATCCTAGTATGGGATATCTCGGGTGACATTTTTACTTCTCTTTCTTTCTTTTAAAGTTATATTTTTATTAACCTTATTTCCGATGTTGGTTTTCCACAAAGGTATTTTCTATTTTCAACCTTTTATTTTCAAAGAAAAATTTTAAATTGCGAGGACACAATTTATTGAAGGAGGGGAGAATGTAACACCCCAAGTTTTCATGGTACGCTCCTCTTTGAATAATAGAGCAGCGTGTGTTGTACGCAACCTCGAGTTCTAACACACCGTGACCAATAAAAGTAGCAGTTATGAATAGTAATACCCACTTTTTGAAATTATATAAATTTTATATTTCAAAATGGACTTCATTTTTGGATTCGGAATATCGAAATTAGCCTATGTTGAATTTTTGGTATTTTTCTGAGAACTTCCAATTTTTTTATGAATAGTGAAAAATACTTAAAAACAATTTTTTTTTATCAAAATAATTTTTTGTGATAAATTATACAATTTAGTGGTTTTAAAGTATAATTAGAATACATTTTTACCATTTTATCCAATGGTGGTCATTAAAATTAATTTCACTTTGAAATAGGACATAAACAATTGTCAATATTTTGATATATATTGTTTCTTAAAAACACGCTATTTGCGGTGACAGTGGGGATTAATTATAAAATTAATTAATGAAACTTATATGTTTTGAATTTTTTAAAATAGACATCATTTTTGAATTCGAAATATCAAATATAGCTTAGGGTGAATTTTTGGTATTTTTCTGAAAAACTTCAATTTTTGATGAATAGTGAAACCACTGAGTGGTAGTTTAAAAACTAATTTTTCGTGTAAATTAAACATTACCACTTATTTGTATTGAATTTAAAAAATCCGACATACATGGTTGTCATTAGGAAGTAAAATGTGGTTCAATGGGATTAAAATAATTTTTGGTGAATAGTAACATTTAAGTTCTATTAATCGCGATTAAAGGTAATTAGTGAAATTTAAGGTAAAAATGATATTATAAAAATATGAAAATATCCTGACACTTGTCCTAACCTTATTGGATAAGTCATGGACTACCAATACAATCCATGGGTCAACTTGGGGACCCCATGAAGCCACTTGGGTAAGAAAATGACATTAAGAACTTTTTATTTAAAGTAAAAATAAAATTGTCACAAACATGTGTTGTTTTACTAAAACAATTATTACATGGGGTTATATAAGTTAACTTTTTGAATATAAATATTAATTGTAAATATAAACTGATTTTATACATCATGATATTTTTTTTATAATTTTTAGACATTAAATAAATTAAAGTTTTTATGACACCATGATGATGCAGCGATTACCTCATTAATTAACGATTTTAATAAAATGGAAGGATAATGTAAAATCCAATAATTAAACTTGTAAAAAAACTATTGGATGAGTATATTTAGAACCCTTATCAACTGAGCCTTGAAATATATCATTGTGGGACCTTTGAAATCCGAAAATTACTTCATAATAATGTAACATTTCATTACTTTCCAAGAGTGCCCCTCCTCTCCTCTTATAAAAGTGCCCCATCTCTACCACCATATTCACACCATAAAATCCATTTGGATCAGCCAACCTCTACCTAAATACTCTCTCAACTTTCCTCTCTTACTCCTAGAAGCCCCACTTTGGTCATAATTCTTCCCAAGGAAGCCTTTGGCTCAAATCAAAAAACAATTACCCGATTTGAAGGTAATGTATTCTCTTATGTTGTTTTGTTTTATTTTGCTTCTAAAACCCCCTAAACTCTTTTTATTCTTTTATTTTGTTACAATACAAATATATTCAATATACTAGGAATTTTTTATTAGACGGATTTTATTTACACTTATACACACCTTCATCTAATGGTTAAAGAACATACTGTTTCTGTGGGTGACGAATTACTGCCTCACGAAACGATGATTGTTCAATATTCTTTTAACACCTCTCATAGTGGACATTATGATGACACTGTTTTCATATATGATATATATATTATGTTTATTTTTTCCTTATGCTTCTGTATTTATCATTTATGGCATACCTTTATGATTTCCATTATGGGTAAACGCGATAATTTCATTTTAGGAAGTGTGGGATACCGCCCCCTCAAAGTGATTTGAATCGTTAATTCCATATGTGGGATGTATAAAGGATGGATTAAATGGTATTATAAATTATATTATACTACAATTATATTATACCTTTATATAATTATAATTTCATTCCATTAAATATGAAATAGAAATGAAAGTAGTGTTCATGCGTACATACGGCTTACCGTCTCCATGAACGGTGCATTTCATTTCTTACCTATAAACATTATGTAATATTATAAATGAATGTATATACTGGATATATATGATATATATGATATCTACATCATGAATATAATTCTGGATATAATGGATATTTCACCACATGAACAGCTTGTAATTATAAGAAGTTTATTTTTGACTCAAGTACCAATGATCAACAAAATGACCGTTATTAACTTAAATAATTACATAATGTTCATGACATGGTAATAAGTGATATAAAAGGAATAATGAACTTGAAAAATGTTCTTAATCAAGTATAAATTAACTCTAGTTTATTATTCAGGATATTAAAGAACGATCGAGTCAAGTCGGACACGAGGTAAGGGAACTTCTTAACCCAATTTTCATTCTTTGGGTTAATCTCCTACTTTAAAATTATGTCATGATATTATTATGTCATATCTTGTATTTATACTTTCTTTATGTGTAAATATAGTGAATACACATAATAGATCTATTTTATTTAAAAATAATAATATTTGTAAGGGACTTCGTCTCAATCTCCATTCATTGAGGCATATTTTGTTTTATACACAAATTTCTTTTATACGGTGTATAAACCCCTTTGACTTTTACGTTTATTCAAAAGGAATATTTTTATATGAAGCATTTTACTAATTGACAAAAAGGAATGTTTTTCTTGTCGTACGTATGCGGTGACAATGACTTCTCCGCCGCCATGACCATTATTTGAGTTTCGTCTTCCTCTACAAGCCATAACTTTTTTTAAATGAAAAATAAATATCAAGTTTTAATTTTCTTTTATTTTGGTATTGAAAATGGTTTTGATAATGTTTTTATTATATCAATGTGTTGTATTGATATCTTGTGATTGAAATGTGGAAATTTTATGTTTCCTTTATTCATGTTTTATGTGATACGATTATGTTATGGTTTATGATATGTTTAAACCTGTTCATGTGAGGAATGCATTGGGCTTAACAAGTGACGGGTGGAGCCCGCTATAGCTCCTCGATACATCGGTAGGTTTCATGAGACAAACTAGTGTATTGTCACGAGGCCTTTACAAAATCTTATTTGTATTCTTGGCATGAGGCCTTGGCTACGTGGTTATGATATTCTGTCATTATGCATTCCATCTTTATGAAAGTGGTTATTGATATTGCATGTGATTATTCGACCAGTAGAATATCCATGTGAATAAGTAAATGGAATTATCTCATTTTAATTTTTCCATATTATGTTGAAGTTCAAGTTTAAAAGGCTTTTTTTTTTAGTTATACATTGCCTTAAATGTTTTTGTTTATTTATGAAAGCTTCCTCTATATTGTTATCCTTACTGAGCATCTGAGCTCACACCTTTCAATGTTTTAATTTTTCCAAGATGTGAAGAAGTATTTTATGAATAACCTGAAGGGATAATATGAGGGGATATGAATACAAGATGTTGTTTTAGTTTTGTATTACTTTATTATGTAATGTAAAACTTATGAATGTATCTAGTGTTTCAAGGATACTAAACTAATCGGTATTTCGAGACTTGATCTTTGTGATCATGCCAATGTTGCGTAATAATGCAGCGACTCTGGGTAACTGGGGTCGGGGAGTTATAGTGGAAATCAAATGAAATTCTTATTCAAGAAAGGCAACACACCCAACAAGGATCATCCCTGGGTAAGTCTCAAAAGCATCAGACCTGATGGGAGAAATCCATTGAATGAATCCTAGACTAGGAAACTGAGAACATTCATGAAGCTTCCCATTTGAGTGAAGCCAACCACTAAGCATTTCTAATGGCCTTGGAAACAAGGAGTTCACATGAAGTCCCAGCATCAAACCTGACGTACACCCGAATGGGAATGCGTGAGATCAAGAAAGTGATAATAGAAGTAGTAACCATTGTGGTACAAGATCAACCCCAAGCCGTAGGGCTACGGTAATTTTAACACAAAATGCCCCCATAAGGCTAGAAAATCTAGACCAAGGCACAACAATGAGAGAACAAGATCAAACCCAACCTGTAGGGTTGGTGGTATTTTTACCTCAACCACCCCTAGCTAAAATCATTCTTTTCCTATTTAGGGACCATGAAAAATAGAGAGGTCTCATGTTCCATCTCGTCTTGTGACTCATTCCCTTCAGAAGGTAGGTGTTCATTAAGGTCGTACAAAGATTCCCTTCGATTTACCCTTCATTGAGAGTAATGAAGAAGAACCTGGAATGGAAGGAAAATATCCAATAATGGATGCCAGTAACCCTACCATTCAACAACTGGTACACCACCCACAATGTGTTATGCATTAATAAATGTCATGAACATAAATCCTACGAGTCACACTGAAACTGATACAAATTAAGAAGACCAAGGAGAGGATTATTCCATCTAGAATCCAATCCACACTGAGAATGAAGGTGTTCATACTTGGAACCAGTGGGTTTCCCTAAATTTGGGTGTTCCCTAGTCAATCCTCCATCACCTACTCAACAAGTCCCTAACAGAGGGAAGAATAAAAATATAGTCACACATGAACCACCTCCTCCTCCTAGTGAGAAAAATCTCCCTACACTGGAAGAAATATTTGCTCGGTGGGAGGAGGAAGTGAAATAGTTGAGGCAAATCAATGCTAAATTACATTGGGGTTTACCTCAACCACAAGGGTTTATCCTGTAAAATAAAGGCCCATAAATCCGTCCAACATAGCACCTGGTCTATAAATCAACCTGGAACCGACCTGGAACCGGTCATGGATGGATATCACAATTTCTTCCCATTGAATAAAAAACCAGCACTAGTGTAGAAAAATCCTCTAAAGATTCCCTTGGTTGAACATCTGCCTCAAGTACCAGTAGAACTAGCACATTAGATATTTCCCTCTATTTTGGTCATCCAAGTTTGGTTTCAACAAGATGCACATAAAGGGATCATTAATAACATCGAGTCTTTGGAAGCTCAATTAGATTCCATGGAAGTATGGTACACTTTGGTACATCCATATCGAATACCTTTCCTCGAATGAGTGAGTAATACTCCACCACCACCAAATTTCGGGAACCCCATGTTCCTAATATTCAATGGTTAATGTGACATGGAACAACATCTAATGCATTATGAATCTTATTATGATCCTATGATGGGAACCCCATTGAAAAAAGAAGTAGTGAAACTCAGATGCTTCATGCAAAATCTACAAGGTTTAACCATTTTATGGTACACCAGTTTTCTATCTCAGTCGATAACAGGATGGGAGGATCTCCGGTGATAGTTTCTTTTCCAGTTCAGCTCAATACTACCAAATAAAATAGTCAGTGACCTCATGAACTGTAATTATAGGGATAATGATAGAGTCTTAGACTTCATTTTCAGGTGGAAAGGGCTAAAATACTCTTTGAACTATCTACTCCCCCGGGATTTGATGTTTGTTATGTGAATTGATAACCTATGTGATGAGCTATGAACACCACTCATCCTAGTAAAATATAAAAATGGGTTTCAGTATTTATCTACCATCACCCAAATAATAGAAGACTCCTTAAAATGGACTAAGCTCAAGTCTCAGGTAGCCTCACTAGTCCTAGGAAAAAGACTTGGAGAAACTGAAGAGGCCTCCATCACGCTTAAGCCAACCCCTGCACACACTCAAGATATGAGGCCTGCATCGTATCGTACAGGTCCCCCTAGGAACCAACAGCATCCTTTGCCTTGACAAGATGAGTGGAGGGGACCAAGAAGAAATTATTTTGAGAAACAAATGAATAAAACTTACCTGTTCCAAGATGATCAAGTCTATGGATATTTTATAGCCGCTATGAACTGAAATTTACTCCATCTACCAGAGCTGAAAAGATCCATAAAGAATCTGGTATTGGTGATTGGACAAATTATTATACTATTTATCAGATACTAGGACACTCCATTCAGTAATGTTTCAACTTCAATGAACTCCTATAAAGAATGATAGATTATGGGGAATTCAAACTGGGACCACTGCCAGCACAAGTGAAATATGTTTCCACCATAGACACTGATGAAGGAAAAAATGAAAATAAGTTGTTAACATAAGGGATCATAAGTTCAATAGTTGTATGACTTGTAAAATAGTCATCTGAGCTCATGTCATACTCCAAGCATAGTTTAAGAAACCAATTATACCCCTAGAAGCTACTGTTGCAATGCAGTCGATGCCCTCATCCCCACAACCCTCCAAAATTCAGTAGTTCAAGAAGCAGTTTGACCAAAAAGGTAGGAAACAAGTGAAATAAGATGAACTTGTGCAAAGGAAAAAAATTTCATTCACCCTCTTAGATTTTATTCCATAAAATCTAAAATCACAAGCACCACCCCTCTAAACGGCATTACCATAAGCTGTCAATCAGGATGATTCATCATGAGATGAAGAGTTGATCTTTAGATCCATTAATTCTATACACTTAATGGACCCCTTATTTGATGATGAGTGTGGCTATGAACCCAAGTACCCTACAACAAATCAGGGAGCTAGAGGTAGATTCTATATAAACTAAGGATATCAAATAAGATGCATCTATGGAAGAATATATACTCATGGTTGCACCCCTGCTCAAACCATCAATGTTGAAGAAACTCATAGAAGTTCCCTTTAGTGGACCTAGAAAGAATAGGAATATCCCCCTGCACCTTACAAAAGCCACTCTAGCCTAGTTATTTTGGAATATCCATCATAAGATGAACAGGTGTCTAACCACCCTCAACATGTACACTGGCATGCTCGGCCCAACCCGCAAATAATGGAAGCACCACCATCTCCCATTTTGGGGGGTCAGTCCATCAACATCCAATGATCAAGACCCTAATGTGCCTGTGAAAGAGCATCCTCATGCTGGGAAGTTCCAGCCTTTAGACCAAAAGTATGACATCCTAAAATAGTTGTTGGAATCTTCATGTATTAATCATGTTTTAATGATCAAAAATCTTATTCAACCTAGTTAACTCCTATAAATTACATCCAATCCTGTTTATTTATGTTTAAAGTTTTATCATTGTTTAAGAAGAGCCATGCAATATATCAATTACTCTACATTCAGTTTACTTACTTTATACTATCTTTGATCTACTCTCATAATACCTTATTTTACAAATGATGAAGTCTAATCCATTCTATTATCATAATTACTTAAGTATGAACACAGTTACTTTGAAAAGTCTGAGACACCAAGAGTCTACCACCAGCTATGTCTTTTTGGAAATATGAAGCCAGACACCGTGAAGCCAGACACTATGAAGCAGACACTGTGAAGTAGATGCTGTGAAGCAAGACATCGTGAAGCAAGACACCATGAAGCAAGACACTGTGAAGCAAGACACCGTGAATCAAGACACCGTGAATCAAGACACTGTGAAGCAAGACATTGTGAAGCAAGACATCGTGAAGCAGACACTGTGACCGCGAGACACCGTGATAAATCTAGACACCGTGTCAAGGAGACATTGTTTCCATGACTTACTGTGACATCATTTCTTAAACTATTTTGTTGTCTTTCAATTTAATTTCTAACGGTCATATTTTATGAATTTAATGCACTGACATAATTAATGTTTCTTTGTAGAAATACCATCGGACAGTATGAGGTACGAGGTGAAAAATACATGCAACTTGTTGGCTCCAACACATGTATTCCAAGTTAAAAGTAAAGTGTGGCCAAGAATCATTGTGTGCGGTACAAAAAATGAAAAACAAGGCTATGAGAAACCAAATGAAGAACACTGAGAAAATTTCTGAAGGAAGGATTGTCACATGCATGCAACCCAACTCTGAAGAACATATTAAGTACACTAGAATCTAGAGTACATCTCCACACTGTCGAACCTCACAAAGAAAACAAGCTGAATCGTGACACTCTATTTTATAGACGGGGACTTGAACTCTGTGTCTGCTTCATCTCAAAAGTTCAAAGCTGCAAAGACAAACACTCAGAGCACTTATAAACCCATATTTATATTTCTTCTCTGTTGTGTATCTTTTTATTACCTCTCGAGCAGAGTGTTTACCTATAGAACAACACACTCTATCTCCTGTATTAAACTGAAGGATACAAGATATCCTTACTCAACCTTTCTCTTACTCTTATGTATACCCACAGATAAGTGTGAAAGAGGTCCCTGTGTGGCCTGGTTATTTTGTACCCACAAAAACTATGGAAGAGGTCCCTGTGTGGCCTAGATAGTCCTAGTACTATTGTTTACCCCAATCCAGGGTGTGGATCAAAGTTTATTTATATAAAATGCTTGGTGGAAGGTTATCACCAAGCGGAGTGGATTTGGTCTCAGCTTGAGACTGGACCACTTGTTTAATATCTGTTGTGCTGCTTAAATTTTTTATCTCTGTTTTATTGTTTTACTGTATAATCTAGAAATCTATAATTTCACTTTGATAGTTAATCTTGGAAAGAATTTATAATTGGCTTGTCTTAGTAGAATAACTTCAAAAGTAATATTAATAACACAAATTAAGATTACTGAGAATTAATCAATCTTCTAAGAAGTTACTTAAACAGTCAAACTCTTATAATAGTATAACCTTGATTAACTGGGCTGTATTTAATCTTTAGGTAAATCTTTTCGAAATAATTTTTACAGAAATTTTTATAGTTACTCAATTCACCCCTACCCTCTTGAGTAATCTACTCCGACCAACATTTGGTATCAGAGGTTGTTTATTATGACTCTGTATCATCTTATTCAACTGTGATTGTAGTTTTACTTTAATGATCCATAAATTTATATTAATTATAAATTTTTATCTCTTTTAAAGTAATACTTTATTATGGATAATATATTGGAAGGTGCTTCAACCAACAGACCACCATTATTTAATGGAACCAATTATGCTCAATAGAAAATTAAAATGAAAATGCATTTAGAGAGTATGAGTTTTGAAGTTTGGTCATCCTTTATAGATGAATACAAAATTCCTACTTCTGATAGAATCACATGGGATGAACCTACCAAAATTGCCTATAATAACAACTTCAAAGCTATGAATTCTTTATACTACTCCTTAAGAGTTGAAGAGTTTAATAGAATTTCTGCTTGTAATACTGCCCATGAAATTTGGGATACCTTATCTACCTCACATGAAGGAACATCTAGTGTAAAATAAATGAGACTTAATACTTATACCAGCAAATATTATAATTTTAAAATGAAACCTGATGAGCCTATTTCTGACATGTATCTTAGGTTCAATAAGATCGTCAACACAATGATTTCTCTTGGAAGAGAAGTCACTGCCAAGGAACATATCATGAGGATCCTTAGATGTCTACCTGACAGATGGAGGGGAACCTCTATCTCTATTAGAGAATCGTGTGACATCAGTAAACTACCTTTAAAAGAACTCATTGGGAAATTGATGATGTATGAGGAAGAGATGAAAGTCAATAAAGATGAGGATGAACCAAAGAGGAAATATGTTTCATTCAAGACCACCACCTCTAAGCACAAAGACAAAGGGAAACTTGAGGCTTCTGTAGAAAGCTCCACCAGTGAACAATCATCATCTGATAGTGATGAAGAGATGGCTCAACTATCCAAAAGATTCAAATTATTTTACAAAAAGAAGAACTTTTTCAGAAATCCTAACTTCAAGGGAAAATATGACCAAAAAGGAAACTGGAAAGACTGGAAAAGAAGTGACAAGACTGATGAAATTTTCTGCTATGAGTGTAAGTGCAAAGGAAATATAAAGGCTGACTGTCCAAAGCTCAAGTACAAAAAAAATATATGAGGAAAAGGACAGGAATTAAAAAAAGGAAATGAAAGAAACCTGGAGTGCTTCTGAGGATAGTTTAAGCGACTCAGAGACATCACATGATGAACAGGATAACAAAGCCAACTTGTTCTTTATGACAAACACATCTGAAGTAACACTGGACACTTCTGTACATAACTCATACTATTCTGAAGATGAAAGTGACTCTAAAAAAATGACTAATGAAGAAATGTTTGAATACTGTAATATGTTAGAAGATACTTGTAATGAGATGAAAGATAAGTACAAATCATTAAAGAAGCAGTATGCCTTGACTAAAACTATTAGTTCTAATCTTAGTATAGAAAAGGAAAAGAATGCTTAACTCTTGAAGGAAAATACTGAACTCAAATTGTCTAATGAGAAACTTAGAAAAGATTTAGAAAAGTTTACTAATGGTAAAAATACCCTTACCCAAATTCTAGGAAAACATATTGCCCCTAAATACAACAGTGGCATTTGTTATCAACCTGGTAAAAGAAATTTTGGTAGAACAAAGTTTGTTTCAAGATCTAGGACATATAGTTTTACTCCCAACTCTGGACTTAAATCAACTAATTCAATTCATGATACATGTTCTACTATTTCAAGATTTTATGGACCGAATACAGTTTATTTTTTAAATATTGTACACAATGCTTATAAGAAACCTATGAGGAAAATATGGGTTCTAAAGCACTTATTACTAATATTACTGGACCCAAACAAGTATGGTTACCAAAATCTATTTTTTCCTAATCTTTTTGTAGGAAAAATGCTTTAAGAGATCCTACAAAAGTCTATGGTGCTTGGACAGTGTATGTTCAAGGCACATGACAGGAGACTACTCATGCTTCAAGAACCTGATAAAAGTAAATGGATGACATGTCACATTTGGTGATAATTCCAAGGGAAATATTATTGGACTAGGCCAAATTGGTAACTATAACTCAGTTTTAATTTCTAAAGTACTGTTTGTTGATGGTTTAAAATACAATCTTCTTAGTATCTCACAATTATGTGATGATGGATTTCATGTTATATTTGAAAATGATGCTTGTAATGTCTTCAATTCTAAAGATCAATTAGTATTCTCTGCATTAAGAAATGAAAATGTTTATTATGTTAATTTAGATTCTTTAGCTTCTCAAAATACTTCAGGCTTAAGTGTATTTCATAAAGAATATTGGCTCTAGCATAGGAGACTAGGACACTGTAATGTTCACTCCCTTATAAAGCTATCTAGAAAAATCCTAGTTAAAGACTTACCCAAACTTGAGTTTCTAAATGAAAAAGTGTGTAATCCCTATAAAAAGGGATAACAACACAAAGTTTATTTCAAACCAAAGAAATAAGTGTCAACTTCTCAACCTCTCGAACTGGTTCACATGGATTTGTTTGGACCATCTAGAGTTTCTTGTCTAAATGGGAAGCACTATGTTTATGTTCTTGTAGATTAATTTTCTAGATATACTTGGACCTTATTTATGGCTCACAAAAGTGAATCTTGCTCTTATTTTACTAAGTATGCCAAGTCTGTAGAAAATATTAGTGGACTTAGAATTAAATCCTTAAGAAGTGATCATGGTTGTGAGTTTTAAAATCAAGAGTTTGAATCCTTTTTCTCACAAAATGGTTATAATCACAATTTCTCTGCCCCTAGAACACCTCAGCAGAATGGAGTTGTAGAGAGAAGAAATAGAACCCTGCAAGAAATTGCTAGAACAATGCTTAGTGAATATGACTTACCTATTTATTTTTGGGTTGAAGCTGTCAATACAGTGTGCTACATAATCAATAGAGTGTTTATCAGACCTATTCTTAAGAGGACTCCTTACTAATTATAGAACAATAGAAAACCCAAGGTTAGCTACTTCAAAGTTTTTGGTTGCAAAGTCTATATTCTTAATACCAAAGAAAATCTTGACAAATTTGCATCCAAAAGTGATAAAGGTGTCTTTTTAGGATATTCCATGTCTATTAAAGCCTGTAGAGTGTTAAATAAAAGAACTAAGTGTGTGGAAGAATCTGTTCATGTCAAATTTTATAAAATAAATCCACATGAGGCTAAAACCATCCTAGAGAATCTGGAGGATGATGTATCAAATCTGAACATCAATTCAAAATCCTCAAATTCTTCTGTGAAAGAATCTGTGAAAACTTCCAAATTTAAAAATTCCCTATAATCAAGTCACAATAAACCTAAATCTATTAATGAACCTGAAATCACTAGTCCTTATTTTTCTAGAACTTTTATAACCCTTAAGAATCATCCCTTGGATGCTGTTGTTGGAGACTTAGACAAAGGAACTCAAACTAGAGCTTCTCTTAGAAATTAGGTTGAACATCAAGTCTTCTTGTCACAACTTGAACCTAAAAACATTAATTATGTTATAAATGAAGAATTTTGGGTGATGGATATGCAAGAATAACTTAATCAGTTTGAAAGGAACAAAGTTTGGAAACTTGTTGAAAGACCCAAGGACACTTTCACCATAGGCACTAAATGGGTATTTATAAATAAGGTAGATGAAGCTGGTAACATAGTTAGAAACAAGGCTAGACTAGTTTCACAATTCTATAGTCAAGAAGAAGGAATTGACTATAAGGAGACCTTTTCACCAGTAGCTAGACTTGAAGCCATCAGAATCCTGCTTGCCTATGCTACACATTTGAATTTCAAACTATATCAAATAGATGTTAAGAGTGAATTCTTAAATGGGTATATAGATGAGGATGTTTTTGTTAAACAACCCCCTATATTTACAAACACTCATTTTCCAAATCATATTTTTAAACTATCAAAAGCCTTATATGGTTTGAAGCAAGCTCCAAGAGCTTGGTATGACAGATTGAGTGCTTTTCTTATTTCCAAAGGTTTTACAAAAGGAATATATGATCCTAACCTTTTTATAAAACGAATTTATAATGATGTTTTAGTTGTTCAAATCTATATAGATGACATTATTTTTGGATCTTTGAATAATTCTATATGTGTTGATTTTTCTAAAATGATGAAAAACGAATTTGAAATGAGTTTAAGGGTGAACTAAAATTCTTTCTTGGATTTCAAATCTTTCAAAATAATAATGGAATTATTTTAACCCAAATTAAATATACTAAATATCTTCTAAAACATTTTGGATTTGATAGCACTAAAAGTAGTGACACTCTCATGAGTACCACTTGTAAGTTGGATCTTTATGAAGATGGAAAATATGTTGATCAAACCACTTATAGAGGAATGATTGGAAGTTTACTCTACTTAACTGCTAGTCGTCCTGACATTATGTTTAGTGTGTGTATGTGTGCTCATTTTCAAGAAAACCCTAAGTAATCTCATTTAAATGTTGTAAAGAGAATTTTCAAATACCTCAAACATACACCCAAACTAGGATTGTTTTATCCTAAAAGACAATCATTTGAATTAGTTAGTTATTCTGATGCTCACTTAGGTGGCTGTAAGTTAGATAGAAAAATCACCTCTAGAAAATTTCACCTTTTAAGAAAGTCACTAGTATCATGGTGTAGTAAGAAACAAAATTATGTTGTATTATCTACTACATAAGCTGAATACATAGCTACTGGCAGTTGTTGTGCACAAATTGTGTGGATGAAACACACATTACTAGCCTGAATGGCCCGAAGGCCTTCATTTTTATTGATTTTTGATAACCCCCCTTTCAAGGGATAAGGGGGAACCCTTACAAGGCCCTTAGGATCAGATATTAAATGGCCCGTAGGCTTATGAGATTACATTACCTGAAGGTCTTAGGGAATTCAACCAGACTATCTACAAGGAACTTCCCCTCCCCAGCATCTGCATCATGATAGTATCTCTCCACCTTTGCATGACCATCTGGCTAGGCTTACCATGAAAGCACAGTCTGGTCCTGATGGCATAGCCATACCCTCTCATTCTGACAAATCCATTTGGCTCTGCTCTGGTGAGTGCACCTTCTCTAAATCCTCTTCTAGGGCTGCTCCTTTTTTCTCGGACAAAGCACATTGATGTAAGACATCACTTTTTGAGAGATCGTTATCAAAAAGATGATACCACTTTGGAATTAATAGGTACTGAATATCAACTTGTTGATATATTCACCAAACCATTAAATTCTGAGAGAATAGACTACATCATACATGAAATAGGCATGATAAATCTCAAATAGATACCTTAATTGTTACTGTTTTAGGTATTACTGTTTGATATCTTACTGTGTTATACTTTACTGCTTCATGATTATGGTTTCTCAGCTTACTGTATCACCGTAATACTTAGTTACTGTGTCTCATGTTTACTATCTCACCGTAAATTTTTATGTTTACGGTCTCACAGTTAGTATTTTGTACTTACTGTCTGACATTTACTATCTCACTGCAACGCACACTGAGAAGTTCGTTCACGGTCTCACCGTGAAGCTCATTTACTCTCTCACCATAATGAACATACACGGTCTCACCATAAAAATTCTTTATGTTTTTTATTTAAACCCGTATCACGGTAATTATCCTTTTCACCTTTTTTATTTTCCTGTATTTTTATTTTTGTGACGATTGGTATTCCTAAATGATAAAACAAAGAAAGTATCACTCGATTATTCTCTCGATATTTCTTCTACTTACTCATTTTGAACCCTTCTTCATCCCCACAACCCTTCTCTCGCTCGAACCTTTAGTGAATTCCAAGAATGAAATGTTTTTCATCATCAACACCTGAGAAGCGCAGCTTGAAGAAGAAGAAGATTACACCTAAGCTAACACCCGAAGGACCTTTAAATCTGAATCTAGTAAACCATGTTGTTGTACCTGAGAAAGAGATTTGCCCCAAATGGATTTTGTCTAGTAATTCTCTGGTATTGAAATTTTTAGAACAACAAGGATGGTTATAATGGTTCTTGAAGGAAGATAGACCCATCTACCCTAGGTTAGTGGATCAGTTTTACCAGCACGATCAATTTTCCTTCGATTCTAGTGATAGTTATGTTGTAAGAAGTTGGGTCAATGGATAGAGATGCTCATTCTCTTAAAGGTTATGGGTTGCATTCCTTAGGATACCTCATGAAGGAATCTGTGAGGATTATCATAGAGGACCTCCACCTTCAACCAAATTCTTTGATTTAGAAGATGCCCTGAAAACCTTAACTAGAAATGGAACCTAGAGAAGATCCATTGCTGCTGAATTAGATGGAGAATCAAGGATTCTGTTCAAGTTCCTAAAGAATTTGGTTAGTTTGAGAATAGGTGATTTTTCTATTTTAAAATATCAAGATGTGTTTCTGATTCACCTTATGAAAAATAGGCATAAAATCAACCTGTGCAAGTATATCATGCACCATATGTGTGAGTTGATCAAAGTCATATCCAATTCAACTTCTCTATTTTACTCTCGGCTAATCTCAACCATGATTCTTGACAAAGTTATGGTTGGACCTAATGATGAAGTGATTAAGGACTATGAGTACTGCCTCTCAAAATCCACTATCAAAAGAATGAAGATAAACTGGAATCCTTAGAAAAAGGAATGGGTAGAATACAATGATATAATTTATGAGAAATTCAATTCTGTGGATCATACCTCAAGACCAAAAGAAATTTCTGATCCTGTTTTGGAACCAGATGATATTGTTGAGTATCCTAAAGAAGAGGAAGAAGAGGCTGAAGTTCCACCTAGGGAATCTGTTATTGTTGAGGAAGATATGACTACTATTCCTCATATAGTTCTTGAAGAAGAATTCCCTACTCCTAAATAAGATTTTAATTTGGAAGCTCAACCTGAAGCTGTAACAGAATCAGTTGCAAAAGAACCTGAAAATCATGCCATAGAAGAGCCTACATTAGAATAGCCTCTCGTAGAAGAGCTACCTATTTTGTAAGAGGTAAATATTGAGGAACTCCCTGTGGAACAATATGTTCCTGAAATCATACCTTCATCTGAAGAACGGATGGAGCTAGATTTTCGGCTGGCTAGACAGGAAATGAGTGAGGAACTTAGAGCTGAGTCTGTAGAATTAGATCAAGATCCTAAGACTCTCTGTCCAGAGAAGTAGGCACCTGTTGAGGGGGATAAAACCCCAAATCTTGAGTCTATTGAAGCCTCACATCCAACTGAGTCAAGTCTTGTAGACACTCAGTATAAATTTCCCAGTTTCTATGATGTGGATGACTCTCAGCAGGTTATAGCAACTAGACTTGATATTTCCTCCCTATTTCAGTTGAAATCAGTCTTCAATATTGCACCTGAGAAGGAACCTGATCCTGTACCAGTCCTTACTCCTAAACCCTTATCTGAACAGCCATATTTTGTGAGTAAGGATGATTTGAAGAAATTTGGTGCTACCCTCTTATCTGGAGTTGAGAAACTCATTAATACACAACCTTGTCCTGTGACAAATTTAAGTGAGAGAGATGCCTCACTATTATTGGAGAGAATTATTTATCAAATACAACCTAAGATGCTTCATAAGATTCAAGAAGTAAGAGTTAAAAATAAGCTTCTCAGTAATAAAGTAAAGACCCTAATAAGTATGGTTGAAGACATGCAGAGAGAGCTGCATTCGAGATCTGATCCTGTTTCTCCTCCTGTAGAACCTGTTGCTCCTCAAATCCCATAGGTTGGTGTGTCTCAGATTCAACCTTATCTAGCTTCCTTAGATGAAAAGATCGCTGAAAGTAATAAACAAATTGTGAAGGAAATGAAAGATATAGTTTCCAATCTTAATAAACTCACTGATGAGTATACAGGGTGTCTTCGAAAGGTGTTGAATCAATTAAAATCTCTAACCACAACTATCAAATCATCTTGTCAATCCTATAAACCCTCCTTGGACAGTGATCTACTCAGAACTGTAGTCAAAGAAGAACTTCAGAATGTACTCAGTGGTTTCAATACGGCCTTGTTATCTGAAGTGGTCAAGAACAGTGATAGAGTTCTTGACCTAGTACAAATCCACTCCAAAATTGCTAATGATTCTCAACAAGAGATTGCCAAGAAAGTGGATTTCTACTTCAACAGAATCTTCTCCAAGACCGATATGACAAACCATTTCAAGTACCTTGTAGAAAATCTGTGAATTCCTCCTATGACTCAAGCTTTCAAGACCCAAGTCCAGAAGCTCACAGATTTTACTCGATTGTTGGAAAAGTTTATGGAGAACAAGGATGATTTTGAGAAAGCCATACAGTATGGTGGGGAGATCATTGCAGATTTCATCAAACTTCTGAGACCCTATCTTCATGTCTAGATTACATCCATTGTTGCTCCAACGGCTGTACCTCTCCGACCTGGGCTGCCTACCTTCACCTCTACCCTAACCTCAACCGCTATGTATGTCGGCTAAGCACTAAGTCAGATCCGGCCTGTGATTCTCGATCAACAACTGCTGATATCTTCTAATTGCTCTTACCTTGGATCCCTCAGTCTTTGAAGGCCTTCCTTTACCCTCTTTATCAACCACCTCTCTTCCCTCTTCTACCTCGACCTCTGCCCTTATGGCTTTCTATTTTTCCACTGCAGCTAAAGGCAAAGAGAAGGCCAGCCCCTGAAGAAGAATAGTGATTACTCTTTTTTTGATAGGGATGTTATTGCTTTTGTATTACTCTTCTATTTTGTATTGAACCTTGTTTACTATTAATGGAATGTTTTTTTGACTTCTCTTATTCTATATTTTTTATAATCCCAAAAGGGGTAGAAATTTCTATATGCTAGCCATTTATCTCTATAGTTGAATCCAATATACACTTTAACTTTACATGATTTGTGATCATCAAAAAGGGAGAGATTGTTGGACTCCTCATGTATTAATGATGTTTTAATGATCACAAATCTTATTCAACCAAGTTAACTCCTATAAATTATATCCAATCCTTTGTATTTATGTTTAAAGTTTTCTCATGCTTTAAGAAGAGCCATGCAAGATGTTAATTGCTCTACATTTAGTTTACTTACTTTATACTATCTTTGATCTACTCTCATAATACCTTCTTTGACAAATGCTTAAGTCTAATCCATTCTATTATCATCATTACTTAAGTCTGAACGTAGTTACTTTGAAAAGTATGAGACACCATGAGTTTTCCACTGGCTATGTCTTTCTGGCATCGTGAAGCCAGACACCGTGAAGCCAGACACGTGAAGTAGATACCATGAAGCAAGACACCGTGAAGCAAGACACTGTGAAGCAAGACACCGTGAAGCAAGACATCGTGAAGCAAGACACCTTGAAGCAAGACACCGTGAAGCAACACACTGTGAAGTAAGACACCTTGAAGAAAGACACCGTGAATAAAGACACCATGAAGCAAGACACCGTGAAGCAAGACACCGTGAAGCAGACACCGTGAACAAGACACCATGACTGTGAGACATCGTGACCATGAGACACCATGACCATGAGACACCGTAACACTCAGACACCATGATCAATCTAGACACCGTGTGAAGGTGACACTGTTTCCATGACTTACTGTGACACCATTTCTTAAACTATTTTTTCTTCTTTCAATTTAATTTCTAACGGTCATATTTAATGATTTTAATGCACTGACATAATTAATGTTTCTTTGTAGACATATCATCAGACAGTACGAGGTATGAGGTGCATAATACATGCAACCTTTCAACACCAACACATGAATTCCAAGTTAAAAGTGAAGTGCGGCCAAGAATAATTGTGTGCGATAAAAAAAAAGAAAAACAAGGATGTGAGAAACCAAATGAAGAACATTGAGAAAATTTCTGAAGGAAGGATTGTCACATGCATGCAACCCAACTCTGAAGAACATATGAAGTACACTGGAATCCAGAGTACATATTCACACTGTCGAACCTCACAAATAACACTAGATGAATCGCGACACTCTGTTTTATAGATAGGGACATGAACTCTGCATTTGCTTCATCTCAGAAGTCCAAAGTTGCAAAGACAAACACTTAGAGCACTTCTAAACCCATCTCCATATTCTTGCTCTATTGTGTATCTTTTTATTACCTTTCGAGCAGAGTGTGTACCTGTAGAAAAACACACTATGTATCCTTCATTAAACTAAAGGATACAAGATATCCTTACTCAACCTTTCTCTTACTCTTCTGTATACCCACAGACAATGTGGAAGAGTTCCCTGTGTGGCCTAGTTATTTTGTACCCACTAAAACTGTAGAAGAGGTCCATGTGTGGCCTAGACAGTCTGAGTACTATTGTTTACCCTGATCCAGGGTGTGGATCAAAGTTTATTTATATAAACTGCTTGGTGTTAGGTGATCACCAAGTGGAGTGGATTAGGTCTTGGCCTGAGACTGAACCACTTGTTTCATATCCGTTGTGCTGCTTAATTTAGTTATCTCTATTTTATTGCTTTATTGTATAATCCAGAAATCTCTAATTTCACTTTGAAATTTAATCTTGGAAAGAAGTTATAACTGGATTTTCTTAGTATAATAACTTCAAAAGTAATATTAATAACACAAATTAAGATTAATAAGAATTAATCAATCTTCTAAGAAGTTACTTAAACAGTAAAACTCTTATAATAGTATAACCTTGATTAACTGGGTTGTAGTTAATATTTGGGGAAATCTTTTTGAAATAATTTTTACATAAATTTTTATAGTTACTCAATTCACCCCTCCCCTCTTGAGTAATTTACTCCGACCAACAATAGTTATCCTTAGTCCCATCCAATATATCAATCCTAAATGCCATGAATCTATTGACAGACCTCATGGAATCACTTATAGAATCTTTGCTAAGCCCCCAGAAGTTTGAATCTGAAGTGTTCACCACATAAGTCTATTGAACAAATACCAACACTAAATAATTCCATGTGGTTATCTCCTTCATGGATCAAGATGAAGATTACTGTTGGTCAGAGTGGTTTACTCAAGAGGGGGGTGAATTGAGTACCAATTAAAATTTCTGTATTTAAAAACACTGTCTTAAAGACCCCCAAATAAAATAATAAATTAAACTGTAGTGAATTTATATTAAAGTAGAGGTTCTGTTAGATTCTCAAGGGATTGATTAATTCCCAGGTAATCAATACAGGAGTGTATGATTATCTTTTGAAACTAACTTACTAATCTATACTTAATATAAACACTTGATAATTTAATTATCAAAGTAACTTTAAAAACAGTATTGGTTTTAAAGTGATTAGCAGCGGAATAAAACTTTGAAAGAGATGGCACAACAAATGTAACCAAGAGGTTCAGTCTCAAGCCGAGACTTAGTCCTCTCAAAAGTTTATATAAAAATGATCCACACCCTGGATCGGGGTTCAACAGTTTACAACTGTCCAGGTCCAAGACCTCTACCACTGTTATTCGTGGGAAACAGTACAACAGAAACCAGCTGTCTAGGTCACACACGACCTCTACCACTTTTATTGGTGGGAAAGAAAGAATGCAAGAATTTGGTAAGGATTTACAAATCCTCCAGTTTAAGTACAGGAGACAGTGTATGTGTTAGATACAGCAGATAACACACACTGCTCGAAAAGTATAATAATAAATCACAGAACAAGAGATGTAGAGTTTAGAAATGGTTCTGGTGATTTCAGTGTAGCTCTGGACTCCTTTGGATTCGATCAGAAGTGAGTCTGAGTCCTCTTCTCGTTTCTGGTTGAGAAACAGAGTGTCGTATGCTCCAGGTTCACAGACAGTGAAAATGTAGTGGTTGAAGTTATTCAGTGCTCTTCTTATATGCACAGAACACTTCTCGAGTGTTCTTGATTGTCTATGAGCTTCTCTGTGTTCTTGATGGAACTGGTTTTTCTCTTCTTGATTCTTCTCGTTCTTGTGTTTCTGGTATATTCCATCCACCACACTCTCCTCTTTGGGCAGCGTAGTCTCCTCGTATTTATCTCACGGGCAACAGGAGACAGAAAAGATTTCCTTTCTGCAGGTACGAGGTACTGATTCCTGACATCCGACAACCTTTATCAGATATTTGACAAATCATTAAAATGTACATGATATGACCGTTGGATAGATTAAATAAAGATAGAAAATAAAGAAATTCAAACAATGAGTCGAGTGATCGGTAGGTAATCAGCATCGGTAGCTTGGACATCGGTAGCTCAATGTCATTAGTTGCTTTGACTCTATCGGTGGCTCTATGTGTCGGTTGGTATATGCTTGTATCGGTGACTTTGTTTATAGGTAGCTCCATGCGTCAGTAGCTCCATGCATCGGTAGCTCCATGCGTCGGTAGCTCCATGCGTCGGTAGCTCCATGCGTCGGTAGCTCCATGCATCGGTAGCTCCATGCGTCGGTAGCTGTGATTCTGTCAGTAGCTTCGTCTATCGGTGACTCTTATTCCATCGGTAGCTATTTATACTTACACCGGTAGCTTTATGTTTGTATCGGTAGCTGTCTGTAAGTCAGTAGCTTAAATTTATAAGTACATCGGTAGCTCTGTGTTAAGTATATCGGTGACTCTGTCTGTCGGTAGACTAAGTCTATCGGTAGACTGGGTACCGGTAGCTCTTTATCAGTAGCTATAGGCAGATTACTTATCTGTTTTATGCAGAACACATCCGATTGTGTTAGAATCAATTTATAACTTGTATGAACATGGATAAATGAGGATTAACATATTCCAAAGACTATTTTAAAAATTATTATTGTTTTGATCACAGATTTGAAAGAATTAAAGTATAAATCAATGATACTTAAGAATATCATAGAGAATGAAAACATAATTGGGATTTTCAACACATATGAATACATGATTGAGATTATCAAAACAGGTGAGGTCAACAATCTCCCCCTTTTTGATAATCACAATTTATGATATGGGAATTTAACATAGTGAAAATATAATAGTAAAGAGTATAATATTGAATTCAATTTTCTCAGAGAAAATAGCATCAGAGATAATAGAAATAGTATGATATAGACATAAGTTATCATAGGTAACAATCATAAGGTACCGAAGGTAAAAAGAAACACAATAATATCAGAGATAAAATTGAAAAGAAGGTAAAGTGTGTCCCCTTATTCCTTATTTTTCTCCATTGAAAAATATTTCTCATTCTCTCATTTTCCGCTTATTGTTCTCCCCCTTTGTGATAATCAAAAAGTGGGAAAGCATATATAGGAGACAAATAAAACATGAGAAGTAAAATGAGTTCTTCTGTATTAGAGCAGTCAGAAAGTACAGAAATAGAATACAAATGAATTCCTGTCAAAAAAAAAATCCTGGCCACTGGATCAAGCCACATCTTCAACGTGATATTTTCCTTTGGGATTAGAAGAAGGTTCGGGTGGTGAGGATACAGGTGAGGGTTTTGGAATGCCAGAAATGATCAAAGGAGGCTGGGCCACTGACACAGAGTCAGGCCTATAGGTTGAAGATCTTTGGGTGATCATTGGTGTGAGGCTTCGAATAGCTTGAGCAGGAGTCAGCTGGATTGTGGAAACAGCTGAGGCAGAAGCAGGCAACGCAGGAGGTACGATGACTGGTCTGGCATCAACATGCAAGAAGGGCAGCAACAGATTTCTAAAATCCATAATAATTCCTCCTCCTCATTCCATAGCAGAGATGAAATCATCTTTGTTCTCCATGAATTTCTCCAAGGCAGGATTCAATTGTCTTAGTTGGCTCACTTGTTCTTTAAAATCTTGAGTTACTGGAGGTAGCTTCATGCATTCCAACATCAGCTTGAAGTGGTGTTCGAGTTGATGCTTGGTGAAAATTCCGGTGAAGTAGTAGTCCACTTTGCTCTTTATGGCTTCCTGATAGGCAGAGGCTTCTCTCATATAATCTTGAACAATCTTCATTATTTCTCTAGCAGAATCTCTTGTAGAAAGCACCACTCGGCTCAACTCTGATGAGTCCACAGAGCCACTGGTTGAAATAGAACCAATCTCCTCCTTCAACATTGCTCGAACTAAATTCATATCAATTAATAGTTTGGATGTGAGAGGGCCAAGAGATAAGGAAACAGTTTCTTTGAAACTCTTAGACAAACCACTGATTAGGCTTTGAACTTGAGAGTCCTGTAATTGAACGTGATCCTTCACTGAGGTTTTGAAACTTTCAAACACCGAGACAAACTGGCTTACTACACTCTTCACATAAGCTAGGTCCTTGTCAGCTTGAGACTTGGAGCTCATATAAGAATCCAAAGAAACAACTGATGTCTTGAGAGCTTCAAGATCTGCTTCGATTCTAGAAGACTGAGTCTGGAACTCTTTCACTTCTTCCATAAGCTCAGACATAAAAGAAGATAAATTACAATCCAGAGATAGCTCGAAGGATCTCTCTAACATTTTCATTTCTTCATTAAAGCTTTGCTTCATCTTAGCAACTGATACACTGAATGATTCTTTCAGCTCATTCTTCATGGATTCAAGATCATATTTAGAGACAAAATCATTAGGGACAACTGCAGCAGATCCCCTTGCTGAGGCCAAACTAACTACAGAATCAGTCATTATTGATTGAATTGAGGATGCAAGGGAGGTTTCCATTAACTTCACTTCTTCAACAAAACTGGATTTGAGGTCCTCTTTCAGCTTATTCAGATCATGAAATCTGACCACATTATCGGGCAACAACTCAGAAGCAAGATCATAATTGGTCTTCGGTCTATTCACAGACATCTCATTATCAGAATCCGGATAATCCAATCCACAGACTATAAACCCTGGGTCTTCTACCCAGTCTCCAAACTCAACAGCTACTGTAACATTTCCAAGAACAGATTGATGCTCCCCCTCAATGGGTGCATTCTCATGTATCACAATAGCATTCAGTGATGGATTCTCTTCATCAGAATCTTCTACTACAAGTTCCATCAGTGCAGCATCTAGAAGATCTTCTGATACAGGTACAGCTTCTTCTGTATCTCTTTCTACTTCAGCAGTCGGCATAGCTGAGTTTCCAATCAAAGGACTCATACTTAAACTACCAGAAGCAGGCGATTCAGATACATTCTCCTTTTCCTATTCTTCTTGGTGAGGTACAGACTGGTCTTCCTCATAAGTAGACAAAATTTCTTCTACCTTTCCTTTCCTAGAATAAACCAATTCTGCAACAGGAGTTGGGGGCAAGTCTGGATCTCCTCCAACATCCATGGGAGTTTCTTCTTCTTCTTCTGTTTCTTCTTCTGTTTCATTACTATAAATAGGTTCCTCTTCATCAGGTCTCAGACTCGGATCTCTCATATCCTTTGGTCTTGAGGGATGATCCACAGGATTAAACCTATCATATATCTTCTGATCATCACTGACCCATTCTCTCTTCCATGGGTTCCAGTTAATTTTCATGTACTTACAAACAGTCGAGGTGATGCAGAAATTATTCCTGACTACAACTGTCTCATCCTGAGACTCAGCTATTCCTTTCACTTTTATCATTACTGAAATCATCTTGGCAAAGAATAAATCATTAGTCTTTGACTTTGGTCTAATCATGTCTTCCATTTGAAGCATTAACAATCTGCACAGATTGATTTTCACACCATGTCTTAGCAGATGAAGAAGATAGATATCTTGATATCTCAGATTTGAAAAATCTCCTCGCCTCGGTATCAACACATGCTGAACAAACTTGAAGAGCAGTCGATTCTCTCCATCCATTTCAGCAGCAACCACTTGCCTTTGATTCCCATTTCCGGTCAGTTCTTTTATGGCGGTTTCATAATCAAAGATGTCACTGCTAGGTGGCATTGCTCTTGATACGTACCCAGAGACACCTTCATGTGGTACTTTTAGACACTCAGCCCACTCTATTGAAGAAAAAGACATCTCTTGTCCATTTAAGAAAGAGCTTACCCGATTCTCATTTTCAGACTTCTCGAAGCTTACAAACTCATAGAACTGTTTTACCAACTTCGGGTAGTATGGGCCATTGTTATTCGAGAAACAATCCACCCATTTCTGGTCTTCCAGAATCTCGAGTACTAACGATTTTCTAGGCAGTAGCCATTCCATGCACAGTTCCTTCTTGATTACTATGTCTCTATTCTGCAAGTGAGGATTCACTGGTCACTTTCCCGATCTAGTTTTGACTTCACTAACACTGGCTTTATGTTGTGTCTTCTGCTTCTTAGCGTTTGGTTCTACACTTTCATCTCTGGCGATAGGAAGCTTAGTTTTTGCCATCGCGGGTTTAGGGTTCTTGGCCGATTTGGGAGCTAAGGTTCGAATATGAGAGATTTTGAGCTCGGTGAGGTAGGAAGTGGCTTAGACTTAGTTTTATCATTTAGGAATTCCAAATAAACAACTAAAATAGAGTAAGATAAAATAAAATAAAGCGATTCGTATTCTTGGCGGCAGACAGATGTAAAACATTGCATCGGTGTGACTTAATCATCGGTGAGAGAAAAAAAAACATCGGTGAGAATTGTACATCAGTGAGAATTTCACATCGGTGAGAATTTTTACATCGGTGAGAATTTCACATCGGTGAGAATTTTCACATTGGTGAGAATTTCACATCGGTGAGAATTTTCACATCGGTGAGAATTTCACATCAGTGAGCATTTCACATCGGTGAGAATTTTCACATCGGTGAGAATTTCACATCGGTGAGAATTTTCACATCGGTGAGAATTTCACATCGGTGAGAATTTTCACATCGGTGAGAATTTCACATCGGTGAGCATTTCACATCAGTGATAATTTCACATCAGTGAGGATTTTACATCGGTGATCGATTGTGATTAAACATTCCCAATTCGTTTCTTATGTAACTTAGCCTATCCGAACTTAAAGGTTTAGTGAAAATATCAGCCAATTGATGTTCAGTGCCAATAAATTCAAGAGAAATATCACCTTTTTGATAGTGATCTCTTAGGAAATGGTGTCTTACATCTATGTGTTTGGTTCTTGAGTGAGATACAGGATTCTTAGAGATGTTTATTGCACTAGTGTTATCACAGTTGATTGAAACATGTTTAAAAACATATCCATAGTCCAAAAGAGTGTGTTTCATCCACAGAATTTGTGCACAGCAACTACCAGCAGCTATATATTCTGCTTCGGCAGTAGATAATGCAACTGAGTTCTGTTTCTTACTACACCAAGAAACTAAAGATTTTCCAATAAAATGACATGTTCTTGATGTTCTTTTTCTATCTAACTTACAACCAGCAAAGTCAGCATCTGAATAACTCATTAACTCAAAGGATTGTCCTTTTGGGTAAAACAAACCTAAGTTAACCGTGTGTTTGAGATATTTAAAAATTATTTTAACAGCAAGCAAATGAGATTCTTTTGTATTAGCTTGAAATCTAGCACACATACATGCACTAAACATAATATCAGGTCGACTAGCAGTAAGATAAAGTAAACTACCAATCATACCTCTGTACTTTGTTTGATCAACTGGTTTCCCAGTTTCATCTGCGTCCAATTTACAGGTAGTACTCATGGGAGTTTCACTTTCCTTGATACTATCCAGACCAAAACGTTTTAAAAGATCCTTTGTATATTTACTTTGATTCAAAATAATACCATTTTCATTTTGAAATACTTGAAATCCAAGAAAGTACTTAAGTTCTCCCATTAAGCTCATTTCAAATTCATTTTGCATACTTTTTGAAAAATCAGTACATAAAGAGTGTTTAGAAGATCCAAAAATAATATCATCAACATATATTTGTACAACTAAAACATCTTTAGAAATTCTTTTAATGAAAATAGTTGGATTAGCAATCCCTTTAGTAAAACCATTTGAGATAAGGAAATTGCTAAGTCTATCATACCAAGCTCTTGGAGCTTGTTTTAAACCATACAAAGCTTTAGAAAGTTTAAAAACTTGATTTGGAAAATGGGGGTTAGTAAATCCAGGTGGTTGTTCTACAAAAACATCTTCAATTATAAAACCATTTAGAAATGCACTTTTCACATCCATTTGATATAACTTGAAATCCAGATGTGCAGTATATGCAAGTAAGATCCTAATGGATTCTAGTCTAGCTACAGGTGAAAAAGTTTCCTCATAGTCTATACCTTCTTCTTGACTATATCCTTGTGCAACTAGCCTAGCTTTGTTTCTAACTATATTTCCAGATTCATCTACTTTATTTCTAAAAACCCATTTTGTGCCTATTGTCAAAGTGTCCTTAGGTCTGTCAACTAATTCCCAGACTTTGTTTCTTTCAAACTGATTTAATTCTTCCTGCATAGTTATTACCCAGAATTCATCATTGATAGCATCATTGATATTTTTTGGTTCTAGCTGTGAAAGAAAAGCTTGATGTTCAACCTGGTTTCTTAGAGAAGCTCTAGTTTGTGTTCCTCTATCAAGATTACCAACAACAGCTTCTAAAGGATGATTCTTTAGAATCCTCGTTGATCTGGTAAAGGTTGGACTAGAAATTTCAGGTTCATTTATAGGTTCGGGTTCAACAGAAGCAGATTCTGGAAAAAGTACAGAACTGGATGTTTTGATAACAGGTTCTTTAGATTTATCATTAATGTCCAGAACAGATAAGTCTTCTTCAATATTTTCAAGAGAGGTTTTAGACTCATGTGGATCAGTTTCATCAAACTTGATGTGAACAGATTCTTCCACACATTTAGTTTTCTTATTGAATACTCTATAGGCTTTACTTGAAATAGAGTAACCTAGAAAAATTCCTTCATCATTTTTGGAAGCAAACTTATCCAGATTATCTTTAGTATTCAGAATAAATACTTTGCAACCAAAAACTTTAAAGTAATTAACCTTAGGCTTTCTATTGTTCCACAATTCATAAGGGGTTTTCTTAAGAACAGGTCTAATTAAGACTCTATTAATGACATAACAAGCTGTATTTACAGCTTCATCCCAAAAATAAATAGGCAGGTCATATTCATTGAGCATGGTTCTAGCAATTTCTTGAAGGGTTCGGTTTCTTCTTTCTACTACACCATTCTGTTGGGGTGTTCTAGGGGCAGAAAAGTTATGAGTATAGCCATTGTGTGAGAAATAAGATTCAAAATCTTGATTTTCAAACTCACGACCATGATCACTTCTCAAAGTTTTAATCTTAAGTCCACTGAGGTTCTCTACAGATTTAGAGTATTTAACAAAAGAAGAACAGGCTTCACTTTTGTGAGCTAGAAAATATACCCAAGTATATCTAGAAAAATCATCTACAAGAACATAAACATAGTGCTTCCCATTTAAACTAGAAACTCTTGATGGTCCAAACAAATCCATGTGAACCAATTCAAGTGGTTGAGAAGTCTAAACTTCTTTCTTTGATTTAAAAGAAACTTTGTGTTGTTTTCCCTTTTGACAGGGGTTACACACTCTATCATTTGGGAATTCTAATTTAGGTAGGTCTCTAACTAGGTTTTTTCTAGAGAGTTTTCTAAGTGATTGAATGTTGCAATGTCTCAATCTTCTGTGCCATAGCCAAGATTCTTTATGAAAAGCATTCAAACAAGTAATATTCTGCTTAGCTAAAGAATTCAGATTAACAGCATAAACATTTTCATTTATTAAGGCAGAAAATACCAAAACATTCTTAGAATTAAAAACTTTGCAGGAATCATTTTCAAATTTAACATGAAAACCATCATCACATAACTGAGAAATACTTAATAAATTGTATTTAAGGCCATCAACAAATAAAACTTTAGAAATCAAAATTGAATCAGTGTTACCAATCTGGCCTAGGACGATGATTTTTCCTTTAGAGTTATCACCAAAGGTGACAAAGCCTCCATCAACTTTTATTAAACTCTTGAAACAAGAGAAGTCTCCTGACATATGTCTTGAAAATCCACTGTCCAAATACCAGGTCTCTTTACAGGAGCTCTTTAAGCAAGTTCCCTACAAAACAGATTCATATGGGAAATGATTTTGGTACCCAGATTTTCTTGGGTCCAGACAGGTTAGCCAATAACACTTTAGGTACCCATATTTGTCTAATGGGTCTCATATAATTTGTAGAATTGACATGCTTTGAAAGATAAACTTTATTAGATCCATAGCTATGTATATAACTGGTTGAAGCATATGAAGTTCCAGAATTACCTTCATTCTGTCCAGATTTAGAAATGAATCTAGTTTTGGCAATTTTCCTTTGTCCAGGTTGGTATCCTATACCAGTAGTATATTTAGGTGCTATTTGCTTTCCTAACATCTTTGTTAGTGTATTTTTTCCATTGGTGAACTTCTCTAAGTCTTTCTTGAGTTGCTCATTAGATAGTTTCAGTTCATTGTTTTCTTTTAATAGTTGAGCATTTTTCCCTTTTTCAATAGTAAGTTCAGTTTTAACTGTAGTGGTGAGAGCATGCTGTTACTTTAATGACTTGTATTTATCCTTAAGTTCATTACATGTCTCTTCCAGCATATCACAGTACTCAAACAATTCAGTTTTAGACATTGTTCCATAATCAGAGTCAGATTCTGCATTATTTCCAGAGTAATAATAATTTAAAGCAGGAGTTTCAGCAGTTACCTGAGAAGTGTTTGTCATAAAGCACATGTTTTCCTTATTTTTGTGTTCAGTTTCAGAGCTTTCAGATTCAGTAGAGCTATCCTCAGAAGCACTCCAAGTAGCCTTCATGGCTTTCTTAAACTTATTGTCCTTATATTCATATTTCTTTTTATAATTCAGCTTTGGACAGTCGGCTTTAATGTGTCCTTTTCTCTTGCACTCATAGCAGACAACATCATCTGATTTGTCATTCTTCTTCCAATCCTTTTTCCATTTACCTTGGTGATCATACTTACCCTTATAATTTGTTTTTCTGAAGAACTTCTTTTTCCTATAAAATTTCTTAAATCTTCTAGCAATGTGAGCCATCTCAGCATCACTGTCAGAATCACTTTCACTGTCTTCACATCTTGAACTTTCAACTACAGCTTGAAGCTTTTCTTTGTCCTTATTCTTTGAAGTTGAAGATTTGAAAGCGACAGACTTTCTTGGAGATTCATTTTCTTCCTCTTTATTCACTTTAAGCTCTTCTTAATACATCATCAGCTTGCCAATTAGTTCCTTGATAGGTAGAGCAGCAATGTCACACGATTCTCTGATTGAGACAGATGTGTCTCTCCATCTATCAGGTATACATCTCAAAATTCTCATAATTTGTTCCTTCGATGAGACATCCTTTCCCAGTGAGATCATTGTATTGACAATTTCATTGAACCTGAGATACATGTCAGAAATGGGTTCGTCAGGCTTCATTTTAAAATTATCATACTTGATAGTATAAGTGTTCAATCTCATTTCTTTAACATTCGTTGTTCCTTCATGAGAAACAGCTAAGGTATCCCAAATTTCATATGCAGTTTTACAAGAAGAAATTATATTAAACTCTTCATCTCCTAGAGCACAGTACAAGGCATTCATAGCTTTACAGTTGTTATTGTAAGCAGTCTTTATAGGTTCATCCCAAGTAGATCTAGCAGTAGTGGGAATTTTGTATTCTGATTCAATAGCAGTCCAAATATCAAAACCTATGCTTTCTAGATGAATTTCCATTTTCAGTTTCCACTGAGCATAATTAGTTCCATTGAAGAAAGGTGGTCGGTTAGTAGCAGAACCCTCAAGTCTATTGTCCATGATGAGAAAATTTTAAAGAGATAAAAATTTAGATATAACAGAGATTTTAAGAACTTTAAAATACAACTAAAATCACAGTTCAAAAGCAGAGTACTTTTAGAGAGTATTTTCGATCCTTTGATACCAAGTGTTGGTCGGAGTGGTTTACTCAAGAGGGGGGTGAATTGAGTACCAATTAAAATTTTTGTATTTAAAAACACTGTCTTAAAGACCCCCAAATAAAATAATAAATTAAACTGTAGTGAATTTATATTAAAGTAGAGGTTCTGTTAGATTCTCAAGGGATTGATTAATTCCCAGGTAATCAATACAGGAGTGTATGATTATCTTTTGAAACTAACTTACTAATCTACACTTAACATAAACACTTACTAATTTAATTATCAAAGTAACTTTAAAAACAGTATTGGTTTTAAAGTGATTAGCAGCGGAATAAAACTTTGAAAGAGATGGCACAACAAATGTAACCAAGAGGTTCAGTCTCAAGCCGAGACTTAGTCCTCTCAAAAGTTTATATAAAAATGATCCACACCCTGGATCGGGGTTCAACAGTTTACAACTGTCCAGGTCCAAGACCTCTACCACTGTTATTCATGGGAAACAGTACAACAGCAACCAGCTGTCCAGGTCACACACGACCTCTACCACTGTTATTGGTGGGAAAGAAAGAATGCAAGAATTTGGTAAGGATTTAAAAATCCTCCAGTTTAAGTATAGGAGACAGTGTATGTGTTAGATACAGCAGATAACACACACTATTCGAAAAGTATAATAATAAATCACAGAATAAGAGATGTAGAGTTTAGAAATGGTTCTGGTGATTTCAGTGTAGCTCTGGACTCCTTTGGATTCGATCAGAAGTGAGTCTGAGTCCTCTTCTCGTTTCTGGTTGAGAAACAGAGTGTCGTATGCTCCAGGTTCACAGACAGTGAAAATGTAGTGGTTGAAGTTATTCAGTGCTCTTCTTATATGCACAGAACACTTCTCGAGTGTGCTTGATTGTCTATGAGCTTCTCTGTGTTCTTGATGGAACTGGTTTTTCTCTTCTTGATTCTTCTCGTTCTTGTGTTTCTGGTATATTCCATCCACCACACTCTCCTCGTTGGGCAACGTAGTCTCCTCGTATTTATCTCACGGGCAACAGGAGACAGAAAAGATTTCCTTTCTGCAGGTACGAGGTACTGATTCCTGACATCCGACAACCTTTATCAGATATTTGACAAATCATTAAAATGTACATGATATGACCGTTGGATAGATTAAATAAAGATAGGAAATAAAGAAATTCAAACAGTGAGTCAAGTGATCGGTAGGTAATCAGCATCGGTAGCTTGGACATCGGTAGCTCAATGTCATTAGTTGCTTTGACTCTATCGGTGGCTCTATGCGTCGGTTGGTATATGCTTGTATAGGTGACTTTGTTTATCGGTAGCTCCATGCGTCGGTAGCTCCATGCGTCGGTAGCTCCATGCGTCGGTAGCTCCATGCGTCGATAGCTCCATGCGTCGGTAGCTCCATGCGTCGGTAGCTTCATGCGTCGGTAGTTGTGAGTCTATCAGTAGCTTCGTCTATCGGTGACTCTTATTCTATCGGTAGCTATTTATACTTACACCGGTAGCTTTATGTTTGAATCAGTAGTTGTCTGTAAGTCAGTAGCTTACATTTATAAGTACATCGGTAGCTCTGTGTTAAGTATATCGGTGACTCTGTCTGTCGGTAGACTAAGTCTATCGGTAGACTGGGTACCAGTAGCTCTTTATCAGTAGCTATAGGCAGATTACTTATCTGTTTTATGCAGAACACATCCGATTGTGTTAGAATCAATTTATAACTTGTATGAACATGGATAAATGAGGATTAACATATTCCAAAGACTATTTTAAAAATTATTATTGGTTTGATCACAGATTTGAAAGAATTAAAGTATAAATCAATGATACTTAAGAATATCATAGAGAATGAAAACATAATTGGGATTTTCAACACATATGAATACATGATTGAGATTATCAAAACAGGTGAGGTCAACAATTACATTATTCATGGACACATAAAACCTTTATATGTGTCTAGTATTATAAATGGTATTGATGTTTAGAAAGTTTTCATTGACAATATCTTTGGAGTATACCTCATTCCAGTGCAAACACTTCATCTGTTGGGCTACAATGAGGATAACCTAGCACCCTCGGCCACAACCCTGTTGGGTTATCAAAAAAAAGTTAGTAGAAACAGTTAGGCTAAATCAATCTCAAAACTCGGTTTGGGGACCTTATAGATGACTTAGAATTTTTGGTGGTTCGGCAAAACACGACCTTCAACGTCCTTTTAGGAAGGCCTTGGTTTCATCATCACGTGGTGATTCCTTCATCCTACCACCAGTGCATCAAATATTTCACTAATGGAAAAATGAGATATTGTACACTGATAAGGACCCATTTGAATCATGTGAGTCACACTATATCGATTCAGAATTCTACAAGAATAAAGGGAAGAAAATATCAGTCAATGGTATTGATTGGATCGCCACCCCAAATAGTTTGGAGATGCTCCCATATGACCCCTTCAAATATCTTAGTGAAGAATACATACTTCCCATCAACCATTTTGGGTGTGTGAGTTCAATCTCAAACACATACTCAATAGTCTTCATGGTCTTAGTCATGGCCACTGAGTCTAGAATCATTGAATAATCTTCTAAACCCTAAGATGATGATGAATTCTCAGATGGAAATACCCTCAAACCATATTTAGAGCTCTAGAAAATACTTGTCTTGTCCATTGAGTCAGAATAGGAAGAAAACAATCTTCTATCCCTCACTCCATCCTCTCCAAAAACTCCCCCTCTATCAACAGGGTTAGAAGAAGTTTCTTTAGATTCTACATTCCAAGATCTCGACTCTTCTCCTAACTCTGGAGAGCTCATCTCATGAATTGTTTCTCCATATAAACAAGAGGAATATAAATAATAGGATAAATAGTAAGATGAAAAAGACCTTAGGAATTCCCCTCAATCATTCAAGGAAGGCATCTCTACCACCATTAATGAGCTCAAGGCAAACACTTCATCTGTTGGGCTAAAGAAGATCCACATCCCCCCCTGATTAGTGCAGCCATGTCTTATAAAGAGTAATAGGTATATGACTATTTCCTAAGTCATCATCTAGATGTATTTTCCTATAATTACACATAAATTCTAGGTCTTGATCCCTAAGTGGCCACTCACCACCTATGTTTTCTAGAAGATCATTGAGGCTATAAATAAGCAACCATAAAGATGCACCCAACACATGTTATCAAGAGAGAGGCTAAGGTTGACAAGATCATCAGTTCCAACTTCATTCAGGAGTTAAAATACCCCATCTAGATTGCCAATATCATCCCCATAAAAAAGAAGAATGGAAAAATCATCATTTTCATCGATTTTAGAGATCTCAACTAGCACTTCTCGAAAGATGATTTCTTGATCCCGATTACAGAACTATTGATCGATGCAACAGATGAATATCAAGCTCTCTCCTTCATAGACAGTTATTCAAGATATAATAAAATCTAGATGGACTGAAAAGATGAATAATATACTTCCTTCAGGGGCCCCCAGGGAGTGTTTTGTTATCGGGTGATTCCCTTTGGTTTGAAGAATTTCAGCACCACATATTAATGTGACATGCATCTCATCTTCAAACCCTTCCTAGAAAAGTTTTTCGAATGCTATGTTGATTAATTGGTAGTTAAATCATGACAATTATCGGACCACCTATCAGATAATAAAATTATCTTCGACAAATTAAGACAAAATAGTCTGAAAATGATCCCCTTAAATTTTTCTTTTAGTGTTACCTCAAGAAAGTTCATTAACATCATTATATGACATTTTGGCATTGAATTTGACCCTGAGAAGACAAAAACTATCCTTGGTATGTCACCTCCTTGCAACCTCACCGAGTTGAGAGAAATTTAGGGACACTTGGCTTACATTCGAGGATTCATATCCAACCTTGAAAGAAAATGTTTTCTCATTACTAGGTTGATGAAAAAATGAGTTGAATATTAATGGATTAATGATTTTCAAGAAGTATCTATTAAGTCCTCCAGTTCTAATGCCACTCATTGAAGGAAGACCACTCATTTTGTATGTGACTACCATAGATTGATCCTTGGGAACATTCCTCACACAGAAGAATGATACTGGCAGTGGAAACATCCTCTACTATCTCATCCAAACCATGATCAATGCAGAGATTCATTACTCAAATTTTGAGAAGAGCTATCTAGCGCTGATATTTGTAGGAAAAAAATTGAGGCACTAACTGCAGCATCACGAGGTCCATCTGGTTTCTCATAGCAACCTACTCAAGTAAATTCATAGTTATCTAATGTTTACTAGATTCCTAATAAGGTAAGTGGTCATTATTTAGTAGTTTTACATCCAGTTCATACCATAAAAATCGATCAAAGACCAAGAATTAGCATATTTCCTAGTAGAACATCCCTTGGTAGAAACCACTTCATTGGTTTATGAATTATCTAATGAGGAGGTTTTCTCTATGAAATAAGATCCCAAAATATGGGATATGTATTTAGATAGTGCATATATAACCTAGATAGGGAAAAGGATGGAAGACCCCTAGGTCAAAATGTGGGGCTAGGATTCATACTCATATCTCTAGAAAATGCAGTTCAGTCTTACTCCTTCCTACTGTTGGAGGGTTGCATGAATAAAGAAACAGAATACCATACTCTCATTTCAGGACTAGAACTAGTGCTTCAAGTATAACTAAAACACTTTAAGTTCAAAGGTGATTCAATAACTATTCATCAAGTAGGTCAAAAGTGATTATTCCATCAAAAAGGAAGAAATGATCCCTTTTCTATACTACATTCAAGGAATAATGGATGGATTACCCTTAGAACTGACATTGAATCTTGTCCTCCGATTGTAAAATACCTAGGTTTATGCATTGGAAAATGAAACCACATCTCTGGTTGATCTAGACCAAGAAGGAACATTTATTAGTATTGTGCATCTTTATATGGTCTCATCATTCATTCAGGACAACATGGAAGAAATCGATGAGATTAGTCCCATACTTGATCTATATGGTCCTACCTTTGGATGGATAACACCCATCATAGATTACCTTCAAAAGGATATATTCCTTCATACAGAGCTGGAAGAGAACAAATAAAAAGATGAGCAATTAAATTTTTCCTCTATGATGACACTACCCATCAAAAAGAAATCTATAAACAAGGCCTCTATGGGGTCCTTCTCAGATGTATTGATTGAGAAGAGACCATCGCTATCATGAAGGAATTTCATGCCAAATATTGTGGATATCACCAATCATGATCCAATATTTTACATCAAATTCAAATTATTAGATACTACTAACCCACTCTAACGTGGGACTGCACTAAATTCACTAAGAAGTTCCATTCCTACCAAGTTCAGGCCAATTTCATCCACCAACCCCCAAAGTTACTTCACATAGCCAAGTACTCCTGGCCATTTTCCATATGGGGAATTGATATTGTGGGAACATATCCTCCTACTACATCCAAATAGTTCAACTATATTATCACAAAAACTTACTTCTTTTACAAATGGGAATAAGTCTTACCCCTTAAAGAGTTTGGGGAAAGAAACATTGTCGGTTTCATGAAATCCAACATAATCACTAGATTTAGTTTCCATCATACCATACTAATGGAAAACAACACCAATTTCTATTCTACATAGTTGGATAAATTATACTAGGAGTATGGAATCAATATCAACCATTCATCCCGCTATCATTCAGCAACTAATGGGAATATAGAGGCCTTCAACAAGACCTTATCCAATATACTCCAAAAGATGGTATATAAGGATAATAAATCATGGTTGAACAAACTCCCCCATGCTCTATGATCCTACCAAACCATGACTCACACTGCCACCAAGGAAACCCCATATTCATTAGTATATGGGATAGATTCAGTCCTACCCATCGAAGTTCAATTTACCTCACTCTGCATTTCTATTTTTAATCAACTATCCATGGATGAGAAATCCCAGAAATGGCTGGATAAACTGAAGAAACTCAATGAAAAGAGATTTAATACCTTGAATTGTTTGGATATTTATTAAAACTAGATTTCATGAGCCATTAACAAAAAGTTTATCCTTCATTCTTTCCTTGAAAGAGAAATGTTGTTGGTTCTCAGAACACTGATGATACTCAGAAAAAAACCTACAAAATTGGAACCAAAATGGGAAGGATTGTATTTCATACACAATTTATACATCAATAGAGAATATTCCTTAATTTCAATGGATGGATATCTCATTACAGGTCCTACCAATGCAAGGTTCTTGAAGAAATATTTCATGTAGCCAAAGGCTGCCAACATCCTGATCACAAAATGTTTAAATGAAGGATGTAATGTCCTGGATGCATGACGTTAAGCTACACGATTTCCAATGTCCTAACTGCATGATGATAAAATGCATGGATTCTATCCCCACAACATGTCATTAAACTATGCTTCCAACATCCTAACCATGAGATGATAACTGTATGGATTTCATCCCCACAACATGACATTAAACTATGCTACCAATGTCCTGATCATAAGACGTTAAACTATGAGATGTAATGTCCTTACCGAATGATGTTAAACTGCACGGCCACCAATATCATAAACATATGAAGATAAACTACATGGATTCCATCCCCGCAATATGACATTAAACATTGATTCCAGTTTCCTAATAACAATATATTAAAATGCATGGATAACATCCTAACTGCATGACGACAAACTACATGGATGCCTTCCCCAAAACATGAAATTAAATTATGCTTCCAATTTCCTGATCACATGACATTAAACTATAGTATAAATCATCCTAGTTTCATGACATTAAACTGCATGTTGGTCATTTATTCAATCAACAATTTCCCACACATGGTCCTAATCTGTGTGGAAGAAAATTGAAATGCCCTCACTCCTGTGTGAGAGCTAGATCCACGTAGGAATCCTATTTTTCAAGAACTGTTTATGGATTGATTTCTATTCATGCAGGATATATAGTGATGCATGTATATTACATCCTTGTCTAGCCACCCAAAACATAATGGTTAAAAATACCTCCTTCCCCCTATACATGGGTCAAACTGGTGCAAGAAAATTTGAGAACTATGTAAGGCTTGATTCATGTTCATATAGGATACATAGTGACACCTGGATATTACATCCTAGTCCAGCCACCTCAAAAGTGAAAAATGCATCCTCCCTACATATGGGATAGACTGGCATGGGGAGCATTCTTATAAAGAAATATTTGTGGGTTTATTCTCATTCTAAGTGATATATAGTGATGTTTGGATCCTATGCTCTAAGCTCAGCTACAAAACGCATAAAATATTCCCTCCCCTATATAAAATCCAAGTAAATGCAAGGGATTCCTAAACGGAACCTTTTTTTAAGACCACTTCAAGAATAAAATGTCCCCCTCCTCGCATATGGACTTGAACTATGTGGAGATCCTTCCTATTTAGAACTATGTGTGGATTGATTCCTACCCTCACAGGATACATAGTGATGCCTGGATTCTACATTCTGGTCCAGCTATAACAAAGGATCACAAAATTATCCCTATGTACAAACCATATATGTATAGATAAATTTCTAATAATTACATATGTCTTGATCCTCATACCAATGAGGTACGTTGCAATGATTATTTCCAACATCCTGGTCCCAGCCTCAACAAAAATAAATACCCTTGTCATTTGTTATGTCATCCCTATTTGGTGTAAAAAACCTTTACCTCCCCTTATTTCTTATAATAATCACAGTTCACATGGGCTTAGGATTTTCAGTAGGGGATTCCCCACATGATCAAGGAATATCAATCTATAGTGGGGCTACCATGGTCTTGGTAGCAAGGCCTATAAAGGCACACCAAAGTCATTACTGCATGACATTAAAATTCATAGTACATCAAGAACTATGTGTGGCTTGATTATCATTTCAACGAGATATATAGTGACTCTTGGGCCTTGAATCCTAGTCCTATTCATGGAGAAAAACAAAAAAAATACCCCCCTCTTCTGCATATAAATACAAATTTGTGTAGAATATTTCAAATTTGGATTCCACATTAGGGGTCTATTAAGGAATAAAAATTCCCCCTACGTATGAGTTAAATCTATGTAAGGTGATTTATACTTCATGTCCAATTATGGTCTAGATGTTTCTTGTGTATCTAGACACATCCTTTCCATCTATCAAACTATGTGTCCCAAGTAATTTTGGATCTTCACAATCCTTCTATAGCCATCATAAGTAGAAGGTCAGCATCCTAAAGACACCTTTGTTTGACTATGTATAATATTCCTTATGGATCTGCATAAGTTGACCACAAAAAATCCTATAAACCAAAGGAAAATCCATCCTAATGAGAGTATTTTCCTACCTCCATACACCCCAATGAATTCCATGCCATGTATCATTCCTCCTGATCTGAGAATCCATAAGATCATGGTTTACACTTTCTTACCCCTTCACATTCGAATCATGTCAGAACATCCTAGCCTGATTAGTTTCCATTTTATTCATGGTTCCTATGATAAAACGTACTAACCAAAAGATGATAAACTACATAGCTAAATTCCTCACTGCATGACATTAAACAGTATGGCACAAGTTTTTCAAATCACATGACATTAAACTACATGATAAACTTCCTTACCACATGATGTTAAAGTGTATAGTTCATCAAGAACTATGTATGTCTTGATTCTTATCAACATAGGATATGTAGTAACGCTCGAATTCTAAATCTTGGTCCAACCACCACCAAAGAAACACGATGCCCCTTCCCATTTGTGTGAGTCAAATTTTCATGGGAAATTTCCAAACAAGACAAAGAATTTTTCCCCTATGTTTCTATGCATGAAATAAATCTACATAGAAAATTACAATATGAGATTTTCCCCATTAATGATCTTGTATACAAGACAAAAATTCCCCACCCATATGTATGAATCAGATCCTCATATGAGGAACCCTCCAGAAAACTATGTTAGGCTTGATTCCTACTATCATAAGAATATCCTCACCATAAGATGTTAAACTACATGGATAATGTCCCTTCACTATGCATGGGTTGGACCTATGTAGGAAATCCCCTTCTTACCTACGTAAGGGAAACATCTCTATCCCTTACCTAAGAAATTGTGACTTGAAATTCCCCTTCCATACTCAGGCACCCTCCTTTCACAGACCAAAATATGTGTCTAGAAAGGTATGAATCCTCATAACCTTCTTCGACTATTGGAGATGGAGGGTTAGTGTCCTAGGGAAACCTATGTTTGACTATGCACAACATGCCCTGGTGGCTCTGTATAAGTTTCCCACAAAAAATACCTATCAATCAGAGGAAAATTTATCCTCAGGAGAGGATTTTCCTACCTCCGTACACCCTATGAAATTTACATCCCATATCACCCCTTAGATTCAGAAACCTATCAGATTAAATTTTACACCCTTTATTCCCCTTCATACTTGAATATGATATAACAATCCTAGTCAGATTACCATGAAAAAGGATGAATCGTTTACCTCTTTTTTCAAAGCATAGTGTTAAAACCTGAACGTCCTAGTAGTAAGGCATTAAATTTCACCACCAATGTCCTCATTGCAAGATGATAAAATGCACTATGTTTTAACCATACTTTATACAAGTAAAATCTATGTGGGAATGGTTTCCCATCCAAAGAAGATACATATTCCCTCAAAGTTTTCTAACATCACTCCTGATCCACCTTCCATGTTCTTTTAAAAAGACAAAAAAATCTTAACCTCCCATAAAATCACTTGGCCATCAGAAATTGAGGGTTAATGTACTTGGGACACCTTTGTTTGACTATGAACAATATTCCCTAGTGAATTTTCATAAGTTTCGCAAAAAAGGGTCTATAAACCAAAGAAAAAAATTCCCTTAGGAGAGGCTCTTCCTACCTCTGTATGCCTCAATGGATTCCATGCCCCATATCATGTTTCAAATCCAGAACTCATAAGACTAGGGTCAAGAAAAATCCCCCATTCATTTCATGTCTAAAAAATATCAAGACATTCTCATCCAAAAAACTATATTGGGGACCTCACCCATTAATTCATAGTCAAATCTATTCAAACTAAAACATTAGTAATGTTAGTCTGGTTTTCAAGACTTTAAACTGACCATTAAAAAAAGGGACGTGAAACTTTCTAGGTTGAAAATCCATAAAGGGCATCTTAGAAACAATACGAGTTCTAGATCACTAAACCTATGCCTTATATAGTTTAGAAAACATATAGAAAAATCAAAAAACAAGAAAATAAAAGAGAAACAAATTTTGTTAGGTCAAAAACCCATAAAGGGAGACCTAAGAAAAATTCAAGTTATACCTTCTAAGCTCGCATCATAATGGACTTAGAAAAAAAATTAGAGTTATAATAGAAAAAGACACAAAGTTTTTTAGGGTTTTTCACATAACTCTAGTAATAGTCAAACTATGCTCACTGAGTCCCTTATATAAGGAAAAAATAGAGCATTATTTGATCTTTCATTCAAATCAGAACTGATTCTACATCATAATATCCTTATCTTTATCCTAATCGGAACCCATTCTGATGGGGGCATTTGTTGGGTCCTAAAAATTATACATTCAAGATGAATAAAATTCCATAAAACTTAGAAAAAGATAGAAATAAAATTCTCAAGAAGATTTAAGAATAATATTCAAAGGAATAAGTGACCCCGTGAAAAATAAATCCTTCATGGATCATCACTTCTCATGGTGATCTGCTTCACAAGGTGCTCGTGAACTATATAGTTGCAGGATAGAGATAGTGGCACTAGCCTCTAAAAATGAAACTAAAATTGTCTATGGAAAGAATGAAGTGACTTACACCCCACAAACAATGATCTCCCATGAACTAAAATGGTTTTCATTTAAGGAGATAATGATGGATCCCCGCGAATGAAACAAAGTTGTTTGCGATATAGAGGAAGTTATTTCCACCCTACAAATAACGACTCCATGCCCCTGCTGACTAAGTCATCCACAGGCCAGGAATCCCCTATGGGATTCCACAAAAGAGGGATTGCAGCCTCATCCCAGACTCCCATCCATGCCAGTATCTATTTCCTCAACTTCTCTATAAATATAAACTGAGGGGAACCAATGGAAGGATCTAGGAAACGATGGATCGACATATGGAGAGATAGAAAGCTCTAAAAACAAAAAAAAATCCTTTGACGATTTCTCAGAGGTAAAACACACCACATAGCGTTATGGAGGATAAAATAAATAAATTGGAAGTCTATGAACTCAATATACTTTTTGGGCATACTTCTTGAAAAGAACAGAACCAATGGTCCCTTCGCAATGAGGTGTCCCGCATAGAAAAAAGTTATGCGTAGGGAGGAACTCGATCCTATGTAGAACCATGCTATGTGGATGGAACCTGGCCCCGCATAGAAAATTGCTATATGGACCGAAGTTATGTCCACATACCAAAATGGTATGTGGATGGCCCCTTACCTATAAAGCACCATGCTAGATGGAGGTAAGCCCATCCCACATAAGAACATATTACGCTGCGTGGGGTATCCTAGGGAGTTACACTCTCAGACTCTAATCACTCCCTTCCATCATATCATCAATTCCTATGGTTTCCCATCCATGAACCAGTCTAATGGAAATAGTCCAAGTCCTCTTTCAAAGCCACCAGATATTTATGACAAAATCATTAGGCACGTCAGTGTGCCCTTTGGAGTTTACATACTTGTGGTAAGCAAAATCGCGTGGGTAATATTAACCAAGAAGTGGACCATCGCCCCCAAGTTTACATTCCCATGGTAATGTGGGTTTCAAGTTTATGATACCCACATGAACATAATCATTATAGGGATTAAAATGAGCCACTGGTCTTTCCCTTTGATGAGGTCTAGTGTTGAAATTTCCTTCTCTCTTAAGACCGATCACAGGGCACTCCTCCTGAGGTAATCCCCTAGCCTTTCTTATGGGAGGAAGTGCTCTTACTCCTCTTAACCTCAGCATAGGACGTATCTAAATAGATCCCAAAATATGACTTTCCTGGATATCAAAAAAAGAGAGGAAATGAGAACACTCAAATCCCTCTCCCCCCCCCCCCCCGTGGGCTCTAGTTCTATCCATCGGCAGATGAAGCGATATGTGCAGTCATCAGATCTACTACCTCCTCTTGTTTCTCACACCAAGCATGACTCATTTAGGCTTAGAGGTGGGTGGTGATCATGGAATCCACACAATCCTAAAACAAACCACATGGTCCTTCCCCATATATTTAATCCCCAACTTCAATCCAAATAGGCCTCCTATTCAGTATAATCCCCAATCAAATCCTCTCAAATGGGAGGCCTCTATACGTAAGCCCCAATCATGCCCCATTTTATGGGAATCCTCTAAGATGTAAGTACTAATCAAACCAAACTATGAGGGATTTGATTCCCAACTAATTGGGATATGTAGGAAGCCTCTTAGAGGTCCAAACTCAAAACTCAAATCCACCCTACTGTTCTCTAGGACATACCCATGGTAAGGTCATATTCCCCTGGGGTACCATATCTCTTTTGGGTATCTTAGGTCACCTTAGTGTAATTCCCCCACCATCCTTGACTAGGTAACCTTTTTCTTAGATTTCCTTATCGTACGACATTAAATTACATGGTTGGGTTCTTGTCACGCGACCTTAAAAGGTGATGTGTCTAGTTAAGTGACACTGAACTATGTGGGTACTAATTCCTCTCAAAAGGATATGTAAGAAGCCCATTCTATGGGTTCAATCCCAACATCACAACAACTCCCATCCACCTTGGATGGTGATAAACTCCAGAGAACCATCCAATCTAGCTTAAAACTGTCATTGTATTAGTGAACGATCAAATAATCCATGATCTATCCATAAAAGGGTAACATTAATGGAGAACCTTGGATACATATAGATTTCATCATTGATGGAAAGCCTTATATACATATAGATGATTCCGAACCAATGTGTTGTTATGATGAGTTTTTTTCTAAAGATAATTTGTGGACACATGCTTGGGAATGAACCAAGGATTCATGAACATATGAACCTAACTTAAATCAATAATTGAGTTCCAGAATAGGCAATAGTTCCCCCAAAAAGGGTGTAATAATCCTGAGTTCCCATCCTCTCAACCAATATGAACTCTCAAGTGTCATTGGAAAAATCATCCAATGAACACCTGTCTTTGGAAATTAGATCCATAAATCATGGATATGAGAGTCGTTGGGTGTTTCTATCTCCATGAATAAATCCATTGGATACCATTTGAAGGAATTATACTTGATATTAGTGATTGCACACCAACTAACCCCCTACAATCAACCCAATCAGGCATAGCACACCGTCATTCGAAATAAAAAATAGTGAACCCGACATGAAGGACATAACTTTGGGACCTCATTCACAAGATAAAGAGGATATATTTCTTGGTCCACATCGGGCCATTTTTTGTTCAGGGTAATAACACCTTCTTTGGAAATAATGACATTCAGTGGTAAGAAAATATCCCATAAGGGCATGTAAAGTTAATCTTATCTTGGTCTTCAAGAGTAATGAATACTTAGATATATCCTAAATAACCATCCAATAAGTAATAAACATTATACCCCACTAAACTCTCCAATATTTAATCTATAAAGGGTACCAGAAAATGGTTTTTTTAGGTGACATCCTTTAACTAGTGATAATCCACACATACCCACTAACCCATGATCATCCTCATGATAATTAAATCATTATTCTCATTCAATATCATCATAATGTAACACTTCTTTAGTATAACTTCTAGGGGGATCACCCACTAATTATCCAAGATTTGATATATTATTCATCCATCTAAACAATTAATTACTTCCTTTTTATTAACCTCTTTCATGAGAGGGTTCATCCTTTATTGTGGTTTTCTAGATAACTTATATCCTTATTTTAAAATCACATCATGGGTGAAAATTATAAGGTTTATCACTTTATGAACAATAGTAATCCATCCAATAGTTTTTTTACTTTTTTTATGCACTTAAAATAACTCATTTTTTATCATTGATGAGGGAAGGGTTTATAATAACCTAAAATGTTTCTTTCACCACGAAGTTTACATATTTTAGTAATTATGGAAGCGTATTCAATTCTAATTAAGGTATCTTTGAGGAAAAAAGGGTTTAGTATTATCCCTCTTCAAGTTATCCAAAATTGCTTCATGCTTCCAATAACAGCTACCCTAGATGGGTAAAAACAAAACATATTCTTGTTCTTGAGAATACTATAATTTTCATGACCCGGCCTTCCAAGGTATGACCTGTGACTACCCCAAGCCTGCCTCCAATAGGTCAAGGGATAGAGACCAATTTCGAGTAGGCATATCCCACAAATGGGATTCATTAGCCTAAAATACATATACACACACATGTATCCAAGCCCACACAATGCTGAAATGTAAAATAACTGCAAGAATTCGTGCATATACATTGAAAGTATTTTAAATATAAAAGGGGAAAACAAGCCCAATAAAAACTATTAAGAGTCCAACCTGCTCCAAGGGAGAGGACTAAGTCAAAAGTACACTCCTGGTAAACGCCTCGGTTTGTTGAGTTATAGCTACACTCCACCCACTCCCAGTCATCCCAGGACACCATCAAAAAGGGTCGTCATCTATACAATACATGAAACATGAGGGAAAATCTCATGTAGGGGTGAGTATAAAAATACTCAATAGGATACCCCAAAAACAGTAAACACAAATCACCAAGTATAGTCAGCTCAATACAAGATGTAACAATGTATCACAGATACAAGCAGTACAAAAACTCAGATATACTCAGGAGAGACACCATGCCTTTAGGTGGTCATAACCAAATATTATCCACAGCATTCTTCTATAAGCATGATCATTCTGGGAGAACTCACTCCTCAATCCTTGATATCATCAGAGACACTCAACGAAGAGGTCTATCTCATTTGGGACCTGCCCAAAGATAACGCACTGGTCTAAGGGGACTATGATACACAGACATGGGGTCATTCCCATAACCACTAGGGGACACCAAAAACCCAGCCTATATCAACCCAATGCATAGGGGGTCATATTCCAATGATTCCAAAAACCCTACCGATGTGGTGTGCTAGTTGGAGGATCAACACCCTACTCAAGTAGTTCATGGTGATTCCACAAAATCAACTAGGGATGATAGAGGATCGCACTCCAGACTTTTGGAGGGACACCATAACCCTATCTAAGACCCGACCTCTAGAGGGGATTTCAGTCCAGTCATATAAATGTAATTTTTCATTGTACCCTTGATAAAAGGACCAAAGGAACACACTCAACCTATACTAGTCTAAAATAAGAAAAATAAGAGCCTCAAGCACTCTTGATGGAAGTACACAACATTTCCCATGGGGTACATGGTGTTTCCAACTATCCCAAGTCTTGATCATGTGGAATAACCTCACATGGGATGTATTCTTCATATACACATTTTGTAGGATAAGTACAGAGTGTGTAGAGATACATGGTTCCCTACCCATGTCACCTAGCTTTGTCCGTGTATCGAAGCTATGTCCATGTACCGGTCTATGTATGTCAATCCATGTCTGTGTCAAAATACACAGAATTCCATCTGAATGTGTACTATTACCCATGTCCTTGTACTCTCTAGAGTACATGCCGAGTCAACCGAGGAGGGTCACACAACATGTGACATAGTTCACATGTTGTGTGATCATCATCTCCTTCCCCAAACCCTATCTGCCACTAAAGGGGCCCCATATGGTGTGTAGTACTAAGTTACACGTTGTGTGTTGTGATATTTTCTAGAATACCTAGTACTTCCTCCCACTCGTGTCTCCATTGTCACCGCCTTTAGATCTATCTTCAATCAATGTGAAAAACATGTATCTGCTCTAGTCGAGCCTCGTCGTCGATGAGAAACTCACTCCATCTATCAAATATGGTCAGAAATTGAAGGTGTTCGTCTAATTCGTCTTCCACGTATGAAGCTTGAAATTGGGGGGTTTTCAAACTGCTTCAATTTTTCTGTCTCCATCATCATTGCACCTTTTTTTCATTGTATTCAGTCCGGATCTACAATCTTGGATCGTTGCTCCAAGAATCACACGCGCAATGATCGATCTGTCAGTAGGGTTTTGAACCACAGACTAAGGGATCGTCTGTGATGGACAAGAAAATAGGTAATAAAAACATAAATAATAACATTGAGGAACAAACATTTTCTATTTTTCATGATGTCCTTGATTCATTTCCATAATAATGATAAATGAATAGGATAAATCAATGAACAATAAATAATCAACTCTATCCAATTGAAATCTACCGATGATGCATGGGTCAATCCATGTTCATTGAATTGATCCATATTCGTCTGGGATTGACATTAGGAAAAATTCAAAAAACAAAACACCCTACCTCGACTCATATCATTTTCTAATGAAGATTCTTCACCGTGTCATTGTCATTGGTGAGATTTGTCAAGATTGTTGTGCACCGATCACCGATCTTAGGTTTCACCATAGTTTGTTTCCTGCTTAGAAAAATTATCTAGATATATCTCCTTTCCAATGTCTCTAAATGATTCTAGGGTTATGAGGTAGACCCTGGTTCTCTAACATAGGAAAATTTTAAAAGATAAAAAGTCAAGTCATTGTGTTGTCATGTCAACAATTGAAATAAAATAAATTTTCGTAATTTATTTTATTCATTTGAGCGTATGTGATGAATTTCCACAATCGACCTATTCTGACCAATGTTAGGTCATGCCTAAGGTAAATCCTCTATTATAAATCCAAAATTTCCCTTGGATTTCTGATCTAGGAACCCATTTAGGAGTTATTCTATTTTTTTAGGAAAATCGTGTTCATGTGCTAGTAAATATTTTAATATTTTTCAAACATTTATTCTAGGAACACCGAGCCTTGAAATCGCATGTCGTCACATCACCTGGTATTGAAAATAATCCATATAATATATAAAAATAATGCATGGAAATAATGAGATGTTACATTCTCCCCACCTTGGGGATTTATGTCCTTGAAAAGCCAAAACGAGGGCTGCTCAAAAAGATGAGGGTATTGAGCACGAATCTGAGCCTCCTGCTCTGATGTACTCTCCTAGAGATTCATATGCTGCCACCAAAAACACACCAAAGGAATTGATCACCCACAAAGTATCCCCTCCTATTGATCCTTAATCTCTACTGGGTACTCAGTAAAAGTCGCTTCATCCTAGATGTCCAGCTTGCCCCAATCGATGAATTGTGATGGGTCATGCACATATCTCCTCAACTGTGACATGTGAAAGATGTTGTATACTTGATCTAACTATAGAGGTAGATCCAAGAGGTATTCCACCTTTCCAAATTTATGTAGTGTTTTTAAAGGTATGATTGACCTTGTAAATAGCTTATCATCCCAACCAAATATTTGTAATCCTCGTCAAGGTGAAACCTGAAGGAACACATAGTCTTCTTACTCGAACTCCAAAGGCCTCTATTTCCTATCATTATAAGACTTATGATGGATCTATGTATTATCCATACACTCCTAGATGATATTTAACTTCTCTGTAGTATCTCACACCAACTTTGGGCCCATGAGTTCCAACTCCCCTAGGTCATTCCAACAAATCGGTGACCTATAGGGTCGCCCATATAAAGCCTTGAATGGTGCCATACTAGTGGTGGAATGGTAGTTGTTGTTGTATGAAAACTCCATCAGTGATAGGTGATCCTCCCAACTACATCTAAAGTCTAACATGAAAGCTCGTAGCATGTCCTCTAGAACCTTAATGGTCCGCTCAGTCTGGTCATCCATCTGTGGGTGAAACATTGTGCTCAAGCGTAACTTGGTCCCAAACACCTCCAGTAATTCCTTCCACAACCAAGATGTAAATAAATCATCATGATCATAAAAAATCATCGATGGCACTACATGGAGTCAAACTATCTCCTGCATGTAGAGGCATCTCATGTTCTCTACTAAACTTTGCTCTCATATAGCTAGGAAGTGGGTTGACTTGGTGAGTCAGTCTACAGTCAACCAGATAGAATAGTTTCCCTTAGAAGTATGTGGAAATACCATCACAAAGACCATATATATCTCATTCAACTTCCATTCTATAACCTCAATGGGTTGAGCTAAACCCACTGGAACCTGGTGATCATCCTTCACATGCTAACAAGTAAGGTGCTGAGAAACAAGATCTGCAACTCCTTTCTTTATCCCTATCCACCAAAACTGTCATCAGAGGTCTAGATATATCTTTTCCACACCTTGATGTACCAAAAAATGGTATGTATGAAACTCCATAAAAAATTACTCCCAATACATCATTGGTACCATCGTGCGTCCTCTGAAAATAATGACATGATCCCCACCTTTAGAAAATCCATCAGGAGCATGCCCTGTGGATATCTGAGCACATAGGGTCTCATAGTTGATATCCCCAATTTTTGTCTCCCTGATTTGATGTAAGAGTGGAGGGGTGAAAATCATCAATTAGAGTTAAGATTCTCCATATTCATCCATAAAGGATAACTAAAACAAGGAGAACTTCTTTGATTCCTCTTTCATAAATTGTGAACAATATCTCCTACTAATAGCATCTACTACCATGTTCCCCTTCCTAAAAGTATAGACAATCTCAAAGTAATAGTCATGGAGGAACTCTATCCATCACCTTTGTCTCATGTTAATATCATTATAAGAGAAGATATACTTGAGACTCTTGTGGTCTAAGTAGATGATAAATCGCTCACCCATCAGGTAGTGTCGCTACATCTTCAAAGCAAATACTACCACTGCTAACTCAAGATCTTGGGTCATGTAGTTCTGCTCATGCGATCTCAACTAGAATGAACCATAGGCAATCACTGCTTTCCTCTACATTAGGAAACAACCAAGCCCGGTTCCTGATGCATTGTATAATACCATGTACTTGACACCTTCCTTTGGAAACCTCATTATGGGAGTGTTCATCAACCTCTACCTCAGCTGTTTAAAAGCCTACTGGCACTTGTTTGTCCACATGAATGGCTTCCCCTTTCAAGTCAAATCAATAAAGGGTGATTACACTCTAGAGAATTTGGGTACAAACCTCTGATAGTACCCATCCAATCCAAGGAAGCTTCTCACCTTAGTGACACTCCTGGGTGGCTCCCAAGCAAGCACTTCCTCAACCATTGCTAGATCCACTGCAACTCTAGCCTCTGAGATGATGTATCCCGGAAAATGAACCTCTATAATCTAGAGCTGAAACTTCAAGAGATTCTCATAAATTCGGTTCTCTTGGAGTGTGTCCAGGACCATCCTCAAGTGTCTCTCATTCTCCTCCTCAGACACCAAATACACTAGGATTTCATCAATCAAGACCACCATGAACCGGTCTAATAAAGGTTGAAAGATCTATTTCATGAGTCCCATGAACATTGTTATGGATTTCATCACACCAAACAGCATCACCAAGTACTCATAGTGACTATAATGACATATTAAGGTCATCTTTGGTATATCCTCATCCCGTACCCACAGCTGGTGATAGCCTGATATGAGGTCGATCTTCTAGAACCATTGTGCCCATTTTGACTAATAATATAGTTCATTAATCCTCAGTAGTGGATACTTGTTCTTCAATGTCACTTAATTCAAGAATCATTAATCCACAAATAACCTCAAGATTCCATATGACTTCTTGGGAAAAAAACTGAGGATTCCTAGGGTGAAACATTGGGTCTCATGAAGCCCTTCCTCTGCAAGTCCTCCAACTATACCCTTAGATCACGAAGCTTTGTGGGAGCCATCCAATACGAATGTGTAGATAATTGTGACATCCCGGGGTGTATATCAATGTAGAAGTCTATCTTCTTATGGAAAGGTAAACCTAGAACATATTCACGAAATACATCCACATACTCTTCCACCACTACAGGAAACTGAGGACTCGTAACATCCACTATACTGAGGGTCAGGCTAGCCAACTAATGAGTAATCAGTTGCACCCTCATATGTGTGAGCCCATCATATTATACCTAGATTTCCTTTTCACCAAAAAAGGAAAACTTGGTTTCATCACTGTGGCCACACCACACTCTTCACCTAAAATAGTCAATCTGAGCATGAACTGTGGATAACCATTTCATACCAAGAATGCCATCATAAGGTCTTGATGTCACTACCAAGATATCTAGACTGAAACTCTCACCTCTAAGAGTCAGTTCACACTATCATCACTAGTGGGTAATAATTGAGTCTCCTCTAGTAGAAAACTCCAATCATAAGGGTCAATTCAATGGTTCAACTGGAATCTTTGAGTCTCAAACAAGATTCATGTAAAGAAAAGAATGACTAGAACTTATGTCTATAAATACTATGGTTAAGGTGGAAAACACATAGACCGTACCTTGTATAATCCCTAGAGACTTGAGTTCATATGCCCCCATAGCCTAAAGTTATCCTCTTCCCTTCCCACCAACTCCTTGAGCTTGGCATGGACCACCTGGTGGTGGTGGTGGTAATAGGTTGAACCTCTAACCACCTCCTGCTACCCTGCCTACCCCTCTTCCACATCTACCACCCTAAGGACCACCTTTCTCCCATATTTGTCTCTATCTCAGTGATCCATAAACTATCTCCTGATTAGTTTTATAATGGGTTAGGAAATCTTGTACCATATTTCCCTAGTCGTCGCAAGAGAAACACCGTCTATCCCTTGGATAATTTGATCCACCCTCAGAGCCCTGCACCACTGACCCTAAGTCCTAGTATCATCTCCTAAAGTGCCTGATCCAATTGGATCCTTGTGACTGCCATCAGCTACCTACTTATAAGGTCTTAGCAACATAGTTCTCACTTCTAGCTCCCATGATTGTTGTTTTCTCTTCCAAAAAACTTTCTACCAACAGGACTCACTCAAGTACCCCAATATAGGTATAAATTATAAGGTATACCATTAATTCCCTAATTTCATGGAACAAGCCCTGCTCAAAGGTTCAAGCCCCGAAGAAATGGACATGTACCATATCTAAAGAGTAGTGAGAGAGATCTATAAACTTCACTACATACTCTACCATGGTCATACTGCCCTACTATAGATGTTGAATCTTGTGTATGTGTACCAATCACAATGTGTATGAATAAAACTCCTTGAAGATACGCTCGAAGTATGTCTAGGATAGAGTTGTCTTCTCATGTGACTGAGTCACCAAGCTCCATCGTCACCCCCATAAAGCCCTGAATAAGACTCATTTCAAGGACTTATATCTGTTCAGTAGGTGTCCTCATAAGGCAAAAAACATGGGTGACTACCTCTAGACAATCCTCATCCAGCTGGGGGTCTGGATCACCCCAAAACCTGGGAGGTCACTGTAGGATTGAAATAGTGATGTAGATGCTCAATATACAAGAGGGGGGTGAATTGTATACTTTAAAAATTCCTTTGGAACCTTTAAAGTTAGTTATGAATAACTATAGTTTCCTTAAGAAAAGAAAAGGGCTAAGTTTAACAAAGATTAAATGAAGCAAATTCACAACACCTCTAACACCGAATGAAAACTTGGAAATAGATTCCGAAAGTAGGTTCCGGAAATATGGTTCCAGAAATTGAAACTTAACAAAAGATTACAATATGAGATTCTACCTTAAAGCGTATAGAATCTGAATGAAACAGAGTACAAGTAAGTAAGTATAAGAAAGTTATACTTTCCTTACAATACAATATGCAACGGAATATAAACAAGTAGTAGTACTATAAGTAACAAGATATAAGTCTTTTAACCCAAAGAGAAGGGTATCCAACAACCTTGGATAAAGGTCCCTTGATTTATACTTTCAAGAAAGTCTGTCTTACCCACACCAGGGTAAGCCCTCGATATGAAGATCGGAGTCTCTGTCTTGCTATCCCCGCAAGCCCTCAACTTCAAGGTAGTTGGCCACCTCTGTCTTCCTCAGCAAGGAAGCCCTCGACTTCAAGGTGTTGGAAACCTCTGTCTTACTATCCCCAGAAGTCCTCGAATGTAGTCACCAACATTCAAAGTCGCACGAAGCTTTGAGAGTTAATAAGAGCCTCTCTCTCTAGAAATCACTTCAACAGCATGTATGTATAATGTCAAAAACCGTTGTTGTTCATCTGTCATCAGTATTGAGCTCTTTCAAATGAGCTCCTATTTATAGGTAAGGTCGGCCTCCTTCCCAATGGTCATATTTTCCTTAAAAATCGGAGGGACCTGTACACGTGTAACTTAACCAACGGTTAGTTTTTAACAAATTGGACGACATCGTTTTATAACGAAACAAGTTTAACAGAATGTACGACATTGTTTTAATTCTAACTCAAAAGTTCGGAATTAAAGCTTCAGAGTGAAGGTTCGGAGTGTAAGGAAAATAATAAAGAGTAGACAAAATATAAAGGCATAAACAAAATGAAAGTTCGGAGTCTAACCAAAAAATAATTTTCGGAGTCTGAATAAATTCAGAGTGTATAAAACAAAGATAATCAGATTATGTTTAATAAGAGAATTCGGAATGAGAATTAGGAATGATAATTCATCATCAGAATTCATAATGAGAATTCCTCATCAGAATTCGTAATGGGAATTCCTCATCAGAATTCGTAATGAGAATTCATTGTCGAACTTCATAAGGATTCGTATCCTGAATCTGGATTAAAACTGTATCCAGAATTCGGAATGAAACTTTATCACAGTTCTCATTCTGGATTTCGGAGTGAAACTTTATCACAGTTCTTATCCAGAATTCATATCTTGAAACAGAATACTTCATATCAAAGTTTCAAGCAATTCCGAGAAAAGAGAAATGAATACGAATCTCATACTTAAGAAAAATATGGATGAAAATATGATAAGGGTAATTTTTCTTACAAAAGCGATTTTCCTTATAAAAGCAATTTTTCTTATAAAAGCAATTTTTCTTAAAGATAAGGTGTTTGTGATTTTCAAAACAAGAAGGAATGGAAAAGTCATAAGGAAAACCTTATTGACTCAACAATCTCCCCCTTTTTGGAAAGCACAAACATCCTTACGAAAAAGAAATTCTAAGAAGAAAGAAAAACATTAAGGCTTATCTCTCTTGGCTTTAAGGATATTGATGAATACGACTAACTCCCCCTTAGGCTTTGAAACTCTAAGGATCGTATTCTAGATTTCTGGAATGACAATTCATTACGAATAAGAAAGTCTTCTTTAATGAAAAACTCCCCCTTAGATAAACTCTTATTCGAGTTCTTTTTCCTTAAGGATATTTTCCTTCTCCCCCTTTGTGATTTTCAAAAATAATTCGAGGGAATAGAAAAAAATTAACAAAGTACCTGAAAAATTAGTAATAACAACAAAAGAAACGAGAAGCACAATTTTCATTAGGTTTGAAATGTTGGCAACAAAGAAAACTAGATACAACAAAAAGATCAGATTTAGATATTTTGGATCTTTTTCCTTCGAAATGAGCCCCTTAAGGATAGTCTTGATCTTCTTTAGGTCTTTATGATCTTCTTCAGCTTGCTTCTCTAAGACCACTATTCTTGCAGATTGAGCTTCAATATTTTCTTCCTGGGCTTTCAGCTTTTCTTCTTGAGCCTTCAACTTTTCTTCCTGAGCCTTCATTTTCTCTTCAAATTCAATCCGATGATCCCTTTCAAATTTCCAGTTTTGAGAAATGGAATTCAGCTTCCCATTCAGATCTCTGACTTGTTGAATCCGGAAGTTCTTTTCATCTGTCAGCTTCTCTTCAAAGGATGAAGTCGGCTCATTTATCTTCCTGTCCTCAGTCTCAAAGGAATCTTTAACATTGTCTTGAAACTCATCAAAAAGTCTCATTTCTTCTACGGTTTTCCTCGACCAGCTCGTCATCCTTTTGCAAGATCTTTTGTGGGCTTTATAGCCAACAAGAAAAGATTTGAACTCAGCTTCAAACTCGACACACTTATCCATAACCATGGATACGGAATAGGAATTCTGATTCAGAGCATGTTGGAGCATTTGGCATCTTGAGTCTATAGTCGAGATGGTCGGAATGGAACCAACTAACTTCTTCAAAGATTGAACAACAAATTCATGTCCCAACGAGGATGACTCCGAATCTAAAACTTTTCTTGGAGAATTTTCTTCCTGAATAAGCTCCAACTTCCTTTTAGAAGAATCACCAAATTCTCTTTTCTTGCTTGCCACTGATTTCGGAGTCTCAACAAGGAGTTGTTTTCCCTTGTCCTTTTTCGGAATAGATTCTTGATCAGGAGTTTTATGCTTGCTAGTAGATACTTGAATAACATCATCAACAATTTTTTGAACAACATCTTCTTCATTCTTATTCTTCTCTGGAGTTACTAACTTAGAGGATTCAGCCTCTGAAGTTCGGAGTGACAGATGTTCCGAAGGTGACCCCTTATAATCATCTACTTCTTTCAATAGATCTCATGTTTCACCACTTCCCTCAGCAACTACTTCTTCCTCTTCCACTTGTTGAACCTGCTCAAGTTGCTCAACATGCTCAGCTCTAGTCTCTTCCGGAAAATCAATGCTTCTTCCTGGAGTCTCGGGTAGAGAATCCAAGGAGAAAGATCTCGGAACCGGAATGTTTTCAGAAACCATCTCATTGAATTTTAACAAAGCCTGAGCTACCTCATCCTCAAACATCTTCTTCTTGAGATTCTTTTCCTTTACTTGTTTTTCAAGCTCATCAGCAGTTCTCTCCTTCAAGGCCTTAGCTTCAGCAGGATCCAATCCGAACTGCGGATCCCCTTATTTCCTTTTCTCTTTATCTGCTCTCCACTTCGCAACAACCTCATCGGGATAGGATTTCTTCTTCTTTGGTTTTGGAGGAGCGGTTTGAACTTCCTTAGATTTAGGATCCTCAGTTTCAACTGTAACTTCTTTCAATTTTCTTTTCTTTACTGGCTTAGATGATTCCGGTTCAGAAGCCTTTGGAGACACTTCTTCTTGATTTGGAAAATCAAAGAACTCACCAGTCTCCTTGTTGAAATCCACATTCATCCTCTTAAGGGTATCATCACTGACCAACAAAATTTTTCAAACCCTTGGCTTAGATCTGCAAGCTTCCTTGAAAGACTCAAGGCACCGAACTATCAACTTTGATAAAATTGCTGGGTACATTACGATTTGGGCTCTGAGATTACCTTTCTTAAGATTCTCAATGGTTATAATAATGTGCCTCATGAAATTAAACTTCCTTAGATTTATCAGGAAATCTAAGATATAGATCTCACTCTTCTTCAAATTATCTTTATCACCTTTCCTCGGTACGATAAGACCTTGTACCCATAACTCTAGAATCCGAAAATTTGTAGGCAAGCTAGAAATCTTCGGAGCTTTGTCATCTGAGAGTCCGAGAGTTTTCAAGGCTTTTTCCTTGTCGAAGCTACCCTTAGAATCTGGCAACACATGAGATATGAACTCGGCTTCTCCTTCATAGGTCAGCCCTACCAAGCTTGTTGCCTTGGTATAAGAAAGCTTATAAGTCTTGCCATAAGACTTAAAAGAAAATTTCTCCCTATTATCTTCCTTAAAGAAGGAAACTGTTTCATAGAACTCAACAAGTAACTCCGAAAAAACATCATCTTGATTCCCCGGTTTGGACACAGCAATATCTTCCCACCTATTCAACTTAATGTTCTTCGAAATAAGAGAATCATAGTTGTTGAAGAAATCAGTATGGACTAGCCTTTCTCTGTAAACTAACCATTGTGAAATAGGCTTGGAGGATGACATTTCTTGAGAAGCTAACTCCACAGACATTCGGATCTGAAGACCTCTAAGAAGTTTGGAACAGCCTTAAAACAGAAAGGCAGAGCTTTGGGATGCGAGAGCTTGAAAACCGATGTGGGACACCTATTTGGGTCCCCTTTATATAGGCAATGAAACAACGGTTCAACTTCCTCGGTTGATCGAACGGTTGTGATAAGCTGAGATCAGATCTTATGGTTGAAAACGAATTCTCAAGAAAACTTGAATCCGATCTTTTGAGGTTTTTATTAAAACAAAGAATTAAGAAAATTATCATCCGAAAACAAAATATAAGAAAATGCCAGCAAGTAAAGTATTACTACGAAAACTTGAGTAAGGAAATCATACCTTTCGGATTAGCTTAGGAGGATTATTCATAATGGATAATATATATAAAAAAATGACTACGAAAAATCTTTATTATGAAAATACATAGTTCATAATACTAACTATGAAAAACAAACTCAGTACAAAAAAACTCAGTACGAAAATTCCATTATGAAAATACCAGTACGAAATTTTCCATTCCGGATGTTTTCAATACGAACACTTCCATAAAATGTCCATTCTGGAAATTTTTAGTTCCGGAAATTTCCATTCCGGAAAATTTCAGTTCTAGAAATCTCCATTTCGGAAATCTTAATTCCAAAAATTTTGAAAAACTAACTTTGTAAGAAATAAAATTTAGTTACTCTAACAATCAAATGTACTCCCCCTATGAAAAGGAGTTTATTATTGTAAGGAAACTTTTTAAACAGAAAGTTAATTAAGGAGGATTACCTTACGGTTATCATCCCTAACTTCTGTTTAATGTATTCAAATCTATTAGAAGACAAAGATTTTGTGAAAATATCAGCAAGTTGATCTTGCGTTCTGATAAACTGAAGAATAATATCTCCTTTAAGTGTGTGATCCCTAAGAAAGTGATGTCTAATATCTATGTGTTTTGCACGGTAGTGATGTGCAGGGTTCTTACTGAGGGCAATGTTACTTGTGTTATCACACAAAATTTGAGTTTTAGTAAAACTCAAGCCATATTCTGTGAGTGTGTGTTGCATCCACAACACTTGAGCACAACAACTTTCAGCTGCTACATATTCAGCTTCAGCAGTAGAGAGTGCTACAGAATGTTGCTTCTTGCAGGACCAAGAAACTAACGAATCTCCTAAGAAATGACAAGTTCCGGATGTACTTTTTCTATCCATTCTACATCCACCAAAATCAGCATCAGAAAAGCTTTTTAGAACAAAATCATTTCCAGAAGTATAAAATAATCCTAGATCCATGGTTCCCTTAAGGTAGCGAAAAAATCTTTTTACTGCCTTTAAGTGAGATTCCTTAGGATTGGATTGATATCTTGCACATAAGCATACTGAGAACATTAAGTCTGGTCAACTAGCTGTTAAGTAAAGTAAACTTCCTATCATACCTCTAAAAGATGTTTGATCTACTGGTTTCCCAGCTTCATCAAGATCTAAAGAGTTTGAGGTACCAATAGAAGTACTTATACTCTTAGTGTTGTCATAACCATTCTTTTTAATAAGGTCTTTAATATACTAATGTTGAGATATGTAAGTTCCTTCTGGTTTTTGAGAAATTTGAAAACCAAGGAAAAAAGTTAACTCACCCATCATACTCATTTCAAACTCAGATTTCATTAGACTTGCGAAAGAGTTGGTCAAAGATTGCTGAGTTGAACCAAATATGATGTCATCAGCATAAATTTGAACAATCAAAACATTTTTCTTATCTTTCTTTATAAAAAGGGTTGGATCTGCATTTCCCTTAACATAGTTATTTTGAAGCAAAAATACAGTGAGTCTATCATACCATGCTCGTGGGGCATGTTTAAGACCATAAAAATCTTTGGTAAGTCTAAAAACATGATCAGGATGTTTTGTATCTTCAAATACAGGAGGTTGTTCAACAAAAACTTCCTCTTGAACATAACCGTTAAGAAAAGCACATTTCACATCCATTTGGAAAAGTTTGAAATTAAAGAATGCTGCAAAGGAAGGTAGTATACGGATAGATTCAAGTCTAGCTACTGGAGCATAGGTTTCTTCATAGTCTATTCCCTCTTGCTGATTATAGCCTTTAGCAACAAGTCTAGCTTTATTTCTAACTATGAATCCATTTTCATTACATTTATTTCTGAAAACCCATTTTACTCCAATAACAGAAGTTTCCTTAGGTCTTTCAACCAAGGTCCAGACTTTATTCTTTTCGAATTCATTTAGATCATCTTGCATGTCTTTGATCCAATCATCATCACCTAAAGCTTCAACAGTGCTTTTAGGTTCTAATTGGGAAAGAAATGCTAGATGTTCTACTTCATTTCTTAAGGAACTTTTAGTCCTTACAGGTTGATTTACATCACCAATGATACTATCACTGGGATTATTCTTAAGAAACACCTGATTTGGGTTTTGTAAAACCTGTTCATCAAGATAGGGTAGAAAGTCTTCCGGGGTAAATGTTTCAGGAATATCTTCTTGAACATTATCCTTATCAGAAGGTTCTTCTATCAAAGGTTGAAAACCAGTTTTTGAAAACACATCTAAGGACGTAGGTTGAGGTGGTTTAAAAACAAAAGGATCAGACTCATCAAATTTTACATGTATTGTTTCTTCAACAGTACAAGTGTTTTTATTAAAAACTCTATATGCCTTAGAGGTTGTGGAATATCCTAAGAAAATCCCTTCATCAGATTTTGGTGTAAATTTATGTAAGTTATCTTTAGTATTCAAAATGAATACTTTGCAACCAAAAACCTTGAAGTAGGATAGTCTTGGTTTTCTACTATTCCATAACTCATAAGGAGTTTTATTAAGAAAAGGTCTAATCAAAACTTGATTTATAGTATAACAAGCAATACTTACAGCTTCAGCCTATAATTGTCTAGAAATATAATATTCACTCAACATGGTTCTAGTTATTTCTTGAAGAATTCTATTTCTTCTTTCAACTACACCATTTTGTTGAGGAGTTCTAGGTGCTGAAAAATTGTGAGTAATACCTTTTTTACTACAAAAAGTTTCAAAATCAGAATTTTGAAATTCTCCTCCATGATCACTATGAATAGTTTTCAATGGAAGGTTTTTCTCATTTTTAACTTGAGCTCTAAAACTTTTGAAATAGGAAAAAGCTTCATACTTCTTTGTTAGAAAATAGACCCAAGTAAATCTAGTGTAATCGTCAACTAAAACAAACACATAGTATTTGCCTCCAATACTTCCAGTTTGTGTTGGACCAAAAAGATCCATGTGCACTAACTGTAATGCATCAGTTGTTGAGACTTCACCAATTGATTTAAAACTAGATTTATGTTTCTTTCCATATTGACAAGGATCGCAAACTTTAGAAGAATCAAATCTAAGCTCCGGTAGATCCTTAACTAGTTTCTTCTTAGAGAGTTTACATAGATTCCTAAGATTACAGTGACCTAGTCTTCTATGCCATAACCACGAATGATCTTCCATTGCACTTAGGAAAGGTAAATCTTGACTTCTAAGGTCTTCTAATTTCAATGCGTAAACATTCTCTTGCCTATTGGCTGAGAGAATAAATTATTCCTTAGAATTGTGAGCTAAACACTTATCATTCCTAAAATTCACAAGGTAACCTTCATCACATAACTGACTTATGCTAATGAGGTTGTTCTTAAGACCCTTAACAAAAAGAACATTTGAAATCAAGGTTTTACCAAGAAGAACAATATTACCAATACCAACAATCTCTTCCTTACCATTATCTCCGAAAGTTCCCTTTCCTCCTTTCGTTTTGATAATCTTTTCAAAATATCTTTTGTTACCAGTCATGTTCCGGGAACATCCACTATCCATGTACCATTTTGTTTTTTCTGGTACTCTCTTTATTTTCCTGAAATCAAGAAGAAAATTAGACTTTCGGAATCCAAACTTGCTTGGATCTGAGATTTCCAAACAATAAAATTTTAGGAACCCACATCTTCTTAGAAAAGTAGGCTTTATGAAAACCTAAGGATTGGGTTTTATTTAAGGAACAACTCTTTTCCCAGTGACCACCACATTGACACTTGGTACAAAATGGAGCACTTTGAGGAACAAAATAATTGTTACTAAAACTGGTTTTGCATGGGTATAACCAAATCCGGATTTATTTCTTAAAGGTCGTATTTGGGAATACATTTTATCAAAATTTTCCTTACCATGGGTAAAGTTCGATAACACTTCTTTAAGGAAAAAATTTCGGACTTGAGTTTTATAACCAAGTTTTTATCCTCAAAATCATTAGTTTTAGAACTAGAGCTAGGCTCGAAAACGTTTTTCTTAGAAATTACTTTTTCTAATTCTTTAGAAAGTTTATTCTTCTCAGAACTTACTTCCTCAAGATTTTTTGAAATATTTTCAAAATCAGCATTTTTTCTATCAAGATCTTTAGAAAGATCTGATATCTCTTTTGTAAGAATATAATTCCTAGAGTTTGCCTTATCAAGTTTTTTATTGAGTTTGGAATTCTCAATCTCAAAAAGTTCAGCAAACCTAGAGACTTCTTCATAAGTAGGTAAAGTATTTTCTTCATCAGAAGAAGATTCTTCATCAGAAGAGTTATAATACTTACTATTATTAGAATTTAAAGAAACATTGGTCAATGATTCAGCATTTCATACCTTAGCCATAAAACAATAATTATCAATAGGTAATCTGACTATAAGACCAATATTCTTCTGTCCTGAAGATTCATAATCAGAAGATTCATCTGAAGAGTCACCACCACTGGCACTCCAGGTGTCATTAGATTTCAGAACTTTCTTAGCTTTGGCTTTATAATACTTCTTTCTATTCCTGTCTGAATGCCTTTCTTTTCTTTCTTTCTTTTTGAGCAAAGGGAAATCGGGTCTAATATGTCCAGCTCTCTTGCATTCATAACAAGTAACTTCTCCATCTTTCTTATCTTTCCTTTCCTTTTTCTTATACTTAGATTGGAAATTTCTCTGTCCAGCTATCTTGTTCATCCTTCGAGCAAGATTAGCTAACTCATTTTCAGAGACTTCACTCTCACTAGATTCGGATTGGAAAATAACTTTCTTAGACTTGGATCTGGTTACTATCTCAGGAGTCTTAGCTTTCATTTGATTTGAAGTTGTTGTAAAAGCAACAGTACCATTTCCATTTTTCTTTTTGATGTTGTTAACATCTCTCTTCATTCTAGTCTCATGTTGTAGAAGAATTCCAAATAGCTCATCAAGAGTAATTTGAGTGACCTTCCTGTTCTCATCTATAGCTTTTCTCTTGGATTCCCACTCATTTGGCATAATATCAATTATCTTATCCACAATAGCTTCATCATCTAAACCTTTCTCTCCCATAGACTGTAGACTATTGACGATAGTCATAAATCTTTGTTGAACTTTAAATATTGGTTCACCATAAGGAAAGTTGAAGCCATGATATTCAGCTCTAAGCATAGCTCTTCTAGTCTCAATCACCTTAAAGGTCCCAAAGTGTGTAACTTCTAACTTCTTCCAGATACAGTTAGCTGCTTCACAAGAAGAAATTTGGCTATATATATTTCTAGTCATTGAACAAAGTAAAGTATTGTGTACCTTATAATTGAGTTGATATTCTTGCTTTTCCTGGTTAGTAAAGGTTCTAACTTCCTTGTCAGGAATTTTATAATCACCAGTAAGCATAAAAAAGTTGTCTACTCCAGTATTGATAACAAAAGTCTTCATTCGATCTCTCCAGTATTCATAATCATTACCATCAAAGATTGGTGGTCTTGTAGGATTTAGATTATCAATTGAACCAACATTAATTCCTGCCATACTAGAATAACCTTTGATACACAAACTTGTTAGTAAAAAACGTAATAACAAAGTTCGGAATGAGAAAGTTCGGAATGGGAAAGTTCGGAATGGGAAAGTGAGCAAGAAAAACGTATACGTGAGTACAAGTATTCTAGAGACCTCCTCTGATACCAAATGTAGGATTGGTATAGAGTATGAGGTTTCCAACCTCTGATACCAATTGTAGGATCGAAATAGTGATGTAGATGCTCAATATACAAGAGGGGGGTGAATTGTATACTTTAAAAATTACTTTGGAACCTTTAAAGTTAGTTATGAATAATTATAGTTTCCTTAAGAAAAGAAAAGGGCTAAGTTTAACAAAGATTAAAATAATAAAATTCACAACACCTCTAACACCGAATGAAAACTTGGAAATAGATTCCGAAAGTAGGTTCTGGAAATATGGTTCCGGAAATTGAAACTTAACAAAAGATTACAATATGAGATTCTACCTTAAAGCGTATAGAATCTGAATGAAACAGAGTACAAGTAAGTAAGTATAAGAAAGTTATACTTTCCTTACAATATAATATGCAGCAGAATATAAACAATTAGTAGTACTATAAGTAACAAGATATAAGTCTTTTAACCCAAAGAGAAGGGTATCCAACAACCTTGGATAAAGGTCCCTTGATTTATACTTTCAAGCAAGTCTGTCTTACCCACACCAGGGTAAGCCCTCGATACGAAGATCGGAGTCTCTGTCTTGATATCCCCGCAAGCCCTCAACTTCAAGGTAGTTGGCCACCTCTGTCTTCCTCAGCAAGGAAGCCCTCAACTTCAAGGTGTTGGAAACCTCTGTCTTCCTATCTCCGGAAGTCCTCGAATGTAGTCACCAACATTCGGAGTCGCACGAAGCTTTGAGAGTTAATAAGAGCCTCTCTCTCTAGAAATCACTTCAACAGCATGTATGCACAATGTCAAAAACCATTGTTGTTCATCTGTCATCAGTATTGAGCTCTTTCAAATGAGCTCCTATTTATAGGTAAGGTCGGCCTCCTTCCCAACGGTCATATTTTCCTTAAAAATCGGAGGGACATGTACACGTGTAACTTAACCAACGGTTAGTTTTTAACAGATCTCAACTGGTAGTGATGGTACTAGCTGTAACTCAATGGGTGGTGGTATAGATAGTAAACCTCCTGGAGTTGTTATCTTCGGTACAATCCCCTATACCAATGCCTTGTCGCTAGGAGGATCATCCTCATGATCACGTGGTGGAATCTTGGATGGCTATCTATGTGGAGGCATCCTAAAATAAAACAAGATATACCATGGTCAAAAGAGTATATATGGGGAGCCGAGTCAAGAAGGACATGTAAAACACAATCATTCCTATATGATTCATGTATGATTTTTTTTCCTGCAACCAGTGTTCTCATGTAACGAGTCAAAAATTAGTTGATTATAGTTCTGGTGTATGGATACGTCAGCTGCTACACAAACACTAGAGCCCCTAGCCTGAAAGTATAACTCAAAACACTTAACACCATTCCCCCAAACCAACCTCATAGACTCCTGATCCTAACGTAAAACTGACCCTTCTCTGATACCACTCTATCATGACCTGACCCGCCAGGGTCCAACCCATGACTACCCCAAGCCTGCCTCCAATAGGCATGGGTCTGGAGACTAGTGTTGAGTAGGCATATCCCACAAATGGGAGACATTAGCCTAAATTACTTGTACATATGCACACATATCCAAGCCCACGCAATTTTGAAATGTAAAACAACTGAAATAATTCATGCATATATCTAAGATCCCACAATAGAGTATGATAGTGAAAGTACTATAAATATAAAAGGGGCCAAAAAAGCCCAAAAATGTAAATAGTACAACCTTATCTAAGTGTGAGTACTAAGTCAAAATAAATCTCTTAGTAAACACCTCAGTCTGTCGAGCTCCATCTACGTTCTGCCCGCTCCCTATCCTCCCAACACACTGTTAAAAAGGGCCGTTGTCTTCACAAGACACGACACATGTTGGAAAAGCCTATGCATTGGTGAGTATTACAATACTCAGTAGGATAAATTGAAAACATTAAATTCAAATCATCAAGTATAGTTATCTCAATATAATATGTAATAATGTATTATAGATACAAGCAATACAAAAACCCAGATATACTTAGGAGAGAGACCAAACCTTCAAGCAATCATAACCAACTACCAGCCATAGGATTCTACTCAAATCATGATTGTTCTAGGATAAATAAATCCTTGAGACTTAATATCATCAAAGACACTCTAAAAAGAGGTCTATCTCATTTGGACCTCACCCAAAGATAACACACTGGTCTAAGGGGGCCATGATACACAGATAGGGGGTCACGCCCAGAACTGTTGCGGGACACCAAGAACCCAATCTGGATCAACCCACTACATAGGGGATCCTAATACAATGATTCCAAAAACCCTAATGATGTGTCCCTCTATATGTAGGTTCAAATATATGCTCAATGAGTTCACGCTGATTCTACAAACTCCATTAGGGATGATAGAGGATTGCACTCAAGTGTCGTGGATGGATACCACAACTCTATCTTAGACTCGACCTCTAGAGGGGATTACAATCCTGTGATTTGGATGTAATGCCACATTGTAACCTCAAGTAAAGGACCAAGGGAACATACTCAACCTATAATATTTCAAACAAGGAAAAATAAGAGCCTCAAGCACTCTTTATAGAAGTACACAGTGTGTCTCAGGGGGTACACAGCATGTCCAATTATCCCAAGTCTTTTCTATGTGGAAGAACCTCACACAGAATGTAGTATCCATATGCATGGTGTATAGGATAATTACACAATGTCTATAGATACATGGTTCCATGGTTGTGTCTCATGGTCGTGTTCATGTATCGAAGTCAAGTTTGTGTATCGGTCTGTGTATGCCAAGTTGTGTTTGTGTCTAAGTACACAGCCTGCCATCTGGCCATGTATTGTTACCCATTTTTATGTACTCTATGGAGTATATTTCAAGTAAAATGGGTAGGGTAACATTCCATGTGATAGGGGTTATACACCATGTGATCATCATCTCCTTCCTGAAACCCTAGCCTCCACATAAGGGGCCCCACAGGGCGTGTAGTACCAAGTTACATGTTGTGTGTTATGGGATTTTCTAGAATCCATGGTTCTTCCTCCTGATCATGCCTGAATTGCTGCCTCCTTCATATCTAGCTTCAATCAATCCAAAAAAACATGGATCTTCTTTGGTTGAGCATCTCCGTTGAAGAGCAACACACTCTTTCTGTTGAATCTGGTCGGAAACTGAAGGTTTTTTTCTAGTTCATCTTCCACATACGAAGCATAAATTCAGGGGTTTCCAAATCACTTCAATATATTTGTCTCCATCATCATCACACATTTTCTGCATCATACTAGGTCTGGATCTACAATCTTAGATCGTTGCACCAAGAATTTCACATGCAACAATCAATCTGTCAGTAGGGCATTGAACAATAGACCAAGGGGTCTCTGACGATGAATGAGAAAAGAGGGAGGAAAACAAAAAAAAACCTTGAGGAGTGAACCTAGGTAATTTTTCATGACATTCTCAATATGTTCTCATAATAATGATAAATAAATATGAGAAATCAATGAACTAGAAATAATCAATTCTATCCAATTGAAATCTACTGACGATGTGTGGGTTAATCTTTGTTTGTTTAATTGATCTGCATTCATACGGGATTAATATTGGGATAAAATTCACACAAAAAACACCCAACCTTGATTCATATCACTCACTGATGAATATTGGTCTCCAACTCGTTTTCATTGGCAAGATCTTACAAGATTGGTGTGTATTGATCATCGATCTGAGGTTTCACTGTAGTCTGTCGCCTGCTCGAGAGAATTATCTAGATCTCTCTCCTTCCAATGTCTCTAGAGGATTCCAGGGTTATGAGGTTGACCCTAGTTCTCTGAAATATGAATAATTTTAAATATAAATATTCAATTTGTTGATTCACTACATCAAAAACTAAAATAAAATAAATTTTCTTAATTTATTTTATTCATTTGAGTGTCTCTGACAACTTTCCACAATCGAAGCACACCGACCAATGTTAGATCATGCCTAGAGTAAAGCCACTATTCTAAATCCAATGGTTTTATTGGATTTCTAATCCGAGCACCTATTTATGAGTTATTTTACTTTTTTAGGAAAACTACACATGTGTGATAGTAAATATTTTAATGTTTTTCAAACATTTATTTCAAGTACACTAGGTCTTGGAATCACATGTCGTCATAGTGCCTAGTCTCAAAAATAATCCATATAATATCTAAAAAAATACATGGAAAATTTGATATGTTGCAATAATTATTCATCAACTTGCTCGTAAAATAATTGGGTATAGAACATATAAATTTCTATACAAGTAAATTAATTTTCCAAGGTGAAGATAGTGTATCAATCCTTATATTCTCCTAGAGAGTCTTGTTTAAAATCCTTAAGCACATTGTACATTACTTTTTCAATTCCCACACAAAATATAATCTACCCTTAATGGATTTCAATAAAAACATTACTCCTTGAAATAAATGATGTCCCTAAAATTAGTAGCACCTCGATGTTTTATTTCATGTTGAGAATAATGAAGTCTGGTAGGAAAATAAATTTCCTAAACTTCACTAATAAATCTTCTAAATTTACTTAGAAGATTTGATTTATTGGTTAGAAAATTGAAGCACCACACAAGTGGGATTCAATTCTTCTAGTATTAACTTATTAAATAATATAAAAGGTATAATATTAATACTATCCCCCAATTCACATATATCCTTACCAAAATCACATGGTTTAATTGGTTCATGGGATAGAGAAACTCCCAGTATCTTGAAGTTTTACTAGGATCGGGTGTTAAAATACCACCAATAATTCCTTATTAAGTTAAATGGTGGCCATTTAATCCATCCTCCTTTTATTTGATATGATTTAATTCATAAAAATTTAATGGGAATGACTTTGATTTAATGCCTTAGTAAAGGGAGTGTTGATATAGTGCTTTCAGAATACTTCCACAAACTTTCCAAAAAAATTTATTCATCTTTCTTTGTTTCATACAATCTGAAAAAGGAAAAGGAGGTATATAAGGCTTGACCACATAATTATATTTTTCTTGAATGAATATTTTATCTTTTATGGGATTTTTTTATAGAACTATATTGGGATCAACTTCATCATCCATGGGTTGTTAAAGACCATCATGTTTCTCACCTTCAACTTCCTTTTTATTTTTCACGTCTAGTTGCAATATCCCTTTTAGACTCTTTAAGGTTACCGCCTTGGAATCCTATCAAGGCTTTTTTTCATCATTACCTAGAATTTTGGCTAGTTTTCTCACTAAGTTTTGGATTTAAAGCTTCTTAATTTGTTATTAGAGGATTTATATAGTCACCTTAGGATTTTGAAATTTAGTTTCAGTAGTTCTTAAAAACTTAGACACCATCCACTCCAAGTTAAACTTAGGATCTTATTAAAGTTGTTGAGAAACTTGTTATTATTGTTGATGAGGTTATGTTTGATGTGGGTTAGGATACCATTTTTGTGGGTGTTTTTTATTATGATACTAATATCCTTGGTGTAGAATTAGGTGAGGATTATCGTATTGAGGTTGGGCATAATCTAGAGTTATTTGAGGCCTAAAATGTGGAACTTGTGGTTGTTGTCCTACATAAATGGAATTTGGGTTGTCTTTCCATGCTAGTTTTTAATAGTCCAGAAATATATTTAGCCCATGATTTTGTAATAGATTACTTGACTTGCTAGTGGAGGGATCAGTTTGTATATTTTAACACTCTCTTATGGCATAATTATCCTCACATTCACTAAAAGTATGGTATTAAATGAATTCATTCTACATGGTAGTTCAGAATTGGATCAATTTGATTTTATTTAACATTAAATCCATTTGAGAAACTATAATAGTTATTGGATCAACATTATTTATGCATCTATTTTTTTACCTCACTCTAAGTTCTTCTAAAAGCTATTAGTTGAGATGTCTTCTAACAAATCAAAAAACTCTTTGGGTGCCTTCCTTATAACCATACCCTTTATCACTGTATATACTATAGAATTTTATCTCATGGTAATTATACCATAAAATGTTCCATAATGGTACCCCATGGTGTTTTCACTTTATAAACATATCCATAAAGCACTCCCAAAATTTATATATGGATTATTTTTCAAAACAATTATAGTTATTAATATCATTTCTTAGCATCATTATCTTGAATGAGGGGAAATATTTATTTATTAAGGATAGAAAAAAACTCCCATTTGAGAATAGAGCATTGTGGAAACCCTTTGATCTAATATTTTACCTTATCCCTCAATGTGAAAGTAAATATTCCATGATTTATTACATCCTTTGACACCCTTTTTTAATTGAAACTGTTGTGTATCTTCAAGAAATTTCCAAGGTGATCATTGGGGGGGTTCACTTGGAAAACCCCCAAATTATACTATGTTTTTTAATAAGATTCATAATAGTTAGCTTTATTTCAAAATTATTAACTTGAATTAGTATTCAAACAAAACTTGATACCACTCTATGTTTGGGTAGCAAGACATATTCCATGATAGTTCATCAGGGTGGAATATGAAATTGAAGAATTTTTTACATGTATTATTGTAGTTATTATCGAACAAATCTCGATGCATATTGATTTATATGTTGTTTTTGTGTAAAATGACCTATAATAAATATATTTCACTATTATTCCCCCCATCCATAGGTGAAATTTTTTTTCTAACCCTAAGGACAATGATCGGGTCTTCCCATTCCACATTTATTGTGGGAGGATTTGAAATGTGCTCTCCCATAAGAAATGTTCTCTCTCATAAGTGTTCATAATTTTTGTAATATATTTTATTCAATATTAAAATAAAATAGGATTCTCTATAATAATCTGATGATCTTGGAATGAGGGAGGTATATTCTCATACACCAACAATTCTACATGATAAAATAATACACCAATCATAAAAGAGAAATACCAAAAATAAGAAGAAAAAACATAAATGGGTTTAAAAGTAAAATATTTTTATTTATTTATTCAAATTAATTTATCAAGACTCAATATATAATATATCATTTAAAGATTCCCCAAAAAAAATACCAGAATTTTGTACCATTCTACCTGACTAGTTACATTCAAGTAGCCCAAATTAAATTATAACCTAACTCCACAATCAGTATAACAAAATTATAGAGATGATACCTCTAAGAAAATCAAGTATTTATTGAAATTAACCCTTAGTAAATTATTTAAATATTTTATATTTTGATAAAAAAATAATGTAAGGATTCAAAATGACCCTATTCCAAATCCTCTCATACGGTTATGTCACTAAAAATATGAAGTAGTAAAGGCTAGATTTTAGTTTTTATGATAAAAGTGAATTGTGGCTATGGGATTCGATAATGGTCATGTAAATTACATTTGCCATGTTTTTTCATATCTTCCAAAGAAATTGTAATACTAATATTTGTAGGACTAAAAAACACCTTAGTCTATTTGATTATGACTAAGTTATCTTAAATTTGTTTCTTGTTCTGGAGATCAATTTTTCAAAACTTTATAAAAATCAACCATATGGTTATGAAGAATTCATCCAATGGTTATGAATTAAATTTTCATAATTGCATTATAGATAGCCAAATATTTCATTCTTGGTATCATATGATGTATTCAATGAATGGGTTCATGTTGACATGATGAAATTAAAAAATACACATATGAATCATGCAAAACACATCAATGAAAACTTAGTCTTACAAATAACTCTATATTATCACCCACAACCCCAACATAATGGGGGAATTAAATACACATGGTGGATATGGAAACAAATATATAGAAATTATAGTAATTATCTATGATAGAATGAAAATTAAAAATAAATAATAATGAAAATACAAGAGTTTTCTTCCTTTGATCGACTTTTGGGTCCCTATAAGTCCAAGATTAATTATCCCTAAAAGATTCTTCTCATACAAAAGTTTATAAGTTACCTAAATTACCTATCCCCTCAATTTTAGGAGTGGTTATAGGCCTTAATCTTGGGTTAAAGGGTGGTACTCTACTTGACTGAATTATGGTTATGAGTTCTTTTATTATGGTTATATTAATGGTTAGTAATTAAAATACTATATGTATTGAGTAGCTAACCAAAGAGTGGGTATGATGGGATAGGGAGTGACCAATATATATGAGACACTTTTATAGATTGGTTGTGTGTAGAGTAGTGATATGTGATTTTTGTTATTATTTTCCCTAGACTATGATATCAATAACTATGATAGAAATGTATTTTGAGTTGTGTGCTAGGAATTTCAATAGTGTGGGACCATAGAGACCTTTGTTAGAGAACTAGGAGGAAATGGAAAATAATTCCCCATCGGCTATAGTAATGTATATTCCTCCTATCGATCAAAATATCCATGATATTATACTTCAAGTTATCTATTCCATGGATTATAAAGCTCAAAGAATTGATATGGCCATATTGTATGCTACATGAGAGTTCCAATTCCAACATCCACCCTTCCTCCAGGATGATGGTGGACCATAGGATGTGGGGGTTTTGTATTGATTTAATACAAACAATATTTGATAAAATCAAGGCACCCCCTAAGAAAACAATGAATTTAGTTATTTATAAGCTTCAAGGAATAGCTAAACTCTAATGGTAGGTGTTATTCCAAGCATTTCGGTATTATGACCTCTCATGGAAGGATATTTATGCCCATTTATTTGAGTAGTTTTTCCCCTAGACACTGAGATATGATAGGGTCTAATATTTCATGAATATTTTCCATTAATAAATATTTGTGATGAATTATATTACATAATTCACGAACTTATTTCAATTTTTACCCATGTTGTCTGGTGATGATACCACTAGGGTTCAATTATTTCAGGATGGATTGAGGTATAAAATCCTAGTTTAGGTTAGTATATTTCACCTTAATTCATTCATTGAGGTGGTAAAACATACATTAATAATAGAGATAGATCTGGTTGGGTATGATGGGACAACTTAGCCTGGTTCTTTTGTTAGATATGGGAGTGGATCATCGGGAAGCAGGAAGTAGTGCTTTGAAAATTATCACCAAAATGGTGAAAGATAGGCCTACCAAGGTTGTGTTTTATCTCTTTAACCCTAAGTAAGGACTCTTTCAAGGTGTTATTAGTGTGGTATAGTGGGTCATGTTTGATCTTGGTGTCACTGATCAGCTATGGAGTATCGGTCATGTGTGCATATAGGGAATCTGTAGTGTTTTTATATGAGTTATTTTCGATAAAGAAAAGGGTGAGATGATGGAAAGGATCAAGGATTGGGATATTGTTCAGGGAATTTATCGTAGAGTGTAAGTTAGGGTTATTTCAGCTAGTCAGGTCATGGAGTGGGATGTAGTGCCTTGGGGTAGGGTTACCAACATCGGTAGAGTTATACCCCATTGGGTATCCAGATGACTAAGGGCTAGGGTAGGGGCTTGAGCTTAGGTCATCTCAATGTGATCAAACATGTTATGGATGATCATAGAGAGGGGTGGTCATTATTCAAAGGTATGATCATTATAATATTTATCTTTTATTTTTTGTTTTTTAAAATGGGTGTTTCATACTCATTCATTAAAGATCAATTTAGTATTGATTTGATATTAGTTGTGATGTATCTAATAGTAAATATTACCATTTATATGCTCTTATGGGTGTGATATGAGGGTATATTGTGGTGTTTGGTACTCACTATTGTTACTAATAGTTATAATAATCTCTAATATTTATTTGTATTAGATATGTGTGGTTTTTATGTAATATTTAGGATAGATTAATTGACTCTTTATCGAGCATGAATTGAATATTATCATTGTTGGGTGTCCTTAACTTCCCCTAATAGTAATTATTATACTCAAATTGGGGAGTAAGACATACAAGAAGGTCTTTTAGGACCTGTCCATTGGTAACTGGGAGTGATCACAACCCAATTTTCTAGTGTTTGATTGAATGTGGAGTATATGATATATTTGGTATTTTCCCATGTTGTGGTCCAATTTTAGGATTTATTTACTAATAGATTCTTAGGATTTCTACCTGAGAGAGAGGTCAATTTTATTATCAAAATGATACTAGGTATGGATCCCATATCCATTATTCTATATAAGATGACTCTTACAGAGCTTAGAGAGTTTAAGGTCATGTCAGAGGACCTTGAGGTGAAGGGATTCATTTCCCCAATCACTTTACCTTGGGGTTATCTTATTTTATTCTCTAATAATGCTGATGAAATATTATTTTTATGTTTTAATTACCAAATATTTAACAAAGTAATAGTTAAGAATTGGTATCTTATGTTTTCCCAGATATAAGATGGAAAAAATTCAAGAGGGGTTTAATTGATAATAATTTAAAAAAAAATAAAACAAAGAGCATAAAAAAAAGTTACATAATATTTTTATAGTAGTTCATATCAAAAGATCATATGTATACACTTCACACCCCTCTACTCCATGAGAGGTATGGATCGCCCTATAAACCTTATTTTTTAAGGTGTGTCACAACCCATGTACATCATGCCTTTTCTAATGAAGGCATAACCAATATTCAACATGCTTTTTTATTAAGTGAAAAACCCTATAATAGATGTGTACCTTTTATGGAGGTATAAACAGTGCACAATAAAATTTTGAAAGATAAAAAAATAAACTAACAATAGTTAAATCATAATATAAAATATAAAATAAATATAAAAAAATAATATAGAAACATCAAAAACATATCTAAATTTGAATATGTGAGGAAACGGGATCACTTTTGATAATGATAATTATCATGGTTGTAGTAGAAAATGTATTTCGATATAATGGAAGCCATGATCGCAAATTAAATAGATCAAAATCCTTTCATTTGTTTCACTTTTATCCCCTTTTATAGAATAATCTCTCAAAAATCATTATTCCATTTTATAGTTTCTATAATATTATTTTAATGGTTCAATCAATCATAGTTTCCAAAATGTGAAGTAATAATTAGTGATTTGATTTCCCATTTAATTGATTCTTAATACTTTGTTGCTTCAGCATGGTCTTATGAAACAACTTGGAAATTAATTAGCAAAAACTAAAGCATCTGTTAGTATCTGATAGTATGTTGTCTTAGTAACCTATCCAATATCAATGTTTTCTATTACATTCCAAACATGATGTTACCCCATGGTAAATCTTGACCAAAGTTTTTTTTCTTTAATACAAAATATACCAATGATCTTGACATGTTGTTTTCTCGACAACACAATACATCATTAGCACTTGGTGTTTTGTTTATGTGATAGCATAATCTCAAGAAACTCCTTGATATTACATTTTTTATCAACATATATTATGTTAACTAATCATCACCATATTATAATTGACACGCTATTGTATTAATTCTTAAGGATTCATTCTCCTTCTAACATAGTTTTTAGATAAGTATAATATCTTCAATGCTACTTTAATTGGATCAACATAGTCATGGTTTAACACTTAAAAATGTTTTAGCTTCCAATATGTCCTCCACTATAATAATAATAAAATTTCATACTCATTCTTATATTCAATAAATTACTGAATCATTTTAAATTATCTTGAAATGAAAAAAAAACAACTAATACTATGTAAATAATATGATTATCATTATATCTATATTATCCCATAAATGAAATCATAAAGAACTAAATTCCATATTTTGGGGATAATATCACTAATTAAATTGTTTTGAACTTATAATTTTAACCTCTAATAGAATATTCTTTAGGTCCAACATAGTGTTCACATCCAACTCAGAGTCTATTTAATCCCAATATAGGATTAAAATCTAATATAAGTTAAAAAACTATCACAAAAATAAACTTAAGAACAAAATAAGATAATAAAAGAAATTAAACTAAATATAGTTGTTATTATAAAATAATATATTATTGGATAATAGATCTAATAATATCTCCAATTTTGATAATGATGATACAATTAAAGAACAATTATATAGAATCAATAAATTTTTAAGATAAAAACAGATAATCATATTAAATAGTAAAAGAATACAAAATCCAATTGCATCCATGCATTCCATCCATTAATAATTATCCCCCTTTATACCTATTAAAAAAATAAAAACAAAATGGTAAGATATTATAATATTAAATAATAAGTATTGATTCGAAGAAAATAGTTATAGTAGATAGAACCAATAAAATGACAAAAATAAAGATAGCCAAAGGGGAGAATCCTTAATGTACTCAGCTTATTTAGCCTAATCTTAATCATATTTATCTAGATCGGTCCCTGTTATAAACATTTCAAAAAATATTATGGAAAGTTCGTCTTTTATAGCTTTCTTCCCTACACCCTTTTTTAAAATATAAACCATTGATAAAATTAGTTCTAATTTTCTTCCTTCTAGCATTGATTAATCATCCACCATTGGTGGAACTTATTTTAGTTTTCTTATATCTTGTTTCTATTTAACTTTAACTTCTTATATATCTTTATCTTCAATAGTAGATAGTGATATATAAGAACTGTTCATATTCACATCAATAAAATATAAATAAATTGCATATGTGAACTGTTTTTATCTTTCAATGGATTCTCTAAGTTGATCAACCAATGATGGTTTTGGTAAACTAATTTGAAAAGGTAATGATAACATAATGAGTAATACCAATTAAAATAATAATTTTATCCATTTTTAAAACTCCAAATTACTCTAAGTTTAATGAAGTAAAAAAATAAACTAGATATAAATATCTCTTGAGATATAGAATTTTTTTCCTCCTCAAAATATTCAAGTATAACTACCACTTTAATCCTCTTCTTCTTAGTAGATAATTTTCTTAAGGTTATTCCCTCTTAATTCCAAATCCTTTATTATACTTAAATATCTATTTTGAGTTTTTTCCTTTTTATATTTTTAAATATTGAGCTTCTCTTTCTCATCCAAGTCTTTCAGATATTTTCCTATAACTTTAACTTCTTTAACAACCTCACTTAATCACTAGGATTACTGTGAGATTTAACTTTATTAGTTTTCATGATAGATTTTTTATCTTATAAGTAATTTAATCTTTCATTCTAGTAGGGTTCTATCCTTGATATCATTATCATTTTACTTTCTATAAATATTTTTCTTGATCTTTCATATCCAGTTAATCTTAGGACCTTTCCGCTTGAGCTTCTAATACAATGACTAATAAGATTTTACCCTCATTTATTAAATTTTAAAGGGTGTAACAAACACAATTTTCTAAAAAACTTCATGTTGTAAATTAATTAAGTTTATAATGATATTAATGGATTACTCTGGCTAAAAAATTATTAAACTAAGCTTCAATATTGAACCCAATCATATTCAATTTCAAATAAATATTATTCTTAGTCTATTATATCAAATTCACTAAATGTTTAAGATTCTTAAAGGTTTCATCCTTAATATAATGAATTTAATACTTCACCTCATTAATCATTATATAAAATACTACTTCTAGTGAATTTTCCTGAAACTTTAGGCTTAAATTTCCTCTTTTTCTTTATAACACTTTCTCCTTGAGTAGTAGGAGATGGTACCAACAAATCCCTTTGATCCCATCCTGGTGGAAATCCAGGTCTTACCTCTCCAGTAGGTGAATATGGGTCCTTAAAATTATTATAGTCCTTAAATAATATATGAATTTCATCAAATTATGTTTTTGACCATGTATCTCATGAAATATGTAGGTTTATCAACATTAGTTCACTGATATAAGTTTCCTCTTTAGGTATCCTTCCAATAGATTGTATAACCAATATAACTAATCTGAGTAATAATATTTTAATGAACCTATCATAGATAAGTGCTCAATTAACTCTACTTTTATCCAAGGAAATCAAATTCATCATTTATAGGAACATTCTAACAAGATTAAAAGGTTTATTAAATTGCATGATGTTAAGCAAGTATAAATCCTAAAATTTTACATGTTCATAATCACCAAATATTGGTTCCATTGAGGATTGAATAAATCTTTATATACATTTTTATTGATCAGTCAACTAAAAAATCCCTATGTAATCGAATCCATATTATTATATAAGATTATTCTAATTTTAATCCAATGAAAATTATTTCTTCTATAGGAACATCATCAAACTAATATCGTATTTTCCATAATGATCCTTTCTAAACATCTAAACTATTTCCACAACTGTATGATTTATATTAGAACCGCTCACTCTTTAAGTGATTAAGTTGTACTCTATTTTATCTAATAACTTGAAGTTTTTATAGAACTCTCTAAATTCTCTATCTAATACCATCCCATGATCAACACATCATAAAATCTCATTCCACTTATGAAAAGTGAAAACATCCAAAAGATTGAGTTTTAAACTCTCAATCCATCCCATATCCAACATATGATTGAACATTATCTTTCATTTAGTCATCTTATCATTGAATTCCACTATAACAAATGAAATCTCATTTTATGACTTAGATGATGAATGATTTTGAGCACATCATTTCTTCTTGGGTGAAGCCATATTATCCTTCTCATTTCCTTTACCAAATGGAGTAATCTGTAAATCTTCCTTAGTAAACTTCTCATTCTCTCAAATAAACAAATACATGTCTTTTATTTTTCCTATTATCAAAAATAAAAGAAAATAAAATAACAAAAGTGAATGGTATAACCTAGTTTGATGAACAAATCTCAAGTGAGATGAAATAAATACTCTATTTGATTTGAAAAATGGATCTATAAAAGATTATAATGATTTTAAATTATAAATGAAATTAAAATTAATTATTCCATTATATTAATTCCATGAAACTCGTTGTAAGATAAAATAATACAAGTGTTGAGACATAATTTGTAGTTAAGATAGTGTTTAAATGATTATTTAACATGTATTGATAGATAAGACAACATCATAAAAGTAAAGTATTAACGTGCCCCATCATAAAAATCCATTTTTATAATATTTTAATTTGTGTTGCATCATGATAAATCATTTATATATATCATAAATTTTCATTATATCTCCATAAATCATCCAATTAATAATGTAACCTCATGTTTATTTTTGAGATAATGCTTGATTCTAACATAATTTCACATTAAATCTTAAGAAAGTGATAATATCCCAATATAATTTCACAAAAAAAATAAGATGTTGTTTTAATTGAAATTTAGTGTTATTTAAATTTTCTAGAAAGCATTGTGTCCTAAAATATAATATATATTTTATATAAATACCATTGAAAAATATAACATATATTTTTGAGCTAATATTTCCCAATTTTGAGTCTAATATATGCTAAACTACTAACCCACACAACATTCTCATGAAAATATACTCTGGGAGTCCAATTCACATGTCATTATGATTCTAACACTAGAGAAACTAAATTTATTAAGAACTTAAAAATTTATGAAATATTCAATAAGAATAAAAATTTATCCAAACTTCCATTATTATAAGATTAATTTTGATATTCTCAAACTTTTTATTATTCAATGGCTTGGTAAATATGTCATCCAACTATTCTTTGGTACGAAAAAAAATATAAACTAATTTCTCTCTTATGAACAAGATGTATTATGAAATTATACCTCAATTATATATAGTTGGTCCTTTAATACTAACATGGATTATTTTATATTGATATATCAAAATAATTATCATATAAAATTGGAATCTTATCATAATTCAAACCAAAATTTGATAAATTATATCCAATCTAAAGTGTTTATAAACAATAAATTTTTTTTCAAAACATACTCATCCCTAGATGTTGACAAAGATATTGAAAGTTTCTTCTTATAATTCCATGACACTGAACTTTTACCAAAAAAATTGATGCATACCATTTGTACTCTATCAATCAATATTGAAACCACCAATTTCTAAATCTGAATAACTCATTAATTCAAATAAATTTTTCATGGATATAAAAACCCAAGGTTAAAATCACATTTTAAATATTTTATTATCCACTTTACTTAAGTTTAATGAATTTTATTTGGATAAACCTAAAACCTTGCACACATGCACACATTGTACATTAAATCAAGTCTATTACCTATCAAATAAAAAAGACATCTAACCATTCCTATGAAATTTTTATGATCAACTACTTTACCAATAGGGTATTCATACATCCTCCATGAAGTTCACATAGGTATACTCGTGGTTTTTCTAATTTCTAATCTAAATCTCTTTACTAACTCCATGGTATACTAACTTTGATTAAGAAAAAACACATCTTCTATTTGATAGATTTTAAGATCTCCCATGTGAATCATTTAAAATTAATTAGTTATTAAATTTGAAAGGTACTTATAAAGATATTTTCTAGATTAACCAAACATAATATCATCTGTATAAATCTGTTCAATCAAAATATACTTAGAATGGATTTTAATAAAAAGAGTGGGATCTACCTTACCTTTATCAAATTCATTCTTTAGTAGAAATTGAGACAACCTACTATACCATGACTAAGGTTCTTGTTTCTATCCATATTTTATTTATTAAGCTTGAAAATATGATTTGTATTCTTTACATGCTCAAAATTTATTGATTATCTTACATAACAATTTTCTAAAATAAATCCATTCAAAAATAGACTTTTCACATACATATGTTATTACTTGAAACCTTGATGTACTATATAATCTAGTAATATTTGAATACCTTATAACCTTTCAATAGGTGTTTAATTATTACTATGGTAAATTCCTCCCTCTTGAATCTAACCTTAAGCAACTGGTATGTCCTTGTTTCACACAATCTTCCCAAACTTATCAAGATTATTCTTGAAAATTAATTTAGTTTCAATCACTTGTTGGTTTTTAAGTAAATCATTAAATTCTAATACTTGTTTCATTATAAACTAATTAAGATATTCTTATATAGCCACAACTTAATTTGGGTCTTTCAAATATTTTTTAGTATCATTTGGAATAAACCATGAGATAAAAGTAGAATGTTCACAAATATTTCTTACAATATTATCAGTTTACTATTGAGTTAATATCTTGAATCACTCTATATGTGGGGTGATCTTGAAGACTCTTATATGTCCTTTATTTATTTATTTAATTTTTCCCCTCAATAGAATCACCTTATTGAATATAATTTCAAATATTTAGTGAATTTTATAGCTTTATATCTCCATTCAATTCATTAATTTAGTATATCATAGTAGATTTCTCTATTGGATCCTTCTTATCAAACTTGAAAAGAATAGATTCTTCACCTATCATAGTTCTCTTATTATATTATTTATAAAATTTAATTAGGTAATAATAAATAAAAAATATAACTTCATCATATTTAGAATCAAACATGTCAAGATTATATTTGATGTTGAGTATGAACACATTGCATCTAAACACTCCAAAATATCCATAACTCATAGGGGGTTTTCTTGAGAATTAGCCTAGTTAGAATATGATTTCAAACATGAAAACATGTATGAATATCCTCTACTCAAAAATACATTGGTAATTCATGATCAAATATCATGATAATTCCTATTTCTTGAAGATTCTTGTTCTTACTCTCTATTTCTTTATTTCTTTAATGGAGTATTGGGTGCTGAGAAATTATGAGAATATCCATTTCTTTTAAAAAACATCTCAAACTCTTGATTATATAATTAACCTCTATGATAACTTCTACTTATGATGATCATTTATCATTTCCCCTTCTAAAAAATATTGTAGTAGGAAAAAAACTTAGATAATTTTTCCATTTTGTGAGCTAGAAAATATACCCACGTGAATCTATTGTAATAATACATGATAAAAAAAAGTATACTTCTTTCCTTAAAGACTAAAATTATGATTTCATCCAAACAATTCAAGATGAAAAAGTTTAAGTGATGTTTTAGTGTTCACTTTCTTTATTATCCTAAAAGACATCATGTGTTATTTTCCCTCCATGAATGGATCACAAACATGATGTTTTTCCACTTTGTGTTCTAGAAGTTATAATAATATTTTATGCTTAGATAGCTTTTGAAGAATTATAAAATTGACATACACAATCCTCATGTTCTATAAAACACTATCTGTTTTGACAACATTAAAACACTATATATTTTACATTTAATTTAGTATGGTTAATTATATAAACATTATCCTTGTGTTTATCATAAAACAAGAAATAATTGTCTTTAATAATAAGAAATTTATTATTCTATAACTTAACATTCATTCCATCATAACATAATTGAGAAATACTAAACAAGTTATTTTGTGATGTTTCAAAATATATAACTTTATTTATAATTGTACAATAAAATATACCAACCTCATCGAATCATTTTACCTTACATTTCAAATTGTTTCCAAGTATAATATTTCTCCACTATATCTACTACAAGAAATAAAGTTTAATTTATTGTTCCAACTTTGTTAATGTTACATTAATTGTCAATAATATTGAAGTATTCATGAAACTTTATTTCAGTATGTATAAGAATAAATGAAGTGAAAAAGAAGAGCTTGGAAGATTGTAAGAAGAAATAAATTATATTTCAAATAAGTTCCCAAGAATTGTGTCATTACTATCAAGTGAATATAATTTATAAGAAACAAATTTTAATTCCATATGTGAAGTTTTTTATCATTATTTATATGAAAAAAGAAAGAGTTATTTCCTTAGAGTTTTTAGAGATAAATTGAAGGAAAAATATGTTTGAAGATTTAAATAACCATAGATAATTTCTAATGAAAAATAATTTACCTATGTGATAATGAAGTATTAATTAAAAAAATAAATAAGAGAAGTTGAGAAGGTTTGTACTTAAGTCTATATTTTAACTCTAATATTCCTATAATGTATATTAGACAAACGAATATAGAAAGAGTTTAATAAAAAAAAATATGACCAACTCTCAACCTAGCATGTAACCCAAGTAGCATGATCATCCCAAAGGGATAATAAGTAAATCTAAAAGGTGATCCATCTATCTGAGAGTGGTTATATAGAGGAGAGACAGAGCTCATGTGTGTATTGATATAGCTATATAGAGTGCAGGTAGGAAAAGGATTCTTATCCTACACTGTGTGGTGAAATACAATGTACCAATAGAGAGCACTAGCTCTAATAGACTTCATTTGTAATGGGATAGTGCATATTGTCTTATGAAGAACATGATATTACATGTGTAAATTCAATGTGGGATTGGTTAGAGTGTGTTCTTTATAATTAAAATACTACGTGATATCAGGGGAGAATTGAAGTTGTGTGATTTGTCATCTTCACCAAGCTACTAAACACACACTAAGCTTACGATTCTCAAACTATGTTCCTCCATGGAAGTAGAGAAGAGATCTAGGAATTAATACATGATTATTAGATGATAATTTGTGAATTTAAATAAGAGAGGTTGGATCATAGTGAATATTATATGAATATTAGAACTACCGGAAGATCATGCTTACATGAATTCATCAGAACGTGATTGTATGAATTCATCAAAAGTAGTTTGAATAAATCTACTATAAGTTAGTGTGATATTTCATTAGAAAATACAATATAAAGTTGGATGTTTTTATAAGATCATTTAAATATTTATAGGTCTAAAAATAATAAAGGTGATGGTAGCGTGAGACTTTTTTATCTCATATGACTTCAAGCACCGTATGAATTTTTGGTCTTATGAATTTGACTATATGAATTTCATGTATGAATTTAATTTCGTATGACTTATTATTATGAATTATATATAATATGACTTTCTTTCTATGACTTTGGATATGGGCATATCATAATAATTTAAGGTCTTGTAATTTTAAATGTGATTATTTCAGTTTTCTGTGATCTAAAGTCTTTAAATATCATGATTCTAAGAATCGTGATTCTATAAGACATTCAAAGAATAAGGATCCATGAGTTTCATGTTGAAAATAAAGGAGTTATTTCCAAGAGTGAGTTATATATTTTTTTCATGCACTCATGGATACTGTAATGAGTTTGGTAGAAGTTTTTAAATCTCAAGTCTTTATGTATCTAAAAAGTAAATCAAGTGCGATTAAAAGAGATCATAGGGTTTACAAATTTTTCAAGGTAAAAAATAATGAATACCAGGTCTTCATGCATTTAAAATTGCTGAAGTTTCATGAATATTGAATAATATAATATTATGGAAACTTATAGGGTATATTTTATGGTTTTTAAAATATAAAAGGATAGAAGAAGAAGAAGAAAAATATAAAATTTATGTTACTATATTATTTCTCTATATGTATATACATTTCAAGTAGAAGGGATGAGATGATTTGAGAGAATGATTCAACACCACTATTTTAAATAAAAAATCCTTATGTTAAGAAAGTGAGTGTGTAGAATTTGATAAATCTATATATTCCATAAGTCAAAGAAGAATGGGTTGAGAAGAACTAGTGCTACTATTGATTCACTGAAGAAATAAAAAATAAGAAATAGTGTTTTTATTGGTGTAATGAAGAAAGAAAGAAGAAAACCCAATAAAATATTTAATTCACTAAATAAATAAGAAATAAGAAGAACATGAGGGAAGATAATAATAGGAGTTCTATGAATATTAATCTAAATTAGAAAAAAAAATATATATCTTTTATCCAGTATAAGAGCATCGGAAAAGAAGAAGGTATCATATTATTTGGGTTATATAAGAAGAATAAGTATTATTAGTCTCTCTGGTTCCTAATAAAAAGATGAATAAGAGAGTTTGTGTATAATTTTTTCATAGAGAAGAAGAAACAAGTACTTGTATGTAATTTTGAAAGTAAGATAAGAGGAAGAGGAAGTCCTAAGTAACACTCTAATGAAAAATATCTATATTGGTGAAAGATCTTCATGATATCATTATACATGTTATTCAAATGTTATTTGGAAGTATAAATACCCATCTAAATGTTGATGAACTATTGGGAGACTAAATTAAAATTAAATTTTTAAGGATATATCATTCTCAATGTAACTCACAATATTGTTTTTAGTGGGTAGTGTGATCATGGATTGTTTCACGTTCACACCAAGTCTTATCCTTTCTTGTTGAAAAGTAAACATTGTAAATCTTACTTCCCTTGTGTGTGTGTGCTAAAAATGAAGGAAATGTAAGAAAATGAGATAATTAAGATCCTAACCAACAAAATAGGTAAATGGATAAAAATTTTAAATTGATTAAAATAAAACCAACACTAATTTACCCTTATCTTCTTAGTGTTAAACATATCTCAGATTAATCATATAATTGGTATCATAGTGGGTTCACCTTTGATTGGATTATTTCTTTTTAATTTGTTCTATTTTGAATATTTGAGGGTCTATTTATGAATTTATAATGAAGTGTGTTTTTTTTTGAAGTTTTATTTATCTAAAATTAGAATTCAACTTCTACTAAGACTATTTGAATAAGAAAAATAAGTATAAAATGAGATTGAAGAAGGTATATATCTTTTCCTAAGAAAAACTAAGTTCAATCCCTCCATGTAATAAAGAAGATAAATCTGGATTAAATGGATATGAACAGGTGGTGGATAGTCTTTCTATTGAGTCGAAAGTTTCTTTATAAAAATTCTATCCTAATTTTTAAAATCACAAATCACATACTTAAAAATTCATATTTTACTAACTTTTATACTTCCCTAGTTTTAAGTATGTTTTTGTACAAAGTTATTTTACCATACATAGAATTATTTTACATCAAAAATAATACTTTCCAATAATCAGAAAAACATGTATATTGTACATCGAATGTATGATCATATATTTTATTAGATAAAGATTTATAAAAAGTCCAAAATTCTAAATACAATGAAATCAATAAGATGATGTTATAACTAGACCATTGGAAAAAATTCATCAGATGAAGGCAGTCATTCTTTATAAAAAACATTCATTAAATCTGTCAGATAAAGAAATATCATTTCATCAGAATTATAATTATTATTATATCAGAAGAAATATGAAGATTCTATAGTGGTGTATAAACATGATTACCATCGAACAAAAAAACTATGCAGATCTTTCTAAGATAAGTAATAGTTCATCTAAGGTTGTTGCAACCAAATATAAAGAATGTGGAATATGACCGTTGGAGGTTTTCTTAGGATGAGGGATCTTTTACATAATTGAATGTATAAGAGTTTTTATGAATCCTTTTGTAACATCTTGCTACTTTGAGTGGTTGATTTATTATAATTCATTAGATATTTTTTTCTTAATGCATCCTCTTTGTGAGGAAATTTGTAAATGCCTTAAGTTTTTCTATATTTGTAATTGTTTGTCTGATATAGTGTGATCGAGGGATTCTGAGGATAGGAAGACAGAGTTTCTATGATCTTGCTGATTGAGGGTTCCCATGGATAGGGAAACAGAGTTCTTCCAATATTATTATCAAGGGTTTCCTTTCTTAAGGAAGATATACCTTTACGGTTTGGTGAAAACCATGGATACTCAAAGTTGGGGTTTTTAACCTCCTTAACACTAAAGGTAAAAGTTTATATATCTTTTATGAAGGTTCTATAAGTTTTCTTAATAAATTTATAAAGTTTTATTTTACTTGTTTTAACAAGTTTTTATTTCCAATATTAATTTTTTTAAGGAAAGTTTGGTTTTGATATAAACTTTTTTGAAACTCTGAAAATATAAAGTATTGGTACAAAAGTATATCTAATCACTTTTCTTAATTGGACAGATTGTTCATATGATTAACCTTCAAAAGGAAGTTATGAAAATTATTAGTTATATTTTATAAACTACAATTCACACCCCTCCCCCTCTTATAGTGTTTCTACATACTTTTATGATCCTGCATTTGGTATTAGAGTAGGTTTCTATTTTTATAAAATATTTTTCATAAAAATTGTTATAAAAATTTTGTTATAAACTTTTTTATAAACCTTTTTATAAAATGTTTTTTTTAAAACTTTTTTATAATCTATTTAAACTAATGTGTTTTTGTAGAAAGATTATTTTTTCTATTTTTGTGATGATGGTAGGTTTAAACATTATAATTATTGAGAATAAAAATATGAGTAGTCCACTAATTTTTAATGGTGAAAACTATGATTATTGTATAAATATAATGAAAAAAAATCAATCAACAATTGAGTTGATAACTTTGTAATGATTACTGAAAATTATTTCATTTTGTACACAGAAGTTTATGATTTTTCTAAAGATAAAAATGTCAGAATATCAACTGAATTATTATGTCAGAAACAATTTATTCTATTCTATGAAAAGGAACATATATAGTCAAATTTCTTCTAGTGAAGAAGATAAAAGTATATGGAAAAATATTTAGGTTACTCACTTTGGTAAATCCAAAGTTATTGAAACTATAAGAGAAATGTAAAGATATTATTATCAAGAATTTGATTTTTTTACCTAGAGAATCTATTACAAAAATGCATTAGATATTTATAAAAATGGTGAATAGTTTACAATATTTGGGATATAAGTATTTTAATAATGAAATTTTAGTATAGAATATTATTTATATTACTTCTAGTGAATGGGAATCTAAAAGGCAAGCTCTATATGATATTAATAATCTGACTAAGCTTAGTTTGGATGATCTTATTGGAACTCTCATGAAATATGAGGGTATGTTGAAAAGAGATTCTTAAAAGTAAACAAATAAAAATGGATTAGCTTTTTTTTCTACTTCAAAATGTTTCTAATAAAGATATATCAGTTGAAAGAGTTTCTAAATATTCAAAGAAGAAGAAATTTAACACTAAGATAGAAATTACTTCATTAGAATACAGTGAAAATGAACGGAATAATCTTACTAAAATGATGAATAAGATATCTTTCAAGAATGATTTTCATTACAAGTATAAGAATAATCCTAAGGAAATAAGTGGGAAGAAAGTATCTTTTAATATGATATGATATTAGTGTAATAAATCAGGTCATATTAGTCTAGATTATCCAAGACTTAAGAGGAATGAAAAGAAATAAATAAGTTATAAAAAGTTCTACATGAATAAAGTAAATGAAAGTATGATATATTTAGAAACCTAAAGCACCATTGGTGGAGATATTTCTTTAGAGAATTCTTCTAATCATATTTCTGATAGTCATAAAGTTAATGGATTTTATATTGGTATTCCAAATACAAATGAATGATTCATAGAAAAGGTATCTACTAAATCCCTAAAAAATTTAACTTTAAATGAAAATTATCCAAATTATAAGGATGAAAATGATTCTACTTATTTAAAAAAATAAAAATCTATTTCATTAAAAGTTGATGATTCTTTAGATAGTTTTTAAGAAGTATCTATATTTACTAAGTTGTCAAAAAAACAAAATTGTAGTGTTTTTAAAAACTATGAAGTTGCTAAGGTAGAACTTTTCAAGTAAAATTTAATAATTTCTATACTTACTTCAGAGAAATCAAATGTTATAGTATATTTGGAAAATAAATTTTATTCTAATACAACTAGTGAGGATAAGGATTTAGTTACAAAATTGAATTCTGAAATTTTTAGTATAAAGAAACTTTTATCAAATTTTACCACTAGGAAGGAAAATCTTATAAAACATTATAGACAACTAAATCCTCATAGAAATACCTATGGGATAGGTTTTACAAATAAAAAAACTCATTTTCAAAACAATTATTCTTTCCTAAAAATTACCCCTTTTATACAAAATGTCAGAGTGGTGGACATTGAAAAAATAATTGTTCCTTAAATAAAGTACAATCTTTTGAATTTTACAAAGAATATTTTTCTAAATAATTGAAAATTTTACAACATAGAAAAGTTAAAGATATGTGGATTCCCAATATTTTATTTTATGAAAAAGTTGGACGTAAGTAAGTCTAGGTTCCAAAAATATAACTTTTTTATGTTTTTAGGAAGATAAACAATGTACCAACAACAAGAATATATAGTGCATGAATAGTGGTTATTCCCATAATATGACTAGAAATAAGAAATTATTCTATAATATTATAAATATTAAAGGTGTAAAAGTCACTTTTTGGTGATAATGATCAATGAAAGATATATGGTATAATCACTGATATAAAAGTGGGTTTTAATCCAAACCCTCTAATATAAGGAATTTGAATCATCTCTCTCCATTATATTATATAAATATAAGTTGGTCACCTATTTTTCTTTACTAGTTATTTTTGTGAAGAGTTATCATCTCTTAGATTCTTCTACATCTGATATTTTTTGGTTCATCTAATTAGTTAGTTTGACTGGTCAACCAAATGGATTCATCAAGTGACTTCATGAATAAAGTAGGAGTTAAGGAAAGGCTTATTGAAAGATAATGGTATGATAATTATGATACATTTTTAAAATCTGTGATAGTATTTCAAGGTTGGGATTATGTATGTATAGAAAATGAATAGTTTTATATTCATTATCCTAATATCATTAGAGATTTTTTTATTATTTTGAATTTAGTGAGGTTAATGGTCTAAAACTTATAATATTTTATTTTTCAAGAAAGAATTATAAGTTTATATTCAACAAGTGGATGATTTAGTAAAAATACCTCTAGAAGGAGAATAAAATTTTATAACACATAAATTTACAAAAAAAGATAGGTACCTTTGAGAGGTAAAATGTTGAGACATCTATTTTTCTTTTATATGATAAAATAAATAAAAATCTTTCTTTAGATTCAAAAATAGTTTCAATAGGGGTTCAGAATTATTTCATTCCAAGAAAAGTGGATTGAGATGCGTTGAAAGTTCAAGATGTTTATGTTTTACTGTTCTTTTATAATATGAGGAAATTTAAATTTGTCAAGTATATGTTTCATTTATTGAAGCGATAAAGGTAAGGACCATAAATTTGAATATTCTTTTGTATAAAATTTTAATCAAAATTTTTTTGGTAAGTTTCATGGAAGCTCAGAATATAAAAAATAAATCTACTGCTATGAGGGAGAAGGTTTAATTAATTGTTGAAGAGTCCATAAACAAAATATGGTTGGTATATTATTCTTCTTGAAATAAATTAATTGAAAAATTAGAAAAAGTTTCATCTGAGGTGGAAGTGGAGATACTTAAGCAGAAATTTGATAAAAGGAAAGAAGTAGAGACATCCCCTCCTAAGCTGAGAAAGAAACCAAAGAATATGTATGATGAAGTTTTGTCACTTTCATGAAATATAAATAAGAAGAAAATCTAGGTGATCCATCATTTGGATCAAATAAGGCTGAGGCATTGGCTCTGAAGGAGAAAACTTATAATAGTATTCAAGAAGAATAAATAAAGAGACAATTTTCTAAGTAATTTCAAGAAATTTTTTTTGGAAACTTCCTAAAAGGAATGGATTTCATGCAATCAAGAGTTGAAGTTGGTACTCAAAAGAAATTAAATTTGTTTGATCAGCTAGATAAACCTTTTTCTAATCATCCTAAAGGACATTTATATCCTATTTATTTAGAACCTATGTCTATCGATAAAAGTAAAGTTAAGTAACCTTATTTAAAAAATCTATTTCACAATAAGTTTAATTTGTCAAAACCCAGTTGTTAAAGTGAAAGAAGGAACTGTTCAATATTCACAAACAAAAAAATATCTATAATTCTTAGAAAATAAAATATTAAATAAGAATTATAATATTTTTTAAAAACTTAAAAACAATTTGGATATTTAAGATATCCTAGAATCTTATTCAACCTCTCTGTCTCTTAAATCCATGAAAAAATTTTCTTTAAGGAATCCAGATAGAGAATAATATTTAAAAGAATTAATGTGACAACAATACAAGGTTCAAGCATCAAAAAAACATTTTTACAATAATATTGATAATTATAATGATGTTGATAACACTGATAATTCTGATTATAGCGATGAACATGATATTTTATACAATGAAGGAGGTCTTTCTAGGCCACCAAGGCCTGCATTACCAAGTGTATCACTAGGTTATACAATCTATCATTTGAGTAATAGTATAAAGAGAATGGAAATAAAAATTAATAACTTTAATGAAGTAATTAATTGTCTTGATAGAATCATGGAAATATTTCCTAGAAATCAATCTAGATTCAAATATTTCAAAGAAAGATTAATATATTGAAAATTTTGAGTTCCTTAAAAGATATTATTGAACTTTTTATCCAGAATAAACCTAAATTCAAAGAATTCAATGGAAGATCTCAATCAGATTCAAGTAATTTGAAAGATCTTATTTTCTAGATTTTTAATGCTAAGTTTGATATGGAATTATTTGATCAATTGATATAGGGAATTTAAATTTCTACTAAAACGATCTCAAAGTTTGTTATAAAAATGAATGATGAAGTTTTTAAAATAACAAGGGCCATAGATAATCTAAAGTTTTGTTTAATAAACCAATATTATGAATTTTCAAAGTAAGGAAAAATTATTGAAGAATTTAAAGATGAACTTGAAAAACTGAAGAATTCAGTGGTTGTTCAAGAATAAAACTAGGGATAAAGTAAAAAAGTTTGAGTCTTAAAAAATAAGTGTTGAATATAAAGAAAACATTTGATGTTTTTCAAGAGAACAAATCTAAAAATATTAGAGTTCAATATTTATAAGAATAGATATAAAATATAAATACACTTATTGAAGAGTCGGAGGAATATAGGGAATATGTTAAGAATTTGAAAGTGGTTTTAAAGAAGATTACAAATAGAGATTGATATTTTCTATAAACTCTTGAAAATTTTGTAATAACTCTAACTAAATTTTTTTGGATGTATATTTTTGATGTATATTATTCCTCACATATTTCTTTGATGGATGTTTTTATAATTAATTTAGTTAAACATCATTCTTATATTTTTTCTTGAATATCTTTCTTAAAATTTTTATGATTATATATATTGTCTCATGTATTTCTTTACCTGAAATTTTTATCTAATTTCTATATATATTTTTTATTATTTTTTAAAATCATAAAGGGGGGTAAAGGTTTTAAACTTTTTAAAAATAAAATCTAAATATTTTGAAGAAAAAAATGGAATGAATTTTTTAAATTCTAAAAAAAAGGGGGAGAAATAAACATGTAATTAAAAGGTATAAAAGGATAGATTTTACAAGACAAAGGGAGTAAGCATTTTTAGTTTTTAAAATTTTAGTTTTTCTTTTTAAAAAGTTTTGATTTATACTTTTCAAAAAGTGTGATATTGTTAAGCTAAAATTTTCTTTCTAACACTTTCTATCCTAATTTTGAATATCACAAAACACGTACTTAAAAATTCATATTTTATTAACTTTTATAATTCTCTACTTCTGAGTATGTTTTTGTATAAAATTTATTTTACCAAATGTAGAATTATTATACATCTAACAGAATACTTTCTAGTAATAACATTAACATGTATATTGTACATCATATGTACAATTACCTATTTTATTATATGAATATTTATAAAAAATCCATAAGTATAAATATAATAAAATTAATAAGATGAAGTTATAACTAGACCACCAAACAAAATTCATCGGATGGAGGTAGATATGCATTCTGAATTAACATTCATTAAATACATTGGTTGAAGAAATATAATTTCACCAAATGTATAATTATTATTCAATCAAATATAATCTAAAGACACTATAGTTGTGTATAAAAATAAAAAACCTAAGTTAAAAAAGGATATGTAGATCTTTACAAGTGAATGAATAGTTCATCTGAGGCCATTGAAACCAACTTCAAAGAATTCAGAATATGAGTGTTAGAGGATTTTGTGTAAATAGAAGCATTATTCAAGTATGAGGGAGATTTTTCATCAATAATGATATAAGAGTTTTTGTGAATCCTTTTGTAACATATTGTTTTTTTATTGATCACTTAATTGTAATTATTTTGAGAGTTTTTACTTAAGGCATCCGCTTTGTGAGTATCTTTGTAAATGCCTTAAGTTTTTCTATTTTTGTAATTATTTATCTATTCTCGCGTGATCGAGGGATTCCAAGGGTAGGAAGATATATTTGGTATGATCTTACTAATCATGGGTTCCCATGGCTATGAAAACAGAGTTCTTCCAATCTTAGTATCAAGGGATTCTTTGCTTAAATAATATAAACTTTTATGGTTTAGTAAAAACTATGGAAACCCAAAGTCAGGAATGAAGTTTAAAGTGTGAATACCTTTTATAAAGGTTTTACAAGTTTTATTAATAACATTATAAATTTTTTGTTTACTTTTTTTACAATTTTATATTTATGTTGGGAATTTCTTTAAGGAAAAATTTTTTGATATAAAATTTTCTTAAACTCCAAAAATATAAATTATTGGTATAAAAGTTTATCTGGTCACTTCTCTAAATTATAAAGGGTTTTTTATTAGCCTAATTAAGGAGTTAATAAAAATTATTATTTATATTTTATAAACTATAACTTACCCCCTCTTATAGTATTTTTATATACTTTTATGATCCTACAATTTCTAGCTCAAGAGGATCAAGGAATTCAAGTGATCATAAGGTAAGTGTAAAATCCTAATAAAATATTCCTCAAGAAGATACAAGCACAAATGGTAGTGATTATATATAAATTCATATTTCTATTGATCCATTAAAGGATATATTGTATTGTTTTACTAAAAAATTAATTTCTTTAATTTGGTAATTTTTTTTAAATTATGCAAGATAAAATCAATCAACTTTAAGAAGAATGTAATTAAATGGAGTAGGAATTGAAAAATAAATATCTCACTTTCAAAAATATCACTAAAAAGGTTAGATCCATTGAATCAGTAAAATTATAGCTTAAATAGAGATTCTATAAGTTTGAATGTGAATGGATAAAATAAGTTCAATATAAGGATGAGATCAAGAAGACTCTTGGAGAGAAATTCCATGAATCTATGAAAAATTTGAATAATAGAACTGATGTTAATAATACAAAATTAGATGTTAAATCCAATATAACAAAGGATATTGACACATTTATTCAATAAAAACCCCAAAAATATTATGATATTTTTTATTTAAATTATATACAATGTGTAGTGGAGAAAAGAAGATCATGGTTTGTGGGTCATTTTTAGAGTTGTGGTATATTTGGGAATTATGCATTAGATTATTGGTAAAATTATTAAAATGATAAAGATCAAAGAAATCCCATTTCAAGGAGGAGAAAACTTGAGATTAAGAAACATCCACGGATTAAGAGAAATATGTAAACCCCAAACATATATGAAGAACTTGTAAATATCTATAATGTTTGTAGTGGTTATAGTAACAAAAATGGTGCATGTTCATCTCAACATGTATCAAATTAAAATGGGAAGATAAGACCATATAAGTTAGTTAATAAAGAATAGATAACCTTAGGATAGAATATAAATAAGTCTATAAATCATATTTCTTCTAAGAAGATTCAAGAGAAGATTGAGTCCTCCTAGGACAATGAGATAAAGGAAGAAAAATCTAAATTGAGTCCAAAAAATTATAAGATGAGTATTAAACCTAAAATTAATCATGTGAACAAAATAACAATTAATAATATATTTATATGATCCAAACAAGTTTTTAATGTACCTAAAGATTGTTTTTTTCAGTAAATTTATAAAAATCAAAGAAAATGGTGGAAGATCAAGTGAAATATTATGATAAAGAAAAAGAGAATATTTTATATGAATAACCCAAATTTCAATAGAGGTTTTCAATAAATGAAACCCCGAGTGGTAATGAAAAACAATGTGGAATATGTAAAGAAGATGGACACAATGAAAAAAAAGTGTTGAACCATTTTCCTGCACAAAAAGAAGGCTTAAAAAGGATAAAGACTACATTAAGCATTAATTTTGATGAAAATAAAAATATCATACACAAAGATTATAAGATTTTGAATTGATCCATACTCCCTGAAACAAAATCATGTTTGAATAACGGATGTGGAAGCATGAATACTAGAGCAACGTGGTTGAGAAAATCATCTCAACCTTGTTTTTAATATTGAAAATCAAGAAGATACACTTTATTCCCTTAACCTTTGTGTGTTTTATCTATGATTTAATTATAGGTAATTAAATGGTAATCATGTTCTCGGGATGATAACATAAGTTTAATTCAGTTTTATCAATAATAGATAATAAAATGGTGAAGCTTTAATCATATATTAATTTATCAATTGGAATTTTAAAGGGAATATATTGAATAGAATCATTCTTGATGAAGATATGGAAGTTTTCAAATATAGACAGGCACATAAATAAATCCATTTTGGTGTATTATAAATTTTGAATATCTTGAAATATACTCTTTTAAATAGTTTCATGATTATGAATATTAATTGGTGAATCTCCTTGAGGGTGAGATAAGTGAATAATAAAGTAGAATCTTCTATAATTATTAATTCATTAAAATCTGAATATTCTAGAATGTTCTTAGAGAAGTTTCATTGAACCAAGTTATGATTTCTTATTTTCTCATTCTTGGTAACTAAAATAAGATCCTAATTTTAAGGGGGATAAATTGAATTATTCAATTACTTAATATGTGAAACTTGATGATGTTCTAAGGCTATTGTAAAACCTTTTATGTTTGAATGTTCTAATTTGTGTATCCAACAGGATGTAGGAAATTTAGGTTCAAGTTAATATATGTCATGAGAAATTTTATCTAAATGGGTTTTAGTTAATTAACACGGCCTGAAAAATAGTTGGATGACTCTTAAAGATAATTTGTAAGTTATTTTATTTCAGATTTGTATCATAATTTTTTATAATGGGAAAAAAATTTATTTAAAACAAACCTTCTTATTTTCTAAACTAAGAATTTATCACATATAATTAGAGTGTAATGGTTGATGGAAAAATTCTTAAGTATGAATTGATATCATCATCTCTCTATGAACATTTTATTTTTTTCAATAAGGTAGAGAGAAATTAAAATTGATAGTTTGATAATAAAATGGAAGATAAGTGAAAGGGGGAGAGAAGTGAAAATAATTTAGAATAGAATTCACATATCATCGTATCATTTTAATGGTATTGATAATAAATACAAAGTGTTATATTATTGTACCCACTTTGTGTGTGTTATATTTATTTTTAATAAGCTTGAAGTATTCATGATGCTTGATGTCAATATGTTGAAGAAGAAATGAAGTGAAGAAGAAGAGATTAGATATTGGAAAGAGAAATCAAGCATGGTATGAAGAAGTACCCAATAATTATGTCATTCTTATCAAGTGAATGGAAATTGGAAGACACATATTATAAGTTTTGTACAAAGTTGTTTGTAATTATTTATATTATTAAATAAGGGATTTTACCTTGTAATTTTTAGAGATGTATTGAAGGAAAAATATATTTGAATATTTGAAGTCCCGTGGATAATTTCTAATGATAAATCCTTTATCTTTGTGATGAAAAGGTATTGATTAAAAGAAAGGAATAAGAGAATATTGTAAGGTTGGTAATTGAATCTATATTTTGACTCTACTATTCCTATACTACATATTTTACAAAGTAAGGTAGAAAGAGTTGTCCAAAAAAATATATCCATCACTCAAGCCAGAAATTCACTCGAGTAGCCAAGTTATCCAAGAGGAATAACCAGATGAGATCAATGGTGAGTCAGTCAGCTGAAGTCAGTTGTATATAAGAGATTCAAAGCTCTTATGTAGGTTGGTGTAGGTATGTGGGGTGTAGGTGGGTGAAGGATACTTAGCATACACAATGTAGGGCGACACGATGCACCACTAGAGTGCACCGGATCCAATATTCATTGGTAGTGGGATATTGTGTCTTGTATTATAAAGCATGTGAGAGTACATATAGAAAATATATGTGGGATTGGTTAAAGTATGTTTTTGTTCATAATTAAAATGTTTCATGATATTGGGTGAGAAGTGAAGCCATGTGATTCTTTGTTTTCACTAAGCTGTTGAACATAGGATGATCTTATGATTCTCAATTTGTGTTCCTCCGTTAAATTATATAAGAGCTTGAGGTAGTAATTCATGATCGTAGTAAGATCATTGGTGAATCAAAATAATATAATTTATATCATAGTGAATATTGGAAGAAGATAAGAACTACCAAAATATCATGCTTGCATGAATTCCTCCTCCAATGGCCCGAAGGCCTTTATTTTTTATTGATTTTGATGATCCACCTTTCAAGGGGTGAGGTGGAACCCTTATAAGTCCTGTAGGTGTAATTATTACATGGCATGTAGGCCTTATAGGAATTCATTGCTCGTAGGATTCAAACATTACATACAACCTAGACTAACTAATTGGAACTGCTCCTCCCCAGCATCTTCATCGTGAAATCAGCTCTCCACCTTCGCATGGCTGTTCAGCTAGGCTTGTCTGTGCATGCACAGGCTTGTCCCGATGGCAGGTGTCATACCCTCTCATTCTTGCAATCCGTTTACCATATTATTTTTTGTTCATATGATTTTGGTATTATGATTTTCACATTTGAATTTCATATTGTATGACTTGTGCATGACTTTTATATAATATGAATTGATTCATATGAATTTGAAGATATATAGTTCATAAGAATTTAAAGTATTATGATTTTAAATGTGAAAATGATGGGTTTTGTGATCTCAAGTTTCCAAATATCATGATTCTAAGAATCATGATTCTAAAAGATGTTTAAAGAAGAAGGATCCAAGAGTTTCATGTTGTAAAGAAAGGAATTGTAGCTATGAGTTGTTTATTCATGTATGCATGCACTCATGGATGCTTGAACTAGTTTTTTGGATGTTTTTAAATGCAGAGTCTTTAGGTATTTAAAAAGGAAACCAGGTGTGATAAAAATATATTAGTATTTCAAAAAAATCAAGGAAATAAGAATAATGAATGATGAGACTTAAGTTGTTTAAAATGGAAAAAATAATTAGTAATATTGAATAACATAGGACTATGAAAACTTAAAGGATATATTTTCATATTTTTAATAATATATAAGGATATAATAAGAATAAGAAAGATGAAATTGATGTTATTGTATTATTTCTATATATATATATATATACTTTATAGTTCGACGAGATGAGATGAGTGGAAATAAGATTTTTACACTGCTATTTAAAATAATAAATCATTGTGCTAATAAATAGAGAGATTTAACTTTGACTAATATACATATTTCATAACTTTAATAGCAAATTATAAATAAGAACTAGTGAAGTTGTTGGTGCACTGAAAAAAGAAGAACCAATATTGTTGTTAATTTATTAAATAAATAAGGGAGAAGAACTGATCCAATCCTTGATGTACTGAAGAAAGAATAAATAAGAAAGAATAAGAATATAAGGGAAGAGAAGCATAGTTTTTTGAATTTTTGTCCCTATAGAAAGAAATTATCTTACAACCAGTGTGATAAAAGAGGAAAAGAAGAAGGTGTTGTGTAATTCAGTTTTCATAAGAATAAGAAGAAGTAATAGTCTCTATGATTGACTGAAAATTAATTTTTTATTAAGATGGACCCCCTTTTAATGGGTAAGGGGGGACCCAATAGACTTCAAAGAAATAAAAGACAATCAATACCCAAAGTCCAATGTCCCAAGTCCAAAAATAATCCAATTAAAAACTAAAAAGAAGGTCCCCTCCCCTACATCAAAATCATAAAGATGAGCTTTCACCTTCTCATCACTTCTCAGATAGTTGTCCCATGCAAGGATGCTTGGGAATGGCACCAATGGAAATTTTCATACCATCTCAAACTTTTAATTCTAGATATCCATGATCTGTGAAAGATCCCTACTCTGAACTTCTTCTGAAACCATCCCTTAAAGTGAACTGAATGCATTGTCCCATAGACCATGAACTGTAGTGCCACAACTCAAACAGACCAACACAAAAACCATTCCACTAATTCACAAATTCAACCAACACAAAACTCATTACATGATATCACAAAAATCAACACTGAAAAACCAAAACTCGTTTTAAAAATTCTACCATTTGGCAAGTAACTTGCACCTCCACCATGAAGCCATCATGAGATCACCCCGACCGGTCATTAGAACCAAAGCAGACCCCAATGACGTCAACACCACACACCTCCAAGAACATCATGCATCCAAAACCAAAAACACAATAAAAGCTAAAAAACACAATAAAAGCTCAAAAACACAATCCAAACCAGAAATAAGGACCTTCTGAACATCAGATCTTACCGAAAAAGGACCCCTTCGTAAGCCACAGAAGAATATCATGTCACCGCCTTCAGAACTACGCCTGAGAACCAAATCTTCACAATACACCCATAGACGACATGGAACATGATGGTGCCCCCATACCGCAGTATCTGAACCCATCACCCTAGACCAAAACTGTGTTATTGTGAGAAACCCTATCAAGTTCGAAGGCTGGGGTGATAAGAAGGTCGAGCAATGATTTGGTTCTCCAAGGATGATGAGCCTACACAATTCCTCCACTAGAAGAGACCATTTCACAAATTCACTGATCAAAGCACTGAGGATAGATCCATGAAACTAGAGATGGTGGAGAGGAAGGAAGTGGTGGGGGGAAACCTACCGACATGAATCCCTTTACAGGCTCATCTTCGAACCCAGAGTTCAGACATTTTGATGGTTAACGAGGTATTGGGTTGGCCTCCCCACCTGTGTGTTTCACGTCCCTAGTGAGACCCAAAGTGGCCAACCCTTGATCTTAGGCTAGTTCCCAATAGGTTATAGGGGGACATGAGAGGTTTGTTAGTATATAGTGTGTGTTTCCTTGTGAGGAACTCGAACCCGGAACCTCGGGGTTAGGACGCCACCACTGTTAACCCACTCACCTGTGCCCCGCAGGATAAGTAATAGTCTCTATGGTTTCTAATAAGAAGAATAATAAGAGAGTGTGTGTGTGTGTCTGCATTGAACAACACATAGAAGAAGAAATAATTAATTTCACATTATTTTTAAAGTAAGAGAAGAGGAACAAGAAGGCCCAAGAAACACACCAATGCCAATGATCTATATTTGTGAAAGATATTCTTATTGTTACCACACTTATTTTGAAACTGTCATGTAGTAGTATAAATATCCAGTTGGATAATGATGTATTGTCGGGTGACTAAAGTGAAATGCAAGTTTCAAGGATATATGATGTTCACTATATCTCGTAGAATTATTTTTATAGAGTACTATGATTTTGTATTGTTTCTTGTTCGCACCAAGAATTATCTTTTATATTTGAGAGGTGAGCCTTGTAAATATCCTATTTATTGTGTGTGTGTGATTAACAAAGTAAATTTAATAAAATGAGAGAATCAAGATCATAACAAATAAAATATGTAAAGGGATAAAGGGATTAAATTGGTTAAAAAGGCACCAACACTGATTCACTCATCCCCTATTAGTGATGACCAAATCCCAAAGTGATCTTATATGATGGGTCTCTAGTCATATACCTAGATCATCCACCATCCATGTACCACACATCCTTTTTTAGACTTCTGGGTCATTTTTTATGAAAAGATCAAGAAATAGAAAGTTTTAGTACTCATTTTACTTTGATTCCAATTGGATTATTCATATTATTATTAATTACCCAAATAGATTTAAAATAATTATTAACAGAGGTCCTACTAGAAAGATATTTAGAAATATATGTATTTATATATCCTGAAGACTATGGATGTCTTAGAGAACATTCACTAGAATAATATCACTACTTTCTACATCTAAAAAAAGTAATGGTAAAAAAATAATACCTTTCAATATTTTTTAAAAAAAATTCTATATATCTTGGTAAATTTCCCATTATAACCAATTATATCTTAATTTTTGTTTATCTTATTCAATGAAATCATCTTATCATAACTTTATTTTCCATAAACAAAAGTTTTCAAAGATTCTTTCAAACTTTAATCTCACATTTAATCTTATCATTATCCTTATAAAAAACTTCCAAATCATAAAATTTATTTTAATTTATAATGTAATTAGTTTTCTTTAACTTCTCATTCTCTTGAGATAAAACCTCATTTTCCTCAACAAGTTTCTTATTATTTTCCTTAAGAATCTTATATAACTAGAAAATTATATTGATATTTTTTTATAGTTTTTAACCTTTTAATTTAACTCATTAAAAATATATTTATCATAATCAAAATCAGAATTATTATCATAGTTAGAATCAAAATCATAATCACTAACCACTTTCATGGTTTCCATTAGACAATGCTTAGAAGATTCCAGATTTTTCAATTGAGTCTGAATATTTAGTACAACTCCATGCTACATCCATTTGTCTTTTCTCTTTGTTCTTGTAATATTTATCCTTTATTTTATTCTATAATATTGGATAATAATTTTTAATGCACCCATTCTTCATGTACTCATAACAAGAAATATTTTATGTATTTAAATTTGAATTTGAATTCCCCTTCTTGTTATATTTGTGGTCATCCCTTTGACTATCACTTATAAATGACCTATTTTAGCCTATATTTTTCTTTATATATCTATATAATCATTTCAAAAGTTAAGATACTTTATATTTTTCACTTCCAAGTATCTTATAATCAGAAGAATCATATAAAAAAAATATTTATATATTTGAAAACTACACCTTTATTTTTGTTTGTCTTCTCTTCAATTATGTTATTCAACTCTAATTAATATTACAATATAAAAATGATCATCTCATAGAGTTTATAATCTATTAAGTTCTTTATTTCATCAATATTTACCTTCTTTGTGTTCAACTTCTTTATTATTGTTCTGATAACTCTCTAGACCATGATAGTATTATCCAATGTTTCACCAAGTGTGCTAATTTTATTCACAATACTTATGAACTTCAAGAATATTTAATTTAAAATATCATTATATCCCATTTTTAAGACTTAATACTCAATTCAAAACATTCCAAGATTAATTATTTTCAACTCATCAATACCATAATAATTAACTTGAAAATTTATCTAAATTTCATTAGCATCCTTGCAAGCATAAACATGACTAAATATATTTCAACTTATAGAACAATATAGAATATTCATAATTTAATAATTTAGAATGAAATTAGTTTCATAATTACTAGTAATTTAATTAGGGTTAATATGAGATAATTATTAAGGATTTTTTGTTGATTTCCAATGCTCAATGCTTAGTTTCTTGAGATAGGCTCTCATCCTATTTTACGAGTAATCATAGTCATCCCCAATCAAAGAAGGGTGGTTTCTATAGAAACCATTCATCATTTGGGCCTTAATATTCTATATAGACTATTTTTATCTTATTCCTTTCATGTTATAGGATATGATTAGTGATAGAAATATATCCAAAAGATTCAATGATCTGATACCAATTATTTTCCCATATATAAGAGGGTAAAAAGTCTAGGTGTGATTTGAAAATAATTAAAAAGATAAAGCATGAAGCATAACAGGAAAACAATAAGGATTTTTATAGTATTTTGGATAAAATAATCCAATATATACTTTTCACACCCCTATACTCCACGATCGGTGTGGATCACATTATAAACCCGAATTTTCAAGGTGAGTCACAGCCCACTTATAATGTTCCTTTTCTAATGGAGGCACAACCAATGCACAAAATTACTTTTGATCATATGGTAAAACCTATTATATATATTTACCTTTTTCAAAGTTATAACCAATGACCAATGTTATTTTAAAATAGAAAATCATTAAAACAACAATAATTAAAACATAAAAAAAAAGATAACAAAAATACATCACAATAAGATAAAAATAGACTAAATGGATGTAAGTTCAAATAGGTAAAGTAGTAGGATCGCTTTCAAAAATTTGTATCGGCATGTTTGTAGTAGTAAAAGTATTTTAGTGGAATGGTATTCATGATCAAAAACTTAATACTCAAAAAAAATTATATAGTTCTCTTTATTCTCATTTTATTGAATGATTTATCAATGGTCATCATGCCAATTTATATTTTCAATAATCTTGTTTCAATAGTTCAATAAATTATGGGTTTTAAAATATAACATAATCATTAGTGGTTTAATTTTATACATCATTGATTTATAATACATATTTTCTTTAATTTAGTCCTATGGAACAACTTAGCAATATGTTAGAAAAAAATTAATGATTAGTTAGTACCTAATAATGTGTTAACTTAGTAGCATAGCCTGCATCAAGGTTTGATATTATATTCTCCACTTAAAGTAGCCTTGAGGTAGGACATGGAAAAATATCTATGATTTAATGAAAAATATGCTAATGGTATTGATGTGTTGTTGGCTTGACAACGTATCCCTAGATTAGAACTTGGAATTTTGTTCATGTGGTAGCGTATTCTTGAGTAACTCCTCAATACTACATTTTTTATCAATGTATCTTGTGTTAAATAAGTAACATTAAATTATCACTAACACACTCTCACATTAATACTTGAGGATCCATTCTCCTTTTTACATAGTCTTAAGATGAGTTCTTCATCTTCAACTCTACTTTAATTGGCTCAATATAGTCTCAAGTTAACACTTAAAAGTGTGTTAGCTTCTAAAGTATCCTATACAATGTGACTGATTGAATTATATACCCAATATTAGGTTCATTAAATATTATAATAATTTCAATTTATCTATAAATAAAAAAACAAGTCTATATGGATAATATGATAAGAATCAAGTCTAGATTAGTCTATAAATGAAATATCAAAGTATTGAAATCCATATATAGGGGATCGATATTCTAATTAAATTCACTATTATAAAAAGAACTATATCCGTGGGACTATATCCATGGTCAAAGGTGATCAGGGTTATAGTTTGTTGTACTAATTAATATTTGTTCCCGCCAACAAGGCAGGAAAGTTTTTTCTATGGGAAGAACTTATAGCCATGGGAATTTTTTACCCATGATTATAATCTTTTTATCATGAACCTATATCCATGAGTAAAAATTCTCATGGATATACTCTTTGAATGTAACACCTATATCCATGGGAATTGTTTCTCATGGCTATAAACCCTTATAGCCATAGGCATTATTGCTCATGGAAATAGCTAACGAATGAAACGTTTATACCTGTAGGTATTGTTTCCCATAGATATAGCTGATGAATTGAAACGTTTCCATAATACTTAATTTAATAAATAAAATTAAAAATATTACATATATATTTATATACATATTTTTATATGTATGTGAAAAAACTTGGACCTTCAAGCTATAAGTGTGTAATAAAATTGGTCTAGTAGTTGCTTGTCATTACTTGTGAGGAGGGATGAGGCTTAAACTGCTAGGGTACCTAAGTGTGTGTGTTGTTTGAATTTTTTAATATTATATACATAATATGTGTGTTTGTGGAATTATAATAGTGCTTCATAGAAATTTTACAAAGCTTGGATCGAAACATAGCGGCTATTTTTTTAGACCCTATTACCACGCTCAAAGTGACCCTGGTTGTAGATCTTTGTATCTTAGTAGTGTTACCATTATGGTTAATTTTATAATAATAATATATATATATATTCAAAAATTATTACATATATTTATAAGGATTTTTAAATATATTTTGAGTATATGTTATAGCATAGTTGAAAAGTTCCTTGTAGAATGGTGGTGAAGCCTGAGTTTGAAACCCAACTGCTAGTTTTTTTCTGACCCTATATGTAACAGACCAACCCAAGTAAACTAGAAAACTCACCCAAGACAGCCTATTATGGTGGTGAGTTACAATAGGATATAATAAACCAAGTCTTGTATATAACCAAAACAAGACATACAAGAGTGAAAATTGGAAAGAAAGAAGATACAACTAGAACCATAAAATCAAATTCAAAAGAGGATAAACCAGAAAGTATGTCAAGTCTCCATGTGACCAACTGTCACATCTAAACCAACCTGAACCAAGGACAGAAACAACTAGATAATCCAAGCATTTTATAAGTTGTCTTTCCCTTTACTTAGTTCCTACTATACAACATCTACAACCGCCCAAAGGAAGAAGTAGTGTGTGAGCACAAATCCTAGAAGGATTGAAAAAAGAGTCTATAAAAGGTCTAATATCAAGAATACAATAGTTCTAGATTTTAAAACAAAAATATTTTTACAAATAATTTTCATAAATCCAATCCATTTTTAAATCATTTTCCCATTTGGATTTTCATAAAAGCCTTTCATATTCTCAAAACCAAAAATATGAAAATTATAAGTGATAAAATAGGTATTAAAATACATACATCAATAGGTAAGTAGGTAAACACATATCCATGAAATAATATATCATGTGAAGCTATGTGATTAAACCTCATATAAAAACTTTTGAGCAAACAATCCATGATAAGAACCCATCATGCGATAAATAAAACATAAAGGAAAAAGCACCTCATATTGGGCCCTAGACTATGGGAATACATACTATAAATTAAAGATCCTAAAAGGGAATAATGTTGGTACCAATAAATATCAAGTCCTACCATAATCCATCAATATCCAAAAGGTTACCTCCTATTGGTTCCATACTCACTAAGGATACTCATGTCTCTTTCATAACGCACCAAAGGTTCTCAATGTTCCAATTGTAAAAATACATTTTAAAACCATGATCACAATTTATAAAAAAATTTCAAAGCCAATCTAATCCACTTTAGTGTTTAAAAACACATTTCTAAATTAAAAGAACAGTTTTTAAAAAAAACCTTTAAAAACATTTATCTTTATAAAAACTCTCTTGAAACCAAAAATCACTTTAATTAAACGAAAAATCCAAAAGAATTTATCAATAAAAATAATAAATCCATATAATTAACCCACTATATAGAAACACCTATCTCAAAATGGTATAAACCTAGTTTCCCTCGACAATGGTGATTGGAAACCAAGAGATCAGCCTTTGAGAGACAATGCATGACAAGAGACTATAAATGATCAATAGAAAAAATCAATTAATCATGAATTTGAACCATAAACACAAACAATGTGATAGAAATGACTAAACTAATGATGAAAATAAGTAACACTTACTGGTCTCACCCAAATTTACCCAAGTTTTTAGGGTTAAGCGGTCGCTTGTAGTGTAGCTTGGGTTATCGGATCCTCAAAGACCTAAGAAAAAACCTACAGACACATACATTATATGGATTGTTTTTTGCTATGAATTTTCCAACTTTGGGTTGATTTTATATGGGTTTAAAAGAGCACTAATAGTTCTATGAGAATTCAATTTATCATAAATGGTTGATCCTAGGTTATTACAAGGGATGGATTGGATGAAATTCCTTTTTAATGATTTCAATTTCTTATATTTGAGATGGGTTCATTCAAGAAGATCAAACAACTTCATCACTTATTGGTTTAATACCAACACACCATAATACTAATCACCTATACACTTGTAATATAATATTAATGATCACTCCAAGGTAAAGGTTTGTATTATCACTTGAAGTGTGTGTCCTTAAATTCAACAAGGAAGAGGAATTTTTAAAATCGTAAAATAAAAATATCAATTAAAATAAGTGATTGAACATTAATTGAGTGATAAATAACATCTAATAAATCCCCTTAATACTCCAGTGGATCAAACCATAAAATTTTTATCCCCACATTGATGTTCTTTTATCAATGTAAGTGGGGAGTAGACTCATGAGGGGGGAATTAAACAAGAGAAAAATGATAAAACAAAATAATCACTCCACCGTTGTGTGAAAAAAATCACAAGTTTTGGTGTGAATAAATTCACACTTTGAAGAAAAAGTATCAAATTGATATGAATAAGAATATAATAATAGGATAAGAAAAACTTTTATTAAAAAACTAAGGTGAATTGAACAACTTACATGAGGAAGAAATGCAATTACAAACACAAAGAGACAACATAACAATAAAATTAAACCAAGCACCAAAGATGATCAACTCCTTAACCACCACTGACTTAAATTGACATTATTTAAGCCTTGGTTCAATCCTATAATAGTTTAAGTCACCTAAATTAATGTTGGTGGGCCTAGGTGGGTGGAAAGTTAAGGGGGAGTGGACTTTTCCACCCTTGAAAAACAATCCGATCCAACTTTCATCTACTAAACAGAGGCATAGAAATGAGCTTCTATATGGCCAAATTTAGGTGGTACATATAAAAAAAATAAAGATACAAATTTACCCTAATAGTATGTAAAATTTAATCCCAAATGGATTTTTTTTTGTGATATATGTGTAAAATGGTGAGCTATTTTTCTGGACTATGGAATATGGCACAGAATTTTATCTCCTACTTGGGCCACATAAAACTCCCTTTAACACTCTGAATTAGATCTTTTAACTATTTGATGAAATGTTCCCCTTGATTTATTATATCTTGAGTTAAATTTTTAAATTTATCGGGCTTGTATATTGGTCGCTACAATCTCTTTATTGGGATGTTTTCTAGTTTACTTTTCCCAGAATTTGTTGGCATGAAGGCCCACTTTGGTCATCTTCCAATGTGAATTTACATGTGATCCAAAATAATTAATTATTCCTTATAGAATGTTAGACCTTAAAATAAAATATGAAAATAAAATCATGACCATTTTTTGTTTTAGGAGGTGTTCAAATATGTACCAAGTAATAGTTCATTTTAACAAATAATTACAATCATAATATGAAAAATTGTTCAAATTGTGAAATGCACTAAAATGGTGTTTATGAATAATGAAGCACATGAATATTATAATATAAACAATTAATATTAGCCTATTTAAATGTCGAATCACACCCCCAACTTGAGTTTTTCTAGTCCCGAGCAAAATATATCTCAAAAATATTAAATTCAAATTCCTTTTTCAAAAAACATTTTAATACACATTGCTCACCTAAAGACCTCATACCAAATAATTATGAAACCCATAATAATAATTTAAAAAAAAACTAGGTATAGAGGAATATCCTAAGCCCAAGATCATTACTTTGTTCAAATTCATCGCCAAATTTCATTTAATTTCAATTAAGCATGATGAAGTGTTGTGCATCATAATAGAAATGGGGGGTTCATCTTTATTCAAGGGAGAAAATATGGAAGTTCTAGGTGGAATCACATTTTAATATTAAGATGAGTATTCATTTTTTTCAATTTTTCCATGATAATTGAAATTGAACTCAATCGAGTTAACCCATGTAGCAAGACTTTGCCGATGAATCTCAAGCTCAAAGACCTTAGGGCACCAAGTAAACCTCACATACTCAGGCATCATCTCAAGTTTACTCAATCAAAAACAAATTCAAATTACCACAAATAGAGATAAAATTCCCAACTTCAAGCCAGAAAACTATGGAGTCATGATCCTCAAGTTCCAAAAGCCACACCTTAGGTCAATCCATTACTCTAAGTGCAATTGATTTTTTTTTTTTTTAATTTTTTTGTATTGATTTTTTTTTATTTTTTTTAATAGTCATGATAAAATTAAAATGATCACCAAACCTATTCCATTTATTATGGGACCCCAAAAACTAAAACTAATACCCCATAATCCATAGGACGTGCATTTTGTTTTTTTTTTATTAAATGGATGAAAATATAAACGGTGAAAAATCACATCGGACAACCGCACTTTCCAAAATCTACGCACATGAACTTAAAATTGCATTAAAATTGGAATAAATGCATGAAAAATTATTTGATATTCAATTTCAAAGTTTTCAATGTGTATTATCATGTTCAAGGTTAAATAAATTTTTCCTTCCACACATTATTTTATTCACACAACAACAATTTTTTTATTTCATCACCCCCCCCCCCAACTTAAAATAACATTATCCCCAATTTTTTAAGAAAAGAAAATTTTAAAGGGGTTAGAGGTAGAGGAGAGGATTTATAAAAGGAATTTGAAATAAGAAACATGGAATAAAGTCACCTGGTTTTTGAATTTGAAGTTCATGACACTTCTGATTACTATTTTTATCTCCATGTCACTTAGAGAAGTCTCGTTAATGATGACAGTTTGTGTTTGTACACCTGGAGGAAATATGAATTACCTAAAAATCCATCAATCTCAATAGCCTATGAATCTTACACACCAACACAATTAGAACACAATGGGAAACTCTTCAAGTTACCTTAACTAAAAATAAACAAAAACAAAAGGAAAGGGAAAAAATACCTTTTTTACTTTAAAAATCCAACCTTGAGTAAATATACAAGTAAAGTTCGGGTTACCTCCTGAAAATCGCTTTGTTTAATGTCGTTATCTCGACATGGGCCCTAAATCTATCAACTTTTTTCAGGTTCATAGGTTGGCTTATTTAACTCCTCCTTTGTTTCTTGTTTATTGAATGATTCAATGAATGGTTTTAACCTATGACTATTGAATTTGAAGACATGACCACTAGTGGGATCCTGAATCTCTACCGCCCCATAAGGGTACACATGATACACTATGTATAGACCTAACCATATTGACCTTAACTTTACTAGGTGTAAATGAAGTTTTGAACTATACAAGATCATGAATTTTTCTAGTTCAAAGTGTTTAACTTTGAGATTCCTAGATTGGTAGGCTTAAACTCTATATTTATTTATCCTTGAATTTTTATAAGCCTCTATCCTAAGTTCCTAAATTTTATTAAGATATAATTTCCTCTTTGCTTCAGCCAAAGAAAAATCAAATTTCATTTTTTTATTACCCAAAAGTCCTTGTGCTCAATTTCAACAGGTAAATGGCATGATTTTCCATAAACCATCCTATATGGTGACATTCCTAGGATGGTTTTTAATGCATTACGATATACCCAAAGGGAATCCAAGAGTTTATAAAACCAATATTTCCTAGAGGTAATGATAGTTTTTTCAAGAATTTTCTTAATCTCCCTATTTTCCAACTAATCTTGACCATTGGTTTAAGGATGGTAGGCTGTTGAAGATTTGTGAGAAATCCCATACTTTGACATGAGTGAAGAGAATGGACGGTTGCAGAAATGGGTTCCTCAATCACTAATTATAGCCCTAAGAATTCCAAATCGAGAAAAAATGTGCACTTTCAGAAATTGGATCACAACATGATGGTCATTGGACTTGATGGGAATGGCCTCAACCCATTTTTTGACATAATAAATAGCTAATAGGATGTAGAGGTATCCCCTAGAGTTTGTTAAGGGTCCCACAAAATTAATTTCCCAGCAATCAGAGATTTTGAAAACCAAAATGGGAGTGAGGGGCATTTGATTCCTTTTAGTAATGGATCATAATTTTTGATATTGAGGAAAAATTTGGCAGAATTGGTAGGAATCCTTAGTGTGGTTAGTCCATTAGAAACCACTTTAGAGGACCTTTGTAGTGTTTTTCTTTGTTGAAAAGAGGCCTCCACATGCCTCTTCATGACAGGATTTTAGAATGGACTCTTGATCAGCCTCGGAAACACATCTCCTAATGATTTGATCATGACAAAACTTGAATAGGTAAGGATCATCAAACACATAGTTTTTAACATCAAAAAGTAATTTCCTATTAGGTTGGGTCACTAGTAATTTTAGAATTTCACCTAAAGCCAAATGGTTTTCTATGTTAACATACCATGGGAAATCACTCATATAATAGAGGTGCTCATTGAGAAATGAATCAGACATAGAAAAGTGATGTGAGTTTCCTTTGAATTCCATCCTAGAAAGGTTATTAGCTACAACATTTTCAACACCCTTTATATCCTTAATTTTTAAATAAAACTCTTGAAGAAGAAGGTCACACCTAATCAATCAATAATTGGAATCTTGTTTTTGTAAAAGGTATTTTAGGGATGAATGGTTAGTGAAGACAATGATGAGTGATCCTAAAAGATAGGACCTGAATTTATCTAAGGAAAATACAATAGAAAGTAACTCTTTCTCAGTGGTGGTGTAGTTTATTTGTGAATCATTTAAATATTTTCTTGCATAAGCAATGACACATGGAGTTTTCTCACACTATTTTCCTAAGACTACTCCTACAGCGAAGTCACTCGCATAACACATGAGCTCAAACAAAAGTTTCCAATTTTTAGATTTCATGATAGGTGGAGATATAAGAGCTGAATTGAGTGTATATAATGATTCATAATACATTTATATCCATAAAAATGGAGCATCTTTCACCAGAAGAGCACAAAGTGGTCAGGAAATAGAGTTAAAGTTCCTAATGAACCTTCTATAGAAACCAGCATGTCCTAAGAAGGACCTCACTTCCTTGATATTTTTAGGAGATGGAAGGTGACGAATAATATAGACCTTAGCTTTATCAACTTCAGTATCTATACTAGAGACAATATGGCCTAGACCAAGTACATTTATAATAAAATGGAATTTTTCCTAGTTTATAATGAGATTATTATCCTCACATCTTGACAAAACTCTTTCAATATTTAGAATTAATCCCTCAAAATTATCCCCAAATATTGATAATTCATCCATAAAGACCTCTAAACAATCCTCCACTATGTCCAAGAATATTCTCATCACGCACCACTGGAAGGTACTGGGGGCATTACATAACCCAAAGGGCATGCGCTTGAAATCAAAAGTGTTGAATGGATAAGTGAAGGTTGTTTTCCCTTGATCCTCTAAGGAGACTTCAATTTGATTATACCCTAAGAATCCATCTAGGAATTAGTAGAATTAATGACATTCCACTCACTCAAGGACTTGATCAATGAAGGGAAAAGGGAAATGGTATTTCTTGGTACATGAGTTGAGCTTCCTATAGTCGATGCAGACTCTCCATCCACTACTAACCCTTATGGGGAGAAGGTCACCATCCTTATTTGTGATCATAGTGATACCAACTTTCTTTGGGACAATTTGAATTGGGCTTACCCATTCACTCTCAGCAATGAGGTAGATGATACTCGCTTTCAAAAACTTAAGAAGTTCTTTCTGTACCACATCCATTAGATTGGAATTGAGTCTCTGTTGAGGTTGAAAACGTGGTTTAGATTCAGATTCAAGAACAATCATATGAGTTCAAATGAGTGGGATAATCCCATGAATATCAAAAAGGGTCCATCCAGTTTCTTTCTTATTCTTTTCTAGGACATACAGAAGCATCCTCTCTTGATTGTCTTCAAGAGAGGAAGAAATGACAATAGGAAAGGCTTGATTTTCCCCTAATAATTCATACTTGAGTGATGAAGGTATGACCTTAAATTTGAGATCAGATTGGTTATAAATTTCAAAATAATAATGTGACTTTGGATCGAACTCTATTTCTTTTTCAAATTTTATTAAAAAAATTGGTTCATTTTGAATAAAATTTTCATCCAACAAATTGTCTAGATAAGTGTCATGAATGGGTATAAACTCAATGTTATTGATTTCACAAATGGTATCATTGATTGGTGATTCAAGAAAATCATCAAATGAGCTATTTTAAATAGATTCAAGACAAGGAGACAAATTTACCTCTTATGAATACAAAAAATAAGTTTCCACTTAATTTAAACACACATCAATAATTCCTTCATGTTTTCTAAGTCTCTTATATTCAAAGGATACTTCTTTAGCATTTTCATGTGAAGTTTGTGTGTAGTAAGATTCCTCTATGAATGAAGAGTAATGGAAAACCTAAATGGGAATGGATTCTATAATTGTTCCAATTCTTTGTAGTTCTACTCTCAAGGATGAAACATCAGAATTCATTCTCTGCATTTGTTGACATAATTTCTCAAGTAATTTGTGTGGATTAGGATGGTAAAGGGGTTGAGATATATGGTCTATTCTAGGAGGATAATTAATTTTTTAGAATTCCACGGGAGGATGTTCCAATTGGACTTATTAGGATTGGAACTCATTATAGGTTGGAATTTTTTTTGGAGCATAGGAGTTAAAACATTGTGGATCAATCAATTGTTGATTTTCCCACCAATAGAAACTAGGATGGTCATTTTACATCACACTTGGTGTGGGGTAGTCAAAGTAGGGAGAGGTTCCCCATGATTGGATTTGTTCAAAAGGGATTTCCATATGAGTGAAATTAGGGATGAGAATATAGATGTGGGGTGAGAAAAGGATGGTAGTGTCTAAGATAACTTATTTAGGTCCCTAGAAACAGTGCCAAAATTGGTCTCTCCCAAATTTACCCAAGTTTTTAGGGTTAAGCGGTCACTTATAGTGTATCTTGGTTTGTCGAGTCCTTAGAGACTTAAAAAGAAACCTACAGACACATACATTCTATGGATTGTTTTTTCTATGAAGTTACCAACTTTGGTTTGATTTTAGATGGGTTTAAAAGAGAACTAACAGTTCTATGTAAATTCAATTTATGAGAAAGGTTTGATCCTAGGTTAATAAAAGGGATGTATTAGATGAAATTCCTTTTTAATGATTTCAATTTCTTACATTTGAGATGGGTTTATTCAAGAAGATCAAAAAACTTCATCACTTACTGGTTTAATACCAACACACTATAATACTAATCACCTATACACTTGGAGGATCATATTTATTATTACTCTAAGGTAAAGTTTTGTATTATCACTTGAAGTGTGTGGCCTTAAATTCAACAAGGACGAAGAAGTTTTAAAATCATCAAATAAAAATATCAATTAAAATAAATGATTTAACATTAATTGAGTGATAAATAACATCCAATACAGACACTTTATACTCCTTTGGATCAACCCATAAAAGTTTTATCCCTACATTGATTCTATTCTATCAATGGAAGTGGTATGTAAACTCATGATGGAGGAATTGAATAAGATAAAATCAATAAAACAAAACAATCACTCCACTATTGTGTGAATAATTTCACAAGGTTTGGTATGAATAAATTCACTCCTTGAGAAAATAGTATCAACATGATATGAATAAGAATATTATAAGAGGATAAGAATAAATTTTATTAAGAAACTAAGGTTAATTGAACAACTTACATGAGGAAGAAATAAAATTATAAAAACAAAGTGGCAGCATAACAATACAATTAAACCAAGCACCAAAGATGATCAAATCCTTCACCACCACTGCCTTAAATAGGAATCTTTAAAGACTTGGTTAGATCCTCAAATAGTTTAAGTCACATCAATTAATGGTGGTGGGCATAGGTGGGTGGAAAGTTAAGGGGGAGTGGACTTTTCCACCCTTGAAAAAAAAATTGAGCCAACTTGCATCCACTAAATAGAGGTGCCGAAATGAGCTTCTAGATGGCCGAATTTTGGTGGTCTATAGAATAAAAATATGAAGATACGTATGTTACCTGATAGTTTGTAAAATTTATTCACAAATGGATATTTTTTTGTGAGATATGTGTAAAATAGTGGGCTGTTTTTTTTTTGGCTATAGAATCTAGACCATAATTTTATCTCCAATTTGGGATGCATGGAACTCCCTTTAACACTCCGAATTAGCTATTTTCACTATTTGATTAAATATTCCCCATGATTTCTTGTATCTTAAGTTTAAATTTTATAATTATTGGGATTGGATCTTGGCTTTTATAGTCTCTTTATTGGGATTTTGTCCAGTTTACTTTTCCCAGAATGTGTTGGCATGAAAGCCCACTTTGGTTATCTTCCGATGTGAATTTACAAGTGATCCAAAAGAATGAATTGTTAATTATAGAATGGGAGAGCTTAAAATAAAATCATGACCATTTTTTGTTTTAGGATGTGTTCAAATATGTACCAAGTAATAGTGTATTTTAACAAAGAATTACAATCATAATGTGAAAAAATGTTCAAATTGTTAAATGCACTAAAATGGTGTATATGAATAATGAAGCACATGAATATTATAATATAAATAATTAATATTAGACACTTTTATTGGATAATCTCCTACCTGAAGATTCACATCGCAACAACCCTGATGATCGATTGTTGAATGAGCAATCTGGAGGGAGAAAAAGTCTCCAAAGTCTCCTGGGGAGATCTGTGGATCAAGAGGGGTGGGATACAAGGTCAAATGAAATAAAAATAACTCATAAGACACCCTAAAAACCACAAATCATGATATTTAAATTGTGTATAATCTCATTACATGTTTTTTATTCTATGAAGTATGAAAACACAGAAAAACACATCACCTTTTTATAAAAATCTGATTTTTATCCTTACACAATTTAAACTCCAAATACATGATGTGTAAACTTTAATATTGGAACCATATTCATGGAATCTACCTAGTGATCATTACCTAGCATGTAATCACTTTGCACAGTATATAATCACCCTAAAAATATCAAACAAACTAGTTTTTCAACATAAAAAAACCAAAGAACTCTAGATATTCTCTAAACTTGGAGAGAACCCCTCAAATCCATTAACACATTTATAAATAGACTCAATTAATTAAAACAAACATAAATACCCTAAATTTAGTTCATTTTACCTATCAAAGGTTCTCTATCCCTGAGAATCTTGAAAATTCACCCAAACAAGGATGATAAACAAAGCACAAACAATAGAGTGCCTAAAAAGCATAATGGGATGTTACAATATCTCCACCATAAACGCTTTATGTCCCCATAAATTCCTCAAGATCCTGGATCTATAAAAATATGAGGTCATTGTTTCCTATTAAATGATTCATTCTCCCACATCTTGTGGTTATCCCACCTTCACTACCATAGTACCAAGACTAGAGGAATTGTTTTACTGAATAGTACCTTATTCTGAAGATCCATAATTTGAATTGGATGCTCATCCACAGTGGTGTTAGGATCAAGATCAATATCCTCCCATATGATCACATGGTAAGGATTTATTATATACATCATATACTAGGAAACATGAAACATGTCATGGATAGAATAAGAACGTGATGGTAAGTCCAACCGATAGGCCACCTTCCCTAGTCATCCAATAATCTCAAAGGGGTCCATAAACCATGGTGATAACTTACCATGATTGTCCAAATGATGATGTCCCAATCAAGTTGAAACTCTAAGAAAGACTTTATCACCAACATCAAACTCTAATGGATGACAAAAACAGTCTGTATAATATTTCTAATGACTCTGTGTCATGATCGATCTTCTTTGGATCAACTGCACCCTCTTTGTTGTCTCCTGAATAAGACTCAGCCCAACCAAGGACCGCTCTCCCAACTTTTCCTAGAACAAGGGATATCTACATGTACACTAATAAAAAGCCTCAAATGGATCCATCTTAATCAAGTCCTAATAACTATTATTATAGTAAAACTCAACTTGTGGAAAATTATTTTTCAAAGATCCTTCAAAATCAATCACATAAGCCCAGAGCATATACTCAAGAACCTAGATATCCATCTCTATCTTTACATCCATCTACGGATGATATATCATGCTTAATTTTATTTGGAAACCCGTTACCTCTTAAAAACATTTTCAAAACCTATACATGAACCATGCATCCATATCAAATACAATTTCATAGGGAACCCCATGAAGTCTCACAATATCTCGAACATACAATTCCCCAATCTATTCCACATTTTTCATCTCTTTAATAGGGATTAAGTGCACCGCTTTCATAATTCAATCAATAATCACCCAAATCACATCCTTCCCACTAGGATTCCATGGAAAACCAATGATTAAATACATAGAAATATCATCTCATTTTCATACTAGAATGGTTAAGGGCTGTAAAAAACCCATAGGTATCTGGTGTTCTACAATGATTCTCTGATAAGTAAGGCACTACGATACCAAATCCACAATTGACCTCCTCATACCCAACAACTAATATTGGCATCTCAAAACATGATACATTTTAGTATCCCCGGTGTGCATGGACCAAAAATACTAGTGTCCATTATCCATCAAATCTTGCCTTAGAAAAAACTGAACAACCAACCTACTACAGAATCATAAAGCACTATTGAGAGACTAATACCACTCACTAAATGTATCCCTATAATAAATGATTTACCCAAATATTGGAACTTGGTTTCTATCACCTGTTTGAGTTAAAATATCTCATCAAAAGAAGATTCAACTTTGATTGAAGCCAAGAACACCTATCCCCCAACCTCATCTACTCCCAAATTTATCTCAGTAAACAAACTCATCAGATACTACTCTTCCACTGATTCCATCATTGTTTGTATTAGTAATTTTCTTCTCAATGCATTATCGACCACATTTCATTTCCTAATAGTGTACATGATATAAAAATCAAATGTCTAAAGATACTCTACCCAACATTTATATTTCAATTTCAGATCCCTCTGAGTAAAAATATATTTTAGGATCTTATTATCTGAATACACTGTAAACCACTCCCTAAAAAGATAGTGATTCCATGTTTTGAGTGCATGCATAACTGTTGTCAACTCAATATCATGGGTAGGGTAGTTCTTCTCATGAGGGCATAACTGGCATGAGCCATAGGACACCACCAATTTCTCCTGCATTAAGACACAACCCAAACCTGTACCAAAAGAATTCTAGAAACATCATAACCCAAACCTAGTTCTAGAAGAATTAAAACTAGGGATAAATTCAATATAACCTTTAGCTCCTCTAAAGATCTCTAAAAATTGTTGTTCTATTCAAACTTTACACCATTATGGGTTAAATCTATCATCGGATATACAATATTGGATAAATCTTTAACAAACCACATATATTAACTAGTCAATCCCAAGAAGCTTTATATCTCAAATACATTTATGGACATCTCCTAGGATATAACTGCCAATACCTTTTCAGGATCTACTGATACTCCCCTCTCAAATATCACATTTTCCAAAAATTTCACTTCTCGGATCCAAAACTCACATTTGGAAATCTTACTATACATATTATTTTTCCTCAAAATTCTAATAATGATATACAAATGGTCCATATACTCCTACTTTAACTTGGAGTACACCAATATATCATCCATGAACACAAAAACAAAAGAGTCCAAGAACCAATGAATCTAGTTCATCAAATTCATAAACATTGTAGGAGCATTAGTCAGACCGAATGGCATAACCAGAGACTTAAAATGATCATATGGGATTCTAAATGTTGTCTTAGGTATATCCACCTCTCAGAAACTCAATTAGTGTTACCCTGACTAAAGGTCAGTATTTGAAACTAACATACCCCTCTAAGCAGGTCAAAAAGTTCATTGATCCTTGGAAAATGATATTTTATTTTAATGGTCACCTAATTAAACTTTTAATAATCCATACAAATTCTGAGACTCTTGTCTGCCTTCTTATAAAAGAATACTCCCATGGTTACACACTAGGATGAATAAATCCTTTATCCTCTAGGTCCTTAAGTTGGACCTTAAGTTGCATTAACTCAACTAGTGTCATTCGATAAGATGGTATAGAAATGGGCATCATACTAGGGATAAGTTAAATGGTAAACTCAACCTCTCTATATGGTGGTAAACCAAAAAAATCATCCAAAAAACCTCAGGGTATGCACATAAAATCTTAGGTAGTCAAACACCCAAACAAGGGCCAACTGCATCAAAAAAAACTCTGAAAATTGGCATGAGATTACCCTATCATATGGAATAACAAGCCTTTCCCTTCTTGATCTAGAGACTCACTTACCTTGAAAAACATGAGTGACCCCATTGGAAGATAAGAACTGAACTCGACGGTGATAATAGTCTCTCTAGGCCTTAACACTGATCATCCAATCTATAATAATAATCAATTTGAAGATGTCAATATCGATACTAAGAATTCCCATGTTGCCTTATAGTTGGCTATGATCACCCAACACATGGGACATTTCAAACTCTAATTTTAATATCTTTACCAAAGGCGTGGAAAGATCCAACAAGTACATCATAAGTTCTAAACGCAATCCTAACACATAAACTAACTTTGAATATATAAAATAATGAGTATCACTTGTATCAAAAAAATCTATCACCATATAATATGAAATAAACACCATACCTCTAACTATAGTTGACCCCACTTCATATTTCTACAATGCATACTCTAATGCATAAAGATTTCTGGTCTTACATCCTCTCTGAGTTTTCTTATCCATATGAACACCCCCCTTAGCCTAAGGATAGGATCCACCACCCTTGGAAGCATCTGCATGAACCTATGAACCCTTGGTTAATGTGGATCTTTCCTTAATACCCTGAGATATCCTATCACAAAAACGTTTTAGATATCTAGATCGTCTGTAAAGTTGACAAGTATTGCGAGACTCCATAGAGTGTGGCATGGTATGACCATGCCTCCCACACTGATAGAAGATAACCTATTTTTTCTTGACGAAGTCCTAAAAACAAGTCCTAAAAAGGGCTAACCGCCCTTACGCTTCCTTTTCTAGCCAGAGGATACACCCTGGATAACAACTACACCAATCGAAGCACCACCCAAACCAGTCTTTCCAGTTATGTCTACCTTAAGTAAATATACTCTGTAAACTACCTCCAAACAATTCATAAGGCACGTGAGAATCAACATCGATCGAATATTCAGCCTCAATACCATATCAAACCTCTAAGACTTTAGGTACTCATTTGTGAAAATATCTTATGCCAGATGTGCCAGCTCATCAAAATGGGTAGAATACTCTAGAATGGTAAGTTCCCCTAGATCCAAAGTTAGAAACTCTAGGTTCTTCACTACATGTAACATATTGGTATAAAACTGATGATTAAATATTTTCTTGAAGGAATCCCATGTGAGATCCCCATGCAATATAGCTTGCACAATAGAGTCTTGATATATCCTTCTTGGTCCCTAGAGAATGTATGTGGAAAAACCCACCTTATATTCTTCAAGAGTCTTCAAGAAATTGAAAATCCTTTCAATCTACTCAATCCACTCCTTAGATTCGTAGGGTCTCTTATCACAATGGAAGATGGGTGGATGCTTCTTAGTAAATTCAGTGCCATGATCTACCACACATCCTAAGTTCCTGACACCCACTTAACCCAAAGTCTGAATAGTGAAGATTACAGCTTCTACCAAAGAAGGGTCCATTGGAAGATTCACCTGTGGAACCTGTCTTGTATATTCCTCTCTTGTATTTAAAATATCTATTATTAGAGGCATTTTCTAATATACATAATACAAAATCCAATTATATGTTTATCACCTTCCAAAATCTTAAGACCACTTTCATAATTCAAACCAATTCTTTAATACAAAAATAATTAAAAGAAATTATAAATTCTACCAATGAAGGAAATAACTTATAAAAAAATATGTAAATTTAAATAAACTTCTTATGCATTTAATTTAAATGAACTCAAAATAAAAGTCTCAAACCAGGTAAAAAGTCCCCAACCACCCATGGTAACTTGCTTTTAGTCACAGAAGTGAGCTAGCTAGGCCCCTTTTTTATACTTACTATCTGAATTCTAACGGTCCTAACTCTTATCTACCTAATACATAAAACCAAACTTAGTAAGTGTTAACACACTTTAGGCTAAGAATCCCTCTAATACCAAATTGTAATAGACCAACCCAATTCAACCAGACAAACCACCCAAGTTGAACCATTATAGTGGTGAGGTACAATAGGATAATAAAAACCAAGTCTCATATATAACCAAAACAAGACATAAAACCAAAGTACAGAGAGTGAAAAAAGGAGGTACAACTAGAACCATAAAATCAAATCCAAAATAGGTTAAACCAAAAATTATGTCAAGTCTTCATGTGACCAACTATCACCTCCAAACCAACCTGAACTAAAGGCAACAATAACTAGAGAATCCAAGCATGATACAAGATGCCCTTCACTTTACCTAGATCCTACAATACAATATCTACAACCATCCAAAGGAAAAAGTAGGTTGTGAGAATAAATCCTAGTAGGATTCCACCCTAGAGTCTATAAAAGGTCTAATATCAAGAATGAAATAGTTCTAGTTTTTAAAATTAAAAAAAAAAGTTTTTAAATTAATTTTCATATTATAAATAATTTTCCCCTTTAGTTTTTAATAAAATCCTTTAATATTTTCAAAACCATAAATGTGAAAAGTATAAGTGATAAAACAGGAATGTAAATCCATACATTAAGAGGTAAGCAGGTAAACATGTATCCATGAAATAACTTATCATGAAAATCTATGTGATACAACCTCATATAAAAACCTATGAGAAACAAATCTAAGATAAGAACCCATCATACAATAAATAAATCATAAATGAAAAAGAACCTCATATTGGGACCTATACTATGGGAATAAATAGTAGATATTAAAGAACCTAAAAAGGATTTAAGTTGGTACCAACCAATATTGAGTATTTTTATAGTCCATTGATATCTAAAAGGTTTCCTTCTAGTAGTTCCACACTCACTAAGGCTACCCATGTCTCTTTCCCAGTGCATCCAAGTTTTCCAATGTTCCAATTGTAAAAATAAATTTCAAAACCATGCTCATGATTTATAAAAAAATCAAATCCAATTCAATCCTCTTTAGTGTTTGAAAACCCATTTCCAAATTAAAATAAATCTATTTTTAGAGAAACACCCTTTAAAAACGTGTATCTTTCTAAAAAATCCCTTGAAACAAAAAAAACAATTTAATTTAATGAAAAATACAAATTAATTTATCGATAATGATAACCAATTCATCGAATTAACCCATTATAAAGAAACACCTACCTCAAAATAGTATAAACTTAGCCACCTTGGACTACAGTGATTGGAAACTGAGAGATTGGACTTTAAGAGACAAGGCATGATAGGAGACTACAAAGGATCAATTTAAAACATCAATCGATCACAAATACAAACCATAAATTCAGTCAATAAGGTATCCATGACCAAATGAATGAAGAAAAGAAGGAACACTTACCCAGATAGGCACACCACAACAACCCCGATGACTGACCAAATGAGAAATCCAAAGGAAGAAAAGGTCTACAAAATTTCATGGGGAGAGCTATGAATTTAGAGAGGGGGGTGTATGGTTGAATGAAATACAAATCACTCTTATGGAACCCTAAAAACCAAAAATCGTGATATTTACATGGTGTGTAATCCCATTACATGTCATATATTCCATGAAGGATGAAAATGCTAAAAAAATGCATCACCTTTTTATAAAAAAACTTATTTTTATCCTTATATGATGTGAAATCCAAATACACAGCATGTAAACTTCACTCCCTGAACCAAATTCATAGAATCTTCCTGATGATCATTACAAGGCGTGTAATCGCCCTAAAGACAGTAAACAGTCTAGTTTTTTAGCAGAAAAACACCAAAGCACCCTAGATGTTCTCTAAACTTTAGGATAACCCCTCAAATCCATTAACAAATTTATACCAGACACAATTAATTGAAACAAACATATATACCAGAACTTTAGGTTGTTTTCTATAGAAAAGACTCTCTATACCTAATAATCCCGCAAATGCACCCAAAAAAGGATGATAAATAAAGAACGAACAAGGGAATACCTGAAAAGAATAGTGGGATGTTACAATATATCCATGGTCAAAACAACCATATAAATAGAATCACCATGAACTAACCTATTTCTATAGTTATCTGGAACATGAATTTAGGTTCCACATATACTTGGCTCCATATCAAACCACATGTTTCTTGGTTGGTTGTTTCCATGCTACTCTCTACCATGGTGGCAATGTCTGTGGATATAGCCTATTTTTTATACTTATGATTGAATTAAATTTGTTATGTTAACCTAAAATTAAATATTTTCTAGGTGAAAATTTGTGTTAACATCTAATAAAAAGTTTTTTTAATCCCAAAGTAAGCTTAATTTTTAGATTTGGTGCCCTGATACCAACTAATTTTGTACTTTTGATTACCATTATATTAATAAATATCTTATCACATAATGATTGTTATTCTACATAACATTAATGTGATAATGTCCTTAGAGTATTTATCACATCAAATAGTTATAGAAATTTACTTCTATAATGAGAACTTAGAGATGTTATGACATTATTCTCAAACATATGTTTTATGGTCAATATGTATCTATCTAACAAGAAAATATGATGTTTTAATATCAGGTGTTGGATGCTAAAAATACATTGAAACATTTTATTATGAAGTTCTCACTTAGTGATCTCCAATAAGGGTGGTCATAAGGATAGACACACCAATAGGAATTCCACATGTTTATGTTTTGATGGACATTCTTATTTGAGAACATGTGTTTTAGTCCTTATACTTGAGATTATTATTATTGTATATCAAGAATCACTTACTTTTATGTATAGATGAAAACCATGATGATATATGTTTGTGGTGAGGTGGAATATGTTGGGTGTTTCATAAGTGATATGACATTAATTGAATAAGTTGAGAAAGTATTTGTCCCTTCAAGGTTTATAGATGGAGATTTTTTTGACCCTTTGACTGGAATAGAACTATTTTAAAAAATTCATGGTCATGGTAGTTTATAGAAATGTTTATTTTGGAATTTCAAAGAAAGATAAATTAAGTATATGGGGTTATGATACAAGTTTTCATCATGCTTGATAAGATATCAAGGTTAAGGAATTATATTGTATAGTAGTGTCCATAGAAAGTTGCAACATTAACTTCTTTCTATATGGGTGTCTTGACATGTTTTTATATGTTGATCTTCAACTTTAGGTAATTTTCATCCACTATCGTTAATAAAGAGACCTAGAGGTTTACACACTAAGTGTATCCAAAATCTTGTTAAATCCTATTGAATTTAATATTAAGAATAAATATTATTCTTGATTTATGTAATAATAGTTATTAAAGTAAAATTTGATCACAAAAATTTAATCATAAGATATTCAAGTTAAAAATATGTGACTTGAATTTTATCTCTTGTTTAATTATTCACAATGTAATAAAAAATTATTTATTAATAACTTTAGTGAATAAAATATAATAAATATTTATTTAATTTATATAAATATTAAAATAACTATTTATTCATGAGTTTAGTGAATATAATTTTTTTTTGAATGAATAAAATATTTATTTATTTAAATAAATATTTTATTATTCAAGGTTTGATAAATTCCAAGGGAGTATTAATAGCTCGAGTTAATGGATTAATGGAAATGATATATTTTATTTAATATCATTTAAATAATAATAATTTATTTATTTAAGAAATGATATTAACACATTTCATGTAATATAATAATATTATTATTATTATTTGAAATAGAGAATTACTTAAAATAAATATTTGATAAAAGGTCATGATGTAATTATCAAATATTAACCTTAAGTATAAATCCCAACTTATATCATTTTTCATGGTGTGAGACTTTTTGGGTATAATGAAATCCTCTTTAGAATTCTCTAAAAATCTAGAGAGATTCTTCCTCTTATCCTTTCTCTCAATAAAAAATAGAGAACAAGATAACCCCTTATTGTGATTGATGAAAAATATGGTAAATATCTTGATCCTACTATGCTAGAACATACAGATTCAAGAATTCCATTCAGATACTTGTGGAGCATGTGTGGATACTATTAGAGGAATACTTTCTTAAATTATCCACCACAAAAAAAATGCATCAAGAGTAGAAATAGAATTTGATCAAAAGGATTACCATGATTGAGGTAATTCTTATTTTAAATTAATTATAAATTAAATGTTAAAGATCCTCTCTAGGAGATTATAGGGTCATGTTCGTCAAGTTATTTGGATATTATATGCTGAAATTGATGAAAACACAATGTTTGGAACTTTCCAAGTGCTCCTGTTATTACCTAGTTCCTTCAAGTGGTGTTAGATTGGTCACATTCTAATTTATAATTATTTATAATTTATTTGATCAGTTTCATGTGTTGGTTTGTAAGTTTTTCATTTCCAAAATTTTTCTCTCAATACAACTGTCTAGATAACACATTAATCTGAGTTTTTGTGGACAAGAATAAGCCAATACATGAGAATAATGATAGAATATCCCATATGAAGGTGTTAAGGTCTTTGTTTGCATGACATAGTTACACTGTGTGTAATGGTAAATTACACGCCATGTATATGTGGTCAAGTAGAACAAGGCACATGTCACGCAAACCATGGCACGTTGTGTGGGTGGGTATGCGGTGTTATTACACATCACATATTGACTACCAATGTGGCACATGGTATAATAGGAACTATACTACATGTATCATGTGTACACATCATGTAACCCTGCATGATGTAACATGTGGTATAATTCATGATGAGTTGTGTGGGTTAATACATGAAATTATTATACACCATGTATTTACTACCAGATGAGAAAAATATAATACATAGGGTGTGTTGGAATGTACACATCATGTAACACATGTCAACCCATGCAAGGTACACATCGAGTTATTTTTAGTGTGTCGTGTGGATCAACATTTAGTGTATTAAATGTCACGTAAATTTTGAAAGTGCATAACATGTAACAGACATCATATACACTATGTATTTCACATGCATTGGTAGAGATATACATCACATATATTTATGGTGTGTTGTGTGGTCAAACATTTCATAAAGACTATGTGGTTTGATCCACAGAATTACACACCATGTGTTTTGTGACATTCTATGTAGTCTTACATGCCATGTAAGTATACTATACATGATCAAGACCATACCCAATGTGTGACACATGATATATTGAATGAAACTGAACACCATGTAAGTATTAAATTCTAAACATGAGGTTTTTAATATTATATATAAGGTATATGTCATGTGTCCTCCCAGGTACATGTCGTGTGCTTAAATAATTTTTTCAAAAAAATAAAATTATTTAATTTATTTAAAATTATAAAGGATTAGATTATTATATCTCAAGGACTATTTAGATAGAAATTTAAGATAAATAATTAATTTATTAATTAGTTTATTAATTTACTAATTCAAGTAAATTTATCTTAATTATAAATAATTTAAATGAATACTAGCAATACTAAATGCATGTATCATTGCATATTTTTATTGATCATAAAGTTTAACCAACTTGCATATGTGTTGGTTTTTTTATTTAATTTAATTATTTATTTCATTGTTTAATGTGATATTTATTAGTAAATTCAATATAATGATCTTTGTATTATCCCTACCTCCTTTATTATGTATGAGTCTATGTATCCAAGGTTTATTTAATGTAACCTCAAACCCATAGTTCCCCTCATTTGTTAGTGAGTAAGTATTTGAAAAGTATGGAGTTCCCAACTAAAGGAGATAGTTCGATACTCGATCCTAGATGAATCCAACCTAGGAAATACATAGTTAAATGGAAAAAAGATGCAACTCAATCCAAATGTGGGTTCAAGGAGTTATTTCCCTATGGTCAAGGTTTATTTATCAACAACTTAATAAACTAACTAGTAGATAAAATCTTATAATCATATCATGTATTTATTTTATTTTATCAAGTTCATTGTTATTTATTTATTTATATGATTAATGGTTTATTTTTTGTTTAATTAAACATAATCACATAAAGTAAATAAATTAAAAAGTGTTCTAAAATAAAATAAAATAAAAAATATTATACATAAATTATTTTATTGGATATGGTTAACTAATTATAAAAGTTAAACATAATATTAACAAGTATATGGATAATAAAATAAATACTATTTAGACATAAGTTAGGCAAAATCCCTACTTGAAAATATTAAGTCATAAAATGCATTCCATTTTCTACGTTAGTAAACAACAATAGTTAAAGTTTCAGTTTTTATATAGTTAGAGGAACTTTCAATTATTGAGAAGTCTTAATAAATATAATGGGTCAAATTAACCAAATTGGTATTAAGGGTAACAACCATAATATACTTAATACAAATTTGAGGCAATTGTTAAGGAGGTCTAAGTATAGGATTTCAGGATTGGGAGCCCACACAATGGATCAAGGAGCTGTAGGTTAATGAAATTAGCAATAAAAGCCTACCTAAATACCTTTGAATAATTTTCATGGCCATAGTTTATGTTATGAGAAGTGAAATATGTATTTTGACACTAAAATGTCTAAGTGAGTAAATATTCTGAATCTAATAGTGTGGGCTGTTAGGATTTGATAAAATAGTAGGAGAGTAAATTAATTCATTAATTAATTATGCTATAATTGGTAATCAAGATAAAGTACTAAAAAATATGATTTTATTTATTATATAAAAATGGAAATTCATTTAACTAAATCATTTTTTCTATGATCTATTTTAGAGAAAGATAATATTCATACCAGTGTGAAATTTTAGGAATGGTATAGATGCTTGCACATTATACTATTACAAGAGAGTAATTTTTATATATTATAATCCCTTATTCATATTACACCTTATAGAGAGGAAATTGATGAGGATTAAAATATATTCTTGAAATATATGGACAATACATTGGATGTCTAATGCCTTATGGTATCATCCATGACTGCTAAGATCCATAATCTTCATAGAGATATGGAAGCATACTCCAAGTTATCTCATCTATGTGATCTTTATTAGGATAAATCAAGACAATAGGGGTATTAAATCTTCAAGACATTATTCATGCGCAAGCTAGAATAGGGAGTCCATTTAAACCTCGTATAGTTATGATGATTGGATATAGTGATCGTTTTGAAATCCATGGATTCAAGATGTGCAAGGAATTATGAAAATATCTCATCCAATTCTCTCTTATTTTGAGTTCATAAGTTTTATTTTTAATTTTAACATTAAAACTATAAATAAGATTCTCCCAGATCTCTTGGGTTTTATTTTCCAAGTAAATAGAAATATGAAGTGTGAATAACCTTGGGTTCTTATAGTGAAAAAATGTAAAGGAAAAGAAAAAAGGTCAGTTCTAAGCCTAAGAAACCTTTATAACATCCCTCTAAGAAGAGAAAAATCTAGAGAGGCTAAATATCAGGATATTGTATGTTTTTATTATTAAAAGAATGGAAACTAAAAAATAATAGTGAGTTGGTGAAGAATCAAGTAGAGATTTTAGGTTCATTCATTATCATGTTCAATTTTTTCATTTCTAAAAATTAGGTATTAGACATAGCTTGTAGTTCTAACATTTTATCCAAATACATGTACCAAGTGGATTTTGAAAGATTTATAAAGGTGGGGTGGATCTTAGAGCTACCAATGGAGTGAGACTAGTTGTGTTGTCTATAGGATACTACCATATCACTTTGTTGACTGAATTATTTTTTGTTTTAATGAACTATTATTATGTGACCAATATAATCAAGAACATAATTTTTGTGCCAATTTTAGATATATATGGATTTTTTATCAAGTTCATATATAAAACTTGTTACTTTTATAAAGATAGATTATGTTATATTATGGTACATCTAAATAATGATCTTTATATTATAGAATATTAAAATAAAGTCTTGGTAATTGATAAAGAATCATATCACACCCAATTATGACATCACTAACCTGATCATGTAAAAAAAGCATTTGATAGAATTATATCAAGAAGGGTATTTAGATTCTTTTGAATTGAAACCCTTAGATATATGTCATGAATTTTTTGAAGGTAAAATGACCAAATATCCTTTTATTTTAAAGGGTTATATATCCATAGAGTTTCTTCAATTAGTTCACACAAATGTATACGAAAATTTTTCAGTAGATTCTAGAGATGGATGCTCTTACTTCAAAATTTTTATTGATGACTTTAGTAGATATGGATATTTCTACTTGATGAGGTATAAATATAATTACTTTGATAAATTTAAGTAATAAAATAATGAAGTAGAGAATCATCTTGGTAAAAAGATAAAGAAACTTTACTCAGATAGGGGTGGAGGGTATCTTGACCAAGAGTTCATCAATTATCTAAAGGATCTTGGGATATTATCCCAACTTGTTTATCCTTATACACTATAGTTAAATAGTGTTAATAAAAATAAGAACTATTTGTTGTTTGACATGGTGAAATTGGCGATGAGTTATGTAGATATTTCATTATCCTTTTGGGGATATTTATTACATACTATAGTATACATACTAAACTGGTTTCCAATCAAGGTATCAAGTGGAATTCCATATGTTTTATGGTGTGGAAATAAATATAATTTTTTTACACATTCATATATGGGGATGTGATTCATTTTTTAATACTATTCATAGTAGCAAACTAGCATCACAGATCATGAAGTGTGTCTTTATAGGATATCATAAAGAAATTAAAGGATATTACTTATACAATCCCTTAGATAAAAGGGTTATAGTAAAAAAACATGCCACTTTTCTTGAAAGGGAAAACATCTCTAAAAGAGATAATGGGAGTGAGGTAAATTTTGATGAAGTTTAAGCTCAAGATGCATAAGATTTTTCAAAGTAATAAGTTCTATAGGATCTATTAGAAGAATGTTTTCAAAGACAAAAATACTATATAGAAGCGCAATATAGGTTATAGAATCAAATAGATGTAGTTTTATTATCATCAAGGAAGGTGACACGTTATTAATTAAGAATAATGATTTTTTTTTCCTACAATGAAGTTGTGAGTGTCTTAGAAGTTTATAAGTGAAAATAAGCAATGAATTCTAAAATGTATTCTATATACTAAAACCAGGTTTTTATTTTGTTAAATCCTTTAATATATGTAAATTATGTTGGGTGTGATTGGGTATTCAAGAAGAAATTATACATGGATGGTAAAATAGGTACCTATAAGTCATGACTGGTAACTAAAGTGTTCAATAAATATTAATTAATATACTATGATGGAACCTTATCACCAATTTCCATACTAAAATCAATTATAATACTACTTTCCATTATAAAATTCCAGGATTATGATATTTAGAAAATGGATTTCAAGACCATTTTCCTTAATAAAAATATTGTGGAAGATATATATATAAAACATTCATAAGGTTTAGTGAAACCAAAGGATGCTAATATGGTATAAAAGTTGAAAATATACATTTATAGGCTAAAAAATCATCAATATCATAGAATACTCATTTTTGGAAAATCCATCAATGAGTTTGGTTTTGTTAAGAATGAATATGGTCCCTATATCTATAATAGGTTTGGTAGGAGTGTAATATTTTTTCTCATAATATATGTTGATGATATATTACTGGTGGGAAACAAGATACCAATATTATAATCAGTTAATATGTGGTTAAAAAAATTATACTCTATGAAATACTTAAGTAAAGCATCCTACATTCCAGGGATAAAAATCTTTCAAGATGGATCTATGAGAATAATTGGACTAAGTCAAGGTGCATACACTGACAAGTTATTTAAAATATACAATATAAAACAATCAAAGATAGGGTTGATTTCTATGTCACATGGTATACATATCTCTAATAAATAGTGTCCTCGGTCTCAAAAAGAGAGAGAAAGAATGAGTATAATCCCTTACACTTTTGTGATTGGATCTATCATGTATGTCATGTTATGTACCAGGATTGATGTTACCTATGCCTTGATCATGGTAGTTTGATATTAAGAAGACCTAAGAGAGCTATATTATTCAGTTTTAAAGACTATATTTAAGTACATAAGGTGTACAGAGGAAATGTTCCTGATTTTTTAAGGAGATGAGGAAGTAGTTATGATGAGATACACAGACTCTATTTTATAAATAGATCATAATAATCTAACATCATAGTATATATATATTTTTTTCCTTGATGGATGATATGTCATCTCGAAGAGTTTTAAGTAACCAGTGGTCACTGATTTTATAGTGAATTATGGGTATATTGCGGCATTTGATGCAAATAAAGAAGTATTATAGATGTGTAACTTCATCCAAAAGCTTGGTGTTATTATTAATAGTAAAGATCATATCACTCAATATCATGATAATACTATATTATTAGTTCTATCCAAATAGCCTTGGTCACATCAATGAACAAAGCATGTGCTTTGGAAGTATAATCTCTTTAGGTATTTTTCTTAAAAGGGTGAAGTTGAAATAAACAGAGTAGCCATAGAGAAAAATGTTTTAGTGTCATTGACTAAAGATTTATTTCACTAATAGAAAAAATATTATGTTAGAGCTAGTGGATTAAATATTGTTAGTAGTTGGATCTAGTGTAAATGGTCATCTATTATAGTTGGTGTCATAGAACCAACTGATTTTTTTCTTTTGATTTCCAAAATATTAATATATATCCTATCATGTAATGATTGTTCTTATGTGTGACATTAATGTAATAATTTCCTTAAATTATTTGTTTCATTGAAGGGTTGTATTATTTCCCCACTATAATTATAACTTAGAGGTGTTATGACAGTATTCTTAAACATATGTAGTTTAAACACATCTATCTGGCAGTTCATAGATGATGTTTGCTATCAATATTGGAGGCTCATAATACATTAATACTTTTTATCATGAATCTTTCACTTAGTGATATCTAATAAGGGAGGGAATGAGGATAGACCTGATAATAGTAATTTCATATTTTTATGTGTTATTGATATTCATATTTGTTAACATGTGTATTGATCCTTAGAAATGAAATTATTATTAATGTATATCATGAATCATGTACTTTTATGTAAAAATGAAAATCACTATGAAATATACTCACGATGAGGTAGATTATATTGGGTGTGTCATAAGTGATATGAAATTAATTGAATATGTCATGAAAGTATCAGTAAAGTATGCTCTTGGGGTGCATAATATCAAAGGTATGTATATTAGTAGACCCCAAGAAAGTCAATTCCATGATGTATTGGGAGTTTCCCAAGAACATATTTGAGATCCATAGATTCTTGGGATTGTTAGTAAATTATGGTAGATTCATTTAGGGATTATCCTAATTGAAAGTTATAATGATGACCCTAGATAAGAAGGGGAATTTTTGAGTGCTTCAATACTTATGAGAGATCCTTTCATGATCTGAAATTTATGTTTATGTATGTGTTGATTTTGACCTTTCCAGAGTTGGATAAGGATCGTACCCTATATTTTGATACATAAAGATTTAGGTGGGAGTATTTAATATGGAAGATGGATAAGTAATTTATTATAGATCAAAGTATCTAATACCATATAATAGTAACTAACTAATGTATGACTTAGAGTTGGTAGTGGTGGTGAATGTTCTAATATATTGGCATCACTACTTATTGGGAAAGAGGTTTGTGGTATATACTGACCATAAGACCCTGAAGTATATATTGGCATCACTACTTATTGGGAAAGAGGTTTTTGGTATATACTGACCATAAGACCCTGAAGTATATATTCTCATAGCATGACTTAAACCTTCAATAGGTATGGTGGGTAAAATATCTATAGTCATTAAACTTAAAGATGTTGTATGACCCTAGAAAGGAAAACCTCATGGATAACGTACTTAGTAGGGAGACTCGGGCTCTGGTGGTTTGAGAGGCTAATAGTGAGTGGTAGTTGATGAGCCTCTTTACTAGTGAAGTAGATCTAGTTATTAGATTCATATTTCTTAGTGATATGGGAAAATATATATAGTGAAAAACCACCACCATATTGGACCCTAGATAATGATAAGATACTTCATGTTTAAGGATAAGTTTTGTCCTTATAATAATTTAGAAGGATTTGATGTAGGATTCATATGCTTTTATATGGGTTGTTCACCTGGGATTGATGAATATGTTCCATGAAATGTACAGTAAATATTAGTGGACTGATATGGAGAAGAACATTGTGAGGTTTATTTCATATCGCCTCACTAATAAATAAGAGAAGGTTGAGAATCAAATTCTTATTTTTCATCTTTAATCACTACCCATTTCTGAATGGAAATGGGACGATGTGATGATGGATTTTGTGACAAGGTTATCGAGGTCACTTTGAGGTAGTGACAAGGTTATGGGTAATTTTGGATCGTTGGATGATGGTTTCATATTTTCTACTAATGAAGGAGACCCAATATATTGATGAGCTATATAAGTTATATGTATGATAGGTGGTATAATTACATTGTACCGGGGAGTATCGTATCAAATTAAGATGCCTGATTTGAGTCTCTCTACTAACAAGAAGTGAAAATTCCATAGATACTCAAATTCATTTGAGCATAGTGGACCATCCTCATAATGATGGGTTGAGTGTACTATTCCAGTATTAGAGAACATGTTGTGGTATTTTTTCCTTGATTTTGGTAGTTTATGGAAGAGCCATTTTATGATAATGGTGTTTTCCTATAATAATAGTTATCGAAAATTGTTAGAAAAAAATATCGAGGGGTATTTTTTGTTTTTTTTGTTAAAAATTTTGGTGCATTAATACTTCTAAAGAAGAATCAATAATTAATACTATGGAGTTTTGGAAGAAACTAGAATAAGTTTTATTAGTTTTTTTATGATAGAAACCATTCCAAAACATCTTAATTCATGTCACAGTATATATACCAGATTAAATTTCTATAGTTTATGGAATGGTTATGTCATGTTGGAAGATACCATGCCATGATGAATCTATATCATTTGAAGATGAGGCTACATGGTAATAACTCATCTTTATAGAATATTAAGTTTTTTATGTTCTATTATATGTAGATTTAGGTCATACTATAATTGATATGTGATATAATAACTTGTTTTAATGATGGTTATTGAAAGGAACAATTCATATCATAAAGGGGGACCCATGAATATTGAGGTTCGGGTTGTTTGAAGTTGTTTGATTATTTACAGTGTAGAATATGGAGTCAAATAATGATTTATATTACATGTGATCAAATAAAATCCATGTAAGAACAATTTAGGATTGATCAAATGGTGATCATGTCATAGTAAATGTGGTTGCATATTAAATCATGAGTGATTTCTAGTATTATTCCCAAGAGAAGGGTTATGTGTCATGGAAGGCATCTCATGTTGTGGTGATATGGTCAAAGAAGAACCCTAAGTTTTTCACTAAAATATGTTTTATGGAGTTTGATCCATAATTCTCATAGGTGGTTAAATTTATGTTGTATCTTGGTGCTCACACCATAGAGGTTTTAAAATTAGAATTAGCATGGATTTGGTATTTCAAGTAAATAAGGGTATTGTTTCATGAAACTAAGGGTTATTCTATAGTGAAGTTGTGTTAGAAAATTTCCAGAATATATTTTAAGAATATTATGGGATCTTTTCGTGGTAGAGTTTAAATTGAATTTTATGACTTAATTGGTTGAATTTTCCCATCCTAATTAAGTCAAATTAATATCAATTATAAACTTGAAGATTATCTCATGATTAGAGAGATATCTTTCTCTGCAAAATGGAGGAGGGTTATGGATTAAGAGAGGGTAAGGATAGAAATTATAGATCTATAATGGAAAGTTATAAAGGTAAAAAAAAAGGGAGATCTAGGGGTCTATCTCACTATAAGTTCATGGAGTATATCATGTGGATGAATGTGGAGATAATTAATAAACCATTGATAGTGTAATATCATTCTTGGTTAATGGACATCAGGATAATTTTTCTTAGAGGAGTAGTGGGATTTTTTGAGTGATTGGGAGTAGTGATTTCTATACTTTTTTAGGGTTTTAAACCTGGAGGGTCAGTGAAGTTACTCTAAATTATAAGAAAAAAGTAGTTTTCTTAGTGATTATGGTACATTATCACATCTTCATTGTATTATCCTTAGATTATCCCAATTTGTGTAAACCAATTAAAAAATTCGGTGTCCCTCTTTGTTTTCTTTGTTACTTCATACCTTTTATGAGGGAGAGAGGATTTTTTTTACTAACTATGGAATAATATTATTGGTGATGGTCATTTTAAGATATTGGAATGCTTTGACCCCCCCCCCCCCAGTGTATTTACCTTACTTGGGACCAATAAGTGGTATTAGAGCTGAAGTTTATTGATGGATCATTATCTCTTTGAAGTAATGGTAGTGATCATCAACTACAAGAAAATTCTAATATTTGACCATAATAATATCTAATTAAAGAATAATCGTATTCAATAATATTTATGATCTTTGGGAATGGTTGTTTATACACCATCCATACATGGGATCATAGTCAACATGAAGGTGATGTCATGCAAATTCTCACATGACATGTGGGAAAAAAATTCTCAACATATATGGTGGTGATTCTAAGGTAAGATAAGATAAATTATAGGTTTAATGGAACAAGAATGAGGATTTTAGGATATATTTTAATGATTTTGTTAATTTTTTCTTCAATCAAGTAAACATTATTATATAGTATGTGCATGGACTCTAAGAAACCCTCGATGATTTCAAAATCATAGAGAGGATCCTAAGAATATTTCCACTATGTTTCAATGTGAAAGTCTCAGTTCTCAAATACAAAGACCCAAAGGAGGTGACATTTTATGGTCTTCATGGTACTCTCATTACATAAAAGATAATGAAAAATAATAATGATCCCCTAGAAAATAATAAATCTTAAAAAGTTACATTTAAATAAATGAAGAAACTCACATTGTAATATGGTCCCAAATATAGGAAAGTTAGAGAGGTATTGTATTTTCTTTCCTCAAACCTCAAATGAGGAAAAGAAAAATTAAAATTAAATCTTCCACTTGATTGATTTTGATGTGGAAAAGTTATGAATATACCTAAAAAGTATCCAAAAAAATTGAGATTATGATGAATATAAAGTAACCATAAATAAATCATCAAAAGATGTGAAAGGAAATAGGAGTTCACAATATAAATTCTTAACAAATAAGAACTTGCTTTTATAAAAATATGTTAGCTCAGAAGAAATTGATATACAATAAATTCATAATTATAAAGAACTCAATGAAGAAACCCTTATAGCTGTCATGGACAAACTATAACTAAAGGAAAATAATTATGAGAGTGATGAAGTTTATGGAAGAGTTAACCTCAAGGTTTAACTAAAAGATTATCTTGATTAAATTGAGGTTCGGAGGGCCAAAAAAAAGAAATCTAGTGGACTGGTATGTGATTCCAAATTTTATATACAAAAGTAAGAAGAGGATAAATCTGAGTTGAAGGCTGAAATTCAATGACTCAAATCTAAAAATATAAAAAAAATTAAATAAGGGAGTTAATATAAATCTCAAAATCAAAGAGAATACATAGATTATCAATGTTTTGATTAATTTTGTAAAATATTGTATCAAAAGGATGAAGTAGATTTAAGGTTAAGTGATAAAGATATAGTGAAATCTATATAATCAATAATTTTTAACTTCAATCATGAAATATGGAAGTTGGAGTGTATGGGATACTAAAAAACATAATAATAAACATGGGTATCCAACAAAAAATTTAGACAATTTCCCTCAAGTTTAGAATTTAAAAAATAAATACAAATCTATTGAGGGTCTTGGTCATAAGGAAAAAAAGTGATAAAAATTGATGTGAAACCATAAATACCCACATCCTATAAGAAGTTTGATTTGGATGACTCACAAAATAATTAAAAGTCTATGGGTGAAGTAGAAAAGACACGTAATAATACACCACAAATCTGGTGTTATTTTTGTTAAAATATAGGTCATACATAATATGTGTGTTCCATAGTAAAAAGTAATTTCAAGGAACAAGGGAAAAAAAATAGATGAGTGGAAATTAAAATATTTAGTATGTTTATAATGGATATTATTTTTTTATGGAAGTATTTTTCTTGGATAATAATCCCAAAAGAAATAAAAAAACTTATATAATATAAGGATTATAAAAATTATTTAAATTCAATACATTTTTGTTATAGAAAATGATCATAATTATTAATCCAATTAGTAGTTGTCACAACAAAATAGTGATGAAATTACAAAGAAAAGTGATGATAAAGTGATAATTCTAAGGGGACATGAGGATGAAGTGGATTTAGAAGAAGAAATTAATGATAAGGAAATATAGGTTGGTTTAGAAACTAAAAACAAGTAAATAAGTAGGTCTAAATCAATGAATAATATATTGTTGGTGATCAGATAACTCTAGTGAAAGCATAGAGTATGAAGACTCTAAAAAAAATTCTCTCTTATCTTAAGTAGAGCCTAATTGTTTTTAAGAGGCTACTAAGTATGGGGATGGGATCAAGGATATGCATGAAGATCTTGGAAAAATGAAAAGAATCAAACATGAGAAATTGTTCTGAGGTTGTAAGATAAAAATGTCATAAAAACCAAGTGGGTATTATATAACAAACTCAATTAATATAGTGAGGTGATTTAGAACACATCATAGCTTGTGTGGAAGGGATTTTCCCAAATTTAAGGGATAGGTTTCGATAAGACATTTTCCCTTGTATCCTGGTTGGTATTATTCACATATTCTTGGGAATGGTGGTGCAAAGGAAATTCAAGGTGTTCCAAATGGATGTCAAATTATAATTCCTTAATGGATTCATTTAGGAAGAAGTGTACATCAAGAAACCAAATGTTTTTCTTATATATTAAGATGATAGTAAAGTATGTATTTTGAGGAAGGAATTGTATGTGCTAAAATAAGCACCATGAACATTGTATTCTAGGCTTCATCAACACTTGAGAAATATTGGATTATAGTGAGGTGATGTTGATTAAAATATCGACTTCAAGAAATAAAATGATCAAAGGATGTTGGTACTCATTCAGGTGGATGGAATATTTTTTAGAGGATTAGATGAATCACAGTGCAATCTATTTGTAGAATTCATGAAGTGAAAGTTTGAGATATACTTTATTTGTGAGTTAATGTTTTTCCTATTTATAGGTGACTCAAATAAGTAATGACATATTTATTTCTCAATAAAATGTTCCAAAGAGATAATCAATAGGTTTGTAATAGAGGATTCCAAGGTAATGAAAACACCATTAGTTTCCCAGATTAAATTTTCAAGGGATGATAATGGAAAAAAGGTCAATGTAATGGAATATAGGTAAATCATTGGAATCTTATTATACATAATAGTGACATGACCTTACATTGTGTTTTCCACTTGACAAGATGCATGGTACCAAAGTTATACCAAGGAAATCCACTTGTTATAATTAAAGAGGATTCTTTGTTATATCAAAATCATGATTGATTCTAGACTATCTTATCATGAAACATCATGGAAAGAGTTTTTGGATACATGGATATGGATTGGTATGGTTTAATGGATGATCACAAGGTGACATCAAGTGGTGCATTTTATCTTGTATGATTATGTTTTTCTTGGATAATAAAGAACCAAGGCTATATTCCACTAAGCACTGTATATTTTGAGCATATTTCAAAATCATATACTTATTTACTATAGATAAAGCAACTTATTAATGATGTTGGAGTTTATGAGAAGTCTTTGATTTCATTCAATTGTGATAACTCAAGTGTTATAAATCTTAGAAAAAAAAATTTAATCACTCAAAGAAAAATCATGTTGATATAAAGTATCACTTTATCAAGGAGAATGTTGAACAAGTGTCGGTGGAGTTGGATTATGTGTCAATATAAAGTCAGTTCAAGGGCATCATGGTAGAGGCATTACCCAAGGTTGATTTTGAGAGACATTGATTAAATCTTATATTTTGTCCGTCTCCATCCAACTAGATGGTTTTAAGAATGGATCCTAACTCCCTGATGGAATTTTATATTTATAATAAAGTATATTGGTTCTCATGCAATAATTTTTTGGATTTTTAACCCTCTATTATGAACATTTAAATAAATTATATTTTGGTTTATTTAAAAGGTAGGATAATTTATCTATGATTTTTAGAAGATGGGTATATCTTGATTTTTTATCTCTTATTGATAAAGGGGGAGTTATCCCATTCTGATGTTTTGGAAATGGGGATAGTACTTGAATGTCCATTCAATGGTAGAAGCTTGGTTGAGAAGTGTTAAAGATCATAATGATCAAGGAAGTGTTTTCATGAAGAACTTTTCATTTAACTCTTGTTTTTAACAACAAGTTTGACTTGTGTGGGATTAGAGTTGATTATTAGTAAGTCATTTATGTAATATCTAAATGCAAGAGGTTTTATATTATGTTTCTAATCATTTATGAAGTTTTTGGATAAAAATTTATTGAGCCTATTTTTAATGGGTAGTCAATAAACCCAAAGGGGTATATTTTTAGAAAAAAACCCTTAGGGTATTTTTGGGTTGTGTTTATTTATAATAATAATGTGGTGAGACTTCAAAATAAAGAAAAATAAGTCATATTATGGATATTTTTAATAAGTTTTAAGATGTTATAGTAATTATATCTATAGGATTGAAACTATTCCATAATATCATAAGTCGCATTTCATCACGTCTCACATCAAATCAAAGTTTTTTGGGTGATGTAATGGACTCACCATGTTAGTAAAGACCAAACCATGATAGAAGTATGTTAGGTGAATATGAGGTGGTGTAGGAATAACTCATAGATGTGAAAGATTAAGTTCCTAATGTTTTATATTATGAAGGGTTAGATCACACTATAAATGAGTTAGAAAAAATAACCTATTATGAAGATGGTTATTATAGGGAATTTTTCATGCCATGAAGGGGACTCTAAGAATATTGGGGTCTAACCAATTTGAATTTAATTGATTATTTTTGACATAGAATATTGTTTCACATCATGACATGTCTTATGTGTGATTAAATTGTAGCCATATAATAATGATTCAGGAATGCTCAAATGGTGATCACACCATAAATAGTATGGTTGTGTCATGAAGTGTAAGGAGTGATTTATAGTGTTCTACCCAGAAGAAGTGGTCTATACCATATAAGGTGACTCACTACATGGTGATATGTTTAAATTAAAACCCTAGTTTTTTCACCATGATGTGTTTTATAGAGTCTAGATCATGATTCTTGAAGGTGGTGAGATTTGTACCATGGTACAGTTCTTTCATTATGGAGGTGTAAAAATTTTAAGTACCATGGATTTGGGATTTTGAGTGAAAAAGGGAATTACATTATAAAGATAAGGGTTATACTATAATAAATTAGAGTAAAAAAATCCAAAATTTAGAGTTCTTATATTTTAGGAATCTTATTAGATATTTTTATGGTGAATTTTGACTCATATTTTAAGGCTTGATTGGAAGAATATTCCCATCCTGATTAATGTAAAATGAAGATCGATTAAAGGAGAAAATTGGTGATTCTCTCATGATTGGAGAGATATATTTATTTACAAGAATTAGGAGGATCATAGATCAATAGATGATAAGAATAGGGATTTTATATCTATGATGGAAAATTAGAAATGAAAAATAGGGTAGATTCGGGTTTCTATCTCACTAGAGGTCCATGGATTTCACTATGTAAATGAAGGCGGAGCTGATTGATATACCATTAATGGTGTAATATCATTCTTATTTCATGGAGATTGAGGAAAATTCTCTTAGAGGATCAATGATATTTTTAAGTGATTAAGATCAATGATTTATCTACTTTGTGAGAGTTGTAAACTTGGAGGGTTATTATGGTTGCTCTAAATTATAAGAAACATGTAGTGTTCTTAGTGATTCTAGTACATTAGCACATTGAAATTATATAATCCTTAGATTATACCGGTTTGTGTAAACCAAGTAAAATTTATTATGTCCCTCTATATTTTATTTATTGATTCATATCTATTGTGAGGTAGAGAAGTGTTCCTACTAATGGTGTAATAATATTATTGTCAATGTACATTTGAATAGATCATCATACCCTAATTCACCCATCTCCCCTCTTGGGGTATTTACCTTAATTGGGACCAATGGTAATATATTCATATGGTTCCCTTTGAATCCTTTAATGGTAGTTCATTCTAATCACCTTAGTGGTGTCTAGAGGTAAGGGGGTCTTTTATCATTTGATTGAGCCTTGTACAGGATACCTCAAAACCCATCCAACTGATTTAGAGGTAGTTTATGATCACTCAAAATATGTAGCAATCATACATAGACCAATGTTTCCATCCTCTAGAGTTTAAAGTGGGTGACTAGAAATTCTTGAGAGGGTCACCTCAGTTGGTAAATGGGTGGATTTAGAGATAGGGGAAGTTGGCACCCAGGTTCATATGTCAATTTGAGGCTATTGAGATGATCAATACAACGGTATAATGATTATTGTTTCCTATGAGATATAGTGTTATTTAGGATGTATTTTATGTATCTATACTTTCGAGATATTACCCCGACCCTTCTTACATAATCATAATCAACAATGTTGATCTAGAGGTTGATGTGTCATTCAAGGAATTATTGGTTCTTATAGTCAATCAAGGTGAGAAAATTTTTTGAGGGAAGATGGTACCCTTGGTATGTGTACAATGGTAGCACAATAATATCTATAAGGATATGTCGGAGAGATAGGTAGGCATTCAAGCACGGTGGTTGGAGTTTTTTTTTCAGTGATACTCATTGATATAGCACAAGTATCAAATGTTATATGGTGGAGAGTTTGTAATGAATCACGTGTGAGGAGCTAGGTATGATTTCAATTAAATTTTTCTATCAAATGTTTATTTTGACTTATTTTGGATGTTTAATGGGTTTTAGGAGCCTTGGTTTTTAATTTTGAGAGAATGGGATGGGTGGAAAATTTATTCTTGGGAGGAGAACTACCACTGAAATCCTAATGAGAGGCAATTGGGATTTTGGTATCCAAGATAGGGGTTGCTACCCCTACCATCAAGTTCCCAATGGGGTTCAACTAGAGTACTAGCTGGAACAAAAAAAACCCATTTAATGGGGAGTATTTTTGTAATTTAGAGGCCCTAAATTTTATTAAAACCGTATTATTTCTCCACCTAATAGGTTTCATTACCCTCCCCCTTAGCTTCCTTATGCTTCCACCTTCTAAGAGATTTTTCTCCCTCTTCTAAGATTCAATTAAAGTGTTTTTAGTTTTTTTTCTCCTCTAACTATAAGTATAATCATCCACTTCAATATATTTTATTTTTCTTTGTAATTTTCACTACTCTCCAATTCAAAACCCTAATTTGGGTTATTTTTTATGGTTTTTTTATTTCTATTGAATGAGTTTAATTCATGTGATGATATTCAATGTGTGAGTTCCTAGTGTTCCCTAATTTTTCTAATTAGTTTATATGAGTTTCATATACCTCTTGATATATGATATGTTGTGGGTGTGTGTGCATACCCATAAAAATAATCAAAATGAATTTTCATTCATGTTGTGAATCTAATAATAACCATTTTGGCCAACAGAGGTCCTTTGGGTATCGAGAATATTTTTCTTATACATTGGTGTCTATACGAATAATTGTAAGGAGTATGGAATCATGGAATTGGGACCCAAGAAGGGTGTCCTTTAACATGTTATTACCTAGTGGACCTTGGTAGGTTAGTTTAGAGTATCCCTTGGTGATAGAGAACTCATTTATGTGAGATTTTATCATGGGAATTAGCCTTGGGATGGGTTTTCGTTATTAAAAGTTATTCTACTTATTTTGATTATAGAAAGTGCAAGGGTTTTCCACCTTAATTTTAAATGGTTTTATGTAGTTATACTTTGGAAATTTTATAAAGTAAAAATGAGGTTGTGTGTGTGTAGACCAACCTAATATTGATTAATAACTATATTGTATTTTATTACAATTGATAATTAAAATTGAAATGGAATTATATGGAATTTCAATTAATGATGGAGTGTTGGTAAGGTAGTTGGACACCACGTCTCTCCACCTTGATCTTGGAAGTGAGACGATATTCCATGTTTATCCATTCCATGTTTGGTTCACTAGATTTGACACTCTAAAAATCCATAATAGAGTGGGAATTATTTTTGTATTCCATGTTTATCCATTAATTTTATAGTTTATGTTACAAGATGTTATTTGTATCTACTTATTTCTATTTGGATTGGGTTGGATTTTATATTAACCAAAATTTTGATAACTCAAAGTTGCCTAAATTTGGACACCATGTGAACTAATTTCTTAGATTTAAGGCTTGTTATGTTGATGGTTATGCTTAATTTTATCTTAGGTTATGTGATATTATATATGTGGGAAAATTTTATGTTGACCTTTGTATTGTGGATGTTACATTTATAATCAACATTGACACTAACAGAAGCTAGTATGGTCACTCTCTTGGGTGGATCATTTAGCACTCAAGGAAGTGAAATGTATTTATTATTGTTATTATTTACTATCATATCACATGTTTCATGCACTTATATATTTTTTATTTATTTAGGTACACCATTTTTGGTGGCCTATTGAGTTGTAATCACACCTTTCATGTGCACCTTAGTGGGTCTATAAACTTCATGATCAATGATGTAGGTAAGGGAAATGTGTTATGCAGTCGATGTTTAGGTAGGATGGATATATGGAGTGGGAGATAGGATCGATTAGGGACTCAAACCCTTTTTTTACCTGCATCTCCATTATTTTATTCCTTATAGAAAGCCTTGTATATAATTGATCCATGGGGAAATGTTGTTTATGTATATATGTCTTATATGACATTACAGTTATTTCACATATTGTTTTAGCATGTGATATATTTTGTGATGGTGGTATCATAATTGTAATGTCCATATTATACTGATTATTATGCTTAATGATTTATTTTTATTTTTTCCACTATTATTTATGGTGATTTGATATAGAGGGTATAGTCATCCCACATTACTAATATACTCTCGTTGCTAGTTAGCAACCTCTAGAATATAGGGAGGAATGTTTGGGGTCATTTCACAACCCAGATCAACATTGTGAAGGCTAGTAAAGGTGGGGACGTTATAATTATTTCATGATAGGTTGTCCAATGATAAGTTTTAATTATTTTATAAATGATTCAACTAGACCATTTTGAGTGTGAACATGTGTAAAAATATTTTTAACCATTATTCTAATTGATATATAATGATTATTGAAAAGTATGTGATGAATATTAACTAACATTATGAAGTCAAATATGTTTAATTGAGTAATATGGTAATTTTTACATAGATATTATTATTTGGTCAAACAATCTCAGAAACACCATGATGTGAGTTGATAATAAGCACACATGAGAAATCTAGTAGGCATATCAGCCAAAATCATAAAATTTTTAAATGATCTATATGGTAAATGTATTGGACCATATAGATGACCACGAATTATTTTCAAGAACATAAGTGATTTGATCCTAGATTTTGATAATGATGTTCTTAAAATTAATTTTCCTTAAGAAAAATCATTCATAATAAATCATTAATTACAAGAACCTTTTTATTAACTAATGAATGATCGTGCATGCATTTAATAATTTTTGTTTTCACAACTAACCTAGGTGTCCCAAATGGTCATGTTATATAATAAATTTTCCATGGTTGATTAACTTTTGGTTTCCCATATTTGATTCAATTGTACATGTATTCACATAGTAAAAGAGGAAGGAAACCTTGAAAGTTTCCCTCAAATCAATTTTTATACATTATCAATGTTTTTTATATAAAAGTATTCAATGCCTCATTTATACATGGCCTTGATATGATCTATATTTTCATGAATATATTCAAATATCAATATATTTTATCAATACATTGGAAAAATTATTTATTAAAATTTTTGTACCACCAGTTAAACATATATTTTCTCTTCTAGAACCTTTTATTGATTTTTCATTACCAGTTAAAGTATTCACTTGAGAACTTCCCATTTCAAGGTTGATAAAATATTTGTGTTTATGTATTATATTCATCATGTGATTATAAATTTAACATGTATTTTTATCATGATAATTAATTCCAAATAAGTGATTCATACCATCCATAACTATTAAAATGAAATGATACATATAAGATGGAAATAAATAAAGAGATAAAAAATGTAAAAAAATTATTAAAATATTTTAAAAAAACATAAAAAATATTTTTCATGATAATTTTTATATTTTCATCATAATATATATCTATAAGCTTTAAAATTTAATAAAATATATTAAAATTCATTATATCATCATTATAATTCATGACCTTTTCAATAAAGTTTGTTTCAACACTCTTTTTCTTCCCTTTAATTGATTGTTGATAAAGATCAATAGTGTTTTGGTGTATGAAAAGTGTGTAACTATTTCCCTTTAATACCATATTGAAAACATTCACTTTCTACATGTTTTATTTATTTAGATGTGTTTTTTATCATTTGACCACTTCTGGTGTCACCCCTTTCTATTTTTATTTAATGTATAACTGCCTTGAGATGTTTTTCTCCTTGGTCTTGACCACATTGATTATTACCATGATCACAACTATATATAGTCACATTTTATCCAAGGAATGGAGTTGATTTAGTTGGTCAAGTTTCATGATTCCTTATTAGGCATTAATTATTTTGATTCACACTGAGAATACAAGAAAATAGTTTAAAAATACTTTGTAAATCATTTTTATGATAATGTTATTTTTGAATAACATTCATTGAATGAAAAATAAGAAATATTTTTTTTAACATATCCATGTTGATAATATTTTTTAAACATAATTTTAGTCAACAAGTTACCTTGAACACAATGGAACTATATTCATTTACTGATTGGAAATATTAAAATTTTTAATGACTCTGTTTATAATGAGTTATTGAAAAAATTATAAGTCTTAATTTTTCATACCTTTGTATGATATTTTTTCAAAATATTTGATAAAAATTCATCATTACTTTTAAATTCTTTGAATCCTAGAGAAGGTGATGTTGGAGGGATATAAAATCTTTAACATGATCTTGTGCAGAAACATTATTAACTATTTTGATCGTCATATTAAGTCGATTTTCATCTAGATGCATCTTAGCATCTAAATTATATGACAAGTAGTTGTTTTAATTGATGTGGGGAGAGAGGAAACCAAGCTCAAGAATGTTAAAAATAAATATTCAACCTTATTCAATAAATAAAATATCTTCAAGCGATGATATCTAGTTTTCATGGGCTTAACAACCTGACGTGAAAGATCACCCATGTGATACCCCACCCTTGCCTGTTATATCGAGGTTCAACCCACCACCTCTTCAAAATAATAAGAGGTCAACTGATTTTATCCCACCATAGAATCATCAGGGGAGTGGCCCCAAATCCCAACTAGTGTGTTGTCATGACATTTCAAGGAACACACTTTTATATATTGTTGGGGAAAGTCATGTATGTGACATCCCAAATCGGCTTCCACATGTCGGTACCCCGAGCTGGTTCATCACATGACCTTAGGTGCACCTCTCTATATTCTAGAGGCTACTGACTAGAAATGAAGGTCTAAAATGTAATGTGGGGAGACTATACCCTCTTTATAAAAGCATCACAATGTCACATAATGATTCAAAAATAGGAAAAAATGACCATAAACCAAAGTAGTAGACATATCATTCCATATAAGTGTTAATTATCAAATGAAACCCCAAAATAAAGACACACTGACAACTCCCAAGTGGGTCCCAAAATCATGTCCAATTCCCTCATCCATGCTCCATCCCGAATCCCAACTCATCCGTCTAACATAGGGATCTTTATCTTATCATGTCCTAGAAACATGAAGTCTATTCAGGTACCAATCAAGTATCCCAAGTAGGGTGTGAGTACAACTCAGTAGGCCACCACCAATGGAATCTAAAGCAATATACAGTCTATAAAAATTTATGTAGTTGTATAAAGAATAAATTATAAATGATAAAGTAAAAAATCATATTTAATTTTCTTTAATCAACCATGTAGGCTAGTGATTTCATAGTGACACTCAAACCAATCATACCTTATCCATCCCATGCCAAAATCTGAACCTATACCATAGGGAATCATAATCCATTATTTCATGGATTTAATTATTCATTTAATTCCAATTTCATATTCATGCATCGGGGCCTGGAGTAGAATTCTATCACCCCATGGGTATTTGGAGCATCAGTCCCTATCCCATAACTTATCATTTATATTCACATATAAATATATATTGGGGGCCTAGAGAATCAATCTGGAACCTCATGGGTATTTGGATCACTAATCCCTATCCCAGAACTCATTGTTCACATGCATGCATCGGGAGTCCGGAGCATCATCCTGGCACCCCATAGGTATTTGGAGCATCAATCCCTGACCCTCACCTCATTAATCAATCAATAAAAATATCACATATATCATATACACATCAAGGTTAAAAATCATTAAGATTATTAAAAGTCATTCACATAACAGATCACCATTTCATTTATCAAACACAACCATGGTTCTTTAATTTAATTACATGGAATAATATGAATAATTCACCATTAATCCACTTATCATCAATTAATCACATATTTCATTAGCCCTTCAAGACTATGTCAACCAACCCTTTAATTAGCATTATAAACTTGAAATCAGGATTTAATTCAATTACAATAACCCATTATTCCCATTTTCATATTCCATAATAATAATTTCAAATATCTTGTCATGCCCCATGGGTTTTCATCAAATCTAGTCTCATAAAATCCAACGGGTCCAATGGGATTTGTGAAGGGTTCCCCAATTTCATTAAATTAAATTCACCTTTTTCTTTTAAATTAAATGAAATTTCACAACATGGAAATGAAATGTCACAATTACATGCATATTATAATAATAAAAACTATATAAATTAGTAATTAGACCACCTAACTCAAGATCGTTAGCGAATACTCGCCAAACTATAACCCTTAATTTGATGTAGAATGGTCAAATTCACAATGATGGAGGAGATCTACGATCAAAACCTAAGACCAATATTCAATAAAACAAGATTTTTCATAACCTATATCTAAACCATCAATAATTAATTAATTACAGACCTCTTAAAAGGTGAAGAAAATGAGATAGAGAGAGGAATATTAAATGAGAAATAAATCACTTATCGAATAGGTGCAGATTTCTTCCACCAGATCTTTGATTCGCACTTGAAGATGTTCAAGGAGCCTAAGAATCCTCCCAAGAGCCTCCAAAAGCAATTTAATTCATATTAGGTTTATAAAGGGTGATTAAGGATAAAAATTTGGGGTTGAATAATTTTTAAATAAAATTTCAGGGGTTTAATTTTCCACACACACGGTTTCCTAGGTGGGGCCGCACGATTTGTCAAACCGTGCACCCTAACTGTGTGCCCCTACTGTTTGGAGTGAATGGTTACTCCTGGGTTGTAGTATAGTTTTTAAAAAATTTTGTCAACCATGAAAATCCTCTCTGTGTGAGGGTGAGTAGTTTGGTGAGGGAGGATGCACGGTTTAGCCAAACTGTGCGCCGCCTCCTATAGCTCAAAAAGGGTTGCATAGTTTCCTAGGGAAAATTACATGGTTTACCCTGACCATGTGCCAATCATGCATAGCCCCATGGGCTTTCAAAATTCTCCAAATTCACCCAAAATAACCCTAAAATAAAACTCAACCAAGGTATAATCAAAAAATAGATAAAAAATACTTAAAAACGAGTACAATACATATTCAGAAAAGTCGAGATCTTAAATTCTCCCCACCTTATAAAAGCCCATCCTTGAGTTGTACTTCCAAGAATCAATAAGATTATAAGGTAAAAAGTTTGGGCCACTGATCATGTTTATCTACTACCCTTTCCCATGTTTCTTCCTGAACATAACCATGCTACCACAACACTCAAACCAATGGTACGGTCTTTCCCCACAACACTTTATCACTGAAATGCACAATACGTATTCAATGATCCTCAAAGAACTCATCAACATCGAGATCAATATCATCAACATCAATTATATTAGAAGGTTCATGGTGATACTGTTGAAGTTTTGACACAAGTAAAATATCATTCATAGCACTATACCTATGTGGAAGGTCCAATCTGTATGCCACCAGCTCGATTCTTTCCACAATATAAAATGGTCCAATAAACCTGGGTGTCAAATTTACCTTCCTCTGAATCCTATGGTTATCCAATCTCGATGAAACCCAAAGGAATACATGGTCACCCATTTTAAACTCTAGGGGTCGATGACATCAATCAACATATGACTTTTGTCTAATCTAAGTTGCAGCCATACATTTCCAAATCAACAGAACTTGGTATGGCATCTCCTACACAAGACTCAGTCCCAACAACTCTGACTCTCCTACCTCCATTCAGTATAGAGGTAATCTACATGTCATACCATAAAGCACCTTATATGGTGCCATCTTAATAGTCACTTAATAATTATTTTTGTAGGAAAACTAAACCAGCACTAAGTGATTCTCCCAAGTTCTACCAAAATCAATAATACATGCTATTAGCATGTCCTCTTACACCTGTATAGTATGCTCTGATTTCCCATATAATTGTGGGTGGAAAGTTGTACTTAAAAGTAACTGGGTACCTAATGCCTTCTGTAAGCCTTAATAGAAGTTTGAAGTAAATCGTGAATCATGGTCTGAAACTATGATCTATGTAACCCCATGAAAATGGACTATCTCCCAAATATAAAACTCACCCAACTATTCCATGGTAAAAGTCTCTTGTATCGGCAATAAATAGCCTACTTTAGTCAATTGGTCCAAAAATCACCCATATCGCATCATTTTTCTTAGGGATCCTTGGAATATTCACCATGAAGTCCATGGTAACATCATCCCAATTCTATTCTGGAATGAGAAATGACTGTAGAAAACCACTAGGTCATTGATGCTCAACCTTCACCTGATGAAAAGTATAGCACCATGTCATTAAACCTACAATATCCTTTTTCATGCCCAGAAACCAATACTGTCAACATAAGTCATGGTACATTTTGGTCAAACCAAGATGCACCACCCACTTTGAGGCATGAAACTCATTCATCATCTCATCATGAATACACATAGGCACAACAACATGGTTCCAGACATAGATGGTCTCATCCTCATCTATAGTCCAATGGGAAGGTGACTCTCCACCTTCAAGGCTTTCCCTCAAGGACAAACACTCAAGATACCCATATTGATTCTCCATAATCTAACTCAAAAGTGTGGAATATACTAATAAGGATATGAGGTCCATCTACTCCTAGCCCTCATGAACCTCAATATGTATCTCATTCATAAATTTCATCATATTCCACTCAAAACTAAACTCCTGAGCTACCTAATTCTATGTTTTCCTACTCAAATCATTAGAAACACTATTTACCTTCCCAGGCATATAGGCTGGCTCAAAATCAAATGTTTCTTCAACTCTTGGAAGGAATTGTCACATGATCCAAACCATTAAAACTTGATCCCCTTCTTGGTCAAACCTGAAAGTGGTGCTTCCAAATGGTGAAATCATTGAATAAACCTATGATAATAGCTTGGTAAGCCCAAAAATCTATAGATATCAAAAACATTCTTAGGATACTCCCAAGAAACAACTGCCTAAAATTTCTTGGGGTCCACTGTCACACCTTCCTCAGAGATAATGTGTCCCAAGAAATGTACCATGTCGATCCAGAATTGACACTTAGATAGCTTGGCGTATAGACTATTCTATCTTAGTGTACTCAAGATGATTTTAAGATGTTGGGAATGATCGTCATGAATCTTATAGTACATCGAGATTTCATCCACAAAAAACAACCACAAAATGATCTAGGTATAGGTGGGAGATTTGGTTCATCAATTCCATAAACACAACTATAGAATTATTCAGCTTGAAAAGACTCACAATGAACTCGTATAGGACATAACTTATTCTAAAAGCAATCCTTGGTATATCGGAATTTCTAACTATCAAATGATAATACACTGGACTCAAGTCAATCTTGGATAATTCACAAGCTCCTCTCAACTAGTCAAATAGATCATTAATATGTGGAATATGATAGAGGTTTTTAACTATCATATGATTCAACTTATGGTAATAAAAAGATAAACACAATGTCCCATCATCCTTCTTAGAAAAAAAAACTGGAGAACCCAAGGTGAAGTATTGGATGGATAAATCCTTTATCCATCAACTCTTCCAGCTGGGTCATAAGATCTTAAAGATCTGTTGGTTTCATTCTATAAGGTGTAATAGAAATTGGCTCAACTCCTAGCATGAGATCAATTGTAAAATCAAAATCTCTCTTAGTTGGAAGCCCTGAGAAGTCTTTAGGAAACACATCCTGAAACCAGTTCAATAAGGATGGAAAGACACTTTGCTTCACACCCCTATCATCCAAAAAAATACTAAAAAATTGTTTGGTTATCTCTCCTATTTTCTAATGTATTATCCCTACATGAAATGCCTGAATATCCCACCAATGCTTTTCTTGACCATGTAACATATAAGCATCCAACTTGACTCTTCATTCTACAGGAGTCTCTAAATAGTCAAGAATTTTTTGGATATACTCAATCCAGAATTCATCTACCTCTGGTCCACCCTCTCTGGTGAAGGTAAGAGGGTGTTTCAATTGGAAATCCCATGTTAGATCAGATATATTTTGTATAGCCATCCCTGGGTCTCTATCCATGAACTGTATAAAATGAATGAAGTTATCATGGAACTTCTCCCCCACTCCTTCACTCAAAACTATCAAGGCCTCTTGTCCTACTTCTAGAGGTGCATTTCTAACCATGTATTCATGTCATCCTATCAACACATGGTATCATGGAGGCATGTATCTACAATTCTAAAAACACATATTAGGAAACATAACACATCGTTATCAGATTTTAACAATATGGATTCACATAAGGGTATAATAGTTTATCCCCCATACTCATCCACACAGTCAAAACTAAGACACTATCACTACCCTCATCCATCTCTCACCTGGGTTATGGATAACATTGGGTAAAACACTTCTATAATTCAAGTTTCTCAATTAAAACCCATTTTATCCATTTCAATTTACCACATGTAGAATCACTTTAATCATTTAAATTCATCATTATGAATTATTTATTTTAAATTATAGGAGTAAATAAAAGAATTTTCATTACAAAAACTCACCCAAAACCTGATTTTTCATGCATGCCTAAAATTATGCATGTCATAATAAATCCTGATTTCCTAGAATTATGCATGTATACACAACTATAATGCCATATCAGGCCATGAGGAAAATATTAAAAAATAATAACATCACATAGCAATTTAATCACCTAATTTAAAATAACATTCAATTATAACAACAAACATCAAGAACAATAATCCCACCCTAGGTGCTTGTGTTTACCCCCACACATGGGTTAACTAATCCCATTCATGATCTCATGACCAAGTCCCAACTCATCTTAGTATCCTATCTACCTTTACCAAATAGTAATACAATTTAAAAGAAAAGAAAACCCCCTTTAATACCACTTTGTAATATCCTAACCCGGGTGCCACATGTTGGTGCCCCAAGCTGGTTCATCACATGACCTCAGGTGCGCCTCCCTGTAAGCCAGAGGATTCCAACTAGCAGCGAGGGTATAAAATGTAATGTGGGGAGACTATACTCTCTTTATCAAATCATAATAATAGATGAAATAAATAGACAATAGCCAAATGATAATAAACAACAACCAAGATAATACCATAATCAATAATCATCCAACATCGCATGATGAATCCAAAATAGGGAAAAATGACCATAAACCAAAGCAGTAGATATGTCATGCCATATAAGTGTCAAGTGTAAAATGAAAACCCAAAATAAAGAAACACTAACGACTACCAAGTGTGTCCTAGAATCATGTCTAGTTCCATCATCCATGCTCCATCATGAATCCCAACTCATCCATCTAACATAGGGCTCTTGCCCTTATCTTCTCCTTCAAACGTGAAGTCTATTCGGGTACTGATTAGGCATCCCGAGTAGGGTGTGAGTACAACTTAGTATTCCACCACAAATAATGTATAAAGAAATATCCAGTCTATAAAATTGTATACAATTTCATAAAGAATAAATTAAAAAATGATAAAGTAAAAAAGTTTTTACATTTAATATTCTTTAATAAACCACATAGGCCCATTGGTTCACGATGACACACAAACCAATGATACCTGCTTTGGCCCATGCCAAAGTCTGAACCATATACCAAAGGAAATCACAGTCCATTATTTCATGGCTTTCATTATTCATTTAATTCTAATTTCATATTCATACACCAAGTCCTAGAGTAGAATTCTATCACCCCATGGGTATTTGGAGCATCGGTCCCTGGCCTATACCTCATTATTCATATTCACATATAGATATATATTGGGGGACTAGAGCATCAGTCTGGAACCCCATGGGTATTTGGAACATCAATCCCTATCCCATAACTCATTGTTCACATGCATGCATTGGGGGCCTAGATCGTCAGTCTAGCACCCCATGGGTATTTAGAGCATCAGTCCCTAACCCACGCCTATTTGATCAATAAATCACAATATCGCATAAATCATATACATATCAAGGTTCAACATCATTAATCGTCTTAAAAATCATTCACATCATGGTGCACTATTTCATTTATCAAACACAACCATGGTTCTTTACTTTAATCGCATGGAATAATATGAACAATTCACCATTAACCCATTTATGATCAATTGATCACATATTTCATTAACCCTTCAAGGTTATGCCAACCAACCCTTTAATTACCATTATCAACATGAATCAAGGATTTAATTCAATTCCAATAACCCATCATTCACATTTTCACATTCCATAAACATAATTTCAAATATGTTGGAACATCCCATGGGTTGCCATCAAATTCAGTCTCATAAACTCCAACGATTCCAACAAGATCCGTTAAGGGTTCCCTAATTTCATTGAATTAAATTCACCTTTTTCATTTAAATTAAATAAAATTTCACAACATGGAAACACAATAGAAAAATTACATACATGTAATGATAATCAAGACTAAGGGAATTAGCAATTAGACCACCTACCTCATTATAATTGGAAAACATTTTCCAAACTATAACCCTTAATTTGATGTATAATGGTCAAATTCAGAATGATGGAAGAGATCTAGGATTAAAACATAAGACCAAGATCCAACAATGAAACAAGATTTGTCAAATCCTAGATATAAACCATCAACAATGAAGGAATTACATCCCTCTCTAAAGGGGAGTAAAGAAGAGAGAGAGGGGAATCTAAAATGAGAAAGAAATAACTTACTAGATGGGTGCAGATTTCTTCCACTAGATATTCAATTTTCATAATAAGAGGTTCTGGGAGACTAGTAATCCTCTATGGAGCCTCCAAAATCAATGGAATTCATATTAGGTCGAGTTGGGTGATTAAGGATAAAAACTAGGGGTTCAGGAATTTTTTAATAAAATTCTGGGGATTTAATATTCCATGTGCATGGTTTCCTAGGTGGGGCCACATGGTTTTCCAAACTGTGCGCCTTGACCATGTGTCCCTATTATCTAGGGTGCATATTTACTCATAAGTGGGTGCATGGTTTGACAAATAGTGAACCAACTGTGCAAATACCCTCTATGTGAGAGTGCATGGTTTGGGGAGGGAGGCCACATAGTTTGGCCAAACTGTGCACCACCTCCTCTAGCTCAAAAAGGGGCACACAATTTCCTGTGGAAAACCACACTACTTTCCCTAACCATTTGTTAATCGTACACAGCCCCATGGGCTTCCAAAATTCTCTAAATTCACCTTAAACAACCCCAAACCAAAATCTAACCAAGGTATAATAAAAAATGGTAAAAGAATGCCTAAAAATGAGTACAAGATATCTCCAAAAAGGTTAGGATATTACAAAATATCTCATTAAATGAGACTAAACATGTGAACCACAACATTAATGTTTTGATAAGTGTGATATGTTACCCTTACAAATGTTTGGTCATGACATTATCCCACCATAATTCCATGCATGTCCTTATGCATGATAGGATCTTGGCCCTAAATATTATAGAAACAATAGGATTTCTATGTCATGTCCCACCCCCACTAGAAACCCACCCAGATCAATAGTGAAGATGATTGTGACCCTCGAAACCCACCTCTAATAGGTCATGGGTTAGCAACTAGCACCGAGGGTATCTATCATAGACATGGGAGGCATTACCCTCATGAATTACTAGGAAAATTTTAAACCCACCAACAATCAATTCCATATATATATATATATATATATATATATATCTAAATATCCAATTTCCATTCACATACATTTCTATGTGATTATGAAATAGAATAAAAATAATGAAATGCAAGGAAGACCTCCCGGACTCTACTCCAGTTTTCTGAATAACAGCATCCCTGGTCGCCATTGAATTTTACTACAAAAAACTCAAGAAAATATAGAGGGGTGATCACTTTGGAGTACTTAGTAGGATCATATTTCTAAACAATTCTATATCCATGTGAAATAAATGTGTTGGGATGGACATGAGTAAAATCAATTAATTAAGACAAATGGGAAAATCATGGATAAGTTTTAAGATAATAATTAAATCTATAAATAAATATAAAAACTATAAACTTTGGTAGTAAATCTCGCATGAGTTATTTATTATATATTTTCATGATATATGAGGATGATATTAGGTTTACATAATCTCAATAAAATGGTAAATAAGGTCCAAAAACAAATCACCACTCTTTCAATCATCATAATCGTATCATAAATATTATTTTAGTAATATTCTCATTGAAAATACTACCATATCACCATAGGCATCTCACCACAAACATGTAATCACAACCACCACATCATCACATCTATCACTACCACACAGCCACATCATCATTTCAATGAATTGTGTTATAGCCTCGAGCCATCATAGCCTAAATACATGGAATAACCCTAATCAATCACAACTCAGGGATATTTGTACATGTCATAAACTTAATCCATCACAACCCATAAATAAGTACATGTGTCATAAACTTGATCCATTACAACATGCACATATATATATATAGACATACACCACATCACCACCACATCACCACCACATCACCACATCCATGACCACCACACTGCCGCATCACTTCTTCAATTACTTGTGTTATAGCCTCGAGCCATCACAACCTAAATACATTCCATAACCCTATTCTATAATATCCCGAGGATATTTGTACATGTCATAACCTTAAGCCATAAAAAACCATAAATAAGTGCATGTTTCATTACCTAGATCCATTACAACTTGCATATATATATATAGAGAGAGAGAGAGAGATGCATTTACTATAATCTAATCCATTGTAGCTCATATAATAAATATCTCAATCATAATCCATTATAGCCTATAAGGACTATACATGCAATAATTTAGATCTATTACAACTCATGTATAGGTGTATTATGCCTCAATCCATTATAGCATGTGTGAGTGTACACATAACTGAAATCCATTACAGCCTACATGTATGGTAAGATCACAAAAAATGATAAACAAACAATCACTTAAGTAATCAATAACATACAATAATATTAAATATAAACAATTAATAGAGAATTAATCAATAAAACAAAAAACATACACAAATAATAGTAATCAATGAATGTTACATCACATGGTAACATAATAAGAAATTTTGGTACATGAGATAGAATAACCACATAAATTTATGATTGATTAATTATTATTATGATAAAATCATTACTTATCTATTAATTATTTAGTTAAACTATTATAATTAATTACTAAACATAATTAATTGATAGAATTATTAAATACAACCATCTAAATATGTATAAATAAGACATAACCTAACCTTCTTCCCACCTTCCTAAGATAACACTAATAATAAATTAAATCCACACACCTACAACAACACTCATAACTCTAGAATTGCCTAGATTATATTACATAACACATTACTTACTTAAAATAATATTAATTCGATATTATCATCTTATTTACGTTCATTGGTGAGATACTTCCTATCACATTAATCTTAATTCCAAATTTAGATGTCATTATTGTTCCCACCTTAATTTTCATTTACTAATAATAATTTCATCATAGCACTTATCATTTTAATTCAAAAACATAGATTATTCAATATAATCTTGTAAAAAATTGCAATGGTCGATACAGATTTTCATTGTATCTCTCATGAATCCATACAAGAGGTTCTTTATACTGTATCCCATAGAAATACTAGAATCCAAACCAACCTACTCTAGAATCCTCACTAGATACTTATGCTTATAATTCACACAAGAGACTTCTACTCCTAAATCCACATGATAGAATTCCTCCTTTATTAAAGGCTTGATCCACTTTAGGTTGATCTTTTGATTTTACACTATGAGATTGCTAGATCAAACTTGCTCGTGTATCTATTCAAGAACCTTTTCAATGCTTGTTGTTCTGACTCACAAATCTATGATCTTCTATATTTGATCAGTTTCCTTAGTGAAACATATGCTTAGGCTATGCTTCCTTCTAATGATTAAGTCCCATCCTCGTTAGTATGTGTGAAAGTAGTGCACACAAATTCTTTAAGAATATTTTCTTCTTGAATTCTTAAACATTATCAACTTGGATACAATCTCTTATGATTTAATGTCCGACTTCAGTCTAAAATTAAGTACACTTAATGCATAGATTGCATGGTATCTTAAACCTTAGAACATTTAGTTATGAACTTTATTATTATGTGATTATAAATTATGTTTTAGGTATCTCAAATTCTCAAGTGATTGTTCACATGTGCATGTGCTCATTCACTTTCCACCTTCAAGCTTCAATGTCTTGTGTACAAACCTGAATAGGTATGCACTTTTCCTTCTCTTTTATTGGCATACTACATACAATGTATTGCATGAATTTCATGCAAAGTTTTTCTTCCTCCCTTATTCATTGTATCATGCAAAGCATGAGATCTATCCAAGTATATGTGATCTGCTCACCACCTTCGCATAAGCAAAGTGAGGCTTGTGGGTTCTCCTCCTTCCTTCTCATGAAGTGATCATGTGATGTCAAGTGTTCTTTACGAAAACAAACAGGTGCTTCACAAGATCTCAAAAACACTATCTATGGGTTCATCCTTCTTGCCTTCATGTAACCAATATGGATCATGAGATATTACTCTACTTTTTATAAGTCTTCATAAGAGTGTTACATGAACCCTTAAGCCCTTCGTGTGATTGTCCTTGGCGTATTCTTCTCTCCTTATCATGATAAAATATGCTACATGAACTATTACAAATATGGTCTTTATCAGCGCTAGAAAAGTGCATTAATAGCACTAAAAAATCGTTGTTAATTGAGGTGAAGATAAAGGGGTGGTCCCTTTTATCAGCGCTCAGAAAATCACTGATAAAGGCCCCTTTTATCAGTGCTAAAAAAAGCGCTGATAAACGACCCCTTTTATCAGCGCTAAAAAAACGCTGATAAAAGGGTCCTTCATTATCCCTTTTTTTAGCGTTGATAAAAGTCAAAAAAAGTAAAAATAAAATAACAAAGAATATATAATGCGGGGGGAGATTTTAACAGCGCTTGACCCCCCCCCCCCATCAGTGCTAGGCAGACCCCCTCTCACTCTCTCGTGTGCTACCCTTGCCCATGCATCCCCCACATTCCCACGCGCACCTCCTTGCTTCCACCCAAACTTGAACCCATGACCTCCCCCCTTGCGTGTCGGCACCTTTACCACTAAGTCATTTCGTTTTTTCTCTATTTAATGATATATCTATTTATTTATATATATATATAGTTATATTTATTCATATATTAATATAGATTCATATTAAGATAAATATATTTAGTTATATTAATACATATATATTTATTCATATATTAATATATATATATATATATATTCGTATATTAATATATATTTATATTTATATATATATATAGTTATATTTATTCGTATATTAATATAGATTCATATTAATATAAATATATTTAGTTATATTAATACATATATATTTATTCATATATTAATATATATATATTTATATTTATATTTATATTTATTCGTATATTAATATATATTTATATTTATATATATATAGTTATATTTATTCGTATATTAATATAGATTCATATTAATATAAATATATTTATTTATATTAATACATAGATATTTATTCATATATTAGTATGTATATATTTATTCGTATATTAATATATATATATATATATATATTTAGTTATAATTTTTTAGCCATATATGTATTTGTATATTAATATATATTTATAAGATTAGTTTTAAATACATTTATAAAATATGTTTTTTTATGTGTGTTTATAAATAAATAAATAAATACATACATACATATATACAACACACACACACACATAGACACACACACACACAAATATATATATATATATACGAATAAATACATATATATGTGTATTTTAAAATCCATAGAATGTTAAAACTACCATAACTTATAATCCAGAAGTCTATTTCAACTCCACAACCATTAAAATCGAATAAAATGAAACAATATTTGATATGATATGTGGTACAAGCCTAGCAGACATCCGGATCAGAATTTATACATGTTTCAATGTTAACAAATCGGGGTATCCCGACTAAAAAATTAGTTTTGGAGGTCTTATAGGCCTTTTTGGTCCTTGAAAAATGTTACAAAAGGTTCCCTTGGGTCACTAGCGCGTATATCTCATTGCAAGCTTTGATTTGATATACTGTAGAGCTCAAACGGACACCCGGATCAAAAGTTATGGTCGTTTAAAGTTTGAGTTACATTTTCAACTTATTTTAGATCTTTTATTAATTTTTTTTGATTTTTTGTGTCTTCAAATTGTTATTAAATGATTATTAATCGATGATAATTAGAAAATTATTAATTAATAATATTTTTTAAAATATTTTAAAGTCATTGTCACTAAATTTCTTATATATTAAATGCAATAGTCTATTTATACTTATCTAAAACATATTTAAAAAATATATATTATATTTATATCAATATAATATATTTATATAACAATATATTATTTTTCATGATTTTTTTTTTAAAATATAAACTTTATCAGTGCTAGGAAAAAGTGATGATAAATCCCCCCTTTATCAGCGCTATTAAAAAAAGCGTTGATAAAGGGTGGCGCTGCGAAAACCCGGTTTTGTGGTAGTGATGTAAGTTCCTTATTATTAAAAATAAATGGTTCAAGTATCCTTTATTCATTATCTAGAAAAATCTTCATGGATCTCCTTCATGTGAATAGGTCACACGTGCTTATCTTCCTTCATGAGAAAGGATCGTGCGCATGTTATGTTTTAATAAGATCTCTCTTGATATATCATAGTGTTCCAGCCCCTTCACTCAAATGAGACTTGTTTTTTATAGTAAAGGATTACACCACCTATATATATTTTCTAAGGTGATTTTATGACATATTCAACCTACCAATTATCTCAGGATATCATGAATTTCGAGTCTTTCAGCTTCTCGTTGGAACGATCACGCAATCTGTATGATAGCTTCTTCTTCAACGCATGATCACTATATTGATCATGTAATTCCTTAGTAGTATTCTTGTGATGTAATAGTGATAATGGACATGCCTTCATGTGATGTCTCTTGCAAGCAAAGTAGACATCCTCTCGATAATCTCATGATAATTCACATTAAAAATATGTAAAGATGGAGGCTTCTTGCGATTGTTGATATTCATGTGATGTGTTGGTGATTGTCTGTAGTTTTTTTTTTTTTTTTGAAACCTTATTACTAGGTATTATTGATTATATAAATTGGGTTTCATGATATTAATATCATCATGTGACAGTTTTTTGGCTTCATACGATATCTTCTCACGATGTCGCTATTCTTGCAACAGCTTCATGACAATCGTATAGATGCAAGATGAAGTTGCATGCCTTATTCAGTTCATTCGATATTTTTCTTAATGTATTTTTAGTGTCTGGTTGTTTCTAGATTCATGAAAGTAGTAAATTCATCAAGAGCTTTAAGATAATGGGCTTGTTTAATCCAACATGGTGTGGTATTCAACAGAAGGATCAGATCAATCCATCTGACGACCAGTGAAATATATGTATCTTTTAATAATGTGGGAATGGTACCTCACACATCTCATTACTATGTCGATTCTTCCCATAGTTAGTGATATGTTTTATCAATCAAGTTGTGAACATGCTTGTTTGAGCTAGATTCTGAGTATCGGCACTGAATATACCCACACACCACCATGGGCTTTGTCCCACCAGCACTTCAGGCACGCACCATGTTCTCATCCACTCCTCTTACAAGCCTATACACAACCCAAACATTCCCTACACACAGATGTGTGATTTTATGCTTATACACAACCCCCTTCCACCTGCTTGCTTGCCTGATTTGTCCTCCCTTGAGCACAGTTGACCACTGTGTCCCGCATGATCCCTCATTTGAGGTTGTCTTGGAAAGCTTGTGGGTTGGAATAATTTTTTTGTTAACTCTAAAAAACAGTTATCCAACTTCTCAAAAGTCATCATGAAAATAATACAAATAATATGCATGACCATCTTAAAAACTTCTTTTCCACTTAAAACCTTCTTTAATGTTGTTATAGACATAGTGTAGCCTCTATAGCACATGTATTTTCCATTTAAGATCAATACAATCAATCGATCATCATATTTACAAGGAGAATTATCCAATCATGACATTAAATGTCATTAGATGAATCCACAACAATTTTTCAGGCATCACCACTTCATCCACCAGAACATATTTATAAGGCCCCGGCCTTAAACCTTACTTAATATTGAATTAAATGTATAATTCACATTGAGGATCTTTTCAGGTTTAGAGTTTTAGAGAATTAGAACATAACTATTACATCTCAAAAGATTACAAAGTATACACTTATACTAAGTTTCCATAAAATAAAAACTCTTAAAAAGAAACATGTCTAGTTCCGTGTTTTAGATAGCATGACTTTCCCTTGATCCCATCCTTGACCCTATTCCACATTAAGTCCTGTGAAAAACATTTCAAAAAAAACTTGGGGTGAGCATAAAAAGCTCAATAAGGGATACACAAAGAATGAAAACTGTTAGTTTATCAAAACAACAAGTAAACCATGAATACTTTATCAAAGTAATACTTTTCACCTTTATAAAGTAGTAAAAAAAACTCTTCACTGAATAAAAGTTCATTACTTACCCTTCTGTAACCAAACGATTACCATAAAACCCATATAAAGATCACATAACATATAAAGGTAACTTGGGATTAAACATACTTAAGTGGAATAACCATAAGGTCGACTTCCACACATATCACTTAATGGAATAGCCATTCGTCCAACTTCCATACATACTTAATGGAATAGCCATACGGCCGACTTCCATACCCAATGCATTGGAGGTTATAACGTAACCACCCATCCTGGTATTCACGGCACCACCCGTCATAATGTCCAAGTACCATTATTACACATAAAATATTGAAAATATAAAAATTTCAATAACAACATTTCATTTGCAATCACAATAAGTAATTCCCAGATATTGAATTAATCAATCCATTTTCAAAAACCATTTAAAAGAGATTTTTGAATCAAAGTGTCCCATACCACTTTGAAGCTTTTAATGGAATTATAATTTTAAAACATTAATTTCCATATAAATAAATAATGAAAACCATTTTGAAAACATATACATTAAAGATAAATATTTAGAATAATAAATCTTTAAAACATTTAAAACGATATTTTTGTTAAATAGTTTTTAACAAAATGAGAGACTCTTGAATACAAATAATAGCGGAATAACATTTAATACGAACATTATAATATCATGAGAATAAAAGGATTCATGATATAATATGTCAAAGGATAGTATACACACCATATAAGAGTGGATTGGTGCATAACAACAATGAAGTCTCAAAAGAAATGTAAAATGAGATGAAATCCATTATAAAGAAGGTATCCTTAAATTAAGGATAAATCAATCTCATAATTATGTGTGAAAAATATAAATACACCCAATATAAGTGGATATTAAGTGTAAAACAATCAAAGGTTATTCACACATATTCAAAGGATGACATATTCAATAACCATATGTTGAACCCAAAGAAATCGAAATTGGGTTAAGAATTTCCCTTGGTAAAATTCGACAGCCTAACAGCGTCACATAAAATTTTAAAAAAAGGGTTGATGAGAGAGATAAAGGGGGTCTCATAACTTGGAAATAAAATTTACATAAATAAGGATATATAAGAACATATCCCAACATAATAGTATGTGAATTAAAAGACATAACAAAAGAAGTCTTTTTTAAAAAAAAGGAGGGTGAAAGGTCCCCTTACCGAGTTGGGTAACTTTTGAAACGTACACCCCATGGAAGAAGGGTCATACAATGAGGATGTGAATACCCATAAATGAAATTATACTACACAAAGTGTATAATAATGTTCAGTACATGCACCACTCAAATGAAATTGTGGCAAATGTAGCATAAATCTCACGGGAATAAAAGTGAGATGAAAAATCGCTTATGAAAACTCGGCAGCCTAACGGCGCCACAAAAAATGGATTGATGAGATCAAATAGGGCCTCTCATCATATTAACATAAAGTTTACAGAAAGAGGAATATAAAAGAACATCCCCCAACATAAAAAAGAGGAGCTTAAAAGAAGTGACATAAAGAAGAGTACTTAAAAAGAAAGAGAGAGCTTAAATCTCTTATGAAAATTCGGCAGCCTAACGGCGCCACTCAAACTTCCAAAATGGATTGATGAGAGAGAATGGGGTCTCTCATCATATTAACATAAAAATTACAGTAATAGTAATATAAAAGAACATCCTAATCATAAGAAATATGAGCTTAAAAGGAATGACATAAAAGAGTGTACTTAAAAAGAAAGAGAGGAGTAGGATCCCTTACCTCGGGTCCGACTTGACTCGATCGTTCTTTAATCTCCTGAATAATAAACTTGAGTTAATTTATACTTCCTTAAGAACCTTTTTCAAGTTCATTATTCCTTTTATATCACTTATTACCATGTCATAGACATTATTTAATCATTTAAGTTAATAATGTTTGTTTTGTCGATACTTGGTTCTTAAGTCGAAAGTGGACTTCTTACAATTACATGTTGTTCGTGTGGTCAAAGGTTCATTATATCCAGAATTGTATTCATGATTTATATATCATATATATCATATATATCCAGCATATACATGTATTTATAATATTACATAATCATTTAGAGGTAAGAAATGAAATGCACCGTTCATGGAGACGTTTAGCCGTACGTACGCATGAACGCTACTTTCATTTCTTTGTCATATTAATGGAATTAAAACTAAATGAGAGGTATTTATATTTTAATTCCAGAATTATATTCATCATTTATATGTAACATAAATTATATATATCCATTATAAATATGTACTTATAATAGTACATTACATTTGGGGATAAGAAATGAAATGCACCGTTCATGGAGACGGTAAGCCGTACGTACGCATGAACGCTACTTCCATTTCTATTTCATATTTAATGGAATTAAAACATAATGATACATAATATAATTTTAATTCCAGTATGGTATCATATATAATATCATTAAATATATCCTTTATACGTACCACATATGGTATTAACGAATCAAATCACTTTGAGGGGGCAGTAGTCCGCACTTCCTTAAATGAAGATATCGCGTTTACCCATAATGGAAACCATAAAGGTATGCCATAAAAGAAAAATACAGAAGCTTAAGTAAAACATAAACATATTAGATATCATATATAAATATAGTTTCATCTTAATGGACACCTTTTAAGGTGTTAGAAGAATGTTGAACAATCATCGTTTCGGGAGGCATAAATTCTCCATCCACGGAAACAGTATGTTCTTTAACCATTAGATGTAGGTGTGTGTAAGTGTAGCTCAAAAAATTATTATAAAAACATCCTAGTATATTGAAGATACTTGATTTGTTACAAAATAAATTAATAAAAAGAGTTTAGGGGTTGGAGAAGCAAAATAAAACAAAAGGACTCAAGTGAAGACATTACCTTAAAATCGGGTAACTCCCTTTGGTTTGAGATCAAAGGCTTCCTTGGGAAGACTTCTGCCCAAAGTGAGGCTTCAAGGAGTAAGATAGGGAAGTGGAGAGACAAAATGGGCATGGTTTGGCCGAGCCAAAGGCTTTGGGAGTGTGGGTAAGGAGGTAGAGGTGGGGGCCTTTTATAAGAGGAGAGGAGGGGCACTCTTGTAAAGTTACAAAATGTTACTTTATTTTCAAAAGAGTTTCGGATTTTAAAGGTCCCACATTGATTTATTTATAGGATAAGGTGATAATGGTTCTAAATCCACTCATCCAATAGGTTTTGGACATGTTTAGGTCTTAGATATTACATTATCTTTCCATTTTATTTAAATCGTTAAATAATGAGGTCATCGCTGCATCATCATGATGTCATAAACAATTTAATTTATTTAATGTCTAAAAATTATAAAAAAAATACTATGATGTAGGAAATATTTTTATCTTTCCAATTAATATTTATAGTCAAAAATATGACTTGTATTACCCCATGTAAAAATTGTTTTAGTAAAAAATCTCATGTTTGTGTCATTTTTACTTTAACATTAAATAAAAAGATATTTATGTCATTTTCCAACCAAAGTGGCTCCATGGGGTCCCCAAGTTTACCCATGGATTTTCTTGGTCGGACATGACACATCCAATGAGGGTAGTACATGTGTCTAGGTCATTTAATTTTATTAAAACATTATTCTTACCTTAAACTACACTAATTACCTCTAATCGCGATTAAAAACTTAATAAGTTACTATTCACCAAAAAAATTATTTTAATACCATTGAACCACATTTTACTTCTTAATGACAACCATGTATGTCGGATTTTTGAAATTCAAAACACAAAGATGTAAAATTTTCAATTAAATGGAAAATCAGTTTTTATAAGTACCACTTAGTGGTTTCACTATTCATCAAAAATTGAAGTTTTTCAGAAAAATACCAAAACATCACCCTAAGCTATATTTGATATTCCGAATTCAAAAATGATGTCTATTTTACAAAATTCAAAACATATTAGTTGCATTAATTAATTTAATAATTAATTCCCGCTGTCAGAGCAAATAGCGTGTTTTTATGAAACAATAAGTATCAAAAGATTGACACTAGTTTAAGTCCAATTTCAAAGTGAAATTAATTCCAACGACCACTATTGTATTAAATGGTAAAAATATATTCTAATTTCACTTTAAAACCAGTTAAAAAGATAATATAATCATATAAATAAATTAGATTAAAAAGAGTTTTTGAATTAAAATACAACATTTTTCACTATTCATTAAAAATTGAACTTTTTTGGAAAAATACCAAAAATTTACACAAAGTAAATTTTGATGTCCCGATTCTAAAGAAGAGTTTTATTTTGTCAAATATAACACATAATATTATCAAAAAGTGGATTTAAAAGAGGTTCGCCATCAAAAGGCGTTTAATCGACCTTTTAAAGAATATTAGAATGTTTACGCTTAAAATTGGATTCATTCGCATTTTTAATTCTCTAACATTTATTATAAAAAGTAAAAAAATTTGACAAACATATATAATCATTTTTTAGTTAGTTCTATTCATTCCCGCCATTACAATGGCTAGGCATTAACTACCATTTAAAATAATATTATTTTATTATTAGAGTGCAATGTAAGATTCCCAAGAAACTCGTTGTTGCGTATTGGGTACGCCATCGAGCATAGCATCCCCTTTAAAGTAATATTAATATTTTATTCACAAATATGGATAAATATAAAGATGTCATATTCTTTATTTACCTGGGTTTTACATCCCTCCCCCCTTTTGGGAATTGCGTCCTCGCAATTTTAAAATTGGGCTTGGAAACATCCTTGAAAGTCCCACATCGGAACAAGAGTCGGTTAAACAATCACTTTAAAATAAAGAAAGATAAGTACAAAGGTCACCCGAGTTAACCCATACTAGGATTCCAAGTATGAAAATATGAACATGGAGGAAAAAAACAAAGGGTCATGTTCTGATGGAGAGTGATAGAAAACATGTTTAGGAGAAAGTTAACCACAAGAAAATCACAAACTTGTGATGGGTTAAACGGTATTCGATTCCCCAGTAGGAAAAGTTAATAGACAACATTTTTGTTTTAAGTTACTTTTTATTGAGTAATTTATTCATAAGGAAACATAATCACTTATCATGTTGACTTTCAACTTTTATTAGATTCCTTTCACAAACTCATATTTTCTCCAAAAGACGAGTATTTAGGAAGACTTGTTCACATTAAGAGTACTATAATCAACTTCTAGAGAATCACCTAATCCACAAAAGAGAACTATATACTTACCATGTCTTTAGACTTTAACCAAAACCAAAATGGTTAGTACAAGATCAGATAATCAAGAAAAGGATAACCCTTTATAAAAAGAAAATCTATTCTTAACCTCAAAAATTTGTCCAACAAAACCCAAAGTTCAACGAGGACCATTCGATAATCAATTTTTCCATAAAATTCTTCAAAGTAAACCAAACTAAGATTGAAACCCAAATATTTGAAGGATTTAGTCACATAGTCTTCCAAGTTAAATCGTAACATTTATCTCCAAACAACATCAGTTGTTCTTAATGTCTCGTATTGAAAAGTAATTAACCTAATCACATATCCTCCATGATAGGTTAATAAATTTCCATAGATAACCAAAAATCAACTTACTCTTAATTCATAAAATCATCTAACTAAAAAGAATCAGTCAAACTAACCAGGGACTTCACGTAGTCCAGTGGTAGGCGATAAATACCAGTTGCACTTTGGTTGTGGGTTCGATTCCCGCAGCTTTGTCCGACGCGACGGGTTGTCGCACGGTCTGCGTGTTGTCCTTTTTCCAAAAATATATAATTATCAAATCATTCCCCAAAAAGAGATAAAATCATCAAAAATAACCATAACATAATTTAATGTAACGCCCCGACCCTAGCTACCCAGAGTCGGTGCATTACTTCGTAACATTGGCATGATCACGAAAGATCAAGTCTCGAAAGACCGATTAGTTTAGTAGCCTTGGAAACACTAGATACATTCGTAAATGTTACATTACATCATAAAGTGAAAAACTACAATAACAAAGTCTCCATAGTCCACACTCATATCCTCTTATGACTATCCCTGCAGGTCATTCATAAAATACTTCTTCACATCCTGGAAAATATTAAAACATTGAAAGGGGTGAGCTCAGATGCTCAGTAAGGATAACAATAATGCGGAAGCTTTCATAAATAAACATAAAAATTTAAGGCAATGCATAACTAAAACAAAAGCCTTTTAAAATTGAACATCAACATAATATGGCAAAAGTAAAATGAGATAATGCCATTCACTTCCTCACATGGATATTCTACTGGTCGAATAATCACATGCAATATCAATAACCACTTTCATAATGATGGAATGCATAATGCCAGACTATCATAACCACGTAGTCAAGGCCTCGTGCCAAGACCACAAATAAGATTTTGTTAAGGCCTCGTGCCAAGACACTAGTTTGTCTCATGAGACCTGCCGATGCATCGAGGAGCTGTAGTGGGCTCCACCTGTCACTTATTAAGTCCAACGCATTCCTCATATGAATAGGTTTAAACATTTCATAAACCATAACATAATCGTATCACATAAAACATGCATAAAGGAAACATAACATTTCGACATTTCAATCACAAGATATCAATACAACACATTGATATAATAAAAACGCTTTCAAAACCATTTTCAATACCAAAATAAAAGAAAGTTAAAACTTTGTATTTATTTTTCATTAAAAAAATGATGGCTTGTAGAGGAAGCCGAAACTCAAATAATGGTCAAGGCGGCGGAGAAGTCGTTGTCGCCGCATAAGTACGGAAAGAAAAACATTCCCTTTTTTTCGTTTAGTAAAACGCTTCGTATAAAAAAAATTCCTTTTGAATAAACGTAAAAGTTAAAGGGGTTTATACACCGTATAAAAGAAAGTTGTGTATAAAACCAAATATGCCTCAATGAAAGGGGATTGAGACGAAGTCCTTAAAAAGATCATTTTTAAAATAAAATAGATCTATTGTGTGTATTCACTATAAGTACACATAAATAATGTACAAATACAATATAGTACATAATAATATCATGACATAATTTGAAAGTAGGAGATTAACCCAAAGAATGGAAGTTGGGTTAAGAAGTTCCCTTACCTTGCGTTCTGTCCTGACTCGACCGTTCTTTAACCTCCTGAATAATAAACTAGAGTTAATTTCTATTTACTTAAGAACCTTTTTTCATGTTCATTATTCCATTTTTATCACTTATTACCATGTTATGAACATTATTTAATTATTTAAGTTAATAACGGTCGTTTTGTCGATCTTTGGTACTTGAGTCAAAAATAAACTTCTTATAATTACAAGTTGTTCATGTGGTGAAATATCCATTATATCCAGAATTATATTCATGATGTAGATATCATATATATCATATATATATAGTATATACATTCATTCATAATGTCACGTAACATTTAGAGGTAAGAAATGAAATGCACCGTTCATGGAGACGGTAAGCCGTACGTACGCATGAACGCTACTTTCATTTCTATTTCGTATTTAATGTAATGAAATCATAATTATATAAAGGTATAATATAGTTCCAGTATAATATCATATATAATATCATTTACTCCATCCTTTATACATCCCACATATGGCATTAACGATTCACATCACTTTGAGGGGGCGGTAGTCCGCATTTCCTAAAATGAAATTATCGCATTTTACCCATAATGGAAATCATAAAGTATGCCATAAATGAGAAATACAGAAGAATAAGTAAAACATAAACATATTATATATCATATATAAAAATAGTGACATCTTAATGGCCACCTTTGAAGGTGCTATATGAGTGTTGAACAATCATTGTTTCGTGAGGCCGAAATTCGCCATCCACAGAAACCATATGTTCTTTAACCATTAGATGTATGTGTGTGTAATTGTAGCTCTAATACTTCTTATAAAAACATCCTAGTATATTGAGGATACTGTTTTTGTTACAAAAGAAATTAATAAAAAGAGTTTAGGGGGCTGGAGAAGAAAAATAAAACAAAACAATATTAGAGAAGACATTACCTCAAAATCGGGTAACTCTTTTTGATTTGAGCCAAAGGCTTCCTTGGGAAGAGTTATGCCCAAAGTGAGGCTTCTAGGAGTAATAGGGGGAAGTTGGGAGAGTATTTGGGCAGAGTTTGGCCGAGCCAAATGGCTTGAAAGTGTAAATGAGGTGGGAGAGGTGGGGGGCTTTTATAAGTGGAGAGGAGGGGCACTTTTGGAAAGATTGAAATGTTACATTATTTCACAATGCTTTTCGGATTCTAAAGGTCCCAAACTTATATAATTCGAGGCTAAGGTGATAAGGGTTCTAAATATCCTCATACAATTGGCTTTGGACAAGTGTAAGCCTTGGATTTTGCATTATCTTCCCATTTTATTTAAATCGTTAAATAATGAGGTCATCGCTGCATCATAATGATGTCATAAATAATTTAATTTATTTAATGTCTAAAAATTATAAAAAAAATACTATGATGTAGGAAATCTTTTTCGCTTTCTAATGAATATTTATAGTCAAAATTTGGACTTGTTTAACCCCACTTAAAAACTGTTTTAGTAAAACAACTCATGTTTGTGTCAATTTAATTTTAACATTAAATAAATATATATTAATGTCATTTTCCAACTAAAGTGGCTCCATGGGGTCCCCAAGTTGACCCATGGGTTGTCTTGGTCGGCCATGACTCATCCAATAGGAGTAGGACAAGTTTCATGCTCATCTCATATTATTAAAACATTATTTGTACCTTAAACTACAATAATTACCTCTAATCGCGATTAAGAACTTAAAAGTTACTGTTCACCAAAAAATTATTTTGATCTCATTGAACCACATTTTACTTCTTAATGACAACCATGTATGTCGGATTTTTGAAAATAAAATCACATAAGTGGTAATATTTCATTTAAACAAAAAATCAGTTATTTAACAACCACTTAGTGGTTTCACTATTCATCAAAAATTGAAGTTTTTCAGAATAAGGCCAAAATTTCACCCTAAGCTATAATTGATATTACGAATTCAAAAATGATGTCTATTTTACAAAATTACAAACATATAATTTGCATTAATTAATTTTATAATTAATTCCCGCTGTCACAACAAATAGCGTGTTTTTAAGAAACAATTTATATCAAAAGATTGGCAATTGTTTATGACCAATTTCAATGTTAAATTAATTCTAATGACCACCATTGGATAAAATGGTAAAAATATATTATAATTATACTTTAAAACCACTAAATAGTATAATTTATCACTATAAATTATTTTGATTAAAAAAGTTGTTTTTAAGTATTTTTCACTATTCATAAAAAATAGAAGTTCTCAGAAAAATACCAAAAATTCAACATAGGCTAATTTGATATTACGAATACAAAAATGAAGTCCATAAAATTTCTATAATTTTAAAAAGTGGTTATTACTATTCATAACGGCTACTATGATTAGTCACGGTGTTTTAGAACTCGAAGTTGCGTACAATGCAAGCTATTTCATTATTGAATGAGAAGCGTATTGCGGAAGCTCGGGGTGTTACATTCTCCCCTCCTTAAATAAATTGCGTCCTCGCAATTTGAAATTTTTCTTGGAAAATAAAAGGTTGAAAATAGAAAATACCTTTGTGGAAAAACCCACATCAGAAATAAGGTTAATAAATATATAACATTAAAAGAAAGCAAGATAAGTACAAAGGTCACCCGAGATAGCCCATACTTGGATTCTATGAAAATATGGATATGGAGGAGAAACAAACCATCAAGGTCTGATGGAGAGTTATAGAAAACAGGATTAGGAGAAAGTTTAACTACAAGAAAATCACAAACTTGTGATTGGTTAAACGATCATTGGTTCCCCAGTAGGAAAAGTTAACCGACAACATTTTTGTTTTAAGTTACCTTTTATAAAGTTGAGGAATTTATTTAGGAGATTTACTAAGAATGTAAGGGAATATACATACTTGTTATGCAGACTTTCATTCTTTAATAAATTTTTACCACAAACCCATCTTTCACTCTAAAAGGTAATACAGCTCAAAAATATTCTATTTATCCTAATTGTATAAGGTTCCAAATATTAACACATACCATTTAGATTAGTAAAACTATTTTCTAATAACCAGGGACTTCCTGTAGGGTAGTGGTAGGTAATAAAGGCCTGTTGCACTATGATTGTGGGTTTGATTCCTGCATCTTTGTCCGACGCGACGGGTTATGCCCCACCCTGCAGGTTGTCCTTTTCCTAAAACTATAGTATCATAATATTCCAAAAATAATCTTCATAAATTTTTTAACCTTAAACAATACTATCCAAAGATCAACTTAATCCACTCCAACCTTTATAGTTATCCAAAATACCTCTGTCCAGACTTTCTCTAAAAGGTCTCTTAATTCCAAAATCAATTTATCAGATTCCCCAAACAAAGTAAAGTTTCTCTTATTGTCACATACTAAAAATATAATTATCTTCATAATATTAAAACCTTACTGAAATCAACAAGTACTGCAGTACAATCCTTATATATATATATCACATTATTCTAATAACCAAAATATAATCCATGAGTCCAAAAGCACCAATACATTAGTTATTCTGCTTCAACTGTAGTAACAGCATAAGATTGTCCTTGATCCCTTGGCCTTTTCTGAGGTAAGTTTCCCTGACGCTTAGGAAATTCATTTGCATAATGACCCATTTCTCTACAATTGTAGCATTCAACTTTGATAGCATCTTTCTTTCCCTTGCAATCACGAGCCTGGTGACCCTTTTCTCCACATTTATAACAAACTCCCATTCCTTTTAGGCAAGTAACAGGGTGATTCTTCCCACAATTATCACATAATAGAAAATCCTTCTTTCCCTTTTTCCCTTTATCTGTCTCTTGTTCCACCGTTCTCTTCTTCTCTTGCTTTACTTTGTTGTCATAAGACTTAGAGAATTCCTTTTCTGTCTTGATAGCACACGATACAATATCTGCGTACGATGAGAAGGATTGTGATACTAAAGCTCGACGGAGAGATGGTTTTAACCCATCAAAGAAACGATCAATCTTACTCCTTGGGTTACGTATATAATCGGAAGCATGCCTCGCTAACCTTGTAAAGTTAGCCTCATACTTTGCGACATTCTCATCCTCCTTCTGCCTCAGACTCAGAAATTGCCTTTCCATATCTGCTCGATGGTCACGAGGAAAGTATTTTTCTAAGAAAATCTCTTTGAACTCCCTCCATTCTATATTCGATACGTCATCATCTTCCTTTGTGTTTTGAATCAGCGACCACCACTGATCGGCATCTCCATTGAGGCGGTAAACTGCCATGACAACTTTATCCTTTTCACTACCCCCCAAGGCATGGAATATTTTCTCTAAGGAATTTATCCATTGCTCAGCTACTATAGGATTTGTACTCCCATTAAAGGTTGGTGGTTGTTGCCTCATGAAGCGGTCTAACATTGATCCTCCACGTTGCGGATCAGGGTGCTCCATACGAGTAAGGTTATTATTCATAACCTGTGTGAGTTTTCCCAGTATGGTAATAAGTTGATCAGCACCAGTTGTATCACTAGCTCCACCATAATTATCCTGAGCAGGAGGGAAATCCCTACACGGAGTGCGTGTATTGATACGGTTTCCATTCCTTCCACTAGGCGCTATTTCTAAATAATGGCATAAACTAGATTAGTTCATGAATCAAAATACATAATTCCATACTTATAAGATACTTAACATAAATTGAACTATTTATGGATATAATCCATAATCATAAAAAGGTTTTCTTTGAGGAAGTATATACTCATAATCTTTCATAGTGGTTTGTAAAGAAAACGAGAATTATCCTAAGCATATCCCCCGGGAGTGTCGTAACCAAGAGTGAAACAAGGCCCATTGTCGTGCACCAGTTCCCGTTCGAGTCTAGCTCAAAGCGGTGTTTTCGGGTTTTACCCCTAGGTACATCTGTTCCAGAGCCGCCTCTACCTGTTCGTATCCAGACAGGGATGTATTTCTCGGAAAACTCATAACATCTCTACAATACCAAAATTCTAGTAAGTTCTTCTATACTAATCCTCAAAGTCTATCTTCGGGCTATGTGCTCTAATCAGAGTTTATCTAAATCTAGCTTCCAAGGTTAGTACTAAACTGCCTCTGATACCAACTGTAATGCCCCGACCCCAGCTACCCAGAGTCGGTGCATTACTTCGTAACATTGGCATGATCACGAAAGATCAAGTCTCGAAAGACCGATTAGTTTAGTAGCCTTGGAAACACTAGATACATTCGTAAATGTTACATTACATCATAAAGTGAAAAACTACAATAACAAAGTCTCCATAGTCCACACTCATATCCTCTTCTGACTATCCCTGCAGGTCATTCATAAAATACTTCTTCACATCCTGGAAAATATTAAAACATTGAAAGGGGTGAGCTCAGATGCTCAGTAAGGATAACAATAATGCGGAAGCTTTCATAAATAAATATAAAAATTTAAGGCAATGCATAACTAAAACAAAAGCCTTTTAAACTTGAACATCAACATAATATGGCAAAAGTAAAATGAGATAATGCCATTCACTTCCTCACATGGATATTCTACTGGTCGAATAATCACATGCAATATCAATAACCACTTTCATAATGATGGAATGCATAATGCCAGACTATCATAACCACGTAGTCAAGGCCTCGTGCCAAGACCACAAATAAGATTTTGTCAAGGCCTCATTCCAAGACACTAGTTTGTCTCATGAGACCTGCCGATGCATCGAGGAGTTGTAGCGGGCTCCACCCGTCACTTATTAAGTCCAATGCATTCCTCATATGAATAGGTTTAAACATTTCATAAACCATAACATAATCGTATCACATAAAACATGCATAAAGGAAACATAACATTTCGACATTTCAATCACAAGATATCAATACAACACATTGATATAATAAAAACGCTTTCAAAACCATTTTCAATACCAAAATAAAAGAAAGTTAAAACTTTGTATTTATTTTTCATTAAAAAAATGATGGCTTGTAGAGGAAGCCGAAACTCAAATAATGGTCAAGGCGGCGGAGAAGTCGTTGTCGCCGCATAAGTACGGAAAGAAAAACATTCCCTTTTTTTCGTTTAGTAAAACGCTTCGTATAAAAAAAAATTCCTTTTGAATAAACGTAAAAGTGAAAGGGGTTTATACACCGTATAAAAGAAAGTTGTGTATAAAACCAAATATGCCTCAATGAAAGGGGATTGAGACGAAGTCCTTAAAAAGATCATTTTTAAAATAAAATAGATCTATTGTGTGTATTCAATATAAGTACACATAAATAATGTACAAATACAATATAGTACATAATAATATCATGACATAATTTGAAAGTAGGAGATTAACCCAAAGAATGGAAGTTGGGTTAAGAAGTTCCCTTACCTTGCGTTCTGTCCTGACTCGACCGTTCTTTAACCTCCTGAATAATAAACTAGAGTTAATTTCTATTTAATTAAGAACATTTTTTCATGTTCATTATTCCATTTATATCACTTATTACCATGTTATGAACATTATTTAATTATTTAAGTTAATAACGGTCGTTTTGTCGATCTTTGGTACTTGAGTCAAAAATAAACTTCTTATAATTAAAAGTTGTTCATGTGGTGAAATATCCATTATATCCAGAATTATATTCATGATGTAGATATCATATATATCATATATATATAGTATATACATTCATTCATAATGTCACGTAACATTTAGAGGTAAGAAATGAAATGCACCGTTTATGGAGACGGTAAGCCGTACGTACGTATGAACGCTACTTTCATTTCTATTTCGTATTTAATGTAATGAAATCATAATTATATAAAGGTATAATATAGTTCCAGTATAATATCATATATAATATCATTTACTCCATCCTTTATACATCCCACATATGGCATTAACGATTCACATCACTTTGAGGGGGCGGTAGTCCGCATTTCCTAAAATGAAATTATCGCATTTTACCCATAATGGAAATCATAAAGTATGCCATAAATGAGAAATACAGAAGCATAAGTAAAACATAAACATATTATATATCATATATAAAAATAGTGACATCTTAATGGCCACCTTTGAAGGTGTTATATGAGTGTTGAACAATCATTGTTTCGTGAGGCCGAAATTCGCCATCCACAGAAACCGTATGTTCTTTAACCATTAGATGTATGTGTGTGTAAGTGTAGCTCAAATCCTTCTTATAACAACATCCTAGTATATTGAGGATACTGGTTTTGTTACAAAAGAAATTAATAAAAAGATTTTAGGGGGTTGGAGAAGAAAAATAAAACAAAACAACATTAGAGAAGACATTACCTCAAAATCGGGTAACTCTTTTTGATTTGAGCCAAAGGCTTCCTTGGGAAGAGTTCTGCCCAAAGTGAGGCTTCTAGGAGTAAGAGGGGGAAGTTGGGAGAGTATTTGGGCAGAGGTTGGCCGAGCCAAATGGCTTGAAATTGTAAATGAGGTGGGAGAGGTGGGGGCCTTTTATAAGTGGAGAGGAGGGGCACTTTTGGAAAGATTGAAATGTTACATTATTTCACAATGCTTTTCGGATTCTAAAGGTCCCACACTTATATAATTCGAGGCTAAGGTGATAAGGGTTCGAAATATCCTCATACAATTGTCTTTGGACAAGTGTAAGCCTTGGATTTTGCATTATCTTCCCATTTTATTTAAATCGTTAAATAATGAGGTCATCGCTGCATCATAATGATGTCATAAATAATTTAATTTATTTAATGTCTAAAAATTATAAAAAAAATACTATGATGTAGGAAGTCTTTTTCGCTTTCTAATGAATATTTATAGTCAAAATTTGGACTTGTGTAACCCCACTTAAAAACTGTTTTAGTAAAACAACTCATGTTTGTGTCAATTTAATTTTAACATTAAATAAATATATATTAATGTCATTTTCCAACTAAAGTGGCTCCATGGGGTCCCCAAGTTGACCCATGGGTTGTCTTGGTCGGCCATGACTCATCCAATAGGAGTAGGAAAAGTGTCATGCTCATCTCATATTATTAAAACATTATTTGTACCTTAAACTACAATAATTACCTCTAATCGCGATTAAGAACTTAAAAGTTACTATTCACCAAAAAATTATTTTGATCTCATTGAACCACATTTTACTTCTTAATGACAACCATGTATGTCGGATTTTTGAAAATCAAATCACAGAAGTGGTAATATTTCATTTAAACAAAAAATCAGTTATTTAACAACCACTTAGTGGTTTCACTATTCATCAAAAATTGAAGTTTTTCAGAATAAGGCCAAAATTTCACCCTAAGCTATAATTGATATTCCGAATTCAAAAATGATGTCTATTTTAAAAAATTCCAAACATATAAGTTGCATTAATTAGTTTTATAATTAATTCCCACTGTCACAACAAATAGCATGTTTTTAAGAAACAATTTATATCAAAAGATTGGCAATTGTTTATGACCAATTTCAATGTTAAATTAATTCTAATGACCACCATTGGATAAAATGGTAAAAATATATTCTAATTATACTTTAAAACCACTAAATAGTATAATTTATCACTATAAATTATTTTGATTAAAAAAGTTGTTTTTAAGTATTTTTCACTATTCATAAAAAATAGAAGTTCTCAGAAAAATACCAAAAATTCAACATAGGCTAATTTCGATATTACGAATACAAAAATGAAGTCCATAAAATTTATATAATTTTAAAAAGTGGTTATTACTATTCATAACGGCTACTATGATTAGTCGCGGTGTTTTAGAACTCGAAGTTGCGTACAATGCAAGCTATTGCATTATTGAATGAGAAGCGTATTACGGAAGCTCAGGGTGTTACATTTAACCTCAATTTTATCTCAAGACTTTCACTTCCATCATAACATATAGTAACCCATAATTACCTCAAAAGTAAGGATCATATAAACCCAAATGGTTCTTTATAACTATGTACACAAAAGAATATATAACTATTCCTTGAATAAAATTTTCATATATTAAACATCAAGGTTACACATACTATAAAAAGTATTCTAATATAACCCCATCATCAAAAGAGACTTAATACTCTTAAGAATTTCACCATAACTCTTGAAGCCCTTATATGTTGACATCTTACTCATTCAACATTCTTCATGATCCATTAACCATTCCTTTCCAACTTATTCTGAAATACTTCTTTCCTACAAACAAAATCATGAATCATATCCTAAGATTCCAAAATAGGAAAACAATAGTTATGAAATAATCCATACCTTTGATTGGTCATTTTCAGTTTCTTCATCCTCAATCGGAATGGCATTAGGTATTGGTAAACGAACATTTGTACGATCTTGGTGATCCCATTCACAAAACTTCTTCATAGGACATGTGTTTGCATAATGACCATGCACACCACATTTAAAACATTCAATTGATCCCTCATAAAGAACTTCTTTCCCTTTCCTTGAGTCAACTGGATGCTTCCTTTTTCCATGGCAGGTTCTTTCTTTATGACCTTCATTTCCACATCTATAGCATATTTCTGTCCCTTTGAAACATTTTCCTAGGTGTTTCTTTCCACATCTATGACAAATAGGTTTTTGAACACACTTACCTTTATGATTATTACCTGTAGTTCCGTAGGGATTTTTTTCTCACATATATGATGCCTTATAGAAATCACCAAGGTTTAGGTGGTCAATCATGACTCCAGATAGTTGGTTGAGGATAAACACAAGAGTTCTCATTGCAGCTCCCATATCATTCAGTTTCTTGCTCAGAAAACTGTCACAGTTTCATTCACATCCACCGTTACCTTGGTGCCTGCCAGATCCAGCCATTTACTAAAACCAAAAAGGGTCAGTGTGAGTATAACAACAAAATCATCATGTACTAATGAGGAAGATATACTTACTCATTCACTTTATCTAAAAACTATGACTCTTTCTGAAATCCTAACCATTATGGTCATGTCACTTATGCTTAAAGAATACCCTAACCTCTAAAGTTATCTAAACCGACCTCTGATACCAACTATAAGGCCCCGGCCTTAAACCTTACTTAATATTGAATTAAATGTATAATTCACATTGAGGATCTTTTCAGGTTTAGAGTTTTAGAGAATTAGAACATAACTATTACATCTCAAAAGATTACAAAGTAGACACTTCTACTAAGTTTCCATAAAATAAAAACTCTAAAAAAGAAACATGTCTAGTTCCATGTTTTAGATAGCATGACTTTCCCTTGATCCCATCCTTGACCCTATTCCACATTAAGTCCTGTGAAAAACATTTCAAAAAAAAACTTGGGGTGAGCATAAAAAGCTCAGTAAGGGATACACAAAGAATGAAAACTATTAGTTTATCAAAACAACAAGTAAACCATGTATACTTTATCAAAGTAATAATTTTCACTTTTATGAAGTAGTAAAAAAACTCTTCACTGAATAAAAGTTCATTACTTACCCTTCTGTAACCAAAAGATTACCATAAAACCCATATAAAGATCACATAACATATAAAGGTAACTTGGGACATAAACATACTTAAGTGGAATAACCATAAGGTCGACTTCCACACATATCACTTAATGGAATAGCCATTCGGCCAACTTCCATACATACTTAATGGAATAGCCATACGGCCAACTTCCATACCCAATGCATTGGAGGTTATAACGTAACCACCCGTCCTGGTATTCATGGCACCACATGTCATAATGTCCAAGTACCATTATTACACATAAAATATTGAAAATATAAACATTTCAATAACAACATTTCATTTTCAATCACAATAAGTAATTCCCAGATATTGAATTAATCAATCCATTTTCAAAAACCATTTAAAAGAGATTTTTGAATCAAAGTGTCCCATACCACTTTGAAGATTTTAATGGAATTATAATTTTAAAACATTAATGTCCATATAAATAAATATTGAAAACCATTTTGAAAACATGGACATTAAATATAAAGATTTAGAATAATAAATCTTTAAAACATTTAAAACGATGTTTTTGTTAAATAGTTTTTAACAAAATGAGAGACTCTTGAATACAAATAATAGCGGAATAACATTTAATACGAACATTATAATATCATGAGAATAAAATGATTCATGATATAATATGTCAGAGGACAGTATACACACCATATAAGAGTGGATTGGTGCATAACAACAATGAAGTCTCAAAAGAAATGTAAAATGAGATGAAATCCATTATAAAGAAGGTATCCTTAAATTAAGGATAAATCAATCTCATAATTATGTGTGAAAAATATAAATACACCCAATATAAGTGGATATTAAGTGTAAAACAATCAAAGGTTATTCACACATATTCAAAGGATGACATATTCAATAACCACGTGTTGAACCCAAAGAAATCGAAATTGGGTTAAGAAGTTCCCTTGGTAAAATTCGACAGCCTAACGGCGTCACATAAAATTTTACAAAAAGGGTTGATGATAGAGATAAAGGGGGTATCATCACTTGGACATAAAATTTACATAAATAAGGATATACAAGAACATATCCCAACATAATAGTATGTGAATTAAAACACATAACAAAAGAAGTCTTTTTTTAAAAAAAGGAGGGTGAAAGGTCCCCTTACCGAGTTGGGTAACTTTCGAAACGTACACCCCATGGAAGAAGGGTCATAAAATGAGGATGTGAATAACCATAAATGAAATTATACTACACAAAGTTTATAATAATGGGCAGTACATACACCACTCAAAAGAAATTGTGGAAAATGTAGCATAAATCTCACGGGAATAAAAGTGAGATGAAAAATCGCTTACGAAAACTCGGAAGCCTAAAGGCGCCACAAAAAATGGATTGATGAGATCAAATAGGGTCTCTCATCATATTAACATAAATTTTACAGAAATAGGAATATAAAAGAACATCCCCCAACATAACAAAGAGGATCTTAAAATAAGTGACATAAATAAGAGTACTTAAAAAGAAATAGAGAGGTTAAATCTCTTATGAAAATTCGGCAGCCTAACGGCGCCACTCAAAACTTCCAAAATGGATTGATGAGAGAGAATGGGGTCTCTAATCATATGAACATAAAAATTACAGTAATAGTAATATAAAATAACATCCCAATCATAAGAAATGTGAGCTTAAAAGGAATGACATAAAAGAGTGTACTTAAAAAGAAAGAGAGGAGTAGGATCCCTTACCTCGGGTCCGACTTGACTCGATCGTTCTTTAATCTCCTGAATAATAAACTTGAGTTAATTTATACTTCCTTAAGAACATTTTTCAAGTTCATTATTCCTTTTATATCACTTATTACCATGTCATAGACATTATTTAATCATTTAAGTTAATAATGTTTGTTTTGTCGATACTTGGTTCTTAAGTCGAAAGTGGACTTCTTACAATTACATGTTGTTCGTGTGGTCAAAGGTTCATTATATCCAGAATTGTATTCATGATTTATATATCATATATATCATATATATCCAGAATATACATGTATTTATAATATTACATAATCATTTAGAGGTAAGAAATGAAATGCACCGTTCATGGAGACGTTTAGCCGTACGTACGCATGAACGCTACTTTCATTTCTTTGTCATATTAATGGAATTAAAACTAAATGAGAGGTATGTATATTTTAATTCCAGAATTATATTCATAATTTATATGTAACATACATTATATATATTCATTATAAATATGTACTTATAATAGTACATTACATTTGTGGATAAGAAATGAAATGCACCGTTCATGGAGACGGTAAGTCGTACGTACGCATGAACGCTACTTCCATTTCTATTTCATATTTAATGGAATTAAAACATAATGATACATAATAGTATTTTAATTCCAGTATGGTATCATATATAATACCATCAAATATATCCTTTATACGTACCACATATGGTATTAACGAATCAAATCACTTTGAGGGGGTGGTAGTCTGCACTTCCTTAAATGAAGATATCGCGTTTACCCATAATGGAAACCATAAAGGTATGCCATAAAATAAAAATACAGAAGCTTAAGTAAAACATAAACATATTAGATATCATAAATAAATATAGTTTCATCTTAATGGCCACCTTTTAAGGTTTTAGAATAATGTTGAACAATCATTGTTTCGGGAGGCAGAAATTCGTCATCCACGGAAACAGTATGTTCTTTAACCATTAGATGTAGGTGTGTGTAAGTGTAGCTCGAAACCTTATTATAAAAACATCCTAGTATATTGAATATATTGGATTTGTTACAATATAAATGAATAAAAAGAGTTTAGGGGGTTGGAGAAGCAAAATAAAACAAAAGGACTCAAGTGAAGACATTACCTTAAAATCAGGTAACTCCCTTTGGTTTGAGCTCAAAGGATTCCTTGGGAAGACTTCTACCCAAATTGAGGCTTCAAGGAGTAAGATATGGAAGTGGAGAGATAACATTGGTAGGGTTTGGCCGAGCCAAAGGCTTTGGGAGTGTGGGTAAGGAGGTAGAGGTGGGGGCCTTTTATAAGAGGAGAGGAGGGGCACTCTTGTAAAGTTACAAAATGTTACTTTATTTTCAAAAGAGTTTCGGATTTTAAAGGTCCCACATTGATTTATTTCGAGGATAAGGTGATAATGGTTTGAAATCCACTCATACAATAGGTTTTGGACATGTGTAGGTCTTAGATATTACATTATCTTTCCATTTTATTTAAATCGTTAAATAATGAGGTCATCGTTGCATCATCATGATGTCATAAATAATTTAATTTATTTAATGTCTAAAAATTATAAAAAAAATACTATGATGTAGGAAATATTTTTAGATTTCCAATTAATATTTATAGTCAAAAATATGACTTGTATAACCCCATGTAAAAATTATTTAATAAAACATCTCATGTTTGTGTCATTTTTACTTTAACATTAAATAAAAAGATATTTATGTCATTTTCCAACCAAAGTGGCTCCATGGGGTCCCCAAGTTGACTCATGGATTGTCTTGGTCGGATATGACACATCAAATGAGGGTAGGACATGTGTCTAGGTCATTTAATTTTATTAAAACATTATTCTTACCTTAAACTACACTAATTACCTCTAATCGCGATTAAAAACTTAACAAGTTACTATTCACCAAAAAAATTATTTTAATCCCATTGAACCACATTTTACTTATTAATAACAACCATGTATGTTGGATTTTTGAAATTCAAAACACAAAGATGGAAAAATTTCATTTAAACAGAAAATCAGTTTTTATAAGTACCACTTAGTGGTTTCACTATTCATCAAAAATTGAAGTTTTTCAGAAAAATACCAAAACTTCACCCTAAGATATATTTGATATTCCGAATTCAAAAATGATGTCTATTTTACAAAATTCAAAACATATTAGTTGCATTAATTAATTTAATAATTAATTTCCGCTGTCAGAGCAAATAGCGTGTTTTTATGAAACAATAAGTATCAAAAGATTGAAACTAGTTTAAGTCCAATTTCAAAGTGAAATTAATTCCAACGACCACTATTGTATTAAATGGTAAAAATATATTCTAATTTCACTTTAAAACCAATTCAAAAGATAATCTAATTATATAAATAAATTAGATTAAAAAGAGGTTTTGAATTAAAATACAACATTTTTCATTATTCATTAAAAATTGAACTTTTTTGGAAAAATACCAAAAATTTACACAAAGTAAATTTTGATGTCTTGATTCTAAAGAAGAGTTTTATTTTTTCAAATATAACACATAATATTGTCAAAAAAGTGTATTTAAAAGAGGTTCGCCATCAAAAGGCGTTTAATCGACCTTTTAAAGAATATTATAATGTTTACGCTTAAAATTGGATTCATTCGCATTTTTAATTCTCTAACATTTATTATAAAAAGTAAAAATATTTGACAAACATATATAATCATTTTTTAGTTAGTTCTATTCATTCTCGTCATTACAACGGCTAGGCGTTAACTACCATTTAAAATAATATTATTTTATTATTAGAGTGCAACGTAAGATTCCCAAGAAACTCGTTGTTGCGTATTGGGTACGCCATCGAGCATAGCATCCCCTTTAAAGTAATATTAATATTTTATTCACAAATATGGATAAATATAAAGATGTCGTACTCTTTATTTACCTGGGGTGTTACAATATTGACTTATTGAAAACAAATTAAATCTAGACTTAATAATCTCTCCCCTAGTATTTTGTTTTCAATATTAGCACATATCATAAGTCAATATGTGGTGATAACCTTTATCCCCCTTATTGACAACCAATATACAAAGGGAAAATGGGGTCTTCTCAACTCATCTTACTTATTAAAATAATGATCATCTCCCTTAAGAAATTTTCAAGATCACTTCTAAGATAGGAATGATCTCACATTGTTATCTTAGCAAAGAGCCTTTAGTTAATAATCTCTAAGTCTACATGGGCTCACCTAGTGTAGAAAACAAGAGAGATAAAAATAAGGATGTTTAATCAATCCATAAATACCATGCATGTGAAATCATGCTTAGAAATTCTCAATTATCATTTAAAAGGATTGTAAATAATAAGATTCATCAATAAAATGATAAATCCTGCACACACTTCAATAAACACATCAAAAAGTTCAAGTGAAAAATATATAGCTCCCCATTTGTCTTATCTTGACATCAATAAAAAACACCCCCTTAATTGATATAATTTATACAATTAAGAACAAGGTCTTAAAGTGTGATTGGAATACCTCGTCTTTCAATTTTATAAAGTTGTTTAGAAGTTACACACTCAATATGTAGTGAAGATTTAACAGCTTCATCTCACCAATAATCCCCCTTTAGGGATGCATCTATCTCCTTAAATTCCCTATATTTTAGTAAAAAAGCATTCATATATAAGGTAATAAGGAAAAATCTCTTAATTTTTCATAAATAACATTCAGATTGAGAGCTTCCTCTCAATATGGAATTCTTCTTCTTAGTTTCCTTAGAAGGTGTGATTGATCTTTCCTCATCAGTTGACACTTATAATGTGGGTGTACTTTCCTTTTCAGTATCAGATGAATTTTTTTTACTTTACATGTATTCTTTATTATTTCTTCTTGGGTTGGTAGAATTTCCATACAATATCTTATTTCATGGCCAGTTTGTTCACACCTTTCGCACTTAATGATTTTCAAGTAATCACATATAGATGAATTCTTGTCAACTTCAACTTCTTCAACTTTCACCACTTTCTTTCCTTTTTCCTTAGAAAGTTTTGATCTTTCTCCATTTTTTGAGCCTTGGCTAGTTGGTTAGGATAGATAACTAAACATTCTTTCTTTATGTTCTTGAATTGTTTGAGTTTATTACATAATACACTGGTGACTATTTCTTCCTTTAACAGTTTTTTTTCTTCATATTTATATTCTATGAAGTTTCACTTGGTGAGATAACTTTTCATTTCTCAACTTTGTGACCTTCTTGACCACATCTGTCACAAAATTCCTTCAAGTATACAAATTTGTTTTTTGTTGATAGTTTGGATGGTTTCTTAATCACAAAACTCTCTTTTTGATAATTTGATCTCATTTATTTAGCATTAATACCCCTTGATTCATGCCTCATTAATGATAATGACATGTTATACTAGAATGAATAATATTTACGACCAAAAACTCCACAACACCAGTTATATCCTTTGAACCTCGATATTTCAGACTTATAATAATTATAATTTGTATATTTTTATTGTCTTTTCATAGATTATGGGTGTTTCTTCTTAGGAGGAAACCTTCTAGCAGAATTAGTCTGGTGTTCCTTTGTGAAAGGTGTTTTCTCATTTTTTTTTTCTAGTCTATCTAGATTCATTCTTGTCTCTTAGGACTGAATTATCATAAATAACAAATGTACACTGAGATTCGTTAGGTTTAGAAGCAACCCTTTTGTGGGCCCTTATTCTCAGTTTCTTTAGAAGATTCTCCCTTGAGCTCAACAATATTGGTGAAATATTATTTCATCTTATTCAACTCACTTTGAGATGAAAGTCAAAAAAATTGTGTCTTAGATAATTATACCTCTTTCACAAATTTTTTTCCCTCAATATCATTCACCATCTTATCAATTTTAGTTACCTTGAACCTGTTTTTTTTGTTCTCTTCAATGAAACCAATATCATCATTATTGAATTATTTTCTTCCAGGTGAATTTTTTTCAGAAGCTTTTAGTTTCCTTTCTAGCTCAGCTACCTTCTTCAAATATACTCTTATCTTATTAAGTTGTGTCTCAACTTTCTTAACACATTATTCATTTTCCTTTATCATTTTTATTTTCTCCCTTTTTAGCTTCATGTTATTCTCAAGAGAATATGATAGGTTATATTTTAAGTACCATTCTATCTTAGTTATATCGTTACCTTCTGCACCTTTGAATATGTATTTAGTTGTTTTGGTTTTTCCCATAAAACACATCTGATTTCTAGAAGGTTGTTCATCTTATGTCCCGTTGCTTAATGATGAAGATTCGTTAATTTCCCTTCTCATAATATTCCTTCTATTTTTATTTTATTAATTATTTGGTTTCCTCTCATAATCACCTTTTTTATATTTCTTAGACTTTTTCTTGAAGTAATCTTCTTTTTCATTAGATTCAGTGACATTGGATTTCTTCTTTGGATAGCCATATACAAAATTTCAAAACCCATAACAGTTGAATAACTTTAGTTTCTTCTTTTATTTTTCTATTTTTTCTCTGTTATGCATCCTTGTAAACAAGGTCATTATTTGGTTGTAGTTCTCTTCAACTTCCTCATCCTCAGAATCACTTTATTTTGATTTCTCTTCAACTATAGTTTTAACTTTTATCATGGATTTAAAATCCAACTCATATTTTTATTTATTCTTAAAAGCTAGTATTTTTCTCATTTAATATGCTATGAAAATGTTATGGAGTTTATCTAGTGATATATCTTCTCAGTCTTCAAGTGAAAAAACTTTTGATTAAAATCTATCTGGAAAGTTTCTCATTAGATTCTTCAAAATGGTTGAATCATGCAGCTTATCACCAAAACCTTTGATGGTACTAACAATCTCATTTACGCTTGTAAAGTATAAATCAAAACTTTCATTATCAACCATTTTAATATCTTCAAATATGATTCTCCATATTTGAATCTTAGCTTATTTGACTTTACAGTTGCCTTCATAACTTATTCTCAGTTTATCCCAATTTTACTTGGTAGTTTGGAGACCCATCACTTTAGTGTATAGATTCTCTAATAAAGCCACCAATATTGCATTTTGAGCCTTTCCATCCATCTCTAATTTTATATTATATTCAAAATTCATAGAATCAATCTCAAAATAGGGTGGATATCCCATTGTAACTGCATCTCTCACTTCTACCCCAAGTGATAGGAGATATGATATCATCATATTTTTTTCAACCATGATAGTTCTCACCATTAAATATGGAAATAACCCTGATGTTTAATAAATTTATATTATCCATCCTCATAATTCTATTATATCTTTTAGTGATAACCTTCACTCTGATACCAATTGAAGTTTTTGGATTAGTGTGATATTAGTGATAGGGGGAGTGGTGAATTAGTGATCCATTTTTCTTTTTACAAATAGTTTCTTTTCAATTAAACATTTGTGGCTGGTTAAAGCATCAATCCTCTATTTTTTTGTCTCTCAACTTTAACATGAATAATTTTGTAAATACAAAGACACAAAACACAAGTATTTACAAGTTTTTGTACAAAGACCTACTCTTTTTCATGTTGGTTATTCTCCCCATCATAGATTCTCCACTATAATATTGTAAACAATTACAATGGATGATAAAGCATCACATTTTATCTCTCCTAAATCTACACATTAGGTTCTTTATATTGTATCCCATATTGTTACTAGAATATACACCAGTCTGCTCCAGAATCCACAGTATATACTTCTGATCTTGAGCCATGCAAGAGACTTAAGCTCTCGAATCCATACAAGTGACTTCATCCTTTATTCAAGGATTGATTCACTATAAGTTGATATATTGATCTTCTTCTATGATATTATTGGATAACACTTTCATTTGTACCTATTCAATAACCTTTGCAATGCTTGTTGGTCTTGCTCACAAATCTCTGATCACCTATATTTGATCAGTTGCCTCAGTGTAACATATGCTCAGGTTATACTTCCTTCTAATGACGAAGTCCTGGCCTCACTGGTATGTGTTCAAGTGGTGCACACAACTTATTCAAGAATATTATATACAAGAAATATCTTACACAATTTCATCTCATTCTGTCTTCTTGAATTATTAAACACTGTCAACTCAGATATAAGCTCTTATGATATTATTTCTGGCTTCAGTCTCAAATTAATCACACTTCATGCATGAATTTCATGGTATCTAAAACCTTAGAACATTTAGTTATGAACTTTATTGTTATTTTCTTATCAATTATGTTTCAGGTATCTCAATTTATCAAGTGATTATTTGCGTGTTTATGTGCTCATGCACGGTCCTCCTTCAAGCTTTAGTGTCTTGTGCACAAACCTGAATAGGTGTGCACTTGTGATTATTTTTTATTGATGTATTCCATGAAATTTACTTCATAAATTGCATGAAATTATTGTATTACTTCCTTCTTTATTGTATCATGAAAAGGGAAATATCTATCTAAGTATATGTGATCTGCTCGCTAACTTCACATAAGCCAAGTGAGGATTGCAGGTTCTCCTCCTTCTTTCACATGAAGTGATCATTTGATGTCAAGGGTTCTTCGCAAAAATAAAAAGGCACTTCACAAGATCTTAAAAAATCTGTTTTCAAGTTCCTCCATCTTTCCTTCACATAACCAAGAAGGTTTGTGAGATCTTCCTATCCTTCAAGTAAGTATTCGCAAGAGTGTCTCTCATACCCTTATTCCCTTCATGTGATTGTCTACAGTGTATTATTCTCTCCTTCATGTAACAAGATATGCTACGTGGAAGTTCCTTCTTCTCAAAACCAAATGGTTCTAGTAACCTTTATTTGTGATCTAGACAGAGCTTCATGAATATTATTTGTGTGAATGGGTCTGTGGGATTATCTTCCTTCATGAGAAAGGATCTTGTGAGTGCTCTGTTTTCACAATATCTCTCTTGATATATCACATGACAGTGAATACTTCTCTAGACCGATCCTCGGTTTTTGTAGGCAAGGATTACACTACCTATCTCCATTTTCTAAGGTGATCCAAGGACATATTAAACCTCACGAGGATCTCAAGATATCATGAATGTTGATTCTTTCAACTTCTTGCTGGAACGATCATGCTATCCATGTGATAGCTTCTTCTTTATCGCATGATCACTGTGTTGATCATACGATGCCTCAATAGTCTTCTTGTGATGGAATAGTGAACATTGGCATGCCTTTATGAGACGTCTCTTTCAATCATGATGGAAATCCTCTTGATAATCTCAAGATAATTCACATTAAAAATCTATAAAAACAGAGGCTTCTTGCGATCATTGATATTCATGCGATGTCTCAGTGATTGTCTTCAGTTCTTATGAAACCTTATTGTGATGGTTTATTGATTGTCTCTATTAGGCATCATGGTCTTAAGTTCATAATGTGATAGGTTGCTGACTTCATGTGATTGCTTCGTGTGACACCATTATTCTTATGACAGCTTCATGAAAATCATACGGATGTGAGACAAAGTTTCAAGCCTTGCTTTAGTTCATTCAAGCTTTATCTCGATATCTTTGTGGTGTTCAATTGTTTCAAGCTTCACACGAGTAGTGACCTAGTTGAGAGGTTGAAGACAACGATCTTGTTTAAACTAATGGGGCATGGGATTCAATAGATGGTTCAGATCGATCCCTCCAATGGATAGTGAAATATCTATATCTTTTAATGATTTGGGAATAGTACCCCATGCATCTCCATCCCACATCGGTTCTTCCTGAGTTTGACATTGTGGTTTATCAATCAAGTGGTGGAGGATTCTCATTCGAGATAGCTTCTAGGGATCAATACCAGATATTCCCACACACCAGCATCGGCTTCAATCCACCAGCACTCTGGGAATACACCATAAGTCCATCCACTCCTCTTAAGGGACTACACACATCCCAAGTGCACTCTACACACAGGCATGTGCTCTGGGGATTATACACAACCCACTGTCACCTTCTTGCTTACCTAAGTTGTCCTCCCTTGGGTATGGTTGACCTATGTGTCCTGCATGAGCCCTCAGTTGAGGTTGGATTAGATAGCTTGTGGGTTGGACTAATTTTTTAGTTAACTCTAAAAAAGAGTTATCCAACTTCTCATAAGTCATCATGAAAATAATAAGAATAATCTGCATGGCCATCTTTAAAACTTCTTTTTCTCTTCAAACCTTATTCAATGTTGTTGTAAACATAGTGCAACCTCCATCACACATGTTTGTTCCATTTAAGATCAGAAAAATCAATCAATCATTAGTTTTACAAGTATAATTATCCAAACATGGCATCCAATGTCATTAGATGAATCCATAATAATTCTACAGACATCTCCAATTCATGCACCATCACATATTGGCTTATTGACTCAACAGATTCTGCACTTCAAATCATTTTCAATAATACTTACCATCTCTCATGGAATCCCAGATAAAATCAGTGGTGAAAATTATCATCATAAAAACATTGTAAAACAATAACATTAATTTAATTGGAATTTTAAGAATTGGAAGAAGAACTGAACAAGACATGATACTAAATAATAAAAAAAATGAATGAAATAAAAAACACATAGAGAGTAAGAACTTACTATATTTGAAGGCTTAGATAGGGGGTAGATTTTCAAAGGTCAAAGTAGAAAAAGAATCATAGTTGTAAGATTTATTGGGTGAGTTTCAAATTAAAGAAGATGATGGTAAATCCAATAATCGTATGTGAAGGGTTAATAATCAAAGTAAATTTAGGGTAGCTTAATAAATTTCACTACATATCAAGTAGAAGATATTATTTAAGATAATAGGAAACTTACCACTACAAAAAAAATGATGGTTAGTGGCAGTTATTTAGTGGTCTAGTGGTGGTTCATAAAACTGCCATGTATTTCACGGTCTCTAGTCAATTAGTGGCGGTTTATTTTATTTCACAGTGATTTTTTTAAGTGTCATTTTTGGAACATTTAGCAGTGGTTCATTGTTTAATTAGTGGAGATTTTTTAATAAAAAAATATCCACTGGTAATATAAATAAAATAAAAATAACTACTGCAAAGCATTTTGCGGCAGTTATTTTTAGTGGCGGTTAATATGAACCGCCTCTAAATACATTCAGTGATATATGTTTCATGGCGATTACAATAAACTGCCGCTAAATCTGTTTTGATTTAAAAAAAATTAATAAAAAACTATGAATCTACAAAAACTAACATGATATAAACTAAAATATAAATATATGATAATACCATCATTCATACATCACACATCCATAGTCATTCAAATAGCCATTGTCATCACAACCTAAGTCTCAGTCACCCCATACATCAACCAATACCTCGATCATCAATATATACATATAAAATATGTCCAACAACAACCCATGTTAAATATAGATCCATGTCACAACCTCCACTACATATTTCTACCTCTACATCATCTCATCTACTAAAATAGACCACATCATCTCATTAGTTGTGACAAAAAATGAAACAAAAATTAAAACTAAACATAATAAATCAGAATTACAATAGAATAATTGATAAAATTTTAACATATCATGGAAACTAAGAACTATAATGACTACCTTCTAAAAAATGGCATGGATAGGAATGGTTAACCTCCTACCTACTATCGGCATCTTCCACCTCTAATGAAAATCAGAACATTTAGGAAAAGAAATGAAAAAGATAAAAGACATAGAATATATTCAGAATGCTGCACATAAAATTTGTTATTTTGTTAAAAAAACAGAGTAAATTTTAACATAAAACAAATAATATATAATGAAAAACACTTTGAAAATAGAAACATACCTATTTAAGATAATATTTAACACTTGAAACTGAAAAAGAGATAAGTAAATATTCTAATTTATTTTTAAAGCGATGTGCGATGTGCTTGAAATTTATTTAATAAAAAAAATTAAATATGTTGATATCACAGTATGTCCTATATTTAAAAAAAACTAAACGGTGGTTTTCCCATTATTGAATATCAATCTGAGGTCGTTTTCTATGGTTTTAATTGTTCCATGTACGTTTTAATGTTTTAAAACACTAAAAATGTGTTTACGGCCATAATGGGAAAACCATCATTCAAAATGAAATTTTGTCAATTTCTACATTTCATAATTAAATCTAAAGTCATTATCCCCTGATTTTAGGACAATCCGATGTCATTTTTCTAATTTTGACCATTCCACACAGGTTTTAGTGTTTTAAAACACTAAAAACACATTTACGGCCATAACGGGAAAACCGTCACTCAAAATTATGTGTCTTCAGTTCCTAAATTTCAAAATTAAATCAATAGTGTTTTTCCCTAATTTCAAGATAATATGAAATTGTTTTCCTGGTTTTGACTATTCCACGCTTGTTTTAGTGTTTAAAAACAATAAAAAAGTGTTTATGACCATAATGAGAAAACCATCATTCAGAATGACATTTCATTAGTTACTACATTTCAAAATTAAATCTATTGTGTTTTTCCCATGATTACACATCAATCGGAGGTTTTTTCCTAGTTTTGATCATTCTACACACATTTTAATGTTTTAAAACACTAAAAACATGTTTCAACCATAACAGGAAAACCATCATTCAAAATGATGTGCCGTTGGTTCTTATATTTTACAATTAAATCTACAGTCATTTTCCCCTGATTTTAGGACAATATGACATTTTTTTCATAGTTTTGACTATTCTATGCACGTTTTAATGTTTTAAAACACTAAAAATGCATTTATAGCCATAATGGGAAAACCGTCATTCAGAATGATGTGTCATCGGTTCCTATATTTCATAATTAAATCTACAGTGGTTTCCCCTTGAGTTCAGGAAAATATAACATCATTCTTCTAGTTTTTACCATTCCACACACGTTTTAGTGTTTTAAAACACTAAAAATGTGTTTACGACCATAACAGGAAAACCATCATTTGGAATGACGTGTCATCAGTTTCTACATTTTACAATTAAATTTACGGTCATTAAATCCTTATTTTAGGTTAATCTAACATTGTTTTACTAGTTTTTACCCCTTGATACTTTCTTTTAAAGGCTTTTGTACCTTTCATAATTGTTTACTGAGTAATTCTGATCACACTGCATCTCAGATTGATGTTTTTTATGTGTGTACATATCAAAAAAAACTAAGTGGTGGTTGTACCTTGATTTTAGGACAATATGATGTCATTTTCTTGGTTTTGACCATTTCACACACGTTTTAGTGTTTTAAAACACTAAAAATGCATTTAAATCCATAAGGGGAAAACCATCCTTCATAATGACATGTCGTTGGTTCCTATATTTCACAATTAAATCTGTGGTGTTTTCCCCTTGATTTTAGGACAATACGACATTTTTTTGGGGTTTTGACCATTTCAAACACATTTTAGTGTTTTAAAACACTAAAAATGCATTTACAGTCATAATGGGAAAACTGTCATTCGAAATGACATTTCGCCAGTTCCTACATTTCAAAATTAAATTTATGGTCATTTTCCCTTAATTTCAAGACAATCCAAAGTTGTTTTCCTGGTTTTGATCATTCCACAAAAGTTTTAGTGTTTTAAAACACTAAAAATGTGTTTACATCCAAAATGGGAAAACCGTCATTTGGAATGAAATGTCGATGGTTCCTATATATCACAATTAAATGTACGGTCATTTTCCCTTGATTTCAGGGCAATCTGACATCATTTATCTGGGTTTGATCATTTTATGCATGTTTTAGTGTTTTAAAACACTAAAAACATGAGTTTCATCAGTTATTACATTTAAAAATTAAATGTATGGTCATTCTCTCTTGATTTTATGATAATCCGACATTTTTTTCTATTTTTGACCATTCCATACACATTTTAGTGTTTTAAAACACTAAAAATGTGTTTATGGACATAACAGGAAAACCGTCATTAGGAATGATGGGTTGTCAGTTCCTACATTTCAAAATTAAGTATATGGTCATTTTCCTCTGATTTCAGTATAATGTGATATCTTTTTTCTAGTTTTGACTGTTCTATGCACATTTTAGTGTTTTAAATCACTAAAAATGCGTTTACATCCATAACAGAAAAATCATTATTCAGAATGATGTGTTGTAAGTCCCTACATTTCACAATTAAATGTATGATTTTCCCCTTATTTTAGGACAATAAAATATAATTTATTTGGTTTTGACCATTCCACGCATGGTATAGTATTTTAAAACACTAAAAACGCAATTACAACCATAACGGGAAAATCGTCATTTGAAATGATATGTCATCGGTTCCTAGATTTCAAAATTAAATGTACGGTCATTGTCCCATGATTTTAGGATAATATGATTTCATTTATCTAGTTTTGATTGTTCCAAGCATGTTTTAGTGTTTTAAAACACTAAAAATGTGTTTACGGCCATAACAGGAAAACCATCATTCAGAATGATGTGTTGTCGGTTCATACATTTCACAATAAAATGTATGATCATTTTTATCCTAATTTCAGGAAAATATGACATTGTTTGTCTTATTTTTACCGTTCCATGCACTTTTTAGTGTTTTAAAACACTAAAAATGCATTTATGGTCATAACGAGAAAACCGTCATTCAGAATGATGTTTCGCCAGTTCCTAAATTTCACAATTAAATATACGGTCATTGTCCCCTAATTTTAGGGAAATATGATGTAATTTTCCTATTTTTGACCCCCCCCCCCAAAAAAAACTTGTTTTTAAAGGCTTTTATACCTTGTATAAGTGTTTACCAAGTCAAAACCAAGAAAACAAGCTCGGATTTTTTTAAAACTTATGGATAATGATCTATAATTTATTATTAATGTATAGTAATCAACCACGCATCAATCCAGCATAATAAATGGTCAGTATAACTCGAAATTTTTGTTTTCTATATAAAAATTTCATTTTAGTTTTTTTATAGATGTTGTATGTGTTATTTGAAAAGTCAATGGGCTTGAAACGGAGTCAAGGACATAAAAATGTAAAAACATCTAGAAATAGAAAACACAACACTTTATAAGTATATTATAAAATTTACTCATATCTTTTAAATTATTTATAAAAGAATGTTAAATTAATATTACATTTTCTTGAGTATCAAAGACCTTATTTTTCCAAGTTGTAGGCATATGCTTCCAATATTTATATGTTTGAAAAATGCATTAAATAATTAATAAAATATAAAGTTTTTTTGAAAAATGGCATACATACCAATAACGGTAACCTGCCAATATCCCCTAGATGGAGGGGTGACCAACTGATCCATCACTAGAGGTGAATCAGGTGATGGGCTACCAACAACATCTGGGGAAAAGGCTGGCTCACTAGCGGTCTCAGGTATAAAAAATCACCAGGATCCACAGAAGATGATAGTAGTGGTGGTGTGCTTTGAGATGTCTATCATCTAGAATCCTGATTTTTTTTTGTTCTCAGCATTCCTATATTTCAAATGGTTAAAGTATATTAAATATATAAAAAATTCAAAACTAGAATATTTTTACAAAAAAAAAACTAGAACAATGTATATATGTACAAAACACTTATTAATGATGAATTTTAATATGATTTCATTACCAATTTATACATTCAATTATCTTCATCTTCATTATCTTCATTATTATCAACCTCCATTGTGACGATTTCTTCATTTTCACCATCTCTTGTAAGTTCTACCATTTTGATATTGTCAGGAAAAAACTGTTCAATATTTTGTGGTTGATGAGGTTCATTATCACAACGCACCAATTGATCTTCATCGCCCATATCATATAATTTTTTTTCTTTAAGTGTACAAAAACACTCCAACCTTCATGTATTTCATCATCCACATAATAAACCATCTTCACTTATGAAGCCAAGATAAATGGATCATGCTCTGCACACTCACCAGTATCCATAAAGTGAGAGAAGTTTACAGAAGTAAAATGTAATGAATCTTTCATTATACCGCTATCAATGTTGACCCACTTTCATTTGAAAAGGTAAATTGAAAACTGGCCATGATAGTTTAATACAATTATATCAATAAGTTTCCCATAGTATCCCACCTCTACAAATTTAAATACACTACTATTTTTAGTTTTCAAGTCTTCTTCATGATAAATTGTATGAAACTTGAAACCAAGAATATTGTAGGTATCTAATCACTTAGCCTGCCTTAGAGGGACTCGATCCAAAAACTTCAAATCATTAAATATTTTAACTTGATTGTTAGAATTCATTATCTAGACAAAAAGATATAATATTTTACATTTAACATAGATAAAATAACTACATTTCAATAATATAAATATGAGTATATACTTACACGATGGGAAAACCATTCAACAATCTCCTTATTAATAGCTTTTGTTAATTCTAGCTCATTTTGAGCTCGACCCCTTAATCACCTCTTTGTTTGCAGTCACAATTATTCAATAAATGGATATGCAATAACACTATTGAGTAGTACATATCTATGTTCTTATAGAAACTCCAATTCGGTCAGTGTGAAATTTTACCCCTTTCTAATTGGTCTTCCAATAGTTGGAAATACCAATGACTGATTTTTAGAACTAGAATTAGTGAAGATGTTGTCATCACGTCCAACATGATTGAATCTAGTCTCAATACCATCCAAATACCTAGAATATAATTTCAAGCACTATTTAGCTATGTAACCTTCAGCAATATACCCTTTTGGTTGATCTTTATTCCTCGCATATGATTTCAAATGACCTAAGTACCTGATGAAGAAAAATAAGAAACATATTAAAAAAATTAAGCAATGATTTCATAAAATAAAATTCACCAATAAAAAAATATCAACGTACCTCTGAATTGGATACATTCATCCATAGTGTACCGGTCCACCAAGTTTATCTTCTTCAACCAAATGAACAGTTAAATGAATCATGACTGTGAAGAATGAATGGGGAAATAACATCTCCAAATGACATAGTGTCAAAACAATTCCTTCTTGAAGTTTATCAAGCTCGGTTGGATTTAGAGTTTTTCCACAAAGATCACTAAAAAGGTACAAAACTCAACTAGAACCGCAGTTAGTTTTTTAGGTAAAGTATTATGTAAAGCCAATGACAACAACCCCTCCATAAAAATATGTGATTTGTGACTTTTCAATCCATGTAACTTTCAATGTTTTAAGTCAACACACCATGATATGTTACTTGAATATCTATTTATAACTTTTACATTCTTTAAAGTTTGGAGGAATATGTTTTTATTATGATTTTTCATTGTAAAAATAGTTGAAGGATACTTACCATTATCATTTACCCACAAACCCTGATTTATATTAATTGAATCCAAATCCTTATGAGCATTAAGGTGGTCCTTCGATTTACCCTTCTTATTAAGCACTGTAAAAATTACATTATCATATATGTTCTTCTCAATATGCATTAAATCGTGATTATGATGTATCAAATTAAACCCCCAATAAGGAAGTTTAAAAAATATACTCTTTTTCTTCCATTATTGTGTTCCAACTTCTTCAGATAATGTACCTCGTACCCTTTTCCCCCATTATTTAAACTGATGACATTTTCCAAATTCTTCAGTGACATTCATTAATTGTCTCAAGAATTCTGAGCTAGATAACACCTTTGGTGACTTTCTCATTTCAATATCTCTATTAAATCGTGTCTTGTTAAACCTAAATTTATGAGAAGAATTAATAAATCTATGATGACACATAAAACACCATTTTTTCTATGAGGTAATTGTTGAGGTTCAAAATCAAAATTACAAAATGGAAAAGTCAAACCAGTATGAGTGTTCCAACTAGATAAATTTCCTAGTCCAAGAAAGTCACTAATTGTCCACATTAAAGCAGAATGCATTTTTAATAGTTGTATCATTAAATCATCATATTATTCTACTCCATCATCCCATAATTCTCACAATTATTTGATTAGAGGTTAGAGGTATACATCAGTGTCATTTCCAAGCATTTTATTTTTAGTTTTAATCATCGAAATAATGAAATAAATCTTCTTTATACACATCCATGGAGGTAGATTATAGGGAATCAAAACAACTATATGAATTCTATAATTAGTAATTAAAGTAACAAAAGAGTTAAAACCATCAGAAACCAATCCCAAACGTGCATTCCTAGGATTTGAAGAAAAAGATGGATATAGAGAATCAAACATATTCCATGATGTTGAATATTTTGAATGTCTCATTAATACATAATTACTATCCTAAGCATTCCACTTCATGTTGAATGTAGTCTTAGACAACATGAATAATATTTACAAGCATGGTTTTAGAGGAAAGTAACGTAATAACTTTATAGGAGTTTTCTTATTTCATTTCTTCTTGGGGTTTCATTGATTTATACTCTCATTGTCGTTCATTTACTTCCATATTCTTGTATAACATATTGTGCATTCTTCTTTATCAGAATCTTTTCCCAATAAAGCATGCAATCATTAGGGCATGCAGGTATCTTTGTATAATCAAGTCCAAGTTGTTGATGATTTTCTTCATCTCATAGAATGATACAGGGATCTTAGCTTCACTAAATGCATCATGAAACAACTCTAAAATCATGGAAATTTATTTTTTAGTAATTCCACAAAGACACTTTATATTATACAACTTATATAGAAAATACAACTTTGAATACTTGGAACACCCTTCATACAGTTCTTGTTGTCCGTCTTCAACTAATTCAAAAAAATCATTTTTTTATCACTGAAGTTCGGAGTAATATTGACCTGCTCAAGATCAACTGAAGGTTCTGTTGATCTATTGAAATCTTGGACATTGTATTCTGCAAAACCAAATGCATAATTTAAAAAAAATTGAAATGAATTATCCTATGTCTGGTCACTTTGTATTTTGTTGACAATATTGTCATTATTTTGACTTTCCATAACACTTGATTCACCATGCCAAATCCAACATATATATCGAACAAAAAATTGTTTCAATATCAAATGATCATATGCTTTATTTCAATTTAACCATATCTTGAATTTACAATTAAGACATGAAAATTTTATTCTACCATCCACTGATCAGTTTGTAATTGCATAATCTAAAAATTATTACAAACCCTTGGCATATTGAGGTGTGTTTCATGGTAAATTAATCCAACTTTTATCCATAGTTATTGGATTGTATTCTCCTTGTACATTCAGATATAAATATATAAATGTTTAATCAAACAAGTAAAATCAAAACTAAATATCATCCAACTTCACCATTGACTCTTTCATAACAACTATAAAGGAAAATGGGATGAATCAAATAATGAATTTTTCTTACTAAACTTCTAATATAAAAACATGAATCAAATAAATTATTATTTCTCACAAACATAGATGAATGAGATGAATCAAATAAAATATAATGGTGTATTCTACCCTAGCATTGTAACTAAGGAGGGTACATTTTGTTGAAAAATTAGCTACATTAATCAATGTCCAAACCATTTCCCATGATATAACTAAGACCAAGAGCACCAATTAAAAAATATGAATGCAGAGTATAATTTATTTGGATATCATAATATGTCGTGCATACCCAAAATATTTAACTCTATATGTCTATATTCTATTAAATTGGTTTAGTGTGAATTCATGTTGTTCCATGAATTATATAAATCAACTCTGTTCACATAACTTCAAATCGGATGTTCCTTAAATTTCAGCTAAACATAAAAAACATGAAGTTAACATAAATTTGAATAATGTCTATTGTGATTTTCAAATAAAATGATAAAAAATTAATCATTCGACTCAACAAAAAAAAATACACACTATAATTAGTTTTATTAAAAACCATGTTAGTTAAAATAAAATCAATGAAACTATGTTGGTTGTTCTAGTTACCATAATCAATAATTGATTATCATTTATGAAAAACTTAACCCTAACTACTCTGTCATTATTTGATAGATTTTATTAAACTAAATGATTCCTCACATATTCATAAAACATGAACCATTCTAATAAATTTAAAAAGGGTATAATATCTCATTTTCAGCGCCTTTATCCTTAGAGACCTTGCTTGGGTTGGTGATGAAACCATGTGTGACCCCAAACCCTACCACCAATTGGTCATGAGTTGAAAAATAACCTCAATTATGTATCTATCAAAAATTGGAGGCATTAACTTGTATAGAACAAAGTGGAATTCATTAATATCAAATACAAACCATGAAATTATGAACTATCTAGATTCCATAATTGACATATATCATAAACAATTTTTTTTTAATTTAACACAACATAACCAAAATTAATGATTGTTATAACTCCAAACAACTAAATGCAAAATCCAAATAACACATTATAAATCAAAATTACATATATATTTATTTTCTAATGAATAAAAAACAAATTATATATTGTTTTTATCACCCATGATTGTCCATCTAATGCTACTCAATAATAGGATGGGGATGATACGACCTTTAGGGGAGTCTGTGCTGCCGTCAAGGAGGGGATCTGAGCCAGGCAGAGGGATCTCAGAGGGGGGGTTTGCATCACTGCTAAAGAGGGGAACCGAGATGAGGTGAGGAAGGTCGGGGGGGGTTGTGTCACCGGAGAGTGGTCGGATAGGTGGTTGGGGTCATGGGGGTCAAGTCAGGGGGGTCACGAAGGTCGGGGGTCGCGGACTTGGGGTCACCATCGGGGAGAGTAGAGGAGGAGGGGTGGGGGGACAGGGGGTCATGGGCTCGGGTTTACCATCAGGGAGAGGAGAGGAGGAGGTCAGGAGAGGTGGGGGTGGCATAGAGAGAGTGGGGGAGGGAGATGGATTGGGGTTTTTTAAAACATCTAGTGGCGGTTTTATGAAATTGCTGATATATTATATTTTTTTAAATTGGATTTATTTTGTGGGAGTTACTAGAACCACTACAAATAAACCACCGTGAATAAAACACTACTAACCATCACTTTTTATAGTGTATAAATCATTTACCTTGATAGAAACTCGTTTATTTCCCATCATTTTTCATCATTCACTACACACATTTTCCAAAATTAGCTCCATTCAACATTTTCGATTCGCTACCATGATGAAAGAAATGTTTAGATGTGGGAGGAGATATATTTTTTGAAGTGTGAAGAAACACCAAGACCCCTATTTATACTAAAAATCTAACCCTCTGACATTAATTGCATCAAAATAATGATTCCATAAAATTATATAATATCCCTCTGTGATATGAAGAATAAATTCCTTAACTTGATTATGTTAGTTAATCCTTGAACAACATTTTATAATTTCAATTATCATATTAATTATTTATCCATTTATTGTTTATTTATGTGTTATCACAATATATGAACATATTTATGTGTTATGTAAACATATTAATTTATTTATAATTTCAAATGTTTTGATATAAACTTCTTTTACAAATTTCATAGATGTTTTTTTACACATTTAATATAAACTATTTCCATAAATGTTTTCCCATTTTTTCACGTGTTGTTTTTTCCATAAAGGGGTGTTTCCCCTGTTCCCTATATAATACGCACACAACCCACACAGAAAAACCCAATGGTTGCACCCCTAACATATTATGTATTATGTTTATACATTTGATATTTATTTTTATAAGCCACACAACATTCCCTTTTTTCATCAATGTCATGTTTTTTGTAATGTGTGTACTAAATACAATCCAAACCCACATTTACAATTAATTGGTTTTAAATTATATTATATTTATTATTTTATATGTTGATCAATTCTCAATCTCAAAATTTTCATAATTATTGTAAATTCAATAGTAAATATAACATAATTGATTCCAAATTATTCCAAAATAAATAATCAACTAATAATTAATTAAACTAAAACTCTGAAAATATATTTTGCAAGTACGTAATTATTTTAATCAATGCGTAAGAAATTATCAGTATGTAGTGTTCTTTAAATTAATGCGTAAAATATATTTCAACGCATGATATGTCCTACTTTGTTAAAAATTGATGTGTCATGAAACTTTACCAATATGTAATATTTTTCAATTCAAAAAAAATTCATACATGATATAATTTCAATCCCATCTATTAAATGTAATATACAAGACTTAGCCAGATTTTGGAAATGAAATTTAAACCATAGAATTATAAAATTAACTAAAATGGATATAAGTCTTTTTAAACCTCCATAGTTATTAGAAAACATCCCCCAACACCCACAACATTCAAGAAATGTTAATGTAAGAATCCAAAAAATTCAAACCCTTACATTCCAATGATAGAAGATTCCATGAACAGAAGTAAGGAGAGGGGAAGAAAAGAAAGAATAAGAAAAAAAATGTGTACACATGGATTTACATGGTTCGGGGATAATCTCTATGTCTATGGAGTGATAGAATAAAAATCACTATATCCCAGGACAAAATAAAGGGCATATTCTCAGAGTACAAAATCCTTAACTCAAACTGAGTTTATAAAGCTACACAATGTTATAGTAACTCGCGTTATTGTAATGCCAAAATCCACATAGTTGGTCTATTGTGTTATATTAAAGTCTATGGAATTATAATACCCCTATTAGTAAAGCCAATGTTGCTATAATACCATGTCAAAGTTCACATTGTTATGGTATATGTTATTATTGTTGTCGGTTAGCTATGTTGTAGTTGGTGGTTAGCTCTATCACAGGGCCTCCAAAAATGTCGGCTGGAAGCCTTCGGCCCTCGGAGCCCCAGCTAGGGGCAATGCTCCCCCCTAACCCACAATAACCTCACCATGGAGGTTGAACCCTGCAAGTTTCAAACTGATATACAACATGTGGTGATAGAATTTGGATCAACTTAATTTTATAGATTAGACTTCACCATTCCAATACCAAATACATTTGTAAAATGATCTACAAGTTTCGAACCTCTATGTCTACAGGTTTCTTTCCTTTATACCCCACCCCTGGACCTACCATGTACATTTATGAAATGATATGCATTGTGGTCAAGAGGACACTTGGTGACTCACTATTGGTTGTTAGATCCACTTATCATTTAAGAGTTTTTCATAATCATATATCTATTCAAAACTCACTCCTTGTTGTAATGATTTTCCCCTAACATTCTCACTTGAGTGTCATCATTATTTCCACAACCTCATCCATGACATTTGAGAAACATTCATCAAATTATAATGAACTATTTAGATACATCCTTATAATCTAAGAGTAAAAATTTTCACATGGAATAGTGGTTGATAATTTTTTTCCCCAAAAAATCACTACTAATACAAAAATATAGGATCTATTGTGAAATCGATCGAACACTGATTGAAACCATGAATAATTTCAAAAATAGAAATGTAAGACCGATTGTAGGTGAAGCACATCGTTGAGAAAGAGAGTGTTGAATTTTCATATGATGATGGTGATGACAAATAGAAATATAAATACAATAGAAATATAAGAAGTAAATAAAATAACACAATGTAGATCCCCAAAAAACATCCACCTTTTATTAACATTTCTATGTATATATAGTGTATAAATACTACCAAAATTTTCTATGTGAAAATTTGGGCACATAAAGGGGTTTATTGGGAATGGGAATTACCATAATTATGACATTCACATTTAATATTTCATAACACTCCCCCTTGAATTTCATAATTTCATGGAATCTTATATAATCTTCACTTAAAAACCCCTGTGGGAAAAATAAGTGAAATCAAAGTAATTGAATTACATGTCATGCTACCTCATTAAAAACTTTACCAAAAACCCAGTGGGAAAAAAACTAATGAAGGGAAAAAGAGTGCATCATTCCCAACTCTCCCTGATTATATCTTTTAATTGTGTCTTTGGGAGATGGTAGGAAGACCATAGGTAATAATGAATAGTCTCATTAAAAATTACAACTCATGGGTAAGACCAACAAATTCCATTAATTATAGATACTCATAATAATTTATAACATTCCCTTGGATATCTATTATGATGTATGATTGCCTCATTAAAAACCTCGTCAAGGAAAAACCCTTCAGGGGAAAACCCTTTGATTAAGTAAAAAGAGTACAGTAACATTAAGTCCCTAGAGTGTTGCCTCATTAAAAACCTTATCAAGAAAACTCAGTGGGAAAAACTTGAATAAGGGAAAAAGAGTACAATAGTTACATATCTCACTCATAATGATAATCATTTAACTTATATAATGTCTATGATCAATTCATAACCAAAACAATCAGTTTTGAATTTTTGGAATAATAATAATTTATACCCTTTAGATTTCAATGAATAGGGAGGAACATTACCTTGCATCATAATATGATTTATTGTTATTTTCAAGGTACATATGCACATGTACATGTATATCCTTTAGGGATAAATAAAATGTGCATTTATATTTAATCCTTCTAGGATAAATATGTTCTTTATTAACCCCTCATGTATGAAATATATCACTTTTAGAAACAATAGATTTAATTATTCATTAAGGGTAAAACCATTCCAAAAATTTAATATTTCATCTTCAGGATGATTAATTCAAAATACAAGGACATTCAATGCAATTTTATGATCAACAAGTCATTGATTTTAGAAAACTCTTCGAGAGTTTAGTTGTTTTTCAAAACATCTTAATAATAAAATTATTTATACAAACTATGTGTATGACAACTCTTCTTTTTATTACACAATTAAACATAATTTATTGCATAAACTTCACTTGATACAATATAGAAGATCGATATGTCTAGTGTCTTTGGGGCTTAGGATCATTACATAACAACTTAAAACATGAAATACAACATCTTTATTGAAAACTTCTATTACATGACCCACTACTATAAATTTAACCTATACCAACAGTTTAAAAACCGTTGGGATAGACCATAAAACCATTGGGATAGTGTATCCCAATGGTTTAGTAAACTGTTAGTATACTGGCCGTAGGGATATCCCTTTACCAACGGTTCTATGTGAACCGTTGGATTAGACTGAATTATATTTCATATACCAACGGTTCAGGTGAACCGTTGGCAATTAGAGATTTTATTTCATTTTAGCAATGGTTCACAAGAACCGTTGGGATAGGTATTATCTATCCCTGGAATAAATACCCCTACTTTCATGCCTACTGCACTTGCACCTAAAATTAAAAATAATAGCACAATAATTGATTAAAAATAGCAGGACTGTTGCTATATATATACAGCCATCCACTGCCTATTACACCTCCAATACAAATCATCACTTGCACCTAAAATTAAAAATATCAGCACCATAATTGATTAAAAGCAGCAGCACCACTGCTATATATATGTATCCATCCACTACCTATTACACCTTCAATACAAATCACACTTAATTGATTAATTGCACTAAATTAATCTAAACACAAATAATTATTGAACAAAATATACCATACAGAAACAAATTAGATAGACTTTCTCATTCTATAAAATTCAATATCTGATATTCTCATACATCAAAGGGAAATAACCAAAAATGTGGAGTAAAATAGAGGAAGTAGTGGGTGAAAATTGAAGCCAAATGGATTTTGTATTTGGTCATCATGGCTGAATAAAACCCCCCTCACCCACGACACCATCAACAAAGGTGATGGATGAGAATTTTGACTCCGAGTATCTATCCATGGACATATTCTTTGGCTTCTCTGCCTACCACAAACATGCAACAGCTCAAGATATGAATCATTAAAATAGGATTACACTACGTTTGGTTCGACAAATACATTTTGATGCACCAAACACATCCTGACAAACAAATTGAAAAACAAGAAACTTACATATTTCATTCATCACTCTTTTTGCTTGTGCTCATAGATATCATGAGAATGGCAGCTTGTCTCGGATGGAAAATGCACCCGCACATTGCACACCTTTTGCACCGGCTTCACCCTTTTATCATGATCCAAACAAACATGGATATAGTTAGCAGTGCTATCTTTGTGGTTAGTCAGACCCCACCGGATGGCCATGCCACCATAATCAACATGGAGTTTATCATTTCATTCAAATGGGACAATCCTACCAGGAATTATGTCTCCCATAGAGAGTAAAAAAATGAAATTTTTAAGCGAAGTTACCCAAACAAGACACGACTTTGAGTTGGGTCCGGATCCATTAGAAACTTCATCTTCACTTTCGGGATTATTGTTCGGATCCTTGTTAATGACATCCCTTGGGATCCATAGACCAATTTCTTGGAGCAGTATAAGCCAGTTTGTCTCCACAGCTCTAAGTAACAACTCTTCAGACACACTCATTCACATCATAGAGAATGGAATGATAGAAAATGCTACAGTCATGGCCCATATATGATGGAATGATAGAAAATGTAATGGTCCTGGCCGATAGAGATTTTTTTAGTTACAAGGTTATCATTGTAATTAGTTTTAACATGGTTGAATACAAAAATAATACCTTAATTAATTCAATTATCACATCCACTGAACTATATCAAATAAAGTTAATTAATTTGTAAATGTTTTTTATAAAGATAAATCCAAATTACTTTTAATAATTTAATATGAGGTACCTATTTAAAGTTACTCCCTTTATAAAATATCTTTATTGAAAAACCAAAATATAATTTAATGTATGATATGTCTCAGAAAAATACTAAATTAAAATTATCATTCTGAAATAAACATGATTAAAAATTCATGTACACATACTTATACACTTGATCTCTTATATCTCATGTGACATACCCGCTCATGAATAAATCATCTTCAACTAATAGTAAACCAATCATAATAAAAATTAGAGTTTAGAATTATATAATTGATTAATTATATTAATAAAATAAAATACTAAAAAATTTAAACCCTCAAATATTACTATGTAAAATTTTCCAAGGTTATCCTATAGAATGGAAAACAAGTGTGATAAAAAAATAAATTTGAAAAATATTCCAACATTTATAAAAAATAGTTATAGAAATCAATAACCCATTGCATGAAACTAGTAACCATGTCATCATGACATAATATAGGAAAAAAATGAAATATCCTCAAACATAACCTAATTGAAATGGTTTGATCTCCTATATTTTAAATCTCATCTATTATATATGGTCCATGACCCTAACTATACAGATGCACTCGATTAACATATTTATGTTTTCTATTCATTCCAAACTGTTGATTCACCAATCTCTTTCATTCCTTTTATCATGATTTTTTCTATCTCTATCTAAAAAAACATTGTACCAAACACACCAAATAAAAAATTCTAGAAAGATAAGAATTTTCAAATTGGGAAAATAAAACAATTAAATCCATGATACTATAATCAAAAATCAATCTTTAGTATGAGGGAGAGACAAAGACAGGGGGTTCCAGATTCAAAAAACTAGTTTATTTCTATGTTTAACATTACAATATTTTATGAATGATGAGTTCGAACAATCAATCACGTAAGGGGTTCATAATTCAAAGTGGATAAAATAAACAAACAAAACATTGTTCAGGTTTACAGCCTGATTGAAATTGAACCAGAATGAAAAAAAACAAAATAAATGGATGTAGAAGATAAATCGATAGAACTTACTAATTTGAAGTGGAATATGAAACAATAATACAAAAAAAAGGATGGATCACCGCTGGGGAGGTCGGGTTCACAGCGTGTGAAAAACATGGGTGCTCTGATTATAGGAAACTAATTCCCCCCTCTTGGTGTGACGACATCATTCAACTAGTTTATTGAGAATAAATTGGTTAATAATCTTTGATTCATTTATAAACACTAAGAAATCACCCAAAATAAAACAAGTCATAAGATATAACATAGTGGAAAATTATTGATTTGAAGTGGAAGATAAAAAATGACTTAAATTGAGATGGGGCCAGTTGGGAAGAACTTGAACTGCATGCACTACAAAGAGCTGCTGGGAAGAACATAAAATTTTAGGAAGAATGGAACCATAAGCACTAGTAATGGGACGCTGGGAGGAACTACAAAGAATAATGGGAACCGCTGGGAAGAAGAGGAACTGCAACTGTGGGAAGAAGGGGGCGCTGCGAATCTGGTTTAGGACTTCTCTACGCTGATCGGGTCTAGATTCGGGAGGGTTGGGAATTTTTTATGCGGAAAATCCATCCCTATAGGTTTTAAAACCCGTCGGGACAACCCACACAAGTGCGCCGTTACTTTTTTTTAGGTAAGATATACCAACGGTTTAACAAAATCATTGGTATATTGGCACATATTCCCACGGTTTATATAAACCTTTGGGGAAAGTTTATTTCTAACACATATTCCAATGGTTTTATTTAACCATTGGGAAATACTCTTATACATAGCCTATTTCAACAGTTTTTATAAACCGTTGGAATAGTAGTGTTGGGATAGAGGGTATTTCCAGTAGTGACCACTACATTCCCTCGTACTTATCATTGCATGGGATAACCTAAGGACATGCATAAAAAAGGGTGAGTTATAAAGCCCAGTAAGGGAATAATCATGGAGTAACATGAGGAATACAATACATGTTAGACAATAGGCATATCATTAGAGAAAAATAGAAGCATAAACATAAAGGCATGATAAAACATGATAATCATAACATGGAAATGTGGCAACAACACTTAACATGGAATTAGCATGAGCCAATGCTCATTACACATGGAGAATGAGTAAATCCTCATTGAACATGAATCACGAGTAAAACCTTGTTTCACTTGAATTATAATGATTAAACACCCATTGAACATGACGTATCATGATACTATTCTTAACCCAATGCATTGGATCACTATAAGGGCTCACCCTTAAATATTTCATTTTATATTAGTGTGCCACATGGATCATAAAACATTGAATCAATCAACATAATCTTTTATTCCATGATAAACGAATGTGCAATAAATACATGAAACTATTTAAACAATAAGTAAATGTTCATAAAGGTGAATACCCTTGATAGAGAAATGGGCGTGGTATTTACTACACAGTGACTTTGGCTTAGAAAAGTGCGGTGTAATTTCGGCAGCGTAACGGCGTGACATAAGAACGCATAAAAATGGTTGATGAGAGATAAAGGGGTGTATCATAATATTTACATGACATAGACAGTAAGGGGGTCATATACATACATGTCCCAACAAATGTAATAGAATTTAGATTCATGATACAAAATAATTTCTTGAATGTAAATGAAGAGAGAGAAATTCCTTTCAGAATTTCAGCATAGTAACGGGTGTACATGGGAGGCATTTAATGAGAGAGAAAGGAGTCTCCCATCATTAAAACATAAATAGGGCAGTATGGGGGAGGTTCAAAACCATACCCCGACATTTATAATTTAAATTAAAAGGTAATAACAATTTAAAGAATATTGGACAAAAATAAGAAATGAAGAAAAACCCTTACTTGGAAGTGTGCTTCCAAAGGCTTGAGAGAGGTTTGAGAGAGGATTATTGGGAGATTGGGGCACCTTGGGAGGATTATATATAGAGGAGGGTAGAGTTTGGAGAACTCCAAAGGCTTTTAGTGAGGATAAAGTGGGAGCTTGGGTGAGTTTATATAATAAAGGTGAGGGAATTCTTTATTATTTAGGTTTGGGACACCTCACATTAAACTAATACAAACCACAAACAATACCATGGTTTTTGGCAAAGAGAAGTGGAAAACAATATTTTATAAGGCCAAAGTCTTAACTTCTTAAAATAATGTGGTTGATTATGTGGAGGTGAGTCACACTCCCAAGGAAAACAATTTAAAAAGACAAGATGTTTAATAAGCCTTGAAGGGTCCATTGATGCTTTGTAAAATAAGTCAAACAAACCCAAAATCACATTATTTTAATGGTAAAACATATATTGTCCGAAAATAAGGCTTATAGTATTTTATTACATCACTATTGGGTCATTATGATGTCATAAAACACATTATATATTTAAACGGTATTTAATTTTTACCCAAAAATTTGACTCTCAGAAAATTATAAAAAATTTACCATTGGATAATTTTGAAATCCTGATTCCAGAAATAATATTTATTTTATCTAAATATTTTTCTAAATATTCTATTTTTCACTTTTAAAATAAAAACTGACATTTATCAAAAATTCACGGGTTTTGATAAAAATGGATTTCAAACGTTAATAAAAATTACGATTGCATTCATAAAATTATAAAATAATTTATATTTAATAAAAAACAATTTAATAATAATAATAATATTTTATTAAAATATTATTTAATTCAAAAATCCATTAATTCATCAAAATAGATTTCTTAGTTGAATATTAACTAAAAATACTATTTGTGATTTAAAAACCATATACAATGTAACAATAATAAAATGAAGGTATATTCATTATTACATACAAAAATAATGTACATAACCCCTTATAACACCCGTATAAGATTGAAGAGTAAGGTGTGTGATGGTGACAGACTCTTAGGGTGGCTCGGATAACATTGCTCGGGTGGTAATCTCTATCAACTTCCATTTCTCTCGTAGGCGGTCCCGCTCCAGCTTAACATATTCAAGCTCGACTTGGGCTTGGTCAAGAGCAAAGCCCAATGATGCCACCTCATTTCCGAGCTCTAAAAAATGGGCTTTGTATGGGGAACATCTACTGGATGAGGCCATCGCTTCCTTTTTCTGAGTAAATTGTATTTGTTAAAGCCCTATATTTATACTAATCATATTATCATTGTTCAACGGCTATATTAGCAATGGTCACAATTCTTAACATAAAACCAAATAAGTTGACATTTTATATAAACATTTTATATAAAGATACATTTAATTAGATCAAGAGTGATTTCCATTAATGAAAGTTTGGGTGGTTACAATCTTCCCCCCTTAAAAAAAATCGCCCTAGAAATTTTCTTTTCCCACACTAAAACAGACATGGGTAACTCTGCTTCATAATTTCCTATGATTCCCACATTGTTTCTTCAAACTTGTGGTTTTTCCACAACACCTTGATGAGGGGAATTGTCTTATTTCATAGAACTTTTTCTCTATGATCTAAGATCTTCATTGGTTGCTCCTCATAAGAAAGATCATCCTCTAATTGTACCACCTCTGAAGAGAGTACATGTGAAGGGTCTGGTATGTACTTAATTAGGAGGGATACATGAAAGACATCATGTACTTTTTCCATGGTAGGTGTAAGTGCTAGTTGATAGGCCACATCCCCGACATGATCAAGAATCTCTAAGGGGCCGATGTACCTTGGACTTAACTTCCCTTTCTTTCCAAATCTCATGACCTTCTTCCATGGAGATATGCGTAGAAAAACCATGTCTCCAACTTTAAACTCAAGGTCTCATCGATGGTTATCTGTACAACTCTTATGTCGACTCTGGGCTGACTTGATACGTTGTTGAATGGTTTTCACCTTCTCTACCATTTCTTCGACCATTTCTGGTCCAAGCAACTTATGCTCACCGACCTCATCCCAACACACCAGTGTTCTACACCTTTTCCCATAAAGGGCTTCATATGGTGTCATTTGGATACTTGAGTGGAAACTGTTATTATAATATAACTCAACTAGAGGAAGATGTTGATCCCATCCTCCTTTAAAGTTCATTGAGCACGCTCTCAACATGTCCTCAAGTGTTTGGATAGTCCGCTCGGATTTGCCATCATTTTGAGGATGATAGGACGTATTGAAGTTCAGTTCAGTATTCAGAGCATGTTGAAGACTCTTCCAAAACTTAGAGGTGAATCTTGGATCTCAATCGGACACAATAGATAGTAGTACTCCATGCAGCCATACCACTTCCCTAATATATATCTATGCCAGTTGATCCAATGAGAAATCCTCCTGAATAACAATGAAGTGTGCAGACTTTGTAAGACGATCCACAACAACCCAGATTGCATTGTTGCCTTTGGATATATTCGGATGTCCGGTGTCAAAGTCCATGGTGATGTTATCCCATTTTCATTCTGGTATGGGCAATGGTTGCATCATCCCCTTAGACTTCTACCTCTCTGTCTTCACTTGCTGAAACACCAGGCACTTTGATATATATTCAGCGATCTCATTCTTCCAGTTGATTATAGCCTTGTTCTATCAATGGGTATTATGGAAGATAATCTATTGGAGTTGATTGAAAATTGTTTTTGGGATTCATTGGACACACAGAAACAGAAAGGGGACTAGAGAAGAGAAATTAGGGTGAGAACAGAGAATTTGGGGTGAGAAAAGAAGATGAATCTCTAAGGTAACTTACTTGGGTCCCCGGCAATGGCGCCAAAATTTGGTTGCTCCCAAATTTACCCTATAGGTATGTGGTTTTTGTAGTAAAGGTAGGGGTCGAATCCACAGGGACCGAAGAAGAAACCTAGAGACACTCTGATTTTGGAAGTATTTGGCTATACAGTGGCCAACTATTTGGATTGGTTTGATTTGAATAACTACTAATTTAATTTAAAGAAAACAAATTAAAACATACAATTACTTAGTCTAAAACAATTAATAGAGATGATTTGATCCTAAGTTGTTACTAGGGTTAGATTGAATGTATTTATTTTCTTAAAACCTTTGCTTCACTAATTCAAGACATATCCACAAAATGATATAATTCCTCAACATCATTCACCAATTTAATCCCTACATAATTCCAAGTCTAATCACCAATGCACTTAGAGGATCAATTTAATAATCACTCCAAGGAATTGGATCGTACTAGCACTTGAAATTTGTCATTGTTAAAGTTGGTGAAGATGAAGAAGAAAATAATCATTAAATGGAAATCATAAATTAATGAAATGATTATAGAATTTTAGATCATAAAATAACATCCAATATTCCCTATGCAACTCCCTAGGACCAACCCATAAGGTTTTATCCCTCCATTGATTCTATGATCTCAAAGGAAGTGGAAATTAGACTCATAGGGGCGAATTGGATAAGAAAAAAGAAAAAAAAAACAATCACTCCACCATTGTGTGAAGAGTTTCACAAAAGATAATGTAAATAACCTCACTCCCTAAGGCAACGGTATCAACATGATATGGAAAAATAAATAATAAATTAAGAAGAAGAGGATGATGATGATATTTTATTAATTAAATGAATGTGAACGAAAAACTTACTTGGGTGAAATTGACAAGCGATTACAAAATGAAAGCATACAATTCAAAGAAAATAAAAACTTCCATTCCAAACAAAAATATTCGATCATCATTCTATTTAGAATAAGCTCCTTATATAGTCATATTTGGAGACTTAGATACACCCCCCAACAATAAATTACATCTCCATTAATTTGGAGAGTCAAAAGGAGGGTGAGAAAATTAAGGCATTTTGACGTTTCGAAGTTGTCCCGGAAATCTCATCCAGATTCATCAACCATTTTGACGTGTGAATTTGGAATTTAAGGAGGCCGAATCCTGAGAGGTCGTAGCAACAAAATATGCTCTTCCTTCTTTCCTATATGATCTGTAAAAATTTTAGGAAATTTGGAGCATCTGTTTAGAAGTTATGGTCGAAATGGTGGGACGACTTTATGTGCATTAATGTCGGGCCCACCATTTAAATCTCAACTTCAGATCCCTTTATCATCATTAAAACTTCATAATTATCTCTAGCTATAGTTTAATAAAATGATCCTCATACTTTTCTATTTATACTGTAAAAATTTGAGCTTCATTGGGCATGGTTTGTGGGCCCCACATTTGTTTCATGGGCCTTAGGCCCATTAGGCTTTTTCCAGTAAATTTCTGCATTCAAGATAAAAAATCTCCATCTTCCCTTGGGATTCTTCCATCGGACCTAAAAAATAAAATGTTTCAAAAAAAGTGATCAATCATATCCCAAAATATCAAATTCAAAAAAATTAATATAATGCAATCCACAAACAGATGAATGATTAGGCCCAAATTTTCATTTTAAACATTAATTGCATTTAAGATGAGAAATGAAGTTCTATTTATGTAATGCACTAAAAACAATGTTTATGGACTTTGGAATAATGAATATAAAGATATTAACAATGAATATTAGCCACTTTCAGTGACTAATCACTATGTGTATTACATAACAAGTATGTATCATGTTTCTATCAAAATCTATATATATATATATATATATATAATGACACATTGTTCGCTTATCCTTTGAACAATAGAACATATGAAGTATCTTCTTGAACTTTTAAAAATAGTATGTGGTCCCTAATTAGTACTTCTTCCATATTCATGAAACTAATTCACAAAATTTTAAATTATCAATATTAGTGAATATTAGTTTTTCTAATATAACCATTAATCATTCTGCCTTCGACATCATACATATGTTATTCAATCACCTTTTTAAAACACAATGACCATTTTCACTGATTTGGGGTTCCTCAAAATGCTTGGGAAAATCAGAAAAATGCATGTATTGAATCGTGTTTCTCATATGGTTTCATGGATACAAGTTCATCTCGAAAATCATGACTGCGTGGTTCAAATATCATGAGGACCATGAGATTATTATTCTTCACACAAATGAAGTTGTTTTCTGCAACTATGTGTTTTTTTTTCACTTTTGATTTGGATGAAAGGGGAGCTTTGTGGTCATTAATCATGGTTGTGGGTGGTCATTTAGGATGTAATATAGTATGAATTCATTTTACTTGATATATCCAATATTATTATTGATTTATGTTCAATTTGATTATCTTTAACAAGTTATGTTATTTAATAAGTTGTTATTAATGGTTGTAATAATGAAGATATGGTATAAGGGTTCATATGGTGTGTATAAGGGTTCACATGGTGTGTATAATGGTTGACATGGTATCAGTGAACTCAAGTCATTAATTTAAGCCTTCATTCTCACTATCATGTAAGAAATTGAATGATTTAAACCCATCCTCACATGATTTATTACCTTAGATAGTGTCCAACATATGGAATACGAGCTTTTGAATTCATTTGTTAACCAGGATCATATATTCCATTTTCCCCAAGATGACTGTACTAATATAACTTTAGGGTCAATTAAATATATTTCTCATTGTACGTTGTATATTATGTGTCCTTCTTGGCCAATACTCGCTTTTATGAGGGTGGGGTGCTTTTCACTACCCATTATGGCATGTGTAGACATCCATAAAAATGTTAGATAAGTCACAATTTTAATTCAGTAATGTTGTTATCATTGACATACTTTATTATCAATTTAAAATTTAAAAATAAATTTTTTTGTCTATAATTAATGAAATTAAATCTTTTTACAAGCCATGAACAACCTATTAGTGTAGAATCCTAAAATTTATTCACCCATGGGGTGCGCTTGACTTGGGGAAGTAATTGGGTAATGAAAGGTATGGCCATAGAGGTGCCAATAATGAGTTATTGAATATGAGTGAATGATTTAGGATGCCTATAACACATGATGGGACCTGAGGCATGTGTCTCTTATAGACCTAATGATTTGGGATGCCTATAACACATGATGGGACCTGAGTCATGTGCCTCAATCTGAGGCACGGTGTGGCCGAGATCACTCTAAGTGGATCTCTTTTGTTTAAAATGGACAACATTTTAAGTACATACGGAAAACTAACCAAACGGATTCTGATTGTGTTGATACTTTAGAACAACGATCCATGGGTCATATGTGATGTGTACGAATAAACCCCGACTCAATCAGAGATGCGGTGTGGCCGACACCACTCAAAGTGTCTGTCTTTTGTTTCAAAAGGACATCATTTTAAGTGAAAAACATCAACTGGCATACATAAAACTGACCAAACGCATTCTGATTGTGTCGATACTTTAGCACAACGATCCATGGGTCATATGTGACGTGTACGAGTCAAACTCGCCTCAATCCGAGGCGCGGTGTGGCCAGTACCACTCTAACTGTGTCTCTTTTGTTTAAAATGGACAGGATTATAAGTGAAAAGAAAAACTGGCATACGAAAAACTGACCAAATGAATTCAGAATCTATTGATAATTTATCAAAACGATCTATGGGTCATATGTGATGTGTACGAGCCAACCCGGTCTCAATATGATTCTCTTTGTGGCTGGGATCAGTCTAAGTGTCTCTCTTTTGTTTAAAATGGACAACATTTTAAGTACATATGAAAAACTAACCAAACGGATTCTAATTGTGTTGATACTTTATAACAACAATTCATGGGTCATATTTGACGTGTAAGAATCAACCCTACCTCAATCGGAGATGCGGTGTGGCCGAAACCACTCAAAGTGTCTGTCTTTTATTTCAAAAGGACATCATTTTAAGTGAAAAACAGCAATTGGCATACGGAAAACCGACCAAACGCATTAGGATTGTGTCGATACTTTAGAACAACGATCCATGGGTCATATGTGACATGTATGAGTCAACCCCGCCTCAATCTGAGGCGTGGTGTGGCCGAAACCATTCATAGTGTCTCTCTTTTGTTTAAAATGGATAGGATTATAAGTGAAAAGAACAATTGGCATACGAAAAACTGACCAAACGCATTTGAAATGTGTTGATTATTTAGGAAAACGATCCATGGGTCATATGTGACGTGTATGAGTCAATCCCGTCTCAATCCGAGGCACGGTGTGGCCGAGATCACTCTAAGTGGCTCTCTTTTGTTTAAAATGGACAACATTTTAAGTACATACGAAAAAACTGACCAAACGGATTTTGATTATGTTGATACTTTAGCACAATGATCCATGGGTCATATGTGACGTGTACAAATCAACCCTGCCTCAATCGAAGACGTGGTGTGGCCGGCACCACTCAAAGTGTCTGTCTTTTGTTTCAAAAGGACATCATTTTAAGTGAAAAACATCAACTGGCATACGAAAAACTAACCAAACGCATTCGGATTTTGTCTATACTTTAGCACAATGATCCATGGGTCATATGTGAAGTGTATGAGTCAAACCTGGCTCAATCTGAGGTGCGGTGTGGCCTAAACCATTCATAGTGTCTCTCTTTTGTTTAAAATGGACATGATTATAAGTGAAAAGAACAATTGGCATATGAAAAACCGACCAAACGCATTCTAAATGTGTTGATGCTTTAGGACAACGATCCATGGGTCATATTTGACATGTACGAGTCAACCCTGCCTCAATCCGAGGCACGGTGTGGCCGGGATCACTCTAAGTGGCTCTTTTTTGTTTAAAATGAACAACATTTTAAGTACATACAGAAAACTGACCAAACGGATTCTAATTGTGTTGATACTTTAGCACAACTATCCATGGGTCATATGTAACGTGTACGAATCAACTCTGTTTCAATCGGAGATGCGGTGTGGCTGGCACCACTCAAAGTGTCTGTCATTTATTTCAAAAGGACATCATTTTAAGTGAAAAACATCAACTGGAATACGGAAAACCAACCAAACGCATTCGTATTGTGTAGATACTTTATAAAAAAGATCCATGGGTCATATGTGATGTGTACGAGTCAACTCTGCCTCAATCAGAGGCGCGGTGTGGCTGACACCATTCATAGTGTCTCTCTTTTGTTTAAAATGGACATCATTTTAAGTGAAAACAACAACTGACATACGAAAAACTGACTAAACGCATTCGAAATGTGTTGATGCTTTAGGAAAACGATCCATGGGTCATATGTGACATGTATGAGTCAACCATGCCTTAATCTGAGGCACGGTGTGGCCGAGATCACTCTAAGTGGCTCTCTTTTGTTTAAAATGGACAACATTTTAAGTACATACGGAAAACTAACCAAACGGATTCTGATTGTGTTGATACTTTAGTACAAAAATACATGGGTCAAATGTGATGTGTACGAATCAACCCCGCCTTAATCTGAGATGTGGTGTGGCCGGCACCACTCAAAGTGTTTGTCTTTTGTTTCAAAAGGACATCATTTTAAGTGAAAAACATCAACTGGCATACGTAAAACTGACCAAACGCATTCGGATTGTGTTGATACTTTAGTAAAATGATCCATGGGTTATTTAAGATGTGTATGAGTCAACACCATCTAAATCCAATATGAGGTGTGTTCAGCACCACTCTAACTGTGTCTCTTTTGTTTAAAATGGACAGGATTATAAGTGAAAAGAACAACTGGCATACGGAAAACCGACCAAACGCATTCGAAATCTGTTGATAATTTATCACAATGATCCATGGGTCATATGTGATGTATACGAGCCAACTCAGTCTCAATCCGAGTCGTGGTGTGGCCGGGATCAGTCTAAGTGTCTTTCTTTTGTTTAAAATGGACAACATTTTAAGTACATATGGAAAACTGACCAAACACATTCAGTTTCTGTTGAAACTTTAGGAGAACGATCCATGGGTCATATATGATGTGTACAAGTCAACCTTGCCTCAGTCTGAGGCATTTTGTGTCTGACACCACTCAAAGTGTCTCTCTTTTGTTTAAAATTGAATTTATTTTAAGTGAAAACAATAACTAGAATACGAAAAACCAACCAAACAGATTCTAATTGTGTCAATAATTTATAAAAAATATCCATGGGTCATATGTGAAGTGTAAGAGTCAACCCCGCCTCAATCTGAGGCGCAGTGTGGCCGACACCATTCATAGTGTCTCTCTTTTGTTTAAAATGGACATCATTTTAAGTGAAAACAACAACTGATATACTAAAAACTGACTAAACGCATTTGAAATGTGTTGATGCTTTAGTAAAATTATCCATGTGTCATATGTGATGTGTAAGAGTCAACCCCACCTTAATCTGAGGCATGGTGTTGTAGGGATCACTCTAAGTGGCTCTCTTTTGTTTAAAATGGACAACATTTTAAGTACATATGGAAAACTGACCAAACGGATTCTAATTGTGTTGATACTTTAGCACAACAATCCATGGGTCATATGTGACGTGTACAAATCAACCCCGCCTCAATCGGAGATGCGGTGTGGCCAGAACCACTCAAAGTGTCTATCTTTTGTTTCAAAAGGACATCATTTTAAGTGAAAAACATCAACTAGCATACAGAAAACCTACCAAACGCATTCGAAATATGTTGATACTTTAGGAAAATGATCCATGGGTCATTTGAGACATGTAAGAGTCAAACCTGTCTAAATACGAGATGCGGTGTGTCCGGTACCACTCTAAATGTGTCTCTTTTGTTTAAAATGGACACGATTATAAGTGAAAAAAACAACTGGCATACGGAAAACTGACCAAACACATTCGGAATCTGTTGAAATTTTAACACAATGATCCATGGGTCATATGTTACGTGTAAGAGTCAATTTTTCCTCAATACAAGTCACGTTGTGGCCGGGACCACCCAAAATGTCTCTCTTATGTTTAAAATGGACAACATTTTAAGGACATACAGAAAACTGACCAAACGGATTCTGATTGTGTTGATATTTTAGCACAATAATACATGGGTCATTTTTGATGTGTATGAGTCAACCCCGCATCAATCTGAGGCGTGGTGTGTCCGAAACGATTCAAAGTTTCTCTCTTTTATTTAAAAAGCACTTCATTTTAAGTGAAAACAACAACTGACATACGTAAAACTGACCAAACGCTTTCAGAATATGTTGATACTTTAGGACAAGGATCTATGGGTCATTTATGATGTGTACAAGTTAACATTTCCTCAATATGAGGCATGGTGTGGCCGGTATCACTCCAGGTGTATGTATTTTGTTTAAAATGGACATCATTTCAGGTAAAAATATATGGTATACGAAAAACTGATCAAATTATGAATTGAATTACGGATTCCACATATAATTGTCATCTAAATTTTAAATTGAATTCTAAATGAATTATGTATGTTTATAATTACGTTATTAATTCTAATTTAATTATGGGTGTATATAGTTCTAGGATGCATTATATGTTAAATGTGTATGAATTTTTTCTCTATATGTATGTGTTAGTTGGTTATTGCAGGTAAAATAATTGTCTATGTATGTGTTAGTTTATTGTAGGCACAATAATTGGATTGAAAATGAGAGGGAATGCACAAAATGAGATCTGTTGTGCAAATTTCACAAAATGAGAGTTGTTGTGCAAATTGCAGGCTGCTGTGCAATTTGCACAGCATAGGCTATTCCAACGGTTTTAAACCGTTAACATAGCATCTCAGTATTTTTTTACCAACGGTTCATAGAACTGTTGGTAAAACTCCTTTCCTTGGTTTTCCCAATGGTTCAAGACAAACCGTTGGGATAGGTTAATTTTTTCCAACCTATCCCAATGGTTCACTATAAACCGTTGGGAAAAGATTTCCCAGTGGCTTACTTCCCTACAGTTTGCAGAACCGTTGGTATAACATATACCAATGGTCCTGCAGCCTTTCCCAACGGTTCAGAACCGTTGGGAAAGCATGTATTTCTAGTAGTATCCTATGAAGTCTTGCCATTTGTTTTTGGGACGATCGTGGCAGTATGATCGACGTGTTACCCATAACGGTTTCTTGAATCATCACACTTTTGTACTCCGAGGGGAACCTATAACCCTTAACCCCATGTCCCCCAAACAAATTCTGGAAGATCACATTTTGAGAGAGAAGAAAAAAATGAGTGATGAGGAAAAAAAGAGTGAAAAAGGAGAGAATGAGGGAAAGAGAGAAAATGAGAGAAGAAAAGAAATGGAGAGCAAAGAAAAATCAAGTGTGAAAAATAATTTGAGAGAAGAGAAAAGCGTGATGTTGGCAAAAAAGAGTGAGGTTAAGGAAGCTTTGTTTTCACAGCAAACCCTCCTAGTACTCATGTACAAAGAGGTGTTGCTAAATACTAACAACTTACCCCATTTTCCAAATGTTGTTGAGTCATTGTTGCAGGAGTATAATGATGTCTTTCCGGAAGAGGTGCCACCAGGTTTCCCACCCATTAGAGGTATTGAGCATAAAATTGACCTCATACCTGGAGCATCACTACTGAACCACCCTGCATATCGCACCAACCCGGAAGAGACAAAAGAAATTCAAAGGCAAGTTCAAGGGCTGTTGGATGTGGGATATGTGAGAGAGAGCCTTAGTCCTTGTGCGGTACCGGTGCTTCTAGTACCAAAGAAGGATGGAACATGGATAATGTGCATTGACTGCAGATCCATCAATAACATCACAGTGAGGTATCGTCATCCTATCCCTAGGTTAGATGATATGCTAGATTAATTAAATGGTTCAACTATTTTCTCAAAAATGGATTTAAGAAGTGGCTACCATCAAATTAGGATGAAAGAAGGAGATGAGTGGAAAGAGGCATTTAATAAAAAACATGGACTTTATGAATGGTTAGTCATGCCCTTTGGTCTCACCAATGCACCTAGCACATTTATGAGGTTAATGAATCTTGTCTTACGTGCATATATTGGAAAAATTTTGGTAGTTTACTTTGATGATATTCTTGTGTATGGTAGGAATTTGCATGAACATTTAGATCACTTAAGAAAATTCCTAGAGGTGTTAAGGAAAGAAAACTTGTTTGGAAACATAAATAAGTGTGAATTTTGTCTCGATAAGATTATTTTCCTTGGATTTGTTGTGAGCGGTAATGAAGTTGAAGTAGATACTGAGAAGATCAAAGCAATATAAGAATGGCCAACTCCAACCTCTGTTGGACAGGTAAGAAGTTTTCATGGGCTTGCTAGTTTTTACAGGAGATTTGTGAAGGACTTTAGCACACTAGTAGCACCACTGAACGAGTTGACAAAGAAGAATGTTCCTTTCAAATGGGGGACAACTCAAGAGAAGGCCTTCCATGCTCTTAAGGAGAGACTCACCCACGCCCCCCTACTTGCACTTCCGGACTTCGGTAAGACCTTTGAAATTGAATGTGATGCAAGCGGAATTAGCATAGGAGGATTACTCATGCAAGAAGTTAAGCCTATTTCTTTCTTTAGTGAGAAGTTAAATGGCCCAACTCTAAACTATGCTACATATGATAAAGAGTTCTTTGCATTGTTTAGATTACTAGAGACATGGCAGCACTATCTTTGGCCTAAAGAATTTGTGATACATTTTGATCATGAGGATCTTAAATACCTTAGAAGCCAACATAAACTAAATAGGAGACATGATAGATGGATGGAATTCATTGAATCATTTCCATATGTCATCAAGCATAAAAAGGGTAAAGAAAATATTGTGGCCGATGTACTTTCACGTAGATATTCTCTTTTATCCTTGTTGGATTCAAAACTCTTTGGTTTTGAACACATTAAGGATTTATATGCCATTGATAGTGATTTTAAAGAACCTTATGAACATTGTAAACCTGGAGTTAGTTGGGAAAGTTCTATTTACATGATGGATTCTTATTCAGGATTGATAAACTTTGCATTCCCAATTGCTGTATCCGTTTACTTTTACTGAAAGAGTCACATTCGGGTGGGTTAATGAGGCATTTTGGTGTTTCAAAAACTCTAAGTGTTCTTAGTGAGCATTTTTATTGGCCTAGGATATCTAGAGATGTTGAGAAATTTGTGGGAAAGTGCATTGTCTGCCATAAATCCAAATCAAAACTGAACCCACACGAACTATATCTTCATCTCCCAATCCCCAACACCCCTTGGGAGGACATATCAATGGACTTTATTGTGGGGTTACCACGGACCAAGAGGGGGATAGATTCCATTTTTTTTATGGTGGATCGGTTTTCAAAAATGGCACATTTTATTCGTTGTCACAAAACTGATGATTCCACTAACATTGCAACACTTTTCTTTCAGGAATTAGTCAAACTTCATGGAATGCCAAGGATGATTATGTCGGATCGAGACACAAAATTCTTCAGCTACTTTTGGAAGACATTATGGAGAAAACTAGGAATGAAGTTACTATTTTCCACTACTTGTCATCTGCAAACCGATGGACAAACTGAGGTGGTGAATCCAACATTGTCATCCCTTATGCGAACCATTGTGAAGAAGAACAACAAGAATTGGGAGGAGTGTCTGCCACATGTGGAATTCGCATATAACAGGGCAAAGCATTCCACTACTCAATATTCTCCATTTGAAATTATTTATGGCTTCAACCCCCTTGCCCCTATTAATCTAGTTCCTTTGCCTTTGAAAGAAGCTGCTAATATGGATGCGAAAGAGGGTGCATAATTCATCAAGAAAATCCATGAAAAGGCAAGGATAAATATCGAGCAGATGACACAGAAATACATTGATCGTGCAAACAAGGGTCGCAAGCAAATGTTGTTCGAGCTCGGTGACCTTGTCTGGGTTCATATGAGGAAGGAAGGATTTCCCGACAAGAGGAAATCAAAACTCATGCCACGTGGTGATGGACCTTTCCGAGTGCTTGAGAAGATTAACAATAATGCTTATAAGATTTCTTTTGCAGGTGAGTATGGTGTAAGTTCCACTTTCAATATCTCTGATCTTTATCCTTTTTTGGGTGTAGAGGATGAAGAGTCAAGGAAGACTCCTTTTCAAGAGGGGGAGGATGATGCGAACCATGTTGAAGTCACCGAGTCGATTACCCGAGTGGAGGAGTTGGATTTGCAAGGCCCGATGACGCGTGGGAGATTAAAGAGGTTGAATGCAACAATGGGCACTCATCTCGCTTCATTAAAGGACCAATGGATCTTACCTTACATGGATGGAGCAAATGGTCCTATTATCTCACTTATTCAAGCCTAAACATGATGCTTAAAGCTTGGATCACATGGTTGCACGAATTTGGAAGCCTTGACCACATGGAGGATTATAGAAATGGCATCTTTGGACACCAAAGTCAAATCCGGTGGGCTATTCACTCAAAGTCAAATCTGGTGGGATATAGTTGGAAATTTTTTTGTCACTTTTCCAAAAGTCTTTGGTAGACTTTATCTTTTTGAATTTAAGGGAACAAATTAGTTTAGCCTTTATGACTTTAGGGTATTATACCCTTGACTATTGTACCACCCCCTTGGCTATAAATAGCCACCCCCATGGCACTTGTATGGAATTCAAGATTTAATTGAGAGCTTATGCTTTGTTTCTCTCTGTTGTGTGAGGATTGTCCCATATTTTCTCATAGATCTTTTGCATTCTTACCTTGTCAATCTACAAGTTAGATTGGTGATCCAAGATCACAAAGCCCCCAATTTTGTGCCTCAACCCAAGTGCGTTGTTGTGTGGATTGGCCATCACATACCTCCCTTGAGTGTGTTGTCTAAGTAGTAGGTCACGCTCCATATAGTGTTGATTGACTACTTACATCCACTATCAATACCCATCATCTGCCACTTAGCCCTGAACCACATCTTTCATTCGCCGCCCTACGCTGTGAAGATCGGGCCACCCCATGCGTCTCACATCAACTGGTGCACCCCACGGTGAAACACTTGGGCGTAAAAACCCTTTATCTAGATTCTCATATAGTTGTTTCTTCATCTCCTCAAGCTCCACAACAGTCATTCTATATGGAGTCTTGGATATTGTCAATGCCCCAGGCATAAGTTCAATTGAGAATTCAACATCTCTTCTAGGAGGAAGACCAGGCAATTTCTCGAGAAACACTTCAGCGAATTCCCTTACAATAGGCATGTCCTCTAGGATGGTTTCCTCCTTATACTCAATCATCTAAGTCAGATACGCATGCTCATAGGTCAGTAATACCCATGCTTGAGATGATGGATCTAAAGAATATTCATCTTCCTCCTTTCACTTGTAAAGAATCATGGGTCGATTCTCCACATGGAGAGTGATTTCCCTCTCACGGAAATTTATGTTGGCTCTATATAAGGAAATATAATACATGCCAAGAATTCTATCAAATTACACCAGAGGGAGTATGACGAGGTTCGTTGAGAAGTTCAATCCGCAGATTATGATAGGGGAGGAGTTATATTAATGGGATGCAATGATTTCCCCATTTGTCATACTCACCGACATCTTCACTTCCATAATTTGTGGTAGTTTTGGGATTGTTCTACTAAACTTTCGAGATAAAAAAGAATGCATAGAACCTGAATCAAAAAGTAAATTCACTATTCATGTATGAATAACTAGCGTACCTGTCACCACTTCGTTGTTGGGGTTCACTTCGGCAGTAGTGATGGAAAAAGCTTACTGTTGGGCAAAAATCCCTCAAGGTAACATTGCAGTATATTTGGGTTGATTGTGTTTGTTGACAAAGCAGGTTTCCATGGAGAATTGTCGAAGTTCCCGAGAAGTTGTTGACATTCCATGTTGACAAAGAACTATGACAAAGGAAAGGACGATCTGGAGGCGGTACAAAAGAGCAGTACAAGGTGGCGCCGTTTCCCAGTGTTTGCCAAATTTATGGGCCTGAAAATCGCCAATGGAAAATGGAGTGATATGTTGTTGGCAAAGGTTGAGGAGAGAGAAATGAAGGAGGTGCGCGGAAACATTAAGCGTGGCGCGCAAAATTAGCGGGTTGCGCGAAATCTTGAAGTGTGGCGCGCAAAACAGCGGGTTGCGCGAAATTGTATTTCGCGCAAAATATGTTTCAAGGCCGAAAGCTTGAAAATCGGTAAAGGCATGAGGCGCGCGAAATTTTGGAGGCGTGCGCGAAAAATTGAAGTGGCGCGCGAAATAGCGGATGAAGTATTTCGCGCAAAAGATGTTTCGAGGTCCGAAGCTCGGAAAATGGAAAAGGCATGAGGTGCGCGAAATTATGGAGCAGTGCGCGGAAAATGGTTGTGCGCGGAAGATTTGTATTTCGCGATCAAAGCGGATTACGCGCTCAAGGAGGGTTTTTCGCGCGGGGTCGATTTTGCCTATAAATATGAAGTTACCCTCCTCCATTCAGCAGAGTTCAAGACATAGAAAATACCCGAGCTCTGGTGCGCGAAATTGAAGTTAGAAAGGGTGTTGCGCGTAAACTTAAAGTTTGCGCGTAAAGTCAGATTGCACGAAAAGCAAAGGCTGCGCAGAAAGTTGGTGATTGGCGTGTAAAAGGAAGATTGCGCGAAAAGTGGATTTCGCGCAAAAGTAGTGAATTGCACGCAAGGCAGTTTCTAGGTTGCGCGTAATATTTGGAGGTTGCGCGAAAAAGGAATTTCACGCAAATCATAGAAATTGCGCGCAAGACACCGTAAGGGTTGCGCGTAAAAATTGAGGTTGCCCGGTCCATCCGGTGCAAAGTGAGATTCATCTGCGGGTGAAAGTTGGACTTCAACAGAGCATCTACATACAGAGGAAGATGCATTCCTTCATGAAAATGAAGAGACCTACAGGTCTATAAACTGTGAGTGGATTCCCTTCACAGAGCAGTGAGCTTAGGAAGAGGAAGAAGGTGATCCTCTCCACCGGCAGTGAGCCAGAGAGAGAGAAACAGGGAGTGACCCTTGGGAAAGCAGTGAGCTGACCCTAAACATTGTATAGGCAGTGAGCCTGGGCATAGAAGTGATCTAGCCCGAACATTGTAATCCACAGCTAGTGAAGTTTAGTGGACTTGGTATGACCGGCAACCTGTCGGCGTATGCTCCTTGGACGTAGCCCTTAGCGGTGAACCAAGTAAAATTGTTGTGTCCTGTGCTTGCTTTACATTCTGTTTATATTGTGCAGCAGGAAAGAGAGAGAAGAGTGTTTTGCTTAACAGCGAAACAAGATCAGAACGGGCTTTAATTTTTAATTAGTCATACCCTGATTCACCCCCCCTCTCAGGGTATTCAGCCTAGTGGACCTAACAAGTGGTATCAGAGGGAAAGGTTAACAGTTGGTCTTCTCTCAATGGAGGTCACTAATCATAGAGGGATTCCGATCTTCGACGGATGTAATTTTCAGATATGGAAGAATCGAATGCAACACTATTTTCGATCTCTGGGAATAGATGTGTTTTCAGCAGCTATGCATGGTATCACAGCTGATATTACTAGTGGTGCATTATCAGAAGCTGAGCACAAAGAGTTGGATGCTGATTCCAAAGCAATAAACGCCTTAGGGGGAGCCCTCTCTAATCTCATTTATACAAAGGTGATGTCATGAAAAACGTCACATGCCATGTGGGAAAAACTTTTGAATATTTATGAAGGGGATACAAAAGTCAGAGAGGCAAAGCTGCAAGTGTTGTGAAACAAGTATGAAGATCTCAAAATGAACCTGAATGGGTCTGTTGATGCATTCTTTGACAGGGTAAATGCTGTGGTAGAAGACATGCAGGGTCTTGGAGAAATTATCGAAGACATTAAAATCGTAAAGCACATCTTGAGAAAGCTTCCACCTCGGTTCAATCCGAAAGTTTCTGTGTTGGAAGATAAAGATCCGAAATAGCTAACATTGGATAACCTACACAGCACTCTTGTTGCATATGAAATGAGAAATGATGACAACGATGCTGTGGAAAAGGGGAAATCCAAAGAGGTGGCATTTAAGGCCATGAAGAGGCTCACTATTGAAGATTCTCAGGAGGAAGAAGAGTCAGATGAAGTGATGTCGTTCCTTTCTTCAAATCTGCAAAGAGGAAAAGGAAAGTTTAAAGGGAAACTTCCACTAGCATGCTTCCGATGCGGAAAGGTTGGTCATCTTGCTGCAAGATGCCCCAAAAAGTTTCAAGAAGAAAGCGATGAAGATGAAGTTGAGATTCCCATGAAAAAATCTTCAGCTTATGTGAAAGGGAAGAAGCAGTTCAAGAGAAATTTCTTTAAGAAGAAGAATCTTATTTCCCAAGAAATTGACAGTTCAGCTGAGTCTGAGGGTGAAGAAGTTGAAGAGATAGAAAACTGTAGAGATCGTGGTCAAAATGCGATGGTGGCTGTTGCTAGTAGCGCTCTAGAAAAGAAAGAAACTGAAACTGATGAAGAAGAAGAAGAAATTGAAGGGAGAGTTGACATGGAAGCTGAATTAGAAGCAGCTCTTGAAGAGATAGATGTTTGGCGAGCAAAAACAAAGAAATCCAATAAGATAGTACGTGATGCCAAACTCTACATGCAACAAGAAGAAGAAGAGAAGTCTGAGCTTGAGAAAGAAATTGAAAATCTTAAGTCTTCCAGGCCAGAGCGCACAGAAAATGTTGATGAGCATAAGCTCGAGATTGAAGAGCAGAAAAGGGAGATCGATTGCTTGAGTCGAAAAGTGAAAGATCACGTCAAGCGTATTGAAGAGCTTGAAGAGGAAGTTGTCGGTCTGCGGAGAAAAGTTAAAGACCAGGAAAAACCTTTGAATCCCAACACATTCTTGGGAAATCAGGTCGTTACGAAGATGGAAAAGAAGAAAGAAGAGCCTAGTAGTTCAGCAGGAAAGAAGCAGCAATTGAACTCGGATGTTAAGGCTGATTCATGGCTTAATCAGAAACAAAAATCTACGGCAGTTGAAGTTAGACCGCAAGCACCTGTCCCGGGATTGAAAGTGGATTTTAGCACAAAGCAGAATCAGAATACTCAGAGATCCAAAGGGGAAACTCGTAGTGCTGAAGTAACACGAAGGAATGCACCTTATATCAGGTGTTATTGTTGTGGAAAGATGGGACATTCACAGTATGTGTGTTCCATAGCCAAAAGATATCAAAGGGAACAAGAACAGAGATGGCAGCCAAACAGAGAACGGTTTTCCAGAACATTTTTTGAAGGACACTGTTTTTGGTGTGGAGGATTTGGACACATGGCTAGGTACTGCACTCCGACCATTCAGAAAAATGTTCCAAATAAGAATCAAAATGATCGCAAGCAGCAGATCAGTAAACCGACAAGTGAGTTAAAAGTTCAGAACAAATTTGCAGTTTTGCAAGATGAAGTTGGTCCATCATACTCTGAGAAAGAACAGAATCCTCAATCCATGCCGAGTATGAAAGAGAAAGTATGGACTAGGAAGAAGAAAACTGAGAAGGCCGTAGTTGCTGAAATTGCCCTTAAAGCATCAGATCGTTTTGGTGTTTGGATCCTTGACAGTGGTTGCACATCCCACATGACGGGTAATAAGGATCTGGTTACAGGCATAAAATATGACAAAGAAGGAGTTGTCAAGTTTGGAAATGATGAAGGCCTGAAGATTGTTGGCTCAGGAAAAGCCAAGTTTGGGGGCAAAGAAATGAGACATGCTGATGTCTTGGTGGTAGAGGGTCTCAGTCATAATTTGCTTAGCGTCAGTCAACTATGTGACTCTGGGAACTCTATACTATTTACCAAGAAGATGGGTATTGTTAAAGGAAAATATGGAATAGTCATTCTTCAGGGAAAACGAACAAAGGGGAATCTTTACCTGGTATGTGGGGAAGAAGATTCATGCCTTTTATCCAGAGAAGAAGAAAATCAGCTGTGGCATAAGCGACTTGGTCATCTATGTCAACCATCTATGGAAGATCTGGTAAAGTGTGATGCTGCTAGAGACCTTCCCAAACTATCACGTGATCGCACTCATACGTGTGATGCTTGTCAACAAGGGAAGATCATCAGGAAGACATACAGGCCAAAGGAACAAAAAGCAACTCGAGTGCTCGAATTGGTGCATGCTGATGTATGTGGACCTATCTCACCACGAGCTATAGATGGGCAAAGGTACTATGTTCTTTTCATTGATGACTACAGCAGAATGGCCTGGGTATTCATCATTACCCATAAGACAGAGGTGTTCAGTTGCATAAAGCAGTACAGGAGGGAATCAGAAAAGATGCTTGGGCAGAAGATTCTGAAGTTTCGTACTGATAACGGTACAGAATTTACAAACAGTCAGGTTGAAAACTATCTCGAGAAACATGGGATAAGGCATCAAGTTTCATCAGTGAGAACTCCCCAACAGAATGGAGTGGTAGAAAGGAGGAATCGGATCATTAACAACATGTCCAGAACAATGCTTATTGATAAGGACCTACCAGATAAATTTTGGAAGGAAGCAGTTTTGACATCGGTCTATGTTTCAAACAGGTCCCTGTTATGTCCGAAGCAAGGGAAGACTCCGTATGAACTGTGGTATGGAAAGAAGCCAACGTTGAAATACTTTCGAATCTTTGGAAGTAAGTGTTTCATTCTCAACAAAGAACATCATAGGAAGTTTGAGGCACGAGGAGATGAAGGGATATTCCTTGGCTATTCAGGGAAAAGCAAAGCATATAAATGCTTCAACAAGAGGCTGGGAAAAATTGTTGAGAGTAATGATGTCACTATAGTCGAAAATGAACAGACTGCTCAACGACCCAGTGAACAGTTCCTGGATGAAATTAATGATGAGGTAAGCAACCCAGGGGGAGCAGAAGTGGCAGAAGCTGACTCAGAAGAAGATACTGATGATGAAGAGGAAAGTGTCAAGTCGGTGTCTGCGAGGAAGCCAAAGAGTCGAGCTGAGATTGATAGGCAGAATATCATTGGTGATCAAACAGCTCCAGTTCAGACTCGAAGAATGAAATCATCACAGCAAGCATCATTTTTGTCTCAAGTGGAGCCGAAATGTTTTTCTGATGCAGCTGAAGATGAAAACTGGGTTCAGGCCATGAACGAAGAGCTTGATCAGATTGAGAAGAACCAGACATGGGAGATTGTTTCGAGGCCAGCGGACAAGAATGTCATTGGGACCAAATGGGTCTATCGCAACAAGATGAATGAAGATGGCACAGTGATTCAGAACAAAGCACGTCTAGTGTGCAAGGGGTACTCCCAAATCGAGGGAATTGATGTTGATGAGACATTTGCACCGGTTGCAAGGCTGGAGACAATAAGATTATTCCTAGCCATCGTAGTGCAAAGGAAGTTCAAAGTGTTCCAGATGGATGTCAAATCCGCATTCTTGAATGGGGTTCTGGAAGAGGAGGTGTATATTGAGCAGCCAGATGGTTTTCTCATTCATGAGGATGAGAACAAAGTTTGCAGGCTGAAGAAGGCATTGTATGGGCTGAAACAAGCACCAAGGGCATGGTACTCAAGGCTTGATCAGTACTTGAAGAAGCTTGGTTTTCAGCGTGGAGGAGTTGATTACAATCTCTATTTCAGTAATGACAGTAATCAAAGGATGATGGTGTTGGTTTATGTCGATGACATAATATTTGGTGGATCAGATGAAGCTCAGTGCAGACAGTTTTCCGAATTCATGAAAAATGAGTTTGAAATGTCAATGATTGGAGAGCTAACGTTTTTCCTTGGTCTACAGGTAACACAAGGAAGGAATGGAACATTCATTTCTCAATCTAAATATGCCAAGGAGGTCCTGAGAAGGTTTGGAATGGAAAATTCCAAGGAGATGAAGACTCCGGTGGCTACCCGGATGAAATTATCAAAAGATGAGGATGGCAAGGCAGTTAATATCACAGAATACAGGCAAATCATTGGAAGTCTGTTGTACTTAACCGCAACAAGGCCTGATATTGTTTTCGCCACATGCCAAGCAGCGAGATATCAGAGTAATCCCAAGGAAAGTCACATGCTCGCAGTGAAAAGAATACTTCGGTATATTAAGGGCACAGTGGACTTCGGCTTGACATACAATGACAAATCTCAGACAGAGTTATTGGGGTATACTGATGCTGACTGGGCCGGTTCAGCGGATGATAGAAAATCAACATCCGGTGGTGCATTCTATCTTGGTGGATTGTGTATTTCTTGGCTAAGCAAGAAGCAATATTGCATTTCATTAAGCACCGCAGAAGCTGAGTATATTGCGGCCACTCAAGCCTGCACACAGTTATTGTGGATGAAGCAGCAGCTTGAAGATATGGGAGTTGAAGTGAAGTCTCCGATCGGAATCCAGTGCGACAACTCAAGTGCTATAAATCTTAGCAAAAATCCCATCCATCATTCAAGGAAAAAGCACATTGAGATTAAGTATCACTTTATCAAGGAGAAGGTTGAGCAGGGGATCGTGAAGTTGGAGTATGTGCCTACAGAGCTACAGGTTGCAGACATTCTGACCAAGGCCTTACCCAAGGAAGCTTTTGAGAGGCATCGACTGGCTCTAGGAGTTCAGTCGATTCCCCGCACTTGAAATAGTGTGGATATGGTCCCCCACCCCCCTCTCCCTGAGGTATGATGTTTTTTTCTCTAATATGCTGATATGTGTTCTCTCCTATGTTACAGACTACAAAGGAGTGTCCTTTGAGTTCGTTGACAAAGGGGGAGAAAAGTGTTTGTTAATGGGGGAGAACATAGTGCGGAGATTTGATAACTCATAATTGATACGGGGAGAAGCTGACATGTGGAGCAGCCAGAAAGGGGGAGCAATGAGAAAGGGGGAGTGTTTTTAAATCTGACGATGCTAGAAGTGATCGATCAAATCATAGAAATCACGACAGCTGAGGATCGTGATAAAAGCAGAACAGTGGTGTTGGAATGGTGTGAGACGGTGTCCAGCTATCAACAATTGGTATCAACTTAAGAATTCACCAATTGGTATCAGTGTGGTTTAACAACTGGTTTTATTTTAAGAATTGGTATCAGGGTGGAATCGACAATTGGGGTCTAACATGAAGTGATTCATTGATGAACTTTTCATACTACTCTTGTTTCTCACACCGAGCATTGCTCATGTGGGCTTAGAGTACGTGTTAAGTGAATCCTTGAACTCTATCATAATCGCAAGAGGCGAATGGTGGTAGCAGCTGGAAGAAGACTCAGTGAGGTATCAACGTGCAGAAAATAATTTTGAGCAAATTTGTGAAGAGTTGTCAACAAACCCAAAGGGGGAGATTGTTGGGCAAAAATCCCTCAAGGTAACATTGCAGTATATTTGGGTTGATTGTGTTTGTTGACAAAGCAGGTTTCCATGGAGAATTGTCGAAGTTCCCGAGAAGTTGTTGACATTCCATGTTGACAAAGAACTATGACAAAGGAAAGGATGATCTGGAGGCAGTACAAAAGAGCAGTACAAGGTGGTGCCGTTTCCCAGTGTTTGCCAAATTTATGGGCCTGAAAATCGCCAATGGAAAATGGAGTGATATGTTGTTGGCAAAGGTTGAGGAGAGAGAAATGAAGGAGGTGCGCGGAAACATTAAGTGTGGCGCGCAAAATTAGCGGGTTGCGCGAAATCTTGAAGTGTGGCGCGCAAAACAGCGGGTTGTGCGAAATTGTATTTCGCGCAAAAGATGTTTCAAGGCCGAAAGCTTGAAAATCGGTAAAGGCATGAGGCGCGCGAAATTTTGGAGGCGTGCGCGAAAAATTGAAGTGGCGCGCGAAATAGCGGATGAAGTATTTCACGCAAAAGATGTTTCGAGGTCCGAAGCTCGGAAAATGGAAAAGGCATGAGGTGCGCGAAATTATGGAGCAGTGCGCGGAAAATGGTTGTGCGCGGAAGATTTGTATTTCGCGATCAAAGCGGATTACGCGCTCAAGGAGGGTTTTTCGCGCGGGGTCGATTTTGCCTATAAATATGAAGTGACCCTCCTCCATTCAGCAGAGTTCAAGACATAGAAAATACCCGAGCTCTGGTGCGCGAAATTGAAGTTAGAAAGGGTGTTGCGCGTAAACTTAAAGTTTGCGTGTAAAGTCAGATTGCGCGAAAAGCAAAGGCTGCGCAGAAAGTTGGTGATTGGCACGTAAAAGGAAGATTGCGCGAAAAGTGGATTTCGCGCAAAAGTAGTGAATTGCACGCAAGGCAGTTTCTAGGTTGCGCGTAATATTTGGAGGTTGCGCGAAAAAGAAATTTCGCGCAAATCATAGAAATTGCGCGCAAGACACCGTAAGGGTTGCGCGTAAAAATTGAGGTTGCCCGGTACATCCGGTGCAAAGTGAGATTCATCTGCGGGTGAAAGTTGGACTTCAACAGAGCATCTACATACAGAGGAAGATGCATTCCTTCATGAAAATGAAGAGACCTACAGGTCTATAAACTGTGAGTGGATTCCCTTCACAGAGCAGTGAGCTTAGGAAGAGGAAGAAGGTGATCCTCTCCACCGGCAGTGAGCCAGAGAGAGAGAAACAGGGAGTGACCCTTGGGAAAGCAGTGAGCTGACCCTAAACATTGTATAGGCAGTGAGCCTGGGCATAGAAGTGATCTAGCCCGAACATTGTAATCCACAGCTAGTGAAGTTTAGTGGACTTGGTATGACCGGCAACCTGTCGGCGTATGCTCCTTGGACGTAGCCCTTAGCGGTGAACCAAGTAAAATTGTTGTGTCCTGTGCTTGCTTTACATTCTGTTTATATTGTGCAGCAGGAAAGAGAGAGAAGAGTGTTTTGCTTAACAGCGAAACAAGATCAGAACGGGCTTTAATTTTTAATTAGTCATACCCTGATTCACCCCCCCCCCTCTCAGGGTATTCAGCCTAGTGGACCTAACACTTACCCTTGCTGCCTTGGAGGTTGTTGGTTGCCTCCGAAAACCCTTGGCTTAGGGTACTGATTTTCAAGGTGTCCTGGTTCTTTGAAGTTGTAGCAATTAACAACGCGTTGAGAGTCGAACAAAGCGTTCCTATCCTCTATCACAGCCGTGGGTTTTTCTTGCCGACAATTAACATCCAGGTGCCCTTCTCTTCCACACCTAAAGCATTTTCTCATACCCTTCAGGCAATTTCTAGGGTGCTTCTTTCCGCACCTTTGGCAAGTGGGGTGTTGGATCTTCTTAGCACCGTTGGATTTATCCATCGGACTGCCATCATTGAAGTCCACATTATGCTTCTTATCCCCATGATACCCCTAAGATTCTCCGATCTCCATTTCGACCTTGAGGGCACATCGGACAATTTCCTCATAGCTGTTGAAGTCACAGATCACCAGCACTTTCTGCAGGCTAGGTTTCAGCCCACCAAAGAAGCGGTCAACCATGAATTCAGGGGTAACGATAAAGTCGATAGCGTATCGTGCAATACTTGTGAATTTTGCCTCATACGCTTCAATAGATTCGTCATCTTTTTTCTTGAGGGAAAAGAAGTCCCTTTCCATCTTAAGCTGAAGGGTGCGCAGAAAATATTTATCGAAAAACATTTTCTGAAAATCCTTACATTCCAACGCCTCGATCTCCTCCTCGGGCTTTGTATTTTTTATCTACATCCACCATTGATCAGCTTCACCCTCCATATGATAATTAGTCAAGAGAACCTTCTCTTGTTCAAAACATTGAAGGATGGAGAAAATCTTTTCAATGGAGTTGATCCATTGTTCAGCGATTGAGGGATTAGATGATCCATTAAAAGTAGGAGGCCTTTGTCTCATGAATCTCTTGATAGTGACTTGTTCTTTATGGGGGGGGGGGGGGTTGAACGTTACTCTTGACCCATGTTTCCATTTAAATCTTGAGTTAGATAAGAGAGAAGCATGAAAAAGTTTTTGATTCCCGCTCCCATTGGATTGGGCATCTCATTAGTACAGTCATCACATTGATCTTCACATCGATTGTCAGCCCGAGTCCTCCTATTACCTGCCATTGGTTGGAATAAAAGAAAAGTTAGGGGTAACACATAAAGGGTAATACGAGGAAAAAACCGATGACTTATAAATAACTCTTATTTACTTAACATATGAATCTATTGGCTTCAGTATATGTTATCCATGATCTACTTTCTAACATATATTCTTAGGGAATTTTTTTGTCCCTTAATAATGGTTCATAATAAGCTTGTGAACTTAAAAAAGAATATCCCCAGGGAGTGTCTTAACCAAGAGTGTAGCAAGGCACATTGTCGTGCACCAGTTCCTATTCGATTCTAGCTCAAAGCGGTGTTTTCGGGTTTTACCCCTAGGATACATCTGTTCCAGAGCCGCCTCTACCTGCTCGTATCCAGACAGGGATGTATTTTCTTGATAAACCACTTACTCAATACTCACTAAAACTTAGGGATGTTTTTATTATACTTATACTTGTCTCTAAGTATTCACTAGGGTTTTCTAATCCTAATCCCAAAAATAACTAAACCTATCCTCTGATACCAACTACGACAACCCTGCTTTTTATTACACAATTAAACATAATTTATTGAATAAACTTCACTTGATACAATATAGAAGATCGAGAGGTCTAGTGTCTTTGGGGATTAGTATCATTAAATAACAACTTAAAACATGAAATACAAAATCTTTATTGAAAACTTCCTTTACATGACCACTACATTCCCTTGTACTTAGCATTGTATGGGATAACCTGAGGACATGCATAAAAAAAGGGTGAGCTATAAAGCCCAATAAGGGAATAATCATGGAGTAACATGAGGAATAAAATAAATGTTAGACAATAGGAATATCATTAGATCACAATAGAAGCATAAACATAAAGTCATGATAAAGCATGATAATCATAACATGGAAATGTGGCAACAACACTTAATGTGGAATTAGCATGAGCCAAGGCTCATTGCACATGGAGCATGAGTAAATCCTCATTGCACATGAAGCACGAGTAAAACCTCATTTCTATTGAATTATCATGATTAAACACCCATTTTACATGATGTATCATGATACTATTCTTAACCCAATGCATTGGAGCGCTATAAGGGTGCACCCTTCTTAAACATTTCATTTCATGCATAAGTGTGCCACATGGATCATAAAACATTGAATCATTCAACATAATATTTTATTCCACAATAAACGAATGTGGAATACATACATGAAACTCTTTAAAAAAATAAGTAAATTTGCATAAAGGTGAATACCCTTTATAGAGAAATGGGCATGGTATTCACTACACAATGACTTTGGCTTGGAAAAGCGCGGTGCAATTTCGGCAGCATAACGGCGTGACATAAGAACTCATAAAAATGGTTGATGAGAGATAAAGGGGTGTCTCATCATATTTACATGACATAGAAATTAATGGGGTCATATAGATACATGTCCCAACAAATGTAATGGAATTTAGATTCATGATACAAAATAATTGCTTGAATGTAAATGAGGAGAGAGAAATTCCTTTCGGAATTTCGGCATAGTAACGGGTGTACATGGGAGGCATTTAATGAGAGAGAAAAGGGTCTCCTATCATTCAAACATAAAGAGTTCAGTATGGGAGAGGTTTGAAATCATACCACAACATTTATAATGGAAATTAAAAGGGCATAACAATTTAAAGAATATTGGACAAAAATAAGAAAGGAAGAAAAACCCTTACTTGGAAGTGTGCTTCCAAAGGCTTGAGAGAGGTTTGAGAAAGGCTTTTTGGGAGCTTGGGGAACCTTGGGAGGATTCTAGAGAGATTAGGGCAGAGTTTGGATGAACTCCAAAGGCTTTGAGTGTGAAGAAAGTGGGATCTTGGGTGGGTTTATATAGGAAAGGTGATAAAATTCTTTATTATTTAGGTTTGAGACACCTCACATTAAACTAATCCAAACCACAAACCATCCCATGGTTTTTTCCCATGGTTTTTGGTAAAGGTAAGTGGAAAATAATATTTTATAAGGCCAAATTCCAAACTTCTTAAAATAATGGGGTTGCTTATGTGGAGGTGAGTCACACTCCCAAGGAAAACAATTTAAAAATACAAGATGTTTAATAAGCCTTGAAGGGTCCATTAATGCTTTGTAAAATAAATAAAACAAACCCAAAATCACATTATTTTAATTTTAAAACATATATTGTCTGAAAATAAGGCTTATAGTATTTTATTACATCACTATTGGGTCATTATAATGTCATAAAACACATTATATATTTAAACGGTATTTAATTTTTACCCAAAAATTTGACTGTCTCCGAAAATTATGAAAAATTCACCGTTGGATAATTTAGATATCCTGATTTAAAAAATAATATTTATTTTATCTAAATAATTTTCTAAATATTCTAATTTTCACTTTTAAAATAAAAACCGACATTTATCGAAAATTCACGGGTTTTGACAAAAATGGCTTTCAAACCTTAATAAAAATTACGATTGCATTCATAAAATTATACAATCATTTATATTTAATAAAAATTAATTTAATAATAATATTATTATTTTATTAAAATATTATTTAATTCAAAAAACCATTAATTCATCAAAATAGATTTCTTAGTTGAATATTAACTAAAAATACTATTTATGCTTTAAAAACCATCTACAGGGTAACAATAATAAAATGAAGGTATATTCATTATTATATACAAAAATAATGTACATAACCATAGTGCTAATGTCTTGTTACATAACCCCTTATAACACCCGCATAAGACCGAATAGTAAGGTGTGTGATGGTGACAGAATCTTGGGGTGGCTCGGATAACATTGATCAGGTGGTAATCTCTATAAACTTCCATTTCTCTCATAGGCAGTCCCGCTCGAGCTTAACATATTCAAGCTCGGCTTGGGATTGGTCAAGATCTAAGCCCAATGACGCCACCTCCTTTCTAAGCTCTGAAAAATGGGCTTCGTATGGGGCACGTCTACTAGATGAGTTCATCGCTTCCTCTATCTGAGTAAATTGGATTTGTTAAATCCCTATATTTATACTAATCATATGACCACTGTTCAACAGCTATATTAGTAACGGTCACAAATCTTAACATAAAACCAATGAATTTGACATTTTATATAAACATTTTACATAAAGATATATTTAATTAGATCAAGAGGGATTTCCATTAATGAATGTTTGGGTCGTTACAATGTGATGATAAATTCAATTTATATTCTTCCTTAACTTAATGTGGATATATAAAACACATCTTATTCAGTTCACCACATAATTTATCATATTGGGTGAAACTTTCATAATTTTGAATATTCTTCATGCATTTCAAACCCTTATGGGATTCATATATAAATATCCAAATATACAAGGAAGAGTATTTCTTATATAGGATCTTAAATATTCAATAGTCTTTGGATAATCAATACAAAACTTTATATGTTGAACATATCATAAATTCCTTTAATAATTTTGGCCAATTATTGTGATGTAGACATCTATAAAAATCCATTGTCATTGATGAGTTTTAAAAGCATTCAAAGAAAATATATCATCAACAACATTTGATTGAGATCTCCTAATTTTTTTGGTACCAGTGTCACTTTAGGAACAATATCTAAAAATATATAATGTTGTTGACATATTCATTTTCCTCTTCAAGGGAAAATATATTTATTACTTTATACTCATGATGAACAATAATTTTATATAATCAGTTCAACCACACTTCAGGTGTGTATAATCTAACTATTGATTTACAACACTTTACATTCATGTAAGTGTTGTGAGCATCTTATCGATGGTTCTTCTAGACCATTTTATATATGGAATGCGATGATTAATAGTTATTTTAATCAACATTCATAGCACATAATGTATAATCACCAGTAAAAAATAACGCACATGATCATTTAGTGGATGCATTTTCATATAGATGGATCACATGGTAGGTGGGCGCGCCCATATATACTTCTTTATAAGTATATGAGAAATTTATTTCCAAAATAACTGGTAATGATATAAATAATTTACCTCAAGAATAGTTACCTTAGGGTAAATTATTATACATGGGGTATTTATAATGACTTAATGGGAATAATTTCATTGATAATTTAGTAGACATGCATCCATTAAATAAATTCATCATTCTCCCCCGGATGGATGTCTACTATGTTATCAACAAATCGATGCTCATGTATACATGAATCAATATATTTCATTATAATTGATCCTGGATGGATTAAATCATCATGTAATATATTTAAAGTTCCAATATCGATAAACTTATTGTTTACCATTATTGATTCGATTGTACATAAAAAATCTTTATAATCACTTTTTTATGAATGCGTATTACATATCGAGGTACCTTTTTTATCTAGTGTCTCTATATGATATTCATTTTCAAGAATACCATTCATATATATCATCAATAATTCATAAATAACAAAGCATTAAGAATTAGTACTATGGGGTAGCAATATATTCGCTCTTCTGGAGTCATTAATTAATTTTCTCTACCAGTAAATATACTTATACGAGCATATACTAACTCATATATTAGTTCTTTTAAAGCATTTGATCAAAATAATATTTATAAATATTTTTCTTCAATATCGAAGCATATAAGATCTCCAGGATCATTCATCATGCAAACTTATATTTTTCATTATATTTTCCACTTATGGTGGTTGATGAATTCATGATATAATCATAACAGGTTAGGCCCATCACCAAGTGAATTATTGCATATTTTAGAACTTTTGGCTCAAATATTTTGGAACTTTTGGCCCAAATATTATTTTATAATACATCTACCTAAGATAGAAATCCTCATGTCTTTTGAAGCTGGTGAATGTGTCAACGAGAACCAATGTGGAAGAATCTTATATATTCACAACACACACCATATCATCGTCCAAAATTATAATTCATAAACAAAATTTACTTTATCAAATGAAAGAGAAATCATTTTATAAAACTTCATCAACTCTAAAATATTCTTGATATCACAAATTATATCAAATTTTTCATGAATAATTTCATTTGCTTCAAGGAATGAGATATAGTAATTAATACTACATTCACATCGAGGAATGAATTCATTCATCGGATTTCATGATCCATGAATGATAATTTGTTATTTATTAATCATGATCATATTTCATAAAATATAAATTTTATTGATTATGATGATCATTGTAATGCCCTGACCCTAGTTACCCAGAGTCAGTGCATTATTATGTATCATTGGCATGATTACAAGGAATAAACTCTTGAAATACCAATCAGTTTAGAAGTCTTGTAAAAATAGATTACATACATGAACGTTACATTACACTTTCTAACATACAACACACAAAAAATCCTTTGAGAATGTCATTGTTCCCTTAGCTTAATCGTGAATCTAAAACATAAAACACTTATTGGGATTTCGGGAAAATAAAACATAAGAAAGGGGTGAGCTCAGATGATCAGTAAGGGTAAATAATTTAGCGGAAGCTAAAAACTTTTAAGGAAATATGTGTAATAAAAACAATATCCTTTTAAACATAAACATGAATATAATATGGTAAAAATAAATAAAACATTATCATATAAACATGCACATGGATATTCTACTAGTTGAATAATAACATGTAATAACTAATTTCATAATGAGAGAATTTATAGTACCAGACTTTAATTTCTGTGTCAAGGCCCCGTGCTAGGATCTAGGGGCTAACTATAATCGGACCCCAACCCGAAGAGCCTTTGTAACCAGACTCCAACCCGGAGAGCCTCTGTAACCGGACTCCAACCCGGAGAGCCTCTGTAACCGGACTCTAACCCGGAGAGCCTCTATAACCAGACTCCAACCCAGAGGGTCTGCTGTAATCGGATCCCAACCTGGAGGGCTTACTTTTACCGGTCCCCAACCCGAAACAAACTAGTCCAACACATTCATCTTAAGAAGAGGTTGAAATATAACATAAACATTCGTATTAAAACTAGCATACGAAATGTCAATACTTTAACCATAAACCATGAATCACATAAAAATAACTCATCCACAGTTAAACATATCACAAAACCTTAAATACAATATGGAATATTTGTATCATAATAAATCAACTTCAAACAAGTGTAAAATTTATCAAAGGATGTTGACATAGATGAAATCAAAACTATTTGAGAGAAATATATATTTTTATTTTGAAATAATTTAAGAGTCACATAATTATAAAGAAAACATTTATATTGAAAATATTATTATAAAATTTTAAGGGAATCTTCGATGATGTTATAATGGCGAAAAATAGCCACACCCACCGTATAAGTTAAAAAGACATTCTTACCTTAATTTTGTTAAAAAGGTTATAAAGTACCTTGTTTGGAAAATGATGGAAAGATTTCTTTCAAAAAAATATAAGGTCAAATAAGGGTATAAATTAATTTAACCCATTGTCTAGTAAATATTAAAAAAAATTGAAATTCATTTTAAGAAAGCTGGATGTGGATAATAAAGAGGTCCCAATATATAATTACGTATAAACAACCTCGGATAATGAAGAGACTGTAGAATTAACCCTTACCTTGTACTTTTTCTTGGTCAAGGGTAGGTTAAACTCCTGTATAATGGTGAAATAATTGTTATTAAATTATACAATAATCATATACATTAATATGATATCATATATGATCTTTTAACATTGCTTTGTTAATAATATCTTAGTATTATCGTTGTTTCAGGTGTTAACGGATTCGTTTTCCTTTATATTCTTTGTTATGTGAGTCATATTTGTTATGGATGGGAAGTATATTATTCATATTAAGAATTATATTAAGTCTTTAAACATTATTTTTAATCATCTAATGAAAATTAGTCTTGAATGGATACGATGGGGAATAAATCTCATCACATTCGTGGAGACGGTAATCCATACGTACGCATGAGTGATAATATCATTATTTTGATATTAAAATAATATATAATTGGATGGTATATCATATATACATAATCATTATCATGTTATAATTATTATTTACATCAATTACACATCATTAGTATACTTATCCAAATAATAATGTATTGAATAACAATTACACCACGACGTGGAGACGGTAAGCCGTACGTACGCACGTATGGTGACATATCATTCAAAGGATGGATAGAATAATGAATTTGGTTGTACCATATTTATAATAACATCACAAAATATATTAGATATTGGAGTTATTATTTTAGAATGTAAATAACAAATAAAAAGTAAGTGGAATGAGAAAGGAACTTGAAAGAGGTGGTGAGATATTCACCTCTTCTTCGGGTTCTTCCTTTTGATTTGATCAAAAGGGATCCTTAGGTTGTCTTTATGACTAAAGTAAGTCCTCTAGGATGAAGTAAGGACAGTTGAGAGGGTATTTGGGCAGTTTTTGTTCGATCCAAATGGCTTTTAAGGTGTGAATTTTAGGGAAGGGGGAGTGCCCTTTTATACGAGGGGTGAGGGGCACCTTAGGAAAATCTAGAAATGTTATTTTATAATAAAATAATTTTCAGGTTATAATGGATCCAAAATAAATTATTTAAGATCTAAGGTGGTTATGGGTCAAAAACCACTCAACCAATAGGTTTTAGATAGGTTTTGTTCACTATATTAACTTTATCTTTTAGATTTAACTCTTAGTTAAATAGTTCGACATTTACCTTGTCTCTTTGTATTTTTATATTATATGGTTAATAAACTTACTATAAACTTCCAATTGAACCTCAAGTGGTTTATTAATGACATATATAATATTATTTAAGACATTTGGTCGAACCTTATATTTTTAAGAATAGAATATCAATTAATAATATAATATTTGTTTTAAAAACTCTTTTATGTCAATTTTGACACTATTTGGTATTTTGTTTTTGAAAAATTTATAATAGAATTATTACTTCAAAAAAAATTCATAAAACCAACCCTAACATGTCATATTAACCTAAAAATTCAGTGTAATTCATAAAAAGTCTCAAATTACATTTATTTGGATATTTATAGTATCAATTATTTTAATACTTCATTAATTAGGTAATTACTACATCATCATTGGGTCATAAATAAATTAAATTATTTAATGTATAAAAATTATAAATAAAATATAATTATTTATTAAATCTTTTTATCTTTCTAATGAATATTTATAGTTGAATTTATCTTATGTTTAACCTTGTATTAAAAATGTTTTAGTTATTAAACTTTGATTTTAACTCTTTATAACTCTTCTTTAAATAAAATAATAATAAATGTCCTAATCTAATACAAGTGGACCTATTGGATCATATTTTATTTCTAAGGTTGTTTTTGGTCGAATTACACTTATCCAATAGAATTAGGACATGTGTTAGGGTAATAATAATATCATTTTTACCCTTAATTACCCTATTTACTTTTAATTGTGGTAAATAAGAGTAAAAAGATATTATTCACAAAAAAAATATTTTCATCTTATTGAACCAAATTTTACTTACTGGTATCAACTGTGTCTCTTTAATTTTTGAAATTCAAATCACAGAAGTGGTAAAATTAAGTTTTTTATAAATTTGCAAATGCTCCTAGGAGGTGGGTAAAAGACGGTAAAAATTTCGATAAAATTTTATATATCTAAACTTATTATAAAATGACAACAATGAATTATGTTGAAAATATATAGGTATTATGTATCTATTTTTATCTAAAATAAATTAAAATAAAATAACTAATTATTTAAATAAAAAGTCGGTTTTAACCAATAACACAATGTTTTTCACTATTCATAAAAAATTGAAAGTTTTCAGAAAAATACCAAAAATTCACCCTATGCTAATTTCAGTATTCTGAATTCAAAAATGAAGTCTATTTTACCAAATTCAAAACATATAAGTTTCATTTATTAATTTAAAATTAATTTCCATTGTCAAAACCAAAAAAAGGGTTTTTAAAAAGTAAAAAACTATCAAAAGATTGACATGTGTTTATGTCAAATTTAAATGTGAAATTACTTACAATGACCTAAATTGTATTAAATGATAAAAATATAATATAATTATACTTCCAAACCATTCAAATTCATAATTTATCACTATAAATTTTTTTTTTTAAAGTTGTTTTTAATTAAAATTTAGTAATTTTCACTATTCATCAAAATATGAAAGTTATCATAAAAGTACCAAAAATTTATCCAAACGAAATTTTTATGTCCCGATTCTAAATAATAATTTAATTTCATTAAATTGAATATATAAAATTTTCAAATATTGGTTTTAAAAAGGGTTCACCATTAAAAGGCGGTGAAATTTCATTTTTTGAAAAATACTTATTTTATCCGAAAAAATGAATTTGTTCTTATATTATGTCTAAGAAACACATAATATGGATGTTCAAATTATATATAGTATATAAGATTCAAAATGCAGTTAATACTATTTATAACCGCTTTTTGAACAGCTAGTTTGGCAATGTTGTGGTGTGCTTGAACTCGGTGTTGCGTGTAGCGCAAGCTATTAAATTACTTTAATGAGATAACGTACTATGAGATCTTGGGGTGTTACATTCTCCCATCCTTCAATAAATTGCGTCCTCTCAATTTTAAATTGTTATTCGAAAATAAAAGGTTAAAAATAGAGAAATACCTTTGTAGAAAACCCACATCGAAAATTGGGTTAATAAAATTTAGTATTAATAAGAGGGAAAGAGAAATGAAAAAGTTACCACCAAATTATGATCTCGATTATAAGAACATTAGGGGAAATTAGAGACACATAATTTGAGAGAAAACATAAATATTTATAGGGAGTGATTGAGGTCATCAATCACAATATATCATTTAAATATATTGACATAACAAATCCATTATCAAAACCATTTTCAATACCAAAATACGTAAAAAGAGTATATAGTATTTATTTTCTTTTTTAAAAAAACATTTTGGATTTTTAAGGAAGCCAAAGATCAAATAAAACTCGCGGCGGTGGAAAGTTCGTTGTCACCGCTTACATAAAAAAACATTCCTTTTTTGTCATTTAGTAAAACGCTTCATAGAAAAAGATTCCCCTTGAAATGAAAAGTCAAAGGGTTTTATACACCGTATAAAACAAAGTCGTTTAGAAATCAAGGGATGCCTCAATGAAAGGATATTGAGATGAAGTCCATTAACTAAAGTTTAAGAATTAATTTAGTCATAGAATAAAAGGGGAAATATATATATATATATACACTTGACAAGTAGAGTTACATCCATTAACTAATTCCCACCACAAACTCATCTTTCACTCCAAAAGATTTCAAAAAAATATTTTATTTATCCTAATCATATAGGGTTCCAAAAATAATGAATTTATAATTCACCTATAAGACCTTTTAAAAAAATAAAATACATTATACAATCCATGATATCACATAGTCCAGTGGTAGGTGATGCACCCTTGTCGCCCTTCGGTTGCGGGTATAAGTCTCACAGCCTTGCCAGACGTGACTGGTTGTCACCAGACCTCTGGGTTGTCCATTTTATAACAATCCAAAAATAACCTTAACAATAGTATCCAATTTCAAACTTAATCCATTCCAACCATTAGACTTATCTAAAATACTTCTATCCAAACTCACAGTTCAAAATTTATAAGGATGTTAAACACAATGAAGATCCTTTTTGCCACATAATAACATGTGAACACCTTCATCATGTATTCTTTTAAAACATGGTAACACCCTGAATTACCATAAAACCTTATTGATTACATTCATGCTCCCTTATTCTTTATAGAATACTGGATATATTCCTTATATCCAAAATTTTTGAATATTCCAACAATGATGAAATAAAAAAACTATAAATCAGTTCTAAAGAAGTCAAGAATATCCAATATAATTTATCCAAATCAACCATCTCTTATTCCAAAATCACTACCTCGTTATCAGCCATATTAAGGATTACCTTTCCTTCAACCATGTATTTTCCAAAAGGTTTATCTTACTATTAAGCCACTTTTCTTAGAACCATATAATCTCAAATCCTTGATAAAATAGTATTGCAGTAAAATCCTTATTTATCTCCATAATTCATATAACTAGTATATTGTTGATACAACACTCAAATGAAATAATTATATAATAACAACATAAGAACATTAGTCATTTCTCTTCATCTGAGGTAGTATCATAACTTTATTATTATCCAATAGCATTATTTGTGGTATACTCTGATGACTGGGACATTGATTTGCATAGTGTCCCAACGCCTTGTAGATGAAGAATTTTACAATTGAAACCTTTTTCTTACCCTTGTAATCACATACTTGGTGTCCTTTTTCACCACACTTATAACAAACTCTCATTCCCTTCAAATATTTACCAAGGTGATTCTTTCCACATTTATCACATATGGTAAAATCCTTCTTTCCCCTCTTTACTTTATCCATCATTCTCTCTACCATCCTTTTCTTCTCTTGCTTCCCTTCAAAGCCATAGGACTCAGAGAATTCTTTATATATCTTATTAACACATGATACTATTTCTTTATATGATGAGAATATGTGAGAAACTATTTCCCTTCTAAATGTTGGCTTAATTCCATGAATTATATGATCCTTATTACTCTTTGGATCATACGTATTGCTGGAGTTCTCATTCCTCCTACTGAGCGTCATTTCTATACAATGGCATACACTAGGTCAGTTTATGAATTGCAATGAATAATTCCAAACTTGTAAAATACCTAATGTAAAGTATACAGTTTATGGATATAATCCATAATTATAAAAATATTTTCTTTGAGGAGGTATATAATCATAAATCATTCATAATGATTTGTAAAGAAAATAAGAATTGTCCTAAGCATATCCCCCGGGAGTGTCGTAACCAAGAGTGCCGCAAGGCCTGTTGTCGTGCACCAGTTCTCGTTCGAGTCTAGCTCAAAGTGGTGTTTTCGGGCACTACGGGAAAAACCGCTTATTGCGACGGGGTATTTGTGGCGGGAATAAATCTTGTCACAAAAACTCCAAATAAAAGCGTATTTGTGACAGGAATATATTCTCATCGCAAATGTCCAGTTATTTGCGACAGAAATAAAGGACTCGTCGCAATAGTTATGGCGTGGTTTGCACGCCATAACGCGGGAAGCCTATTTGCGACGGTCGCCTTCTACCCATCGCAAATACCCGGTGGAGGTAAATACTATTTTTGACTGGTAAATTTTCTCGTCACAAAAAAATATTCACCAGGTGTTCTTTGCAACGGATCTCATCGCCAATACCGACAGCGGTAAAGCCTATTTGCGACGGTCGCCTTCTACCCGTCGCAACTAACCGGCAGTGGTAAATACTATTTGAGACGGGTAAATTGTCCCGTCGCAAAAAATTATTCCCCAGGTGTTATTGGCGACGGGCCCTGTCGCAAATACCGGTGGCGGTAAATAGGAATTTGCGACGGGGATATTCGCCCGTCGCTAATGGTGTGTCGGTAGGCAGCTATTTACGACGGGCCCGTCGCAAAAACCCTTTTAACCGCCGCCCGTATTTAATGCAGGCAAAGGTATTTTTGATGGGGCCCATCGCAAATACCGGCGGTGGTAAATAGGAATTTATGACGGGGATATCCGCCTGTCGCTAATGGTGTGTCGGCAGGCAACTATTTGCGACGGGCCCGTCGCAAAAACCCTTTTAATCGCCACCCGTAATTAATGCGGGCGAAGGTATTTGAGACGGTTTATAAAACAATATTTTATTGAATATTTTATTTATAATAAATGATATAATTTCCTCACATTGTGCTAAATATTTTTAATTAGAAAGTATTTGGGATTAGATCATTCATTTGAATATTTGATGAAAATTCCAGTTTTACCCTTTATAGTTCACTGTAGTATTTCGAAGATAAATATTTTTATATTTATTATTTGAATTTGAAATTTTGTAATAGTGTTCCTAACTTAATTATCTACAACTTTTATTCAGTATACTAGAGCTAAAGAGTGCATTTGGTTGTTTAAAATGGTCCATGACGTCAAAGTTGGGCTGGACTCGCCAGAATGAAGAAGCTTCTGTATTTCGGCCATAACTCCTTCATATGGGCCTTGATTAAGCCCAAATTTTTAGAAGAGATAGAGGACCAATATTGTCACATATTATCCTGATGTAAGGCCAGCCAATTCACGCGTTTTGGTGGTCAAATGGGCGGTGAAATTTGGAATAAAATATTTGGCCGAATTTCCACATTCACACTTGAAACCACTTGTAACCTCTCCTCCCCTCCCATCTATAAATTAGATTTTTTCTCATTTTAATGGGTTGGGAAGTGAATTGGGAAGTTTAGGGCAGAGGAGAAGTGGTTCCACTCCAATTCTCCAACCATTTCAATAAATGTAGCTCTTGAAGGAAGGATCCCTTCGACGAAGCCTTCTTCTCCTTCATGTTGTAATGATTTTGTTTGTGTAATAGACTTCTTTGTTCTTCTTTTATTTCTTATCTTTTCTTCTGTTTTGTTTAAATTTATTCTTCTCTTAATCTTCCTATTTGGGATTTAATTCTTGAGTAGAAGCGTTATTGGGTTATACCCATTATAAACCTTTGCACATGCAAAACGCTTCTACGATGATTACGCCACCCATAGAAGAGTAGTTCTTTTTAGTAATCGATCGACCTCTATCCTTCTTCATTCATTTATTTTGAATAAATGAGATAATGTAATTCGCATAATATTATCCATGAATTGTGTTTTTAAATTACAATAAACTAAGCAAGCAATTGAACAATTAATACAAAACACGCGAGGTCGAGATTTTGTGTAAATTGTGAGAGCGCGATCTTAATCGGTAATACAAGACCACACGGGATAAATTTGTAGAGTTAAAATATAATCATTAAAAACAATTCATCCTCATTTCCATAATGGATATGTGCTCTAATTAACCACTGACCATAAGATATCCTTAGAACAACAATCAAAGCAGGGTGCTGCGATTGCGTGTTCCGAAGCTAGCCTAGGGTTTAAGTAATTTCATCTTTGTGGTTAAGTTAACTCTCGTAGGGTTCGAGGGATAAAAAATTAGGGGATCATAATTAATTGGATATTGATTTAAATGATAATGGTTAATAATTAAATTAATAGGTAGAGTTAGATCGATTACTCCTTTTAAAATAGATTTCTAAAAAAACATCTTCTTGTTGTGTCATTTTAATCGAAATTCATTTCAAAACTAAAAACAAAAAAATATACAATATTCTTACAGAAAACTTCTTCTAGATTCATAAACTATAAAAAATCCCAATCCTTTAAATTAGTGTTTTTATTCTATTCTATTTTATTTTTTTAGAATACCTTTAATAAGTTGTTAAATTCACTTCCTCCTTTGAGAGACGACCTTGATCAGCCACTCTGTTGCACCTAAGTACCCCAAAATCACACTAATCATTTGAGGGCGCCCATGACAGTGCTTTTTCAAATTGGCACTATTGCCGGGGAGGCAAGTAATTTATTCAACCATTTAGAGGTATTTCTTTTATTTTTCATTTTATTATTTTCTTCACCTCTCTCTTTCATCTTTACCCTTTCTCAAGTTTTCATTTTTTTCATCCTCTTCTTTTCTTTTTGGACCATCAACTCAACTTCTCATTTTTATTTTACTATGGTCCACTCACTTTCTTTTCATTTTTATTTGATTTATGACACAAACTAATCCCTAATATCTCTTAGATCTTGACCCTGAGATTGAACGCGGCCTTAGGGCACGAATCAGACATTCTCAGTCTACGGGAAGTTTCAATATTCAACCAGTTGGTGAATTCCTCTCTTCTGGAAACATTGAAATTAGAAGCTATTCAAATTCAAACATAAAAGAAGAACCAATGGCTGGAAATAATAACAATGAGCTAAATAGAACCATTTGAGAATTGGCTACACCTGATATTAATTATCAACCAAATTGTATTGCATACCCAATTCTTGAATCAGACTTTGAACTAAAATCTGGGTTAATTCACTTACTTCCAAAGTTTCATGGCCTCTCTGGTGAGGATCCCAATAAACATTTGAAATAATTTAATGTGGTTTTCTCAACCCTAAAACCTAGAAATATTTCTGAATATCAAATCAAATTAAGAGCATTCTCATTTTCACTTGATGGAGCTGCAAAGGATTGGATGTAATATTTATAACCTGAAGATGTAACATGTTGGAACGATTTGAAACGTCTTTTCTTGCAGAGATTTTTTCCAGCATCGAGGACCACTTCCATTTGTAAGGAGATCTCGGGGATCAAGCAAGCACAAGGGGAGTCAATGTATGAGTATTGGGAGCGATTCAAGAAGTTGTGTGCAAGCTTCCCACATCACCAAATCAGTGAGCAATTACTCATTCATTACTTTTATGAAGGACTCACACCTATGGAGAGAAACATGGTGGATGATGCAGCTGGAGGAGCATTGGTGGACAAGACACCAGTAGCTGCATGAGCATTGATCGACAAAATGGCCCAAAACTCCCAAAAATTTGGTGATAGAGGTACACCATATGTCAGGGGAGTACATCAGGTAAGTCCTTCTTCTCTTGAAAGTCATTTGATTGATATAAAGTTAGAAGAATTGACCACTATGGTGAGGTAGATTTATTTGGCTCAAAAGACATCCCAACCCACTCCTTCAAGGCCTTGTGACATTTGCACTGAGACAAGCCATCCAACTGACTATTGCCCACAACTACAAGAGATAGAGGATTGTGCAGCAGTATTCCCTGGGAGACCATTTCAGCAGCAAAAAAAAACCATATCCCCAAAAGAAGTTTGATTCATTTGCTCCAACATACAACCAAGGGTGGAAGGATCAATCTGACATGAGGTATGGATCTGGAAAACAACAAAGTCCCCCTTTTCAACAAAACTTCCAGCAGCCTCTGCCTTACCAGCAGGGTTTCCAACAACCCCAAAGGAGATTTGAAGCTCAAACATCAACAAGAAAACAACAAGGGAATCCCCCACCCAAGGTAGATTCTAAGACTGATGATATTTTGAAGAAAATTGTTCTTAATCAACAGAATGAACTGAAGAGTCAAGGTTCGGAGTTGAGGGAGTTAAAGACTCAAATGAGCCAGATTTTCACCGCCCTCCATGAACTTGTGAGTAAGAATTCTGGAAATCTACCTTCCCAACCCACTCCAAATCCAAAGGGGAATGTTAGTTCCATCACATTTAGAAGTGGGAAACAAATGAACGATACATCTGTACCTACCATTCCACTGGGATTCACCTCAACTCTAGAGAAGTCGCATTCCAAACCAACTGATGAGCAATCCAAGGAGAAAGATAAAGTTAAGAAAAAGATTGATAATGTTCCTCCTAAACCCCTTCCTTTTCCCAACAGGGTTGTTCAAACCAAGAAGATGGTTGAAGAAGCAATGCAAAATGATGTTTTGGATACATTCAAGCATGTGGAGATCAACATTCCTCTACTTGAAGCCATTAAGCAAATCCCAAGGTATGCCAAATTCTTAAAAGAACTTTGCACCAATCGAAGAGGGCTCAAGGGAAATGAGAGGATCAATCTTGGAAGGAATGTATCAGTACTCATTACACCAACTATAGTAATGCCAACAAAGTGCAAGGATCCCGGGACATTCACCATCCCATGTACCATAGGGGAGTTGCACTTCTCTGATGCACTTTGTGATTTAGGTGCTTCCATAAATGTGATGGCTCACTCTGTATTCTCTTCCTTACAGGTTGGTGAGTTGAAGCCAACAAGAGTAGTGTGGCAGTTGGCAAATAGAGCTACGGCATATCCAGCCAGAGTTCTTGAGGATGTACTTATCCGGGTAAGAGACATGATCTTCCCAGCAGATTTCTACGTGCTTAACATGGAGGACGATCAGGTAAGTTCTCATGCTCCCATTATCTTAGGTAGGCCCTTCCTCAAAACTGCAAAAACTATCATAAATGTCAATGAGGGTACACTTTCCATGGAATTTGGGTATGAAGTTGTGATATTTAATGTTATGGATTCTATGAAGTACCCCTTAGAGGATCATTCTACATTCGTTATCTCCCATTTTGAACCACCAAGTAAAAACACCATGGAATTGGATTGTCCTATGCTTAGGGAGATTATGTGTATTGGTTCTAGTTTGATGTCTAAGAGTACTTCCACACCCGTTTCTAAGGAACAAGAATCTCTAAGATTTGATTTTTAAATGGAATCATATTCTGATTTTGATTATGTGAACTCTGATTATGACATGGCTATAGAGTATGCTGATGGATTTGATACTTTATTCTCTAATTTTGATGATGTATATTCTGATACTGATGCTCTTTGTGCACATATTTCAGTTCCTTTTATGTCTCCATCCATACTACACCCTCCTTCATTAGAACTCAAGCCATTGCCACCAAATCTGAAATACTCATACTTGTTGAGTGGTGAGAGATTACCTGTTATCATTGCTAACAATCTCCCTTTTGAACATGAAGAAAAGATTTTGAATATTTTGAGGGAGAACATCAGGGCGATTGGGTGGACCTTGGTTGACATATCAGGTATTAGCCCCTCCATTTGCATGCATAGGATTCTCTTGGAGGATGGTGCTAAACCGGTGAGACAGCCACAAAGGAGACTCAATCCAACACTTTTAGAAGTTGTTAAAAAATAAGTTGAAAAATTGCTCGAGGTAGGTATAATCTTTCCCATTTCAGATTCTCAGTGGGTAAGTCCTATTCAGGTTGTGCCTAAGAAGAGTGGTGTTTACTGTTGTTAAAAATGAGAAAGATGAGTTAGTTCCAATGAGGGTACAAAACAGTTGGCGTGTGTGTATTGATTATAGGAAACTAAATCATTCCACTCGCAAAGACCATTTCCCCCTCCCATTTATTGATCATATGCTTAAGAGACTAGCTGGGAAAATACACTATTATTTCTTGGATGGATTTTCTGGATATTTTCAGGTTCCTATAGCTCCAGAGGACCAGGAGAAGACGACATTCACCTGCCCATTCGGTACCTTTGCTTACCGAAGAATGCCATTTGGACTTTGCAATGCCCCAGGTACCTTCCAGAGATGCATGGTGAGTATTTTTTCTGATTTTATTGAGACCTGCATGAAGGTATTTATGGATGATTTTACAGTGTATGGGTCTTCATTTGATGGATGTCTAAGTAGTTTGGGAAAGTTATTTAATCGTTGTATTGAGAAGAATCTGGTCTTAAACTTTGAAAAGTGCCATTTCATGGTAGAGCATGGCATTGTCTTAGGGCATGTAGTGTCAAAACATGGGATAGAGGTTGATAGATCTAATATAGACATTATTTCACCCTTACCATATCCTTCATGTGTGCGTGATGTTAGATCTTTCCTAGGGCATGCAAGATTTTATCAGCGCTTCATCAAAGATTTTAGTAAGATCGCTCTTCCTATGTCACGATTACTTCAAAAAGATTCTGATTTTGTGTTTGACGATTCTTGTAGGACTTCCTTTGATGAGCTAAAGAAGTGTCTGACCACTCCACCTATCATACAGCCCCCACGGTGGGAGATTCCTTTTGAGATTATGTGTGACGCCTCCAACTTCGCGGTTGGAGCTGTCTTATCTCAGAGGGTGGAAGGACATTCACATGTGATTGCCTATGCATCAAGGACATTGGATTCAGCCCAATCAAACTACACTACCACAGAAAAAGAGTTTCTTTATATCATATTTGCTTTAGATAAATTCCGTTCATATTTATTGGGCTCTAAAGTAGTTGTTTTTTCTGACCATGCAGCTCTGAGGTACCTCTTGAAGAAGCCAGATGCAAAGCCCAGGCTGATCCGATGGATGCTCCTTATTCATGAATTTGATATTGAGATAAAGGACAAGAAGGGGTCAGAAAACTTGGTGGCGGACCACATGAGTAGGCTTACTCACACACTAGAGGATGACACCGTGGACCAGGTACCACTTCGGGACACTTTCCCCGATGAGAATCTCTATACCATCTCAGGTACACATCCTTGGTATATTGATTTAGTTAATTACATTGTTTCCTCTGAAATCCTAGCAAATTTAAAGAAGCATCAAGTCCAAAAATTAAAAAGTGAGTCTAGGTATTATGTGTGGGATGATCCTTACCTCTGGCGCATGTGTAGTGACCAAGTCATTAGGAGGTGTGTTCCCGATCATGAGTTTGAGTCTGTTTTTCATTTCTATCATACACTTGCTTGTGGTGGAAACTTTGGACCCCAACAGACATCTATGAAGGTTTTGGACTCTGGATTATATCATCCTAGCTTATTCCATGATGCCCATGTGTTTTGTAATTCATGCTCTCATTGCCAACACACTGGCAACATTTCTAGGAGACATGAGATGCCCCAACAACCCATACTATTCTGTGAGATTTTTTATGTATGGGTATTGATTTTATGGGTCCTTTTCCTTGTTCATTTGGATTTTTGTATATTTTGGTTTCTGTTGATTATGTGAGTAAATGGGTGGAGGCCAAGGCCACTAGGACTGATGATTCTCATGTTATTGTGGACTTTGTCAAAGCACAGATTTTTTGCAGGTTTGGAGTACCAAAGGCCATCATCAGTGACCAAGGGACACACTTTTGCAATAGGAATTTTGATTCCCTCCTTTGAAAGTATGGGGTGACACACAAAACATCAACACCATACCACCCCCAAACAAATGGCCAAGATGAGGTTTCAAATCGTGAGTTGAAACAAATTTTGGAGAAAACTGTGCAGCCAAATAGGAAGGATTGGAGCAAGCACTTGGATGATGCATTGTGGGCTTATAGGATAGCATACAAGACCCCCATTGGTATGTCCCCATTTCGGATTGTTTTTGGGAAAGCATGTCATCTCCCAGTGGAAGTCGAGCATCGGGCATATTGGGATATAAAGAAATGCAACATGGAATTGGCCCAAGCTGGAATTCAAAGGAAGTTGAAAATTCAAGAGCTTGAGGAGATTCGACTGGAATCATATGAGAACTCAAGGCTCTACAAGGAAAGATCAAAAGCAGTTCATGATAAAATTATCCAGAAAATAGAGTTTCATGTTGGAGAGAAAGTCCTACTCTACAGTTCACGACTGAAGTTGATGCCTGGTAAGTTGCGTTCCAGATGGTTAGGTCCTTATATTGTATCTAATGTTTTTCCTTATGGTGCAGTGGAGATCACACAAGAGGACGTTGGAAGGATCTTTACAGTCAATGGGCAACATTTGAAGAGATACATTGAGGTACTTCCTACTGATGCAGTGGATTTTATCACACTGCATGACCCCATCATCACTTGAGCACATCAGGTTGTTCCTAACACTTTCACTTTTATATTATTTGTCCTATTTAAAAATTCTGCATTTCATGTGCATATATCATCTCACGGGTTCACATTGAGGACAATGCAATATTTTAAGTGTGGGGGAGGGAACCATTTAGTTTAGTAATTTCAATTGTTTTCCTGTTTAAAAAAAACAAACCAAAAAAATTGTGTGTTTTTCAAATTTTGTGTGTTTTTGAAATTTTTGAGCTGAAATGATTCTCATCACAATTTTGAAATGCATATCAATAAGTGAAACAATTTACCCCTTTAAACTAAGCTTAAATTAATGCTGAAATGACTTTGTTTCAATTTCAAATATTTAGTAATTTCATGAAAAGTACACTAAATTTTGAATCCCATGCCACATCTCACTATCTTTATATTTGAAGTCACTTTCCTGTGAGGCTTCTAAACCATTATTTTCATATTCTTTACATTCACCTCACTTCTTGAGAAAACCAAACCATGCTTGATTTAACCATAATTTGATCTATTCCTGTCAAAAATTGAGGGTTTGAGGTACTTATGTTTAAATGATTGAGGCATTTGTTTAGTATTAAAGCCCCTATTTCAAAGAATCCTTTTTTATAATGGCATGCCTTGAATATTTAATCCTTGTAGCCCTTAGAATCTATGCACAGCCTGTTAGGTTAGCCACATTACAATCCAATTTTCCCTATCCAACCAACTCTTGAAGTGAAATTGCATAATCTAGTTGAGCTTAAGTGTGGGGGAATCTATCTTGTGTTGTGCCACCATATTCTGTGATACTTTGGGTGGAAAATTAAATTCTGAAGAGCTGTGTTTTCTACTGAAGAAAGTCATTATATTGAAAGTTGTGCCTTTTCTGGATCTTTCATGACAAGTGAAGTTGTGCCTTTTTTGGAGCTTCTAATTGAGGTGGAAAGTTGTACCCATCTGGAGCTTTCAAGAAAATCATGTTTGAGAAGATTGAAATTTTTTATGTTGAAATGATGAATGGTGTAAACCTTTCATGACTTTTCATTATGATGGAGCTGAATTGATACTATGGGTATTGAGGAGAAGACCATATTTAAGTGAAAATTAGATTAATGCAATTTTGCTTCAAAAAGAGTCAAGCCCTCCTCATTCAGCCTCAGAATTTTTCACATCTAAATCCTACCAACCGAAAGCCACAGAACAGCCCTGAAAAGTCCTCATGATAAACATATGTCCTTGACTCACATCGGGTAGCGATGTAGGAATCTATCAAGCCTATGGTGACCCTTGTATGAGTTTGGATGAGATAGACATTGCAAAAAAAATTGACATTTGTGTGATAAGAGAAAATTCAAGTGAGGTAAGTGTTTTGTGCATGGGAGGATAAATAAAGTGGAAATATATTGAATGATATAAATGAAGAACTTGAAATAATGTTTTTTTATGAGGCATGATATTTGTTGTTTCTTGGTTTGTAATTGTTTGATCTCAAGGATATGTATTTTAAAATTGGTTTTGATTTGATATTGATTTTTACTTGATATGAGGTTTTGCTCAGGAGTGAAAAAGGGTAAGTGTGGGGGAGTTGATAAAACACTATTTTATTGAATATTTTATTGATAATAAATGATATAATTTCCTCACATTGTGTTAAATATGTTTAATTATAAAGTATTTGGGATTAGATCATTCATTTGAATATTTGATGAAAATTCCAGTTTTACCCTTTATAGTTCACTGTAGTATTTCGAAGATAAATATTTTTATATTTATTATTTGAATTTAAAATTTTGTAAAATTTTTTCTAACATAATTATATACAACTTTTATTCATGACACTAGAGCTAAAGAGTGCATTTAGTTGTTGAAAATGGGCCATGACGTCAAAGTTGGGCTGGACTCGCCAGAATGGAAAAGCTTCTGTATTTCGACCATAAATCCTTCATATGGACCTATATTAAGCCCAAATTTTTATAGGAGATAGAGGACCCATATTAGAACATATTATCCTTCTGGAAGGCCGGCCAATTCACGCTTTTTGGTGGTCAAATGGGCGGTGCAAGTTGAAATAAATTATTTGGTCGAATTTCCACATTCACACTTGAAACCGCTTGTAACCTCTCCTCCCCTCCCATCTATAAATTGGAGTTTTTCTCATTTGGAGGTGTTGGGATGTGAATTGGGAAGTTTAGGTAATAGGATAAGTGGATCAACTCCAATTCTCCAACCATTTCAATAAGGGTAGCTCTTGAAGCAAGGATCCCTTCGACGAAGCCTTCTTCTTCTCCTTCATGTTGTAATGATTTTGTTTGTGTAATAAACTTATTTGTTCTTATTTTATTTCTTATATTTTCTTCTGTTTTGTTTAAATTTATTCTTCTATTAATCTTCCTATTTTGGCTGTAATTCTTGAGTAGAAGCGTTATTTGGTTATACCCATTATAAACCTTTGCACATGCAAAACGCTTCTACGATGATTACGCCACCCATGAAAGAGTAGTTCTTTTTAGTAATCGTTCGACCTCTATCCTTCTTCATTAATTTATTTTGAATCAATGAGATACTGTAATTCACATAATATGATCCATGAATTGTGTTTTTAAATTACAAGAAACTAAGCAAGCAATTGAACAATTAATACAAAACACGTGAGGTCGAGATTTTGTGTAAATTGTGAGAGCGCGATCTTAATCGGTAATACAAGACCACACGGGATAAATTTGTAGAGTTCAAATATAATCCCTAAACACAATTCATCCTCATTTATATAATGGATATGTGCTCTAATTAACCACTGACCATAATCTATCCTTATAACAACAATCAAAGCAGGGTGCTGCGATTTCTTGTTCCGAAGCTAGCCTAGGGTTTAAGTAATTTCATCTTTGTGGTTAAGTTAACTCTTGTAGGGTTTGAGGGATAAAAAATTAGGGGATCATAATTAAGTGGATATTGATTTAAATGACAATGATTAATAAGTGAATGAATAGGTGTAGTTAGATCGATTACGGATTTTAAAATAGATTTCTAAAAAAAACATCTTCTTGTTGTGTCATTTTAATCAAAATTCATTTCAAAACTAAAAACAAAAAAATATACAATCTTCTTCCAGCAAACTTCTTCTAGATTCATAAACTATAACAAAACCCAATCCTTTAAATTAGTGTTTTTATTCTATTCTATTTTATTTTTTTAGAATACCTTTAATAAGTTGTAAAATTCACTTCCTCCTTTGAGAGAAGACCTTGGTCAGCCACTCTATTGCACCTAAGTACCCCAAAATCACACTAATCATTTGAGGGCGCCCATGACAGTGCTCTTTCAACGGTATACCATCGCAAATACTTGTATTAGCGACGTGATCTCATTGCTAATAAGTTCATCGCAAATAATCTAACCTATATATACATCACATCCGTTTTTTTTCATAACATTCAGATCTCTCTTCCTCTCTCTCTCTAACTTTCAGTTCTAAGTAGAATTTTTTTTTTATTTTTTCTTCCGAGAAGAGGATAAAAGGAGTTAGAAGGCACAGATTACTTCAAAATATCGAAGATATTTATATTTTTTTATTTTTTAAATTATTTTTAATTGTTAAATTATTTTTAATTGTTAATTTTATTTTTTATTGTTAATTTTAATTCTTTTAATAGAATGTTTAGTACCTATATAGTTTAATTAGATTAAGTGGTTGTACCAAATAATCCTTTTCTGGATACGAACAAGTAGAGGCAGCTCTGGCACAGATGTACCTAGGGGTGAAAACTCTGACAAGGTGTTTCGAGCTTGACTCGGGGTAACCTGGTACACGACAACGGGTCTTGCTGCACTCTTGGTTCGACACTCCCGGAGGATATTTTGGTAATAATTAGAAATAAATATATAATTATCAAATAATTAAGAAATAATTAGATTTAATTAAAATAATTATCAAATAATTAGATTTAATTGATTATAAATAGTTAGGAAACAATTAGATTTAATTAAGAAATAATTTAATTAGATTTAATTAAAATAATTATCAAATAATTAGGAAATAATTAGATTTAATTGATTAGAAATAATTAGGAAACAATTAGATTTAATTAAAAAATAATTAGAATAATTAGGAAACAATTAGATTTAATTGGGAAACAATTAGATTTAATTAGGAAACAATTAGATTTAATTAGGAAACAATTAGATTTAATTAGGAAACAATTAAAATAATTAAGAAACAATTACAATAATTAGGAAACAATTACAATAATTAGGAAACAATTACAATAATTAGGAAACAATTACAATAATTAGGAAACAATTACAATAATTAGGAAACAATTACAATAATTAGGAAACAATTATAATAATTAGAAAACAATTACACTAATTAGGAAACAATTATAGTAATTAGGAAACAATTACAATAATTAGGAAACAATTACAATAATTAGGAAACAATTACAATAATTAGGAAACAATTATAATAATTAGGAAACAATTATAATAAGTAGGAAACAATTAAAAAGAATTAGGAAACAATTAAAAAGAATTAGGAAACAATTAAAAAGAATTAGGAAACAATTGCAAACAATTAGGAAACAATTAGGAACAATTAGGAAAGAATTAGGAAAGAATTAGGAAAGAATTAAAAACAATTAGGAAAGAATTAAAAACAATTAGAAAAGAATTAAAAACAATTAGGAAAGAATTAAAAACAATTAGGAAAGAATTAAAAACAATTAGGAAAGAATTAAAAACAATTAAGAAAGAATTAAAAAAAATTAGGAAAGAATTAAAAACAATTAGGAAATAATTAAAAACAATTAGGAAAGAATTAAAAACAATTAATAAAATTAGCAAGCATGATTGACCGCTCATCTACACCTCAATTTTCTTTTCATTTGTGTGTTGAGGCTTGACAGGAAACTTCTACCTCCACATGTAATATTTTCTTTTACTATCAAAATTATCAACCTCCTAGCCAACATAGAGGTGAGGAGGTTTATAATTTTGACAGTAAAAGCAAATATTACATGTGGAGGTAGAATTTTCCTGTCAACATCAACACACAAATGAAAAGAAAATTGAGGTAGATGAGCGGTCAATTATGTTTGTTTTTCTATTCAATGATTGATTAACCACCCGACCTATATGCATATCTTCGCATTTCTAATTAGTAACATAATTAGTAATATAATTATTAACATAAATAGTAACATAATATAAAATATTATATTACTCTAATAGTAATAATTAAATAATACTAATAATATAATTATTTTATTATTATATGTTTAATATTTATAAAAAAAATATTAATATTATTAAAATTATAAAAAAATTATAAAATATTACAATTATCAATATTTTCAACAAGTTTTGCTTTATTCTTAACATGTTCAAATCTTAAAGGGTCGCCAATTTTCAGGTCATGCCCAATAAAAAGTTTGCGTCAACCGTGTCCAATGTAAACTCTATAATTGTTCTTGCTTGGTTGATCACCTCGCAAGTAGCGTTGTAATAGGACAACCCAAGTTATGTCTTTCTCATCTATAAGAATCATATCACATGACTCTTTACATAGACCATTCTTTCTTGAAAAAGTAAGGGAAAGATACTGAAGTTCTCTTAATTTTTCAAGGAAGAATGATCTATGTAAAGGGTCATGTGAAATGATTCTTAAAGACAAGAATGACATTAATTGTGTCGTCCTATTGAAATACTACTTGCGAGGTGATCAACCATGTAAGGACAATTATATAGTTTAAATTGGACATGGTTGACGCAAACTTTTTATTGGGCATGACCTGAAAATTGACGACTCTTTAAGATTTGAACATGTTAAGAATAGATCAAAATCTATTGGAAATATTGAGATTTGTAATAATTAGTAATAATTAATAATAATTAATCAAAAATCAAATAAATTCAAGTACATGGTTATAAATTAGCATAATTTCCAGCGGATTGGCGGCTACCTTTTTTTCAACGTCTCATATATTTGCTACTTTCTCCCACTGAAATCAGTATGAAAAATGTGCTCTAACGTATGTCAAAGCAAGTTTTTCATACTGATTTCAGTCGGGAGAAAGTTAAAAAGAGATGAGTCGTCGGACAAAAGAGCCGCCGCCAATCCGCTGGAAACAAATCAGAATAATTAGTAATATAATCTCCACAACGATGATTACAAAATTTTATTTCATTATTCAAACATATTTCATTTTGCCAAGTATTGCTAAGTATTGCTAAATTAATAATAATTAGTAGGGTTGATTACAAACTAACTGTGTCGCCTATAATTATTGGTAATTACTAAGAAATAACTGTAATTATGTATCTTCTCTTTTTAGGATATTGTTTTTCTTATATCAAATTATTTAACAACAGTAATGGTTTTAAATTTTGTAGAAACATATATATGAATATGGAACAAGGAAATCGACATCAATCATTATTAGATGATTGTGCTTGGATAAATCAGCGTAGAAATCCAAATGGTTCTAGTTTAAATCCTGTATATGTTGATGGTGTTGACGCTTTCTTATCATTTGCATCATCAAACCCGGAATTTGTTTCAGAAGGGAAAATTAAGTGTCCTTGTAAAAAATGTGCTCTGAGAATGTTTGAGACATTTGAAATCGTTGGGAAACATCTCTTGCATTATGATTTTCAATCAGATTATATTTTTTGGTATCAACACGGTGAACGCAGTTCCAGAGAAGATACTAATAATTTGATTCCAGATCCATCATGGTTTCAGAATTTAGTACATGATGTTGCAGGGTCATCCGTTCAACAAACTGAAATTGAGGATGATGTTGATTTACCTCCCGAGTTGGCACCATCTGAATTTTGCTGAGTTGTTCAGGTCTACTAAGGATGCATTATATCCTGGTTTTAAGATAAGCAAATTAGAAGCAGTTGCAAAATTTATGGCTATTAAATCAGATAATGGAATGTCAAATAACTGTTTTGATCAGATATTTTCTTTGTTTAAAGCATTGTTACCTGAAGGAAATGTGTTTCCTGCTAATTATTATGAGAGCAAGAGACTAGTTCAAAATATGGGCCTTAGTTATCAGAAGATCCATGAATGTTCAAACGATTGCATCTTATATTCTGGTGAAAATGAGTTGTTGGATAGTTGTCCCACATGTGGACAATCGAGGTATAAAGAAGCTCAATCAGGGAAGTCTGGATTGATTCCTGTAAAACAGTTGAGATATTTCCCGCTTACACCCAGGTTGCAGCGTTTATTTATGTCTCAGAACACAGCGACAATGATGTCATGGAACAAAACCAATATTTCAAATGGTAAAATCTTGATCCGTCCATCTGATGGTGATTCATGGAAACATTTTGATCAAGTGCATCCGTCTTTTTCTTTAGAATCCCAGAACGTACGATTGGGTCTTTCTACTGACGATTTTTGTCCATTTGGATCTTTTAGTAGTCAGTATTCCTGTTGGCATGTCTTTATAACTCCGTACAATTTGTCTCCATGAATATTGATGAAAGAGCCTTTTATCTTTTTGACATTATTAATCTCAGGACATCCGAAAAAGAATATTGATGTTTATTTGAAATCATTGATTGGTGAGTTAAATTTATTGTGGAGTCATGGTGTTGGTACATATGATGTTGCTGCGAAACAAAATTTTGTAATCAAAGCTGCTTTGATGTGGACAATTAGTGACTTTCCGGCATATGACATGTTATCTGGCTAGAGTACACATGGTCTAAAATCATGTCCTTACTGTATGGGAGACAACAAAGAATTTATGCTCGTGAATGGAAAAAAACCTTTCTATTTTGACTGTCATCGCAAATTTCTTCCAATCGATCATCCTTTTCGGAGGAATAAATCTCATTTCAGGAAAGGCAGAATTGAAAGAGATGAACCTCCAAAAATGATCTCAGGTACAGAGTTACAATCATTTGTATTTTCATTACCTTCCATCACTTTTGGACCGACAATAAACCAACAGAAAATTCATGGCTTTGGGAAAGAACGCAATTGGACAAAACGGAGCATTTTTTGGAATCTGTCATATTGCTCTGATTTGTTGGTCCGACACATGTTGGATGTCATGCATATTGAGAAGAACTGTTTTGATAATTTATTTCATACAGTTTTGGATACACCGGGTAAAACCAAAGATAATGTAAAGGCACGATTAGATCTTGCCCAAATTTGCAGGTGACCAGAACTTGAATTGTTTGAAAATGTCAGATCACAGAGATTAATGAAGCCAAAAGCATCTTATATACTGACCAAAGAGAGTCGCTTATTATTTTGTCAGTGGATTGCAGATTTGAGACTTTCAGATGGCTATGCTTCCAACTTGGGAAGATGTGTTAAAAATGATCATATTACCGGATTAAAAAGTCATGACTGTCATGTTATAATGGAAAGACTTATGCTTATTGGATTAAGAGGTTTGTTGAATTATAAGATTTGGGATTCGATAACAGATATATCATATTTTTTCCGAGACATGTGTGCGACGACAACAGACTACGATACACTAAGAAAACTGGAAGAAGTTGTTGTTGTAATTATATGCAAACTGGAAAAAATCTTTTCGCCGGCTTTCTTTGACTCAATGGAACATTTGATATTAAATTTTCCACATGAAGCAAAATGTAGAGGTCCGGTTCAGTTTTGATGGATGTACCCATTTGAGAGATGCATGCAGAAATTGAAGAAAAAAGTCTGTAACAAAGCATCAGTTGAAGGCTCAATTGCTGAAGCTTATTTTCAAGAGGAAATTGATTTATTCTGCTCTCATTATTTTGAATCTGAATATCCCTCAAAATTTAACCGCATGGGCCGGAACGAGGGGAATGTTGATGATGATATGAACAATCAATTATCAGTTGTCAATCAGCCCAAACTTGGCTTTGGTGGAGTTCATGATAGATGGCTTTCAGATAATGAACATCATAGAGCTCATACATATGTTCTACTCAACTATGAAGAAATGTCACCAATTGTACAGTGAGTGCTTCTATCCCTTATTCTATAGATTCTGTTACAGTAAATTAATCATATTGTATTTTTAGGTTATATGATGATCATATCAAGAAACAATTTCCACAAATTATAGCAGCTGGCTTAGAAGAACGTCGGTAAAAAAAATTTGCCTACTGGTTTTAAAAACTGGTAACATACATTCTTTTTTGGTTTTACATATAAAATCAATTTATTACTTGTAATAGTGATAAATGTTTTACAAATTTTTAGGTATCTGTACATGATGATAAGATTGATAGTCGATTGCGTATATTGAGTAGTCCACCATCCAAAATGGTTAAATCTTATAATGTATATGTGGTGAATGGTTATTGATTTCATACACGTGCATATGGGGAATCAAAGAAAACAATGAATAGTGGTGTTTTTTTTGAAGGGATCACATCATAGAGATATTGAAGTTGACTTTTATGGCATGCTTGAAGAAATTATTGAACTATGTTATTTGGGACAGAATTATATAACAATGTTTAAATGTCGATGGATGGATACTGAGAGAGGCTTGCGTATTCATCCGACTCATGGAATTGTTGATATTAAACATAAAATTCTTCTTGCAGTAAATGAACCATTTTTATTGGCTTATCAGGCACATCAAATTTATTATGCAAAATATTGTGTTACTGCAAAAGAGTTGGATGATTGGTGGAGTATAATAAAAGTTAAATCTCGAGAAAATCAGTTTACTCAAACTGAATGTGGTTCCACTGAAGTGCAAGGAAATGAAATTTTTCAGAACACTCCTCAAAACACATATTTTTCACAAAGAGGCATGAATATCGAGGATGACACCCCACAGTTAAGGGTCGATGGTGATGATGTTTTCAATGATGTTACGACTGAATTTGAAATGACAAAAGATGATGAAAGTGAAACTAATATGAAAATTGATGATTTTGATGAGGAAGATGAAGACAATGACATTGAAAACTATGAAGATGATGATGAAGATGAACATTGACACAGTAAAATACTGGTTAGAATCATAACAAATATATATCTATACATAATAGTTATTTTCAACTGTTTTCTAATAACAATAATTTGATGTTTCAGATGGACTCGAAAACGTTTTGTCAGTTGTTGGAGGCTGATCTACCTATGGATGATGAGGTTCTTGATTCATCTGACCCTCAGGCTATTGGCACTACAGGGAGCACTCGGAGGGGGTGTGGTCTTTCCAGACTGATGATTCTAGATCCTATCCCGGAGCGACGTCCACCTCTTGGATTCGATGCGCACACGCAGTGGTATGGTAACCTGTGTATTTTAGTTATCTTTCATTATAATTTATTAATATTCTAATTTTTTGATTATTTTTTCTTTTTCCACAGTTTTACGCATATAGATATTGGACAGGGGAGCGCTATCTTGTGCAATTATTTTTCTCAGCCCTGGCTCACATGGGATCAGATTCCCGCTGATGTGCAGGCCACCGTGTTCGATCGTTGGATGGTGCGTAATTAAATATTATTTATTTTGAAATTTAATTCATTAATAACTTTATATTAGGGTTTATGGTATCCCGTCGACGAGAGCATGTGTGCCACTATCCACGCGGAATGGGTGGTGTCTATGCGTGACCGTTTCCGTCAGTTTTTGCATAATTTGAGAAAGACGGTTGTGAAGAAAGCTGGAGTGACAGAATTCGATGAGTCCTGTAGATCCCACCAACCAGAGTACATTTCATCTCACGTTTGGGATGGATTATGTACACACTGGTTAGGTGGTGGGTTTCAGAGGAGATCTGCATTGAGTCGACAGAATCGGGGGAGACAAGAGGTGACACATCGAGCCGGTAGTCGTACATTCAGTGCGCATAGAGAGCGTCTGGTAAGTACTTTTTTTTAATATTTTATACAAATTTAAATATAAACAATTTATTTTATATTCACATAGGAAGCCGAGCAGCCCGGTATTACGATGTACGGCGTTTATCGGAGGATGTATACTGACCCGGCTACTGGAGAGATTAGAGGTGACCGCCAGCATCAGATTGTGGTCAGTATTATTTTCTTTTCAATTTGAAAATTAAATGCATATAATCTTTTCACTATTTTAATTTCTAATTGAAACTTAAGGAGTTATATGAGGCCGCGACCTCTCAGACACAGGCTGAGAGTCAAGACGGGTGATCAGACTAGTGTCCACCCTTTTGATGAGACGGTATGGATGCAGGCGACCCAATATGGCTTCGAAAAAGGTCGAGTAGTTGGTATCAGGTCTCATTTGACTCCTGCAGCTTATTTTGGTACTACTGCGATGTCGGCGTCCAACTCAAGAGGAGCTCGTGGAGAGACATCATCTTCTGCCTCACAATATCAAGAGCAGTTGCGTGCTCAGAGTCAGCTTATAGAGGATTTGTGTCAGGGGCATGAGCAGATGCGTCAGCAGCACGATGAGGAGATGCATCGATGGCAGGAGCAGATGCGTTAGCAGTAAGATGAGGAGAGACGTCGATATGAGGAGCAGCATCAGGAGCAAATGGAGTATATGCGTCGTCTGACTCGTAGTTTAGGGATAGAGTTTCCTCCACCACCTCCTCCAGGTCCTCTAGATTATCCACCCCCAGTGATTTTTTTAGATGTAATAAACATTTGAGTTCGTAGTTTATTGTCATATTAACTATTTACAATTCCTCTTTCATATTGGTACGAATATTGCATGATTTAATTTGTTTTTATCTTTTTTAATATTTTATTACTTATTAGTATTATTTTTAATGTCTGCTTATTTTAGTAATATTACTTTTAATATTTTATATTTATTGTTAATATTGAGAAGTTTATAATTTTATAATTTTATTAATATTAATAATATTAATATTATTTTTTCACAAATATGTATGTTTATTTTAATAACAATAATATTATATTAATTTTTTATATTAATAATATTAGTACTATTATTATTATTTTTTGATATTAATATTTCATAATATATAATATTATATTATTTATATTCATATTATTATTATTTTTAGATATTAATATTTCATAATTATGTTATATATATTTTTTATTATTAATATTATAATAATATAATTTTTTATATTATTAATATTATTATTATTATTATATACATAATTTAATAATAATATTATTATTATATTAATTTTTTATATTATTAATATTAGTATTATTATATTATATTATATTATTTATATTTATATTACTATTATTTTATATTAATATTTCATAATTATATTTTATATTTTTTTTTATTATAATAATATAATTTTTTTATATTATTAATATTATTATTATTTTTATATAATATTATACGATTTGTATTAATTATTTTATTTTTTATTATTTTTTTTAGTATTTGCGACGGGAATATTTGCGACGGGATTTTCCGTCGTAAAATTTTTTTTTACTGTAACATTTGCGACGGGAAAAATACTCATCGTAAAAACATTTCTGCGACGGTCTATCGCAAATACCTTCATCGTAAATATTTTTTAAATTTTCTATTTGCTACGGGTTTCTGACCCGTCGCAACTAATGTATCTGTGACGGCCCGTCGCAAATACCTTTTTTATATATAAACGAAAACTCATTTGCGACAAGGGAAAAATATCGTCGCAAATACTCATTTTGCGACGGGACAGCCGCAAAAACACCTATTTGCGACGCCGTTTTCGGCAACGGGCGATTTGTAACGGAGCCCTATCGCAAAAGACCTTTTGCGATGGGATCCCGTCACAAATATTCAGTTTTCCTGTAGTGGGGTTTTACCCCTAGGTACATCTGTGCCAGAGCCGCCTCTACCTTCTCGTATCCAGATAGGGATGTATTTGCTTGGAAAACTCACAAAATCTCTACATTACCAAAATTCTAGGAAGTTCTTCTATACTAATTCTCAAAGTCTATCTTAGGGTAATGTGATCTAATCAGAGTTTATCTAAATCTAGTTTCCAAGATTATTGTTAAACTCCCTCTGGTACCAATTGTAACACCCCGACCCTAGTTATCTAGAGTCGGTGCATTATTATGTATCATTGGCATGATTACAAGGAATAAAGTCCCGAAAGACTGATCAGTTTAGCAGTCTTGGAAAAATAGATTACATACATGAACGTTACATTACACTTTCTAACATACAACACAAAAAAAATAATCCTTTGAGAATGTCATTGTTACCTTAGTTTAACCCTGCATCTCAAACATAAAACACTTCTTGGGATCCTGGGAAAATAAAATTTAAGGGGTGAGCTCAGATCTCAGTAAGGGTAAATAATTTAGTGGAAGCTATAAACTTTTAAGGCGGGATGTGTAATAAAAACAATAGCCTTTTAAACATAAACATGAACATGATATGGTAAAAATAAATCAAACATTATCATATAAACATGCACATGGATATTCTACTAGTCGAATAATCACATGTAATAACTAATTTCATAATGAGGGAATTTATAGTACCGGACTTTAACTTTCTGTGTCAAGGCCTCGTGCCAGGACCTAGGGGCTAATTGTAACTGGACCCCAACTCATAGAGCCTCTGTAACCGGACTCCAACCCAGAGAGCTTCTGTAACCGGACTCCAACCCAGAGAGCCTCTCTAACCGGACTCCAACCCGGAGAGCCTCTGTAACCGGACTCCAACCCAGAGGGTCTGCTGTGATCGGACCCCAACCCAGAGGGCTTACTTTTATCGGTCCCCAACCCGGAACATACTAGTCCAACACGTTCATCTTAAGAAGAGGTTGAAATATAACATAAACATTCGTATTAAAACTAACATATGAAATGTCAATACTTTAACCATAAACCATGAATGGCATAAAAATAACCCATACACAGTTAAAAATATCACAAAACCTTAAATACAATATGGAAGATTTGTATCATGGTAAATTAACTTCAAACAAGTGTAAAATTTATCAAAGGATGATGACATAGATGAAATCAAAACTATTTGAGAGAAATATCTCTTTATATTTTGAAATAATTTAAGAGTCACATAATTATAAAGAAAACATTTATTTTGAAAATATTCTTATAAACTTGTAAGGGAAGCTTTGACGATATTATAACGGCGGAAAATAGCCGCACCCACCGTATAAGTTAAAAATACATTCTTACCTTAATTTTTTCAAAAAGGTTATAAAGTACCTTGTTTGGAAAACGACGGAAAGATTCCTTTCAAAAATATATAAGGTCAAATAATGGTATAAATGACTTTAAACCATTGTCTAGTAAATAGTAAAAATGTTTTGAAATTCATTTTAAGAAACATGTATGTGGATAATAAAGAGGTCTCAATAGATAATTACGTATAAACAACCTCGGATAATTAAGAGATTGTAGAATTAACTCTTACCTTGTATTTTTCCTTGGTCAAGGGTAGGTTAACCTCCTGTATAATGGTGAAATAATTGTTATTGAATTATGCAAGAATCATATACATTAATATGATATCATATATGATCTTTTAACATTACTTTGTTAATAATATCTTAGTATTATTGTTGTTTCGGGTGTTAACAGATTCGTTTTCCTTTATATTCTTTGTTATGTGAGTCATATTTGTTATGGATGAGATGTATCTTATTCATATTAAGAATTATATTAAGTCTTTAAACATTATTTTTATTCATCTAATGAAAATTAGTCTTGAATGGATACGATGGAGAATAAATCTCATCGCGTTCGTGGAGACGGTAATCCGTACGTATGCACGAGCGACAATATCATTCTTTTGATATTAAAATAATATATAATTGGATGGTATATCATATATACAAAATAATTATCATGTTATAATTATTATTTACATCAATTACACATCATTATTATACCCATCCAAATAATAATGTATTGAATAACAATTACACCACGACGTGGAGACGGTAAGCCGTACGTACGCACGTATGGTGACATGTCATTCAAAGGATGGATAGAATAATGAATTTGGTTGTACCATATTTATAATAACATCACAACATATATAATATACTGGAGTTATTATTTTATAATGTAAATAACAAATAAAAAGGAAGTGGAATGAGAAAGGAACTTGAAAGAGGTGGTGAGATATTTACCTCCTCTTCGGGTTCTTCCTTTTGATTTGATCAAAAGGGCTCCTTAGGTTGTATTTCTGAAAAAATGAAGGCATCTAGGATTAAGGGAGGACAGTTTATAGGGTATTTGGGTAGGGTTTTTTTGAGTAAAATGTCTTTGAAGGTGTGAATTTGAGGGAAGGGGGAGTGCCCTTTTATAAGAGGGGTGAGGGGCACCTTAGGAAAATCTAGAAATGTTATTTTATAATAAAATCATTTTCGGTTTCTAATGGCTCCAAAATGAATTATTTAAAGTATAAGGTGGGTATGGGTCTAAAACCACTCAACCAATAGGTTTTAGAGAGGTTTAGGTCACTATATTAACTTTATCTTTTAGATTTAACTCTTAGTTAAATAGTTTGACATTTACCATGTCTCTTTGTATTTTTATATTATATGGTTAATAAACTTACTATAAACTTCCTAGTGAACCTCAAGTGGTTAATTAATGACATATATAATATTATTTAAGACCTTTGACCAAACCTTACATTTTTAGGAATAGAATATCAATTAATAATATAATATTTGTTTTAAAAACTCTTTTATGTCAATTTTGACACTATTTGGTATTTTGTTTATTCAAAATTTATAATAGCATTATTACTTCGAAAAAAATTCATCTAACCAACCATAACATGTCATATTAACCTAAAAGATTAGTGCAATTCATAAAAAGTCTCAAATTACATTTATTTGGATATTTATAATATCAATTATTTTAATATTTCATTAATTAGGTAATTACTACATCATCATTGTGTCATAAATAAATTAAATTATTTAATGTCTAAAAATTATAAATAAAATACCATTATGTAGGAAATCTTTTTATATTTCTAATTAATATTTATAATTCAATTTATCTTATGTGTAACCCTCTATTATAAATGTTTTAGTTATTAAACTTTGATTTTAACTCTTTTCACTCTTCTTTAAATAAAATAATAATAAATGTCCTAATCTAATCCAAGTGGACCTAAAGAATCATATTTTATTCCTAAGGTTTTTTTTGGTAGAATTAAATTTATCCAATAGAATTAGGACATGTGTTAGGGTAATAATAATATCATTTTTACCCTTAATTACCTATTTACTTTTAACCGTGATAAATAAAAGTAAAAAGTTATTATTCACCAAAAATTATTTTCATCTTATTGAACTAAGTTTTACTTACTGATATCAACTGTGTCTCTCGGATTTTTGAAATTCAACTCAGAGAAGCGGTAAAATTAAGTTTTTTATAAATTTGCAAATGCTCCTAGGAGGTGGGTAAAAAACGGTAAAAAGTTCGATAAAATTTTATATATCTAAACTTATTATAAAATGACTCCAATGAATTACGTTGAACATATATAGGTATTATGTATCTATTTTGACCTAAAATAAATTAAAATAAAATAACTAATTATTTAAATAAAAAGTCGGTTTTAACCAATAACGCAGTGTTTTTTCACTATTCATAAAAAATTGAAAGTTTTCATAAAAATACAAAAAATTCACCCTAAGCTAATTTTGATATTCCGAATTCAAAAATGAAGTCTATTTTACCAAATTCAAAATATATAAGTTTCATTTATTAATTTAAAATTAATTCTCGTTGTCAAAACCAAAAAGCGGGTTTTTAAAAAGTAAAAACTATCAAAAGATTGACATGTGTTTATGTCAAATTTAAATGTGAAATTACTTAAAATGGCCTAAATTGTATTAAATGATAAAAATATAATTTAATTATACTTCCAAACCATTCAAATTCATAATTTATCACTATAAATTATTTTGATTAAAAAAGTTGTTTTTAATTAAAATTTAGTAATTTTCACTATTCATCAAAATATGAAAGTTATCAGAAAAGTACCAAAAATTTATCCAAACTAAATTTTTATGTCCCGATTCTAAAGAATAATTTAATTTCATTAAATTGAATATATAAAATTGTCAAATATTGGTTTTAAAAAGGATTCGTCATTAAAAGGTGGTGAAATTGCATTTTTTGAAAAATACTTATTTTATCCGAAAAAATGAATTTGTTCTTATATTATGTCTAAGAAACACATAATATGGATGTTGAAATTATATAGAGTATATAAGATTCAAAATTCATTTAATACTATTTATAACCACTTTTTGAACGGCTAGTTTGGCAATGTTGTGGTGCGCTCGAACTCGGTGTTGTGTGTAGCGCAAGCTGTTAAATTACTTTAATGAGATAACGTACTATGAGATCTTGGGGTGTTACATTATCTCCTCCTTCAATAAATTGCGTCCTCGCAATTTGAAATTGTTCTTCGAAAATAAAAGGTTAAAAATAGAGAAATACCTTTGTAGAAAACCCACATCGGAAATTGGGTTAATAAAATTTAGTCTTAATAAGAGGGAAAGGGAAATGAAAAAGTTACCACCAAATTATGATCTCGATTATAAGAACATTAATGGAAATTAAAGACATAATTGGAGGGAAAACGTAAATATTTATAGAGAGTGATTGAGGTCATCAATCACAATATATCATTTAAATATATTGACATAACAAATCCATTATCAAAACCATTTTCAATACCAAAATACGTAAAAAGAGTATATAGTATTTATTTTCTTTTTTAAAAAAACGTTTTGGCTTGTTAAGAAAGACAAAGATCAAATAAAACTCGTGGTGGTGGAAATTTCGTTGTCACCGCTTATGTAAAAAAACATTCCTTTTTTTGTCATTTAGTAAAATGTTTCATAGAAAAAGATTCCCCTTGAAATGAAAAGTCAAAAGGTTTTATACACCATATAAAAGAAAGTCGTTTAGAAATCAATGGATTCCTCAATGAAAGGAGATTGAGACGAGGTCCATTAACTAAAGTTTAAGAATTAATTTAGTCATAGAATAAAAGGGTAAATATATATATATATATATACACTTGACAAGTAGAGTTACATCCTTTAACTAATTCCCACCACAAACTCATCTTTCACTCCAAAAGATTTCAAAAAAATATATTATATTTATCCTAATCATATAGGGTTCCAAAAATAATGAATTTATAATTCACCTATCAGACCTTTTAATAAAATAAAATACATTATACAATCCATGATATCGCGTAGGCCAGTGGCAGGTGATGCACCCTTGTCGCCCTTCGATTGCGGGTACAAGTCTCACAGCCTTGCCGGACGCGACTGGTTGTCACCCAACCTCTGGGTAGTCCTTTTTATAACAATCCAAAAATAACCTTAACAATAGTATCCAATTTCAAACTTAATCCATTCCAACCATTAGACTTATCTAAAATACTTCTATCCAAACTCACAGTTCAAAATTTATAAGGATGTTAAACACAATGAAGATCCTTTTTGCCACGTAATAACATGTGAACACCTTCATCGTGTATTCTTTTAAAACATGGTAACACCCTGAATTACCATAAAACCTTATTGATTACATTCATGCTCCCTTATTCTTTATATAATACTGGATATATTCCTTATATCCAAAAATTTTGAATATTCCAACAATGATGAAATAAACAAACTATTAATTAGTTCCAAAGAAGTCAAGAATATCCAATATAATTTATCCAAATCAACCATATTTTATTCCAAAATCACTACCTCATTATCAGAATCATTTTAAGGATTACCTTTCCTTCAACTATTTATTTTCCAAAAGGTTTATCTTACTATTAAGTCACTTTTCTTAGAACCATATAATCTCAAATCCTTGATAAAATAGTATTGCAGTAAAATCCTTATTTATCTCCATAATTCATATAACAAGTATATTGTTGATACAACACTCAAATGAAATAATTATATAATAACAACATGAGAACACTAGTCATTTATCTTCATCTAAAGTAGTATCATAACTTTATTATTATCCAATAGCATTATTTGTGGTATACTCTGATGACTGGGACATTGATTCGCATAGTGTCCCAACGCCTTGCAGATGAAGAATTTTACAATTGAAACCTTTTTCTTACCCTTATAATCACATACTTGGTGTCCTTTTTCACCACACTTATAACAAACTCTCATTCCCTTCAAATATTTACCAAGGTGATTCTTTCCACATTTATCACATATGGTAAAATCCTTCTTTCCCCTCTTTCCTTTATCCATCATTTTCTCTACCATCCTTTTCTTCTCTTGCTTCCCTTCAAAGTCATAGGACTCAGAGAATTCTTTACATATCTTATTAACACATGATACTATTTCTTCATATGATGAGAATATGTGGGAAACTATTTCCCTTCTAAATGTTGTCTTAATACCATGAATGATATTATCCTTATTACTCTTTGGATCATACGTATTTCTGGAGTTCTCATTCCTCCTACTGAGCGTCATTTCTATACAATGGAATACACTAGGTCAGTTTATGAATCACAATGAATAATTCCAAACTTGTAAAATACCTAATGTAAATTGTACAGTTTATGGATATAATCCATAATTATAAAAATATTTTCTTTGAGGAGGTATATACTCATAAATCATTCATAATGATTTGTAAATAAAATGAGAATTGTCCTAAGCATATTCCTCGGGAGTGTCGTAACCAAGAGTGTCGCAAGGCCTGTTGTCGTGCACCAGTTCTTGTTCGAGTCTAGCTCAAAGTGGTGTTTTCGGGTTTTACCCCTAGGTACATCTGCTCGTATCCAGACAGGGATGTATTTGCTTGGAAAACTCACAAAATCTCTACATTACCAAAATTCTAGGAAGTTCTTCTATACTAATCCTCAAAGTTTATCTTAGGGTAATGTGATCTAATCAGAGTTTATCTAAATCTAGTTTCCAAGATTATTGCTAAACTTCCTCTGATACCAATTGTAACGCCCTGACCCTAGTTACCTAGAGTCGGTGCATTATTATGTATCATTGACATGATTACAAAAAATAAAGTCCCGAAAGACCGATCAGTTTAGCAGTCTTGGAAAAATAGATTACATACATGAACGTTACATTACACTTTCTAACATACAACACAAAAAAATAATCCTTTGAGAATGTCATTGTTACCTTAGATTAACCCTGCATCTCAAACATAAAACACTTCTTGGGATCCTGGGAAAATAAAATATAAGAAAGGGGTGAGCTCGAATGCTCAGTAAGGGTAAATAATTTAGTGGAAGCTATAAACTTTTAAGGTGGGATTTGTAATAAAAACAATAGCCTTTTAAACATAAACATGAACATAATATGGTAAAAATAAATCAAACATTACCATATAAACATGCACATGGATATTCTACTAGTCGAATAATCACATGTAATAACTAATTTCATAATGAGGGAATTTATAGTACCGGACTTTAACTTTCTGTGTCAAGGCCTCATGCCAGGACCTAGGGGCTAATTGTAACCGGACCCCAACTCAGAGAGCTTCTATAAACGGACTCCAACCCGGAGAGCCTCTGTAACCGGACTCCAACCCGGAGAGCCTCTGTAACCGGACTCCAACCCGGAGAGCCTCTGTAACCAGACTCCAACCCAGAGGGTCTGCTGTAATCAAACCCCAACCCAGAGGGCTTACTTTTATCGGTCCCCAACCCAGAACATACAAGTCCAAAACATTCATCTTAAGAAGAGGTTGAAATATAACATAAACATTTGTATTAAAACTAACATACGAAATGTCAATACTTTAACCATAAACCATGAATGGCATAAAAATAACCCATCCAAAGTTAAAAATATCACAAAACCTTAAATACAATATGGAAGATTTGTATCATGGTAAATTAACTTCAAACATGTGTAAAATTTATCAAAGGATGATGACATAGATGAAATCAAAACTATTTGAGAGAAATATCTCTTTATATTTTGAAATAATTTAAGAGTCGCATAATTATAAAGAAAACATTTATTTTGAAAATATTCTTATAAACTTGTAAGGGAAGCTTTGACGATGTTATAACGGTGGAAAATATCTGCACCCACCGTATAAGTTAAAAAGACATTCTTACCTTAATTTTTTCAAAAATGTTATAAAGTACCTTGTTTGGAAAACGACGAAAAGATTCCTTTCAAAAATATATAAGGTCAAATAATGGTATAAATGACTTTAAACCATTGTCTAGTAAATAGTAAAAATGTTTTGAAATTCATTTTAAGAAACATGTATGTGGATAATAAAGAGGTCTCAATAGATAATTATGTATAAACAACCTCGGATAATGAAGAGATTGTAGAATTAACTCTTACCTTGTATTTTTTCTTGGTCAAGGGTAGTTTAACCTCCTGTATAATGGTGAAATAGTTGTTATTGAATTATACAAGAATCATATACATTAATATGATATCATAAATGATCTTTTAACATTGTTTTGTTAATAATATCTTAGTATTATCGTTGTTTCGGGTGTTAAAAGACTCGTTTTCCTTTATATTCTTTGTTATGTGAGTCATATTTGTTATGGATGAGATGTATCTTATTAATATTAAGAATTATATTAAGTATTTAAACATTATTTTTAATCATCTAATGATAATTAGTCTTGAATGGATACAATGGGGAATAAATCTCATCGCGTTCGTGGAGACGGTAATCCGTAAGTACGCACGAGTGACAATATCATTCTTTTGATATTAAAATAATATATAATTGGATGGTATATCATATATAAAGAATCATTATCATGTTATAATTATTATTTAAATCAATTACACATCATTATTATAACTATCCAAATAATAATGTATTGAATAACAATTACACCACGACGTGGAGACGGTAAGTTGTACGTATGCACGTATGGTGACATGTCATTCAAAGGATGGATATAATAATAAATTTGGTTGTACCATATTTATAATAACATCAAATTATATAGAAGATACTGGAGTTATTATTTTATAATTTAAATAACAAAGAAAAAGGAAGTGGAAGGAGAAAGGAACTTGAAAGAGGTAGTGAGATATTTACCTCTTCTTCGGGTTCTTCCTTTTGATTTGATCAAAAGGGATCCTTAGGTTGGCTTTCTGACTAAATAAATTCCTCTAAGATTAAGGGATGACAGTTGAGAGGGTATTTGGGCAGAGGTTGTTTGAGTCAAATGGTTTTTAAGGTGTGAATTTGAGGGAAGGGGGAGTGCCCTTTTATAAGAGGGGTGAGGGCACCTTAGGAAAAGCTAGAAATATTATTTTATAATAAAATCATTTTTGGTTTCTAATGGCTCCAAAATGAATTATTTAAAGTATAAGGTGGGGATGGGTTGAAAACCACTCAACTAATAGGTTTTAGACATGTTTGGGTCACTATATTAACTTTATCTTTTAGATTTAACTCTTAGTTAAATAGTTTGACATTTATCATGTCTCTTTGTATTTTTATATTATATGGTTAATAAACTTACTATAAACTTCCAAGTGAATCTAAAGTGGTTTATTAATGACATATATAATATTATTTAAGACCTTTGGCTGAACCTTACATTTTTAGGAATAAAATATAAATTAATAATATAATATTTGTTTTAAAAACTCTTTTATGTCAATTTTGACACTATTTGATATTTTGTTTTTGCTAAATTCATAATAGCATTATTACTTCAAACAAAATTCATCTAACCAACCCTAACATGTCATATTAACCTAAAAAGTTAGTGTAATTCATAAAAAGTCTCAAATTACATTTATTTGGATATTTATAATATCAATTATTTTAATATTTCATTAATTAGGTAATTACTGCATCATCATTTTGTCATAAATAGATTAAATTATTTAATGTCTAAAAATTATAAATAAAATACCATTATGTAGGAAATCTTTTTATCTTTCTAATTAATATTTATAGTTGAATTTATCTTATGTGTAACCCTATATTAAAAATGTTTTAGTTATTAAACTTTGATTTTAACTTTTTTCACTCTTCTTTAAATAAAATAATAATAAATGTCCTAATCTAATCCAAGTGGACCTAAAGAATCATATTTTATTCCTAAGGTTGTTTTTGGTAGAATTACACTTATTCAATAGAATTAGGACATGTGTTAGGGTAATAATAATATCATTTTTACCCTTAATTACCTATTTACTTTTAACTGTGATAAATAAAAGTAAAAAGTTACTATTCACCAAAAATTATTTTCATCTTATTGAACCACGTTTTACTTACTGATATCAACTGTGTCTCTCGAATTTTTTAAATTCAACTCATAGAAGCGGTAAAATTAAGTTTTTTATAAATTTGCAAATGCTCCTAGGAGGTGGGTAAAAAACGGTAAAAAGTTCGATAAAATTTTATATATCTAAACTTATTATAAAATGACTCCAATGAATTACGTTGAACATATATAGGTATTATGTATCTATTTTGACCTAAAATAAATTAAAATAAAATAACTAATTATTTAAATAAAAAGTCGGTTTTAACCAATAACGCAGTGTTTTTTCACTATTCATAAAAAAATGAAAGTTTTCATAAAAATACCAAAAATTCACCCTAAGATAATTTCGATATTCCGAATTCAAAAATGAAGTCTATTTACCAAATTCAAAACATAGAAGTTTCATTTATTAATTTAAAATTAATTCTCGTTGTCAAAACCAAAAAGCGGGTTTTTAAAAAGTAAAAACTATCAAAAGATTGACATGTGTTTATGTCAAGTTTAAATGTGAAATTAATTACAATGACCTACATTGTATTAAATGATAAAAATATAATTTAATTATACTTTCAAACCATTCAAATTCATAATTTATCACTATAAATTATTTTGATTAAAAAAGTTGTTTTTAATTAAAATTTAGTAATTTTCACTATTTATCAAAATATGAAAGTTATCAGAAAAGTACCAAAAATTTATCCAAACTAAATTTTTATGTCCCGATTCTAAAGAATAATTTAATTTCATTAAATTGAATATATAAAATTGTCAAATATTGGTTTTAAAAAGGATTCACCATTAAAAGGCGGTGAAATTGCATTTAAAAAAAAATACTTATTTTATCTGAAAAAATGAATTTGTTCTTATATTATGTCTAAGAAACACATAATATGGATGTTGAAATTATATAGAGTATATAAGATTCAAAATGCATTTAATACTATTTATAACCGCTTTTTGAACGGCTCGTTTGGCAATGTTGTGGTGCGCTCGAACTTGGTGTTGCGTGTAGCGCAAGCTGTTAAATTACTTTAATGAGATAATGTACTATGATATCTTGGGGTGTTACAATCATTGTTTTAACCACTTCAAGTGGTAAAATTATTTCCATAATATATATCAGGTTATCAAAACTATGTAATTCAATCATTTCATTTATGAACTATATGAATAGAAACATCTACTTTATGGGATAAATGAATTACATGAGATGATATTGATAATCCATAAGAATGTGATAAATAGTAATTTTCACTTGATATTGCTACTGTATGAACAATAATTGGTAATATAATGTTAAATGACGTTATTTTCATATCATCCTTCAGGGATGCATTATTTTATAAATATTAATAAAATTCATTGTGCTATGTAAATATTTACTATCATCAAACCACTTATGGTGGTTATATTATTATTATTTGTTATAAACAAATATAGCACAATGATCATTCGCAAAACATCATATTCACTTCGAACTTGATTTAAAATAAAATCACGTTTTGCATTCACTTTGGGGACTCAAATCAATAATTTTCAATAGATGTTCTCATTCACTCCAGGGAATGGAATAAAATTATTTGTTCAAGTTTTATAGTGTCTTCAAGACAATTGCATGAATATTAAATTCATCAAATTCATCGATTTCATCCACTTCAAAGGATGAATATATATAAAATATATTTACACTTGTTCATCAATAATATTTAATTTCTCTGAAATGTTTTATAAGAAATAAAATAAAGAGAAAAGAAATAAAACAATACGATATTTATAAATATTCAAAGGAAATACCATCTCCACTATGAGCCTTCATACATCATAATCAAACTTGACACCTTCAAGGTGAACAAAAGAATAAGAGAGATGATATCTCATAGTTCATGACATGATTAGCAAACTTCGGCTCAACGTACGATAGGTACGTGATGTTAATCACTGATCACCAAACTTCGGCTTGACGTACGTCAGGTACGCGATGTTTATCATTCGACCACTTACGGTGGCGTTGTTTCGTTCTTTTATTTGATTGATGATGTTTATCACGACATCAGCCACATTGATTATTAATCAAACACGTTCTCTTTGGGGGATGAAGTGAAATTTGTCATTCATGATTCATTACACCTCTTTAGGAGTTTGTTATTTTTTCTGCAACAAAAGATTAAGAAAATCATATATTATTTTCATATTTATCAAGAGGGGAAGAATAAATGTAACAATATATTGCATATGAAATAAGGCTCGCTTTTTCATGTGGTGCATAGAATGATCAGAGTTGACACAACCACAAAAACAGGTTTTCGCAGCGCTACTATTTATCAGCGCATTTTTTAACAGCGTTGATAAAAGGGGGTCTTTATCAGCGCTTTTTTTACTAGCGCTAATAAAGGGTGTATTTCAAAAAAATAAATAAAAATAATATATTAATATATAAATATATTTATATTGATGTAAATATAATATATATTTTTAAAATATGTTTTAGATAAGTATAAATAAACAATTACACTTAATATATAAGATATTTAGTGAAAATGACTTAAAAAATAATTAAAAAAACATTATTAATTAATATTTTGCTAATTATTATTGACTAGTAGTCATTTAATAACAATTTTAAGACACAAAAAAAAAATAAAAAAATTAATAAAAGGTCTAAAATAAGTTAAAAATGTAACTCAATCATCAAACGATCATAATTTTTGAAAGGGGTTCAAACGTTGTTAAAATCCTCTGATTTGCAGATTTTTTTTTTATTTTTTTAAACATTTATCAGCATTTTTTTAGAGTTGATAAAAGTGACCATTTTTAATAGCGCCTCGATTATCTGGTCTTTTTAGCATTGATAAAGGTCTTTTTAGCATTGATAAAACTCTGTTTTGTAGTAGTGCGATGCACACGTGAAAGATTATGTTAAAAAAAAATAATGTTTATAAAAAACATATGACGTACATTTTCCCGTGATATTTATATTATTTCGATGATGACACCGTCGTCGTGATGCGCAATGCGAAGAAGACGGTGGTGCTGATAACGTGTTGCGAAATCGATCGAACACCGATTGAAACCGCAAACAATTTCAAAAACGAAAATATAAGACCAATTGTAGGCGGAACACATCGTTGAGAGATCAAACGTCGAATTTACGTACGACGACGACAAATAGAAATACAAATACAATAGAAATATAAGAATTAAATAAAAGAAAGGGTCTAAAAAACCATTCACCTTTCATAAACATTTCCATGTATTTATATTGTACAAAAAATACAAAAAATTAACATATGAAAATAACATGATATATATTAGAAATGAGAGTAAACATAATAATTGTAACACACCCATTTAATATTTCATAACACACCCATTTGTATGCGTGGTAGAAGATCACGGTAAATTGATTGAGGATTTGGGCCCAATATCAAGCATCTCCACGCGTTTACCGGAAGAAAGATGACTTGCGTCTGCCAGTCTTTTCTTACTCCTGGAAACCGAGAATCATTTCCTGAATCTGCTGCTACTAGCCGCATTACCGGCATTAGAATCCCTGCGGTAGAGGTGTTCGTCTCATGGCACGCTGGTCGATTTTGCAGGCGAGCCGTCGTGGCTTATGCTTTTCCGGGAATTCGTTCTCAAACTCACCAGACATCGATTTTCATGACAAGGCTTTATTATTTTCCCGTTCATTCGTATCTCGTGTCGCGGTTAAAGCAGTTTTCAGATGCCGCTATCGTTAGTAGTAGCAACAACAACGATGGTGCTTGCGGCAGCGGCAGCGGCAGCTGCGGCGGCGGCGGCGGCGGCCGTGCTGGTAATCATAATTCATCTGGCGATGATTCTCAGGGCGGGTCACCGCGCGAGGGCGGTCTATACCGTGTCCATCGCCATTTCTTTCTCTTCCTCATTTTTTTATGCTATCGCATGCTCGGCCGCCGAGTTGATGGCCGGTTTTGGTTTTCACAGAAGCAGGATTTCTTCTGCATTCTGTTGGGGACGTTAACTCACCTCACCCATGGATTCCATTTCACTCCAGCCACCGCGTTTGCCAGGGTTAATTCTTCCCATGGCGACAAGGAATACGAGAAGGGAGAGGAGGATAAGGTTGTCTGGGAAGTGAAGGGAGGTAGGTGGACAAGGCTAGTTCCCGATTCTACCAAGGACGACGAGTTTGCAGTCTCTCGACAACCATCAACCACACAGTTTTATGGAATTTTCCCCCAAAATTTGTGGTTGCAATGCAGAAACCTCATGGTGCGATTGATGCTTCCGGAAGGTTTTCCTCAAAGCGTTACCAGTGATTACTTGGATTATTCTACGTGGAGAGGGGTCCAGGGCATTGCCAGCCAGATTAGTGGTGTTCTTGCAACACAGGTATGATGTCCTCTTTCACAGTGCTGAAAAAACATGTCATCAGAGCAGAAATGTAATATCCCTGTTCCCCGTGAATCATATGTCTGTATTGATGCTTTCTATAGTTACCCCCTAATTAGTTGATATGTTTATATGCAGTCATTACTGTTTGCTGTAGGCCTTGGGAAGGGCGCTATCCCAACTGCAGCAGCAGTTAATTGGGTTCTTAAGGATGGAATTGGACATGCTAGCAAAATCTTTTTGTCAAAATATGGGCGGCATTTCGACGTCAATCCGAAGGGATGGAGGTTATTCGCTGATCTTTTGGAAAATTTGGCATTTGGATTGGAAGTCCTAACTCCTGCATTTCCTCATTTATTCGTTATGATTGGTGCCATAGCTGGTGCCGGGCGGTCCACTGCCACACTGATCCAGGTATCTGCAAGCCAAAAGAAAAAGCAAGGTTAAAATTACTGTTTTTTTATGGCAAAGCAAAAATATTGTTTGTTATTTCAACATTTCTTGTATCATATCTAATTTGATTGTTTGACAACTGTTTTATTGCCCACCTTTGTTTCTCTTCCTGCTGAGTTGATCCATGTAATTAAACTGTTCCCCTTCTTGACAGGAGCAATACCATGAATTCTGGTTATGGTTGGTCAATATATTGTCACCCTTTTGGATACTACGCTCACCATATATTTTTTTCTATCAATCTTTAAGGAAATTGAATTTTATAATTAAAACTAATCATGACATGATGAACACCGTGTTTGTGCTCATGGATTCTATCACATGTATTTCAAGCAAAAGCACAATACCACATAAATGCGTGCTTCAATCTATAGACCGTATCAAAATTATTTTACCTGCTTATTATTTTCTTAATTTATTTTTTTCAGTGTTTGCTTTATTTCTTTTTCCCCCTAGACTACACAATGAATCATAATTAGACTTAATTGGATGGGTTAAATATAAGAAAACCCTATAAAGTTAATTATCTTTGGTGGATCCGGTTATGTGTATTTTAGAGTTCCATATTGATTTCCTCTGTCTTGTATTATTTTTTCTCTATCTATAAATAAAGATATCCACCTCTAGGTAAGTAGTACGCTTCTACATGGTACCAAGGTAATCCCTCCGACCCAATTTCCCCCCCTTCGCCCCAATGGGACGCTGTCTTTCGCATTGTCAAATACATTAAGAAAGATCCTGCTCGTGGTCTTCGGTATTCACATTACGATCATCTAAACATTGAGGCCTTCTATGATACTGACTATGTTGACTGCTTATCTACCCGAAAGTCTTTCGGGTTTGTGGTTTTTATGACTGGTAATTTTATCTCCTGGCGACGCAGAAAACAAACCGTTATCTCAAGATCCAGTGCTGAATTTGAATACCGTGCGATGACCACAATCGCTATCAAAATTCTTTGGCTTCGTCACTTTCTCCACAGTCACTTTCTCATATTTGGTGTGTAATCAGGTGACCACAAAGATTGCTTCTATTCCAGTATTCCATGAATGCACGAAGCATATTGAAATTGAATGTCACTTTCTTCGCCATCACCTTGAGCAAAAACATATCACCTTTAGCTACATTCCAACTGTTTACCAGCTTGCCGATATCTTCACCAAAGACTTGTCGGGAGCTCGATTGGATTCTCTATGCACAAAACTTGGGTACATACAACATCAACGACCCAGCTTGATGAGGAGTGTGTGCGGTCTTTGTGATGTCTTCTCTCATTGTTTTTTGTTTGCGGGACTCTTATTCCAAGTTATACTTGTTCTAGCTTGAGGAGGAGTGTTGGATCCGATTATGTGTATTTTAGAGTCCCACATTGTTTCCCTCTGTTTTGTATTACTGTTCCTTGTTTTCTGTTTTAGCCCTTAGTTATATCAAGTGATACCGGGGTAAAACCCCGGTTTAAAGACCTAGCAGCTCAAAAACATTGCAAACATTTTTCTTTGCTGCCCTTTAAAAGTCCTTGAATGATAAATGTTTTCAAAAGTTGGAAATCATGTTGCTATTGTCATATGACATTGTCAATTAATTTCCGTTCCATTTTTTATTATTTTATGACTTAAGTATGTGATGAAAAATAAAACAATTGTTTTCCTAACAAATAACAGGAGGTGAATAGCATCACACATAGCATTCATGAGCTTCCACGATGTCATCATTGAGTTTGAAAATTCTTATTAGATAACACATTTCCTCTTATTAGATGAATAATAATAATAAAAAAATGGCGGTGCCCTTGGACCAGCCTCTTGATAATGCTGGTAAAATAAGAATGGAGTTTTCTGTGTTAGTTGATGTATATCATTGCATCTGTGAAGAAGATGAACAAATTGAAAAGTGTGTAATTTTTTTAAGAGAAGCATGGAATTTATTAATGCGTTGAATGGCATTTTTGTCTTCCTGTGATGTTTCAGTTCTATATTCTTCCAAAGCTGCGCAAATCATGAGTGACTTTTCCCACTTTCCAATAGGTGTTTCTAAAAGTACTGATGGGGATTTTCAAAAAAAAAAAAAGAAGGTTTAATCAGTACCTTTTATTGAATTGGCCTCATGAGATAGAGAAGAAATTTCATGTTATGAAGATTACTACATGACTTTGTTGCACTTGGCCTCATGAGTTTGTAGAAATTTCATTTCAAGATTACTTATATACATTTACAGCAGACAACTAATTTATCGTTTAGAATTGTTTCAAGTGGGCTTGGTGCTTAGTTTTTAGCTTCTCATGCTTTACAGAAATCATGGTATGTCATTTGCATTGGATTCTAGTGATCCTGTTGTTGTTCTTCTGTTAGGTACTTCTAGAGGGAAGGCCTAGCTTGGATGCTCTGTTAGTTCAATCCTTTTCCAGACATGATGTTTTGCTGGCATTTTATTTAGCGGGCTCTGTGTGTGTACATGTTTATTTTTTTCTCCCAAATTTGAGTGGTTCGATTCTTTGACTAACTTCCAAGTGCTTTTTTCTTCTCAACATAGCACATCTTTTAAAAGTATTTATCATAGGTGATAAGTGTTATAAACTCCTTATTTTTCAAGTGCCATCTAACTCAACCTTGACACTACTACCAACTGCTTATCACTTGTGTACCACTGAAGAACAAAATTGCATATTTGGTTGGGTTCTCAAAAATTCCTTTTATTATGTTGTTCCAATTCAGATGTAGTGCCTCTTTCTGTAGGTTTTTGGTCTGCTATGGGCTGTGACGTATTTAATTTTGAATTAATAGGGATAAAACAGAATTTAGGGAGTGCCATTTTAGTAAAGGATTGTCTAGTAATGTTATGGATGTGAGATTGAGAGACCACGCTATTTCAAAAGTTGATTGTTTTCGATATTCAGGCTCATTTATGGAATGCGATGAAAATATTAATACAAATGTGTCTCATATGATTCAAACTGGGTGGTGTTTTTGGGGTGCTTTGTGATCATAAAATTCCTTTGAAATTGAAGGGTAAATTTTATAGGACCCTTATTAGACCTACTATTCTATATGGTAGTGAGTGTTGGCCTTTGACTGAACATCTTGAACAAAAAATAGGGGTAGTAGAAATGAAAATGTTAAGATGAACATGTGGACTTATTAAGATGGATAAAATTAGAAATGAATGTATTTGAGATTAAATTGGAGTGCTCTGATTTACGAGAAGATGATTGAGACTTGATTAAGATGGTTTGAACATGTTAGAAGAAGACTTAGAGATGCACCTGTTAATAGGGTAAGTTTAATGACTAATTCACTTATTAAAAGAGGTAGAGGTAGACCCGAAATGACTCTTAAACAGATCATTCAAGGTGATCTTGTTCTAAATGGTTTCAATGAAAATATGGTTTTCAATAGTGCTAATTGACAATGTTTGATCTATGTAGCCAACCCATTTAATTGAGTTTAAGACTTGTTTGTTGTTGTTATATGTCTTCAGTTTGTTATCCTTCTCTTCCTGGTTAGTTTTCAGTGTTTTCACAGCTCCATCATATATGTTAGGGCTCATCAAGAGGTCTTTGCATTGTTCTTTTTGTCTCCTTTCTGCTGCCTTTCATAGTCTCTTTATCCATTTTCTGCCTTTTCCCTTTTCATGAAAAAAATTTCCCACAAACTTATACTTCTGACTTCCTGTACATATGCTGAACAGAATTTTTCCATTTGACAGGCTGCTACAAGGAGTTGTTTCTATGCTGGTTTTGCTGCTCAAAGGAATTTTGCAGAGGTAAATCGGATTTTCTTGTAGATTGTATTGCTGTTGAAAAATATCGATTTCTGCTACAAAGAATGTGTTTGGTTTTGATTAGCAAGTGCTATTTACTGATTGATCATTTTTTTGAAAATTTTCTCCATCATTTATAGTTCATGCCCTCCTTTGCATTATAGTTTTTTGAAGAATTCATATTCACCAGGTAATAGCCAAGGGTGAAGCTCAAGGAATGGTGAGCAAGTCTATTGGAATCATTCTTGCCATACCATTGGCTAACTCTATAGGTTCCTCAACACCTCTCGCTCTTACTTCTTTTGGTATGCTAACTTGGATCCATATGTTCTGCAATCTGAAATCTTATCAATCCATTCAGCTGAGAACTTTGAATCCGTATCGTGCGAGTAAGTCCTTGCCTTCTTTCAAGTATGGTCAGTCATGGTTCCGAAAGAATGTGTAATGGTTTTCCTGTTGCAGAACTGAATATTTAGATTGTTGAAGATGAATTAGAATCTTTCTTAATTTGGGAAGGTTCACCAAGTTATGCATATAAAAATATATTTTCATTATTTCCTTCTAGAAAAAACCCGCTTGCGTAAATCTTTTTGGGTTTTTTGATGTGAATTTCATCATGTCAAAGATGAGATGGCAATTGGATCCATATTTTTGACCTATTGTTTTTCTTCTGTGGTTAGTTTTGTCCATATATCAAATTTTACAATGGATTTTTCCAATATTTGTAGGTGCTACTGCCACTTCACCCTTCCATGATCACCTTACCTCTTCCCCATGAAATTCCTTTATCCATATTTCAAGAATTGAACTTATCTTCCAGAATCAGTAAAAACGAAGCAAGTATGCAAATACACGCTTTAAAATTTTAGCTTTTGGTTAGATTTTCAAGTCTATGATTTCCAAGCGTATGCATTATGAGGCTTGGATAGCTTTCCACTATTTCTATTGGCGAGTTACTCATTACATCCTGCGGAAGACTTTATTATGCATGATGCTACCTGTTTCACAAAATACTTTCAGCATTTCAAACTGCTTAATGGGGTTATACATCAAACAGTCTGATCTGAGCTACCTGTCTTCACTGCCCCGCCCTTTCTGCCACTTGCGCCCTTCTGCCACTTGTGGATTGAATTTGAAGGACACTATCTTTATTGGTTCAAGTGACAAATTTTGTTATTAAAAAGCTTGAGGCCGCCCATACTGACAGCAGCCACCACTCATGGAGGTTTTTTCAATATTTAGCAGCAAAGAAGACCATTTTCCCATCTTTGTGGTTTGGATCTCATGTTATAGAGGGGATCCTTCATGTCTAGTCATTTCAATTTATGACACTGGATTTTACTATTAAGGGATGCATATTGTCTCATTGGGAAATTTTTATGTCTAATTGAATGAAATGCATTACACTTCACCGTCACACACAACCTTGGACTTCTCTAGCAATGTCTAATCTCATTTGGCTTAAGTTAAGACTTTGCTTTATGTGAAATTTTTAAGTTAGATCATCAATTGTTTTAACATTCTTGTCTGCTGATTGTTGTTATTTTTAGTTAAGTTAAAAAAATGCCTGCTTTTGTTATTTTTATTTTTAAGTTAAAGAAAAAATGTAGCTCCATGATCATTTCTTTTTACCCCCTTGCATTGGTTGTTTTGGTGGATGATATTATCTTTTGACAAGTTCTTTTTTATTGATTGATCTTTTCAGGTTTGGTCTTTAGCGAATATCTTCTTAGTGGTCAGGTTCCTTCAATCAAAGAGGTCAATTCTGAGGAGCCACTTTTTCCGGCTCTAGCAATTTTGAATGTCAACTCTGTTTTTAAGGTGAGCCGCATTCTGATTTTTGACTCTTTGGAATGTAGCTTGTAAAGACCCCGATCCTAATAGTGCAGAGTTGGTGGTTACTTTAATACATTGGTACTAGATATAAGCGGTCGCATCTCAAAGGATCGAATAATTTAGTAGTCTTGGAAAACTAGATTCATACTTAAATCTGACATTATATTTGAAAACATAAAATACAAAATAGTATTTTCATTGAGAACATCATTATTCCTTCTAGCATATCTTTGCATATCAATCGTAAAACACTTTCTGTTATCTTGGGAAAAGGAAACATAAGAAAGGGCTGAGCTCATATGCTCAATAAGGGTATGTGTACAACGAAAGCTAACGTGAAATAAATAATTCATGAATAATACGACAAGAATAAATGATGTTCAAATAATCTCATATAAATAATAACATGAGCGTCAATAGCTGATTTCATAATAATGAAATGCACAATGCCGGACATCTTAAACTTACTGTCAAGGGCTTGTGTCAATACATCTACATAAATGCATAATACCTCAACCATATACCCAACATGTTTTGTTTCATGAGACCTATCGATGCATCGATGAACTGTAATTCCAAGCCCCACCTGTCACTTAATAAGTCCAATGCATTTATCATATGAATAAACAATACAACTTAATTAACATTCCTTAAAAATAATAATTGTCTGTATCGGAAGAACTAACATATGGAATGTCAATACTTTCTCCAGTCAAACGGATCATAAACCATCCAGAGAAATACGGTGGATGGTATCATAAGATTCAACAAAAGATGTTGACATAGATGAAAATACTTTAAAATGATCACCAGAAAATTTCTTGAGGAAGTACCTTTTTCGCTTTGAAAACACTTATTTAAAATCTAAAAATTTCTCAAATATTAATGAAAACATTTTTTTTGAAAGGAACCTTTGAAACTCGTAAAGAAAGCTTCAAAGCATTGGGTAGTAATAACGACGAGAAATTTCGTTCATACCGTATATGTTAAAACAAAGATTATTTTCATATTTTCGGTAAAAAGTCAAAAGTACCTCGTTTGGAAATCTAAAAGAAGATTTCTTTTAAACCATTTTGTAAAAAATCAAACATAAGTAAAAATATCTTTAATAAATCATCAGAGAATAGTAAAAACATTTTTTAAAATATTTTATTAAAAATAGACAAGAATAAAAAAATTCCCAACCGAGTAGAAAAAAAGTCGGTTTTTCTTAAAAACATTATTTCGGTATCTTAAGTATTTAAAGAGAGCAAAATGAAAAAGACTTGTAATTTACATAAATAACCAGAAGATAAGAAAATAGATCGGGTATAAAGATCAAATAATTCCCCCAGCAGAGACTTAAACATAAACAATCTCGAATAATGATTAATTGTGAAATGAACCATTATCTCAGGTCCGACTTCTTTCGTATGTGTTCAAACCTCTTGTATGATAAATATAGATTTATTATACATTTATCCAGAACCATACTCATATATCATACTATATATAATTTACTTATAGCTTTATATCACTCGTTTATTAACAATTTTTTATTAAAATCACCGTTCCGGGTGATAACTGCTTCGTTTTTTATGTATGTTTTGCTTCGTTAGTTTTGGTTCTTGTATTTTGATCATGGTTCCACCATCCTCAGAATGTTAATTATGATATAAATATCATATATATTCATTATATATATATTTAAAATCATCCATAAAGATAGAGATAGAAAAATGAATCACACCGTTCATGAAGATGGTAGACCGTACGTACGCATGAACACTGCTTTCACTTTTAGATGGATGAAACGAAAGAAAGGTAAATAATAATTCACATTTCCAGAATTATTATTATATAATATATATCCATATATATTTATCAAATCCATCCTTATTATCATCCATGTAAAGCAGAAACGAAAAACGAATCACATTGTTTCATGGCGGTGGTAGTCCACACATACACACGAGCGATGTTATCGTTTTTCAATGAATGAGAAAGTAAGAAGGTAGATATGATACTATAAATCTAGAAGCACAATTATGTCATAAATATCATATATAAATATTAAACCCATCATAATAACCATCCATGAAAGATGGTAATGAAAAATGAATTGTATCACTACGTGGAGGCGGTAATCCACACGTACGCACGATCGATACCTTCGCTTCCCATTTGATGGAAAAGAGGGTGGATAATGACGATTTCATAATCATAATAATATTTCAGTATACTGAGGATATTGAAGTTATTTTTTTATGATAAATACCACAAATTTAGTGGAGATAAAAGAAGTAGAAAGAAAGTGATCGGTTAAGGCGGTTACTTCGTTTTTGAAAGAACCCCTTTAGATCTCTTCTTAAGGACCCTAGGGTTAGTCTTTTGGGAAGACCAAAACCTCTAGAATGTGGCTAAGGATGTTGAAAAGAGATTTTGACAAGGGTTGGTCGAGCTAAATGACTCCAAATGGTGTAAAGAAGAGAGAGAAGGGGTGTCCTTTTATAAGTGGGGATATGACACACTTGAGATTTCTTAAAAGATTAAAATATCTCCAGCTAAATGCTTCCAAATGGCCAGAGGTTCGAAGGTGAGATGTAACGAGGTCAAAATATGGTCGACTAATAAGATTTAGACAAGATAAATTGACAAAATTACCCTTATCTTTTGGTTTAACCCATCCGGTAAACTCATTTTAACCTTAACTATGGTGACAAATTTTTATTGTTTTTACTATTCATTATGACAAAAAAAGAAAGTGACATCATTATCAAATTTGGACATAATGATTCCAAATATGGAATCCATTTTATCAAATTAAATTCACAGAAGTGACATAATTTAATTTAAAATTAAACTCATAAAACGCGATGAAAAATGGTTTTTCAGAAGGAAATGTTTTCTTATGTATAAAATGTTTTTATACTAAAATTTACATAAAACTAATTCCAATGACCTTAATTGGATTATCCATGATATAAATGAACTAATGTTATTTTAAAACCATTTTAAAACAAAATATAACTTTGTAAATACTTGAGATGAAAAAACAGTTTGCAATAAAAATCAGTATTTTTTGATATTCATTGAAAAATCAATATTTTTAGAAAATTCTCAAAAATTTACTAATTTTGATATGCGGATTTCAATAATGAAGTTCATTTTGTCAAATACATTTTCTAAAAGTGGCAAAAATTAATTATATTAGTTGATTGTAAAAAGAAAAAAAAACCATTTTGAGGAAAAATATATTTTTAAATCTTTAATGTCTTAAAAAAATGAGTGCTTATTTATCAATATATTTTCATTATATAAAACCTTTATATATTTTTTTAAATGTGGTTATTCCTATTCATACCGCCAATTTAATAGCTAGGATATGACATTATACTTGTTAGACCCGGTAATTGTATTTCCAGGTTAAGTGTATTTACGAGTCCCACATTCGGATTATTCCGACTTGTAATTATTTTACTCTATCTATAAAAGAATGTCTCCACCTCTCCTTGAGGTAGGGAATTCGTACCATTCTACATGGTATCAGAGGGATATACCCGATAACTTTTCCCCCCTCCCGTCCGCTGCGCTTCGTTCAAGCATGTCCACTGGTGCCTTCTGCACCCGCCGACCCTGACCGCGAAGCTCCTCCGCTACGCCCCGACGCCAGCCCGTCCACGTGGTAGCCTCGCGCCCCCCGCCGCCGGCCGTTCTGCTCTGCAGCCCCGTCGCCAGCCAGCCTGCGCGACTCTACCGCTGCGACTCGCCACCTGCCCCTGCCTGCGCGACTCCTCCGCAGACCCCCGTCACCGGCACGCCCGCGCAGAGCTTGTCACCGGCCAGCCTGCGCGGCTCCTCCGTTGCGCCTTGTTGTCGGCCCCTGCCTGCGCGGCGGCCCTGAAGCCGGCCCTGAAGCCGGCCCACCTGCCCCTGCCTGCACGACTCCTCTGCAGAGCCTCGTCACCGGCACGCCCGCGCAGAGCTTGTCACCGTCCAGCTTGCGCGGCTCCTCCGCTGCGCCTTGTCGTCGGCCCCTGCCTGCGCGGCGGCCCTGAAGCCGGCCCACCCGCGACATCCCTAGGGGTACCCTAGGCTTCCAGACGCGGCCATCCCCCCTTCCGTGCGCCACCCCTCTAGCCGGTGGCCCTCCTCCCTACGCGTCAACACCTCCGCAGCACAGCCCCTAATGGCTTCACCCTACCCAGGCGCTCCTTCCAAAATTAGCATATTTTTGGCCCTCTATGCGCCCATCTCTGAAAGGCTCTCTCTCCTATGAGTCATCTTCTTGCGATGCTCCTCCCACTACATCTATAGACTCAAACTTTTCTCATTCTGCATGTTTCTGTTTTCTTTGTGCTACTCTTGCACACGTTTGTGATTATCCCACCCAATAATCAGATGCCCTGCTCTTCCTGCCGAGGCTTGTGTTCCTTTTTCTAGCATCCTGCTGCGTGCCGTTCCTGCACGTCTTTATACTATTAACCCAGCTATTCCTATCGATGCATTTTTCGGTTATCCAGACCAACTCCCTGTTGCCCAGGTTAGGTTCCCTATCTTCTTCCAGACATGACAGCATCCTCGCCACCATCCAGTATCCGTCACAAACTGACACTCTCAATGGAGGAGATTGCACTTATACAATCTCATCAGGCTACTTTGCCACTTGTTTCTTCTTCAGCCTCCATTGCTCAGATTGGTGGACCTACCGCTTGTGTCTCTCGTTGACAGATAGTTTGGATACTTGATTCTGGTGCTTCTGATCATCTCACAGGTGTTTCAGGTATGCTTACTACTTACCATTCGTATACCGGTGCCGCTGCAATTATTGTTGCTGATGGATCTACAATCCCTATTGCGGGATTTGACACATGCTCATTGACTCCGACTATTCGTCCGACTTCAGTGGTTCATGTTCCTTGATGTCATTTTAATCTTCTCTCCATCAGTAAACTCACAAAGGACCTAAATTGTGTTGTTATTTTTACGTCTTTTGGTGTTGTTTTTCAGGAGCGGTCAACGAATTAGGAACTTGGTAGAGGTCGTCTTAGTGATGAGGTGTACATGTTCGATACCCCACCATCCCTTGCTTGCTCACCCACCTCTGCCCATGCCCTCAACCTATATTTTCGTTATGGTCATTCACCGGCTTCCGTCTTACGTAAGCTTTGCCCCCAGTTCAGTCCACCCTTTTCCTTTCATTGTGAATCCTGTAAGTTTCCTAAACATTATCGGACGACGTATGTTTCTCGATTGGAAATGCGTGCAGCGAATCCTTTCGACCTAGTTCATTCCGATGTATGGGGTCCTTGCAAGGTTCCTAATCAGTCAGAGTACCAGTATTATGTATCCTTTATTGATGATTTCTCTCGGATGACATGGCTATATCTCCTTCGTGATTGTTCTGAGGTGTGATATCTTCAAAAATTTTTACCATGAAATTCACACTCAATTCTCCAAGCTTATTAAATGTCTCCGCTCAGACAATGACCGAGAATATTTATCCACTTCCCTTCAGCAGTTTCTCAAGGATCACGACATCCTTCATCAAACATCCTGCCCCGATACACCTTAGTAGAATGGAGTGACCGAGCATAAACATCTTCATATTCTAGAGACTACTCGTGCCCTCTTATTTCACATGCAGGTGCCTCTTCATTTTTGGGGGGATGCTATCCTTACTGCTACCTACCTTATAAACCGCATTCATTCTTCTATCCTTCACAGGGAGACTCCTTTTCGGGCTCTGTTCTTCTCTCCCCCACCTCACCCGCTTCCACTTCGCGTGTTTGAGTGTTTTTGTTATGTACGCGACACTCGTCCCAACCTCTCAAAATTTTCTCCAAAATCCATCCGTTGCATCTTCCTAAAATATTCCCGCACTTAGCGCGAATACCGGTGTTTCTCTCTAGACTTGCGGCGTTATATCATCTCTGTGATTCTGACTATGATGACTGCTTAGCTACCTCGAAGTCTACTTTTGGGTTTGCCATTTTTCTGGCAAGTAACTTCTAAAGGCGAAGCAAGAAACAGACTATTGTCTCCAGATCCAGTGCTGAATCAGAATATCGTCCGATGACCACGATCTTTACTGAAATTATTTGGTTTCGTCATCTTCTCCATGAAATTGGTTTCCCGCCACATACGTCTGCTCATATTTGGTGTGACGATCAAACAGTCACGAAGATTGCTTCCAATCCAGTTTTCCATGAACGCACGAAATATATCGTGGTGGACTGCCACTTTCTTTGCTATCACCTCGAATATCACCATATCAGTTTCAACTACATTCCGATGACTGATCAGCTTGCTAGCATCTTTTTCAAAGGTCTGTCGGGAGCTCGGCTGGACTCTCTCTGCACCAAGCTGGGCATCCACAGCATCAACAACCCAGCTTGAGAGGGAGTATGTAGGGTCTTGTGTTGGTGTCTTCTTTCTTTTTTTGTGGGACTCTTCTTCCAAGCTATAACTGTTCTAGCTTGAGGGGGTGTAAGACCCGGTAATTGTATTTCCAGGTTAAGTGTATTTTCGAGTCCCACATCGGATTATTCCGACTTGTAATTATTTTGTTCTATCTATAAAAGAACGTCTGCACATCTCCTTGAGGTAGGAAATTCGTACCATTATACTATACTATATTACATTTTATGTAGACTCGGAGTTGCGTGTATCGCAAGCTATCGAAAAAATTAAATTTATTTGAAGAAAAATATATCATAAAATCTCGGGGTGTTCTATTCTACGCTCCTTAAAATGAATGTCGCCCTCAAAATTCCGCCACTCCGATACAAACAACAGAGGATATTTTTGCCTTATCACATCATCGGGTTTTCACATAGCCTCCTCAAATTTATGGTTCCGCCATAAAACTTTGACCAGGTGAGTGGTCTTGTTTCGTAGCACCTTCTCTCTTTGATCCAGAATCTTCACCGATTGTTCCTCATAAGAGAGATCTTGCTCTAATGGTACGACATCTAAGTTCAGTACATGTGAAAGATCATGTATGTACTTCATCAGGAGAGATACATGGAACACATTGTGAACTTGAAAGAGATTTAGTGGAAGCGTCAATCGATAAGCTATCGTCCCGATACGATTATGAATTTTGAAGAGAGCGATATACCTGGGGTTTAGCTTACCCTTTTTTCCAAATCTCATAACCTTCTTCTAGGGCGATATTCGTAGGAATACCTTGTCACCAACTTCATTCCAGCACGTTGGAATTCTGCTCTTTCTGTCATAAACGACTTTTTAAGAAGTCATTTGAATGCTTGAGTGAAAACTATTTGTGTAAGAAAATTCCACTCAAGGAAGGTGTTGATCTCAACTACCTTTGAAATCCATAGAGCAAGCTTTGAACATGACTTCTAGAGTTTGAATGGTCCTCTTAGACTGTCCATCTATCTGAGGATGATAAACAGTGCTGAAATTAAACTCTGTATCCAGAGTATGTTGGAGACTTCTTCAGAATCTCGAGGTAAACCTCGAATCCTGATCAGATACAATTGAGAGTGGTACTTCATACAATCCTACCACTTCAATGCATAGCAGAGTAAGTTGATCAAGAGAGAAATCTTCTCTAATGATAATAAAATGCGTTGATTTTGTAAGGCGATCGACTACAACCTATATATTTTTGAGGAGTTCGACGATGAAATCCATGATAATGTTTTTTAATTTTTATTTTGGTATGAGTAATGGTTGTGACATCCTCTTAAACTTTCGTCTTTCAGCCTTAACTTATTGGCATACTAGGCATCGGGATACATACTTTGCAATATCCCTTTTTATGTTATCCCACCATAATTACTCTTTCAGATCTTCATACATCTTTGAACTTTCAGGATGAATAGAGAATGATTACTTTTGAGTTTCATCCAAAGCCTCTTCTTCAAGTCTGGTATTGATAAGACACATACTCAGTTCCCGAACCTTACCATTCCAGCATGATTATGGTTGAATTTAGGAACAATCCTCATTTTCTTCTATAATTCCACATCTTCTTTCTGCGCCTTCTTAATCCTCTCGTGGATGGATGGTTGAACATTGATATGAGAAAGATAAGATCTGTCCCCATTCCTCATGATTTCAAGATCCATCTTCTACAAATCTATAAATATTGGATCTTTTTCAATCCCCATCATAAACAAACTAGTATGGTATTTCCAAAGTATCAGCCACTTTGTTTGCCTTCCCCGGGTGACAATGTACTGAAAAATCATAATATTTGATTGACTTCAACCATTTTCTTTGACGCATATTCAACTCTTTCTGATCAGTATATATATCACACCATTCACCATACGAATAATGCCTCCATATCTTTAATGCAAAAATTACTGCGGTCGACTCCGAATTATGAGTCGGGTAATTTTGCTCATTAATTTTTAATTGGCGGGAGACATATGCTATCACCATATCATTCTGCATGGGAACATATCCCAGTTCCTTCTTTGATGCATCATTATATATTACAAACCCTTCTCCACGACAAGGTAGTGTAAGCACAAGTGCGCCGACCAACCTTCTCTTCAGTTCTTTGAAATTCTCTTCACATTCATTTGTTCACAAGAACTTAACCTCCTTCCGAGTCAATTTGGTGAGTGAATTAGATAGTCGTGAGAAATCTCTCACAAAACGTCAGTAGTATCCAGGCAACCTAAGAAAACTACAGATTTCGGTTACCGTGGTTAGTCTAGGCCATTGCTCATTAACTTCTGTCTTTGAAGGATCCATCGATATACCCTCACTTGAGATTATATGACCAAAAAATAAAACTTTTTGAACCCAAAATCAACACTTGGTAAATTTAAGATACAACTTATCCTTCCTCACAGTCATCATCACAATTCTCAAATGTTCTTCATGCTCTTCCTTACTCTTTGAATATATAAGAATATTGTCTATAAAGACAACCACAAGCTGATCAAGGTAATGTATAGATCCCGACTCCAGTAGCATAGGGTCGGTGGTTATTTTATTACATTGGCATTAGATACAAGCAATTGCTTCCCAAAGGATCAAATAGTTTAGTAGTCTTGGAAAACTAGATACAAACTTGAATATGAAATTACATTTGAAAACATAAAATAAAACATAGTATTTTCTTAGAGAACATCATTATTCCTTTTAACATATCTCTGCATATCAATCATAAAATACTTCCTGACATCCTGGGAAAAAGAAACATAAGAAGGGAGTGAACTCAGATGGTCAGTAAAGGAATGCAGATAACAAAAATTAAATAAGGCATGAATAATATGGTAGAAATAAACGATAGTCAAATAATGCCATATAAATAATCACAAGAGTTTGAAACTTATCCACAAATATCATAACTATTCAAATAATCACATGGACATTAATAATTGATTTCATAATGATGAAATGCATAATGCCGGACATCTTAAACTTATTGTCGATGCTTTGTGCTAAGATGATAAGAACAGAGGACCAACACTTAATATTTCAGTATAAAAAGAACCAGAGAATTACAATAGAGGAAGAGGAGTAACAGAAGAAACAGTGGAGAAGAAGTAGGAAAACAGGAACTTACAACAGAAAATACTACGGGTGAGCAAACCCCAACCCGTCCCAAGCCCCAGGCCGAAATACAACTGAGTTCTCTCGCCCTCCACTCTCTCCAGCCCAGCCAATTTATAACAGCCCCCTACTAACTACCTGTGGACCCCCCAACATATTCCCCTTTTACTCAGCATATTCCTCCGCTGGGCCCCCTATAACAACCTCCTCTAACAGCTGTGGCCCCAAGAATATTCCTTCAGGATCCCAGCATATTCCCCATGGCCCCCCCATGCAGTTATAATAGAATCCCCAACAGCAGCCTCCTAGTATTTCTATCACTGCCACCCCCTGAAATTCCACCTTGTCCTCAAGGTGGTGGTTGTGGCCCTTAGTGGAACGATTCAGCCTCGCCCCTCCAATGATCATCACCTGTTTTGGCTGCTCGACGGTCTTCAATTTTGTCAACAAATCTGATTGAACTGTTGTCCGCAAGTTAGCATCACCTTTACTGGACACAAAAATCACTTCGTCCCTCACCGGTGTAAAGAAAGGTGTGACAGAGGAGGGCAATTTGGCCACAAGGGTTTTTTTTTAATGGGTTTAGGGTGAAATTAGTTAGGGTAACGGGTCAGTTGAGCGCCACTTCATGTGGCGCTCAACATTTCGGATGGCTAGCGCCACTTCAAGTGGCGCTTTGCCACCCCCTTTTTTTGTTTTGCACCCCTCCCTTTTATTGTTTTTTTTGTTTTGTTTTTTTTTGCACCCCATCCCTTTTTAAATAAATAATTACAAAATAAATAATTAAAAATTTAAAAATATACTTATAGATATGTATTGAAAAATGTTAACTTATTTATAATTATATTTATAAATATATTTATAATTATATAATTATAAATTTATATTTATATAGTTATAAACCTTATTTAATTATATAATAAAATAATGAATAAACCTTATATATAATTATTTATATAAATTTATAAATTTATATATAATTTTGTAAAAAAAAAATATGTATTAAATTAAAAATATATGGTTTATTTATATTTATATAGTTATATTATATAAAATTTAAGGGTTTTTTTTTCTTCCGATTTGTGTGTTTTATTTATATATTTACATATAAATATTATAAATATTATAATTATAAATAGTTATATATATGTGTGTATATAAATATAATTATGTATATATATAATTAAAAATAAATATTTATAAATATAAATCTATTTATATATATTTTTTAAATAAAAAATATATTTGTAATTATATAATTATAAACTAATCTTTATAAATAAATATTTATAATTATATAAATATGAATATATTTATAAATATATAATTATGAAAATATTGTTACATATATATTTAAAATTTATTTATAAATATATTTAATATTCATATATAAATATATATATATATGTATAATTATATTTATAATTACATTTAGAATTATATTGTAATTATAGTTATACTTATAATTATATATTTGTACATATATATATATAATTTTAAATCTATAATTACTAATCGATGTTTATATAGTTATAAGTAATTATTTATAAATAAATTTGAAATATTGTTAAACATATAATAAATTGGTAATAACAGCAGTATTATTAATGACTATAAAATTTAAACTATATGACCAATATAAATGAAACTTAAAACATTGATTAAATATATACTAAATAGATGAAATTAAAAAAATTACGTAAACAATGTCGATAAAAAATATTTTATTCTTTCAAAACCACCTATTTGAAACTTAAAAATGTTTCAAACATGTGACTTTGAAAGCCTATAAAATATAAACTATATGACCAATATAAATGAAACTTAAAACATGGATTAAACATATACTAAATAGATGAAATTAAAAAAATTACGTAAACAATGTCGATAAAAAATATTTTACAGGCTTTCAAAACCACATAGTTGAAACTTAAAAATGTTTCAAGTATGTGACTTTGAAAGACTATAAAATATAATCTATATGACCAATATGAATGAAACTTAAAACATGGATTAAACATATACTAAATAGATGAAAATAAAAAAATTACGTAAAAAATGTCGATAAAAAATAATTTATAGTCTTTCAAAACCACCTAGTTGAAACTTAAAAATGTTTCAAGTATGTGACTTTGAAAGACTATAAAATATAAGCTATATGACCAATATAAATGAAACTTAAAACATGGATTAAACATATACTAAATAGATGAAAATAAAAAAATTACGTAAAAAATGTCGATATAAAATAATTTATAGTCTTTCAAAACCACCTATTTGAAACTTAAAAATGTTTCAAACATGTGACTTTGAAAGCCTATAAAATATAAACTATATGACCAATATAAATGAAACTTAAAACATGGATTAAACATATACTAAATAGATGAAAGTAAAAAAATTACATAAAAAATGTCGATATAAAATAATTTTTAGTCTTTCAAAACCACCTAGTTGAAACTTAAAAATGTTTCAAACATGTGACTTTGAAAGCCTATAAAATATAATCTATATGACCAATATGAATGAAACTTAAAACATGGATTAAACATATACTAAATAGATGAAAATAAAAAAATTACATAAAAAATGTCGATAAAAAATAATTTACAGTCTTTCAAAACCACCTAGTTTAAACTTAAAAATATTTCAAGTATGTGACTTTGAAAGCCTATAAAATATAAACTATATGACCAATATAAATGAAACTTAAAACATGGATTAAACATATTTTAAATAGATGAAAATAAAAAAATTACATAAAAAATGTCGATATAAAATAATTTATAGTTTTTCAAAACCACCTACTTGAAACTTAAAAACTTTTCAAGTATGTGATTTTGAAAGCCTATAAAATATAAACTATATGACCAATATAAATGAAACTTAAAACATGAATTAAACATATACTAAATAGATGAAATTAAAAAAATTACGTAAACAATGTCGATATAAAATAATTTATAGTCTTTCAAAACCACATAGTTTAAACTTAAAAATGTTTCAAGTATGTGACTTTGAAAGCCTATAAAATATAAACTATATGACCAATATGAATGAAACTTAAAACATGGATTAAACATATACTAAATAGATGAAAATAAAAAAATTACGTAAAAAATGTCGATAAAAAATAATTTATAGTCTTTCAAAACCACCTATTTGAAACTTAAAAATGTTTCAAGTATGTGACTTTGAAAACCTATAAAATATAAACTATATGACCAATATAAATGAAACTTAAAACATGGATTAAACATATACTAAATAGATGAAAATAAAAAAATTACATAAAAAATGTCGATATAAAATAATTTATAGTCTTTCAAAACCACTTACTTGAAACTTAAAAATGTTTCAAGTATGTGATTTTGAAAGCTTATAAAATATAAACTATATGACCAATATAAATGAAACTTAAAACATGGATTAAACATATACTAAATAGATGAAATTAAAAAAATTACGTAAACAATGTCGATAAAAAATATTTTATAGTCTTTCAAAACCACCTAGTTGAAACTTAAAAATGTTTCAAGTATGTGACTTTGAAAGCCTATAAAATATAATTATTAAATATACAATAATTAATTAGTTAGTAATATAATTATTAATTATTATTCGTCATTATAATTATTAATTATTAATGGTTAATTATTAATTAATTAATTACTAATTAGTAATTTACATTTATAAATATATTTATTATTACATAATTATAAATGTAATGTTTTTAAATATTTAAGTAGTCATGTAAAATATTTTTTGTTTACTATATGTATGTTTTTCTTTTCATTTTTCAAGAAATTATCAGATGTTTAGTTTGTGTGACAAATTTTGTTTATATTGTACTTGTACTTTATAATTTAATAGTTAATTTAAATCAGTTTGTATTTACTATATTTTTGATTTTCTTGTTATTTGTCTTAAACAACAATTACTTATCATAGTAAATAAGTTTTTTAATATATACAACATGACATCCAAAAACATCAACATCCAAAAACATCAACGACGATGCCCCCGGTACCACAACGCGGCGTCTGAATCTCACGTTCTCTCCGGGTTCGACGTCCGTGTCACTCCGGTGTCCTATCTGCGGGTTCCTCCTCTTCCGGTGCTTCTGGTGCCTCCCCATGGTGCTGTGTAGAGGACTGACCAAAACCATGTGAGGAGGACGCCCCAAAATCATACGGGGTGCCATATGGCTCCAAAGCTCCTATAAATGGTAGAAATGGGGTACTGAAGAAGACCTCGTCGGGAGGAGAGGGGGCCGCCATAAGCTGTGTGACTGCACCCATATCGAAGTCCATAGTAGTCTGCGGAGACGCCATATGTGGTATATAAGCGTTTCCCTGCTGTGCAAAATCATCAGTTGGTTGGGCCGGATCGTCTCTCTGTGGTGCGACGACATCTGCAGGTGCCGCTCTCGAATGTCGATGTCGTCGACTTTGCCCCTCCGGATGTGCTCGTCTCTGTCGTCCAGTTGGCGGCGGCGGTGGCGGTGTGTCCTCCTCAGCAGGCATAGCAAGGACATCGTCATCCTCAGGTGCTTCAGCCTGAAGATATGGATCAAGATATATCTGTGGCTCCTCATCAAAAAAACTGTCACGTATCAACCGGAGATGATCGAATAAAGCCACCACATCCCGATGAACTACATCCCGCAGAATATATGCATGCTCCTGAGGCTGTGTGGAATGTGCAAGATGACCAATGACGTCTGCCGGCAAATGAAATAACATTCAAATTAATATAAAAAATGTGTTAAACAAAAATAATAAATCTTAGCAAACATACCAACTGCTGAATGTCAATCTCCTGACGTGTAAGGTGCATGATGGTGTGACGTCGATACCAGTGTGCATAATCCCCCTGATTCGATAACTGAGAGTGTGTTGTGGTATATCCATGTGGAAAGATACCGAATTGGGCACGCCTGTCCCAAAGCTCGATATAAGATGCATGATGCTGCCGCCAGTCTGTCGTCTGCTTACCTATAAGCACAATCGAATGTAACTCGGTAGACTGTCGTGGTGCCATGGGGATATGCTGTATAAAACCGAACTGGCGCATGACCCGGTCTGGCTGGTGCCACTCAATGATGTGGAAGTGAATGAGTGACACCACTGCAGCACGATCTCCCACCATAGCTGTGCAGTATAGTGGAAGTGATGCGTAGACATAACCTGTATAAGGAGTCCATGAAACCTGAAATGTAAACTCAAAAAATAAGTCATATAGTAGCATGATAATGTTACTGAGATTATATTGAAATAACTTAAAATAGTGATAACAAAACAAATTTGCCTACAAAAAAGTACTGTTTAACTTACATTAGCTGGCACTATGGCGTCGAATATCTGTCGGAAGCTGTTCACACTATGTCTCGGAGTATGTGCAAACTTCTGAGACTGACTCCACCTGGTGAAAAAAGAGTAATCTACGGTAAGTTTATAAAAAACAATAACAAAAGTACTAAATAATTGAAAGTAATGACGTAGACATACCATCGTCCCCGAGGACAGTCCTGAAGTAGCTCCGATGCAAGCAGTGCGACAACTTGAGGAGCGATGCGTGGAAAACGCTCCCAGGCCCACATCTGTACTAACACCATGCAACCTGCAATCTGATATGAATCGGCCTGACAACTGGTACAGAGAGATCTGTACAGATGTGCTAATACAGCGGCCCCCAACTGTATGTAGCCGTCTGATCCAGATCCTCAAGTAATGGGAGGTACATCATGTGTACCAAAACGGTGGAGTAGTCGACGCACAACATGCCTCCGAGCAGCCGCAAAATGTATGCACGTGTGTGCTGAAGAAGTGTCTCCTCGTCTGCATCATCAGGAATGATGTCGAAATGCTGATCAAGCCACCTCATGCGCAAGCGCGAACCCTGGAGGACACCCCGTGCGTTGATGACCTCAATGCCTAGCAGCCTCTGTATGACTGCAACCCAATCGCCAGTACTGGCACCCGTAACTGCATGTCCATGGATAGGTAACCCCAGCATGTAGGCGACGTCCTCTAATGTAATAGTCATCTCCCCCTCTGGGAGATGAAATGTGTGTCTCTGGGCACCATCTCTCAGCCAACACAGCTATCAAATGATGATCAATGGTCTTGAAGTCACACATAGCGACTCCATAAAAAACCGCACGTTTAAGGTATGAACAAATAGCTGCCGGCGGTGCCTTATGATGGAAACGATGCGCTCTCCGAACATGAAGATGTCTAACAGGTCGTCGCGCTAACACATCACGCGACACGTGCTTCTCCTGACCAGATAAAAGTGCCTGCTCCATCTGAATGTGCAAACAGTAAAACATTAATTTCATGTAAGATATAACATTTATCATGTAAAATATGAAATTTATCATTTAATGATTGAAAGAAGCATAAACATATTGGGTCAGTTGTTGTCTCCCGTGTTGGGGTGTTGGGGTGAAGAGGTTCGGAGTTTCCTCGTTTTTGTTTTGTGGCCATTGTAAGTTCATCTTTCATTATAAAAGACTGATGACATTTTCATTTAATAGTTCAAATGATTTTGTTTTTTTGAATGTGAACCTTTAAATTGTTAGCACTGCATGAGTAACAACAACAGAAATAACCATAATACATCATTTCAATGAACCCACACACGACGTATAAATGTTACGTATAAATGTTTTCTTATACAGGTACATTCCTTTTTTTTTGAGTTGGTGCTGTCTGTTTAAAGCCACTCATGTAATGTTGACACTTCGACAAAGAATGTCAAGTGAAATCGTGGTACATTTTCCAAAAGTTACCCTATATACAAGTAAGACAAATATGATTAAAAATGGTGATAATGATAAAAATGATTACATGTACAAAGTTTTACAGTAACTGATAGAGTACATGATTCATTTTAACCATTAGATGATTGCCCTATGTGTCTAGTGCAACGTGTCTTCGTATGACCTTCCTGGCGGCATATGCTGCACCGCCGTCCAGCTGGATGTTCACTAGGCCAATCCATCTCATTCTGAATACGAGTCGACTTTGGCCTCCCTTTAGGTCGAAGTCTATTGTTGTTCGGTAGAAGCGTGGGTGTGCCATCAGGCAGTCGAAAATTCTGATATTCCCCGATTGACATCCACGGAGTACTGTAGCAGGAGTTGATGCTCTCGAGTCGATAAGCCGGATCAACGAACTGCTCCCAAGATACGTGTACGTAAGCACATGCTGCAATCACATGGCCGCAGGGATATCTCAGTGCCTGAAAGTTGCCACATTCACAATAACGCTTCTCCAGTAAAACAACTCGCACACGACCATTGCTACATGCCACAACATCACCGGGCTCAGCGACCTCAAATCGTTGCTCTGGACGATTAAATGCAGTTACACGGTAAGTTGCAGCCTCCTGAAGAACTGTATCTAGCTCGTGTTGGAAATGATGTCCATAGCGCATCCCTCTGTTCAAGCCCTCTTCAGCCTGCTTTCCTCGTTCCAGAAAGTACTTTACACTACGATAGAAGGTCTCTTGTACCAACCTTGAAATTTAGATTTACGACATTATACAAATATTATATTATAATAGTAGCTCTTCTGAGTAACATATATTCAAATATTCGTATTTACCTGTGATAGGTAGTTTTCGAACTCCCTTGAAAACTCCATTTATACATTCTACGATGTTGGTCGTCATATGACCATATCTCCTCCCATCATCATATGCCAACGATCATTTCTGCTTTGGAATTTGCATCATGTAATCATACACTTCCGGATTCACTCTGTGAATATCTTGAAGACGCTCCTTCATCCTTTGTTGTTGAGGCTTATATGCTATCATACAAGCAGTCATCTGAACAGTTATGAAAATAACTATGACAAAAAAATTTAAAACAGAAAAGGATGTTCATACCAATTTTTAAGATCGCCTTCTTCATCGACTCATTCTTGAACTTCTTTCGCAAATTGCTGGCAATGTGTCGAATACAGTATCGATGATGGACATAGGGTGGTCTCCACGAAAGACCCTCAGACTGTATCGCCTCCTTGATTGCATGGTGGCGATCGAAAATAAGACAAATCCCTTCTGCATCCGTAACAAACTCTCGGAGACATGCCAGATGCCAGCTCCATGATGAGAAGTTCTCTTTTTCCACAATTGCAAATGCTATAGGTAGAGGGGCTCGATTTCCATCTTGTGTGGCGACAATCAATAAAGTTCCTGTATACTTTCCATACAGAAATGTGCCATCAATCTGTATGAACTGCTTGCAATGTCTAAAAGCCGCCACACATGGTAAAAATGTCCAAAATAATCTATCAAATACAACCATTGAGCGGTCAAGTTGGTTCTGTTGGTTAACATATTCAACAGTATGTAACCGATAAACTATTTGATTATTGTGGCGTAGAAGCTCCAACAGTTGTGGTAAAACTCGATAAGAGTCATCCCAATCACCGTACACTTTCACAATAGCCTTTTGTCGTGCTGCCCATGCCTTCCAGTAAGAGATTTGATACCCAAAAAGTTGTTTGATTCGCTCAATGACCAGAACCACAGGAACGTCTTGACATGCTCTAATCATTTCAACAGTAATAGTTGAAACACATCTAATGTAGAGTGTTCCTGTGACAAGCTTGGGTTCACACAGGTGTGTGGAGTAAATCTAGTGATGTGCCAACTGTGAAAAGTGTTATCAATAACAGTTCGCAAACGCATTTGACAGTTCGATTCATATTTGTCACAACGGATCAAATAGTAAGACCTCTTTGACTCTTCTACAACATATGAGTAATGTCTTTCAATGTGATATTGTTTTATCACATTTTTTATTGTTTCTTTGCTCTCAAACTCTCTGCCAATATACAAAACTCCGTTATCTGACACTCAATTTGTGCCACCAATGATTCCTGGAAATTCTGAACTGGGAGTAATAACTGAATAATCAAATTCTGGCAAGCGATTCATGCCTTCAGTCCACCATGAAGCCAATAGTGGAGGATGGTTCAATGGTCGGTTGAACCTCACATGAGTTGGCACAGACTGATCTTCCGCATGCTCTTCTTCTTCTTCAACTTCCTCTTCATCTTCTTCTTCGAAATTGTCATCATCCTCAAATTCTTCGACCAATGCATCTAAAGTATGTGGAGGACTATCCATTGAAACTGTGGCCGATGGAAATGATGGAACAACTACCGATGCTGATGGAACTTCTTGATGTGAAGGAGCATATGACATAGTCTCATGAATTTGAGATGGGTCAACTTCCAATGTCGATGGAACCTCCATTGTAGCTAGTGACATACAACTCCATCATTTGATTCTCAGGTATATACATAACCAATGAAAGTATATATTCCCAATCATCATCATCATTTACCGGATAGGGCACATGCCAAAACCTATCTGTAAATTGGAGATGTCTGGATGTGATGGACTCTATCACTTGATTCCTCGCTAGTTTTAACTTCCGATGAATTTTCCTTTGCACAGCTTCCAAAGTAGTACATCCTCCAAGCATCACAACAGCTTCTGGATGTATACTATAACCACATCCTTGTTCTGTCTCAATTATTTGACCGTTGCAATAAATATAGACGGCGACCATCTTTTTTATCTAAAAGAAACCATTGTTATTAATTAAATCTGATTAAAGAATCAATTTATGTATGCATGCTTCTAGTAATTTAGGTTGGAATCCTAATCCCTCCACCAAATCAATATGTTCAAACCATATTGATGTGTAACTGTTTACACAACCCACAAGTTTGTGTTACTTACCCAAAAATAGAAGTCAAACATATTCATACACATTCACATGCATTATATGCATGAGGTACACGAACACGTCATGTAAAAGCAGAGTTATATGAAATTAAAAATCTCTACATGAGTAAGCCCGGAGCGACAGATAGCCAACCCCATTCATTTTCCTAGACAATGCAAGCCTTCGGGAAAGTAGTGGTCCGACCCAAAGCCTCTCTACCCGGGGATACTTTACTCAAGAGAGCAATCATTTCATGACAACTCTAACACTTAATATGCAAAAAATATATTCAATTACTAAATTCAAGTTCATAACTTCAATTACAAACCGAGGTCAAGGTAAATTGCAAACTAAATTCATTATCATACCTAGAATGTAATGCAAAGGTATATTCCAGAAGCAATTTACAACTACTTCGCTGATTAATATAACTACTTCGCTGATTAATATAACTACTTCGCTGATTAATATAACTACTTCGCTGATTAATATAACTAATTATAATTAATTAATAACCTAATTATAATTAATTAATTACCTGATTATAATTAATTAATAACCTGATTAGAATTAATTAATTACCTGATTAGAATTAATTAATTACCTGATTAGAATTAATTAATTACCTGATTAGAATTAATTAATTACCTGATTAGAATTAATTAATTACCTGATTAGAATTAATTAATTACCTGATTAGAATTAATTATTAACCTGATTAGAAATAATTATTAACCTCATTATAAATAATTATTAACCTAATTATAATTAATTAATTACCTAATTAGAACTAACTAATTACCTAATTAGAACTAACTAATTACCTAATTAGAACTAACTAATTACCTAATTAGAACTAACTAATTACCTAATTAGAACTAACTAATTACCTAATTAGAACTAACTAATTACCTAATTAGAACTAACTAATTACCTAATTAGAACTAAGTACTCACCTAATTAGAACTAAGTACTCACCTAATTAGAACTAAGTACTTACCTAATTAGAACTAAGTACTTACCTAATTAGAACTAATTACTTAACCTAATTAGAATTAATTACTTAACCTAATTAGAATTAATTAATTAACCTAATTAGAATTAATTAATCCTAATTAGAATTAATTAGTCACCTAATTAGAATTAATTAGTCACCTAATTAGAATTAATTAGTCACCTAATTAGAATTAATTAGTCACCTAATTAGAATTAATTAGTCACCTAATTAGAATTAATTAGTCACCTAATTAGAATTAATTAGTCACCTAATTAGAATTAATTAGTCACCTAATTAGAATTAATTAGTCACCTAATTAGAATTAATTAGTCACCTAATTAGAATTAATTAGTCACCTAATTAGAATTAATTAGTTACCTGCTTATAATTAATTAGTTACCTGATTATAATTAATTAGTTACCTAATTAAAATTAATTAATTACCTAATTATAATTACTTAATTAATTAACTAACTATAATCATTTCATTACCTAATTACATTTAAAAAAAACTATACTATTTATATAATACAAATATTATAAACTAATTCTATAAATTAAACAACTAAATTATTAAATCAAAATATTAAATAAATTTAAAGAAAAATTTACCTCAAATTTGTGGAGACGTAGCTACGCAGGCAGAGCAACCGGAGAGGCAAAGCGCAGAGCAACCGGAGATTTTTAGAGAGATAATAACTTTGAGAGAGAGAGGTAAGTGAGGAGGTGGGAAATGGGGAGGGCGAGCGACCTTATTTATAGGCAGGGGAAGGTTTTGGCGCCACTTGAAGTGGCGCCGAATGGAGAGGGAACAAAGGAGCAGCGCCACTTCAAGTGGCGCTGCTCGTTGGTAGTATATTCCTTCAGCGCCACTTCAAGTGGCGCTGAAGAGTTGGTTGGCTGAAATGGCCGAGCGCCACTTGAAGTGGCGCTCGACCTCCTCATCCTTTGAGCGCCACTTCATGTGGCGCTCAAATGCCCCATTTCTCTAATTTTTTTCACCTTAAACCCATTAAAAAGAACAAAAAAAAACACCCCTCACGCCAAATTATCCGACCGAGGGAGAAATGGAAGCTTCGGTAGCTTCCAAAGCCCCTCTAGCTGAGACAACTCCTTGACAGGGTGCCATGTTTGCCACCTCCGTGTATTCTCGGCCGCTATATCGTTCTAGCAACTCTTCTTTGAACTCTACCCAACTCATGTTTGGATAAACTTCGCAAAGAAGGGTACACCAATGAACTGCTACGCCTTCCATACTAACCTGGGCATGTGAGACCTTCATGGTCTCCCATGTGTGGTTGAGCCGGAAAAACAATTCGGCTTTTGCGATCTAGCCCCGCGAATCCATGCCATCGAACAGTGGTAAGTCCCCTCGTCGGGCTGGCACCCAGTTGTATGAATCCAGCTCGTTGGGGTGCACAGTGGATTGTGGCTCCCAGCTGTGCTGTCTTGCAGCGGACTCCCCAACGCGTGAAGCAGACAGGTCCATCACTAAGGTTGACCGCCCTTCTTCCTGCTGCGGCAATGGATGCGGTGGTGGGAGCGGTAGAGTAAGAAATGAGCGGTGCTCCAGCAGTAGGGAGCAGCGGCAGGTCGGACCAATTTGATAAGAACAGAGGACCAACACTTATATTCCAGTACAAAAAGAACCAGAGAATTACAACAGAGGAAGAGGAGTAGCAGAAGAAACAGTGGAGAAGAAGCAGGAAAACATGAACTTACAGCAGAAAATACTACGGGTGAGCAAACCCCAACCCGTCCCAAGCCCCAGGCCGAAATACAACTGAGTTCTCCCCCCCTCCACTCTCTCCAGCCCAGCCAATTTATAACAGCCCCCTACTAACTACCCGTGGACCCCCCAATATATTTCCCTTTTATTCCTCAGCATATTCCTCCGCTGGCCCCCCTATAACAACCTCCTCTAACAGCTGTGGCCCCAAGAATATTCCTCAAGGATCCCAGCATATTCCCCATGGCCCCCCCATGCAGTTATAACAGAATCCCCAACAACAGCCCCCTAGTATTCCTATCATAAGACATCTAAAAATACCGTCAATGCCTCATGTTAAGGCATCTATATAAATGGGTAAAAGCTCAGCCAAATACCCAACTTTTTTTGTCTCACGAGACCTATCGATACATCAAGGGGTTATGTAATTCCGGGCCCCACCCGTCACTTAATAAGTCCAATGCATTCATCATATGAATAAATAATACAACTTAATCAACATGTCTTAAAACCAATAACTGCCCGTATTGGACGAACTAACATACAAAATGTTAACACTTTTCTCAGTCAAACTGATCATAAACCATCCAAAGAAATATGGTGGAGGATATCATTAGTGTATATCCTTAGTAAAACATAAGATTCAACAAAGTATGTCAACTTACATGAAAATACTTAAAAAGGATCATTGAAATTTTCTTTTGATGAAAATACCATTTTCACTTTGAAATCACTTATTTAAAATCTAAAAATTTCTCAAATATTAAGGAAAACATTTTATTTGAAAAGAAACATTGTAAACTTGTAAAGGAAGTTTCAAAACATTGAGCAGTCATAACGGCAAGAAATTCCGTTCATGCCGTATAAGTTAAAAAAACATTCCTTTCACACTTTTGTACGAAATCAGAACCGAAACCCACATAGGGTTCGACCAGGGCATGCACAACAAGAGGGGAAAAGAAAAACCAAGAAGAATGGGGATGGGGGAGAAGGAAGAGAGGAAGAGAGGCTCACTCAGACTGATTTCCACTTGAAATCGTACGGAAAATTACCCGAGAACCGGAGGATGAACAAAGGAGGAGGCGCCTAGGGGCTGTGGGTCGTGAGAGGGTGTGGGAGAGGGGGTGTGACTTGGGTAAAACAGGACGGAGTGACATTTTTGTAAATTTTTCCATTTTTTTCGCATGCAGATGGGGGATGCGACGTGGTCTAGGGACCATGGTGCAACCGGCCCAAAAAAGGCAAAGGGACCTCACCCCTCGACCTGACGTTTTGCGGCGTGGCCAGAAGACCACGATGCAGGGGTTCTGAAATTGGCAGGGGGTTCGACCCCGTTCCAAAGCACCCTCCACGAAGCAATAGCTTCGTTCTGTGCCTTGGTCCTCCTCGACCCACGACCTCTACGCCGCATTGCCCTTGGCTGCGGCGTGGTCTGCGTGGTCTGTGGTGTGCAACCCCGAGAACTACCTCGGGCCACTGAGACTCTAAACAACCCAAAGACTTTCCGAAGTTTTAAAACATTATAAAATAATATTAAATAAATAAAACCACCATAACATAGTGTTACAATCTCCTCATCATAACGCTTTCTGCCTTCAGAAACCTATCAAACTCAAAGAGACTCGAATAAGAATTTCAAATGGGAACAAAGGAAAAGCTACGACATGATTTTTGAGCTACCTGAAATCAAATCTCCAAAATTCAAAGAATCTCTAAATCCTCAAGGAACAACTCTCACCCGACCGCTAATGAGGAAATCAAGAAATAGAGGCCCGTAGTGGGTCTCTCCCCCATTGAAGAACTAGCATAGTGTAACAAAACGACGAAAGCGCTCTCAAAAGACTACCACAGACCATAACTAGAACCCTCAACCGAAAAACTCAACCCAAACACTCCCAAATATCACGGGAGCAACCATTTACTCTCTTACAGGCACAACATAGAACAACCCAAATACAGACAACTGATCATCGATAGGCAATGGGATGGAGGAAGAGATGCCTCAAAAGTTCCACCAAACCATTCCCACAGGAGATCATAGCCTTAAAAACACTCTAGAAATCCCGAAACAAGAACGGTCTCACGACCCACCAACTAGGAAAAAAAGGGAAAAAGGCATAAACTACGAACATGCCTCTTTAAATAACATGGGTTCGAACCCTGGGTCAAGAGATAAAGAAGTGGTAGCCTAGGTCCTTATACCCGGGACACCAACCACGATGATCTCGTCAGACCACCAGTCGGTGTATAATCTCAACTGGTTCACATCCGGCCTAGTTACCTGAAGCACACACCTAAGTTTTCTCCCATGATCAAGGAACCAGAATCAACCTCAACAACCATAACTGCACTCAAAACTCTAACGAGATATGGGAAGTACCCGAAGCATCCCAATCCACAAGAAACCACTAGGGAAAGGCCCGTGGAAATACACCCGACAAAGGAATTACCTCAGAAACTCAATCAACCACACCCCCAAAATAGATGATCACCAACCCGACAACGCTCAAGACTGTTTTGGGGAGTATACTCGAAATAACATAAACACAAGACCCAATCAATTACATTCAAATAAACATCCACTCCCATCCCTAATCACATTCCAATTCAAAATAACTGTTTCAAGGAAATCAACCAAGAACACCAATGAAAAAGCTACAACATTAAACAAACCCAAGAGCCTCTCTTTGAACCATTTCAAAACCACAACATCAAATTTTGAGATATTAAAGCCTTGTTTGAAAAACCCTTTTTAAACTCCACACCCCCTCCTTCGAAAACGTTTCTAAGTCCCCCAAATTTCGACTTCTTTTTTAATTTATTCAGAAAATATATTTAATAGTTCAAAAACCAGTTTCCTTTGCTTAAAACCAAGTTCTTCAAGCCAAAAGAGCAAGAAAATCCATTCTTAAAACATTTTCCAATCACAAACCCCCTTTATTAAATTCAAAACCGACTTTCACCATTTTAAATCAAACTTTCTTTTTAAAACCCCCTTTTCAAAACCATTTCAAAATGCATATTTCTATTTTAAAATCTTAAACCATTACTTAAAACCATTTAAAAAATTAAAAAAATCCACATTCAAACACTAACCAATACCCAAATGATCAACATCACACAACATAAATGGGATTAGTGACCGTGCATGAATTGGCATCATGACTTGGTGGACCATGTGCCAATCACACAACGTCACTAAGAGTAACAAAGAACCATGTACACAGGCTCCACACAGGTTATCAGGTCCTGTGAGCTCACCATGTACCACCAACGCAACTCCTGTTTCATCCCAAAGCATCAATGCAATTCCAAACACCATCAACATAAAACAAAACATACCAAAACCACAAACCAAGAATCAAAACCCAACTTCCCATGGTGACTCGAGGTTCATAACGAGTAAGAGCTCGTGACACTGCTCCCGCTCCTACCTCTCGAGTACTGACAGTCTTACCTCCATCTACTTAACACGCCCAAATAACAAGGGTGACTCTAGAACCTAGACCCTCTTAGGAACCTAGGCTCTGATACCATTTGTAATGAATCGACTCGAGCTGCTGCCTGAGTTGCTACCTGAACCGACACCTGACCCGACTCACTACTGATCCGAGGGGTGTTCCTGATCCCCACTGGTTGTCGACAAGCGTCAGGACATCATAATATACTAAATGAGACCGATTTCGCCCAGATAAACATGATTTAATAAGCAATGAAATTCTACCGGAATTCCGACATGACCCATTTGTGAGTCGGACGTCCACGAAAAAAACAAATAAGTAATAAAATAAAACAATTTAAACAAACAACATATCAAAAAAATGCAAAATAAATCCCTCTGCTCACCTCCAACTCCCTCGCACGAAACAACCCTTGTCCTATCCTTCATAACTCCACATATATAATGCATTGCCCTTAAATAAAAAGGAAAGTAGGAAATAACCGATTTGGACGAAACTAATAAAATGCTAAAAATAAACATACCTGATCAAATCATCCCATGTGAGAATCAAAGCCAAACTCGGATCCCATTCTGAGAATCAAACCCAGAACCTGCAAACGGTCTATAAACACCAAGTGGTGTGAGTAGGGTGCGTGCTCGACAACTCAGTAGTTAATCACCACATGGTCCATGCTTTTCTTTTCCAAAACAAGCCAAACATGCTAGTTTGAAACACACTATTTAAAAATAGGACTTTTACTATTTAAAGAGAACGAAGTGACCTTAATACCTTTTTCAAAGAAAAACCTTTTTAGCTTGAAAGCCCCCTTTTAAAATACACTACAAGTTCCTTTCTATAAAAATCTTTTTAGAACTCACTTGGGCATTCCTTTATAAAACCAACCCATGTCAAACATGTCGTTAAAGTTCCCCTTTTAACTTTTAAAAAGGCAGTGAGAAGAAAAACCAAAAGTAATAAAAAAATGACAACGACAATGATGATCAGAAGCATCACGACAATAGAGTGAAGATAAAATAAACAAGACATATCACAAAGAGTAAATAATAAATAAAACAAAGCCGAATAAAAGGTTGCAGCACAAAAAGGGGTAAACAATAAAGTTGATCAAGGGCAATAACAATAATCACAACATCATCTATAAAAGAGAGAGTGAGCACCAAGTAACGTGTAAAACTGCAAAGCATAATCCATGACACATGGGGAGGAGCTCTGACCTATAGGTTTCAAAGGTAGCTAAGACTCACTCGTGGAACACTAGCCGACTATGTGAGCCTATCTAAATAAACCAAAATCGTGAGCTCTCAAGGTCTCCCGACAACGACCTTTAGCTAGTACCTCAACTATGCTAGAGTAGCACCTGGCCAGTTTACCCGCCTACCTACGGTCTTCCATGTGCTAACCACAAAATACCCCACATAGCAATCATCCATTCAGATAGCATCTGCAACCCACAATATGTGCATAAGCACTAAACATGGCAAGAGACTTCTGTACACATCGGTCATAAATAAATTACATTAGGAAGAAGCAATTAAACTTAATAAAACCTCTTAAACAAGGAAATCCCAATTAATTAACCCTTTGAACTCATGCATCACCCAACACAATTCATAAAAAACCTTAAATAATTTTAAAACATCCAATTCCTCTTTGAAAACTACCATTGGTATTTTATTAGTCAAAAACATAATTTATTCTTTGAGTGTGGACAATAAACAGGGCCAAATCCACAAGAAGCAAATTGGAAATCAATTGCAATCACTTAAAAACCTTGAGCAACATGCTTCTCTAAATCCAATTGAACCCAAATAGCTTTTATAATTTTAAAGAAAATAAATTTGAAACACCTACCTAGGGCTAGCGCAGACGATGTGAAACCTTCAACAACGGCGAGTGGAAAGCTTGAAGAACCCATCACACACCCTATAAACAAGAACCATGTTGAAATCAGAACCGAAACCCACTTAGGGTTTGGCTAGGGTGCACGCAACAAGAAGGGAAAACAAAAACCAAGAAGAAATGGGAGGAGAAGGAAGAGAGGGTGGAAGCTCACTTGCACTGGGTTCCGCTTGAAATCGCATGAAGAATCGCCCAAGAACCGAAGGAACGAAGTTGGAGGCACCTGAGGGGGGTGCCTTCGGTCGTGGGTTGCGTGAGAAGGTGAAGGAGAGGGGGGCACAACTTGGGTAAAATAGGAGGGAAGGACATTTTTGTAAATTTTTCTATTTTTTTCCGTAGGCATACGGGGGCTTGGATGTGGTCCAGGGACTACGACATCGCTGCTCAGGGAGGCCCTGGTGTGTTGCTGTCCAAGGACAACGACGCAACCGGCTCGAAAAAGGTAGAGGGACCTCACCCCTCACCCCGACTTGCTTCGGCGTGGTCCAAAGACCACGATGCAGTGGTTCCAAAATTGGCAGGGGGCCTGGCCCCCCTGCCAAAGCACCCTTCACGACGCAACACCTCCTTGCTGCGCCGTGGTCCTCAACCCACAACCTCCACGTTGCAGAGCCCTTGGCTGTGATGTGGTTTGCAACGTGCAACCCTAAGAACTATCTCGGGTCACCTGGATTACCTGAAACTTTTATAAACTCTAAACAATCCAAAAACTTTCCGAAATTTTAAAACATTAGAAAATAATATTAAATAAATAAAACCACCGTAACACAGTGTGTTGCAATGTTCCGAGAGAAAAGTTCTCAAGGGTTTGGGAGAATTCTCTCTAAATTTTCATTGTGCTCAACGACGTTTAGATTTAGAAATGACATATTCATGTTTATATAGAGTTTACAAACAACAACAACAAGCCATAAACCCAATTAAATGGGGGCGGTTACATGGATTAAAAGTCGCCAATTAGTTCTATTGAAGTCCATATTTTCATTGAAACCATTTAGAACAAGATCATCTTGAATGATTTGTTTAAGGGTCCTTTTAGGCCCACCTCCACCTCTTTTAATAAGTGAATTTGTCATTAAGTTTATCCTATTAATAAGTGCATCTTTTGGTCTTCTTTTAACATGTCTAAACCATCTTAATCTAATCTAAATCACTTTCTCGTCAATCAGAGCCACTTTAATTTTCTTTTGAAGACATTAATTTTTAATTTATAGAGTTAGAGTTAGACAAATAATAATTGCATCGAGACCCTTATTATTTTTCTAAATCTTTGGCAAACCCCATATCTAAAATAATAATATTATTATTATTTACTTGACATGCGTCAAACTCACGTATAAAATAAATATTATTTTTCCCGAATAAATAAATCAATTTTTATTTGAATAATATTTAATGTCTTTTCTCATCGGGTCATTAACTCGATCCGTATCCTCTGTAATATTTATGGGATCTTGAATAATGACTTAATTTAAATAAATAAATATCACCACTTTATTTACCGATAAATAAATAAATATTATATACATAAAACCAATGAATAAATATTCATTAAATATTGGCGTACCCAAATAAATAAATAATTGTTACTTTGCGAATAAACTAGAATAATTAAATATTATATTTTCATGCAATTAATTAAATAATCACCGAACAAATATTTATTTAATATTCAACTCACAATATTCTCTCGAATAATTGGTGACTGAATATTTGTGATCAACTCAACATGAATAATTATTAAACTACGTACGAGATTAATATTTATTCAACATGTTAAATTCATATAGAATTTCATTGAGGTTCGGAATATACTTAATGTGACTCTCTAGGTCCCTTTCTCAGTGACATTAGCCAGTATCACCTAAAGTTCAATTTTAGCGTCTAGCAACATGTCAAGACATCCATGGAGAAAAAAGTTAAATGGCGCAACGTCAATAACCACATATGAATGTACGCTGTGTAATATCTCTAATCAAACAGGTTACATACTGATGTTTTTAATTTTTGATTTTTGTGTTCGATGTCTCTTTCTTTGACTTTCTGGAAATGAACTTGTTGACAGAACGCCATGACCATGAACTTAATCAATCAGTCCCATTCCCATCAAATGACCTGTGATATCCACTTTTGTTAAAGAACAAAAAAGACAAATACTTCCTCGCATTATTCATTAATGCAATATCACTTGTGACGCACCAAACGCATCCTACCTCGGCGCGGACATGTCGTCACAATTTTCATCCATACATCAAAGTACGCAACTCATGATATGCATTAATATTAATCTTGAAGTTTAAAGATTATTATACACGTTCGCAGATAGGAATATCCAATGACACATAAATGTGGATTTTCTAGTGATGGGTCATGTTTTCATAATCTTCTGCTTTAAAAATTACCAAAGGCGTGCATCATGAGAAAGTGTGTCAAAGTCCTATGAATCTCCACCCTTGATAGCCCGTATCATTTGCATCCCGTCAAATGATATCATTCGGCCATAAAACATATATTTAAGAATATTGTCATAACACTTCTAGGTTCTCATCATAACGGAAAACTGCTATGAACTTTTAGTGTGATAAGTACCCTCAGAACATTATCACATTCATTGTTTTGCAAAGGAACGATCAAGACGTGATAAGATATTAGTTAATATTCAACACCATGAATATTCTGGTAATTGAATGTACATAGTAGTTGGTTTTAGGGCACTAACTCCAACAGGAACCTGGAGCACCCCGTGCACCACAAGTCCCCAAATCACTCAAGCTATCTACACTGCTCAAAAACCACCACCATCGTATCGCCAATCCATAATCGCATTGGGGGACCCACGCCTTATCAGAGTGCATAAACCGACCAAGGGAGTTACCAACTGCTAGCATCCAAACCATCCATCCTACTCAATATCACAACCCATCACGACACCACTCTGCAACCGTAACGGGGGACTTGCGCTTTGCTGAAGCATATAAACCAACCAAGGGAGTGACCAACCCTTAGGGAGGACCATGCGCCTCACCAAAGGCTCAGACCAATTGAGGAGAGAGCTGTCTCCTTTCCACGTAAAGGTTAGCCTGCGCCTCGAAGGGAGCTTTAAAAAAACTACTGTTGGGAAAAAAATCCCTCAAGGTGCCGTCTCGATGTTTTTGGGGTGATTGTGTTTGTTGACAAAGTTGGATGACCGCGTTTCAGTATGGTTGGTGTTGCCGAAACAGATGTTTAAAGTGACGCAATTTCCTAGTGTTTGTCAAATTTTTAAGGCTCAAAATCAAGAGTTTGTTTTAGGGCAAATGATTTCCGCAAAACATCTAAAGGAGTTCGTGGACCGCAGTTCGCTGACCGCGAAGCATGAAGTTCGCGGAATGCATAGAAGCGCAGCTACGCTATGCGGACCGCAAAGGAGGTATGCAGAACTGCGAAGGAGGTGCATCGTTTTGCGGTCAAAGGCGGTCTTTTAGGGGCACCGCATAGCACGCTACACAAACCACATAGTAAGGTCAGTTCGCGGGAGGCGTGTTGTTTGCGGAAGGCGGTGATTTAAGGTGCGTCGCGAACAATTAAATGCACTATGCAGACTGCATAACAAGTTCGCAGTGAAGGCTATACCACAACGGGGTTGTTGGTAAATTTGATTAGCGGGTTTTACGGATCTATTTGCCTATATAAAAACCCCTAATTAGATCATTTGACGAGAGTGAAATTCATTAGAGAAGATCGTCGCTGGAAGAATTTGGTGAAGTCTGAAGTAGTTCACGAGGGAACAATTTCGCGAAGGAAGTGGTTTGCGAGGGAGGATTCTGTGAAGGCATAATCTGCGAAGCGAAGGTAGATCGTGAAGCACATGTTGTCCGCGGAGTGAAGGTAGTCTGCGAAGCATCAGTGGTTCGCGAGACATCAACCGTCCGCGAAGCAGAGGCGGTCCGCGAAGAAAAGTTTGTTCGCGAAGCACTCGCGCCATGTGGTGCAAGATAGTTTGCGGTAGAGGCAAGACATTTCACAAAGGGTGAAAGGAAGTTCACTAAGGGACTAAAACAGTTCGCGAAAGCAATTTCCGTAAATCAGTAGTACATGGAAAAGTGGATTTCATCTACAGGGTGAAAATATGACTTCATGACACACTCATATATGTGCGGAACAATTCTGAGGTGATTAAGAACAATAGGAGATTCTTCTGGAGTAGTGAACACACTTCAGTTAAGAGAGTAGTGAGCTTTCAAATTGTGATTGGTTGTAAACCAGGAGGGACAGTGAGTTCGCTCCAAACTTTGTTAGGGCAGTGAGCCTGGGCATAAAAGTGATATAGCCCGAACTTTATTTTGACAGTGAGCCTCAGTGGATTTGATACATCGACATATTGCTGTTGTATGCTCCTTGGACGCAACCCAATGAGGGCGAACCAAGTAAAATTGTTGTGTGTCGTGCATGATTTTATTTTTGTTCATACATTGCTATGAGAAAGGGAGAGAAGAGTGTTTTGTTTAACGATGAAATAAGATCCGAAGGGGCAGTTGTTTTAATCTGTCATACCTTGATTCACTCCCCCTCTCAGGGTTTTTAACTTAGTTGAGCTAACAATTACTTAGCATGGAGGACCCGCACCCCACATCTTTGGGGGAGTATCGACTCCATTAACATAAGGGACGACCCGTAACTCGACAATGATACTAGCCCAAGGGAGTACCCAATCTCGTGTCCATACCGTCCTTACCTCATAATCATCAGAATTGAGGGTCCGATGAAAGGGGCACCAAGAATACTTCGCAATCGTCTCACTCCATCTCCCACAACAACTCATAAGGCACTACATGGGAGAGGGGTAATCTGGCCATGAAGACCATAACGAAATGGGAGTGACCGATTAATTGCCCATTCTCCTATCCAAACCACATGCACCAACTCTAACCCTGAGGTGCACGGAAGGAAGGAATCTCCTCGAGTTCCTTGTCGATTTATCTATAAGTCCCTCTGGACTACCTCGCGGCGAATCGCCGAAGCTTCAAGATCGCACGACGACAACCCACGCTCCTCTGTTGCTGCGTCCTGATCCGCCCTCTATCGGTGTCCACGGTGAGGATTGGCTCCCCTCTTCCCCCCTCTCCCCTCCCTTCGGTTCGCACGACTCCAACGAGGGGAGGGAGTCTCCTTCCCTTCTATGAATAGGGGAGAGAATAATGAGGGGGGAAATAAAATAAAAAGCCTATAAAAGGGCCCGATCCATGACCCGGAACCCAGACTAAGTTTATATCTCACCCGGGTAAAACCGTTTGTTCTAGACTCTACCGCGAAGTTAGAATTTCCATCCGGAGCTCCTGTTTAGGAGATACAGGAATAAATAATATTTATTTAATGAATATTAAATGTCCTGAAAATACGCCAGACTCAAAATCTCATCAAATTCAGCCCACTGGTAAACGTCTCATCTTGAGAACAACGGAATGCTCAGAAAATATTTCTGAGGTTGATTGCTATGAGAAATTACCGTTTTACCCTTCTCATAGGTTCAAGGCTCTGGAACTCGAAAATGAGCCAAGTCTTCTGCACGGAAAAACCCGGGTCACTACAACGACAACATGTATTATTTTTTAAACAAACTATACAAAGTTTAATATTCAAATATAATGCAGAAACATTGCATGTATGTATATAAATAATGAACTATGCATTAAATAAATAAATTATATCATAAATAACACAACAGTATTTGTTTTATGTACTATTTAGGAATTGAGTTATAATTTTTTAAAATTAACATCGGCATATGATATTTTTTCCCTAGGTATATTATAGATTTATAGGAAAAATACATATATATGTGGGCTGGGGGTTGGCTGACATGACTTGCAGATAAGCCTACATGGATTGCGGATTTTGTGGGCCAGGTCAAAAAGGGCCCACAATTACGCAGGCCTCTATTTTAGGGGCCCCAGTACGCAAAAAACCACAGGCTAATGGGCCAATCAGTGGACCTGTGACGTTTTCTGATGTTCATTTAACCCTGTTTTATCAATTTGGACCCCCACCCCCATGACTCACTGGCCCTACCATATCCAAACCAATGCAAACATGTATATCTGTAAAACACCTAGCCAAATTTCTGCAAATTTGTATTTTTGAACCTAGAATTGGTCTGCGAGGTCTGAGTTAGCAAGTTTTCTGTAGATGTTTTCATTCATCTTATGTAGAACAGAGTACTGTGTGTGCTTTGAAGTTCATAGAATTTTAACTCCAATGTGCGCGCGCTTTGTGACACAGGTCCCCTCAGCATCGTTATCTGCAGAAGCAAAAGTTGCAGCTACCAAAATTGAGCAGCGACTGCAGTTGGGATCTAAGCTTAGTGATGTTGTCGACAGCAAGGAAGATGCACTTGCACTCTCTGATCTGTACAGAAATGAAGGTTACATTCTGATTGAACGTGGACAGAAATTTTGTGTAAGCCATCCCGTGCCCTTATTTTTATGTTTAAGAAAAAAAATAAAGCACTATTCACTCAAAATAGCAAAAACATGCGCAGGGGTGTGAATTGCTCATATACTAACAGAACGAGCTTATTCAAGCTTAAACTATATTTATGATAATAAAATTATTAATTTTTTTTATATATACCAATGCTCAATTAGGCTCTTGAATAGTTAGAGTTGAACAGTGAATTGCTCTATCTCGGCTGGATTGATTTTGAACATGAACAGAACTTTTTGCGAGTTGAGTTTGAGCTGTTCACAAGTGAGCGGCTCTGTTTACATACCTAGGAACACCATAAAAGTAGAAGCATCAATCAAAGACCATAACAGAAAGATTCTTGCCATTGTCTGGTTTTAGATATTGTTAATGCGACTTTCTATCTGTTTTTTAGGTTCAAAATTGGCTAGAAGATGTTTCAGAGCTTGTTTGAGTTTTTTGATGTTGCTGGAACTATTTTGATTGCACATAGCTGGACTTCCACTGTTTTCATTTTTACCAAACCGCTAAATTTTAGCTAACGGAAAATAAATGCCTCATAAATCCAAAGTCTTCACAGATTAGATTCTCAATCTGAAAATGAGACCATTGTGGTCGTGCTAACTCGTTAGTTGACAATTGATGGCGATGAATGGAATTTGCAAGGAAACCCTAAAAAAAAGAGCCTTTAAGTAGGAAATTCTAATGGGTTGCGTTGAATCCACAAATCTTAATAAAAAAGTGTAAGTTATTAAATACACTTAATAAGGAAATCAAAATCTAGTTAAAAAAAACTCTAAATAAAGAGAATAAGAATGAATCAAAGTGAAAACACAATTGAACGCAAATAAACCAACCTTTCCCCCTTAGAAAATCAAAGCTAATGACCACAAGAGAACACTGCTTGCCATTACACCCTCGGAACCATGCAAGATTGAAAACTAGGCCTGAATTCTTTGCCAGTTGTGCTTCTAATTTGTGACCAAATCAATTGAAAACTTGAATGGAATTAGTGTTCATTATGATTGTAGCAGTCACGTCGTGTTCTTGTAACCATTCCATGGAGAAACTTCAACCAAAGCAACCATCATCTCACCTTTGTTTAATTATTTATCAATATGGATTTCTCGACAGGTGATTCTGAAAGAGTGCTGCTCGCCACAAGAGATGCTTAAATCACTGTTTCATATAAATTATGTGTATTGGTTGGAGAGGCATGCTGGAGTGGAGTCAAGCAGGGCGGTGGAGGAGTGCAAGCCCGGGGGGAGGCTTCAGATGTCTCTGGACTATGTGGGAAGGGAATTTGAGTATGCAAAGAGGGACTGTGATATTGCAGGGTGGATCACTGATGGGCTCATTGCCCGGCCTTTGCCTAACCGAATCCAGCTCATTTTTTCTGCCACTTGCCCTGCAAGGTGATGCTTCTTCCATCATGCTGTTTTGTTCCTCTTATGGAGTGCTGCTGTTTTTGGTCCATTCTCTCAGTGAAATACAAAATGAGGTTCATTGGGCAATTACAAAATGGACTGTCCAAATCAAATTGTTCATAAGTTTCCTAGGAAGATCAATATGTTGATCATTTTTTTTTAGATTCAAGATTTGGTAACCCTGTTTAGTTCATGTATTCTTTAATACAACTGAACTCTTCCAAGAAGGGAACCCATTCTGTTTCTTCCATATTTCTTTCTTCTCTAGTTCCTCTTCCTCTCTTGCAGTGCTTATGGTTTTAACTTGAATTTATATCTAGGAAAATGACATCAAAGGACCCGAGCAACTATTTTTCTGGATCTGTTTTTAACTGTAGAGTTCTTTCGTTCTATGTTGACGTTAACTTGGTGTATGCTTCGATGCCATTTTTTCTTATACTATCAAAGGAGATGGCCTTCATCGGCGATCTCATCAATGCATGCTTTTCTTTATGTTTTGAAGCTTCTTTCTTTGCTTAGTGACGGACACAACTGTAGTTTTTGCCGGAGAGCGTGAAAGACAAACTATGTTGAAATCAAGTAAACTCATTCACCTCAAGTCACTTGCAGTCAACGCGGAGGTACTATTCATATAAATATTTTATCACTACAGGTGGAAATAACTAATGTTTTGCTGATAAACCAAGATATGATCAAATTTGATTGTTTTGATGTAAATAATTTCTCTTAATGATGAAGAAAAATGAATTCCTCTTTACCGCTCAATATTTTTTTCATATTAGAGCTAAATTTGCTAGCATTTCTTGAAGAGTCCACTACAAATTCTAATACCACCTTGATTGACTCGATAGTAATGCAACAGATCCGGAAAATGTGAAAGAAAGGTGAAGACAATAAGGTCAAATGTTGTGGCCATATTCTCAATATTTTGTCCAAATGTCTTTACAACTATTTCCATCAAATGAGGTTTACACATGAGATATGAAATACACTCAATTTAAATAAAAGCTGAGTAGGATGGTGCTAATAAATTTTTTATTGCGAAACATCTTAATTTTAAGACTATTGATAACAAGCTGGCACTGGAGGTTATTGCAAATAAACCTTGTTTTCCTCCAAATTATAATATTAGAGACTTCAAATGTCTAATTATTTCCAAATATCCATCCATGTAGAAAGAATTTAGTAAATCTCTTATAAAGAAAAGTGAAAATATCCTTGTAACAATTGCAAAAACTCTGCATTAAAGAAGAATCAATGTTAAGATAAACATTAGATCTTAGTTTGATTTTGAGGTTAAAATTAGCAAGGGAAAAACATCACAAAACTCATAATATGAAAAAAAAAGAAAAGCCAACAATTCAAGAAGTTGAGGAAAATTGAATGCTTTATGTATGGAAATCAGGGGATTTTCAAAGGGATTGTCACTGTCATAAGAAATTAAACAAGCTTGCTACTAATATGTTGACTGAATTTTTTTTTGCAACACCCTGAAATTCTAAAGAACTTTATATTTGAGTGTACATGACATGCGACACCAAGCATGTAAGAGAATACAACACCCTGATACTTTAAAATATATTTGCTATTTTAAATGGATTATATATATTCTATATATTGCAATGCATGCCACATCGAGTTAGCGTGCGTTACACGCAAGAGAAACCTTCTTTGATGATTTGCGTTACACGCAAAACCAAGTTTTACCAAACAATAATATATTATTAAAATATTATTATTTAATATAATAAGACATAAACTAGCCGTTATGAATAATATTAACTAACTTATGAAAAATTATGTTTTACACAATTAATTCATTGGTTACAAATTAATTATAAATGAATATAAGAACCAATTGAATATGAAAGGAATATTTTTTATAAAAAGTTATTTTTATGCTAACCAAGATGTTTTACCTTAATAAATCAAATTAATTACAATTAGTAAGTGATAGTAATGTAATATATATATATATATATATTATTCAGTATAATATTTTTGATATTAATCCAATAGATTTGATAAACATAATATAAGAACAAACTCAATTTTACACAAAATATTATATTTTTATAAAGATATTTTTACTGTCTTTTAATGGCGAACTCATTTTAAATCCAATTTTGACCCTTTCATAAATTTAATATGTCAAAATAAACTTCATATTTGAAAGCGAAAAATAGAAATTAACTTAGGGTGATTTTTTGGTATTTTTATGTGGAGTTTCATTTTTAATGAATAGTGAAAAATACTGAATTTTAGTTCAAAACTGCTATTTCATCTAATTTATTTATAAGGTTAACTTACATTTTAAATTGGTTTTGAAGTTTAATTAGATCAACTTTTTATCAATTAATCCAATTTAGGTCATTGAAATTAATTTCACTTTGAAATTGGCTATAAAAACATAGCAAACTTTTGAATGTTTTTACATTAAAAACCCGCATTGTCTTCCCGTCTGCGAGATTAAATTTAAATTAATTTCTGCCATTTCTGTGATTGGAATTTGACAAAATGGATTTCATATTTGGAATCAACATAATTTATAATGTCTAATAAGATCAGCTTAGTTTTTCACCAAAAGGATTAGCGAAAGTAATTAAAATTAATTAAAATTATTAAGATTAAAGTTAAGATTAATAAGGGACTAAACCTTAATCTTAAGGCCCAAAACGACCTATACACTTGTCAAAGAGCTATTGGCTGACCATATATTGACCCTATCATATCTTGGCTCGAAATTAGACCATTATTGGATCCACTTGCACCATGAAAAACATGAGAAGAATTCCTTTATCAAAATATTACAAGAGTACCACTCCTCCACTATAAAAGGCCACAACTTGTCCCCATTCCTCACACCTCTTAAACCATTTAGGTTTGGTCAAGCTTTGCCCAATTCACTTCTCAATATCCCTACCCTCGACCTTGAAGCGTCCCTTTGGGCAGAAAGCCTTCCAAGAAAGCCCTTTGGTATAAACCAAAAGGAATTACTCAATTTTTAAGGCAACGTTTTCTAACAATCTCTTTTCTTTCATTTACTCCTCCACCCCTTCAATTATTTTTAAATTATGCTTATATGATGACACCAGTATCCTTAATATACTATGATGTTGTTATATTAAGGGTTCAACCAACACTAACACACACTTCCATCTAATGGGTAATAGACATACTGTTTATGTATACAACGAACTACCACATCATGAAACGATGATTGTTCATTTTTCCTATTACTATCTCTCATGGTGACCATTATGATGAACACTCTGTTTATATATGTTATATATGATATTTATTATGTCTTTATGTTTCTGTAATTTTTTTTACAACACATACCCTTATACTTTCCATTTTTGATGAATAGTGAAAATGCAGTTTTAGGGTTTCAGTATGTTTAATGACATCATAACTGTGTCATGATGATGTCATGAGATATTTTAAGTGTTGGCCGACCAAAGGTGATGAATTATTGTATTGGGGGCCCCATGTGGCCTAACTCCATGGGAAATACCATGGGAGAGCCCATGGTTTTGAGAAAACCACTTGTGAGGTGTCCCTTGAAATTATTAAAGTATCACCTCACCTTCCCTATAAATACCCACCATTTCCTCCTTTAGTTTTCACTCCCAACTATCCCCCAACGAAGCTCTGGTCTCATTACCTCCCAAGGAGTCATCCCAAGGTGCCCCCAAAGCCCTCAAGGTCCCAACCTTTGAGTTTTAAGAGTTACGTTTTAAGGTAAGAGATCCTACATCTCCTTTTCTTTTCAAGTAATCTCTTTTATGTCATTTCTTTTATGCTCCATGATCTTATGTTGGAGGATGTTTTTTTATATTCCTCTTACTTCCCTTTTCATGTTCATATGATGAGAGACCCCTTCTTGCTCTCATCAATTCATTTTAAGAAAGTTTAAGTGGCGCTGTTAGACTGCTGAATTTTTTAGGGATTCGTTCACCTTTCTCATTTTTCAAAGTTCTGCTTTCATGTCAAGTCTTTCAAGTTCCTTTTTATTATGTTGGGGTATGATCTCTATATCTATCATACAAATATTTTATGTTCATATGAAGAGAGACCCTATTTTATCTATTCAATTCAGTATTTTGAAGTTTTAAGTGGCGCCGTTAGGCTGCCGAATTTTTAAGGGGTTCTTTCACCCTTCTCATTTTCAAGATCTATTTTCATGTCAAGTCTTTCATGTTCCTTTTTATTATGTTGGGGTATGATCTCTATATCTATCATACTGATCTTTTATGTTCATATGATGAGAGACCCTATTTGACCTCATCAATTCATTTTTTTGGAAGTTTTAAGTAACGCCGTTAGGCTGCCGAATTTTCATAAGAGAAATCTTATTTTTGTATTCCTTCCATGTTTTTCATTTCAAATGGTATGTCCTTAAAATTTCATTACCATGTTCATATATCCTTATATTCTGTCCCTATAATGTTTTATGGGTCATTTATGAATGTTTGACCCATGTCCCCTCTCTTTTCAATGTTTTCTAAAACCCCGAAACATAGCTGTTATGCTGCAGAATTTCCATCTCAAAATAACTCTCTTTTTCTAAAGTTCTTTTATTTTATTAAGCGAATACTCAAAGCTCTCTCTTCTATAGGGGTATTCACATATATACCAAAATGTTCTATTTTAAATTCTAGGATTTACATACATGAGACCCGCTTTTCCTTTCCATGGGTTTAAAGTGACATAAAGATCATGTCTTTAAAGCAGTTTTTAAAACGTTATGATTATGAAATGAAACCCATTTCTTTTATGCTATATAGGTTGTTTATGAAATGATTGATGATGATATATGTGGCTCACATGATGATAAAGACAAATTTAAGGGTGCACCCTGATAGCGCTCCAATGCATTGGGTAAAGACTTAATCTCTAGAGATGACCATTTAGACTGATACCTTGGTGAATAACCTTGGTAATTTTTATTGACACCTTGGGGATGAACCTTGGTGAAACGGAAATGATTGTCTTTGTTAAATGTTGAAGCCACATATTCAAGTTATGAAAAACGTTATTTTTATTATGATATGCCTCATGATTTCTTTCTCATGCCTTAAAGTTCTTTTCATGACCTTATTGAAGTATCTCAAGTTCACATGTAAAATGTTTCTCTTGTTTCCCTTACTGGGCCTTCTGCTCACCCTTTCTTTTGATGTATGTCCCCAGGTTATGAGATGTAGTAATGAACCTAGGATGAACATAATGAGAAGCCTTTCAAGTGTTTAAGAAGAATGTTTTTTTTTGTTTCATGTATTAAGTTCCTGGTTTCCAAGACACTAAACCTTAAAGATCCTCAATTTTGTATAATGTAATGAAAGTTTATGTGACAAAAAGGCGGGATGCTATAAGAACATCCTAGAATTTTGATAAGGTATATATTATGTGGGTATTCCTAGCAATACATCCCTGTCTAGATACTACAAGTGGATGGGGTTTTGGAAGAGATGTACCTTGGAGTAACAAATCCGACAAGGTATGACAGGCCTGACTCAGTGTAACCTGGTACATGACAATGGGATTTACTGCACACCTGATTTGACACTCCCGGAAGATATGCTTAGGATAGTTCACATTTTCCTTACCTACCATTATGAAGGATTTGAAAGTAATGATTTCCCCAAAGTAAACAAAGTTTATGATTCTAGGATTCATGATGCATAAATTTATGTTATGTGATATACCATATTTGGAATTATATATCATGTTATGATTTAATAAAGTATATGACATTTTTAGAAATGGATCTTAGTAGAAGGAATGAGAAATCCACCAATTCACATGATCCAAAGAGTAATAAGGATCATATCTTTTATGGTCTTAAACCAAGATTTTGAAGGGAAGTAGTGTCCCAAGTGTTCTCTTCATATGAGGAAATAATATCATGTGATAACAAGATAGGTAAAGAACTATCCAAGTCCCATGGATTTGAAGGGAAGCAAGAGAAGAATAGGATGATAGAGAAAAAGATGGATAAAGGGAAGAAGGGAAAGAAGGATTTTCCCACATGTGATAATTATGGAAAGAATCACCCTGGTAAATGCTTAAAGAAAATGAGAATTTGATACAAGTGTGGAAAGAAAGGACACTATTCTTGTTATTGCAAGGGTAAGAAAAATGATTCCAATGTATAATGCTTCAACTACAAAGAGATGAGACACTATGCAAATCAATGTCTCAAGCGTTAAAGGAAGTTACCCCAAATGATGCTATTAGATAATGATCAAGTTATGCTACTACCACAGATGAAGAGAAATGATTAATATGCCTATTCAAGAATTATGTCATTTGAATATTTTATCAGCAATGTACTGGTTATAAGAATTATGGAATATATGAAGATTGTACTATAATACTTTTTTTGTTTAGGATTTGAGATCATAAGCTGAATGGTACCAAGAAAAATTATTCAGTAGAAAGTTATTTTTTTTGGAAAATACATGATTGAGGGAAATACAACCCTTAATATGTTCCTGATGTTGAGATAATGATGAAGAAATAACTAACTTGGATAAGTGCTGACTACCTTGGATCTGATTAATGACCTATCGACAAGTTATCTATGCTATCATTTATGGAGTTTACAATACTTTCGGATTTAAGGAATATATCCAATAACATGTGTCTTACATAAAGAATAAGGTAGAATGAATGTTTATAACAAGGTTTTATGGTAATTCGAGTTATTACCATATTTTAATAGGATACATGATGAAGTTATTCACATGTTTGGAATGTGAAAATTTAGAGCTGCTTCATGTTGATTAAAGTCTAATGATACGTTCATCTTGGAAATCCAGTGACCTTCTTTCTAAAGTGTTGGATCATAATCTTTTAGAAAGGTTAACCATTTATGAAATGGTTTATGTTTTACTTTGGATGTGGTTTTAGAGATTGATATATTACTTCACTTTATAAAGCTTCTTGTTCTAAGAGATTAAGTAGATTTAGTTCAAGGCATAATCAAAGGAAAAAATTATGTTATAGAAACGTATATTTTCTTATAGAGTTAAAAAATTCCTTAACTATAGAAAAAATGTTTTGAAATAAAAATATTGTCCTATTATAATCATTTTTGATGATATCAATGACCTTTATTCACACCTATGGTTTATGGTTTTGTGGTAAAAAACTTTCATCTAAACATGTTCTTTAGCACTATCCATCAGAACTTGATTGTTGGATTTTTCTTCCATATCCATGTTTCCATTTCCCACCTATGTTCTTATACCAGGGAACATAGTTATGTGATCATTGTACTTTCCTTTCTCTCTTATTAAGAAGATATGATATTAACCCTTTTACGATGTGGGTCTTTCAACAATAGTTTATTTTCAATACCTATATTACTAAGATGAAGTTTAAATTGTGAGGACTTAATTTATTTAAGGTGGGAAGAATGTAACACCCTAAAATTCTAAAGTAAGAACCTTATATTCAACAACGTGCATGACACGCGACACCAAACAGGTAAGGGAATACAATAACCTGATACTTTATAAAAGATATTTACTATTTTTAATGGATTATATATGTTCTATATATTGCAATTCATGCCACACCGAGTTAGCGTATGTTACATGCAAGAGAAACCTTCTTCGATGGCTTGCGTTATACGCAAGAACGAGTTTTACTGGACAATAATATATTATTAAAATATCATTATTTAATATAATAAGACATAAAATAGCCGTTATGAATAATATTAACTAACTTATGAAAATATATGGTTTACAAAACTAATTCATTGGTTAAAAATTAATTAGAAATTAATATAAGAACCAATTGAACATGAAAAGAATATTTTTATAGAAAGCTATTTTTATGCTCACAAAGATGTTTTACCCTAATAAATTAAAATAATTACAATTAGTAAGTGATATTAATGTAACATATAATTATATATTAAATATAATATTTTTTATATTCATCCAATAGATTTTATAAGCATAATTTAAGAACAAACCCAATTTTACACATAAAATACTATATTTTTATTAAGGCAATTTTACTATATTTTAATGGAGAACCCATTTTAAATCCAATTTGACCCTTTTATAAAATTAATATGTAAAAATAAACTTCATATTTGGAAGTGAAAAATAGAAATTAACTTAAAGGTGAATTTTTGGTATTTTTCTGCAGAGTTTTATTTTTTAACGAATAGTGAAAATATTGAATTTTAGTTCAAAACTGCTATTTAATCTAATTTATTTATAAGTTTAAATTTAATTTTAAATTGGTTTTTAAGTTTAATTAGATAATTTTTTATCAATTAATCCAATTTAGGTCATTGGAATCAATTTCACTTTGAAATTGACTATGAAAACATAGTAAACTTTTGGATGTTTTTACCTTAAAAACCCACATTGTCTTCCCGTCTGCGGGATTAAATTTAAATTAATTTATACCACTTATATGATTAGAATTTGGAAAAATGGATTCCATAATTATAATTAACATAATTTATAATTTTTAATAAGTTCAACTTAGTTTTTGACCAAAAATATTAGTGAAAGTAATTAAAATTAATTACAATTATTAAGGTTAAATTAAGATTAATAAGGGACTAAAACTCAACCTTAAGGCCCAAAATTACCTATACACTTATCCAAGATGTATTGGCTGGACATATATTGAACCTATACTATCTTTGATTGAAATTGGACCATTATTGTATCCACTTGCAACATGAAAATGTGGGAAGAATCCCTTTATCAAAATATTACAAGAGTGCCACTCCTCCTCTACTATAAAATGACACCACTTCTCCCTATTCCTCACACCTCTCAAACCACTTATGTTTGGTTAAGCTCTGCCCAATTCACTTCCCAACATCCCTACCCTTGACCTTGAAGCCTCCATTTGGGAAGGAAGCCTTCCAAGGAATCCATTTGGTATAAACTAAAAGGAGTTACCTGATTTTTTAGGTAACATTTTCCAATGATCTCTTTTATTTCATTTAATACTCAACCCCTTCAATTATTTTTAAATAATTCTTATATGATGACAATAGTATTCTCAATATACTGTGATGTTTTTTTTATTAAGGGTTCGAACTACACTAACTGTAATGTCCCAGACCCAGATGCCACTCAATAGTGCTCCAAGCCCGACTGACCACATGGCCTCAAGCGCATCTCCTCAAATTCCAGAGGCTGCCGACTAGCAGCGAGGGACTGTGTCTGGTAGTAGGGAGAATATTCCCTCATTAGTAGAGTGTAACACAATGAAATATGATAACAGTTCAATTACTGAAGAAGTAATCCCATACAATAGAAGTAAACAATGGAATACTGATATAATAAATAACCAGAAGTCATATCATATACAAGATGATGATACATGTCACATGTTCTAGAAAATAGGCAAAACAGGTTACACTATAGTCATATATAATAAATGTTCCAAAAGTACAAAAAGTTCAAAAATAATCCCAGTAGCATCGCAAACCTCAGCTTTGTTCCACGCTCTCCTACTCCTAAGAAGCATATCAAGTACCTATAGTAGGGAGATTTCCCTTATCATTACATACAATCATATAATCTGTTTGGGGCCAAAAACATGACCCAAATAGGGTGTGAGACTAAATCCCAGTAGGCAACCACCCAAGGTCTGTGCCAATCAGCCGATGAATATATATATCAGACAATGTGCAATAAGAAAAGCAGTAAGCAAGGAAATAATCAAAAGTAAAAAATCTACATGCATTGATTTTAATTTATTAACTCAATTACATTGAATTTATAAGTATCAAGATTCGGATTAAGCCCAACATCCCCCGTATAACTGTAAGCACAATAGATGCCTCAAAAGGCCATCTAAGTAAGCATAAGTGAAGACCAAATCCAATCTTGTGATTTGGCTTGGAAGACACGTCATGAACCATTCCATTTTAGTATTCAATTATAACCCGAGCCCTTCCTTGACATTCCTAATATGGAATTCAAGTATCACTCTAGGTGAAATTTCCACCAACACCCTACAAGACTATCCCGACAAACCTCTCAGGAACCCAGTATCACTCTAGGTGCAGTATAAGTTCACGTCACTGAGCCCATCCTTGGAGGTCCTATAAGGAATCCCCAAGTATCACTCATGACATATAGTCAAATGCCTCTTGAGCCCATCCATGGGATCCCTCAATGGATCCATGATTCAATTGGCATATATGTACAACCTCTATGAGCCCGTCCATTCCATCCCTCAATGGATCCATGGTTCACTCATGGATTAAACACAGTTAACCCTTTGAGTCTATCTATGGAATTCTAAACTAAATCCATGATTCACTCAAGGTATAAAAGAACAATAGTGACATGAGCCCATCCATGGAATTCTAAACTGAATCCATGATTCACTCAAGGCTATTTATCTTTTAATCATTTAAATTAATTTAAACATTTCATTAGGAATTCCAAGGTCAAAACCAAGAGCATCTAATATAACTCACCTCACAAGGGTGACTCAAGAAAGGACCAAACTCATAAGTCTTGACCTTCCATTTACTCACATGGGAATACTTCTCATAAAAAGAAACACATGTAAATTAAAATATTACATAGCTTTAAAATTATTCAACTCATGTGGGAAGATTAACTGATAGAGAAATTTACTCCAAACATGATTAAACAAGCAATGGCATACACGGGTCACGGGGCAAGTCAACCATACCATACTCTTTAACCAATTCAATTGCAATATAACAACATTTCAATTCCATTAATAATCAAATTAATTTTTAACAACCCTTGAAAGGGGATCAAAGGCATGCCTTATAGGCATCCTAGTCCAAACGACCATAAAAGGTCATTCAAGGCAACCCACCCATGGGGTGGCCTTTATTATAGGTATACAACATATAACATGCATCAAAACACCTATTCAGTTACCTAAAACATGATAGGTAACAACAAGGTTGATTTAAAAATTAAGACGATGCCCTAAAAATGTGCATGTGACACTTAAGCATGTATAAACAGCTCGACAAATAGTGAAAGGTACAAGACCACCTACCTTAGGATTGCGCTAGATAACTCTTCCGGTATTAGGCTATGATTCATCTCAGTTTGGAATAAATCTGAAGAATGGATGAAGAACATGATATTATGGAATATGAGCATAAATTCAAATAACGCAATCGATAACCAGAATAATCAGGAAAGGGTAAAAAGGAATCGAGGCCTTACCATTACAGATCTAAGGAGATGAACCATGTTCGAATCAGAGGTCGGATGGAGCGGGGATCTAAAATTAAAGAATAGTCTTAAAAGGGATGGCTCCCATGGTTCCCCTACTATGCAACGTAGAAGGGAGAATAGATTTTTAGGTTATAAAAATTTCAGGTAAAAAATGGTAAATTTACCCAATTTAACTACGTCGCACGATTTAGGAAATGATTTGTCAAACCATGTGCCAAGTCACATGGTCACTACAAGAGAAAGGGGCACTCATACGATTTGCCCGCACGGTTTACAAACCATGGGAAAACCATGAAAAGAGCCTCTGTCAAAATCTACTAAAATTGGAGACCACGTCGCTTGGGAGTGAGCCTCCTCCCGCACAGTTTCATCAAACCATGTGCCCTATATTCCCCCACTTTCCATCCTCACACAATTTAGTCGAACTGTGCGGCCTGCTCCGCATGGTTTTCACTAACTGTGTGCTAGGATAAAACACCCAAACTTTGGGTTCTAGGATCCAAACCATCCCCACACATCCCCAAGACCTCTATAACCTCAATGGGAAATCACATTAGGCCATACATAAGCATTTAAACTGAAAATTGGTGGAAAAATCAAGACCCGTACATCAAAGAAGAACCGGGTTCTTACAAACTTCCCCCCTTAAAGCAATTTATCCCCGAATTTCTCTTCTAAGGGTGGTGAATAAATATCTAAGAACAACTTCGGCCACTAAGATCGCACATATGCCTCCCTCCCCCAGGTCTCGTCCTACAATCGACCATGCTTCCATAACACCTGTACTAAAGGAATGAACTGACCACAAAGAACCTTCATGCTACAATCCATAATTTGTATAAGATGCTCCTCAAAGGACATATCTACCTTTAACTCAACCTACTGGGAATGAAAATCATGAGATGAGTCTAAAAAGTAACATCATAACTAAGAAACATGGAGGATGTTGTTCATAGACCGATACCTCTAAGGTAACTACAACCGATAGGTAACCGGTTTGACACTCTCCAGAATCTCAAACGACCCAATGTATCTCAGAAAAAGCTTACCCTATCTCCCAATCCTATTATATCCCAACCTTGGTAAAACACGTAGTAAAATCCAATCCCCAACCCTGAACTCTAGAGGTCATCTGCGGTGATTGGTGTAAGATTTCTGATGATATTGTGCAGTAGCCATCGGCTTCTGAATCAACTGAACCTACTCAGTGGTCTCCTAGACAAGATGAGGTCCCATAATAGCTGCCTCTCCCACCTCCAGCCAACAAATGGGTGATCGGCATGCCCTACCATACCAATCCTCATATGGTTCCATATTAATAGTATCCTGAAATCTATTATTGTAGGAAAACTCAACCATAGGTATATGCCTCTCCTAAGAGCCCCTGAAATCCAGGACGCATGCCCAAAGAATGTCATTGAGCACTTGAATCGTGCGTTCTGACTGACCATCTGTCTGGGGGTGGTAAGCTGTGCTCAGAAGAACCCATGTACCCAACGCCCTCTATAGCCCTTGCCAAAAATAAGAAGTAAACCGGGTGTCCCTATCTGAAATGATATAATGTGGGACCCCATGTATTCATACAATCTCACAGATGTATAACCTCCCAAGATCATCAATAATGAAGGTTTCCTTGATTAGTAGGAAATGTGAAACCTTCATGAGCATATCAACAACAACCCATATGACATCATTAACTCAAGGCGACCTCGGTAAACTCATCACAAAATCCATTGAGACATCATTCCATTTCCACTCAGGAATGGGTAACTGCTGTAAAAGTCAAATTGGTCACTAGTGTTCTTCCATCACCTGCTAACAAGTGGAACACCTCATGAAAAAACTAGATACATCTATTCTCATGCCTGGTCACCAATAATGATGATGTAATTCTTGATACATCTTGGTGATACCAGGATGCACTGCCCAAGCTGAAGCATGAAAATCCTGTAATAGCTTCTCACGCATGTCTGAAGAGACCCACACATGACCATGTACTTACAGAACTTCATCTTCACCTACAATTCAACTAGGAGGAGGGTCCTCACCCACCACACTCTCCTATAGAACTAGGCCTTCAGAATCTGATAGTTTCCTCATCCCCACTCTATCCAGTAGGGTAGAGGTAATAGCTAAGGATAAAAGAAACGTCTGCCCCTGACTATAGTGCACCTCTAAGTGCATCTCATAGAACAACGCCATAAGCCGCCACTCACTACTGGCCTACTGCACTACCTGTATCTAAGTCCTCCTACTCAGTGCATTGGCCACTGCATTGCCTTTACCAGGTGTGCAGGCAAGCTCGAAATCAAATGACTGTAGGTACTCAACCCACCTTCACTGCCTCAGATTCAAATAATGTTGTGTAAATATGTACTTGAGGATTTTTTGGTCTGTGTAAACCACAAAATGATATCCTAGTAAGTAATGTATCCAATAGTTTAATGTGTGAACAAACACAACTAACTTGAGACCATGTGTCAGGTAATTCCTCTCACGTGACCTCAATTTCCTAGACCTATATGCAATGACTCGACCCCCCTGTATAAGAACTGCTCCTAGCCCAATACCTGATGCATCACAGTACACAATATAACTCCTACCTGGCTTTGAAAAAATTAGTATAGACACTGAATTCAATATCCCTTTAAGCTCCTGAAAGTACATCTCGTAGGAATATGACCATACATACTTCACACCCTTCTTAGTCAAGTCTGTCAATGACACTGCTAAGCATGAGAAGTCTTTTATGAAACGCCTGTAGTAACTAGCCAACCCTAATAAACTTCACGCCTCAAAGTTGTTCTTGGGATGCTCCTATTAAACTACTATTCTCACCTTCTCTGGGTCCACTAATACTCCTGTATTTGAAATATGTGACCCAAGAAGTGAATATGATCCATCCAAAAGTGGAACTTTGGGAGATTAACATATAATTGATTCTCTCTCAGTGTATTCAAAATGATCTCAAGATATTTGGAATAGTCATGCTGATTATAAGAATACACCAAGATATCATCTATTAAAACCACAACAAACAAGTCAAGATAGGGATGGAACACATGGTTCATCAGTGCCATAAAGACCACAGGCACATTCATGAGACCTAATGACATGACCAAATACTCATATAGACCATACCTACTCCAAAAGGATATGTGAGGTATTTATGATGGTCTAAAATGCATATGATGATAACTAGATCTCAAATCAATCTTTGATAAGACCTAAGCTCCTCGGATCTGGTTGAAAAGATCATCTATCTATGACAGAGTATGTTGGTTCTTAACTATCAACTGGTTCAATTTCTGGTAATCCACACATATCCTAAGGGCACCGTCTTCCTTTTTCGCAAAAGAACCGGTGAACTCCACAGAGAAGTAATTGGTTGGATGAAACCCTTTGCCTCTAAACCCTCTAGCTGCCTTTTGAGTTCTTGAAACTCCATCATATCTATACTATAAGGAGGAGTGGATACAGGTGAAACTCCTGACACTAACTTTATAAGGCCCCAGCCTTAAACATTACTTAATATTGAGTTACTTCAAGAATACATGTTGAGGATCTTTTCAGGTTTAGAGTTTTAGAGAATTAGATCATAAAACATGCATTACATTCCACATTTAAATAAAGTGGTTACATAAAAGATAGTACTCATTTTTCCCATCAACAGAATCATATTTAAAATAAAACATGGATTCTTTCTTGACACTTCCTTGACACTATCATCACATCATGTACCTTTCCCTTGACCTGTGAAAAACATTTCAAAAACTTGGGATGAGCATAAAAATCTCAGTAAGGGATATAAAAGTATGAAATGAAAACATTAGTCCATGCATGGAATCATACTTTACTCATAAAACATAAGCATTTTAACATAACTCATCAAATCATGAATAAATCATAGAAATCATAAGACATAAAGGTAACTTGAGGCATTCATAACATTCTTACGTAGGGAGTAACCCTCATGGTTACGTTTGGAATACCCATCATAGTATATTCCCTAAATCTCTTCATAGAAACCTTAACATTTAACTCCTTCACGTTACCCAATGCATTGGAGAGCTATATCAGGCTCACCCTCCCTTAGTTTATCACTGAACGACCCGTCTTCATAAACAATGCCCAAGAACCATAACATAATCGTATCACATAAAACATGCACAAAGAAAACATAAAATTTCCACATTTCAATCACAAGATATCAATATAACACATTGATATAATAAAAACATTATGAAAACCATTTTCAATACCAAAATAAAAGAAAATTAAAACATGGTATTTATTTTTTATAAAAAAAGTTATGGCTTGTAGAGGAAGCCGAAAACTCAAATAATGGTCACGGCGGCGGAGAAGTCGTTGTCGCCGCATACGTATGACAAAAAAAACATTCCCTTTTGTCGTTTAGTAAATGATTCGTATAAAAATATTCATTTTTAATAAACATAAAAGTCAAAGGGGTTTATACACCGTATAAAATAAAGTTGTGTATAAAACAAAATATGCCTCAATGAAAGGAGATTGAGACGAAGTCCCTTACCTCGTGTCCGACGTGACTCGATTGCTCTTTAATCTCCTGCATAATAAACTAAAGTTAATTTATACTTGCTTAAGAACCTTTTTCAAGTTTATTATTACTTTTATATAACTTATTTCCATGTTATAAATGTTATTTAATCATTTAATTTAATAAAGTTCGTTTTGTCGATATTTGGTACTTAAGTCAAAAATGGAATTCTTACAATTACATGTTGTTTATGTGGTCAAAGGTTCATTATATCCAGAATGATATTCATGATTTGGATATCATATATTTCATATATATCCATCATATACATGTATTTATAATAGTACATAACATTTAGAGGTAAGAAATGAAATGCACCGTTCATGGAGACGGTAAGCTGTACGTACGCATGAGCGCAACTTTCATTTCTATTTCATATTTAATGGAGTGAAATCATAATGATATAAGGGTATATTATAATTCCATTATAATATCATATATAATAACATTAACTCCATCCTTTATACGTCCCACATATGGCATTAACGAATCAAATCACTTTGAGGGGGTGATAGTCCGCACTTCCAAAAATGAAATTATCGTGTTTACCCACAATGGAAACCATAAAGGTATGCCACAAATGAAAAATACAGAAGCATAAGGAAAACATAAACATAATATATATCATATATAAATAGATTTAAATCTTAATTTCCACCATTAAAGGTGTTAAAATAATATTGAACAATCATCGTTTCATGAGGCATAAATTCTCCATCCACAGAAACATTATGTTCTTTAACCATTAGACGAAGGTGTGTGTAAGTGTAGCTCAAATACTTCACATAACAACATCCTAGTATATTTAAGATACTGGTGTTGTTACAAAATAAAGGAATAGAAAGAGTTTAGGTGGTTGGAGAAGCAAAATAAAACATAAGAACACAAGAGAAGACACTACCTTTAAATCGGGTAACTCTTTTTGATTTGAGCTCAAAGGCTTACTTGGAAAGACTTATGCCCAAAGTGAGGATTATAGGAGTAAGAGAGGGATGTGGAGAGACAAAATGGGTAGGGTTTGGACGAGCCAAAGGCTTGAGAGGTGTGGGTAAGGTGGTAGAGGTGGGGGCCTTTTATAAGAGGAGAGGAGGGGCACTCTTGGAAAGTTATAAAAGGTTACTTTATTATAAAATGATTTTCGGATTTTAAAGGTCCCAAAATTATATATTTCGAGGATAAGGTGATAAGAGTTCGATATCCACCCATACAATAGGTTTTTGACAAGTGTAGGTCTTAGATTTTACATTATCTTTTCATTTTATTTAAATCGTTAAATAATGAGGTAATCACTGCATCATCATGGTGTCATAAATAATTTAATTTATTTAATGTCTAAAAATTATAAAAAAAATATCATGATGTAGGAAATATTTTTATCTTTATAATTAATATTTATAGTCAAAAATATGACTTGTATAACCCCATGTAAATTTTTTTTTAGTAAAACAACACATGTTTGTGACATTTTCATTTTAACATTAAATAAAAAGTTATTAATGTCATTTTCCTACCAAAGTGGCTCCATGGGGTCCCCAAGTTGACCCATGGATTTTATTGGTCCGCCATGACACATCCAATAAGGGTAGGACATGTGTCAAGGTCATTTCATATTATTAAAACATTATTTTTACCTTAAATTACACTAATTACTACTAATCGCGATTAAAAACTTAAAAGTTACTATTCACCAAAAAATTATTTTAATCCCATTGAACCAAATTTTAATTCTTAATGACAACCATATATGTCGGATTTTTGAAATTAAAAACACAGAGGTGGTAAAATTTCATTTAAACGGAAAATCAGTTTTTTAAGTACCACTTAGTGGTTTCACTATTCATTAAAAATTGAAGTTTTTTAGAAAAATACCAAAACTTCACCCTAAGATATATTTGATATTCTGAATTCAAAAATGATATCTATTTTACAAAATTCAAATCATATAAGTTACATCAATTAATTTAATAATTAATTCATGCTGTCAGAACAAATAGCGTGTTTTTATGAAATAATATATATCAAAAGATTGACACTAGTTTAAGTCCAATTTCAAAGTGAAATTAATTCCAACGACCACTATTGGATTAAATGGTAAAAATATATTCTAATTTAACTTTAAAACCAATTCAAAAGATAATCTAATCACATAAATAAATTATATTAAAAAGAGGTTTTGAATTAAAATACAACATTTTTCACTATTCATTAAAAAAATGAACTTTATCGAAAAAATACCAAAAATTTACACAGTAAATTTTGATGTCCCGATTCTAAAGAAGAATTTAATTTGGTCCAATAAAATGTATAAGAGTGACCAAAACTATATTTAAAGAGAGTTCACCATCAAAAGGCAATAGTTCGACCTTTTAGTGAATATTAGAGTATCTATGCCTAAAATTGAATTCTTCTCGTATTTTAAGCCTTTATAATTTATTGGATAAATGTAAAAACATTTAACAAACATATATAATCATATTTTAGTTATTTCTATTCATTCCCGCCAATACAATGGCTACGTGTTAACTACCATTTAAAATAATATTATTTTATTACTAGTGTGCAACGTAAGATTTCAAAGAAACTCTTTGTTGCGTATCGGGTACGCTATCGAACATAGCAACCCCTTTAAATTAAAATTAATATTTAATTCGTAAATATTAATAAATATGAAAATGTTTTATTCTTTATTTACCTGGGATGTTACATCCTTCCCCCCTTTTGGTAACTGTGTCCTCGCAATTTTATTCACTTATCAAAATAAGTGGGGGTATTTATCCCTCATAGCATTTTCAGATTCCCACGTTGCCTCTTCAACCATATGGTTTTTCCAAAAAACCTTTACCTGGTGAAATGCCTTATTTTGCAACAATTGCTCTCTTCAATCAAGAATCTGGACTGGTTGTTCTTCATAAGAGAGATTCTCTTCCAACTGAACTACCTCTGGGCTCAAAACATGAGATGGATCTGGCATATACTTTCTCAACATCGAAACATGAAAAACATTGTGTACCTGAGATAAACTCGGAGGTAAAGCCACTCGGTAAGCAACTAATCCAACTTTCTCCAGTATTTCATATGGTCCAATGAACCTTGGACTCAGCTTTCCTTTCTTACCGAATCACATCACACTTTTCCATGGTGAAACTTTGAGAAAAACATGATCACCTACCTCGAAAGATAGATCCTTCCTCCGGTTATCCGCATAACTCTTCTGCCTGCTCTGTACTGTTCTCATGTGTTTCTGAATCAACTAAACTTTTTCTGCCATCTCTTCTACCAATTCTGGTCCCATCATCTTCCTTTCACCCACTTCATCCCAAAAAGATGGAGTTCAACACCGTTTACCATATAATGCCTCAAATGGAGACATCTGTATACTGGAATGAAAACTGTTATTATAAGAAAAATCAACCAAATAAAGATGTTGGTCCCAACTTTCATGAAAATCCATCGAACAAGCACATAACATATCCTCCAAAGTCTGAATCGTTATTTCTAACTGCCTATCTGATTGAGGATGAAAAGTTGTACTAAAATTTAATTCAGTACCCAACGACTTCTGAAGGCCTTTACAAAAGTTAGAAGTAAATCTGGGATCACGATCAGATACAATGGAGAGAGGAACTCCATGTAACCTGACTATCTCTTTAAGATACAAACTGGAAAGTTGATCTAGGGATAAAGTATCTCGTATAGAAAGGAAATGAGCAGATTTAGTCAAGCGATCAACAATAACCCAGATTGCATTATTACCTCGAGGTTTCTTCGGAAATCCCACAATGAAGTCCATGGATATATTCTCCCATTTCCACTCTCGTACTGGTAAAGGCTGAAGCATCCCTTTCGGTAACTGCCGCTCTCCTTTTACCTGTTGACAAGTCAAACACTTCACAGTAAAATCAGCAATATCCCTTTTCATTCTGTCCCACCAGAAATACTCCCGAATATCTCTATACATCTTAGTACTGCCTGGATGATCTGAAAACGGAGAACTATGAGCTTCATATAACAACTCTATCTTCAACTGTGAATCACAAGGCACACACAATATCTTCCCAAATCTCAAAACACAATCATTATCAATGTTGAATTCAGGCAACTTACCCTTCTGAACCAGCTCTACCTTTTTCTGCAACTCACTATCTTGCTTCTGTGCTTGCTTAATTCTTTCTGATAGAGATGATCTCACTGATACTTGAAACAAAAAAGAATAACTTCCTACACCAACAAATTCTATTCCAAAGTTCATCAAATCCTTAACCAAAGGACCACGTTCCAATCGCAACATTGTTAATGAAGCATTAATTTTTCGACTCAAAGCATCAACCACTTTATTTGCTTTTCCCGGAAGGTAATGAATTGTACAATCATAATCATTGATTAATTCTAGCCATCTCATCTGTCTCATGTTCAATTCTTTATGATTGAATATATACTTTAAACTTTTGTGATCGGTATATATTTCACACTTTACTCCATACAAATGATGCCTCCAAATTTTTAAAGCGAAAACAACAGCAGCTAATTCCAAATCATGTGTAGGGTAATTTAACTCATGAGTTTTCAACTGTCGTGAAGCATAATCAATTACCTGATCATTCTGCATTAGGAAGAAACCAAGTCCTTTCAATAAAGCATCACTGTAGATAACAAACTCACCATTCCTGGAAGGTAGTGCCAAAACTGGAGCATTCACCAATCTTTTTTTCAGTTCCTGAAAACAATCATCACATTCTTTTGTCCAGATAAACTTAACACCCTTCCGAGTTAGCTTAGTCATTGGACTAGATAACTGTGAAAAATTTATAACAAACCTTCAGTAATAGCCTTCCAAACTAAGGAAGCTACGAATATCAGTTACATTTGTGGGTCTTGGACATTCTTCAACAACCTTTGTTTTTGCAGGATCAACAGTTATCCCATATTTAGAAACAATGTGACCAAGGAAATAAATTTGTTGCAACCAAAAATCACACTTGCTGAATTTCCCATACAATTTCTTTTCTTTTAAGGTTTGAAAAATAACCCTTAAATGTCTTTCAAGCTCCTCTTTAATTTTATAAAACACCAAAATATCATTAATGAAAACAACCACAAACTTATCCAAGAACTCATGGAAAATTATATTCATAAGGTCCATGAATATAGCAGGTGTATTGGTTATCCCAAAAGGCATGACTACAAATTCATAATGGCCATATCTTGTTCAAAACATGGTCTTCGGAATATCTTCTTCCTTTACCTTCAACTGATGGTACCCCGATCTCAGGTCAATTTTTGAAAAAAACTGAGCTCCCTAGAGCTGATCAAACAAATCATCGATATGAGGCAAAGGATACTTGTTCTTAACAGTGATATTATTCAAGTACCTATAATCAATGCAAAGTCCCATAGAACCATATTTCTTTTTAACAAATAAAAAAGGAGCACCCGATGGTGATGTGATAGGTCAAATGAAACCTTTCTCTAATAAATCTTGCAATTTCTCCTTCAACTCTAAAAGTTCAGTTTGAGCCATTCAATAAGGGGTTTTGAAATGGGCTTAGAATCCAGAACTAAGTCAACAGTAAATTCAACTTCCCGATCTAGTATTATTCCAGGAAACTTATCAGGAAAAACATCAGGATACTCATTTACCACTGGCACATCATTAATCTGAAAAGTTCCCTTGTTTTCAACGATATGTGCAAGGTAACATTCATTTCCATCTTTTACAAGTTTCTCGGCCTCTTGATATGTTATCAATAGTAAGGGTTCATTCTTGTACACAAACTGAAAGTATTTCTGAAAAGAAACTTCTTTATGTCTACAGTCAATCTTATCATAGTAAATAGAGAGCCAATCCATACCCAGGATAACATCAAACTCTACTAGAGGTAAAACAATAAGGTTTGCAAGTAGGTTCTTTCCACGGATAAGGATAGGAAGATTCTTATAAATTCTTTTTGCCTCAACATTTCCCCCAGGTGTTTTTACCACAAGTTCAGGAGTCATTTCTTGAGATGGTATTCCCATTTTACTAGAAAAGTTTTCAGAGATGAAATAATGTGTAGACCCCGAATCAAACAACACACTGACATAATATGAAAAAATAAACAAAGTACCTGATACAACTTCATTTGATGGCCCGAAATCTTTTGAAGTAGTTGCAAAGGATTTCACCACCCCTTTCTGCCTGTAGTATAACTACTTCCCATCACTCAAGCTCTTTGTCAGACACTCATTTGCATAGTGACCCATCACATTGCACTTAAAACATTTCACTAACTATAAATAAAATTTGGTCATACCATCACCCTGATCTTTTTCAGTGCAATCACGAGCCTTATGTCCCATCTTACCGCATCGGTAGCACTTTCCAGAATTCAGAAGACATTCCCCAGCATGCCTTTTACCACATTTATCACAAACTAGAAACTTAGTTTTCTTACCATTAGACCTTTTTGAAGAATTATTTCCTTTCTCCTGCCACCTCGGTCTCTTCTTCTGCTGGTTGTTATAGAACACTTGATCATCGGAAAAATCCATTTCCACCTTCTCAGCACATCAAACAAGCTTTTCAAAACTCTTGAACTCGCGAGAAGTTAAAGCCCTTTGATATTTTGGATTTAATCCTGAGTAAAAACGATTGATTTTACTATCAAGGTCTCGAATAAAATTTGGAGCATACCTGGCCAATCGAGTGAACCTTTCTTCATAGGCAGCCACTGAGTCTTTCTCTTACCTCAATTCTAGGAATTGTTTTTCCATCCCAAGTCGAACAACCTTAGGAAAATACTTCTCAAGAAACATACCTTTGAATTCATCCCAGTTGAGAGCATCAATCTCATCAACGTCCTTGATATTTTTAACCATCGACCACCACTGATCTGCTTCACCCTCCAAACGGTAAATAGCAAGACTAACCTTTTGATTTTCTAAACACCCCATGACATCAAAAAATCTTCTCCAGTGATTTAATCCACCCTTCAGCTATCACAGGGTCAGATGATCCCCTGAATGATGGGGGATGTTGCCTTATGAAATGTTCCACCACTGACATGTTCCTCTGCGGTTGATCTGGGTGATCTCGTGCATGGATACCACCACCATTTATCGCTTGAGTCAACTACGCCATTACTACAACATACTCTTCAGTTCCAATTCCGACCATCTCAGAATGCTGATTCGGAAGGTCATTTACTTCTGTATGCCTTCCTAGCACTGCTTCCCTGTTTCCTCTGCAGAAAACCATTCTGAACAAACATGTCTTAGATAAAGCAACATGGTAATCTTTAAATGCTATATCATTTAAATTTGACCATAAAAAAATATTTTTGGATAATCATTTAATAGAATTCTAACTCCTAAAGTTATCTAAACCAACCTTTGATACCAACTATAAGGTCCCAACCTTTAACATTACTTAATCTTGAGTTACTTCAAGAATACACGTTGAGGATCCTTTCAGGTTTAGAGTTTTAGAGAATTAGATCATAAAACATGCATTACATTCCACATTTAAACAAAGTGGTTACATAAAAGATAGTACTCAATTTTCCCATCAACGGAATCATATTTAAAATAAAACATGGATTCTTTCTTGACACTTCCTTGACACTATCATCACATCATGTACCTTTCCCTTGACCTGTGAAAAACATTTCAAAAACTTGGGATGAGCATAAAAAGACCAGTAAGGGATATAAAAGTACGAAATGAAAACATTATTCCATGCAAGAAATCATACTTTACTCATAAAACATAAGAATTTTAACATACCTCATCAAATCATGAATAAATCATAGAAATCATAAGACATAAAGGTAACTTGAGGAATTCATAACATTCTTACGTAGGGAGTAACCCTCATGGTTACATTTGGAATACCCATAACAGTATATTACCTAAATCTCTTCAGAGAAACCATAACGTTTAACTCATTCATGTTACCCAATGCATTGGAGAGCTATATCGGGCTCACCTGCCCTTAGTTTATCAAGGAACGACTCGTCTTCATAAACAATGCCCAAGAACCATAACATAATCGTATCACATAAAACATGCACAAAGGAAACATAAAATTTCCACATTTCAATCACAAGATATCAATATAACACATTGATATAATAAAAACATTATGAAAACAATTTTCAATACCAAAATAAAAGAAAAGTAAAACATGGTATTTATTTTTCATAAAAAAAGTTATGGCTTGTAGAGGAATCCGAAAACTTAAATAATGGTCACGACGGCGGAGAAGTCGTTGTTGCCGCATACGTACGACAAGAAAAAAACATTCCCTTTTGTCATTTAGTAAACGCTTCGTATAAAAAGATTCATTTTGAATAAACATAAAAGTAAAAGGGGTTTATACATTGTATAAAAGAAAGTTGTGTATAAAACAAAATATGCCTCGATGAAAGGAGATTGAGACGAAGTCCCTTACCTCATGTCCGACGTGACTCGATTTCTTTTTAATCTCCTGAATAATAAACTAAAGTTAATTTATACTTACTTAAGAACCATTTTCAAGTTTATTATTCCTTTTATATAACTTATTTCCATGTTATAAACGTTATGTAATCATTTAATTTAATAAATTTGTTTTGTCGATATTTGGTACTTAAGTCAAAAATGGACTTCTTACAATTACATGTTGTTTATGTGGTCAAAGGTTCATTATATCCAAAATGATATTCATGATTTGGATATCATATATTTCATATATATCCATCATATAAATGTATTTATAATAGTACATAACATTTAGAGGTAAGAAATGAAATGCACCGTTCATGGAGACGGTAAGCCGTATGTATGCATGAGCGCTACTTTCATTTCTATTTCATATTTAATGGAGTGAAATCATAATGATACAAGGGTATATTATAATTACAGTATAACATCATATATAATAACATTAACTCCATCCTTTATATGTCCCACATATGGCATTAAAAAATCAAATCACTTTGAGGGGGCGGTAGTCCGCACTTCCTAAAATGAAATTATCGTGTTTACCCACAATGGAAACCATAAAGGTATGCCACAAATGAATAATACAGAAGCATAAGGAAAAAATAAACATAATATATATCATATATAAATATAGTGACATCTTAATGTCCACCATGAAAGGTGTTAAAATAATATTGAACAATCATCATTTCGTGAGACAGAAATTCTCCATCCACAGAAACATTATGTTTTTTAACCATTAGATGAAGGTGTGTGTAAGTGTAGCTCGAATACTTCAAATAACAACATCCTAGTATATTGAAGATACTTGTGTTGTTACAAAATAAAGGAATAGAAAGAGTTTAGGGGGTTGGAGAATCAAAATAAAACATAAGAACACAAGAGAAGACACTACCTTTAAATCGGGTAACTCTTTTTGATTTGAGATCAAAGGCTTCCTTGGAAAGACTTCTGACCAAATTGAGGCTTCTAGGAGTAATATAGGGATGTTTAGAGACAAAATGGGTAGGGTTTGGACGAGCCAAAGGATTGAGAGGTGTGGGTAAGGTGGTAGAGGTGGAGGCCTTTTATAAGAGGAGAGGAGGGGCACTCTTGGAAAGTTATAAAAGGTTACTTTATTATAAAATGCTTTTCAGATTTTAAAGGTCCCAAAATTATATATTTCTAGGATAAGGTGATAAGAGTTTTAAATACACCCATAAAATATGTTTTTAACAAGTGTAGGTCTTATATTTTACATTATATTTTCATTTTATTTAAATCGTTAAATAATGAGGTAATCGCTGCATCATCATGGTGTCATAAATAATTTAATTTATTTAATGTCTAAAAATTATAAAAAAAATATCACGATGTAGGAAATATTTTTATATTTCTAATTAATATTTATAGTCAAAAATATGACTTGTATAACCCCATGTAAAAATTGTTTTATTAAAATAACACATGTTTATGACATTTTCATTTTAACATTAAATAAAAAGTTATTAATGTCATTTTCCTACAAAAGTGGCTCCATGGGGTCCCCAAGTTGACCCATGGATTGTCTTGGTCGTCCATGACACATAAAATAAGGGTAGTACATGTGTCAAAGTCATTTCATATTATTAAAACATTATTTTTACCTTAAATTACACTAATTACCTCTAATCGCGATTAAAAACTTAAAAGTTACTATTCACCAAAAAATTATTTTAATTCCATTGAACCAAATTTTAATTCTTAATAACAACCATGTATGTCAGATTTTTGAAATTAAAAACACAGAGGTTGTAAAATTTCATTTAAACGGAAAATCAGTTTTTTAAGTACCACTTAATGGTTTCACTATTCATTAAAAATTGAAGTTTTTCAGAAAAATACCAAAACTTCACCCTAAGATATATTTGATATTCCGAATTCAAAAATGATGTCTATTTTAAAAAAATTCAAATCATATAAGTTACATTAATTAATTTAATAATTAATTCCCACTGTCAGAACAAATAGCGTGTTTTTATGAAATAATATATATCAAAAGATTGACACTAGTTTAAGTCCAATTTCAAAGTGAAATTAATTACAATGATCAATATTAGATTAAATGGTAAAAATATATTCTAATTTCACTTTAAAACCAATTCAAAAGATAATCTAATCATATAAATAAATTATATTAAAAAGAGGTTTTGAATTAAAATACAACATTTTTCACTATTCATTAAAAAAATGAACTTTATCGGAAAAATACCAAAAATTTACACAAAGTAAATTTTGATGTCCCGATTCTAAAGAAGAATTTTATTTGGTCCAATAGAATGTATAAGAGTGACCAAAACTATATTTAAATAGGGTTCGCCATCAAAATGCGATAGTTCGACCTTTTAGTGAATATTAGAGTATCTATGCCTAAAATTGAATTATTTTCGTATTTTAAGCCTTTATCCTTTATTGGATAAATGTAAAAACATTTAACAAACATATATAATCATATTTTAGTTATTTATATTGATTTTTGCCAATACAATGGCTACGTGTTAACTACTATTTAAAATAATATTACTTTATTACTAGTATGCAACGTAAGATTTCAAAGAAACTCTTTGTTGCGTATCGGGTACGCTATCGAACATAGAAACCCCTTCAAAGTAAAATTAATATTTAATTCGTAAATATTAATAAATATGAAATTTTTTTATTCTTTATTTACCTGGGATGTTACAAGCTTGATAGAGAACCCTACCTCTCTCACTAGAGGTAATCCTGAAAAGTTGTCTTGGAAAATGTACCTGAAACGATAAAATACTGGAGGGAAATTGGTTTGATGTGTCCCCTGATCATCCTGATATAAACTCATAATCTGGGCTGTCATCCTACCCAACCCACAATGCCCCGGTCCAGCTCGGCTCACCTGGACATCCCATTCACCCTTGTATAGAAACGATCCACCCTCTGGTGATGTAAAACTTACCCTGCAGTGATAGTAATCAACAAAGGCCTAAAATTAAACCAACCAATCCATACCAATAATGATATCAAATCATTTAATCTCAAGGAAGTAGAGGTCCCATAAGAAGTGACACCCACCAACCTCAAGGGTGCCCTCCTTACAATGACACACACCTTCTTTTATTATCCCTAACGGAGTGTCTAACATTATAATGCCATCATAAGTAAAAACACATATCACAAGGCTCTCCACAATGTGCACAAATATAAAACTATGCGAATCCCCTATATCAAAAAGTGAAGAAGCTAAAACAGAGGATACTAGAATAGTACCTATGATAGTAGAAGGTCCGAGATCCTTCTCATGCAGGGTCTATTGCACTGCATATTCCTGGCCTATACCATGATCCTGTGACACTACCTGGATACCTTGAGTTGATCCACCCTACTGTCACTGTGAACTTGGGTCCGGCTACCACAACTACAACCTCCACCTCATCCTAAATGACCCGATGCACTCCTATTCCCTCTTTGGTGAGAAGATGAAGACCCCAATCCTGAACATAGAGTTGGTGCAGAACCTCTCTCACTGGATGTTGGTGAAAATATTCTACAAAATCACTATAGATGGCCCATCCTATCACAAGATCGACACTCAACTAGGTCCAGCAGACACCGTGGCCTCGTATTCCATAGCCTTCCGCATTAGTAGCACCTCACTTTTCTACCTGAAGATACGTTATGACTACTAATGTCATCATGAGGAAGCTCCAAACAATGCTTCCTACTGCTGGTCGAGACAAGACCAGATCTAGGTGCCAAACCACCCTGACTCGCACTTCCAAACTTCCTCCGATTACACTTTGTGATCAGTGCCTGGTTCACTATAGAAGATATAATAGTCAACCTAAAGACATTCTCCTGCAATCAGATGTAATACCTAATACCATCCTCAAATATCCTAGCCTTCAATACGTCGTTACCCATTAGAATAGGTGTGAAATGCTAGAGCATAGTAAAATGAGCAGAGCAGTCCATAACTGATAGTGCACCCTACTATAGATGCATAAACTCCCAGGATCTATCGGACCTCAGCGTCTTAGGATAAAAGTAATTATATAAGACTATATGAAAATATCCCCATGACATATCCCGATGACTATCCGTTCGAGTGATAACATTCCACCATCTCTTGGTGGAATCATGCAACATATACATCGCGAGATTTACCCTCCTCTCAGGAGGTGTCTCTAAATGCTCGAAGATAGACAACATGGCCTCTATCCATGACTCTGTAGCCTATGGTCCACCATCCTCCAAAAATGTGGGTGGATTCTGCTGCTGGAACACTCATGTCAGCTCTTCCATATATGTGGTAGGCTGTGGTGTTCCCTAAATGGTTTTCATGAACCTCATAAAGCCTTCACAGAACTGTGAATCAACACCTGCATTCGATATAACAGTTGGTTCCACAACTGGAATGAATGGAGGGTCCACTAGTAGCCCATGGCCTACCGCCTACGGGGTATGATCATATCCACCCTTCTGGCATACAACTTGAGGTCTTTGTGGTGGAACAAATCTACAATGCCAAAACATGCCTCAGTTCAAGATCATTATCATGGTTCACAACTCAAAAGAACAGATACCAAAATAGGATAGGTCAAAACCTTACTCTACAAGAACTCACGCCTCTTCCTGCCCCATGGGCCAGGCCCGGGTGTCAAAAAAATGAGATACACTACCAAAATCCCACTACTAAGGTATGTTATGGTCAAGTTCTCTATCATAATCCATTTCAGTTTCAATTTATTTCATATTCATTTGATTTCTAACCAAGTTCACATTTATATTCAATGAATTGATACTCATTTCAACTTTATCACATCCCTTTTAGAAGGGTATACCAATAGTACATTGAATTCTGATCAGTGGGGTCCTATAATCCCCAAGAATCAAATCTTGGCATCCACCTATAACACATCATAACACAATTCTCCTTAAGGACATAACATGATCCACCAAATTATGACCCAAGAGGGCCTATACACCTTAGGGACCAAATATTGGAATTCATCCAATTCATTCCTTAATATAAACCAATATACCTCTCACAACAACAGACATATCTATCATGACATCTATCACAACAACATCAAATCAGTAATGCTCTCTAAATGGAATTTAAATTATGCATGACATTTTATTTCTAACAAGTTCCTATATGACACATGAGATATAATACCCTCATCTCATTAGGTTGCAATGCAATATAACCCACAATAATATTAATAATAACAACACACCACAAGTGCATCACCCAATGGTGAAATCAAATCAACTGTAATAGCTCACAATAAAAAAAATCAACAATTCAATTCAAGTAAATTTGGATTTTACCTGTATGCGGGGTAGCTACTCCTAGGCACAACTTATTACCAAATTCCATTTCCTTTCTATCCAGTTTATTTTTACCAAACAGTAACGCAAATAAGAAAGACCCCTCTAATAAACTTTGTAATTCCCCAAACCCAAATGCGAATCAACAGTTCTCCGAGCCCAACTGGCCACATGGCCTCAAGAACATCTCCCCAAACGCTGGAGGATGCCAACTAGAAACGAGGGCCTAGGTGTGATAGTGGGGAGACTATGACCTCATTAGCAGAGTGTAACACAACAAAATACAATAACAGTTCAATAGAGGAAGCAATAATACCATACAATAGACGTAAATACTGTAAGACTAATAGAATAAATAACCAGAATTCATATCATATACAAGATGACGATACATGTCACATGTTATAGAAAACATCCAAAACAGGATACACTATAGTCATATACAATACAAGTTACAAAAGTAAAAAAAAGGCCAAAAAGAATCCTAGTAGCATTGCAAACCTCGTCTTGGTCCCATACTCTCCTACTCCTAAAAAAATATCAAGTACTTGTAGGAGGGTGCTTTCCCTTATCATTACATGTAATCATATAAGCTGTTTGGGCCCAAAAACAATAGCCAAATAGGGTGTGAGACTAAATCCCAGTAGGAAACCACCCAAGGTCTATTCCAATTAGTTAGTGAATATATATATTAGGAAGTGTGAAATAATAAAATAAGTAAGTAAGTACTCAAAAGTAAATAACCTACATGCACTGATTTTTATTTATTAACTCAATTACATTGAATTTAAAAGTATTGAGATCAAAATCAAGCCCGACATCTCCCATATAACTATAAGCACAACAGATGCCTCATAAGGCCATCTAAGAAAGCATAAGTGAATACCGAATCCAATATCGTGATTTCTCTTGACAGAAGAATCACAAACCATTCCATTTAAATATTCAATTATAACTTGATCCCATCCTTTACATTCCTAAGATAGAATTTAAGTATCACTCTAGGTGTAATTTTCACCAACACCCTACAAGACCATCCTGGTGAACATCTTAGGAACTCAATATCACTCTAGGTATGGTATAAGTTCACGTCACTGAGCCTGTACTTGGAGGTCCTATAAGGAAGCCCCAAGTATCACTCATGACATATAGTCAAATGCCTCTTGAGCCCGTCCATGGAATCCCTCAATGGACCGATGATTCACTTGAAATATATGTACAACCTCTATGATACCATCCATGGAATCCCTCAATGGATCCATGGTTCACTCATGTCTTAAACACAATTAAACCTTTGAGCCTGTCCATGACATTCTAAACTGAATCCATGGTTCACTCAAGTTATAAAAGCATAATAGTCACATGAGCCCATCCATGGAATTCTAAACTGACTCTATGATTCACTCAAGGATATTTATCTTTTAATCATTTAAATTCATTTAAACATTTCATTAGGCATGCCAAGGTCAAAACCAAGAGCATATAATATAACTCACCTCACAAGGGAGACTCAAGCAAGGACCAACCTCATAAGGCTTATCCTTCCATTTACTCACATTGTAATACTTCTCATAACAAGCAACACATGTAAATTAAACCATTACATGGATTTAACATTATTCAACTCATGTGGTAAGATTAACAGATAGATGAATTCACTCCAAACATGCTTAAACAAGCAATGGAATACACGGTTCATGGGGAAAGTCAACCATCCCATACCCTTTAACCAATTCAATTATAATCTAATAACATTTCAATTCTATTAATTATCAAATTCATTTTTAACAACCCATGAAAGGAGATAAAAGACATGCCTCATAGGCATCTTAGGCCAAACGACCATAAAAGGAAATTCAAGACAACTCACCTATGGGGTGGCCCTTATTCCAGGTATAAAACCTATAACATGCATCAAAACACCTATTCAATTACCTAAAATATGATAAGAAACAACAGGGTTGATTTACGAATTAAGGCGATGCCCCAAAAATGGGTGCGTGAAACTCTGACATATATAAAAAGCTTGAAAAATAGTGAAAGGAATGAGACCACCTACCTTAGGCTCGTGCTAGATAGCTCATCTAGTATTAGTCTCTAATTCATCATAGTTCAGAAGAAATCTGAATAATGGATAAAGAACAAGATATTAGGACATATGAGCCTAAATCCAAATAGAACAATCAATAACCAGAAGAATTGAGAAAGGCTAAAAAGGAATTGAGACCTTACCATTGTGGATCCAAGGAGATGAACCACATTCGAATTGGAGGTTGGACGGAGTAGGGATCTGAAATTGAAGAATTGTATTCAAAGGAGGGATCCCACAGTTCCCCTACTATGCAATATAGAAGGGAGAATAGATTTTTAGTTTATAAAAATTTTAGGGAAAAATAGTAAATTTACCCAATTTAACTGAGTTGCATGGTTTGGGTGAATGATTTTTCAAACCGTACACCAAGTCACATGATCACTGAAAGAGAAAGGGGGAAATCGCATGGTTTACCCACACGGTTCACAAATCATGCGCAAATTGTGCAAAGACCCTCTATCAAAATCTTCTGAAGTTATAGACCATGCTGTACAGGCATGCACCTCCTCTAGTATGGTTTCATCAAACCGTGTGGCCTATAGGCCCCCACTTCCTAGAATCACATAGTTTAGTCAAACTATGAGGCCTGCCCTACACAGTTTTCACTAACCGTGCACCAGGATAAAAACACCCAAACTTTGGGTTTCGAGCTCCAAACCAGCCCCATACACCCCTGAGAACTCTGTGACCTCAATGGGAACTCACATTAGGCCATACATAAGAATTTAAGATGAGAATGGATGAAAAACTCAAGATCTATACCTCAAAGAAGAACTAGGTTCTTAAACTAACACACACTTCCATATAATGGGTAGCAAACATACTGTTTATGTGTAAGGAGAACTACCGCTTCACAAAATGATGATTGTTCATTAATCCTATTACCACCTCTCATGGTGGAAATTATGACGTCTAATATATTTATATATGTTATATATGATATTTATTATGTTTTTATGCTTATGTAATTCTTTTATAGAACATACCTTTATACTTTACATTTTGTATAAATATGATAACATCGTTTGTGGAAGTGTGGACTACCACCCCCTCAAAACAACGTGACTCATTCATGCTATACATGGAATGTATTAAGAATGATTTTAATAAACCTACATAAAATATATAACATAGATATGATACTTTAATTATAATATACATATGTATCATTTACTTTTCATTCTTTTAATATGAAAAATAAATGAAAGTAGCGTTCATGTATACGTACGACCTACTATCTCCATGAACGGTGCATTTCACTTCTCATCTACAAAATTTATAGATTATTATAAATACATATATTCTGATTATATATTATAATTAAGTCATGGTTTAAATTCTGGATATGATGAAACCATGATCTAATTAATGATAACAACAAGTAACAAGTTAAAACCTACTCGAGAAAACTCGGCAATTAACACCCAAAATAGTGAACTTAATGAAAGTTTGTTAAAAAAAGGTAATGAGATATTATAAGTAGTTAATATATGGTATTATAAACATTATTAAGTTTATTATATTAGTTATTAATATATTTTAAACTACTATACAAGAGGCTAAATACCACACAACAAAAAGGAAAGATAAAGTAAGAGATTCTTGTCTTATTTTTCTTCCCGTGAGGCATACACCATATACACCACTTAATTATTTTGTGCAATGTATCTACTGCCCCTTTTGATACATTATATAATTAATACTTTTTATTCATGGTATGAAAAACATTCCTTAATGAGGACTGTGATTTAAATGTTTCAAAGTGGTATGAGACACTTTGGAATGTTTAAAGATTATCCTCCTCAAGAATGTTATTAATGATTATCTTTTCAATCTCACTTACTTTTGTGATTTTTAAATTTATATTAGAACAATAAATTTATTGTAATCATTTCTCATTAGATATTTCCTTAATTTCCTAAACTGTATACCATCTTACATAGAGTTTTTAATTTGAAAATTATTTGATTAATTGGAGAATTATTTATAAATTCATATTTATCATTCAATATAGTTATTTGATAAGGCATATTATTTATTTTGATTATTCAATATGAGGAATTCTTTGGACTGGAAATGATAGGTGGGGACCAAAATTTATATAGCCCCTTGATGCATCAACAGATTCTCATGAGACAAATAAGTTGGCCAAATTAAAAGGGTTTCTATCCATAATTTTAAACCGTCTTGACGGTTTTGGTTTTCACGTGCCTCATACATGGCGTCCATTAATAAATAATTTCCCTCATTTAGTTTCAGTTATTACTCATCCATGAGATTTTGCATCAACATATCTATAGATACATTTCATTTTTAGTTTATTGATTAAATGGAATGTGTTTCATTTTCTTACCTTTCCATATTGATTTTTCCTTATCTAGTTATTGAATGAAATGTGTTTTTAGTTAATGACCTTACCATGTTGATTAATTCTCACTAATTCATTATTGCTTCTATTTTAATTCCCTTACTGAGCATTTGATCTCACCCTTATTATGTTTCTTTCCCCAAGCTATGAAGAATAAATATTTGAATAAGAATTCAAAGATACAATTTATTTCATTTTATTATGTATTATGTTTGTATTTCCTATTTCCCAATGTATCATGGGTATCATGTATGTAATCTGGATTTACAAGACTGCTAAACTGATCAGTCCTTTGGGATTTGATTCCTTGTAATCATGCCAATGTAATAAAATAATGCACCGACTCTTAGTTTTTGGGGTTGGGGCATTACAAAATCTACTTTCAATGTTATTTGAAGTTAATATGACTAATAAAAAAAATATGATACCTTGATTCAAGTGCTACGATGCATGCATGGAAATATTGTTCAATATTCAAAATATTTGACAAGCATACTATTATGAAAGAAGTAAACCTAGGTAAAAGTGAACATATAAATGTAACTAGTTAAGAAAGTACAAAAACAAATTTTACTTATGGAAATAAGTTTACTCTTCTTAATGTATGATTTTCACCCAAGATTCAAAAAAATAGTCTGTTAACATTCTATGTACAAAGGGATTTTAGGGTTCTTTATAGGGCCCCAGAACACCCTGAGAGGGGAGGGGTGAACCGGGGTGTCAATTTTTCCTTTTAATATGATGGATATTGTTCCCACATTGGTAAGAACTTGTTAAACCTATATGATGGATTCAATCAGCAATCAAACATTCACATGTAGAAATGCAACACAACAATTTTACTTGGTTCATCACTTAAGGCTATTCCAAGGAGCATACACCGACAGTGTGTTAGTCATACCAAAATCCACTAATATTCACTATTTGTGGAATAAAAGAGTTCAGACATAGTCACTCTATTCTAGGTACACTATATTTACAAGATTTTAGGGATAGCTCACTTCATCCCTCAGAACACTTTTTTCGACTCCCCTTAGCTCTCTACTTTGAGAGAAGTCTTACTCAGTTTATCAACTTGAAGGTATCTTCAACAGATTGACATTGAAGTCTTTATATTTGACTAGTAAAATACTTTTCTTGCATTTAAGTCCTAAAATGATGCACTTGAAAGCATTGATCAAACTAACCTGATGTTCAAAACTTTCTAGAAGCACACACTATCACTTACGCGAAACACCTACCCTTTCACGCAAGGTTTGGTATTTTCACGCACGATGAATTTCATGCAACCCCTATATTTTGTACACCCCTTATCTTTTTCTCAACTACACCATTTGTTTCAATTGGTCTATAAATATTAAAGGAATACTTTGCGCACAATATTTTTTTTTTCTGAAACACTTCTGTGCACAACTCTTTCGTGCAACAGAGGAACCTGATCTTTGTTAGAAAATTTCTAACTATTGAGTGGGGTTAGTTAACTATTTATAGTCCTCAATTAACACGTGTGAAAGATTATTTCCATGTGTGTAAAACCATTTTTGACATCGCATTGGGTGCATAAGTCTCTTCCGTGCAACCTCATCTCTCACGCAAATTTAAATCTTTCGCACATTTTTTTCCTTTTCCATATTTTGATGCGATGATCTAGAAACATGAATTGTAGAAAACTTTCAAAAAACCCTTCAACCTTTCATGCAACTTCCTTTTCCAAAAATAAATTTCACTATTATACAATTTTTGGACCAAAAAATTTAGAAAACACTGGAAAAAAATGCCACCTTCAATACTATTGTCTTCTTGAAGTGTAAGATCCCTTTCCTTGAAAACTCCCTGATATTCCATGTGAGGATTGAAAAAAAACAAAAACCATACTCTATTTCCAGAAAAAAATATCCTTGGTTCCAATAATCTCCCACTTTGTTTTTGTTGGCAATCTGCAGATAAATTCAATAGAGCACCAACCACTATCAAAACCTGATACACAAGAAACAACTCATCCAACACTCTAATTCTACATGAGCAATGATCAGTGTGGAAAACAAGAGGGGAAACATTAATTGGGTTCTCATGTCTTGTAATTCTTAAATATGTCCAACCTAAGCTCTGACTGTTTCCTCATAACACCAATTGTTTTCTCCATTATCATTACCCCCTTTGCAACTCATCCCCCTTTGTAACTCATTGAATTTCTCTATTATCCATTCTCCTGAAACCTCAGAACATTGAATTTATACATTTATCCCCCTTTTTAAATAAACCCACAGAACCTGATTTTTACTTGTAGAGCTCAAAACGTACTCCCCCTAGATCATATCTCCCCATAAATCTGTATCACTTCCACAAAAAAATGAAAAAGTTAATACAACTAGGAAGAGGGGACAAACCATAACATCATCATCCACTGGGAGGTGTTTGAACACCAAGGTTCAGTTGATACTTCTCAAACACATGTTTCAAAAATGGCTTTGTCAGTATGCCAACCACTTGATCATAAGTTCCAACTTGATCCATTTTAATCATGCATAGTTCAATTTTTTCCTTGATAATGTGATATATGATTTCAATGTGTTTTGTATGAGAATGATGAACAAGATTCTTAGTAATATAAATTGAACTCTTGTTATCATAGTGAATCACCATCAACTATTTCACCTCATCACCAATATCAGTCAGTTGCTGCTTCATCTACAATGGCTGAGTGCAATCCTTTGTAGCGGATATATACTCAGCTTTAGCAGTACCGAGGGAAGTGATTTCTTGTTTCTTACTCAACCATCCCACACATTTCTTCCCAATAAAGTATTCTACACCACTTTTGGACTTTCTATAAACCACACCTCTATCCCAGTCAGCATCATAAAATACCAAAAGTTCATTATCTCTTCCTGCATCAACGTATAACCCATATTTGTGAGTACCTTGAATGTACCTCATTATTCATTTAACTGCCGCCATATGTTCTTCCTTTAGATTAATTTGAAAGTGGGTTGATGAGAATGTTTAAAAGATAATATTTGGACGTGTTGTAGTTAAATACAAAAATCTTCCAATGATTATCCTATACATGGTGGGATCCATAGAAGTCCCATCCTCATACTTTCCAAGTTTTGTTCTAACTACAATCAGAGTCGACATTTGTTTGGAGTCATGCATATTAGATTTCTTCATAAAATCTCTTTCATACTTTTCCTGATAAATAAAGGTGTAGTATTTCTGATGAATCACTTGTAGCCCTAAGAAATATGTGAGTTCACCAATCATATATATTTCAAATTCTGATTTCATGTGATTGGAAAATTCATCCACTGATCCCTGCATGCTTCCTCTAAATATAATATCATATACATACACCAATACCATGAACTGATCTTTTTGATAATTATTCACATAGAGATTGTGATCTACTCCTCTGCTTTTAAATTTGAGATTCTTTAGATAAGAATCTAGCTGAGAGTACCACACATGTGGTGCCTGCTTCAGACCATAGAGGGACTTCTTCAATCTACAAACCTTCATTTCATCATTACCAATTATAAATCCCACCAGTTTTTCAATATATACTTATTATTTAAGAACACCATTTAAGAATGTTGTTTTGATGTCCATCTGATAAACTTTATATCCTATTTGATTTTTTATAGCAAGGAAAAGCCTGATCGACTCGAGTCTCGCCACTGGAGTAAATTTTTATTCAACATAAATTCCTTCAATCTGTGAATAGCCTTTACACACTTGGCATGCCTTATTTTTGATCACATTTCCATTATTATCAAATTAGTTTTTGAAGATCCATTTGGTTCCAATCACATTGTGGTTTTTAGGTCTATTAACAAGATCCCGTGTCTAGTCTTTGTCAATATGATCAAGTTTTTCATTCATGGATTTAGCCCATGATTTATCTTTCATAGCTTCTTCAAATGAATTTCGTTCTAAAATTGATAGGAAGGCAGACTGTGCTCCATTCCTCATTATCCTTGTCTCTGTGGGATCTTTCCAATCCCCAATGATATTAGATCGATCATTTTCCACTCTTCTATTTACCCCATGAGGTTCAAATGATGTTTCTTCATCCATAGTTTATTTATCTAAATATTCTTCTAAATCATATTATTTGTGTTATCCTAGAGTATTTTACAAGCCTTCCACTATTTTAGCATCTAAATCTGTCTATTTACCAACAAAACTCCTTTTACAATGACATAATCTTCAAGATATTTCTAGAATAATCAGGTTAGATAAAGATTGAAATAATGATTCTGGAAGCTTCTTCTTCATTCTTCATTTTTCTCCCCCTCAAGTGAAATACTTCTCAGTATCTTCATAATGGTGGATCTCATCATGAATGGATTTATAGAAATTTTATTATAGAGAAAACACCAGAATGGTTCTTCATATTGTGACTGTCCACATTGGATAACTTTCAAAACTTCACCAAGGATAATCTTCTTGAACACTTGTTCTCCAAGATACCAAAAATATGATCAATACAAGGTGATACCTTTTTTATGCTAGTTATCCAAAATAGAACATCTTCAGCTTCATCCAAAAATGATTCTCCATCATATTTTCATTTGAACATCGAATTGAAGAATCATTCAAAGATAGCTAATTCTTCATCTTGGCTATCAAGAATCGACACCCCTCTCTGTTTCTCAGGCCCCCCCTGAGAACTTTCTTCACCTTCAATTCCCCGTATTATAAGAAGAAATAAAATACAAAAAATATTATGGGAATAAGGTTGATCCTACTTGATTCATCAATATGAACTGAATGGTTGAGATGATCTTCTCAACCATGTTGCTCCATTTGCTCCAGTATTCCTGCTTTCACTAGGGAAAAATTGTTCTAATTTATGTTGAAGCACATGAATCTCTTCACATACTCTTATACTTTTTGTAGAGAATTTTTCTTATAGAAAACCTTCATGGATAACAAATTCTTACTCCCATTAAGGAATGCATCATGTTCTGGTATTAAGTTTAAAAAACCTTTGCAGCATGACTAGATTTCTTGCATCTCTCCAACAGAACATCTTTAACACATGATTTTAATTTTGGTTAAAAACTCTCACAGACTTTTCATTCCTTGTGTAGATTCTTTTCTCCTCCCCTTTCACTATCCTAAGATTGTGTATATTCTACTTTCCTCATTCTTTTAAAATATTCTAGACATATAACTAACATGTCATTAGGAACTATGGAAACAAGTTTGGATTTTCTACATGGATTCTTTTGAGTGTCATTCATAATATTATTTCTTTTTAATTCAATAACCTTAAACTTCTTGAACTTAAAAACCAAGGTCTTATCACCATCATCCATGGATACCTTTTTGGGAGGGTTTTTGTTCACAAAATTCTTCTGATTTATTCCCAAGGTATCTTATTCATTTCGAGCCAGATTTTGTGATATTATTTTATTAGAAGCTTTGGATACATGTTGAGATGATAATGTAACAACCTTGTGACCACTAAAATTGAATACATCACAGATGTTATCAAGCATTACAAATATTTTTTTAGTAAATAGATGCTTCTGGACTAGTGGATATTTCTTATTTATCTATGGCTTCCTCACCCATGAGATAGTCTTACTTTATTACTTTTACATTTTGAGGATTGTACCAACAATTTAATGAAAAATGCCCAAATCTATTGAAGCACCAAGATTGACCCACAAATCTTGATTTCTTTGTATCTCTTATATAAGGTTGTTGGATCTTCTTCATGAATTGTTGAGCTACATGTGGTAAATTGACTTCCATACTCTTTACCCTATAAACCCTAGTCATGGTGGTATGTTTATTATATATTTTATTTATCTATACTTTTCCAGTATTTTTCCTACAACCTGCAATCTTCAAAATAATAGGTTTGGAGGCATTAAAAAATGTTGGTTTGGATGGTACCAATTTATTCTCAGTTGATTGAGATAGATCATCAAAATATGTCATGATCTTCTTATCACATGTTGGAGGTATTTAAACTTTGGAATCCTCTAGAAATCATTGAGTAGAAATAGAATATGTTTCTATATTTTGTGAAGTATCAATATATATCTTCTCAATATTGTCCAAATGAGCTTCCAAATATAAACATTTCATGTTGAGGATTATTTTTTGATCTTCAATCATAATAATATTTTCTTTAAAATCCTTCTTCAGTCTAATAAATTATTCTTCATGTATCTTAACTTGAATTGAAGAGTCAAGTTCCTTGATATTCTTGGATATTTATTCCAATTTAAAACCCTTGACATCCATGCTATTTTTCAATTTCCCTTCAAGAACATGGATCTTTTATTCAAGAGTCTTTTTGAATATATCTTTCTCTTAAACTTCTTTGAGGTATTTTGATGAACTTATTTAAAGTTTTCTATTTGCTGCTTCAAAGGATCCAACATGTCTGGAGAGATTTAAACATTGAAGAATTTTTCCTTGTAATCCCTTTTCCAATGAATTAGATTCTCCTTCCAGCTAGGTGATCTCTGCCTACATACATTGAAATATTCTATAAAAAAATGCGACTCTTTATTTAGGAATATTATGGAGATATTTTATTAATATATCAATTCCAAATTCATGTGAGATTATAGATTGATCAACATCACCACTTGTTCTATGATCTTTATTTTGAGGACAACTTTCAAAGGTGATAACACATACCTCATGATCATTTGAGAATTTTTATTTACATGAGGTGGAAAGGTTTTCCTTCTCTTTGGTGGAAACTTGAGCCACCTTCTATTTACTTTAAAAGCCTGATATATCATCATTTTAATAAAGGCATGGAGAACCGGATACTAAATATTCTTTAGATAAGAGGTACTTATTCAACTGTCTATTATCTTTATTTTTCCTATTTGTCATGGTCTTTCTCGATATAGACTTCTACTCAGAGATAACTGGATCTTCATAAAATATGTACTTCATTTTTGGATCAAGAGTGAATCTCAAATCATCAACAGAGAATATTTTTATTGTAGAGTATCCAACATACATGAACCTTGCATCTGATACCACTTGTTGGACCCAAAAACACCCTGAGAGGGGAGGGGTGAATCAGGGTGTCAACTTTTCCTTTTAATGTGATCGATCTTATTCCCATGTTGGTATGCAATTTTTAAACCTATATGATGGATTCTATCAACAATAAAACACAACATTTTTACTTGGTTCACCTTTTAGGGCTAGTCTAAGGAACATATGACGACAGTGTGTCGGTCATACCAAAATACACTAATCTTCACTAGTTATGGAATACAAGAGTTCATACACAGTCACTCTATTCCAAACACACTTCCTTTACAAGATTTTAGGGATATATCACTGTGTCTCTCATAACACTTCTGTCGACTCCCCCTAACCCACTGCTTTGAGAGAAGTCTTACTCAGTTTATTGACTTGAAGGTATTTTCAACAAATTGACATTAAAGTATTTTTATATGACTATCATGAGACTCTTCTTTCATCGAAGTAATGAATTGATGCACTTGAAAGCACCGATCAAACTAACATGACGTTCAAAAATTTCTAGAAGCACACACTAGCACTTACGCACAACACCTACCCTTGTGCACAAGGTTTGGGATTGTTGCACAAGATTAATTTTATACAACCCCTATCTTTTGAACACCCCTTATCTTTCACGCAACTAAACCATTTGTTTCACTTGGTCTTTAAAGACTAAAGGAACACTTTACATGCAATATTTTCTTTTTTCAACACTTCTACATGCAACTATTTTACACGGTAGAGGAACCTGATCTTTATTGGAAAATTTACAACTCTTGAGTGGGGGTAACTACCTATTTATAGGCCTCAATGAACCTACATTCAAGATTCTCTCCATGCATAGAAAACCTTTTTTGACATCGCATTAGGCACATAATTCTCTTCCACACAACCTCATCATTTGTGCAAATTTAAATCTTTCACGTGCTTTTTTCCTTTTCCATATTTTGATGCGATGATCACAAAATATGATTTGTGTGCAACTTTCCAAACCTCCTTCAAAATTTCATGCAACTTCCTTTTCCAAAAACACCTTTCTCCATTTTCTAATTTTTGGACCAAAAAATCTGGCAAACACTAGAAAATGATGCCACCTTAAATACTGTTGTCTGTTTGAAGTGTATATCCCTTTCCTTGCAAACTACCTAATATTCCATATAAGGATTAACAACAAACACAAAACATACTCCATTTCCAACAAATAAAAAATTTGGTTCCAACATTATTTTGAATCTAATAAGGTTAATTTATCGAAGTGAGACAAGTTCGTGGAGAAGGAATATTCAAGGGAAAATATATATCATTTATCTATTAATAACATGATTAAGTTTTCTTCTTGTTTGATTGTGTCTTTTAATTTATGGAACAATAATTTTTCACACGTTAATTTTAATTCATTAAAATTAATGAAAAAATTAAATTTAATTAATTATAAAGATGAATTTATTAAATGTAAAACATGCATAGAATAAAAAATAGTAAAAAAACCCATTCATGATGTTTAAAGAAATTTTTAGTTTTTATAATTAAACCACTATGATATTTGTGAATTAAATGGTTTATTAACCCATGAAGGTAAAAATATTTTATTAATGTTGTTGATGATTGTAATAGATATTTATATTTATATCTATAAAAAATAAAGATAAATATTTTATTATGTTTAAGAAATATAAAGAAAAAGTTGAAAATAAATTAAATAAGATGATTAAAATATTACACTTATATAGATGTGATGGATATTTTATGAATGGATTTAATATTTTTTATAAAGAAAAAGATATAAACCATTAATGAAATGCACTATATGCACCTCAAAAAAATGATTTTTCTAAAATCTAAAATTGAACTTTAGTATAAATAGTGAATTGTATGCTTAACAAATTAAAGTTACTATCTATTTTGTAGAGATATGTTTTGTTAACTGCATATCATATTCATAATAGAATTACATATAGAAAAACTAAATTATCCCTTTATGAGATTTAGAATGGTAGGAAACCTAACCTTTTATATTTTAAAGTGTAGGGGTGTTTAGATTTTTTTGGATTTATTGATCCTAAAAGAATGAAAATTGCACATAAAATAATTAAAGACATTTTTTCCATTATGCATAAAATATAAAACATATAAAATAATGGATTTAGAATCTAATATTATTATTGAGTCTAGAGATGTAGAGTTTTAAAAAAATAAATTTTATAAAGATAATGTGAAGGAAGTTATTTCACATATCCCTAAATCTAGTGCCCTATCTAGTTCAAATAAAATAGTAGAGAATAAAGATGATTCTCAAGTTGAACTAAAATGGATTATAAGACATAGGAAGGAAAAATGTTTACAAAATAATTTCATATCTTTTGAATCATTGGTTTTTTATTGAAGGAGATCAAAATAATTATCTTATAAATAAATATGATATGGGAAAAACTATATAATATGACCCCAAATCATATAAAAAAGCAATGAATTTTAGGGGTTTCACTTTTTAGGAATAAGAAATTAATGATGAAATGAATTCCATTATAAAGAATAATACTTGGGTTATTATGGTTATAAAGGTTGAAAACTTATTAGATGAAAATGGGTATTTAGAAGGAGGTATGATTTTAATACTAACATTCAAGCCTTTAAAGCAAGATTAATTGAATTTTTTTAAACAAAAAGAAAGAATTGGTTATTTTAATACACATGCTCTTGTAGTTTGAATTACTTAAATAAGAATATTATTTGAATTAGCTTCAAAAAATAATTTGTATATTCATCAAATGGATCCTAAAATTGAATTTTGAAATAGATATTTAAATGATGAAATTTAAATAGAACAACCTAAAGGTTTTATTTTATGAGGTATTGAAAAAATATGTAAATTAGTTAAATATCTTTATGGATTTAAATAGGAACCTAAAAATGACACCAAACATATGATTATATTATTTTATCTATTGGGTTTACACATAATAATTCTAAAAAATGTATTTATTCAAAGTTTCATAAAGATCATATATTTATTGTGTGTCTTTATGTTGATGATATATTATTTTTTTAATCAACATGATTGGTATTAATGAGATAAAAATATCCATATTCTAGGTTCAAAATAAAAGATCATGGAATAAAGAATATTATTTTGGATATTAAAGTTAGAAAACATAGTGGGGGATATTTTTTAAGTGAGACTCATTATATTGATAAGATATTAAATAAATTTAATCATATTTTATTTAATTATGTAAACAATCAATTTTAATATAGTGTCAAATTATTGAAAAATATAGGAAAATTCGTAGCATAACTCAAACATGCTAGTGCAATTGGTTCTTTAATGCATTTGATACATTGAAATATACTAGCTATTTATTTTTAAATATATAAGATGTGTATATATAACATCATTATAGATCATTGTAAATGTATAAAAATATCTGTTAATACTTAACAAAGACAAAAAATTTGAGTATAATTTATAGTGATTATCTTACTGTTTTAGAAGGATACATCAGTGCAAGTTGTATTACCAGTGTAGGAGACAATTAATCCATATTTGGATGATTATATAATCTTATAGGCTGTGTTTTTTATTAGATGAACAAAATAGAAAACATGTATCACACATTCTACAATGTAGTCAAAATTTATTGCCTTAGTGACATGTGGAAAGGAAACAAAATGGATTAAAAATTTATTATTGGACATTAAATTGTGTTCTAGTACAATTACATCTATTTTTATTTATTGTGATAGTTAAATAGATTTTAAATAATTTATCATTTCATTTATAGTGAAAATTATAGACATATTAATTTTATACATGATTATTTGAGATAAGTGCTACATGATGGTACAATAACAATTGTTTATGTAAGATTGTGTAAAAAAAATTTAGATCCATTTACATAATCTATGTCACCAGAGGTTATATGAAAAATAATAAAGAAATTAGGTTAAAATACATAGAATACATCATTCATTGACTAAAACCTAGTATTCTGGTTGATCCTAATTAAAGTGTTTAATGGATAATAACAAGTCACTGGATTTTTTTGATATAAATTATTATTTTCTAAACTACACAGAGTCAATATCATCTGTTATGATTAGAGGATGACTTATAAACTCTTAATGAAATATTAATACTCAATGAGTTGCAAATTTTAATAATGGAAACATATTATAATATTTTTCTTATATGAACTAATAAATGGTGTCACTTTATATGATATTTATTATGTTTTATTATTAAAGAGTTCATGAAAATGATTAAAGAACAGACTATAAAATTGTTACAAATTTAAGATACTAGATGGATAGAAAAATAGTATAAGTTTTTTATTTTTAGTTTATAATATATATTAATAAGATTAATGTTTCAAAAATTTATAAATTTGATAACATGTTGAGATATTGATATTAAGTAAAATTATAAACTGAAAAATACTATTATTATTCATACTAATTTGAATAAATTTTTAGGGAAAAAATATTTAATGAATAAAATCAGGGCTTTATTATATAATATATATATATATATATATATATATATATTTATTCATTAAATATGTATGGTTTCTTGCATTAAAACGTGCATGGAATGCCACATTGAAATATTACATGGAGACACAAAAAAAAAATATAAATTTTTAAAAACTTGACTCACATGGTGATTAGACACTACAGTTAAATTTGTTTTTTTTCAAAATCGAATCATTTCTTACTTTTTGAAAAGCTGCAAAATTTCAGTGAATCATTGTCCCATTTGATGATTTGATGATATTGAATCAATTTGGATTACATAAATTTTTATCTATACATAAAATCTTTACTGAATCATTTTTATTTATTTGAAATTATGTCCTCTCAAGTCTTTGAACATTCTATAAAACAATATCAAGAGTGGAATCCAAAATTTATATTTTAATTTCTCAAAAAACCTTGATGTATTATCAAGAGATATTTCCTCTAGGACCTAGAAAATTCATGTGGTATTATGAAACCCTTATAGAAAGTGATCATATCATGATCCAATGTGAATTCTTTTAATCTTTCTTCAAATTTTATAGATTAAATTTTCAACATGGGATCCATAAAAGCATCTATGAAAGGTGATCCAAGAACATAAAAACTAACCTGTAAATGTATATAATTAAAGGTTATTAATAAAATAATATCCATGGAATAATATTCACATAATAATTAATGATAAGTGAAATACATAAATGACACTTCACCCCCATTAAAAAGAATAAAAATAATTAAGGTGTATTGATTGATAAGAAAAAATAATATAATAAATAATGTAATAAGATATTCATTAATCTATAATTTTATTTGTTTCTAATACATGCACAACTTAGATAATATAATTCATTAGGAAACTGAATCATTGATTTCAAATAATCAAAAATTAGTTTTTTATTAAAAATAATACATCTATTTTAAAGTAAGACAACCCTCTTAAAATAGAAAAGATAATTTTTTTATTTACAAACCATTTCCCACTTTTTATATATCAATAAACCCCTTTATAGGGTCATTAATTCCCTAATTTTGAATGAAATATCTCCTCAATTTTAGAACAATCAATACTGTATAGAGGTTACAATAATCAATGCCTTGAAAATAAAGTTTTCTACCATGTATGCTTGATTTATTAATGGAATTAATTTTATGTGTGTTATAAGATGGGATTGAGTCTTCTAGGAAATAAAATGATGCCCACATCACATATTTATAATATTTTTTCTAGATTCTTATTTTTTCCATTTTAGAGAGATACACATATGTTAAAAGTATTTTTTTTAGTCTTGAATTGAGTGTTGAGACCCAAAAAATATTTATTCGGGGCATTATTCATCCCTTCCTAAGAATAATTTTCCCTCAAATAAGATCCTTTAGAAAATTTTTTATTATCAATAATGTAAAGTTAATGATCAAAAACATTGAAAATAACACTTATATTATATTCTCTAGGAAGTTTCAATTTTTAATAATTTTCATTAATATTCTTAATCACAAAAAATAGTCGATCACTTAGAGGAATTATCATTGATTTTTGGTTTACTAAATGTAATTTCTTATGAAGTTGGACCCAAAAATGATTTTTGGGATTAAATTCAACATATTTATCTTTTTTTTAAATTCTTTATAAACAATATTTTTTTAATTTTATTTTTAATTTTTGAAAACTTTTCACAACATTTAATTTTTTTTAATGAAAAAACTACAAAAATATTGGGTCAATATCTTAGATCATGACTAAGGAAATTAAGATCTAATTAAAGTCTAATGATTGTATAAATTAGTGAAAGCCCTTGTAGGTTATTTAAATTTCTTATAAACAACATTGATTTCATTGAAAAATAATCTAAAGAGATAATAAATATGGGGGTCCCATAAATGTGAACCAAATTGAAGTGATAATATATTTAAACACTAATTTATCATAAAGCTCTAAAATAGATTAATTTACATGATTATGTCTTAAATGTTTACTGTTGTAACCTAGAAGTTTGTGTGAGGAATTTATTATCAATATGATTTGTTTATTGAAGGTGATATCTACTTCAGAGGAGAATATAACAACATGAAGTTGTGTGATTCAAAGGTTAAGGTTTCATATTGGAAGAACATTAAGACATGATAACATGGAAATACATTAACCAAGAAATATAGAAGAGAAAGATTAAATTATACATTGTCAAATTCTTTTCCATACATGAATTATGATACATATTAACACATGGAGTTAATTACATGTGAATATTAGTAGAGCTCACAATGACTATGGAGGCTACAAAAGCATTGAGAAGTTACAGATAACTTGAAGTTTGAAGATTTATAATCTAGATTGAATGAATAAGGTAAGTGATTTAAATTGAAAATTCTAGCTTATTAAATCATTAGGATAATTTTGAGAATATTTTAAGAAGTATGAAGAAATTTGGAGTTATATTTTCAAGTTTGTAAAAATCACACCATAACCATCATTATTAACATATGATTTCATCAGGAGGATTTTCTTGGTTGTGGTAATAAATATTTTTCCATAAAGGAAACTATTGTGTCATGACTTGCATCCTGTATGGTTGAAAATGTGAGAGGATAATTTGGTTGGTGAAAGGCATATTTCACTATCGAGGGTGGATATTATTCCATATTTAGATTGAAGGTTAATAATTTGGTGTCACGTCATGCATTACGATTTGATCTCCATGTTGCAACCTAATTCCACAGTGAAGAAAAAGTTCATGTTGGAAGGATATGATGTTGTAATGATAATATAATTGTATTATTCTTATTAGATAATTGAGGAGGTTGTGTAGGGTTATTTGTTATTCCCTACCACTCATGTCATAATGAAAAGTCATAAAATGTAGAAGTTTGAGTTAAATATAAATCACACCATAATTCTTATATATTTCACTATGATACTGTCCTTATTAGGTTAAGGTATAATGTCATGAAACTCCCTCCACTGGTACCCCTCTTGGGCCGATAGTGAAGAGAAGGAGTGACCATCGAGTCTCACTTCCAGTAGTCATCGAGTTGGAAACTAACGTTGAGGGTGTTAAACACTCAAATGGGAGAAATTACCCTCAATATATTAAAAGGTCTGAGAGATAATATAAACAACCAATAAAAAATTATTTAACATAATATAAAAGAAACCAAAATTTCCCACAATTTATGTTAGAAAATATAATTAAATCCTTTAAAGTAAATACCAAAAAGAAAACTAAGGCATAAAATCCAAAATCATACTAATCTCTAAGCTAGTAACATCTAGATTGGTCCCCATAACCCTCTTTGAATCCTTAATTTATTTATATATTTAGGGTGATCATAACATGTATACTCAATTAGATGACGCCCAAGGTCTCTTAGGAAAATGTGAAAATATCATACTAATGCACCGATGAAAAAATAATAGAACCAATTGCACCTAAATAGGACAACTATCCACCCCAAACTCACTATGGATCACTCACAAAATAAAGCAGGTAAGTAGTAATATAATATCAATATAACATCAATAAATGTTCCTCATATCTACTTCCCACACTAAGGGTGATATTCTTCATGTTCATGATTCCTTACTGCCCTGGATATGCAGTTTTCTTTGGATGAGACGATGATACAAATGATTATGTGGTAGAAACATGTCATATGCAGACATGGAATGATGCAAGAACAAGATGATAAGCCCTATATAAGGGTGGGGTAGGTAGGTTTGTGACTTAACTCACATCCAAGATGGATTGATATATGGTGATGAAATGACATGAGAGGGATGAGATCACAATATGTTAGACCTTAGGGAATGAGAACGACAACTCAATGGGGAAGTAGATATAGGGAACCTTTATTGATGTTCTCTTGATATTATCTTACTACTTCCTTGAATTATTTGGTGATTGAGGAGGTTGAGATGGACAGTTGACCTATTTTGGTGATGTTGGTTATGATGTTTGTTCATTGGTTCATTAGTATGCTTTTTTTCAAATTTTTTTGGGTGACCTCAGGTATGATCCTACTAAGTATACATGTACTCTCATCCACTTATCCCATTGAGTTTCCCTTCTCATTCCTTAAGTTCAATAATCATATGATCCCATCCCTCCCATTTCATCTCATCACCACGTATCAAGTTGTCTTTGATATGAGTCGGGTCGCAACCCTACCTACCCCATCCACCCACAGGGCCCAACATCTTATCCTGACATCAGTCCATATCCACATATCACATGTTGCTTCCAAATATTCATTTGGATCATCATCATATATAACCACAAACTCATATCCAAGGTAGTAGGGTATCATGAATGTGAAGGAAATTAATCTCACACCCCCTCCTATAATGTATGACCCCCACAATATATCTCAGCCTCTCATCAACATGCATTGCCACTAACTACACCATCCTTGGTTGATACTCACCACCAACTGGGTACCGTTGCTGCATAATACTTCTAAAAGAACATCGAGGAAGAGGGGGTAATCAACCATCCATTCCTCACTATCTATATTTTGGGGAAAACATCCCCCAAAACATTTGGATGTTGGTACATAGTACTCGATGAGGGTGGGGTGTGTATAAAAGTAACATGAAAATACAAGAATATAAATATACCTAGATAACACAAAAGACCAACCTAAAGGTTTCAAATCAATACTTCATCATCTACATCTATTACAACACCATACCATCATTACCATACACTACCACTACTAAATGTAACTCCTGTACACCAAACCACCACACACAAACCACAATTTCATTTCTTTCAATTAAAAATTCAACCAATTTTCTAGATTATTACATTACCAAAAATTGTTTATTAATTAATCTATTTAATCCCATATTTAATTCCATTATATTTGTTTTCATTCAATTCATTTATTCATTTACCAAATATGAATTAAATCCCAAATTTATAAATTTTTCATCCCACACCATTTTCCTTTCATAATTTCTAACTTAATATTTAATTGCTACCAGGACACTAAAACAAGGCACCACACAAAAACTCAACCAACTCATAAAAACAAAAATCACATAAACTTCCAAAGCCAACACCAAAAACCAACCATCCCAACAAAACAACCATAAATCAACCACCACACTTTCATTACCCACAACACATACCATATCATAACTATTCAACACCATCACCATAAAAAACCCCACAAATCCCACACAAACAAAAGCATAAAAAACCACACTAGAATAAAAAAAAATTGTATTCCCAATTCACATAAATTACACCAATCATGTAAAGGGGATTTAAAATTATTACATCATCACTTATAGGGGTGTTTTCACACAACTTCTATATTTACAGACAACCAATTATTTATCTGTATATAAGTAATTAACCTTTTATGAGTGGTGGATTCAAACAATAATTCACAACATGATTTATAAATATACAATATTTACAACAAGAGAATCATAATGATAATCAAGTTCAAGGCATGGAACAATAAGATCAATAATGAAATAAGAAGTAACCACATGTGGAAACATCCAAACCCTTCAATTCAATTTAATATGGTTCATTATATTATTTATGAAATATATACTACCCACCCAATAGAAAAAAATCATGTCAATTTCACAAATATAGAAAGAATATAGAACAAGGATCCCCTAGTTGGAATTGATGGATGTCACGTTACACCTAAAAAATGGGGAAAAGGGAGATAATGTCACTCCCTAGACATCACAAGGATAAATGATTGATCAAAATAAAAAAAATTAATAGAATAAAGGAATAAGGAAGAGGGAAAAACTCCTACCTCAAATTCTATACAATGATGAATAAAATCAAGGAAGGAAGGTTGTTGAACATGCCTGGAATTGTGTTTAGGGGGTCAAGGCTGATGAATCTTAAGACTCAAGAACAACTTTATGGATCATCTAGACTCAAAGGAAACAAGTAAATAATCTAATAGAGGAAATCCTATACTTTAATATACTAGATAAAAATCCTGGAATAACTCCAAAAGACAGGCAGTTAACTTTCCTTTTAAAAATTTTCTTTTAATTTTCATTTTATAAAACATATAGAGAAACCCATTAAATTACCATTTAAAACCCCAAGCCTTAAGTAATTCATATATGTAATTTAACCACTAAAAAAAATTTTAAATATTTTTTAAGCATTAAATTTTATATTTTATATTAAGAAACATTTTTACATCATTTAGGAAAAATTTGGGTATTTTGAAAATTTTGAGATTTTGTAAACTATTGAAGTTATCGCATGAAGGGTTCAACTGAACATAGTCAAGAAACCAAAAAAAGGAAAAAGTATCCATACAAAATAACCAAACTACCACATGACTAAACATATTGATCGTAAGAAGGGACTAATCGAACACATGAAGAAATTTACCTACTACACGACCTAATAAACTGACCACACTACCAACCCAAGACACCGCATGAACAAACCAACCTATAATAAAAACAAATCAAGTGACCACATGAACAATCCAAGTGACCTCAAAAATAAACCAACCTATATCAAGAATAAACCAAGTGACTGCATGAACATACCAAGTAACCACATGATCAACCCAAGAAACCGCACAAGTAACCCAAGAAACTGCATGAAGAAACATGCGAATGCATGGTCAATCAAGTGACCGTGAGAACAAACATAAAAATTTCAAAGTAAAAGAGACCAATAACCCCATTGAAATCTCTAAGACTTTGAGAAAAACAAAATATAAATGTTTTATAAATACAAGACATTACAACTGATAAGGATGTATAGGGTTGTTGGTTATGGTTTATGGATTACACTATAAATGGATCCCATGATTTATTTAGAAATATATCATGCCCCAATGGTATATGTTTCACCATGATTTTGGAGAGTTGAGACAAAGGATTAAAGGATGGTTGTTATGAATCATGAATCACTTTGTTACTAAAGACCATAGTTTGGTGAAAAAGAATCCATTACACTGTAATTATGTTCATTATGCAATAATGGGAATATCTAGAGAAATAGTTAGAGAGTTTAAGTCATAATTATGAAATTGAGAAGGAGTTACCATGCCATGATTTTTAGAAGGATATTGAAATTTTATTCATTACATAATAATGACTAAAATTATTCTATAATAGTTTTAATATATTTTAGTTTATAGATTTAAATGACTTAAAGATAAGGATAGAGGTGGATCATGTATTGGGAACTTAGTTCAACTTATTTGGATGTAATTAACTACATTTTTAGTAGTGAAACATATGGAATGAATTTGAAGGAATGTGATAAATCAATTTGATCCTAACCATTGATTTATAAATTTAGAGATTAAGAGTTATTTAATTCAACTATGACTGAAGTTAGAAACGTGTGGAACATCATTTAAGGATCGAATCCACTAAGAGTGAGGGGGGATATATGATAATAGGTAATTTTTAGCTAGATATAGTTTCATGTGAGATGAGGCCCATAATTTAGGTATGTTTTTTAAAAATATTGGGTTTATTAAAGGATAAAAATACACCACATGTCAAAGAAAATTCCCTTTAAAAATGAATTGATCTCATCCCAGTGATTAGAGGGTGATGTTTCTATGAATACCATTGGAGGATATTGTTAAAACAATCTTAATAAAGAGTTAATCACATTATTATTGGAAGAAATAATTAAAAAATGTGGATGTTAATTATGCATCATATATAGATTTATTTGATATATTTTATGTCATATTTCTATACTATTCTTTAATAGAACTATAAGTATATAATCTGATTCCATCCATATTTAATCACTGCATGGAGAGAGTGGAAAAGGAGCGACCCTTGGGTGAGGATCCCATGTTACCTAAATATTTTATAAGTGAAAATTTATTTGGGTTGGAGTGACCAATACCAAGATATTATATCCAATAAAAATTGCATTATTAGTTGATTTTAGTAAACCATAACATCATAATGTGTATGATCCTCATATGTATCCCTATATGTAAAAATCAATTAAAATACTTGTGTATCTATGTGTTTTAAATTATTAATATATTTTATATTTTTGATGTGGATGAATTCAAATGAGAAATAGATTTAAAAGTGTCCCTAATAACATGATATAAAGATACGATGGAAAGTGAGGGTTAAGTTTAAAGATAAAATATTTGAATTGTACATCACCTTGATTAAAAACCTTCTTAGGGTACCTTGAGACTCATATAATATCCCATTGTTCCCAACAATTACCTTCTTGTTTCTCTTACTGATTTATTAATGTTTTAAAAATGTGATAATTTATTTTCAACTTGTAAGATCTTGAAAAATATGTTTTTAATATGTATTTTCATTTTTACACCTACGAGGGATGTTCATGGGCATGTATTCACTTTTTATCAATGAAAAATTAGTTTTGGAGAGTTTAAAAATTATAATTCTATATACGATTCTCAAAAATAGTAACAAAACCTCACCTAATTATTATAGCTCTCTCTCCCCTTTTCCAGAGTATAATGAATCATATAGTTTTTTTGAATTTGACATGTAATCTTATCACTCACAATTTTTTTCCTTTAATTTACATTTACTACTATATAATATTTGGTATCAATGAAAAATTTAATATCATGAAAAAATAATATGTTTCAATAAGGTTAACATTAGATCGAGAAAAAATTCTCAACCTCAAGTGAAGGTAAGAAAAAATATATCAAATGTAAGAAAATGTATTGGGGAAATTTTATCTTTTTTATAGTCTTTGAAAATATGAATATACTAAAAGTTTTCCAAGTGACATGATGGTATGTTGATTATGATGTCAGGAGGTGAAAAATTTAATAAAGAGATAATTACATTATGGTGATGAAGGAAATAAAGAAACATGATAAAATTGAAAAATTAAAAATTTCTCCCTTTAAGGGTATAAAAACCACCTAATAAATATTTAGAGTGAGTTTAATGTGTAGAGAATTTTTTTTGAATGTAAGAACTATTTTGAAAAAACATGTTTTTTTCCTTATAATTTATTGATTATGAAAATTTATTCTAGGAAAATATGAAATCACAATAAAAAAGAGATGGTGAATGTAACCGTACATACCTTCCCAGCCAATTACTTTTCCAGTTTGGGCATTTAGAGGAGGTATGAAGGATTTGGAGTTGTAGTTGTGTAGAAACAGGTGGTTTAAAGTGTAAAAGGGGGGTTTATGACATAAGTTTTTGTTTTACGGCTTATCAAGCTAGTGGTTTATGGCTTGTGTTTGGCAGGGGAATACCATGTGAAATGTGTTTACACTACAATAAAGGGATTTATGCTGTAAGTTTATTCTAGCCTAATGTGCCATGTTTTTTTTGGAAAACCAAAGTTTGAGGGTTTACTTTGTAAGAGTGTAGTTTATGACATAATTATTACATAGCCCATGAAATTTACGGTGTAAAAGTATAATTCATTCCATAAATCAGGTGAGTTAAAGTTCATATATATACCTATTTTAGACAATATTCTCTTCATTTGGCTGATTCTTCTCAGTTTCGAGAAAACCCTAGACATTTTTTAGAGATCTTTCATCCCCCTTACTTCAACATCTAACTGTGGGTTCCGGTGATCGAGTTATGGTGATCAATGTTAAAAAATTACCCCTATTGTTTTTCTTCCATTCTTCCTCCAAAGATTCATTACAATGATGTTTCTTTGGTTTGGAGAAGGTTTGGTATGCATTTTTATAATATTTTAATGCAATATAGGTTGATTCGTGGTTTCCCTCATATGCTTGTGAGTAGTGAGTTGTTTCTTCTTTACCCTGTGGTGCACAATTAGATCAAAAACCTTTCCTGAGGTAGGGGATCCTTATTCTCACCCGTTTACATGTTATGTTTTGGATTTTCATGATTCTTCATTCCTTTGGGTGCATAGTAAGGGTTGTAATAATAAATATAATTAATTGGAATGTATGAAATTGATGGGTATGGGGAGATATTGCATGATTTTCTGTTTTGATAGATGTTGATGATATTGTGCATGCTTGTTACCAATACTAAAAATAATGGTTGTTGGAAGAAATGTTTGATTTGTAAATGATATATGCTGATATAATTGCTATTTTTTTGTGTGATATCACCTTTAATAGGCTAAATAATTTATATTTGGCTAATAATTGGTTGCCTATAGAATCTGGTTTGTATGATAATACCCATGCTAAATAAATAAGTAATGTGATAAAAGCCCCTAAATAATTGTGGAATCTAGAATGTGTTTCTATGATGTGAGGTTGTGATTGTTGTGTTGCCTTGTGTGGTTTGGGATGTTGTTCAGTGATAGTGGTGATTAAATGATTTGTGTAGTGTGTGGGGGATATGATGTGCAACAATGGTTGGTTGGCATGGATGAGATACGAGAAATTGTATGATTTGGTGCGTAGAGGTTGTGATGTAAGGTTTTGGTACATGGTGGGTGTGGTGCGCAATGGTTTGGACGTAGAGTGGTGATAACGTGTGGTAGTGAAGCGTGGTTCTTTTTGTGAAATATTTTTGTTATGAGACATGGTGGGGATGTATGATATGTGGTTTCTATGGTTATTTGGCTTGGGTGTTGTGGTGTGGTGATGATGGTGGATTTGTGGTGATGTGGTAGTGGTTGTGTGAGATGTAAGAGTTGTTGTGAGGTGTAGTTTTTTAAGTATCCTAGTTAACCATGGAGATATTATGATGCCAAATGAAATTACATGGTTTGGTAAATTAATAAATAATGGGATGATAATTGATGTGTGGTAAATGTATTAAATAAATTGAACGAAATATGGGCTATGTAAATGAGAATGAAGTGTCTTAGTAATGAAATTTAGTGAAAGTTATTATATTAAGAAAGTGGTGAAACCTGTAATTGAAAGTAGGGATATGTGTTGCTGTGTGTGGTGGTGGTGTGGCGTGTTTCATACAATTCTGGCATTGGTTGTGATGGTTGATCTGTTGTACGATTGTGGTGATGTGGTGTGAATTGTTCAGTTTTTGTGAACCCATAGGTTGGTTATGGTGTTAATACCCAAACTCATTATACATAAATATTACAACTTAACATATTAATATTCATTACACAACATAATGATCCATGTCATAATCATTTAGGTCTCGTGCCCTTAGAAACTCAGATACATAAAAAAATGGTTCATAAGAGAGCTATATCATCTCCCACTAAGTTCTTAATAACTAGCACCCTTCTTAGACATAACATACATAATACCTTTCTTCATAACCTAGGGAATATAAACATAAGAAAGGGTGAGATCAGATGCTCATTAAGGGTAAAAAGGAGAGATATCAATATATTGCAAGCATAAGGGCAACATGAGAATAACATATGAAAACCATACCCTTCATATCATATATCATAAAATCGAGTCATGGAATAAATCTTGGTATTTCATAATACATGAATCATAAAGTGATAAAATAACATGAGCCATCAGATCATAACATTAGTATAAAATATAGATTTTTGGTATACACATAAGCATATAAAATAATTTCCTTAGTATTCATGGTTCATTACCAAAACTATCAAAGTGGAATGGGTTCACTCCCAAAACCATCATAGTATTCAAGGTTCACTCCTAAAACTATCATAGTAGAAAAAGTTCCTTACTAAATTGGGTTCACTCACTATTTTAGTTCTATTTATCTCATGAGATATCAATATTTATCCAATGCATTAAAGGGAGATATAGGTCCCACCCATCTCATAATGAAATTCATACATACATGTGCCACAAGATCATAAAAAATTCATCATATCAGGACCCGTGAAAGAGAATGAATTTCATAAAATTTTTATTATATTATAACCTATGAAATAGAAACAGGTTTCATAATCATTTCATCATTTCATCATAGCATAGCCCATAGAAAAAGAAGTGGGTTTCATAAGCATTTTATCATGGTGTAACCCGTGTAAAAGTAATAGTTTTCATAAAAATCTTATCATCATAAACATAAACCATTTAGAAAAATAATAAGAATGGTATCCCTGCATTATATCCCTAATAAATCATAAGTAACATCAAAGGATTTCATGTTAGATGGAAAATTATTTTGAAAGATCATTTAAAAAATTTCTTGAAGAAAATAACATTTCTTTTAAAATAAATTTTTAAATATAAAAATTCATAAAATATTTTGGAAATACTTTTATTTTAAAATAAATTTTTAAACTTATAAAGAAATATTTAAAAAATTGAGTGTTCATGACAATGGTAAATCCTATTCATGACGTACACGTTAAAATAAATATTCTTTTCACATTTTTGGTAAAAGAAAAATGAGCCTTGTTTTGAAAATGACATGAAGATTCCTTTTAAAACATTTTTAAAAAGTAAAAAAAGGTAAAAATTACTTTAAAAAAATTTTGGAGAATAATAAAACTTTATTTAAGTCATTTTTAGAAAATATGGACATATAAGAAAAAGGTTTTAAACTGAAGAGAGAAATAAAATCAGTTTTCTTTAAAAAAATTCTTTTAGAATATTGAGAGCATAAAGAGAGAAAAATTAAGAGAAACCATATATTATCAAGGAATAAATATATTAGGATAAATTTAATGAATTTACTTATATACGTATGATAATATTTCATCATCTAAATCATAATCATAAACAATCCTGATAAATAATGAGATTGTAACATTAAACCCTTACTATTTTGGTAACTTTTGAAACATAAGAACCATGCAGTAATAAATTCAAATAAAAATTTAAATATCATGAAAATAAGGAGATTCATGATATAAAATATCAAAAGGGCATTAAATACACCTCATAAAATAATATGGGTGTATAACATAACATATGTCCCAAAGAAGACAATTTAAGACGAGAAACCCTTAGAATGATCATAACGTTGAAGTGATAATTAATAAATGAATTGATTATGTGTATAAATTATAAATCCACATAAAATAAGTTTAAATAAAAAATAATATAACAAAAATTCATTACATACATAATCATATAATATCAAAGACAATGAATAAGTAATATAACCCAATGAAAAGAAATCGAGTAATGAAATTCCTTACCACTTGGTAAGTTTCAATTCAAATAAAATTGGATGAAATAATTGAAATTGAAACATAAAATTCCATGATTTTTAAAGGATTAATTATACTACATATAAAATGGGAAGCATATACACCATATAAAATAAATTTGGTACATGACATCAAAATATGCCCCAATGAAGGGAAATTGAGACAAAGTCTCTTATATTAAGTTTAGACTTCCTTTATACATATTAGAAACTCCTATATAATAAATATAGGTTTATTATAAATCTATTAAAGAACCATAATAATATTTATAATACCATATATTATTTACTTATGACATTTTATTACCCATTTATTAACAATTCCTTGTTCAAATCATGTTTCAGGTAATAACTGCTTCGTTTTTCATGTATGTTTTGGTTTGGTATATTTGGTCATTTAATTTTGATCATGGTTACATAATATAAATAATTTTAAACAAGATATAAATATAATATATATGAATTATATATTTATTTAGAGTAATCCATTAAATTTAGATATATAAAATGAATTACACCGATCATGGAGACAATAGACTGTACGTACGCATGAATGTCATTTCCATTTTATTGATGGATGAAATGAGAAAAGGTAAATAATATATTACCTTTATATAATTATTTTTTTTCATATATATCTCATATTTTCATTAAATTTATCTTTATTACCTTCTATGTAAAAGTGTAAGTAAAAAATAAATCACATCACTTCGCGAGTCATTAGTACTCTGTACACATGAGTGACGTTATTGTATTCCCATGAAATGAAAAGTAAAAAGGTATATGTGATATAATAATTAAATAGTTATAATTATTTAATTAATATAATATAAATATGTTAAATACATCATTATAACTAGTTTTGAGAAGTGGTGATGTAAAAAAAATTACATTAGTTTGCGAGGCGATAGTCCATTGCACACATGATCAACAATTTAATTTCCCATTTGACAGAAGAGGAGATAGATTCAAGTCATGATATTAACATAATAACATACTAGTATATGTTATATACTGGTGTTATTATACTATCATAGTTTAATAATATTTTAAGTAGGTGGAAGAATAAATAAAACAAAAACACAAGTTTAAGAATTTTACCTCTTCTTCAGAGAACCCCTTTAGGTTTATACCTAAAGCCTTATTAAGGGGGTTTAATAATAAAAATAAGTAATATAGTATGTGGGGAGGGGATTAAGTAAAGTATTTGGGAAGATATTGGCTGAACCAAATGGTTTTGGAAGTGTGATAAGAGAGGAGAGTGAGCGCCCTTTTATAAGTGGGGGAGAGGACACACATGAAATTTTCAAAAAGAACAAAGCGTATCCATGTTTTTAAGATACGAAAAACTTAAAAAATGGGTAATTATCAAACCTTAGTGGTGATAAGGTCGAAATATTTCTAGAAAATGGGTTTTGGACAAGTTTATTGGTCATTCTACCCCTTATCCTTTTAGTTTAACCCCCTAATAAACATGTTTTAACCTTAACCAAGATAATTATTTTTTACTATTTTTACTATTCATTAAGGTAAAAATTTAAGTTGGAATTATTAAATAATATTAAATATAATTATTAAAAATATGGAAACCATTTTTACAAATTTACTTTATAGAAGTGGAAAAATTTAATTTAAAATTAAATTTGCAGACTCGATGAAAAGCTGTTTAAGGTATACCCATGGTTTTGGAAAAAACCTTGGGTATAGGTCACACCTATACCCACGATTTTGAAAAAAATATGGGTATGAGGTTATTCTAAAGACTCATACACAATTTTTTTCGAAAAATCATGGGTATAAGTCACACCTATACCCATAATTTTTCAAAAACCATGGGTATAGGGTTTGGTTCAGGACCTATACCCACAGTTCTCCAAAAAAACATGGGTATAGGTCAAACCTATACCCACGGTTCTCAAAAAATGGAAGGCATAGGTCATCCCTATAGCCATGAACTTATAAAACCATGGATATATATTTTTCATGCAATCATGGAAAAGGAAAAAATTCTATGGGGAAAAAAATTTCACTGGAAAACCTTTTTCCATGGCTTTCCACCTATAGCCACAGTTTAGAAAAATATATATAAGTAAATATATATTTATATATTTATTATTGTATGTGGTGTATTGGTTATGTGAATAGATTTTATAGAGGCGGTCTAGGGTTTGAATTTGATGTCAGATTTTTTTTAAATCCTATAGCCACTGTTTCAGAATTTTGGGTATATGGTTATTGACACAGTGAACAATTTTCCAAACACATATTCCCACGGTTCATAACCATGGGTATAGAATTTTCAAATTGTAGATATAGTTCATAGTTATACTGATAGATTAAGCTTCCATGGTTCTCTAAACCATGGTCATATCCCATATCCATGGTTTTATGGGTTATACCCATGGTTCCAAACCAGGGGTATAAGGTAATTTTCTAGTACTAGAGAAAATTTTCAAATTTTTTAAAAGGTTTCATATAAAAATTCAATATGAAATTAATTAAAATGAAATAAATTGTATTAATTATAATATAATTAATATAATTTTACATCTAAAACCATTTTAAAATAAAATAGAACCTTATAAATTTATTAAACAAGAATACATTTTTCAATAAAAAAGAGTATTTTCACTATTCATTAAAAGATTAATGTTTTTAGAAAATTATAAAAAATTCACCCTAAGATAATTTTAAAATTATGATTTAAAAATTAATTTTATTTTTAAAAAAAATTTCTAAAATTTTAAAAAATAATTATAAAATAAGGGTGAAAAACGTGATGAAAAATAATTTTTATGAAAAATGCATTTTTTCAAGAAAAAGATGATTTATATTAATTCTATGACTATTAATATTCATTATTTGAATTTAAATTAATATATATTGATATATAATCTAAAAATTTCATTTATATCATTCCTCATTAGGGTTTATTTTAGTTAATTAAAATGGAAAAAATATGCACTTAAAAATAGTCTTTAGAAAAAAATGCATTTTTGGGTATAAAAATAGATTTATACTAAAATCATGAAAATTACTAATAAAAATGAAATTAATTATATTATTGTAAAAAATGGATCACATTTTACTTTTTTACCAAATCTAAAATACTTTTGATCTTTAAATTGCTTGATTTAATAAAAAGAAATGACAGTATTCACAAAAATGATATTTTCACTAACAACCCAATCCTTTCAGAAAATTCCAAAAATTTCACCATAAGATAATTTTGATATGATGTTTTCAAAATTTTATAATTTTTATAAAATAAAATTAATAAAAGTGGTATAAACTAAATATATTATCTATATATAAAAGTAACAAATTTGTTTTTTGAAAGAAATGTATTTTTAAAGCATAAAATTCCTTTCACTGAAAATTGTGTGCTTATTTAATAATAATTAATCAATAAATTTTAATTTATTATGAACCGTATATATATTTTCTAATGTGGTTCATTATAAATCATAATTGTGTGTAATTTAAGATATCAAATAAATTAAATTTATTTTTAAAAAATATTTCATAAATTCTCAGGGTGTTACATTCTACCCCACTTCAAAAAATTGCATCCTTGCAATTTGAACTTGATATCAATAATAAAGGGGTTGAAATTTGAAAATCCTTTTATGGAAAACCTACATTATAAAAGTGTTGATAGAACTTATTATGAAAAATAATGGTAAATAGAAATACAATGGTCATCTGTAATGACACATAACTAGGTTTCTAAATAGGAAGAAATTAGTGGGGAGTGAAGATATGTACATGGAAGAAAATTAATTTACATAGACCATTGATAAAAATAAATTAAATGATCATGATAAAGTTAATGACCAAAAAACTATAAATATTTAATGACTTAGAAGACTATTCATTCATTAAAAATAAAGGTAAATGTATAAATTTTTTATTTTAATTTCCTTTTCCTAAAGTTGAGGAATTTTCATGAGAAGATATATTTACTTGATTTAATTATATTTAATAACAACAATATCATCCTTTGGTTGTTCTATGCTAAATTTTCACTTCATCTCTTACTTTAAGAAATGAAGATTAATTTTTCATGCATGAAGCACTAGTTAATCATATGATCTATAAAATAATGATAATTCATTCCTTCTATATTTGGTTATTATCAAAAAAATTATTTACACAAGCTATCCAATATGAATAAATATTTATATTGTGAAATAATACATTAATATCTAAAACATCATCTAAAGTTCAACTTAAACCATTCCATAAATGGTTAAACTTAAGACCCTTATAAAATTTAAAATTTATAAATAAGGTTTCTAAATTTACCAAAATTAACTTAACACTAATCCCTCAAACATTATAAAGTAGCTCTTAATTTTCACATACCAAATATGTGAACAACTTGGTCATATATTCCCTTGAAACATGGTGATAACTAGAATTACCATAAAATATAAATTCTTCCTTATTCCTTAAATAAAAAAACAAATTATTGAATATATCCCATAAATCCAATAATGATGTAAAATACATCAATGATAACATAAGATACTTTGTCAAAAAATCATTATTCAGTTCCAAGGTCATCAATACTTTCCAATTTACTTTATCCATATCAATCACCTCTTTATCCAAACAATTATCTCAACATAAAAAACATATTAAGGGTTATATTACCTTAATCATGTTTTTTCCTATAAAATATCAACTTTCCATAAATTTTCTAGGTCATTAGTCCCATTAAACATATTATTGGGAATCCTTAATGAAAAACTACTAAGGAATAATCCATTGATGTTTCATGATTTTAATGACCAAAATACCACTGATAAAAATTATTCTACAATATAATTATTTGAATCCCAATACATAAACACATCAATCATTCCAATTTATTCATACACAATTAACCAATCTTTGTTATATTATTCCTTAACACATATTTTATTTCACATGTCATTTGTAATCTATTAAATAATAAAAAAAACCTTTAATCACAAAAAATTGCTGATCCTCTTATTTAGTTTTCCCATTAGTACATCAATTTTCATATTTCCCATAATTTCCACATTTAAAACATTAATCAATTGATAATACCTTATGGAGACCAATATCCCTATCCATTGCATTAAGTAAAGTTTTCCTTTTACCTTGAAAATTTCTCACTTTGTTACCTTATTTTCCATACATAAAACATATTCTTGTTCCCTTGAGATATTACCTTGAGTGCTTCTTCCCACATTCTAAACATATAAAAATCTCGATCATATTTCCTCCATGGTCTCCACCACCCAAGCCCTCATAAAACTCTATCCTTCTCTTATTTGGTGAGTCCAAGAGCTGGTTAAGGTGAAAATTGTTAATCATATATTATGATAACTGATTATAAATAATCACAATATCCTTAAATCCAGTAATAATTCAATTTGGTTTATCTTTAACACATTTTTTATCATATTTAAGTTAACCTAGTTCCTTATGGTTCCCTATAATGACTAAAACCAAAAGGCATAGTGTAAAAAACAATAATCATAGTGGGAAACCACATAGTCATGAAAAATAAATTATAGGATGCCTGAATCATGAAACAATATTTTCAATCTATGTAACCTTAAGCTTAACTTAGGTCATTATTCAAATCCTTCATGATGTCTCATAAAGAGTTTGTAAATTCCCAAAGAACATCCCTTAGGAGTTTTAAAATAGGTGTGTAGTAAGACCCATTTTTGTATACCAGGCAATGCTCGAGTATATCTCAACACAAATTTTTTAGAGTTATTACCCCTAGGTACATCTGTGCTAGAACCACGTCCAATTATAGTATCCAGATAAGGATGTAATTTCTTGGAAAAAAATCGCTCTATCCTTCACTAATATTCCAGTATATTTTTCTATATATAGAATTATCCTTATACTTATCTGTATACATATCCCTAGGTATATCAATAAATTTTTCTCATCCTAGTTTCAAAAGGTTAGCTAAACATTACTCTAATACCAACTATAAAGACCCAAACTTATCATACATAAATATTACATCTTAATAGATGAATATTAATTACATAACATAACAATCCACACCCTAATTATTTAGTTCTAGTTCCTTTGGAAACTATGATACATAAAAAACTGGTTTATAAGTGAGCTATATCATCTCTCACTAAGTTCTTCAAAACTATCAACATTCTTATACATATCATACATAATACCTTTCTTCATAACCTGGGGAAAGAAAACATAAGAAAGGGTGATATCAGATGTATAGTAATGGTAAAAAAGGTATATATCAACATATCATGATCATAAGGGTATGAGAACATGAGAATAACATTTGAAAACCATACCCTACATATCACAGTTAATAAACTTGAGTCATGGAATAAATCTTGGCATTTCATAAGTCATGAATCATAAAGGGATCAAAGAGCATGATCCATGATATCATAACATTAGTATAAGATATATATTTGTGGTATAAAAATAAGTATAGAAAATAATTTCCTTAGTAGTTAGGGCTCATTTCCAAAACTATCATAGTGGAATGAGTTCACTCCCCAGACCATCATAGTAGTCAAAGATCACTCTCAAGAATATAATAATGGATAAAGTCCCTTACTGAATTGGGTTCACTCCCCATTCAAGTACTATTTATCTCATGAGATATCAATATTTATCGAATGAATTGGAGGGATATATAGGTTCCACCCATCACATAATGAAATTCATACATACATATGCCACAAGATCATAACACATTCATCATATCAAAACCAACAAAATGAAATGGGTTTCAGAAACATTTCATCAGAGCATCACCTTTAGAAAAACAGGTTTCATAATCATTTTATCATTTCATTATATAATAAACCATGAAAAAATAAGTGGGTTTTATAAGAATTTTATCATGGTGTAACCCATAGAAGAGAAACGGGTTTCATAAACATCTTTTCATCATAAACATAAAAAATTAAAAGAAAGAATAAGAATGGTATCCTTGGATCATATCTCTAATAAATTATAAATAAAATTAAACCATGTCATCTTATATGGAAAATTATTTTGAAAGATCACTTGTAACATTTCTTTAGGAAAATAACCTTTCTTTGAAAATCAATTTTTAAAACTAAAAATTCATAATTTTTTTTGAAAATAATTTAACGACATGAAGATTACTTTTAATACATTATTTTAAAATTTGAAATGAGTAAAAATGAATTTAAAAAATCTTTGTATAATAATAAAACTTTCTTTAAATATTTTTTTAGAAAACATAGACATGGAAGAAAAAGTATTTTCAATCGAAGAGAGAAATAAAGCTGGTTTTCTTTAAAAAAATTATTTTGGAATATTGAGAGCATAAAGAGAGAAAAATGAAGGGAAAAAATGAATTCTAAAGGAATAAAAATAGGACAATAAATTTAATTAATTAATTTATAGATATATCATAATATTTCATCATAAAAATCATAATCTTAAATAATCCTTATAAATAATGTGATTGTAACATCAAACCCTTACTATTTTGGTAAATTTTGAATCATAATACCCATGAAATAATAACTTAAAATGAAAATTTAAATATCATGAACATAAGTATATTCATGATATAACATATAAAAGGTTAATTAGACACTCCTCATTAAATAATATAGGTGTATAACATAACATATGTCCCAAAGAAGAAAATTTGAGACAAGCAACCCTTAAAATGATCATAACGTTAAAGTGAGAATTAATTAATGAATAGATTATGTGTATCAACTATAAATCCACATAAAACAATTTTAAATTCAACATATGATAATAAAAATTCATTACACACATAATCTTAAAATATCATAGACAACAAAGAAGCAATATAACCCAATGAAAAGAAATTGAGTTATGAAATTCCTTACCGCTTGTTAACTTTCAGTTGAAATAAACTTGGATGAAACAATTAAAAATTGAAAGTTAAAATACCATGATTTATGAATGATTCATGATAATACATGTAAATTTGGTATTTTATACATCATATAAAATAAATTAGGTCCATATATTTAATCTATTTTTCTAAATTTCATTCACAGAAGTTGCAAAATATAATTTAAAATTAAGCCCGCAGACGTGACAGAAAGCTGTTTTCCAAAGAGAAAATTTTAAATAGTTTTAAAAGGTTTTATATCAAAATTTAATATAAAATTGATTACAATGAACTAAATTGGATTAATTATAATAAAATTTATCTAATTTTACCTTTAAAACCATTTAAAAATATGGAACCTTATAAATTCATTAAATAAAAAAGAAGTTTTCAATAAAAACTAGTATTTTTCACTATTCATCAAAAAATAAATCTTTTTAGAAAATTGAAAAAAATTATCCCTGATTTAATTTTTACACGATGATTTCAAAAATTAAGTTTATTTTTAAAAATAAATTTTCTAAACGTTTCAAAAATTAATTATAAAATAGATGTGCAAAAAGAGATGAAAAATGATTTTTAGAAAAATAAATTTATTTATGGAAAAGATGATTTAATATTAATTCTATGATTATTAATTTTCATTATATGAATTTAAATTAATATATATTGATATATAATATAAAAAATTCATTTATATAATTCCTAATTAGGGGTTATTTTAGTTAATTAAAATGGAAAAACATTATACACTTAAAAAAAAACTTTATAAAAATTGATTTTTTTGGTATAAAAATTGATTTATACCTAAATAATAAAAATTTATAATCCAAATGAAATTAATTAGATTATTATAATTAAAATGGATTATATTTCACTTTATTACCAAATCTGAAATACTATTGGTCTTTAAATTACTTGATTTAATGAAAGAAAATGATAGTATTCAAAAAAATGATATTTTCATTAAAAACCCAATCCTTTTAGGAAATTATAAAAATTTCATCATAAGTTAATTTTGATATGGTATTTTAAAAATGGTATAATTTTTATAAAATAAAACTACTAAAAGTGGTATAAACTAAATATATTATCCATGAAAAAATTAATGACACTCATTTTTGAAGCATAAAATGATTTTACTAAAGATTGTGTGCATATTTCATAAGAATTAATCAATAAATTTGTATTGATTAGTATATATATATATATATATATATATATATATATCTCCTAATGTGGTTCTTTAAAACTTGGGTTTTCATGTAATAAAATCTATCAAATAAATTAAATTTATTTTAATAAAATATTTCATAAAATCTTAGGGTGTTATATATGGTGTGCTATCTATATATCATGCATGTCTATGTTATTTCTATACACACCTCACCTGAGTTGGGTAACCTTATCAGCACTCAGATATTATGGGTTATAGATGTTTTCCCCAACATTGAGGATGGTGGTGATATAGATGGATGGATACCCCTCTTCCCTGCTCTTCATTCAGTAGTTATGGCCCAAGTGTCTTTACGAGAGATGTGCAGTTATGAACCAAGTGTCTTTGGGAGAGGCATGATGTGATGGAACAAGAGTCTTTAGGTGAGGTGTGATGTTATGTCCTAGTAGTATTTGAGCAAGCTGTGATATGATATGACTTTGATGTGATGATTCTTGATGCTAGCACTAGATGCTAGACTTTGTGAGGGTGGGGTAGGTAGGGATTCATCTTGACCCACATTAGAGAAGGATGGTTTATGATGTGATATGTATAGAAGGGATGGGAGAATGGGATGTTTGACATTGGGGAGTGAGAGAAAAAAATCAATGGGGAAGCATTAGTGGAGGACATTTCTTTATTATGATCTCAATGCTATATTATTATATTGGATATGTGATTTGGTAAGAAATCCATGGTGAGTTTGGGATTGGTTAGTTGACCTGTTTAGGTGCTTGTTGGTTCTTCTATTTGTTCACTGGATCATTTTAATGCTCTTTTAAAATGTGCACTTGAGACCTTGGGTATGATATTACTGAATATACTTGTATGATCACCCTACATATATAAAATATTTTTCAGGTTTCTGGAAGGAATTTGGGGATTGAGTTGGACATTACTAGCTTGGATTGGAGCTGTTGTTGAGTCACTATCATAGGATTTGTCTTTTGGTATATATTAGATACTTTTATATGTATCAATTTTAATTTATTTTATGTATTGTGGGACAATTTTTAGTTTACTTTTATATTATATAATGGAGTTTTTTGGTGGGTTTTTATCCTATATCCCGATCCTATTTCATTTATTGAGGGTAATGCCTTCCATATGTGATATTTTTACACCCCTAATGCTTGTTTCCAACCCAGGGTATACTGGAGGTAGGGATTATAGGTCATTATCTGTCTTCCTTGATTGTGGTTTCATTAGAGGCAGAAGGGCATGACAAATTAGGATAGGTAAGAAGTTTGAGGGTGATGGAACATCACACAAAAATTTACCTTTTCATTGATTATTATAATTTTTTTACATTAAATTATAGAATCTATGTCAAGGTGGTATATACATAGAATATTATGTTAAAAAAATGTAAATGTTAATTATTTTTTTGAATTGCAGAATCCACCAGGTCCACCAATTTAAATATTATTATAGATATTAAATAAAGATATATTTATTAATTTTTAAATTTTATCCCTTTATTTATATTGAACGTGTAATCAATATATTAATCAAAGTTGAATGATAATTTTATAGATATACTACGAGGTAGTTCTCAACTAGAAATTTTGATAACGAGGGTAAATTTTTTTACTTCAACACTTCCTTCTATGATAAACATGTTTAAGGAGTCTAAAAAATCCTTCTAAATATGGTAATGGAAAGTAAACAATTAATAATTTTGATAAACAATCACAAAAGAGTTGGGATGTAAAATATTTTAAAATCATTGGTTATGTAAATATTTCTTATTAAAGTCCAAATAAAATGGTGATAATCGTTAAAGTAGTAAAATATGAAATTGAAAAAAATATAAGGATGTGTTGGGTGAAAAGAAATGTATTTAAATAAGGTGTACTTAGATATAAAGTTTAAGAAGGGGATTTAATTATAATTCAATGAGTTTTGAATTCCCATTCATGGATTAAAAATAACTAGTGAAAATTTCTCTTTGATACTCAGTGAAAGATTCAAAAAAAAATATTTGGGGTTTGTAATTGATTATAGAAGTTAACTAATGTTTATTCCACTGCATTATTTTAAAAACTAAAATTAAAAACTATGACACATCTTGAACCATAAAAAACCATGTTGGTTAAACAAGAAATGGGAGTTAACCATATAAAAATAGGACATTATACTATTTTCACTTAGAAATTTATATAATAATATAGTATTGGGTGATAAAAAACTTCTAGATGTTGGACACTCACTACTGGTCATGCCTTGCGAAGTAAACAATGAAATTTTTAATGGTTATGTATTTTTTAACTATTCATGAAGATCGAAAGATATTTTTGAGGATTTATTTGATATGTCTAAATGTTTTAGAGGTCAATTGAGGTTGTTGGAATAAATATTTGAAGTATGTGTGGAAGTTATAGATTAATTATATACATGTAGGATAATGGAGGAATATTTTACAAGTATTGAATCAGAATGATAATCCTGTACTTTGGATTAAAGAGAAATAAAAAAGTAAATTCTTTAGAAGAGCACTCTATGAGTTTGGAAGAGTACTCAATGAGTTCAAAAGAGTACTCAGTGAGTTTAGAAGAGTACTCAGTGAGATAATAAGAGTAACTGGTAAGTTTTTGAGTGTATTAAAAGTTTTATTCAGAGTAATAAATAACTTTAAAAGAGTTATAGGAGTTTAGAAAATTAAATAGAAACTTTAGAATAGTAAAAAAAGAGTTTGAAATAGTTATAAAAATTCATAAAAGTGGAACAAAACTTTAGAGGTGTACTTAAAACTTCTAAAAGGAACTATAATAACTTTATAAGAGTAACTCAACACTTGGACTTTGTAATATTATCTTGTATACTTCATAATAAAAACTCTATGTCTAAAAGTTTGTGAAAATTTTGAATTGTATTAATTATGAATATATGAGAAATTCCAGAATAAATATTCAGAAGGGAAATAAAATCTAAAAATGATTACATATAAAAATATTCTAAAATATCATAACTTCTAGTCAAATCCATGATCTAATACAAGTTTCATAGAGATTTAAATATTAATTAATTGAGTGAATCATGGACCAAATTATTTGTGACTTAAAAATCTAATATTTTAAATCATTACTTGTGATTAATGCCACTATTTCTTAGGAATTAATTAGCCAAGGGAATTCCACATAACTGAGAATCAAGGTAATTTTCCACAAATAATTATGAAAATAATATTATCACTTATTTTAGGAATATAAAAGAGATGAAATGAATAGGAATGTATAGTTTGATAATTGAGAGGAGAAGCTGACACTTTACTGCATTGAAGAATTGTTGTATCAAATAAGAATAAACTAAATAATTTTAACCTATGCTAAAATAGTGATTTTAGAATGGGATGTGGAAATAATATCTGATTACTTACTATTTGAGTGCTTTCTAGTGGGGAGGAAGAAGATCATTATTTTCAGGCATGTTCTCATACATTGGATTATTATTCTGAAACAAGGAGAGTAGATAATATACATGTTGTCTATTAATAACCATCTGGCAGTTAAAGACCTTATCAGAAGAAGATCTTGTTATTTGATGACATGACAAACTAAAAATTATTGAAGATCTAGTTCAGCACCAATAACTTGGGAATAATTTTTAAAACTGATGGTTCTAGTATAAATAACACCCAATTATTTCTATTTTTATGTGAAATTAAAGGACATACACAACCTTTTTTTGTGATAGTATAGATAGCATAACAAGAGACAAGGAAGAACACTACCCATATCTTGTAATCTCTTTTGTTATAGTTATAATTTAGGTCTTTAATATATACCCAAACCTAGAAAGGATCAATCTCTCACATTTAGGTTGAAAATTGTAAACAATTGTTTCATGTTGTGTATTTATTCATTACTATTTAATATGAGGTGATAGAGAGTTTATATTGATTATATAAAGGCTATAAAGATTCATAAAGTTTTAAATTGATGAAAATTTATAAAAATCGATACCATTGATTCACCCTACCTCTTAGTGTCACTAAAAACGTCCTAATCACTTCAATTGGTTTCCAAGCTGACCAAGTTCCCTATGATATCCTACCCTTTTAAGAATAATTAATGGAAAACATGAATTTTATGGATGATAGGAGAGTTTCTATTTTTTATGGTAAAAAATTTAAATGTGGAAAACCAAATCGTTCCTCATTTTATATTATAATGTTTGAATGTTTTTGATTCCATGATAGTGGATTTTCCACCTCTTGGGAGAGATTATCCCATGACATTCGTAGATAAAATAAAAATGGAAGTAAATGAAAATTCCTAAAATGAAATTATATTTTCTTTACCAGATAAATCATACAATGAATTCATGGGGATAAAGACTATTAAAGAAATTTGTTACAAGATATAAAACATGTATGAAGGTAATTTCAAGATCACAAAATCCAAACTATATATTTAGAGAGCTAAATTTAGTGATTTTAGAATGTATATAGAAGAGAATAATACTATTGATGAATATTTCATTAGGGTGAATGAGATAGTTAGTCATATCATAGGATTTAAAGACAATATGGAATATTTTATCATTGTTAAAAAATTAATGATAAACTTTCCAAATATATTTGATCCCAATTTTTTTACTATATAAGAAAAGGAATAACTTTCCCTTGATGAGATACACAATATTCTTCTTAATTATAAAATTATTATTTTTTATTTTTTAAGAAAAAGGATAAAGAGGGTATATAATTCAAAGACATGAATAAGTTTAAAATAAAAAAGAAGGAATTTTAATCGCCTAGTGATTGAAAATAATAATATAAAAATGATTAGAATAAAAAAATAATCACGGACTTTATCTCTAAAAATTTAAAAAAGGGGAAAAACATGTTTAAAGGAAAACTCTCTCTTAAGTTCTTCATGTGTGTGTGTATTGGATACTTTTCTGTATATTTTACAAATAAAAGGATTAAGGAGCATGGGGATGAAGATGTTTAATAGAGTCTAAGAATAAAGAATAAAGTAAGAGGTTCTAAAGAATATAAGAATAATGGTTAGGATAAAAGAAAATTTAAAATAAGAAAGAAAAAGAATTTTTTAAGAAATGGAGAAGATGAAAAGTATTCATCAAGAATTTATGAGGATAACTGTGTTGTTCATGCTAGTAATTTCATGGAATATATTGATAATAAATAAGAAATTTCAAGAATTTAAGAGTAAGGTGAAGAATCCTACATGGAATATATGTTGAAGGATGAACTAGAGTGTGCCTTAAAATGAACACAAAAATTAATATAAAAATAAAATATCTGAAGAAAGAGGTTATGGATGTGAAGAGATACAATGATGGATTCCAAAAAAATATAACGATCTTATTGAGGAAACCCCACTTCTGAAGGTAAATATTTCTGAAAAAGATAGAATGGTAGAGGTGTTTGAAAAGAATATTATTACTAAATATGTAGAACATAATATAGATAAGTCAAGGTATTTTAAGTATGGGAAGACCTTTAAAAAAATAAAATATAACTATGATAAATCCATGTATATAATTAAGTCATCATAGGATACTGAGAAATGAAGTAAAAAACCTTAGTTAAAAATTATACCTACAACACACCAAAATAATAAATCTACTTCCACCAATAGTGCAAGTTATAATGGGAAATTTAGAAAAAAATGGTTGGGAAAAAACTTATAAAAGAACACTTATATATAAAATAATACTGAAGGTAGATTTTATAATATAATTTCACCAAAATCAAAGCAAAATGAGGATGAAAATTCACCAATATATCAAGGAATAAATTCTAGGTAGACTCAATAGTTTTAGGGATGAACTTGTTTCAAAGGATACCATTGGAACTGTGGGGTTTTAGGGTATAAATAATATGATCAATGGTATAATATATCTATTCCATGGAATCAAATAAATTATGAATCAATGAGGATGTATCCTAAGAATAAAAGTATCAAGCCTACAAAGAAGAAGACAATGAATGAAAATCCATCCATGACAATGATTCAAAATAGTTTTTGATTATCTTTATAATATCTATGGAATATATGACTAGTAAGGGAACTATGAAGAGGATTTAATGAACCTAATTCTAGGAAAAAATAGGCTAGAGGATAAAATAATAATTAGAACATAAATAATATAAATAAGTCATTTATCAGGGAGGTACTACTGAAAGTTAATAATAAAAGAAATCCATTGATCCTTGATAGTGGCCACTCTTCTCATATGACCAGAGACACCAAGGTATTGAAAAATATTAAAGAAAATGATGGTGGTTTTGTGATCTTGGTTTATTAGATCTATCTGAATATTAAATTCATTGGAACAATTGAGTTTAAATCCTAAATACTGAAGTCAAAATATATTTTATTTATTGACGCTATTAAACATAAATTTCTATGTGTGAGTTTGTTGTGTGATAATTATAATGAATTTATTTTTAGAAGGAATACTTTACTCATAAAGATATCAAAGGATAGGAAAATTATTACCATAGGTGAAAGAACTAGTTTTAACCCTTTCCAAGTTGGGGACTCGAGCATTTCCTTCTATTTGAGTTCAAAATATGAGGACAAACTGTGACATAGAATATTGACTCAAAATTTTCAGGGAAGTTTAATAAATATTTCAAATGGATATGTGGTGATAAAATTACCTTATATCAAGAGAGAAATAGAGTAAATTTATGAAACATTCCAAAATGTAAAAATCACACAAGGAATCCATAAAAGCTTGGAAATTTAATCTATAAAGACACTTGAGTACATACATTCAAATATTTATAGACCTATGATATAGAAGTACACTTAGAGTGATATTTATTTCATCACTTTTACTGATTATTTTACTCTAATAATAAGTGTTATGTTCATAAATCTCATATCATAAGAAGTGGGTATGTTTAAAATTATAAGGATATCAGTTGATAAAGAATTAGGGACATGCATAAAGAAATACATATCTGAAAATGAGAATGGGTTTAAAAGTATATCATTTGAATATTCTCATTAAAATCACGGAATGAAAAATCAATATATAAATCCTTATATACCCCAAAAAATGGAGTATAATGTAGGAAAAATAGAAGTTTGGTAGAGATGTGGAGAACCATATTGGTAGAACACAACCTCTCAAAGTTCCAATGGAGGGAGGTAGTGTGTATAAATTTCCAAATTCAAAATAGGTTCTTATTGTGACCAAAATCTAACATGACCTCCTATGTGATTTGTTATAAGAATAATCCCATTATGGATTAATTTAGGGTATTTTTTAGTCCATGTCTTATAAATATTAAAAGTATAAAGCTTGGTAAGTTTGATGAGATGAATAAAGAATGTATCTTTTTGGGATATCTATCCAATGGAAAGGGATATAGATTTTGGAATAAAATAGTTCAGAAAGTGGTTGGATGTTATAATATAAAAATCATTAAAAATAAACCCAATATAAGTGTTCTAGATGTTGTGAATTTTGAGTATTTAGTTGAAGAAAATGATATTTTTTTAAAAAAATCATTAAGGAAAAGGCTGAGTTTGCACCACATATAACATATGTTGAATCTGACCAAACCTGTGATGAATATGAGGCTACTAAAAATTAAAAATAGATGTATTAGAAGTTACAAATCATATTTATTTATAAAATATCATTATAAATCATAGTACTCCTATTCAAATCAAAAGAAGACTGAGATGTGAGAATCAAACTACTTGAATTTATAAAATTGATTCACATTCAGTAGCTAAATCTTTCAATCATAGAGAATGGATTTAATTTATGAATGAGGAACTTTAAAAAATAGGGAATAATTCCACTTAGTATCATTTTCCTAGACCAAATGAAAAAAATATTATTGTAAACATGTGGTTTTTCAAAAATAAATTAAATGACAAGGGATAAGTCCTAAGGAGAAAGTATGTACTTGTTTGTAAAGGTTACTCATAATTTAATTTTGTTGATTTTTAATATAAGTAGAATAATATTTGTTGAATTTATAGATCATATAAAGTATAAAATATACCAGATGGATGTTAAATATACCTTCATGAATGATGATATAGAAGAATAATTTTATATTGACTAGCCCTAGTGATTCATTCCTAGAAATGATGGAACCTAGGTGATGATGGATTTGATTCATGTCATTTGGATTGTCTTTCGTACCTCTTCGGTTGTGGTGGCTGGGGTGTATTGTGGAGTGCGGCGGGGTTTTTCCAGGATGGCAGTTGATGGTGATGTTTGGAATCATGTATGCTTGGATCTTTTTAGAATTTTGTTGGGTTGGTTTTCGAGGCTCTGATTTTGAAGATTCAGCCGGACTTGACCTCGAGGAATAGGCCTCAGAGGCAGATTCAGAACAAGAAGTTCACTTTTTTAGGCTTCATGGAATTAAATGTTTGAGAGGGTATGGCATCAGCCATCAGATCGGGCCCGTGCTTTGTCACCGGACACTAGCTGTTGTACAGTCTTGTAATGGTGGAGAGCCTTATCATGTTTTAAATGCTGGGGAGAGGCTGATCAAAGGTGTAAGTCTGAGTTTTATTTTCTTGATCTTCGAGTCGTGTTTGTTTTATGTCCTTGATGTCTGTTTGGGTTTCCCCCCTTCTTCCCTTAAAAGGGGAATTATTATATAATAAAAAAATCTTAGGCCTACGGGCCATTGGAGGATGTATGGAAGAATCCAAGATAGTGTCTAAACCTATAATTTTTTTTAAAACTTTATAAGGATAATAGAGGAGAAAATGTAAATAAGAAGAAGTTCATAAAATATAAATCATAAGGATAGACTTGTTTGTAAAGGGTACTCATAATTTAATGTTGTTGATTTTTAAGATACATTTTCTCTTATTTCATGGTTGGTAGCTAGAATACTATTTGTTGAAGTTATAGATCATATACAGTATAAAATCTATTAGATGAATGTAAAATATAACTTCTTAAATAGTGATATAGAAGAAGAAGTTTATATTGTGTATCCTAAGTGATTCATTACTAACAATGATGGATCCAAGGAATGTAAGTTAAATAAGGCCATATATGGCTTAAGGTAAGCCCCCAAGTCCCGATACTCAAGGCCAGACAAATTCTTAATAGAATTCAAATATAAAAAATTAAAGGTGGAAAACAACCTTTACATAGAAGAGCTAGAGGTATGTACGCTAATTGTAATTGTATATGTTGATGACATCGTTTTTTCAGGTGATTAATAGAGTTCTTGTAAATATTTTTTAATAAATAATTAGTTTGATATGTACATAGTAGGATAAATAAGATATTTCTTAATGTGCTCGCTAGCTTGGAGAGACCGGGGCAGCAGCTTGTTGTTTATAATAGTATTGGGTCGCTTCCCATGGTCTGTATGTTGTTTTTCCAAGGGGATGATCTTGGCTTACACCACTTTTAGCCCCTCATGGGTTTTTGGTGCGTCTGTTGTGTGCCGATGGCCATTTAATTTTTAATAAAAAATAACTATTTTTCCAATATAGTGTCTAAACCTATACAATTTTGTTTAAAACTTCCTAAGAATAATGGAGGCGAAAATTTAAATCAGAAGGATTTCATAAAACTGATCAGTAGCTTTCTCTATCTTACTATTTCTAAAATTGAAATTATTTTTATAGTAAGTGTGTGGGATAATATGAAATTTATCTTAAGTAATAACACTTAATGGATACCAAGAGAGTCTTTAAATACATCAAAGGGACTTTAATCTTTGTACTACTATATAGAAAAAAGTACACCAACATCTATTTAGATTATTAATACTAGGAATAATCTATGTGAGTTTATATTGTAAGAAATATAACTCATACACATTGAGTACCAAACAGGCCGAATATATTTTTTCTATTAGTTATTATACACAAATGATCTAGATAACATATAAGTTTTATTATTTAAGGGTCTAGATTGAAGTACCTCTAAAAATTTCATGTGATAATAAAAATTCTATTGATCTTTCTAAAAATACTATGCAATATTCAAGATCAAATCACAATGACATCAAGTTTCACTTCATTAAAGAGAAGGTTTCTAATGGTGATATAAAAATGGAATTCATCCCTACCTAAGACCAACTTTATGATATTTTCAACAAGGAAAAAATAGGTTTTAGACTCTAAGGATGAACATGATTTCCTAGGCATTCCCTATCTCCTGAGGGACATTATAAAGAAACCCCCACTATGCTTTGGATGTGTTGTTAATGGGGGAGAAGAGGAAAAAATCTATATATTCCTTATTTTGGATCTAGAATTTGTTTTTAGGGTAGAAAGAGGAATACAATTAAAAGTTGAGAGTATTAGTTAAGGGGGAGAGCATTTAAATTAATTGGATAAACATTACTTCTCACCAAGGGATGAAATTCCCTCACAAACACTACTTTATCTAGTAATGTAGTGTTGAGATATTTATCTAAGAGAAAGGATATGATTTGATTTCTATCCACATGAGATGAGATGAGTGCTAAAGTTGAAAACAAATATAAAGGGAAATATTTTATTACTCAATGGAATTTTTAATTTTTTTATTTATTTTCAACTATTAATGAAGATAAAAGGAGGTTTTTGAAGATTCTTTTGAAGTGTTTGAATGTTTTAGAGATAAATTGAGGTGGTTGGAATAATTGTTTGAAGTATTTATGGAAGTTATATATTAATTCCTTACCTAAAGTATAATAGATTAATATTATCCAAGTATTAATTAGAAAGGGTAATCATATACTCTACATTGAATAAAAATGGTAAAAGTAATTCATCAAAATTGTATTCAGTGACTTCAAAAGAGTATTCAATGATTTTAGAAGAGTACTCAATGAGTTTATAAGAGTAATAAGTGAGATCAAAAGAGTAACCAGTGAGTTCATAAGAGTATTATAGGACTTTATAAGAGTAATAACCGACTTTAGAATAGTAATATTAGTTTAGAAGAGTAAATGGATAATTTTGAAGAGTAACAGAGGAGTTCAAAATAGTTAGATGAAAAAGTAGTTCATAACTTTAGAAGAGCACTTCATACTTCATAAGGTCACTATTCCAACTTCAAAAGAGTAACTCATCACTTAAACATTTTAATTGTATATTATATACTTTATAAGAGTAATTTTGTGTCTAAAAGTTTGTGATTTTTTTAATTTTTATAAGACTGAATATATAAGAAATTTTAGAATAAATATTTTGAAGGGAATTTAAATTAAATGATGCTTTGTTATACATAAATTATAAAATATCATAGTTTTTGGTCAAATCCATAACCCAAGACAAGATTTTTTAAGATTTAAATATAGATTATTTGAATTATTCATGAACCAAAATTCTTTGATATTTAAAATTAAAATATTTGAAATTATTAATTATGATCAATGCTGTTATTTCTTAGTAAATCTATGAACAAGGGAATTCCATACATCCAAGAATCAAGGAAATCTTCCATAAATAATTATGGAAATAATATTCACACTTATTATGGGAATATAAAAGGGTGGAAATGAAGATGATTGTATAATTCAAGAATTGAGAGGAGAAGCTGATACTTTACTGCATTGAAGATCGACTGTATAAAAGAAGAAAAAATTAAATAAGATCAACTTGTACTATATATGTGATTTTAGATTGGGTTAAGCAAATAATATTTGATTTCTAACCATTTGAGTGATTTCTAGTGACTAGGAAGAAGATCTTCATGTGTATTCATGCTCTCATTCTCTAGATGATTATTCTAAAGGACTAAGGAGAGAGGCTGATGTGCATGATATCCATTAATATCTATTTGGTAGTTAAAGACCTTATTTGAAGAATATATTATTATCTGATTCCATGAAATCCTATAAAGTACCGAAGATCTTGTTCACCATTAAGAGTGAGGGAATAATCATGAAGAATAGTGGTTCTAGTATAAATTACAACCCATTGTTATTGATTTTTATGAAATTCAAGGATTTACATTGCCCTTATTTTTTTCTAGCATATATATCTTATCAAAAGTCAAGGAAAACACTGCCCCTCTCTTTTAATATCTTTTATTATAATAATAATCTAGGTTTTATATCTTCACCTGAACCCATCAAGGAGTATTCTCTCACATTGAGGAAAAACCTTAAAAAAATCCTTGTTTGTTGTACATTATTCATTAATATTTCATATGAGGTGAGGGGGAGTTAATATTGAGTGAATAAATACTATAAAAATCATTAGAGGTTTAATTTTAGGAAAATTTATTAAAATTAGTACCATTGTTTCACCCCCTCTCAGTGGTACTAAAACTAATCTGGACTCTTCAATTTGAAAATTTAACTGGATAGTGATGTTCATCATTCTCAATAATACATATTTCAATAGAAAGGATGGGAATAAAATTATTTTGACACATTTTACCTCATAATAGGTATTTAATGGTCAAAAAAACATAAAAAATTGAATTAGATAAAAGATATTTGTAGAAACTCGGGTTTTTGTTTCTATCAAGATTTGGAATATTCCTACAAATAAGTCTAGAGCTAGGTGTGAAGACAGAGTGCGATTCCGAGGCCCAGTGTGCCCAAAACTAATTTTATAAAAATACTAAGTATTTTTATACTATGCACGTGGTGTGGAAAACCCGGATTCCAGTGGTGTATATGGAGAAATATAGTGAGGGTGGAGGCAGAACGGTGGTTTCCGGCTCCGGTACAGAGGATTCCAGCTCCGGTGCGGTGGTTTCTGGTGAGACAAGAAATGGTCCGGACAGAATTTTCTCAGGGTTCTTTAAACCATCATGACTCACAAAACGTAACTCAGATTTGCGATCCATTTGAAATGATGAGTTCCTTGCATTGAGAAGGACCTTTTGATTTTGCTTCAAAAATTTTATGAGTTGGGTTCTTGGCTCAGAGCTACAAAAGGTTGAAATAATAACAATATTTTATTATTATTCAACTTTGACCCACTGTAACTTCTGCATAGAGCATATGATTTATGTGTTGTCAATGACATTGTGATCCTGATAGTAAATTAGATGTTTCAAGATAGATTTCAGGTGATGGAACCGAGATTAGGGTGTGGACCCCACAAGGTTGAGATTAGGTGTTTACGGAGAAACGTGACTTTTCTGTCTCGTGTTCATTTTGGATGAACGAGTAGACAATATCATGCATTTTTCAAAGGGGATAATAATAGTGCAATCCGCTTGATGAGTTTCGGAATTGTGGTGCTGGCCCCATTCAGACTTGTTATGGTGAACAATACCTTTTTCACCGGTTAACCATTTCGGGCGAGTAAATAACCTATCCTGCATGTTTTTAGCGTAGAATACGATGGTAGCCTCATTTTGGACCTCGAAGGTATGAAATGTGGTGATATTGTGGGTCTCTTGGGTTATCAATGTTCGGACCTACAACGGTTAAGTGAACTCCCTTAGTTTGTTGCTATGAGTGTTTGTGTAGAATTACAACCCTAGTACGGGTTTTTGATCCCCTTGATATGATTATTTCAGATAGAGTTGTGGTATCCCTACAGTGATTCTAGAGTAGGATCCTCTAGCTTCGCTTACCTAGATCGGGTTCTTGGAATCACTGTGACTACTTATCCACAGGCGGTGATCCCCTATCTAGTAGTACAACCCCGTAGGGTTTGAGGTATCATCGGAAATATGATCCCCTATGTAGTGGGTAATTTTAGTAGGGTTGCAGTATCATTAGGTATATGATCCCCTACTCAACATGTGGTTTTCTGTAGGGTTGCAGTATCGTTGGTAATGTGATCCCCTACTTAGTGCATGGTTTTAGTAGGGTTTGTGGTATCATCAGTTTGATACCCTACTTAAAAATTTATACCAGATGGGGTTTTCAGCATCATTATGACCACCTTTACACGAGCGAAGATCCTCTATCTGAGTGATGTGTTCTTTGTACTGTCAGATCGGGTTGTGGTATCCCCCAACGAATCTTGGGAGTGACCCCCTATCTGTGAGATCTTGGAGTTACCAGAGTGGGTTCATGTATCCCCTAATAGACCCTTGGAGTGATCCCCTATTTGAAGAGTTTGGTGTTTCCGCTGTTTTAGAGTGGTGTTATTAGTGATGATGTCTGATGAGTGTGTTCTCTCAGATGGGCCATCTAGGATGGTGGTGTGAGGCCCAATAGAGTGTATCTCTTAGACGAGTGTCATCTAGGATGATAGAGCTCGTGGAGTGTGTTCTCCAGGTTTTGGTATGCCTTAGAGCCTCGAGTCGAATCTATCACTGGTTATGAGGTCGGAACCTCATGAGGCTTGGTGCCTGAGATGAGTATATCTGGATGTTCATGGTATATGTATGGGAATATACCTGAGCTGAGATGACTAGTCGTGATTAGACAAGGATAGTATCAAGAAAGAGTTTCTCTCTCATTTGGGTTCCCTCTGGCTGGGATGATCTGACTATTTACTTTCAGTTTCTCTCTTTTATTTTGGGGTTTTAGGGGTTCCTAATGAGTATTTTTATACACATCCCTTCACGGGCTTTGCTCGCACATGTTTTGTGTCTTGTGCAGACCACATGCCTTTTGATGGAGTCCCCAGAGGACCCAGAGCAGGCGGAGCTTAGTGAGCTTAATTGACCAAGGTGTTTACCAGAGCTATGTTGAGGATCTTTCCGGTGGGTTCTTTTGATAGTGATCCCCTCATTCTGATCAGGTTGGATGCTTTTGAAGTTTTATTTTGGCGGGGCATGTATTTTTCCTTTTGTACTTTTCGCTGTACTTTGGTTGTGGGTTAGATGTATGCATGCATTTATTTTCAGTTTTTATATATATCTCTACACTGTGTCTTAGAGGTGTTTATGGGTGTGTGTGTACAAGTACCTTAGGATAATGCCTCCCATGTGTGAGATAGCCTACTCAGCGCTAGTCACTAGCCCCTGGCCTATTGGAGGCGGGCTTGGGGAGTCACAGATCGAGACCCGTTGGGTCAGGACATGATAGAGTGGTATCAGATGAGGTTTCACCTTTGGGATCTCTGAGCATAGGTGGTCTAGATGTGAGTTTGGTTTGGGTTTCATAGAGGAAGTGTTAGGATGTTTTGAGTTTGGATCTCAGGCCAGGGACTCCAATGTTGGTGCAATGACTGACGTATCCATTCACCAGGACTCTAATAACCTTCCTTTTGACTTAGTACATTAGGACACTGATCACAGGGGAGTAATGATACATGTATCATATATGACTGGGTTTTGGGTTTTCCTTGTTCTTATTGAGTCAGGTCCCCAGATATACTCTTTGAACGTGGTGCGTCTTGACTGTCTTTCAGTATTCCTCTATGACGCCCACCAGTGAGGGTTCCATAGTGGGATTGTGGTGATGATCCACCCCGAGTAGAGGCTTTGGAGTAGGGTACAGGTTCTGAGGCTGGACCTCCAGGTGGTCTGCCAGTTAAGCCACCACCTGTTGAGCATCTGGTTGTGATGGCAGTGCAGGATGAGGATGCGGACAGGCTTAGTGCGCTGTGTGAGTTCCAAAGGCAGTGACCTCTATGGTACCGAGGTGAGCTGATGACTGGCTCGAAGTAGTCACCTGAGTTTTCTACTTGGTGAGGAAACCTCTAGATCAGATGGTGGTCCTAGTAGTAAGCCTTCTTCATGGTTCTGCTGGGTGATAGTGGAGTCAAGTGATGTAGTCTTACAATGAGGAGACACTCATGTGGGCGGAGTTTGAGCAGCTCTTCAGGGAAGAGTTCTATTCAGTGATGCAGAGGTCAGTGTGGATTCAGGAGATTCTATAACTTTGGAAGGATGGAATGACTGTGTTAGAGTACTTAGCGAGGTTAATAGACCTGTCGTGCTACTCCTTGGATATGGTTTGAGACCTGTTCTTTAGGGCTTTGACCTTCGAGCAGGGCCTATGGAGAGACATCTGGGAAGGTGTGGTGCCCTTGGGCCTACCCACCTATGCTGGAGTACTGGAGCGGGCCTTAGTGGTGGATAGCTTTCTAGCTGAGCAGATTTCTCCTGTTAGTGATGGGAACGTGGGATCTAAGACCTCAACATCTAGTTTAGTAGCTCATAGCCGACGATAGGCGCAAGGGTATGGACGTGCTCGATGCTTTAGAAGGTGACCCCAAGACAGAGGATCTAAGGCTCATGGCTCTCATGGCTCTCAGAACAATTTTGGCCAGTCACTGGAGAGGCAGTGTTATGATTGCGATGACCGGGGACATATTTCTAGAGATTTTCCAACCCACTGTGCTACTGAGAGGGAGCCGGTCGACAGGACGCCTTGGTTGAGGTAGCGCCTCCAGTATGAAGGTCCGTAGGGTAGCGTACGTGGTGACGGAGCTGGTGTAGCAGCGAGAGGTGGAAGGTGGTATGCGTTACCACCACCACCACCCCTAGGTGGTCCACACCGGGCTCAGGGAGCTGGAGGATGGGAGTGAGGAAAACTGAATTCCTTAGAGATTGTTGACCCCAAGGTTCCACAGATGGATAAAGGTACACTCTGTGTCCTTTCTACTTTATGCAGTAGTTTTTATAGACACTTTTAGGTGGTACTCTTTCCTTTCCGTTGCCTACTCAAGGTTTATTTAGGGTGTTGGTAAGATCCTATGTTGGTTTTGTTCGATGAGCTTCCAATGAAAAAGTAATAGGGATCCTTCCCCCATCGAGACACGTTTTTGTGACATGATTAAAACCGTATGGGTGAGTCAGTGCCGCCCAAAGCGGATAGTATCAAGGTGCAGAGGACGAGTCCCTCTGACTTATGTGTTTAGGGTAGGGTCGTGTGCTGGGGAGTTTGTGCGAAAGGCTTTGGGTTCCCCAGAGTGTGTGCTAGTTGTCATCAAAGGAACCCTTGGTGGTTTTTTGTTTTGGTGTTGGTGAACTCACTGGTGTGGGAGACCCAATTGAGAGTTCAATTTCTTTCCCTTGTGCTTATGGATTTTCAGGGAAGAAAAGTCCTAAGGTGGGGAGGATTTAGTGACTTGGGTTTTTGGCCCTATCAGGCTTTGGAATATTCCTATGAATAAGTCTAAAGCTAGGCATGAAGACGATGTGTGATTCTGAGGCCTGGTGTTCTCAGAATTAATTTTATAAAAATAATATGTATTTTTATACTATGCACATGGCACAGAAAACTCAGATTCCAGTGGTGGCCATTATAGAATCTAGAGAGGGAGGTGGTGGAATGGTGGTTTTCGGGTATGGCCTAGTAGATTCTGGCTCCATCATGGCGGTTTCTGGAGAGACAGGCGGTGGTCCAGCCAGAATTTTACGGGGGTTCTTTAAACCCCCATAACTCGCAAAACATAACTCCGATTTGTGAGCCATTTGAGGAGACGAATTCCTTACATTGATACATACCTTTTGATCTTGATTCAAGAATTTTATGAGTTGGGGGGCTACAAAATGTTGAAATAATAATAATATTTTATTATTATTCAACTTCAACCTACTGTAACTTTTGCACGAAGCGTCCAATTAACATTCCATCAATGGAATTGTGATCCTGATAGTAAAGAAGATGTTTCAAGATAGATTTAGGGTGATGAGAATGAGACCAGGTTGCGGAACCCATGAGGCTGGGTTTGGGAATTTACGGAGAAACATGAATTTTCCATCTGGTGTCTATTTTGGATGAACGGGTAGATGATCTCTTGAATTTTTCAGAGGGGATCAAAACAGTGCGATCTGCTTGATGAGTTTTGGAATTGTGGTGTGGACCCCACTCAAACTTGTTATGGTGAACAATACCTTTTTCACTAGTTGACCATTTCAGGTGAGTAAATAGCCTATCCTGCATGTTTTTCTGCATAGAACACAATGGTAGCCTTGTTTTGGACCTCAAAGGTATGCAGTGTGGTGATGTTGTGGGTCGCTTGGGTTAGTAATGTTCAGACTATAAGTGTTTGAGTGAAATCCCATGGTTTGTTCCTATGAGGGTTCATGTGGCATTACAACCCCAGTATGGGTTTGTGATCCCCTTGATAGGATGATTTCAGATAGAGTTGTGGTATCTCTCCAGTGAGTCTGGAGTAGGATCCTCTAGATTCGCTTCCCTAGATTAGGTTCTTGGTATTGCTATGACCGCTTATCCACGGGTGGTGATTCCCTATCTAGTAGGAAAACCCCATAGGGTTTGAGCTATCATCGGGAATATGATCCCCTACGCAATGGGATCTTTTAGTAGGGTTGCAGTATCATCAGGTATACAATCCCCTACTCAACGTGTGGTTTTCTGTAGGGTTACAGTATCATCGGTAATGTGATCCCCTAATCAGTGCGTGGTTTCAATAGGGTTTGTGGTATCTTCATTTTGATCCCCTACTTTGAAAGTTATACTAGATGGGGTTTCTAGAATTGTCCTGAACACCTTTACACGGGCCACGATCCTCTATCTGAGTGATGTTTTTTTTGGACTGTCAAATCAGGTTGTGGTATCCCCCAGTGGATCCTGGGAGTGATCCCCTATTTTTGATATCTTTGAGTTACCAGAGTGGGTTCATGTATCCCCTAGCAGACCCTAGGAGTGATCCCCTATCTGAGGATTTTGGTGTTTTTACTGTTTTAGTGTGGTGTTCTTAGTGATTATGTCTGATGAGCATGCTCTCTTAGATGGGAAATCTAGGATAGTGGTGTGAGGCCTTATAGAGTGTATCTCTCGGACGAGTGTCATCTGGGATGGCAAAGCTTGTGGATTGTGTTCTCCTGGTTTGGTTATTCCTTAGAGCCTTGAGACGAATCTATCACTAGTTATGAGGTAAGAACCTCACGAGGCTTGGTGCCTGAGACAAGTATATCTAGATGTTCATGGTATATGTATGGGAATATACCTGAGCTAAGCTAACTAGTCATGATTAGCTGAGGATAGTCTCGAGATAGAGTTTCTCTCTCGTTTGGGTTCCCTATGGCTGGGATGAGCTGACTGTTTCCTTTTAGTTGCTCTATTTTATTTTAGGGTTTTCAGGGTTCCTATTGAGTATTTTTAAACTCACCCCTACACGGGATTTTCCTGCACATGTTTTGTGTCTTGTGAAGACCACAAGCCTTTCAACGGAGTCCCAGGAGGACCCAGAGCAGGCAGATCTTAGTGAGGTTGACCGATCGGGGTTTTTACCGTAGCTGTACTGAGGAGCTTTCCAGCTGGTGCTTTTGACAGTGATCCCCTCCTTCTGAGCAGGTTGGAAACTTTTGAAATTTTATTTTGGTGGGTCGTATATTTTCCCTTTTTTTGTTTTCACTATACTATGGTTGTGGGTTAGATCTATGCATTCATTTATTTTCAGTTTATATATATATCTCTACACTATGTCTTAGAGGTGTTTGTGGGTGCGTGTGTATAGGTACCTTAGGCTAATGCCTCCCATGTTTGAGATAGCCTACTCGGTGCTAGTCACCAGCCCCTGGCCTATTGGAGGCGAGCTTGGGGAGTCTCGGCTCAAGCCCTGTTGGGTCAGGACATGAAAATATTAGTATAAACAAGTCACATCATATAAAAAAATATAGTTATATCATTATATGAGATATATTTATAGAGAATATTATTTAAGTACATTACTTAGAGTGATATTCATGTATGGTTTATATTCATGTGAATAATTCAAACATAACACTTGGAGTGATATGAATGTGACATGAGATATCACACACTTATATCTTAATTCTTCCACACTAAACTATAACATGTTTGGATTAATATCCTTAGATTATGATTATGATATTGGTAACTGATGGAACTTAAAAAACATGCATCATGAACTTTTACATGAAATCCATGATATGGTTCTCACTCAGATAACACAAGTCAAGCATAGGTAGAATGGTCAATTTGTGAAAAAATAAGACACCAATGGGATCTCCTTATTTCACATGATTTATCACTCACAAAAGGATGTATATTCCTTAAAAAAAATCTAAATCCAGTTACATGGTGGTGAGAACCACTTGTTGTGATTGACCATATATTTCATTCACTATTGATGAAAAAGGTTGTTGAAATAATAAAACCCATTTTGAAAGGTCTTATATACACTTTTTATCCTTAGAAAACACCTATTATGGGAAAAAATATAGATAAGGGTGTAGTTAATTTCATAGGCATCAATTTTACTTCCCTTGTAGGATAAATGAACTTATAGATCAAAATTTATAGTCTTTTGAAGTTGAAATGAGTTTTACTAGATTTTGGTCTCTTACCCAGGGAAACTTCGCATGCTCTACCTCATGTGCCCCAATATTTCACACTTGGTTGCACACACTTAGTATTGTGTAAAACCCCTCCACTCATTCCTGATCTTCTACATTGAATAAACCTTATGAGAAACACCTATGCATGCGCTGTCATGACCACATCCCTCCAAAGGAACCCCTCATGGGATTTAAATTAAGAAAGAGAGATAATGATGCCCGAATTACTCCTATAATAGATCATGTGTTAGTGACTAACACTGAGGTTATATAAACCACACACATGAGAGGCATTACCCTTTATATAATTTTAAGTAATAAGAGAAAAGATAAGAAAAACCACTAACCAACACCATACATAAATAAAATAATAAATCCCAATACATATAGTTTCATAAAAAACTGAAAATAAAACAAAAAATTACCCAAAGTAAAACTAGGTAATGATCACAAACCCCAAAAACTTCTAATAATAGCTCAACAAATTCTCTAATCTAGTATTTCCAATCTTGATTACCAACCTACTCTTATTAACTTGAAAAATAGATTATATTTATATGGGGTGAGAATAACTTGTATACTCAGTAGGATCCTCCCTAAAACCTCTCATGAAAAATTTGAAAGAATCATATTATAGCCCAATAAATAAATAGATGAAACTAACTCATAACCTAAAAAGATAATACTAGTTTCCCATCCTCACCACGGGCCGCACACCAAATAATTCACATGAATAAACCATCATATATAGAAAGTATATATATATGATGAAGGTATCCCACTTCCAATTATCTACTATTTTATCACTCTCATGCCCCAATTTCATTCATTTTGTTCCCATCCCTTATATAAGAAAGTCATTTTTAATGTGTGTCAGGCCTTGGACCTACCTACCCGAGTCCCATGAAGGTCCCAATATCATGTGTTGGAATTAGTCCAAATATCCCTATCATAATAATAATCATCTAATTAATAACCAATTATATGTCTAGAATCCACTAAAACCTCTATAAATTAATTATAATACAATTCAGCATAGACCATGCAAGTAAACTCATGTGAATCTGTAACCACCATGATCGAATAAAAGTATTCTACATACATCAAGCAATTATAACTCACACATAAATTTATAGAATAATTGGCATCCATCATATACTGGGTAGGAAATCACCCTATACCATAATCCATTATACCCTAAGATATGCCTACTCATGTCTGCATACAAAGGGAGAGTGAGGGAGAGGGAGAATTTATGCATTCATTCCCACACTATCCTAGATGTTGGAGAAAACACCCAAAAAATATTTGGGTGCTAGTTTCCCTACCGAAGAGGGTGGGGTATCATATGAATTCAAAAAACATAAATAATATCATGCAAAAACTAAAATAAAGAAAACCACCTAGCCTTATACTCATCTGCTGATACTATTGCACTGGACCCCCAACTGCCGCTACTAAGGTCTAGGTATTAAATGAGAATAAAAAAATAATTTTAATTATTAATTAATTAATTATACATTAATTAATAATTACCATATTTATTTCCAAGATTAATATATTAAACTCCTAAACCAAGTGACGATGGCCCTAAAAATTCTTTACTTATATTCTCAAGTTGTCATCATCATCTATAAAAACCATGAACTAAACCCATTCATTTATTAGTTCATTAATCATTTATTAATAATATAGGTACTCTAAGAATCAGAATAAGATACCAATTTAATGTTTCACTTGTAGTGTATATCATCAACCATTTCCTTTAGTTGGAAACTGATCATGTGAAATATATCATATGGTTATCAGACCATCAAGAAAGTACCAAACAAGAATCAAGAAAGAATCAAGAAAGGATGAATATATATCTAAGATCCACCCCTTATATAAACTCAACCATGACCTCATGGTGTCCCATACCATTTCACATAGTATAATGTATCTTTCCATCACTAAAATTGGCCATCACTACAACCCAAGCTCCTATCCCATTGCCCATCCATCAAAACAATCATCAGTCAAATATCCTTGAGCCTCTAGTCTATTGCACACCAAGGGTTACTAACCACAACAAATATATCATCAACAAATCAAGGATATCATTACCTAGAGAAAAATATATTTCAAACTTAATTCTTTATACATAGGAAAAGGAACCAAGGTAATGAAATCAAGTAATTTAAGACTCCTATAACAAGGAACAAGCTATTTCATATCAAAAAATTTATATTTAGAAAATAAAACATTTTAATTACATCTTGAATAAACCAACTTATTAATCATTGGTTTTCTAAAATAAGGAAACTTAAAGTCAATAAATAACCATAGATATGAACATAATGAAACATGATTTCAAGTATTATTCCCATATTTAATCAAATCCTAGATGAGTAAAATTAATTATTCTTGTGCACCTACTAATTAATTTTATCACCATTTGGATTTATGTTATTAAAATATTCAAGTATATAAACCATTATAAATAAACAAAAAATACCACTAAACATATACTAAACTAACTAATAAAATAACAAGGGGAAATATAAAAAAACACAAGACACATACAATCACTCCTTAATCATTATTTAATTATCCACATGAAATATTGATTATATGAATCATGTGATAATTAAAATTTAAATATTTTAGTTTCAAAATTATAGAATGATTCTTATCAAAATAAAAAATAATTTAACACTACAACATGAGATTATTAAATTCATTACTTAAATTTCAAGATTAAGGATATTAACCCATTAAGATATTCCATGAAATTAAAACTCTAATTAAATTATTGAATTAATAACAAAAACATTATTCCCTGGCATGCAGTTAACTATAACAAGTAAATTAAACAAAATCATGAAACCATTATTTTATCCTTAAAGTTTCTTGGTTATTAATTAACCATTAAACATGTGATTACCTTTCTATATTATTATATTATTAATATTAATCATACCTATTTATAAAAGTACCAAAATCATGTTTAATTAACACTTTCACATAAAGAAAAGGAGAAGTAATAGATCCCCTACCTCCATTATAAGACCAACATTCTCTGAGAAATAATAGATAATCGAGAAAAAATTATTTTGAAGGAAAAAACACTAAAACTAAAGGAAATACCAATAGAAATTAATTATAAAAACAAATATCAAACCTAGCTTGAAACCTTGATAAAAAATAGAAATGGTACCAAAATAGATTTTTGGAAAGAAAAAATAAGAGGGAAAATAATAACAAGGGAAGGAAGAGAAGTATACCTTGATCTGAGATTGTGATCCAATGATATAAGTTTTTAATAATATTTAAGGCCTGGTCATAGGGTGATGAGAGGTATAGGGATGGTTTGATAGAGAAATAAAAAATCAAAACCGATGGATTTTATTCCCTATAATTATAGAGGAATCCTGAAATCCATCACCATGGTGTAGTAAAATATCAACCACACCATGATGCCCCTTAGTAAAAGAAGATATGATTTTTAAAGTGATTTAATCCTTGATATATTTCATATTTAAAACCCACATCAAACCATTTTTACTATCACTACTGAATTTACAATGACATAGTGACAAAAGCCAAACTATTTTACCCTTAACACACCCAACACTATAATGTGGACAATAGAAATTTTCGAGTGCCACAATCATATTTCCTTACTCAAAATGTCCTCTCAAGCTATTTTCCTCATCCTTGTTTCCCACAGGTGTAACCTCAAGGGAAAACACTGTGTAAAATATCTATATAATCCATCTTAATCACTTTAGTGTACTCCAACACTAAATGACCAACGCCATGTCCAAAATCTGAATACCCAAGGAAAAAATGACCTACCCCATGCTCAAGAATATAAGTAATCTTCAAAACATCCATCACCATGTCTACAACTAGAATACCTACAAAATCCATCATGATGCCTCTGATCCCTAGGAAAACACAAAGGTAAGGAATTTAGAAATATAAGACCTTACATAAGATATCTATAAAAAAATTATTTCCCTTGATAATTTAAAAAAAAAACTAAAATAAAGAGAAAAGGGGGTACTGAACAACCACCTTATGAGATACCTCTCAAGTATATCACTACATGATGAATATATCCAACACAACATGATATAAAAATGAATAAACATTAAGGAAGATAATCAATCTCATATATCAAGAAGAACAACATAATATTTTAATAAGAATAAAAGAAAGGAAGATCAAGAATCCAAAAACTTAGGGTATTGAGGTCACATCTACAACTCATACTCCCAAGTGATATCCTTAAAGTCACTATGCCACCATAAGACATGAACAAAGGGAATAACATTCTCATGCATCACCTTCTCCTAATGGTCTTGAATCTTGATAGATCACTCCTCAAAGGATGCATTATCTTCAACATCCATTTCACCCCACTCGATGATGTAGTAATTTTAATGAATATACTATAAAAGTTTTGATATATAGAAGATGTTATGAATCCAGATCATCTTTGGGGGCAGTGATAACCAATATACCATGGATCCAAAATGATCCAACACCGTAAAATTCCTAACAAACCTGGGTGGAAACTTAATCCCATGAATAAAAATTCACCATCCACAATGATGAGAAACCTTAAAAAACATGTGATATCCAACATTGGACTCTATAGGCCTCTTCCTATGATCATCATAATAATTTCAATATATTGCACCTTCTTTATTTTCTCATGGATCAACCATACCTTCTCTATTGTACTATGAACCAATTATAGTTCAAGAATAGATTACTCTCCTACCTCATTCCAACACAATAGAGATTGAAGAGGTCAACCATAAATAGATTTAAATGGATACATGTTAATAATAGAGTAATAATTTTTATTTTAAGTGAACTCTACCATGGGTAGGTGCCCCACCCACAAACCATCGAAATATATAACACATTCAAAAAACATTTATTCTAAGGTATAGATAGTCCACTCTATTTGTACATTTTCTTATGGATGAATAGTGGTTTTAAGGCATAACTGAGTTCCAAAATAATTCTTTATACCTCTTCACAACATATAGGTAAAATTGGGATCATGACCAAATATGGTCATCTTCAAAACCCCATGAAACCTCACCATCTCCTCCAGATACATCCTTGACAAAACCTCCACTAAGATTGACTCCTTAATCACTAAAATGTGAGTTGAATTAGTTAAGAGATACATGATCACCCATATGGAATCATAAAAACCTTGAGTTCTAGGTATACTATTGATGAATTCCATTAAATTGTAATCCCACCTTCATTGGGGAACATCAAGTAGCTAAAGAAAACCACTGGGAAAATGATGTTCAACCTTCACCTTTTGGAAGATAAAACATTGAGATAAAAACTCTACAATTGAGAATTTTTAACCAAAATAACAAAATATACTTATTAAGGCATGATTAATATTTTTCACATAAGGAAATACTATCAAGGGAGAAATATGGAACTCGTAGAGAACCACCTCACAAATTATTGAAGGAACAAAAAGATTTCCCAGAAACATAACCTAATGTTGTCCATCCTCATAGTATCCCTTAGAAGAATCACCATAAAAAACTTGATCACACCAAATCTACGCATTAGGATCCCCAAGATGGTATTCCTCTACCTGATACACTAAGGATTACTACACCATAATTTTATAGAGATAACCTATAACATAAACTACCCCCACATCAAGGTGCATCATATCCAACTCTTCCATCACTCTCCAAGAGTCTCCTGACTCATGAACAACACCTCTTCATAAATTTATGATCAAGTAATCATACCCGAAATTCATTTTATTAGGTGTAAATGAAATATCAAAGTTTTAGTCCTATATGAACTCTATCCACCATCATTTCCATAGATTCAAGTTGTGCTGGGAGAAGACATACTTTAGAATCTTGTGATCTATGAAGACCATAAAGTGTTCAACAATAAGACAGTGCTGCCAAAACTTCAAGAAAAACACTATCATAGAAAGGTCAAGGTTATCGGTGTTATGGTTACCTTAATGAGGATGTAACTATTGATACCCATAAGATATAACCTCAATATATATAATTAACATGTTACCCAAGCCAAGACATGAAGTGAAACAATACAACTTGAATGATACACACTTCTTTGGAAGATAAAGAACAAAAACATTGACTAGATTCTACTTTAAATACCTAAAAGAATTCAAACACTGGTTAGTCCACATGAACTCCTAATCCTTATTGATAAAGGCTATCATAGGAGTTTCAATTTAGGATAAGTTAAGTATGAACCTCTTATAATTACTAGAAATACCAAGGAAAATACACACCTCTACAACATTATTTAGGGATATCCAAGAAACCACCACCACAATATTAGAAGGATCTATGGATACTACATTATAATATATGGAATACCATAAGAAACAGACCTCACGAGCCTAAAAATCACTCTTTGATAGCTTCCTTAACAGCTGATGAAACCAAATAACTCTCAATATGGCCCACAAATACTTTTTGTGATCCTCTATAGATACTGAAAACACAAGCATGTTATTGATAAAGACCACTGAGATCTAGTCTATAAACTCATGGAATAATACATTCACCACCCCCTAGAAATGACTATATCATTTGTTACAAAAAAATAATGAACACATAATTACCATAATGAAATATGAAAGTATTCTTTGAGACATCCTTATACTTTACTTACATCTGATGATACCTAAACCACAATTTTATCTTTGAGAACTAGCTTTATCCCTTCAACTAATTAAATAAATAATCAATCAATGGGAGAGGATAATGGTTCCTCACCACCACCTGATTCAAAAAATGATAATCTACACACAACCATAGACTACCATTTACCTTATTCATAAACATAACTGGATCTCCACAATGAAACACACTAGGATGAATGAATCCTCTCTAGAATAGATAATAAACTTAAATCTAAAGCCCCTAAAAACAAGAAGGGGTTATCTGATATGGATACATAAAAATAAAAGAAACACCTTGTTTCATATCTATCCTAAAATCGATCTATCATCAAGGGGGTAATGTCAAAAACTCTCCAGGGAATACATCAGGGTACTCTTAAATGACCCTTGGAAACACCACCAACTAAACCTAAATAGAACTTAGAATTAACTTATCCATCAAAGAAGATAGTGCCTCAACACAACTATAAACCATCCAATGGTATTGATCACCAATAATAACTCACTAATAAGAAACCGGGTTTATGTAGCATTAGGGTTTTAACAGCACTCGTAAAAAGTTCTGTTAAAAACCCCTTTTCTTAGTGTAAGAAAAAGTGTTGTTAGAGGGTGTCTTTAATAGTGCTTTTTTAGCACTGTTAAAGGGTTTCTTTAACAAAATTTAAAAAAGTTCTATGAAAGGGGGACCTTTATTATCACTTGTAAAAATGTTCTGATAAAGGACCCCCTTTATCAGTGCTAGTAAAAAAGCCCTGATAAAATGGGCATTTATCAGTGCTTCTAAAAAAGAACCGATAAAGGGGGTCTTTATCAGCATTTCTAAAAAAGAAATAATAAATGGGTGGTATTTATAATAGTTTTTTTTAGAATCACTGAAAAAGAATCCCCTTTATCAGTGTTTTTTTACTAGAGCTGATAATCGGTATATTTAAAAAAATTATATTTCATTAACGGACACCCTTAGCAGAAGTTATGGATATTTAGAGGCCTTATAGGCCTTTTTTGGCCTAAATAGTGGTTATAAAGGGTCCTCGTGGGTCACCAAGGCATAAATATCCTTACAATCTTCGATATTATATATGGTAGAGGCAAAACAGACACCTGGTTCAGAAGTTATGGCCATTTGAAAGGTCATCAAATGTGAAAAACCCTTCAAACCCCTAAAAACCCTAAGAACCCTAAAACCCCTAAAAATATCATAAATTTCAATATCAGAGTAAATTTCAGATCCAAAAATAGTCAAATATAAGCTTATTAAATGAGATAAAACCACATGATATTTAAATCATGTGATAATAAAAGGAATTAAATATATTATAGTTTCAAAAAAGTTTAAAATTGAACTCAAACTTCAAACGACCATAAATTTTGATTCGGGTGTTCGTTTAGGATCTACACATATAAAATAGAATATTGTGATGATATCTATAAAATAAGTGGTCTCAGATTGAGGTATATGATATTTTTCTGGTTTTTTATCCCCATAAAGGCCTAGAAGGTCTCCAAAATTGAGTTTTTTGTCACTGGCCCTGATTTCTTAAAATTCAAAACAACTATTACATTAGATCAGGGTGTTTGTTTGGAATTTACCACATATCAATTCGAAAATTGTTTAATGATCATCAATTTTAATGGTTTTGTAGCTTAAATGGACTCCCAGATCAGAATTTATGGTTATTTCATGGGTTTTAGTGGTAGAGTTTCATAATATTTTTATGTATTTTAAGGGTTTTTGGAGTTAATTATCATTTTAAAAAATATATAAAAATAAAAATGTATTAAAAATATATATAACTATATATATAAACATATATACAAAAATATATAAATATATGGATAATAAAATATAATTAAATATATATAAATATATAGATATATCATAAAATTTAAAACAAAACATGATAGGGTAGTGGAAAAGTCGCTGGTGTATAAGATGTAGGTATCAGGTTCAAAAATCACTAGAGGAAGGGGTGCACACTAGGGGTGGGATTATCTAAAGCATTAATAATGGGGTAGGGTAAGTTTTGACAAAGGGGGTAGGGGGGAGGCACTGATAGGGGGGGTGGGGGTGAAAAAAATTTATACCCTTTATTAAGGGGCCTTTATCAACACTTTTTTGCACTATTAAAGGAAGATTTAAATAATGATAATAAAAGCGCTGATAAATGGGGCCTTTAATAGTGCTAAAAAAGTGTTGATAAAGGCCCCATTTACTAGTTATTTTTAAGTGTTGATAAAGGGGGCCTTTATCAGTGCTTTTTACAAGCGCTGTTAAATATAACCCTTTACCGTCGCTTACATTATCAGTGCTTCTATAGCACTGATAAATCCCTTTTACTAGTGCTGTTAAAGGACCAATTTGCAGTAGTGACTTCTTGGTCTCCATAAACATCATATAATATGATGCAATTGTAAAATAAATCCATGATATATTACATAAAATATAATTATTCTATACTGTGGATGATTTCTTATGGATGTATCTATAAACATAGGAAATATCCCCTAGAGCGGTGTTGCCTCAATACTGACTCACAGTCTCTAAACACATCAAATAGGTTAGCTAAAACTCCAACTAGCATAGTAAACACCAATGGAATTGAAATTATATACAACTCAAGTCCCAAATAATGAACTATAGAAGGTGAAGTAAATGAATGGATAGCTCCTAAATCAAACAAATCATAAACCCAAGTAAAAAAAAGGCAGATAGTACCTCATATGATGTCTGGATCATTCAACGCTGGTAGCGCTAAATCATGCATCTGAGCACATCCAACTCTATAACCTCTCTATCCATGATTAAAACCACCTCCAAAAATTATCTCTTCATATTTTCCCCAAGGAGGATGAATATAATCATGATTTTCTTTTCCTACCCCATCCCCTCTCCACTGATCAAAATTCAGAACACCCTAGTGCTACTACTACTTTGGTTGAAATTTCTACAATGGATGGGCCTAAAATGGGCCACCATCCTCCTAGTGAATACTAAGTAATTCCATACACTATCATTTATAATATCCATGACCTAAAAAGAGAAAACAACTACACCCAACCCGCTGATAGGGGACTGAGAATTTCTAACTCTCGTAAAGCTAGTTGAAGAGGGATAAAACCTACTCCAAGATGTCTAGAACTTATTTTTACTAGAAAACTGAGAACTCTTGGTCATATCTCTATGGCATAAAGAGTCCTAGAAACTCCCATCCCATAATGATATGATCCTACCTAATATCCTCTCTATGAACTCTACCTTCTTCAGTACCTTGAGATATGACTTCAATATAAAATGGGTGACCTTCTATTGGATCTATGGGTATAAATCCGGCTCAAAATTCCTCACCCTAGCCTCCTCATATGGGAAAAGGTCTTAAACATAACATAGTAGGATATTTTAGTGTATGCTTAACTCTAGAACACTATAACTCCCCTGTTAAAGGGTAAGGATATCCTTCTATATATCCTCCTTAATGATTATATATAGAAACCTGGCTTGAAACTAATCACTGAGCATGCCCCAATCAACAACCAACTCCTCACAATCCCTAAGGAACAAAATCCATCATTTTTGAGTAGACCAATTAACATTGTAACAACTAAATAAACCTAGTGCTTCTGCCGAGCATGGATCGAACTGAAGGCTATCTCCACCTCCTACATCTAGTCCTTTATCTCTCAATATGAAAAGAATTCTTAATTCTTTTATACACTCTACCACTAAAAATATTAGAGTGTCCTCCTAAAAGTATCATCTTCTTTGACCTCCATTTTTTGGTGATCCACTGTAATATCCTACATAATATATTTTTTGTGAACATGATAGGAAATTTGACCTCATTACATATCTGCAACAGATTTTTTTAGCACTCCTAAACCTGAGGTATTTTTTTAAGTTAATTAATTAATTAATTATTTTTAACATATTTCACCATTTTCTACTCAAATTCAAACATAATAACAAAACATCATGATGCATGATCCTTACCTAGGTATCTACCCCTCAATAAACATAAATTCACACAATTTTTTTTATTAAACTTTAAGGTCCTTGTGTCTGATCATAGGTGTTCATAAAATCCCATATCCTAGCTAGTCAACCTTATTTACAGCACACGATAAGCCTATCTAATGTTCTTAACCTACCAACCCATGAATCCTCACTATTTCCAAACTCTAAACTCCACCATATATCTCAACCATCACCTTTTATGCCACTCTTTCCTGAACCCTTCTTCTAAAGGTACCCCTCTTAGGGTAATAAAAAAGAAATAGAGATAATGATACCTAAAGGATGCCTCCAATAGAATACGGGTGAGAAAATATCACCGAGTGGCATGAACCCCTCCCCCCAAAGGTACCCCTACTAGGTCGATAATGATAGAAGGAGGATAGTGACTGACTGAAGCCCAACTCCAATAGGAAATGTGTTGTTAATAATCAATGAGGGTATATCATAAATAAAAATGGGAGGCATTACCCTATAAAAGAAACATGTAGAAGTGATAGATAAGACATAAAATCAATCAACTTCTACTCATAAATATAAAATAGGTCTGAAGTGAAAAAACGTAATGGCATACCAAACTAATATAACAAAAAAGGAACTACAAGTACCAAAAGGTAAGCTTAACAATGACCATAAATCCCAAACAACTCCTAAAAAACCCACAAGATAGTAATATCCATCCTGATCTCTAATATACTCATAATGACATAAAAATAGTTTATATATATGTAGAGTTATCATAACAGGTATACTAAATAAGATCCTACCTGAAGCCTCTCATGAAAAAGACAAAGAAATCATACTAAAGCTTAGTGAACAACAAGTGAAGTAAAATCATCACCTAAACAATTATACTAAGTCACCAAACTCACTATGGATGTCTCTCACCAAGTAAGGGATCATTTAATATAGAAATAAAATAACAAGGATACTCTGCTACCACTTCCACACTAGTTTTTTGTTCTAAACCAACCTCGTACATCCTAATCCATCTCTCTCCACAAGAATATAGTTCAAATAAAACTAGGCTAAGTGACACAATATATAACTCGTGCATCACATCATCTCATCATCCCATGCCACATATCTATATAGTAACAAAGTAGTTTCAAGGAACCACCAAAACCTATATGTCATGTTTCACACATTGAGAAATATACCTCAATCCATCACAACCTATACACCATGTAATATACATTGATCCATTATAGGACATAAATTTAATACCTATAATAGTCTTTTGGATACTATATTTGGAGGTACATGTGTGTGAAATAACCAAAATCAATTACATATCATTACACACATATATGGGGAAAAAAACCACCATGTATACCAACACATAATACTACCCAGAGAAGAGATTAGGGATAAAGGGGGGTATCTAGCCTTTCATCCCTCACCAACCTATATGTTGGGGAAAACACCCTTCTAGAGTTTACTATGAGTTAGTCTCCCTAATTAACATGGGTGGCATATCATATGAATCCACAAAAAATACATGATATAATATATATCACAACCACACTATGGGTATAACCTATTCCTATGATCAATTGCATCTATTTTCACCTAGAAAACCGACTACCACTGATAGGGGATATATATCCTATAAGAACACAAGCATTTAAAGATATTTACATTAAATTAATTCTTTTCACTTTATATTATATTTCATGTAAAATAATTATTTATCCATTCATTAACATTATTATGAAATACATTTCATTAACCATCAGAGTGAAGTCTATGACCTCTAGGCATAATTCAAACCAATTCAATGGTTTCTCAATAATATCAACATTTTATTCTATCAAGTACCAACTCCATGGGTTAAAAAATTATTTTTCCTCTTACCATTCCATAATTACAATCACTCTAGGAAAACATCCTAATATACCATCAAGATATGAAACCAAGCACAACCATATGCCTCAAGCAGTGGGAAATGGAATTCAGATAAACATGTAACCTAGAAATCTGAACTTTAAACATATTTATTCAAAAGAAAGAATCCAAATTTAAGAATAATGGAAAATACTAGCTTCAACCTATCCCACCATCTCCAATTATATTCTTGACATCATCATGCACATCCCCATGCATCTCACCATCATAGGCATCAACTGCTACCACAACTCTAGGCCTCCCCGCCCATATCTCATTAGCTATCCCAAGATCACATCACATCACATAACATAGAACACATCCAAAGAAAAATAGAAGATATTAAATAAAAAACATAGTTAACAAAAAAAATTGGCCCTAAAAATAAGGAATTCAGCCTTCACATGAAAACAAGCTCTCTCATCCCTAATTAAAATGAATTTATCCTTTATAATAAAATAGGTGGAATCATACCCAAACATATATCATTATGAAATGACAATTTTTCTTCTATCTTGAATTAACTAATTCAATTATCAAAGATTCCAACTATGGGTAACCCAAGGCATCAACTATAACAAGATATTAAATTACTTAAACATGAATTCTAGAATTTTTCATCTCTAATAAGATTTAAAGAATAAAAATTCTCATTTCACATGGATTCTTATGTTATCAACATTAATAAGCATTCCAAATTCATATTATTTAACCATTTCTATTAACTTATGGAAGAACATACACAATTAATCATGCAATTAGCATCAATTTGATTACCATCAAATTATAAGAATCTAATGATTCATTATACACACCTCTTATATTTATTTAGCCAACCAATAATTACCGTCTTTATGTTATTTCCCAATTTCATCAAACAAAATGATAATCCAAGAATAACCAACAAGATAAATAAAGTATAATGTAGATATCACACTATTTAGAAAATCAAGAGGAAAAATATTATCACGATGAAAGACAAAAATATTAATTAATAAACATAAAACAATTATTAATTTAATATGGTTTGATATTTAATTAAGTTAATTCCACTTCTATCCAAAGGGATAAACCATGGTTAATTTATTATTTTACATAAAATAAATGTGAAGAAACAAATACCCTACCTCCAATCTTCAATGTTCTTCAATTGAGAATAGAACATTAACAAAGATCTCTGATCACCTCTCCCATAAGAAAACTACATATATCTAAGGACTACATGCCAAAAATACACCAAGAAAACAAGAGAAACTATATTATAATGATGGATATTAACATGGAAATATAACACAAGAGTAAACTGGATCAAATGGAGAAGAAAACTCAAGAAGAAAAGGTATAAATCACCTTGGATCACCACAAATCGATCACGAGAAGCCAATGTTTAATACCTATCAAAAGGAAAGACTTTGAAAATCACTCTAGGGAGCTTAGGGTTTGACAGAGAAGTGCAGGAGAAAAGTGGGTTCAGATGGGGGTTTGAGGTATTTATAGGATAACTTAAAAACAAAGGACCAAAACACAGCCCCTCAAACCACATAGTGAAACTACATGACATATGGAATATTATGCCATAAGGTAGGACACTATTCCATATACCTTGATCAAATCACATCTAATATCCATGAAAAGATCTATGGTACATATCCTATATACTCAGGTAGGGGCTGCATCACATCCTAAACAACCACACCACATAACCCTACAACATCAAAATGAGACTATGTTGTAGCCGAGATCTATATAGCAGGGGTTCTAAGATTGAAAAAACCGACCAAATTCCACCTCATGGCCCTAGCGCCATAATCATCCTCTCTATATCACAACCTCATGACCAATAATTAAAGTTCTATTCCACATATAACTTCCACAACATAGCTACCCCCAAAAGACAATAGCTCAGAATTCCTCATTCTGGGACCCTATGCTATAGCTGATCTTTCCACACCACAACCACCATCCCTATAGTGAAATACATACCTCCATGGCACAAAATCCCATGTTAAGATTATTTTTATCTTAACTCTCAATTTTCCATCCAAAATAATTTGGAACATTATTTGGACACATCTAATTCCAAAAACTCATAAAGGAAGGGATACTAGGGCCTAGAACCTTACATTAGATACCTCACAAACTATTCTTATCCTCATGAATTTTAAACCAAAACCATAGAGAATGAAATAAAAAGGTTTATCCAAAAACCCACCCCACAAGATTCATCTCAAGGATCTCACTATTACATGATATCAACCACCACACTTTGAGTAAACAAGTAAAAAACTATGAAACATCAACAAATATATCCTAAAGACTCTCCAAGAGAGATACCTCTCAAAAAAGAGTAAGGCCACCCACAAAATATCCAAGCATAGGAATCCATATCATAAACTAGAAATAGGTGAAATCCACAAAATGATAAATTCTAAAATATATGAGATAAAAAAATAGACTAGGGTAATGAGGATGTATTTGTGACTCTCATTCCCATGTGCTCTCCTCCACTCCACCATGCCACTAAAAGTCACAAACCAAGGTAATAGAACACCTAGATAATACCTTCTTCTGGCAGTCCTGGATCTCCATAGGCTGCTCCTTGATGGTCTCATAATCATCAACTTCAATCTCAAACCAATTAATGATGTGAGGGTCATCATAAAGATAACAGTGAATCGACAATACATGGAAGATATCATGTATCCAAATCATATATGGGGGAAGTGTTATCCGATATTCCACAACTCCAACACAATCCAACACCTTAAAAGGCTCAACAAACAAGGGATAAATCTTAATCCCATGACTAAACTTTGATTCCCATGACGAGGAGTCACCTTAAGGAACACATGATCTCTAATGTAGAACTATAGAGGCCTCCTCCTATAATTGGGATAGTATTTCTGATGATCTTTCACTTCCTTCATCCTTTCACACATTACCCGAACTATTACTGCCATTCTCTATACTAGTTTTGGCTTGAGAATTTCTAATTATCTAACCCTAGTCCAACATAATATATAATAATAAGTTTGTCCATACAATGATTCAAATGGTTCCATATCTATGGTAAAATAAAAACTATTGTTGAAAATAAACTCAACCAAAGGAAAGTGCCTCATCCATGAACCTCAAAAATCCAGGACATAAGAACAAAACATATCCTCAAGATTCTGGATAGTTCGCTTTGTCTGACCATCCATCTATGGATGAAAATCAATTATAAGGAACAATTGGGATCCAAAATCATTATAGAGAAATATCTACACCATATAGGTAAAAAAAGGATCATGATTAGTGATGATCATCCTTGGGAATCCATAGAGTCTCACCAAATCCTCCAGATACTACTTTGACAAAAAACTCCACTGATATCAACTCCTTGATCACTATGAAATAGGATGATTTCATAAAACAATACACTATCTACCATATAGCATAAAAAAATCCATGATCTTGAGGTAAATAGGTAATAAATTTCATCAAGATATCCTACCACTTCTATTGAGGAACATCCAAGGGATGGAGAAAACCATAGGGAACATGGTTCTTGACCTTCACTTAATGATAGACCAAACTTCAAGATACAAAATCTATAACCATACAATTCAACCCAAGACACCAAAACCAACCTCTCAGAGTTTGGTACATATTTTTCACACCAAGATGAACCTCTAAGGATAAGATATGGAACTCAAGGAGAACCACCTCATGTATCACCAAAGGGATGGAAATAATTCCCTAGAAAAACACCCAGTGTTGTTCATCCTCAAATCAACCATCATGGACATTGCTAAAAATCACTTAGTCTCTCCAGAACCCCACCTTAGAATACCCTTGCTGACTCTCTTCCACCTATGACACTAAATATGAATACATTGTCAACTAGAAAAGACAAAATATGACACCAACTTCTCCCATGTTAATATACATTAATGGGAGATCTTTTATCATTCACTAGAAATATATATATTCCCATAAAAATATAATATGTGACTTCCTTCTCATCGAATCAAATAAAACATTACCCTTTCTTGGTGCATACAAAATCTCAAATTCATAATCCTATTATAATTCCATCCACTATAACTTTTTCAAGTTCAAGTCACACTATGATAAGACATACCCCGATCTCTTATGATCAGTAAAAAATTTAAAATTCTCACTAATGAGGTAATATTTCCACAAATTCTAGGCCAACACAACCGCTGATAACTTGAGATATTGGGTGGAATAGTTACACTCATGTGGTATTAACTAATGAGTACCATAAGAAATAATTGATCTATGCTTCATCAGAACACAACCCAACCCAAGACACAAATAATCACAAAAAACCTCAAACTGAGCTCCTTCTGACAGATAAAGAATTGGAGCACTAAAAAACTTCTTCTTTAGGCACTAAAAAGCAACCTAACACTAATTAGTACACAAGAACACCTAATCCTTTATAGTAAAGTCTATCAAAGGAGTTACAACCTAAGATACATTTTCTAATAACCTACTATAATATATTAAAAGACCAAGGAAACTTTGCACCTCTGTAACTATCTTGGGAGATACCCAAGAAATAAATACTTTGGTCTTCAAAGGATCCACAATCAAACCTCCTTGGGGAAGAAATTCCCCAAGAAATAAACTTTATAAGCCTATAAATCATACTTTGAAAAATTATTGAATAGATAATGATGAATAAGAACTCCCAAAATGGTATATAAATTATCTATATTCTCTTCCTCATATGAGGATTACACCAGGATTTCATTGATGAAAACTCCCATGAACTTTTAGAAAAACTCCCTAAACACTACATTTATCAAACCCATAAACATGGTTAGAGAATTCATCACACTGAACAACAATAAAAAAAACTTGTAATTCCTATAATGACATCAGAAAGCAGTATTTGGAATATACTCATCTTTCAACCACATATGATGATATCCTAAACATATATTGATCTTTGAGAACTATATCTCTCATTTCAGTTGATCAAATAAATCATCAATGCGCTAAAGAGGATAGCGGTTCTTCACTATCCCCTAATTCAAGTTATTATAATAAATAAAAATGTGAAAACTACCATCAAAATTCTTCATGAAAACAATTTTCCACCCCAAGGTGAAACACTTGGTAAAAAAAACCCTACTGTAACAAATCATTGATTTGTACTCACAACTATCATAACTCAGAAGATGCCATCCTATATGAATACATTGATACGAGAGAAATTCCTAGATGTAGCTTGTTCCCAAAATTGATCTCCCATCATGGGGGGGGGATAATTCCAAAAACTCCTCAAGAAAAACACCAGGGAACTCTTTTATAAACCTAGGAAACACCATTGGATGAACCTATAATGAAATCAGTGTCACCTTGGCCAACAAAGAAGACAAGGACGAAACATATATCTGAACCATTCAAGGGTCTCTCTCACCAATGAACACTATAGGTTCTTCATCAGTATCATAGAACACAAATTTAGTCTTAAAGAAATATCTAAAAACATATACCAAATACCATAGTCCATACTGAGGATAGTGTCACATGGCTTCATAAACATAAGATGTCTCCCCAAGATACGTGCTTCTATAAAACTAGCTCACAATAACTATATAATTCATATATATAATCTCAACCTCTAATTGGCATAGTCAATTCCAAGGGAACTTGAAGTCTCTCCACCTAAAGTCCCAAATCATGGATAGGGGCAGGTGATATAAAGGAGTGTGTTTCTCCTAAATTAAACAAGGCATAAACCCTAGTAGAAAACAAGAAAAGGGTACCTCGAATGAAATCTAGTTTTCTCAGTGCTAGAAACTCTAGGGAATGAATATGACCATGATATGATCAATGTACTATCTATCCCTGATGATGACCATCTCTATAGTAGTTCTTAGATATCTAAGGATGATGAACATCTTGGGGATATCCTCTACCTACCCCATATCCTCTTTGCTAATCCCAATATGGAGTATCTTACTACCGATGCCTCATATTAAATTTCCTCAATAGAGGAACCTAAAGTGGAACACCTACTACACACTACCTTCTCATAAAGGTTGGTCACTCCCATCACTGATAAACTCAGCCTCCACAAGAAGGAAATGTGTCTAATCCATTAGAAAAGGCCTAAGAGTTTCCATCCCTAGAAAAATGAGATGACAAGGGTTGGGACCTATCCCTAACTGTCTATAATATCTTATGTCTAGGAAACTAGAAACTTAAAAATAAAAATATACTTTTTGAGGAATCCTAAAACTCCCATCTCATGACAATCCAATTTTATCCAGAATCCTCTTAACAACCTCTACTCTCGCTAGCACTTTGATATATGTCAATAGAATAAAAGGGAAATCCTAGTGTTGGATCCTTTGATGTAAATCCTATTATAAATTCCTCTCTCTAGCCTCCTCATCTAGAAACAGGTCTGAAGTATACTAGATAAGGGGCATGAAACGGATCCCAAACTCCTATATACTGTAATTCCACTAACAAATGTTAAGAATATCTTGGAAATTGGTTACCTTCATGGTCGAAGAAAAAATATATTCTCAGAGCTGAACCCTAAAATTTTCTTATGAGACCACCAACTCCTCACGATCCCCAAATAATAAGATCCACCACTTCCTCACTAGTCCATGAAATATCATCATGGATAAAGAAATCCAGTGCTCCTTTTGAGCATGGATTGAGCTGAAATCTATCTCAACCTCCTTCAACCAATCTTTCATCATTGAGTTTGAAATAGACCACTCATAATTTTTTAAAATATGGTGATTAACCTCTTAGAGTTTCCTCCTCCAAATGTCATTATCATCGACCTCTACTCTACAACAATCAGCAAGCACATCCTGCTAAACATATTAAATGTGAACTTGATAAGGATATCGACCTAGATCCAAACATACAAAAGAACAAACATTTAGAACTCCTAAACCTAGAATATGGAATATTTAAGATTAATTATTTAATTAATTTATTTCTTCAAGGTTAACCTAATCCCAAGTTCCACCCATTTTCAAACACAGGTGTAATGAAGAATGATGCATGATCCTTTCCGAGGTCTCTAATGTGAAATAAGTATTACTTAATTTAGTAGGATAAATAAACTTAAAATGTATATACCCCAGATCATAGGGGGGATTAAATACCTGTATCTCAGCTATTCTCCCTTGTTTACATTGCTTACTAAACATAGCTAACACCATTTCCCTACCAACCCATGTAGTCTCACCTATGCCTAACTCAAAACTCCATCTTATCCCTTAACCCAAACCTTTAAAACCACTATATCATGATACCTACCCCCAAAGGTACCCCTCCCAGGATGAAAATAAGAGAAGGAGGAGAGTGAACACCCAAATCCCATATCCAATAGGCCATAGGTTGGAAACAAGCACTAGGGGTATATCATACATACAAATGGGTGTGATTAACCTCTAAGAGAAACACATAGAAGAGATAGATAATACATAACACCAATCAACTACTGCACATAAATAAATAATAGATCCCAAGTTCATATATTTAATGGAATACGAAACTAATACAATTGAAAATGAACTAAAAGTACCAAAAGGTAAACTCTACAGCGAACACAAATCCCAATGAAAAAACTATGAGCTAGTAATATCCATCCCAATCTCCAACATGCTCCCACTGACCAAAAAAATAGTTAATATATATATAGAGTGAGAATCATAGTTATACTCAGTATGATCCTCCCTTGATCCTTTCATGCATATGGTAAAGAAATAATACTAAAGCTCATGTAATCCCCACCCATATCTCATCAGTGATCCTAGGATCACATCACATCACATAATAAGGCTCACATCTATACAAACAAAGAAGGTATAAAAAAAATAGTCAATAGGGAAACTTGGCCTAAAAAACAAGGAATTCAGACTTTACTGACAAATGGGATCTCTCATCCCTAATCATAAGTCATTTATCCTTTATAAGAAAATGGGTGCACTCAGCCCAAAAAATATATCTTTTTCAAACAACCAATTTTCTTCCAACTTGAATTAACTGATTCAGTTATCATAAGTTCCAACTATGGGTAACCCAATGCATCAGCTATAACAAGATATTAAATTACTTAAACATGATTTATAGAATTTTCCATCTCTAATAAGGTTTAAAGAATAACAATTCTCATTTAAAATGCCTTTTTATCTCATCAACATTAACAAGAATTCCATATTCATGTTCTTTAACAATTTACATTAACTTATGAATGTACAAAAACAATTAAAAATGAAATTAGTATCAATTGTATTACCATAAAATTATAATAATTTAAAGATTCATTAAACATGCATATTATATTTATTTAGAAAACCAATCATTACCAAATTTATGTTCTTTAATGATTTCAACAAAATAACATGATAATCCAAGAATAACCAACATGATAAATAAATTATAACATAGATAGAACACTATATATCAAATAAAGATGCAAACCATTATCACAGTGGAAGACAATAACATGCGATTGCTAAACATAAAAAATTATTAATTTAATCAACTTTGATATTTAATTAGGTTAATTAAAATACCATATAAATTTAAAAACCATGGTCAGTTTATGATTGCACATAAAATAAAGGAGAAGAAATAAATCCACTACCTTAAATTATTAACGTTCTTCAACCAAGAACAGAATGTCAACATAGATCTCTGATCACCGCTCCCACAAGGAAACTAAATACCTCCAAAGGATTCTATGCCACAACCGTGCTAAAAATAATAATATAAAATCCATTATAATTATGGAGATTAACTTATATAACATTCAAAGATAACATGGGATGGAAATAGATCAAATATAGAAGAAACATAATAAGAAAAGGTAGAACTCACCTTGGATCACCACTAATTGATCATAAGAATCTGAGGATTAATCCCTATCGAAATGGGATTCAAATCCTTTAAAAAATACTCTAGTGTGACTAGGGTTTGAGAGAGAAAAGTGGGGGAAAAGTGGGTTCATATGGGGGTTTGGTGTATTTATAGGCCAACTTGAAAACTAAGGAACATGATGTAGCCCCTCAGAACACACTATAGAACTTCCTGACATAGAGCATATTATAGTGCAAGGTATAACACTATGCCATATCCCCCCTAGTCAAAGAATATACTATATCCACACCTATATCCACAGTGCATATCATATATACCTAGGGAGGGTCTATGACATAACCTAAACCATGATGTCTTCGAACCCCACAAACTTTAATAGAGACTACTCCATAATGATGCTCCACACCGCAGGGTTGATAAAATTGGCAAAACCAACCAATTTCCACCCTTGGGACCTTACACTATAGCTATCCACTCAATTCCATAGTCTCATGACTTATAAGGAAATACCTATTCTGTAAATAACCTTCATGGAGTAACTACCCCCCCAAAAGGCAGTATCTATGAATTCATCCTCCTGGGACCCTATGCCGTAGTTGAACCTTCTATGATATAGCCACCATCCCTATAGAATAATTCATCCCTCCATAGAGTAGAATCCTCTATTAATCTATTTTTTCATCTTAATTCCCCATTTTACCTCCAAAACACTTTGTAACATTCTATAGACACCTCTAATGCCATAAACTCACAAAGTAAGGGATATCAGGGTTCAAACCCTTACATTAAGGGTATATAAATCAGAATCATGGGAGGAAATACCCTCTATATAATTTTATGGAATAATAGATAATATGATAAGAAACCCTAACCAACACTATGAATAAATAAAATATGAAATCATAACACATGTAATGTCATATTTAAGTAAAAATAAAACTTTAAAGTATCCAAATAAAAACTAGGTAGTGACTACAATCTCCAAAAAATCCTAAAATATGCTCAAAAATCCTTTGAGAAAGTACCACCTAGATCAATCAGTAACCTAGTCCCCCTGACCAGAAAAACAATTTATATATATGTAGGGTGAGAATAACATGTATACTCAGTAGGATCCTCCCTGAACCCTTTCATGTAAAATGTGAAATAAGATTACTAAATCCCAATAAGTAAACTAATTAAACTATCTCATCACCCAATATATCATGTTGTTATTAGTCCACATATCCATCTCATCATCCAATTTGTAACCAAGTATATGTCCAGAAGCAACTACAACCTGTGTAAATGCGTTTTACCAAAATCCATTGCTACCCATGCACATAAAACCATGGGAAGCTAGAACCACCATAACAAAATAAAAACATGAACCATGCCTCAATACATTACAACCCGCACATAAAATTATATTTAAATCAAGATCTATCATATACTAGGTAGAAGCACACCCTATACCATAAGCCATTATAACCCAAGATATGGATACTCTTCACTATGTCTGAATGGTGAGTGGGGGAGATGAAGAAATCAACTATATATTCTCTTTCCATTTTGTATGTTTTAGAAAACACCCCCAAAACATTTTGGTGTTGGTTCCCTATTAATTAGGGTGGGGTATCATATGAAATTAAAAAATATAAATAATATCACACACAAACCACACTAAGGTAAACCACCCAACCTTTACTCATTTATCACTATTGTTGCATTAGACCCTCGGCTACTGCTACTACGGTCTAAGTATCAAACGATCATAGAAGAATCAAGTTCATTATTAATTAATTAATTATATATTAATTAATTATTATAAATTTCATTTCCAAGATTAATATCTTTAACAATTAAGGCAAGTGTCTATGACACTAATAATTCTTCAATTATATTATCAAGTATGTCATCATAATCCATAAACACCATGAACCCACCCCATTCATTTATTAGTTCATTTATCATTTATTAATCATATGGGTACTCCAAAAATCTACCCAAGATACCAATTTAAATATGCACTTGCAGTGTATAATATCAACCATGTACCATAGTTGGAAAATGGACAAGTAAAATATACCATCCTGCCATCAAGCCATTAAGCAAGTACCAAGAAATCATCACGCAAGGTTAAATATATATCAATGAACAAGATATTCTCTGAACTCTTCCATTATTATTCAGTGTCCCACACCACTGCACATAGTACAATCTATCCTTCCATCACCTACATCAACTATCATTGCAACCTGGTCTCCAAGCCCATTTCTCAGCCATCAAAATAATCATTAGTAAAACACCCTAGGCTTCTAGCCCATTTCTCACTAAGAGTTCCCAATCAAAATAAATTTATCATCAATATTTCAAGTCTCTAATTACCTATATCACACATACATTTCAAATGTATTTTTATACACATAAGAAAAGGCACTAAGGGCCATGGTATTAAGAAATTTAATCCTCCCTCAATGAGGAACATGCTTTTTCAACACTAAACATTTATATTTATAAAATAAACCATTTTAATTCCATCTAGAATTATCTAGTTTATTAAGAATATGTTTTATACAATAAATAAACCTAAAGGAAATATTTAACCATTGATATGAATAAAAGAAAATATTATTTCAAGCACCATTCTCATATTTAATCAAATATAAGATGAGAAAAAATCACTTTTCTATTCCTATTCCATTAAATTTTACCATCATCACGACTTATGCTGTTACAATATTCAATAATATAAACCATTATAAACAAACAACAACATAATAATTTCAAACATATAACAAATGACCTAAAAAAATGAAAAGGGGAAACATGAAAAAAGGGAACATGTGATCACTCCCTAACCATTTATTTAATTTTACACATGAAATATTGATTATCTTAATCATGTGATAATTCCAATTTAAATACTTAAATTACAAGATTGTAAAACAATTCTTATCATAAGATAAAAAGTAGTTAACATTGCAACATGAAATTATTAAATTAGTTCCTTAAATTTATAGATTAATGATCTTAAACCATTAAACTATGACATGTGATTAAAATTATAATTAAATTCTTGAATTAATAACATATAATTATTCTATTACATGAGGTTAACTCAAATGAGTAAATTAAAAAAAATCATGCATCAATTATTTTCTCCTAACAATTTACAGGTAATAGATTAACCATTCAACATGTGATTTTCATTCTGGATTATTATCTTATTAATCTCAATCAAACCAATTTAGACAAGGATCTAAAGAATAATTAATTCAACCTTTCACATAAATAAAAGGAGAATAAATAGATCCTCATACCTCGATTAGTAGCTCAATGTTCTATGAGAAAGAATGTATGATTGAGAAACAACCAACTTTGAAGGTAACAACAATAGAACGAAAGGAGATACCACCAAAAAAATATTGAAAACCACTATCAATCCTAGATCAAATCCTTGAAAAAAATGTGAACCCTCCAAAAATGTATTTACAAATGGAAATAAGAAGATGGTAAATGAGAATGAGTGAAGTAAGAGGAGAATACCTTGATGCAAGACTTTGATCCAATGTTCCAATGTGTTTAGACTCTTTAAATTACAGATAGAGGGTGACGATAGGCATAGGGATTATCTAGGGTTCAAGATAGAAACAAAAAATTTGAATCGATGGAGCTAAGGACCTTTATTTATGGAGGAATCCTAAAAGTGGTCACCATGATGTGGTCAACTCCCAACCACACCATGACCCCCTAGGTTAAAGGAGGTCCAATTTTTAAGGACTTTGAATCCTAGAGATCGTTCAACTTTAAAACCCATATCAATCCATTTTGACTACCACCACAACCTCTACCATGAAATATCACTAAAACCAAATCTGTTTTACCCTCACCATGCTTAGAAATATGATTTTAAGAGCTTCATACTACCCTTTTTCAATAGTAGAACTTATTGAGTTTAATTCCAAGTCTTTGTTCCTCAAAATGGTCTTTTAATCAATTTCCTGATCCTTATTTCTCATAGTTTTAACCTCAAGGAAAAACACATTGTGAAATGACCAGATAATCTGTTCCACTCACCTTGGTATACTCTAGCTCCAAACATCCATCACTATAACCAAACTTAGAACAAACAAGGAAAAAATGGCCCGCCTCATGATTAATCCTCTAAACACACTTCAAAACGGCTAGCACTATGCCTAACACCATGGTAGGGTGACCCTTGAAGAGGAAAAAACTCTTTATTAACCTCTGAAACACCTTTAAACTCACTCACAAAAACTCCAAGACCTAGGAAAATGTAAAGGTAAGGTATTTAGAAATTTGAGACCTTAAATGTGCATTCTATGATTGGCTTTATTGCTAAGGAACCCTCATGAGAGGCACCCATCCACTAGGGAATAATAGGTAGTTATCTATCTATCCCTATTCCTTAGTATCCCCTGGCTTATAAATACCCCAATGCATCCCATTTAAAGGTAATTGTGTTTAATAAATATGTTAATTCTGAAATATTAATGAAAAAACACTTCCCCTATATTCATTGAGAACTAGTGCAAAGGACCCCATCCCAGGTAGACCAAATCAGGGCTTCATTAACCCAACTTACCTTGGGAGTACCATATTGGGGAACATGCCAAAGTACCCCTAGAAGGTCCATTATCAGGAGAAAATTATCCCTAACATTCATACCAGGGAGACATTTTACCCTAAATCCATGCCAGGGTGTCACTTCTCCTTTCCATCCAATTAGGGAGACACTTCATCCCACCTACACACTAGGGAGATACTTTACTCAACCACTCAACTAGGGTGTCACATCACCCAATTCTTACATTAGAGATAAATTTCACCTAGATACCTATATTAAGGAAACACTTTTCTTTGTCTCTACACTAGGGTGACATTTCACCCACTTTTACCAACTAGGGATCCATCTCACCTAGGTCCATACCTAGGTTCCATTTCACCTAGGTACTATATTAGCGAACCAATTAAATCTAGAATCATGGTTGATCATTCCATCTCCTAGGTCTCCCACCTGGGTTCCACCTTGGACTAGGTTACCTACCTGGGATCTTACTTATACATGACTCCTCTATACCCTTAAAATATATAATACTGAGATTTTAACATCAGTGTTCACCCTTTTTATCATGAATTCCTTTGATAAAATGTTTTCCTAGGTTTTCCTACAAAACTGATAGGACCCTTAGGGTAATTATGATTATGTACTCCATTAATAACAAGGGTACTTATCATGATGATACTGGTGAAACTTATCCTAGATCATGTTTTTCACCTTGGATGATCCATATCAAGTATCCTATTGACTCTAGTATCCAATGATCCTTATATGTCCACTTAATAGGTTAGGGATCCATATACGAGCCTCTGATTCGGTGTAATACACATACCCTACCTTCACCCAGGTCACCTAATAGGTCAAATAACTTCGAGGAACATGTTTATAATTCTCACACATATCATTATTACTCTTATATAGGATATAGTCCTCTAATATAGTGTATTCCCTAAAACCCACCTTAACTCAAGTAATTTTCTAGGTTGAATAGACATGGGAGTCCTACTAGGTATAAACCATAGATCCTCTTCAATGGGATATGTTACCTGTGATCCATTATTCCTCAATAGACCATATTACCAGTGATACATTCTAACTCAATGGATTATAATCCCTATGATATAATCTTCCTTAATGGTTGTGATCCATTCCACCTCAATGTAAAATATTTATTACAAGACACTCTTCCTCAAAGGTACATATCCCTTGTGAGTCCTATCAAACCTTATCCTATTTGTCTACCAATCACTAGGATAAACTAGAGAATGTATTACCATGCGCATTCCCCACACAATCTCCTATTTTATCCCCTTTCATGACATATATGTCCTTACTTCATGACATTACACTATATGGATCAGTCCTATCACATGAACTTAAACTGTGCAAACCAAACTACATAGGATTTGATTCATGTTAATCAAGATTCGTAGGATTAATATTTGAGGTTCAATCCCAACATACCATAGATAATAGAAACACTACCTTAAAAGGAACTTCAATATTTCATAGATGAATAAGTTTAAAAGCCACTTCAATTGGTCATGGATATACATTAGTTCTTATTATTTGACCTTAAAAGGAATAATGTGTCTTGTTAAGTGGAATTGAACTAAAAGGGTTATGATTTCATTTATAGTTATATATAGGAATCCCATATCATGATCTTGATCCCAAATATACAACACATACCACCTTTCTGGATAATGATAAATTCTAAAGTGACCAAATGTAAAAATTTAAACCATAATATAATAATAAAGAATTTATTTGATTGATCAATTACATGATGGTAACTAGTAGTAACATCATTATTGGGAAAGAGTCAAAAAAACACCTTAAATCTTTAAGTGATCCTTGGAGATAGCAGTATATCCTTCAAAAGGAGATGATATTAGATCGACCTCCCATACTCTAGACCAATACACAACCCAAAGTGTTGTTGCTATATTCTAACGACCCTATTTCATTAAATAGAAGGTCTATACTGGCTCAAAATTTTATAAGTGTTTGGGAGCATCAAAAATAAAATGGTTAACTCAACATTAAATCCTTATCCTTAAAAAAATGGTTAAGTAACATCAGTATTTGGGCATCACCTTCTGGAATAGTGGTGTGACAGAAACAGAATAGTGAACCCTACATGACATAATTTTCCTTTAATAGTTTATGATTGAGTAACATTAGGCATAGATAATAACTATCCATCATGGTGGAATATCAAAAATATAATTTTAGACCTAATATGAAATCCTTCTCCAAGATACAAAGTATACCACTAATGTTCCACCCCATGCACCTAACTGACTTCCAATGGAACCCATAACCCAACTCAGGTTCGAATCAAACTAAAGGTGATATCATGTTCCTATAACCAACAATGCATGTCTAGATTAGAGAATATCCCCTGATACTTTTAAAAATAATGATGCTGGAAAGCATGCAACACCCTCTTCTATGTCTCATCCTCCTTTATTAGATTGATCCTCCGACAATCTACTGGATCAACCTATTGAAATTATAACTCTTGAAATGAATGTGAATAATTAATAGGATCCACATTTGAAAAAACAAGAGAAAAATAATAATCTTAGTTTCATGAAATTTATTTAGATTTATTTAGTCAAATTCATTTTAATTCTCTAGAACACCCCATTCAATAAAAAAACAAACAAGCATGATGCAAGTACCTATCCTAGGTCTCTACCATATAATCAAAATTATATCATATAGGGGGTTTAGTAAGATTAATGTCCTTTAATTGGATAATAGGGGGGCCTAAATTCCCATGTCCTAGCCATACCCCCTTACTACATCACACACTAGGTTCAACAATCACTATTTTCCTACCATTCCCATGAAAACCTCACTAGGTTCTAACTCCAAAATTTATTCCATATCTCAACCAAAACATTTGATATCACTATATCATAAACCCCCTCCATTAATACCCTCTTGGGTTGGTAGTAAAGAGAAATAAGTGACCCTAAAGTCCTACCTTTAGTAGGACCTAGGTTGGAGACTAACACCGAGGCTATAAAACATTCAAATGGGAGGCATTACCCTCAATATATGAAAAGTATTGAGAGAGAACCATCTCATAAAATAAAAAATCCTAAAAATACCATAATGTTTTTCAATAAATAAAAATAAATCCTATAAAGTAAATACCAAAAACAGAACTAAGGAAGTGACTCCACAACAACTCCAATATCTAAGCTAGTAACACCCAGATAAATCCCCATAATAATCTTGGAATCCTAAAAAACAATTTATATACATATGGTGAGCATAATTTGTGTACTAAGTTGGATTATACCTAAGGTATCCTGTGAAAATGTTTAAAGAACATACAAATGAACTAATAAAAAAAAATAGATCCTACATCCCCTAAAAAATTCAACTATCCATCCCAACCTTACTGAAGCTAACTCACTAAATAACACAAGAAATTAGTAAGATAATATCAAGATAACATTGATAAAGGCGCCCCACATATGCTTCCCCAATTTATTTTCTTCTCTCTTACCTCAACTTCAATCATCATGTGCTCCTGCCACCATCTATATCATATCATCACCATGTATCAAGTCATCTCTAATGTGAGTTAGGTCACAACCCAACCTACCCTAGCCTCCCATAGGGCCCAACATTCAATGATAGAATCAGTCCATATCCACATATCATATTACACTGCTAAATCATCATCTAAATCATCATCAAATCCAACCAAAATATCATATCCAAGGTAGTAGGGTATCATAAATGTGAACGAAATTAACTTTGTTCCCTATTCCTACCAATCATGACTACCACGACATATCTCAACCTCTAATCCACAGTAATCGCTACTAATTGCATCATCTATGGTCGGTATTCCCCACTAAATGGGTACCTAAACCATGTACTAATTATTAAGGAAGAATAGGGAAGGGAGGTTAATTATATATATATTCATCACCATCTTAATATTGGGGAACATAATCCCCAAAACAATTGGGTTTCAGTACATAGTATATGATATAGGCGGGGTTTGTATGCAAGTAACATGAAAATAAAACCATATAAATATACAAAGACCAAACAAAAGACCGTATTAATGGTTTTAAATCAATAATTCACCATATTTATCTCTTAACAATACCATAAAATCATTACCAATCCCTTATAATACTAAATGAAACTCCACCACACCAAACTACCACATAAATCCCACAATTTCCTTTCTTTCAATCACTAATTCAACCATTTTCCATATTATTATATTACCATCCACTATTAATTCATTAATACATTTAAACTAATATTTAATTCTATCCCTTTATTAACATTCAATTCACTTATTCATTTACCATATATGAATTCTAACCCAATTTTATAAAATTTCCACCCCATACCATTACTCTTTCACCATTGCTAACTTTATATTTCATCACTGCTAGGATACTGTAACAAGGCACCACATAGAAACACAACCAACTCACAATAATAACAATCCCATCACCTTATAAACCCATCCTCACAACACTACCATATCACCACAACAACTATATATCAACCATTACACTTTCACTGCCCATATCACATCTCACATTTGAACTAGTCAGCACCAACATTATACAAAACCCCACAAAGTCCACACAACCAAAAGCACAACAACAACCACACTAGGGGTAAAAAAAATATAATTCAAATTCACATAAATTTTATAAGTATTTTAAATGGGATTTCACATTATTATATCATATATTGTAGGGGTGTTTTCACACAAATTCTAGATTTACACATAACCGATTCTTTATCCATATAAAAGATTTTAACCTTTTATGAGTGGTGGGTTTAAAAGACAATTAAAAATAGGGGTTATCAATCCATAGTAGTTACAATAAGGGAATCATGATGATAAAAAAATTTAAGGAATGGAAAAATAAGAGAAATAATGAAATAATAAATAACCACATGAGAAAACAACCATCCCCTTAAATTTAATTTAATCTATTTAATTATATTATTTAGCCAATTCATACTAGACACATAATGGAAAACAAAATAATTCTAGTTTCATTGATATAGAAAGAAATGAGAACAAGTATCGTCTACCTGGAATTTCTGTATGCCATGATACACAAAAAATAAGGGGGAAATGGGAGATGATTTAGCTACCTATATATTGTAAGTATAAAGGCTTGATTAAAATCACAACACTTATAGAGAATAAAGTAATAAATAATTGGGACAAAATCCTACCTCAAATGCCACATAGTACTATAGAAAATAGAGGAAGGAAGGTTATTGAAAACAATTGGAATTGTGAACATGGGGTTAAGAATGATGACTCTAAATACTCACGAATATATTTTAGGATCATTTAGACTTGAAGGAAAAAATAAAATAATTGAAAAAAGGAAATATATTACTTTAAGATTATAGACACATATCCTGGAATAATTCTGAAAGATAGGTAGTCAACTTTACTTTTAAAAAATATTATTTAATTTTAACTTTATTAAAACACACAGGGAGAACCATTTAATTCTCCTTTAAAACCACATACATTAAGGAAATCATATATACAAGTAAACCCGTAAAAATATATTTTTATACATTTATTTAATCCTTAAATTAACTATTAAATAAAACATTTTTAACTTTATTTTTGGAAATAAGTGAATATTTTGAAATTGTTGTGATTTTGTAAATAGTTGAAGCTACTATATGAAGTAATAAACTATATAGAGTTAAGAGAACACACAAGAGAACAAGAAGCCACATGAAGAAACAGACTTACTATATGACTATTCCAATTAATAGTATGAAAGTAAATATTAAACACATAATTAATTTACCTACCACATGAGCCAAACAACTATTATCACAACCAAATTAGGTGACTGTATGTAAAAACCAACCAATAGAAAGAACAAACCAAGAGACCACACAACAAACTCAGGTGACTGTATGGAAAAAAACTAACCTACCACATAGACAAACCAAGAAATCACACAACCAATTGAAGTAAACACATGAAAAAATGGGCCTACCATAAGAAAAAACCAATTGACTGCACAACCAAACTGAGAAACTGCATATAAAAACTAACATATAATAGGAACAAACCAAGTGTTTGCATAACCATCCCAAGAGACCGCACAACCAACCCAAGAAACTACATGACCAAATAAAGTAGACACATGAAGAAATAAGTGACCAAATAATTAGTCAAGTGATCATGAGAATAAAATTAGAAATTTAAAAGGAAAAGAGACACCCCAAACCCCCATTGACACCTTAAAACCTTGAAAAAACACAATATAAAGGTTTTATAAATTTAGGAAATTATAGCTCTGAAAGAAGTATAGTGTTTTTGGATATGTTTTATGGATTACACTATAGATCACATGGTTTATATAGAAATATATCACACAACAATGTTATATTTATCATCATTATGCTTGGATAATTGGGATGAAGGTTTCAGTGATGGTTGCTATAACTAATGAATCACTTCACAACCTGAGGCCATAGTTTGGCGAAGAAGAAGAAATTACCCTATAATGATGTTCATTATGTAATAATGGATATATCTAGAGAAATTATAAGAGAGTTTAAGTAATAATTATCAAATTTAAAATGATTTACCTGACCATGATTTTAAAAAGGGCTTGGAAAATCGATTCATTACATGATAATGATTATAATTATTCCATAATACTTGTGATATATTTTAGTTTATAGATTTAAATGTCTTGAATATATGAAGAGAGGTGGGTTATGGCTTGGGAAGTTAGTTTGACTTATTTGTATTTAATTGAACAAATTTTAAGTAGTGCAACCCATGGGATGAATTTGGTGGGACATCATGAATCAATTTGATCCTGACCATTGATTTATAAATATATAGATTAAGAGTTCTTTAATTCAATTATGACCGAAACTAGAAAGGTGTGGATCATTAAAGGATCTAATCCACAAAGATAGGGGGAAGGATATATATATATATATATATATATATATATATATATATAAGATAATAAGGTATTGTTTACTTGATCTAGTTTCATATGGTATGAGGATCATGATTCAGGGAAGGTTTTTAAACATATTGGGCTAATTGAAGGAGAATACACTACATATAAAAGATAATTCCATTGAAAAATGAATTGATTCCATCCTACTGATTGGAGTTTGATACTACTATGAAGATCCATTAGATGATATCACTCAAACACTCTTAAAACATAGTTAATCACATTAGTCTTAGAAGCAAGAATTTAGTAATTTAGGTGTCAATGATGCACTATATATGGTGTAATTTGATATATTTCTCATCAGATTCAATTAATTTTCTTTAAGATAACTATGATTATATAAACAGATTACATCCATCTCAAAGAATTTTATGGAGAGAGTGGGAAAGGGAATAACCCTTGGATGAGAACCCCATGATCCCTAAATGTTTTATAAGTGAAATGTTCATTGGGTTGGAGTGACCAATCATAGGATCTTATATCTAATGAAAAATTAATTATTAGTTGATATTAGTACACTAGAACATTAGTGTGTGTATGTTCCTTGGATATATCACTCTATGGGAAAACCAATTTAAATACCTATGTCTCTATGTGTTGTACATTATGTATATGTTTTATATTTTGTGTGTGGATGGATTCAAGGGAAAAATATATTAAAATTCCCCTATTAACATGAGAGAAAGATATGATGGAAAGTGAGGGTTAATTTTAAATATGAAAAATTTAAATTTTGTATCACCCATATTTTCAACCCTCTTATGGTGCCTTAGAACTCATATCATAACTCATTTCTCACAACACTTACCTTATTTTAAAAAAAATGGGTATAGACATGAAAGAAGCACACGATGCAAGGAAGAAAATTACATTAAATTGCAAGCCTAGGGACTTGACCCCTCTACCTACCCCTCACCCAAAAACCCTTACCACCCCACCACCAATGGTGGGGAAAAGAAATCAAAGGCAAAAATCAATGAGTTTTGAGAGGTACAGAGGATTTAAACTTGTGTTCTCAAAGCTAAGTAATGGTATAACAATAACTTGACTTACCAAGACCATCCAAAATTTATAAACAATACATAAATTATTGTTTATTGTAATCATTATTTAATATTTTTGAAATGTGACAATTTAATATCAACATGTGGGATCTTAAAAAATATGTTTTTGAAGTGTATTTTCATTTTTACATCTATAAGGGATGTTCATGAACATGTATTCACTATTTTATCCATTAAAATTATTTTTGGAGAGATTAAAAATTATGGTGGTTTATATGGGTCAAAAAATAGAGTAGTGAAATATGTCCTAATTATTATAGCTCTCTCTCCCATTTTTAGAGTATGACGAATCATCTAGTTTTTTTAATGTGACATGTTAACTTATCACTCATAATTTTTAGTCCATTATTTTATATTTACAATTATACATTATTTGGTATCAATAAAAAATTTAATATCATGGAAAAAGAAGCTGTTTCAAGAAGGTTAACATTGGATTGAGAAAAAATTCTCAACCACAAGTGAAGGTAAGAACAAATACATTAGAGGTAAGAAAATGTATTGGATATATTTTCTAATTTTTCTATGGTATTTAAAAGGATGAATATAGTAAAAGGTATCTAAGTATCATGATGGTTTGTTGATGACCATATTTGGAGGTGAAAAATTTAATAAGGAGTGAATTAAATCCAGGTGATGAAGGTAGTAAAGAAACTTTATAAGAGAATAAAATTAAAAATTCTTCCCTTTAAAGGTATAAAACCCACCTAATAAATATTAAGAGCGAGTTCAATGTGTAGAGAATTTTTTTTAAATGCAAGATCTGTTTTAAAGAAACAAGTTTTTTTCATTAAATCTAGTTTCTTATGAAAATTTATTATAAGAAAACATGAAGTCCCAAAAAAAAGATGTTTAAGGACAGGTAAGAAGATGTAGGGTGATAAAACAACTCATAAGAAGAAACCTTTTCATTTATTATTATTTTTTTACATTAAATTATAGAATCTACCTCAAGGTGGGATATGCACAAAATATTATGTTAAAAAATTAAAATGTTAATAATTTTTTTATGAGTTGTAGAATCCCCTTGAGATACCAATTGAAGTATTCTTATATATATTAAACAAAGAGATTACTATTAATTTTGAATTATATCCCTTCATTTATCTTGAATATATAATTATGATTTCAATTATAGTTGAATGATAATGATGGAGAAATCATACGAAGTAGTTATCAACAAATAATTTTGATAACAGGGGTAAAAATTTTACTTCAATTCATCCTCATATAATAAAAAATGTTTAAGAAGTCCAAAAAAACATAATAAATATAGTAATAGAAATTAAAAATTTAGTAATTTTGATCATCCATCACAAAAGAGTTGGTATGTAAAATATTTTAAATGTATTGGTTGTGGAAATATTTACTATGTACAAATAAAAGGGTGACAATAGTTAAATTATCACATATGAAATTGAAAAAAATATAAGGAGGTGTTGGGTGAAAAGGAATGAATTTAAAGAAGTTGTACTTAGAAATAATGTTAATGAATGGGATTTGATCATAATTTTATGAGTTTTGAATTCCCATTCAAGGATTGAAACTAATTAATAACGAATACTCTTCCATACTCAATGCATGATTGAAATAAACGTATATGGGGGTTGTAATTGACTATAGGAGTTAACTAGTTTTTATTACAGTACATTAGTTGAAAAAATAAATTTAAAAACTATAGAACATATCAAGACACAAAAAACCATGTTGGTTAAACAAAAAATGGGAGTTAACCATATGAAAATAGTTCATTGTACCATTTTCACTTATAAATTCATATACTAGTACAATATTGGGCTAAAAAATCTTTTTAATGTTGGAAACTCACTACTAGTCATGACTTGTGAAGCATCCAATGAATTATTGATGGTTGTATTTATTTTAAACGATTAATGAAGATCAAAAAAGGTTTTTAGGGATTTTTTTTGATGTGTTTGAACTTTTTAGAGATCAGTTGAGGTGGTTGGAATAAATTTATGAAGGATTTGTGGAACTTATGGATTAATTATAAACATCAAGATAATGGAGAAATATTTTCCAAGAATTACATTGGAAGAGTAATCCTGCACTTTGGATTGAATATAAATGGAAAGTGTAATTCTTCGGAAGAGTAATAAGTGAGTTTGGAAGAGTACTTAGTGAGTTCAGAAGAGTACTTAGTGAGATTAGGAGAGTAACTTGTGACTTTGAAAGAGTATTATTGGAATTAATAAGAGTAATAACTGACTTTGGATGAGTAAAATGTGTTTAAAAATGTAAATGGTATGTTTGGAAGAGTAATAGATGAGTTTGAAGAGTTATAAAACTTCAAAAAAGTATTAAAATACTTCATAGGTGTATTTTAGACTTCAAAGGGCACTTTTTGGACTTTGTAAGAGTAGATAAACACTTAGACTTCATAAGAGTATATTTTATAATTCAGAAGAGTAAATATATCTCCAAAAGTTTGTGAATTTTTTTAATTGTTTTAAGTCTGAAAATATGAGAAATTATAGAATAAATATTCTGAATGTAAAAATTGTTAGATGATTCTTTGATATATATAAATTCTAAAATATCACAGCTAATGGTAAAATCCATGATGAAATTTAAGTTTTATATAGATGTAAATAGATATTAATTGAGTGAATCAAGAACCAAAATTCATATAGATTTTAAATTAAAATATTTGAATTCATTAGTTGTGATTAATGCTATTATTTCTTAGTAATTCCTTGAAAAAGGTAATTCCACATACCTAAGAATCAAGGGAAGTTTCCATAAATAATTATGGAAATATTATTCTCACTTATCATGGGAAAATAAAAGGAAGGAAATGAAGAGGAATGTATAGTTAAATAATTTATAGAAGAAGATGATACTTTTATGTGTTGAAGACCTATTGTATCAAAAATAAGAAAATAAAAAGTTTGACTTGTGATACATCTATATTTTATTATTTTTACAAGGAGAATTAGTGTTGGACCTAAGAAATACCTTAATATTGGAGAAGAAACCTCTAAATTTAGAGAAAAAATGGGAAGGAGCTTACTCTATATATAATTTATACTCCAACAAAGCCTATTACTTGATCACAATGTATAGATATCATATTAAATATACCAATAATGAAATATTTATAAAGAATTAATTTTCCTAAATAAATTTTGGGTTTAGCCAAGTCTATTCTATATGAATTTAGAATTGGTCCAAGTCATACGACCCTAAAATACTGAACATACAAGTCCAAGATACATGACTATAAAATTAATAGAATATAGCCCTTTTCATATGATATTAAACTGTACGATGTATAGTCCACTATATATGACCTTAAAATATTGAGAGATCTATTATAAGCAACCTAAAATCATAAAATTTCCCTACTATGAAAGCACTTGATATAAATGTGAATTTTATTTTCTTAGGGATTTTATGGTTATGTCAACACCCACCAAACATAATTTCATGGTTCACCTATCACATGACTAAAATTTTCCCTTATCAAAACTATGCATGGATTGATTCCTATTATCATAGGTTATGTAGTGATTCTTATATCATTAATCTTGGGCCCAACCACAAAATCCATCAATATCCAAAACTTCCCAATGAATTATCCCTTCATTCACGATGGTCCATTTCATATACACTAAGATAACATATATTTTATAAGAACTATATATGGATTGATTACATTAATCCCAGGATTCAAAATGATGCTTGGATCTTCTATCCTAGGCCCAGTAATAACTTCTATTTTTATACTCAATCATACTATGGTGATAAGAAATTTTTAGATTCATATTGGGGTTCTTCCATTATCACTCCAAAATATCCATTCATTTCATTTTCATACCCCCATGTGAATGAGTTGGATATATAAAGAGTAATTTTTAAGAATTATGTGTGGATTGATTCCTATTAATTTAGGATATGTAGTGAAACCTAGATCTATTATCTTAGGGACAACTATAAACCCCATAAACTTAAACACCCTCTTTATCCTAGTGTTTAAGGTCTCTATTCATGGTGGGTTTTCTACATCAACCATATACTAGGACACCATACACATAATCCTAGATCTATTATCCTAGGTATAACCATGGATTTTCCTATGATTTTAATCAAATACCGAAGTATAAATTCATTAATCCAAAAAAACATGTGGATTGATTCTTGTTATCTCATGATATATAGTTACACCTACAGGTCTCAAACTAGGCCTAACCAAAATTCCCATTGGATATGTTGTGAACCTACTTATTTTAATGATCAAAAATCATGTTTGTTATGTTTCTAATACATTAAATTTTTTATGATAGTAAGATATTTTATGGATAAATATTGAAAAGTGATTAATTTTTGATCTACCATTAGTTCAGAAGGTCTACTACTAATTATAATGAGCTACTATTAGTTGCATTGTGCTACTACTAGTTTAAATTTGTGACCACCATGATCTATTTATAGGTTGTTCTACCATTGAGTGAAGATACCATACCATCCAAGTGTAGATATCACTAAGTATATCTACCGCTAAAAGATACTACCATTTCCTGGTACTTCCTATAGACTGATATACTATCATATGGATCTACCACTAGTTTGTGCTATCGTGACTTCCAAAAGGTGATACCGTCAAATGATCCTACCACCAAGAGATGATAACATCACTTGTTGATACTGTTAGTTCAACAATGATATTTCTTGATGAAGATACCATTCTAAATAGATACTTCCAATTTAAATATACCATTACCATTAGATGGAGATACTTCCATTAAAGAGATACTGTCATAGTAAGCTACCGCTAATGAGTTACCATAACTATATATAATTATTTTCAAAATTAATTCTCCAATGAATAGTTTATAAATTTAATTATGCGAATAATAATATGGATTTAAGAATGATTATTCATAATAAACTCCACGGATATCTTAAATACATTATTTCCCATTATGAGGATCTTTATTTTTCTATTATTATCCTATGACAGATAATTGGACGTGGAGTGCTATATATTTATAATAACCTTAATCATGTGCATACGTGACTAAGAGTCACATGCATGGACACAAAAATATAGACTCTCATATGCTAGAAAAAAATAGAAATACAATAGACAAGTGATTAGAAGAATTTGGACAACTACATATTGAAAAAATGAAGTTTTTTCCAAACTTCTACAAACCTAGGTTTTTTTGCACTTTATGTGCAACCTGTTCAACCACCTTCCAAATAAAAATTAAAGGTCTCATGATCAATTAAAGTAATTTATATTAAGCATTAATACTTATTCCTATCTCTAATATCTTGATATTTTGATTTATGATTTTCATTCGAGCTTTGTTTTGTTTTAGTTTGTTTATTTTAAAAAACATAGTTATTTGTGCTAAAATGGAGAGTTATTGACACTCTCTCATTTCTTCTCATTTTTACTCCAACAAACAACTATGGAAGAGGTCATGTGTGACCTGGATCTTGTTTTATCCCACATATAATAGTTGAAGATTCTTTGTGCTTGGCCAACTTTGTGAGATATTATTTATAAAACCAAATTCTTGCTGTGGATTAGTTTGTTTTATAATAAACTACTTAGAATCAGGTGATTTTCATGTGATGGGGATTAAGTATCAGCTTGATACCAAACTCATTTTTTAAAATTCAACTATTCTTTATCCTTTTTGTTTTTATTTTTTAAATCAAACCAGTTTTAGTTTTATAAACTTCAAAATAAAACTTTACACTAATAATTAACTCAAATTAGTGTTTTATATGTAATGTTTGTCATGATTAGACCAGTTTCAAAATTAAATAATTTTCCAAATTATTTTAATTGAGTTGTGATCAAGATTTTGATAATATTTTCAAAATATCATATTATATAATTGTTCTATTTTTTGTTAACTGGTTGATTTTATAAAATTGGAGGATTTATGTTCTTAAATTGTTTTTAAATAGAAGTTTTTTTTCAAAACTCAATTCACCCCTATTGAGTTGTCCACTAGGACCAATATTTGGTATTAAATCATTTCAAAATTACTTTTTACTATGATCTAGTTTTACTTAAAGATCTTAAATTTCTATTTTATTTAAATTTTATTTTTATGGATAGTCATAAACAAGAAGAAGATGACACTAATTAGCCTCTTTATTTTAATGGAAAAAATTATTATCAATGTAAAATCAAGATGAAGATTCATTTATAAAGTATGGTCTTTTATATCTAGACTATTATTGAAGCCCAAAGATGCTAGAGATGATTGGAGTGATGCCACTAAGGTAGCGTATGATTTCACATTTAAAGATATGAATGCTTTATACTATGATCTAGGATAATAATATTTTAAAAGAATATATTCTTGAAGTACTACTTTTGAAATTTGAGATACACTGTATATTTCTCCTGAAGGAACATCCAATGTTAAAAAAATAAACTTAAATACCTATAATATTAAGTATAATAATTTTTAGATGAATTATGATGAATCCATTTATGCCATGTATCTCAAGTTTAATGAAATAGTCAACATGATGCTTGCTATTAGAAAGATTTTTTTTGAAAAGGATCAAGTCATATGAATTCTGATATATCTACCAGATAGATGGAGAGGAACATTGGTGTCCAATAGATAATCCTATTACATTATCAAACTACATGTAAAATAACTCATTGGAAATCTTATAATGCATGAATAATAATTAAAAGTGAAAAAAGAGGTAGTAGGTTAACCAAAAAGGAAGTCATTATCCTTAAATACTTTTTACTTAAATCTAAAAGACAAAATCAAAGTTTAAAGTTCAAGTGATGAATAATAACCTTCAGACAGTGATGAATAAGTGTCTCATTCATCCATATGCTTTGAAAAGGTTTATAGTAAGAAAAAGTTATTTAATAAATACAATTAATAAATAAAGTATGAAAACAAAGTAAATTGGATAAAGGAATAGAAAAAGTATGATATTTCTAATAAATAAATCTATTAAGAATGTAAAAGAAAAGGACACATCAAATTAGACTATCCAAAGATCAAATATAAGATGAAGTATGAGGAAAAAGAAAAAAAAGAATAAAAGGATACGAAATCCAATTGGAGTGCCTCTAATGATAGCTCAGGTGATCCATACTAGAGTATAGAAGAGAAAAATGATAAAGGAAGTATGTGTTTCATGATAAACACATCTGAGGTATTGAATATTTTTCCTGAATCTACTTCTCACATTTCAGACCATTCTGAAAATGAAAATGATGAAAAAATATGTCTAGTGATGAAATATTTGAATAATATATCATGCTGGAAGACACATTAAATAAATTAAAATATAAATATAAAAGTTTAAATAAGAATCATTATATTTATGCTCACTTTAAAACAAATCTTACTGTAGATAAAGATAAGAATTATCAACTATTAAAAGAAAATAATGAGATTAAATTATCTAATTATAAACCAAAAAAACATCTAGATAGGTTCACTAATAGAATAAAAAATCTAAATTAGATTTTTGGTAAATATACTACTCATAAATACACTACAGAAATGGGTTACCAACATATACAGAGGAAAATATATAAGAACATATTTGTTCCTAGTTTTAGTTTTTCCACTAGACATAATAAAGCCTTTATTTATTAAATTATATGGTATTATTATTGTAAACTATTAAAATAAAATATGGATTCCTAAATCTCTTATTACTAACATCTATGTACCCAAGAAAATATGGGTACCAAAATCATTTTTTTGTTTAAATATATATCATATAAAACCTACTTGAGGAGTTTTAGTAAGAAATTATGGTATCTGGATAGTGAATGTCTTTGGAATATGACTAGGGACTACTCAAGTTTCAAGAAACCTATTTAGTTGGATGGTGGATATTTCACTTTTGGTGACACTACTGAAGGAAAAATTATTGGAATTGGCTAAATTTGTCATGACCCATCCTCGGGGCCCGTGCCGTGACTACCCCAAGCCCACCTTCCATAGGCCAAAGGCTGGCGACTAGCACCAAAGGCATAAATCCCGATAAATGGGAAGACATTGCCTTTATATAAGTAAAGAAACACAACAGAGTACGCAATCTGTAGTAAACACTAAGTAAACTGAGTACAAAAGTAAGTGCTAAAAAGTAAATCGGCCAGAATACAAACCCAACTGAAAGTACAGTACAACTGAAAAGAAAGTACATCAGCAGTAAAGTAAATCAACAACCACCGAGTCGTCCTCTGGATATCCCACCTGAAGGGTGGGTACAGATGGTTCCCTCAGCTCCTCGGGTCCGGCCGTCCACTCTGTGTAAGTCCCACCTGATAGTCCACCTCCGGCTACCGTCCTACTCCACAAGCCTCAACCACGATCAGTGCTTTCGGTCGTCTGTAACCAACACAACGTAGTGCGGGCATGGCCTGTGTAGGGGTGAGTATACGATACTCAATAGGGACCCCGAGACCCCCGAAGGTCTCCCAGAATCCACAAAGGATAAACCACAAAGGAAGGACACAATCACGAAGTATCAAATAACTCTAATTAGGTATATGCCCATACATATACCTAAGTCATCATTTCCAATTCGGCTCTAACTCACGAGCCCAAGTACAACCTAGTCCATACAGGAAAACACAACCCAATACACACAGGAAAGCAAGTCAATCATATCGATGATAATGATTTAAAGTCAAGACTCAGCTCACATAGGTATACTACTCACGAAGAGGGGTGAAGATGATAGATGCAGCCTCTGAATCATCTTCCCTGCCGAACCCACATAGGATCCAAGTACAGAAGTCGTCGCTGCCGAACCCACATAGGATCCATGTACAGTAACCATCGCTGCCGAACCCACGTAGGATCCAATTACAGTCGTCATCGCTACCGAACCCATGAAGGATCCAAGTAAAGTTGTCCTCGCTGCCGAACCCACGTAGGATCCATGTGCAGTCATCATCGTCGTCTAAGTTGCAGCCAACTCTAGGGTTCCCGCACAAAACATGCTCGATTCCGAGAGGGTCCGCTCCACGAGCCAAGAGGTTCAATACATCAACTATCACAAAGTCTAGAGTTGATGTATCACAAAGTTCCATCTCGTCAATAGGAACTCAACGCGACAGATGGCGCGCCAATCGGACGCCCGGTCTGAGAGATATTGGCTTTTCCGTCCCAGGGGCCTGGTTGGGTTTTTAAGCTAAAACCAACCCGACTGTACTCCAGCTACGTCCAAACATCAAATGGAGTAATCCAAAAGAACTATCTCACTAATAGGAATTAAACGTAATTGACGTCACGTCAATCGGACGTCCGGTCCTTAAGCTATGAGCGTTTCCGCTCTGAGGGACCGGTTGGTTTCGAGTTCGAACCAACCTGCCCATACACAAAATTCACCGAAATATTGAGTTTAATATACCGAAACGACCGTCTCGATCCAAGGATCCCTACGCAACTGATGGTGCATCTATTGGAGGTCTTTAGCCCAAGATATGGGCGTTTGAACGAACCAGGTCTGAAGATAGGGGGTTTGGGCCCGGTCCGACCCGGCCCAATACCCCCTGGGTCAGCCCGAACTGGGTGACCCGACCCGGTTCCGGGTTCAGCCCAATTGGGCGCAGCCCAGCCCGGCCCGGTGCGGCCGGCGGCCGGGCTCGGAAGCCGGCCGCGGCTCAGATTTCGACCGAGCATGGTGCAAAGGAAGTAGTGTCGTCCCCTTGTCTCCGAAACGGCGGCCCCTGGTGGGGTCCGCCCTAATTGAGGGTCAGGGGGTTACGACCCCCCGATTTTTTTGAAAAAACGGCCGGCCTTTATGGCCGGCCGGTTGAGCTGCCGCGGTACCCGCTGGGGTCCCGCCTCCTAGAGCACCGGGGGACGACACAGTCGCCCGCCCTTGGGTGTCCGCCGCGATATTTGGCCGCGGCTCTTGTCCGACTGGCGCGGCGCGACGGCGCCGCGTACCGCCGCCGCGACCCGCTTCTCTCCGTGGACTCCTTCGGCCACACCGGCGCGGCACGACGGCACCACGCACCACCTTCGTGGCCCGCTCCGGCCGCGGTTCTCTTCATTCCCGCACGGTGCAACGACACCGCGCCACCTTCTCCATAATCATCATCGAAGGTCAACAAGGAAAGGGGAGGAGAAATCGGTCGTGTTTGTGCAGTCCTATCTCCTCCTGTTACGTCGATAACATTTGGCCGAATTAAATGAGATACTTTAACGACATAACAAAGAAATTTTTTTAATTAATTGAAATTGAACTTAACCCCTACCTCAACAAACGATGACAAATGTTGATGTCGTGGTTGACAGCGTCACGTGGTGAGGTTTCATAGACGTCGACGGAGAGCGTCCGAGGAGGAAACGACGTCTCGTCTTTTTATCACGGAGAGAACAAGCATGACGTCGTTAGAGAACTTCCGCGTCATTGTTTCCTTCCTTACTACGGAGGAGGAAAAAGAAGAAGAATTCGGGGTCGCTGAGTCGATGCTCTTTCTCGGAGTCTTGACGTTCTTCAATAAAGGAGATGAAGTTCTTCAAGAGAATAGAGCTCTCTCCCCAAATTCCCTCACACAACCAAACTAACAAAATAAAATAAGGCCTCTCCTTATTTTATTATTTTTCCATACATTTAAAACTTTAAAATTCAAAACACTTAGCTAAATTAATTCAAGAGGTTTAATCAATTAATTTAGTGCGTGTTGTCATGAATTAAAGTTGGAAGTTGGAGAGTTACCTAATTAAATACAAGGGGTTTAACAAGATTAAAGGGGGAGAGTTAAGGGGTTTGGGAATGTGAAGGGTTGGGGCTCGTGCGGGTCCCACCACACATTTATCCTCACATGGGTAGTCAGGATGTTAGTGGGTCCCATCCTAACTTACCCATGTAGGATAAAACCACCTTAGAAAAATAAATATAATTGTAAACAATTTTATTCACTTTTATTTAATCCACATTTTTAAAACAACTCCTCCCGAGAAAACACATCTTCGGTAAAGGTCCTATTAAACAATTACCGATGCTGTGGTTTCATCGGTGCCCTCAGATTTCAATTCCGAGCACCGATTCAAAAGATAGAAAAACCCGCTCGTTCGTTCTCTGAACGTACCCGATCTAAACTTTGGAAATTGATTCCGGGCACACTGGGCCTTGGAATCAGGTGCCGTCAGAAACTGCGTGCTCGTAAAATCTCAAATAATTTAAGAAAAAAATTTCCTTTAAATTTACAGGTCTTTACATTACTCCCACTTCAGGGCTTTACGTCCCCATAAAGCTACATCGTAAACTAGGGAAACAAATGAGGGTACTGTGCATGCATCTGAGCCTCCCACTCCCATGTGCTCTCCTGGAGGTTCCCGTGCTGCCACCTGATGCACACTAGAGGAATCGACCGTCCACGTAGGACCCAATCTTGTCGATCCTCGATCTCCATCGGGACCTCCGCAAAAGTTGCCCCATCATCGATTTCCAGCTCCCCGTGGTCGATGATATGCGTCGGGTGTGCACGTATCTCCTCAACTGAGATACGTGGAATACGTTGTGCACCCGATGCAACTGAGGTGGAAGAGACAGGTGATAAGCCACCTCGCCTATACTGCTGGGAACCTGGAATGGTCTGATAAAGCGCCGAGATAACTTGCCGCCCCGGCCAAATCTCCGTAATCCACGTCAAGGTGAGACCCGTAAGAAAATGTGGTCGCCATCCTCGAACTCTAGTGGTCTCCGCCTCCTATCAGCATAGGATTTATGTCGGCTCTGTGCAGTCCTCATCCATTTCTGGATGATCTACACCTTCTCTGTCGTATCTTGGACCATCTCTGGTCCTAAAAGTGCTGACTCCCCAGGGTATGTCCAGCACATAGGTGATCTGTAATGTCAGCCGTACAATGCCTCGTATGGCGCCATACCGATGGTGGAGTGGTAGCTGTTGTTTTATGAAAACTCCACCAAGGGTAGGTGATCCTCCCTACTGTGACCAAAGTTGAGGACACATGCACGGAGCATTTTCTCGAGTGTATGAATGGTCTTCTCCGTCTGGCCATCCATCTATGGGTGAAAGCCGGTTCTCAGGCATAGCTGCATCCCAAATGCCTCCTACAACCCCTTACAAAACCGGGAAGTAAAACGAGCATCTCGATCGGAGACGATAGATGATGGCATACCATGAATCTGTACGATCTTCCGAATGTAGAGGCATCCCAAGATCTCCACTCAGCCCTGCTCTCTGATAGGTAAGAAGTGGTCCAACTTGGTGAGTCAGTCCATGATCACCTAGATGGAGTCATGTACTCTGGAAGTACGTGGAAGCCCTATCACGAAATCCATATATATTACGTCCCACTTCCACTCCGGGACCTCTAAGGGCTGTACCAAGCCTGCTGGTACCTGGTGCTCCACCTTCACCTGCTGGTAGGTGAGGCATCGTGAAATGAACTCTGCCACAACCTTCTTCATACCTGGCCACCAGTGCTATCGTCTGAGATCCTGATACATCTTCGCTACTCCTGGATGTACCTCCAATGGTGAAGTGTGAAACTCCCTCAACACCTCCTCCCGTAACGTGACTGGTACCATGGTACGTCATCTGAAAAGGATGACGTGCTCTCCTCCTACAGAAAATCCATCAGGTGCCTGTCCTGTGGATATCTGTGCACGTCGTGTCTCACAATCAATATCCCAACGTTGTGCCTCTCTGACCCGCTGAAGTAGTGGAGGAGTGACCGTGAGTGACTATAGAAATGCTAACCCATCTCTATCCACGAAGGATATCTGCAACGCGGCTAGCTGATCCGTCACCTCTCCAAGTAGATGAATGCCCGAACTCTTGCTGAGAGAATAAACTACTACGTTCCCCTTTCCAGGAGTATAGAATATCTCAAATTCATAGTCCTGGAGGAACTCGAGCCATCGCCGCTATCTTAGGTTCAGGTCCTTCTGCGAGAATATGTATCTGAGACTCTGGTGGTCAGAGTAGACTGTAAAGCACTCGTCCATCAGATAGTGTCTCCACATCTTCAAGGCGAAGACCACTTCTACTAACTCCAGGTCATGGGTAGCGTAGTTCTGCTCATGCTGCCTCAACTGTCGTGAACCATAGGCGATCACTGACCGCTCCTGCATCAGGACACACCTGAGTCCGGTCCCTAATGCATTCCAGTAAACTACGTACCCTACTCCCTCCTCCGGTAGCCTCAAGATGGGTGCACTGGTCAATCTCTGTCTCAGCTCCTAGAAGCTCTGCTGACATCTATCTGACCACACGAAGGGTTTCCCCTTCTTCATCAAAGCTGAAAGTGGTGCTAAAACTCTGGAGAAGTCTGGCACAAATCTTTTATAGTACCCAGCCAGAACTAGGAAACTCCACACCTCTGTCATGCTCCTGGGTGGCTCCCAAGCTAGCACTGCCTCAATCTTCGTAGGATCCACTGCAACTCCCACCTTAGAGATGACGTTCCCCAAGAAGTGGACCTATCGAATCCAGAACTAACACTTCGAGAGCTTACCATAAATCTGGTGCTCTCGGAGTGTGTCCAGTATAACCCTCAAGTGGTAGGCGTGCTCCTCCTCAGTAGTTGAGTAAATAAATATGTCGTCGATGAAGACTATGACAAATTGATTGAGGTAAGGCTAGAAGATCCTGTTCATGAGACTCATGAACACTGCTGGAGTGTTGGTTATGCCGAAAGGCATAACCAAGAACTCATAGTGGCCATACAGACACCTGAAGGCCGTCTTCTGCACATCCTTGTCTCGAACTTTGAGCTGATGATAGCCTGACCTGAGGTCTATCTTCGAGAACCAGCGTGCTCCCTTGAGCTGATCGAATAGATCATCTATCCTCGGAAGTAGATACTTGTTCTTCATGGTTACTTGGTTCAGGTGATGGTAGTCGACACACAGTCGCAAGCTCCCGTCCGCCTTCTTGGCGAACAAAATCGGGGAAGCCCAGGGTAAAACACTGGGTCGGATAAATCCCTTGCCCTACAAGTCCTCCAGCTGTACCCGTAGCTCTCGAAGCTCAGCGGGAGACATCCAATATGCTGGTGTAGATATCAGGGTTTTCTTGGGGTACAGGTCAATATATAAGTCTACCTCTCTGCAAGGAGGTAGTCCTGGAACGTCGTCAGGAAAAATGTCCGCATACTGATCCACCACAACAGGAAAACTCGTACTCCTCACATCAACTACTCCAAGGATGAGACTAGCCAACTGATGAGTGATCGGCTATCCTCTCCTATGTGTGAGTCCATCTTGCGCTGAAAAGGATCCCTTCTCGCTGGTGAAGGTGAACCTACTCCCATCGGTGCGAACACACCGCACCTTGCACCTAATACAGTCGATCTGAGCATGGACCATAGATAACCAATCAATGCCCAAGATGATGTTTTAAGGACTCGACGCCGCTACAAGAAGATCCCAGCCGAAGCTCTCGCCTCCTAGAGTAATCTCAAACTTCCGAAACTAGTGCGTAATCATTGAGTTTTCTCCCATAGGAGTCTCTAGCCGTAAGGATCGAGCCAACGACTCCATCAGAATCTCCGAGCTCCGAACAAGGGCAGCAGCAATGAAAGAATGACTCGCTCCTATGTCTGTAAGAACTATAGCAAGGGTGGAGTAGACATAGATAGTACCTAGAATCATCTTAGGTGTTCCATGGTCATAGGCCTCCACTTACTGAAGCTGAGCCTGTCTCTGTCCGCCAGCTCCCTGTGGTCGGGGTGGACCTCATGGTGGTGGTGGTGGTAGAGCCCCGAAGCATCGTCCACCACCTGCTACTCAGCAAGCTCCTCTACCTCATTCGCCTACTCCCTACAGACCGCCATGGTCGAACCTCTGCCTCTACCTGGGTGGTACCTCAACCATCTGTTGCTCCTCTGCATGGAGGGTTAGGAAGTCACGAGGCATGTGGCCCTACCCGCCACATGCATAGTACTGTCTACCTCTCATATGACTGGCTCTGCTGCGTGTGCCTCGCACCTCCAAACCAGTATCCTGAGGTCTTCCACCTGATGTTCTGGTTTTCTTGGACCTCTGCGACATCTGTCTACTGCCGATTGCAGAAGAATCCATTACGTGTTTCCCTGCGGTAGGTCTCGCTGCTGGTGTAGGCTCAACAAGAAAGCTCTCCACAAGAAGGGCTCGCTCCAGTACTCCTGCCTGCGTCGGAATACTGAGGGAGATCATCGATTCCATAATTTCATGCCTCAGTACCTGCTCAAAGGTCCGGGCCCGAAAGAATGGGTCCCGTACCATGTCCGTGGAGTAGCGCGAGAGACCAATAAATCTCACCGAGTACTCGGCTACTATCATGCTGCCCTGCCGCAGCTGTAGTAACTCCTGGATGCACACCGCACGGAGGGTGGCTGGAATGAACTCCAAGAAAAAGAGGCTCTCGAAGTCCGTCCAAAGTAGACATGCCTCGTCATGCACCTGGAGCATCAGGCTCCACCATCTACCTGCTGCTGCATGCAGGAGACTCGCCACAAGGATCACCATGAGGTCTGCTGGTGTCCCTACCAATCTGAAGACTCAGACAACAGCCTCCAGCCAGTCCTCGGCTGCCTGAGGGTCCGTCTCTCCATGGAACCTGGGTGGTCTTTGACGCTGAAACTCGTGAAGTGCACTCAGGCGACGTGCACTCTCAGCTGCTGGGGCTGGTGGCATTGGTGGCTTGGCGGGTAGAGGTACCGCAGATGCTTCCGCTGTAATGGGGCCCTGCACCGAGGTCTCGTCGCTCGGTGGGATGCCATCTCGCATAAATCTCGGAACCCTAGTTGGCTGCCATCATGGGGACATCCTGAAAAGAAACAGGTGCGACACAGTTAATACAATATACCTGGTGAGCTGACACAAAGTAATCACAAAGAAAAATTTTGAAACACAGATGCAATCAATGTTTTCGTGCACTGAGTCTGAAATCAGAAGTCAGGGTCCTGGTGTATAGATACGTTGGCCGCCGCACCAACACTGGACTCCTTGTACTGATAACCACACTCAATACTCTAACCATTATTGCTTCACATAGAAGAAATTATTAGAGTCCTGAGTTCTGCGGTAGAACCTACTCCTCTGATACCAATTTGTCACGACCCGTCCTCGGGGCCCGTGCCGTGACTACCCCAAGCCCTCCTTCCATAGGCCCGGGGCTGACGACTAGCACCAAAGACATAAATCCCGATAAATGGGAAGGAATTTTCTTTATATAAGTAAAGAAACACAACAGAGTACGCAAGCTGTAGTAAACACTAAGTAAACTGAGTACAAAAGTAAGTGCTGAAAAGTAAATGGGCCAGAATACAAACCCAACTGAAAGTACAGTACAACTAAAAAGAAAGTACAACAGCAGTAAAGTAAATCAGCAACCATGGAGTCATCCTTCGTCTATCCCACCTGAAGGGTGGGTACAGATGGTTCCCTTAGCTCCTCAGGTCCGACCGTCCGCTCCGTGTATGTCCCGCCTGATAGTCCACCTCCGGGTACCGTCCTGCTCCACAAGCCTCAACCACGATCAACACTGTCCGTCATCTACAACCAACACAACGTAGTGCAGGCATGGACCGTGCAGGGGTGAGTATACGATACTCAGTAGGGACCCCGAGACCCCCGAATGTCTCCCACAATCCACAAAGGATAAACCACAAAGGAAGGATACAATCAAGAAGTATCAACCAACTCTAATTAGGTATATGCCCATACATATACCTAAGTCATCATTTCCAGTTTGGATCTAACTCATGAGCCCAAGTACAACCCAGTCCACACAGGAAAACACAACCCAATCCACACAGGAAAGAAAGTAAATCATATCGATGATAATGATTGAAAGTCAAGACTCAGCTCACACAGGTATACTACTCACGAAGAGGGGTGAAGATGATAGATGTAGCCTCTGAATCATCTTCCTTGCCGAACCCACGTAGGATCCAAGTACAGAAGTCGTAGCTCCCGAACCCACATAGGATCCAAGTACAGTAACCATCGCTACCGAACCCACGTAGGATCTAAGTACAGTCGTAATCGCTACCGAACCCATGGAGGATCCAAGTACAGTCGTCCTCACTGCTGAACCCATGTAGGATCCAAGTGCAGTCATCGTCGTTGTCTCAGTCGCAGGCAGCTCTAGGGTTCCCGCACATAGCATGCTCGATTCCGGGAGGGTCTGCTCCACGAGCCAAGAGGGTCGATACATCAACTGTTAAGAAGTCCAGATTTGATGTATCACAAAGTTCTGTCTCGTCAATAGGAACTCAACGCGACAAACGGCTTGTCAATCGGACGCTCGGTCTGAGAGATATTGGCTTTTCCACCCGAGGGTCCGGGTTGGTTTTTTAAGCTAAAACCAACCCGACCGTACTCCAGATGCTTCCAAACATCAAGTGGAGTAATCCAAAAGAACCATCTAACTAAGAGGAATCCAACGTAATTTACATCACGTCAATCGGACGTCCGGTCCTTAAGCTATGAGCGTTTCTGCTCCGAGGGCCCAGTTGGTTTCAAGTTCGAACCAACACTTCCATACCAAAACTTCACCTAAAGCTTGAGTTTAATATACTGAAACAACCGTCTCGATCCAAGGATCCCTACGCAATTGACGATGCGTCGATCGGAGGTCCGTAGCCCAAGATATGGACGTTTGAACGAACCTGGTCCGAAGATAGGGGTTTGGGCCCGGTCCGACCCGGCCCAATATCCCTTGGGCCAGCCCGAACCGGGTCGACCCGACCCGGGTCCGGGTCCGTCCCAATTGGACGCAGCCTGGCCTGGCTGGCACGACCCAGCCCGGCCCGGCGCGGGCGGCCCTGCCCGGCGTGGGCGGCCCGGCCCGGCGCGGGCGGCCCGACCCATTGCGGCCTACGACCCGGCTTGGAAGCCGGCCGCGGCTCGGCTTTTGGCCGAGCGGGGTGCTAAGGGGGGAGTTCCACCCCCTTGTCTCCAAAACGGAAACCCTCGATGGGGTCCTCCCTAATTAAGGGTCGGGGGGTTACTACCCCTCGGTTTTTCTGAAAAAATAGCCGGCCTTTATGGCCGGCCGGTTGAGCCGCCACGGGACCCACGGGGGTCCTGCCTCCTGGAGCACCGGGGGCCGTCACAACCGGCCGCCCTTGGGTGTCTGCCGCGGCCCCTTCGGCATCACCGGTGCGACGCGACGGCGCCACACACCACCGCCGCGGCCCGCTTCTGGCCGCGGCCTCCTTCGGCCTCACCGGCGCGCTGCGATGGCACTGTGCACCACCGCCGCGGCCTACTCCGGCTGCAGTTCTATTCATTCCTGCACGGTGCAACGACCCCGCGCCTCCTTCGCCACAATCATCATCGAAGGTCAACAAGGAAAGGGGAGGAGAAATCGGCCGTGTTTGTGCAGTCCGATCTCCTCATGTTATGTCGATAACATTTGGCCGAATTAAATGAGATACTTTAACTACATAAAAAAGAACAATTTTTAATTCATTGAAATTGAACTTAACCCCTACCTCAAAAAATGATGACGAACTTCGATGTCGCGGTTGATGGCGTCACGTTGTGAGGTTTCATAGACGTCGACAGAGAGCGTCCGAGGAGGAAACAATGTCTCCTATTTTTATCACAAATAGAACAAGCGTGATGTCGTTGGCGAATTTATGCGTCATTGTTTCCTTCCTTGCCACAGAGGAGGAAAAAGAAGAAGAATCCGGGGTCGCTGAGTCGATGCTCTTCCTCAAAGTCTTGACGTTCTTCAACGAAGGAGATGAAGTTATTCAAGATAATAGAGCTCTCTCCCCAAATTCCCTCACACCACAAAACTAACAAAATAAAATAATGCCTCTCCTTATTTTATTATTTTTCCATGCATTTCAAACTTTAAAATTCAAAACACTTAGCTAAATTAATTAAATAGGTTTAATCAATTAATTTAGTGTGTGTTGTCATGAATTAAAGTTGGAGGGTGAGAAGTTACCCAATTAAATACAAGGGGTTTAACAAGATTAAAGGGAGAGAGTTAAGGGGTTTGGAAATGTGAAGGGTTGGGGCTCATGCAGGTCCCACCCCACATTTATCCTCACATGGGTAGTTAGGATGTTATTGGTTCCCATCCTAACTTACCCATGTAGGATAAAACCACCTTAGAAAAATAAATAAAATTGTACACAATTTTATTCACTTTTATTTAATCCACATTTTTAAAACAACTCCTCCCAAGCAAATGCATCTTCGGTAAAGGTCCTCTTAAACAATTACCGATGCTGGGGTTTCATCGGTGCCCTCAGATTTCAATTCTGAGCACCGATTAAAAAGATAGAGAAAACCCGCTCGTTCGTTCTCTGAATGTACCCGAGCTAAACTTCGGAAATTGATTCCGGGCACACCGGGCCTCAGAATCAGGTGCTGTCAGAAACTGCGTGCTCTTAAATCCCAAAGAATTTAAGGAAAAATTTTCTTTGAAATTTACGGGTCTTTACAAAATTGGTAACTTTAGTATAGTTTTAATTTATAAAGTTTTATTTATTGATGGATTAAAGTATAATATTCTTATAATTTCACAATTATGTGATGATGCTTATCATGTTAAGTTTGAAAAAAATACCTACAAATTATTTGATTCCAAACATGTTTTAGTTTTTACTTCCATGAGAAATGAAAATGTTTATTATTTTATTGACTTTCAAAAAGAATCTTGTATTTGGAATAGGATACTAGGCCATTAAAATATACACTCTCTTATAAATCTAACTATAAAATTTTTATTCAAGGATCTACCCAAACTATAATTCTCAGTAGAATTTTTTTTAATCCCTATCAAAAGGAAAATCATCACAAAATTTATTTCAAAACAAAGAAAGATGTTTCAAATTCTCAACCTTTAGAGTTGGTTCACATGGATTTTCTTGGAGATTATAGAGTTTCTATTTTAGCAGGAAAACATTATTCATATGTTATGGTGGATTATTATTCAATATATACATGGGTATTTTTATTTTCGCATAAAAATGAATCTATTTCTTATTTTTCTAAATATACTAGATTTGTATAAAATCATAGTGTACTTAGAATTAAGACCTTAAGAATTGATCATGGTTGTGAGTTTGAAAATAAAGAGTTCGAATCATTATTCCCACAACATGGATATAGTCACAAATGTTTTGATCCTAGGGACCCACAACAAAATTTTTTAGTAGAAAGAAGAAATAAAACACTTAAAAAAATTTCCCTAAATATTCTCAAAGAGTATGATTTACCTATTTATTTTTGGAAAGAAGTTATTTATACAACTTGCTATATAATTAATATATTTTTAGTTAGACATATTTTAAATAATTCACCTTATGAATTATGAAATGGTAGAAAACCAAAGGATAACTACTTTAGAGTTTTTAGTTGTAAAGTCTTTATGCTAAAAAAATAGAATTTAGACAAGTTTTATTCCAAAAGTGTTGAAAGAATTTTCCTTGGATATTCTTCAACTAGTAAATCATATAGGGTATTAAATAAAAGAACTAAGATTGTGGAATAATATGTAAATGTTATGTTTGATGAAACATATCCATATGAGCCTATGAATCCATTAAAAAATATAGAATATGATCTTTCTAACCTCGATATTAATGCCAAACCTAGCGACAATTATACCAGACCTCTTGTAGAGAAATCTACCAGTTATGATTAACATCCTAAACCCAAACTTATAGATGAAAATGAGGCTTCAAACACTTCTATTACTATAGATATTATGACTCATAAATATCATCCCTTAGATATTGTTGTAGGTGAAATAGATAAAGGAACTCATACAAGATCTTCTTTTAGAAATTAGGTTAAACATAAAGTCTTCATGTCGCATCTCGAACCTAATAACATCAATGTAGAAATTAATGATAAATTATGGGCAATTTAAATGTAAGAAGAGTCAAATTGGTTTGAAATAAATAAATTTTGGTAATTAGTTGAAATAACCATGAACTACAGAACTATTGGCACTAAGTGGGTGTTTAGAAACAAGGTTGATAAGTTAGGAACAATATTTATAAATAAATCTAGATTGGTTGCACAAGGATATAGTTAATAAGAAGGTATTTACTATGAAGAAACCTTTACTCTAGTTTCTAGAATTGAATCCATCAAAATGTTGCTTACCTATGTAGCACATTTGAATTTAAAACTATATCAAATAGGTGTCAAGAGTGAATTATTAAATGGTTATATAGTTGATGATGTTTTTCTAACAATAACTAATATTTAAAAACCATCACTTTTACAAATCATGTTTTTAAATCAACAAAATATTTATATGGTTTAAAATAATCTCATAGAGTTTGGTATAATAAGCTTAGATCATTTTTAATTTAAAAAGGTTTTTCTAAAGAAATATATAACCCTAATTTTTTATTAAAATAATTTAAAAAGATGTTTTAGTTGTACAAATTTATGTTGATGATATTTTTTTTGGATCTTTAAGAAATTATTTATGTAATGAATTTTAAAAAATTATGCAAAGTGAATTTAAAATGAGTTTAATGGGTAAAATTAAATTATTTATTGGTTTTTAGATTTTTAAAAATAAATATGGAATTATTTTAAATAAAACAAAATAAACTATTTTTTTAAAATGTTTTTGATTGGATAATACTAAAGGTAGTGATACTCCCATGAGTACTAGTTGTAAATGGATCTTGATGAAACTATAAAACTGGTAGGTCAAACCACTTATAGTGGTATGATCATAATCTTACTATACTTAATAGCTAACTGAACTGATATAATTTTTAGTGTGTGTATGTGTCACCATTTTCAATCAAATCAAAAAGAGTAACATTTAATTACTATAAAAATAGTTTTCAAATACCTTAAAGGTACACAAAATTTAGGACTATTTTATTATAGCGGTTAAACATTTGATCTAGTTAGTTATTTAGACACTAATTTTGGTGGTTGAAAGTTAGATAAAAAAGAACCTTTGGAACATGTTACTTTTTGGTAAAGTCTCTAGTTTCATGGTGTAGTAAAAAATAGAACTCTATTGCATTATACACTATTAAAGTTAAGTACATGACTGTAGAAAACTGATTTTCATAAATTCTATGGATGAAATAAAATTTAATAGACTATGGGCATCAATTTCGACATTTCCCTATAAATTGTGATAATAAAAGTGCAATTAACATTTATAAGAACCCCATGTCTCATTCTAGAACAAAAAATATTGATATAATAAATCAATTTTTGAGAGAAAATTTTCAAAAGGGTGATATAATACTTGAGTTCATAGGTACTGAACATCAGTTTACTGAAATATTAAAAAATCCTTTGAATTTTAAGAGATTAAGATATATCACACATGAACTTGAAATGATATGTTTTGGTTAGTATTTTATTATTTTGGTTTTGGTAGAGAAAAATTATAAGATTGGATCTACCATTGGTGATCTTCCATTATTACTATCATCAATGATCTACTATTAGAGATCTACTATTAAAACTACCATTGGTATCAACCATGATAATAGACTGTAAGGATTGACCCTTATTTTTGATATCATGGTGATTAACCATTACATATTACCATTGTTAAGCTACCATCTAGATGCTATTGTCACATAGTACCTTTCAGATGCTACCATTGAGACCTACCATTAGGAACCATCATCCCAAGAATTACAATTTCTATTACATGTTATTTAAATTTTTATCAGGTTTATTTTTTTATTACTTATTTTATATTTAATTTTCTATTTGAAATATCTAAATGATAAAATCATCTTAAAATTAGAGTTTGAGAACCCTTTCTCTCATGTTCATCTTTTGAATCCTTTCTCTCTTCTCTCTTGACCTGAAACCTTCAAACTTCCTAATTCATCTCTTGAACTAGTAAGAGAATGATGAGAGTCAATTACTATTCTATTTCATCACTTGAATAATCTAATACCTCAAAGAAATCTAGAGGTTAATTGAGTTGGCCTGCTATTGAATTAAAGAACCCTCAATTCACATCTCAAGTATTTTTTATAGAAAAGAAAATAGATACCACATGGTTGGTTTTGAGTAAGTCCCTGATGTAAAATATTATCTAGGACTAGGGATGGGTTGAATGATTCTTAAGGAATGATCAAACATTCTACCCTAGTTTGGTTCATGAGTTTTATTGGTTTTTAGAGTATAAGTTCAATGAGAAAAATGATGTTATCAAGACTATGATTTATGGAAAGGAACTTATATTTTCTTCGAAGAAGTTGGAAAGATTTTTGGGAATTCCTCACAAATTTTTTTATGATTACTATCAAGGATATATCTCTATTAAACATGAGAAATTTGTATTTGAGGATACCTTGTTGGAGTTAAATGGGATACTAATGTGAAAATTCCTATAACTATAGAGTTTGATGGAGAATGTTGGCTATTTTTCAAATTCATATAGTACATGCTTTATAATATACAGGTTTACTTTAGCATAATGAGGTATTAGGATTCATTTTTCATATTTATTATCAAAATTAGAGATAAGATAAATCTATATAGATATCTAATGGTTCGTATGATAGAGTTGAGAAATCATTCCTCTAGGTAAAACTATTTGTGTAGCCCTAAGTTTATTTTGGCTATGTTATTATATAGAGGTTTAGTACCTAAAGGTAAATATAAAGTAACCAAGTGTGGTGGTTTATACCTAATTTAGGTAAACTTCAAGAGGTTGAGGGTTAATTAGAACCCTTGGATGAAGAATTGGGTGGATAATAATGATATTTTTGTTGAGAATATTAACCCTATAAAGTATGATACCATACCTAGAGACATGATTTACCTTTAATTAGATCTATATGAGGCCGTGAAGTAATCCTCTCATGATTAAGTGAGAGATAATAAGGAGGAAGAAGAAGCTAGAGCTAAGGAAAATGTATCATAGGCTGGTTCAGTGAAAGTGGGTAGTGACCCAGGTGTGGCTAAAATCCTCATTATATAATATAAATAAGATAATCCTACACTTTCACTTCCTATAAGGGAATATTTTCTAAGAGAATATGATGAATCAGAATAGATTTTAGTCTCTAATGGTAATAATCTTAAGTGTACTTCTTTTGAGACACCCAAGTATGTGGCAGTTATTTTAGATGAATCATGGTTTACTGATGATAGAGGTGATGAGGATGAGTAATCTCATCCTTTCCAGAATATGATTGAGTCTAAAATATTTTATAGTGGTGAGTAGTAGGGTGTTGTTTCTTCTCCTTCAACTATCTAGGCTTCTAGTGACAGAGATGATCCATCTTCTCAGGCTCTTGGAATCCATGTTAACTATGTTCCCTCAGATAGAGACAAGGATAGAGCACTTACTAAGGGGAGAAATCCCAAGGATTTTCTCAACTTGGTTTGGAGTATTTAGAGTCATAGGATAATGGTGATGATGATAATGATCAAAGGCACTATAGCATGGTGGACCTTACATTTTAGTTTAATAGATGGATCCTAAGGGATCATTGTTAGAGAGGATAGATAAAGAAGAGCTCTTAGAGCCTTTTGATTCCAAGGTACCTTCTATAGATACTAGACCTAAGTATGATGTTTTTCTTATTTAGGAGAGGACTCCTCATACTCCTCCCTATTCACCTACTTTTAGTTATATTACTATGGATGATCTATATTCCTTTAAGAAAATTCAACTTTCTTATCTTAGTGGGATGCTTAGGTCTTCTACAGATCAAGAGACTAAGATCAGTGAAGAGGATGCAAGGTTTCATGTCACTCTGGTTAAATATCACATTCAGCCTAAGATATTATTAAATATGGAAAGTGTTGAGATAGAGAATAAGTGGTTAGTAGATAAGATGGATTCCATTTATAGAATTATAGAGGAAATGAGTGCCAGGTTTACTATGAGGGAGATATATCTCTTAGAGAGGTTGGAGTCTCTTTCCACTCTTGGATCATTATCTTCCATAGATCCACCTTCTACTCCCACTTTTTCTTTATTGAATGATAATTTGATTAGATCTATAGTCATAGAGGACCTTTATGCTATTTTGGATGGTATTTCTTATTCTCACTAGGATGATCTTTACTAGATCAAATCATATGGTGATCATATTTATAGTTTGGTAAGAGAATTTTTAAATGAGGTAAGGAGTGATAGAGAGACTATCAATAAAGATATTATATACTATATCTCAAGATTTTATTTGAAGTATTATATAAATTCCAATTTTGTGATCTTGGATGAAAACTTTATAATTCCTCCTATGACTAGGGACTTCAAGGTGTAGATGATCTAGCTGAAGACCTTGGCCCCTCTGCTCAAGATTTTCATGGAAGATAAGGTTGATTTCTTAAAGATCTAGATCATTGTGGTTGAGTCATAACTCAATTTATAGAGTTAATAAAACTATTTTTGTACTCCATAAGTATATAAGTTATATTACCACCTAACATACCCTTTACTAGATCCATTTTCACCCATCTCTAACCCTTTATATACTACATTTATTTCAATTAGTCCTTTTGGACTCAATACTTTAGAAATAGTGAGGAAGATTGGATTAGTGGAATATACCATTTTATTTTAGCTTCCAACACCTCCTCTTTCTCATGCACCTTTAGTTGCTGGAAAAGGGAAGGATCTAGTGGATCCTACTTCTAGTTGAGCTATAGAGGATTCCCCAAAATCTGATTATCTTTTGATAGTTTTTTTTGTTTTTGAATTATAATTACTTTTGATATTTATATATAATGAAACACCACTTTTTATTCATTTTATATCTTTAATTTGGTTTTATATTAGATTTATCTTTTTTATAATCCCAAAAGGGGGATCATTGAATGGAATTTCATATGACTAATTATATGGCATATCACATATGTGTACTTATATGGATTGAATAGATAACTAAGTGAATCATATATGGACTTAAAATGTTAGGTATAATATTAATCAGTATCTATTATTTATCTATTAAATTAGAATATTCATATGTATCTATTATTTATCTATTAAATTTTTTAAATAGTTATAAATTCCATGATTTATGATCATTAAAAGGGGGAGAATTTTGAGCACTAATTTATTTTAAGGATCAAAAATAATGTTTGTTAGGTTTTTAATACATTCAATGTTTTATGATTGTAAGACATTTTATGTATAAACTATGAAAATTGGTTAAGTGTTGATCGACCATTAGTTTAGAAGGTATACCTCTAGTTATAATAAACTACCGTTAGTTGGACTGTGCTACCACTCCATGCTACCGTTATTTCAAATCTGTGACCACCATGATCTACTATCAGGTTGTGCTACTATCGAGTAAAGATACCACCCCAAAAAAAGTAGATCTACCACTGAGTGGTGCTACTACTTGTATCTTCTACCATCACACGTACTCCCTCCCAACTGATCTATCATCAAATGAATCTACTTCCAGTCTATGATACTATGACTTTAAAACAGTGCTACCATCAAATGCTCTATCCATAAAGAGATGATACCATCACTCGATTCTATCGTTGGTTAAATGGTGACACCAATATATGATTATACCATTCTAAATATATACCACCAAGTCAAATCTACAACTCCCATTAGATGGAGTTACCACTGGTGAAGAGCTACTGTCAGAGTGAGCTACAACCAGTGAGCTACAATAGATTACCAGAATTAATTTTAAAATTAATTATACAATAGATATTTAATGAATATAATGTTGGATAGAATCAAATGGATTTAATAATAATAATTATTAAATAACTCCATGACTATTTTAGAGAAAAAACTAGTCTTTTCTAGATTTTTTTCTCTATATAAGGATCCTGATTTTTCTATTATTATTATCCTATAATGGATAATTTGACCTAGAGCACTATATATTTAGAAGAACCTTCCTTGTGAATATACATGATTGAGATGAACATTCTTGTAAACTTAAATATAGACTCTCATATACTGGAACAAAGAGATAAATACAAGAGACAAGTGATTGGAATAATATGGAAAACTATAGTTTGAAAAAACTAAAGTTTTTTAAAAACTTATACAACCCCCTATTTTCCTGAACTTTCTGTGAGACCTATTTGAGAACCTTACAAAGAAAAATTAAAGGGAACTTGGTTAATTGGAGCAATTCATGTTTATAAGCACTACTTATTACTATCTCTAATCTCTTGTTATTTCTTTTTTTATTTTCATTGGGATATGTTCTATTTTACAATGTTTATTTGTAAAAGCATATCCTCCTATGATAAAATATAGATTTATTGAAACACTCTCTCATTTATTCTCATATATATTCCCATGAAAAACTATGGAAGAGGTCATTTGTGACATGGTATATTGTTTTATCCCATGCATAATAGTGGAAGAGGATTTATTCCTGGATAGCCTTATGAGTTATCATTTGTAAAACCTGATCTAGGTTATGGATTAGTTTATTTTTATAATAAAGTACTTAGTAGTGAGTAATTTAACATTAGAGGGGATTAAGTATTGTCTTGAAACTAAACCCCTTGTTTAAAATTCTACCATTCTTTATTTGTTTTGTTTTCAATATTTTAAATCAAACCAATTTCATTTTTATAAACTTATAAACAAATCTATACTCTGATTGTTAACTCAAATTAGTGTTTTATATATAGTTTTTGATACAAGTATACTAGTTTCAAAAGGTAAATTATTTTCTATAGTTTTTAGTTGATATTTTATCAAGATTTTGAGAATATTTTAAATAGATCAAATTATATAATTTTACTATTTTTTTACTGGGTGACTTTATTAAATGGGGGGATTTAAGTTTTTAAATTGTTTTTAAATATAAATTTTATTAGAAATCTAATTCACTGCCTCTTGAGTTGTCTACTTGGACCAATAGGATATAATCCTATTTATTATACTCTTACTCATTCATGTTGGGTTTTATTTATGTTTTCCACACTAAGAAAAATCCACTTTATGTTTTTCACATGGGTTGGATCTATACAAGGACCTCTATATAGAGGTCCTTATCATTTCACCCTGATATGTGTTTCATATAAGTTTTTATCACATGACTTAAAATTTAAATAAATATGATACAATTTTAATGACATTAAACTACTTAGAGTGTTCTATTTTATATGTCTTTATTTTCCCTACATGATAGCTATATCCATGTAAGGGTACTCAAAGAATGGTTTTGATATGTAAAACTATTCTAGGATATAATTCCCCCATACTAGTGTTTGGGATTCAAATATTTACCTTACCTTTCCTACCACAACTATACACTAGGACACCATGCACAAAATCCTAGTTCTCTTATCCTGGGTATAGTCGTAGAGCCTCTTCTGGTTATGTCCCTTCTCCAGTATATCAAAATGACCTTTTATATATACGAGGAAGATATATATAGCTACTCTTCGAAAATAACTATGTGTGGATTTATTCTTATTATTTTAGGATAATTAGTGATGTCTATATTATCTATCTTGGACCAAACTACAAATTTCATCACCATCAAACCACCTCAGAGTTCTTTTCCCCCGCACTCATACCAAATCTCTCTATATTAGACTCCATTATAGGGTGGTGTATCTTAAATAAAAACTATTTGTGGATTGATTATTTCTACCTAAAGATACATAGTGAAATATAAACCACATATTTCTAACCCAACTACAGATCATCATCTATTTCCACACCACTTTGATATCCCATAATATCCCAACTATGATTAGTTCAAGATTGGAGTGTCATGATCACTATTTGAATAAACCTTCCCATAAAACCAAAATTTTAACTTGTTTGTTTTGAATCTCAATAAATATTTCATTGAAACTAGTAACAAGTGAATTTGACTCCAAAGGACAACTCTACTTGGTAATGATATCCATGCAACTATATTGAACACTACCAACTGAATGAATATTTCATCTTGAGGTGTAGATCCTTTAACCCCATATTCCATTGAAAATACTATAGTGAAAACCATCATTTGAATATAAATATTTTTTCATACTCAATACTATGTTTACATCTAACCATATCATAATTTGAATACCTCAGGTCATAATTTACATCATTTTCATTCCTAGTTCAAAGGTTCCAATGAGCCCGTACCCGAGTGGTAAGGGATCTTGCTTAGCATCCAAGAGACCCGGGTTCAAACCGGGTAGAGGTGAATTTCCGGGTTACTGTAGCAGTACTGTAGTAGTCACTGTTCAGTACTGTAGCAGCCAGAACTATTCACCCGATTTGGGCCTTCGGGCCACCAGTTTGGGCCTATGGGTCTCCAGGGACTTCGGGTCATCAAAGGCCTTCGAGCCATAGGGCCTTTGGGTCACGTAGACCATGGAGTAGCCCAGTTCACACAGAACATGCCCCAGAAGAGGATCATAGCAACATGAGTAGAAGCCATCAGATGTAGAGCTAACCGGATTGGAAGAATGAGAGGGTATGATAGCCACCATCAGGATCTGGCACCATGCAGCTTTGTACGGGGAAATGCTAGCTGATAAACAATGCAAGGTGGGGAGATAAGGAGATCAATGATTCAAGATGTTGGGGAGGGGCAGTTCTAGTGGCTGGGCCTACGGGTCATGTAATGGGCATGGTATGCCTCTGGGCCTTCGAGTCATGTATTGCGGGTCATGTCGGACCTTGTGCCTTGGGCCTACGGGTCATGTGTGGGTTCTCCTTCAACCCTTAAAAGGGGGATTATCTATAATAAAATAAAAAAAGAATGACTTCGGGCCATTCGGGCTAGTTCAAAGGTGTTAAAGTGCTCCTATATCTTAATCCCAATTTGGGATTCCATACCACACTCCATATATTAGTAAAAAAACTATTAAAATAAACTAAATACACCATTAATAATTAAATAAATAGTGGTTTTGGTCTCTCAATTTCATTATATTTACCTCCCCCTTGCTGTTATGCAGGCTGCCTCATCTTTTGGTTGAAACTATATAAACTTAAACTCTAATATCTTTTAGTATAAGAGCCATGAACTTAAAATACATGAATCAATCTAAAATATAGTATATATTATCATTAATATCTCTTTCATGTTGGGTTATCACTTTTCACTTACTATATAAAATGTATCATTTTTTTGGTCAAGGCCATATGACCTTAAACTTTAGCCACTATTGGTCAAAGATGCATAATATTAAGATTGAATTCTCAATGATCTAAATTGAAAAAATATTTAACTAAAAATTAAAGATACATAAAGAATTTTTTGGTTAAAAACCTACAAAGGGTTTACTGAAAATAATTCAAGAATCCTCTTTCTAAGGAATCCCTTTTCATAGATTTGTCCAAAGTTAGAGTGAAAAATAGAAAAGGCACAAAATATTGTGGGGCCCAACATATGGACCTATAAAAAGTCAATCTATACTCCCAAGACCCATTGATCTAGGAAAAAATAAGATTAGTTCCTCCATTCCATGGTAAATTGAGATTAAAATGTGCCATGGGTATATTTCATTCTTGACATGGCCATGCCATATTAAGAAATCCCTCCTATTTAGGTTAAGAAGAGTCAATTAATTTCATGTAATATCCCTTCAACCTAAGAATGTGTTAAATAAATGGTGGTGTAACCTTTAGGGTGATAAAAACCTTCTTGAATATCATTTTATATATATATCCTAATTCATTCCTTATTAATTTTAATAATAAAAAATATTCCATGGCCACTATTGGACACCAATGAGAATTGGAGATTCTATGTGTTAGATTCATTTTCAAACACAGAGTTTTAGATTCCATGTTGAAAGTTATATAGTGTGACACATAATTTTTATAGTGACCTAATATTTACATAAATAAATATTACATCATTTTAGATTAATATTAAAAACATAACATTATGATACATGCCCGAACCATAAAGCTTTAGTGTCTTTGGATACTAGATGCACAATCATCTTATTTCATGAATGATATTTAATATTCTCCAAATAGAGTGATTGCTAGGTATACCTTACTTAAAACCTTTCTTCATAACCTAGGGAAGGAAAAACATAAGAAAGGGTGAGCTTAGATTCTTAGTAAGGGTAAATATAGAAGATATAAATCAATGATCATGTGTAAGCATAATATAAGCATAAGGGTATGAGATCATGATCATAAATTATAAAGTTCACACCCAATATATCATATATCATAAAAATTATTCATAACATAAAACTTTATCATAATAATAGAAAATATTATTAAGAGTGTAGAATCTTAAATAACAAGTCATGAGCTATGAGAGAATAACAAAGACATATGAATGTGGACAAAAATTGTATAACATTTTTAACATATATAAATAGAAACTTCTTCACTAATTTAGTTAAGGACATGAAATTGGGACCTCTCATAAACTTATGGACATAATACTAGGTCCATGCATAATCTTATGGACATGAAAACCTAGTCCAAACATAATATTATGGACATTAAAGCCTGGTCCACACATAATCTTATGGACATGAAAACTAGGTCCATGTATAAATTTGTGAACATGAAATTAGGTTCACACATAACTTATATATATGACAAGTTATCCATATTTACCCAATTTATTATAGGGATATAATAGAACCAAACATAATATAATCATAATCCATTCATATGTACACCAAAAGATCATGAAAACATTAAAATTTCATCATAGCTTAACTCTTGGAAAAGAAAATGGGTTTTCTAAATATATCATCATCATAAAAATAAACCATCCAAATAAATAATAAGATGGTATCATAGAATTATATTTCCATTTAAATACAAGTAACATCAAATGATTTCATCATAGATGAAAATTCCTTTAAAATATCACTTGGAACATTTCTTGAGAAAAACATCCATTTAATTTTGAAATCACTTATTTAAAATCCAAATATCTTAAAAAATATCATGGAAAACATTTTCATTGAAAAGAATAATGGAAAATTCTAAAATAATCTTCAAATAATTGATTAGTCATGATAAATAGAAATTCTATTCATATTTTATGCATTAAAACAAATATTTCTTTCACTTTTTTGGTAAAAGTAAAAAAGTTACATGTTTAAAAAATTGATAAGAATATTAAATTGATTTTTTTATAAAAAGTAAAAAAAAGGTAAAAATGAATTTAATAAATCATTTGAGTTTAGTAAACCATTATTGAAAACATTTTAGAAAACATGGATACGGAAGAAAAATTATTTCTCACATAAGAGAGCGTTAAAGTCAATTTTCCTTAAAAACATTTTTTTTCAGTCTCTTGAATACTTAAAGTGAAGAAAATGAAATGAAAACATGTATTATATATAAATAAATAGAGGATAAGAAAATAAAATCCATTTTATCAAAAAATTATTATATAATCTCCTTCAATGTAAATTCAATCATATACAATCCTAATTAAAATGAGATTGAATCACAAATCCCTTAGTACTTTGGTAATCTTCATATTAAAACCTCAAGAATGAGAGAACCTTATATGGACTTTTAAATACCCATAATTTTCATTAAAGAATCATAAAATACATTAATATGTAGTATATACACCACACAAAGGAAATAAGTGGTTAATATGGAATAAGTCTCATATAAATAAAAGTGAGACGAGAAACCCTTACCGCTTTGGATACATTTGAATTTTAACCCCAATGAAAGAATAAATTAAAATAAAAATTTAAATATAATAAACATAATTAGAATCATGATATAAAATGTTAAGAGGATTTATCATATAAGTATCATATAATTTCCTCGATGTAATTTCAAACATAGAAAATCTCGATTAAAATGGGATTGAAATATAAATCTCTTACCTTTAGTTTGACTTGATTCAAAAGTACTCTACTTTTGTATAATAAATTTAAATTTATTATAATTATATTATATAATCATTTAAATACTTATAATATCATATATTATCTACTTATAATATTTCGACACCAATTTATTAATAATTTATTATTAAAATAAACATTTTTGGGTGTTAAATGATTCATTTTTCATGAGAATTTCGATTCAATAGTTCCAGTCCTTATACTTTTTTTTAGGGTTACATCATATCAAAAATTTTAATAATGACATAAATATCATATATATTCATTATATATATATATGTATAGATTAATCAATAAAAGGTAGAGATATAAAAATGAATTACACAGCTCATGGAAACGGTAGGTCATACCTACACATGAATGCTGTTTTAACCTTTTGAAGGATAGAATGGGAGAAAGTTAAATAATAATTAACCTTTATTTAATAATTATTATATCATATATATCATATATATTCATTAAATTTATCATTATTACCATCCATGGAAAGAGGAAATGAAAATAAAATCATATCACTTCGTGAAGGTGGTAGTCCACACGTACACATGAGCGACATTATCATTTTAAAGAAAATGGAAAGGTGAGAAGAAAGATATGATATTATAATTATATAAGAATAATTATATCATAAATATCATATATAAACATTAAAAAAATCATAAAAACTATCCATGAAATATGGTGATAAAAAATGAATTATATTTCTACATGAAGGTTATAGTCCACACGTACGCACAAATGATACTTTCACTTCCCATTTGATGGAAAAGAGGGTGAATAATAGTGGTTACATAATAATAAAAAAATTTAATTATATTTAGGAAAATAAATTTAATATTTTATTATCAATACCACAAAATTAGAGGGAGTATAAGAAGAAATAAATGAAAGAGGTTGGGTAGGATGTTTACTTGTTCTTCTGTAAGCCTCCTTCAGATCATTTCTAAAGGAAACTTGGAATGGTATTTTAAGAAAAATAGAAACTATAATTCATAAATAAAGTATTTAAGAATAGAAATTAGAATGGTTTTGTAAATATATATGACTTAAGGATATTTAAATAAAATAGATAAGGGGCGTCCTTTTATAAGGGAGGGAAATGAAACACTTGGAATTTATTAAAATATTTAAATATAATTAATATTATTTTTCAAGTATAATGAGTAAAAATAGAAATTAATTTTAAAAAGGAAATTATATGGACAAAATATTGTAAAGACCCGAAGCCTGACGTACATTGACATTACATTACTTTTGCGGAATACTTAGTACATAACAAAACACACACACAAGGACCGTAATAATTTAGTGTCTTTGGAAACTCGGAATATAATCTTCTAATCGTGGGGAAATATATCTTCAACATCTACCATAAAGATCTTCCATTTTTTTATACCTAAAACCTTTATTTATATCCTAGGGAAAATAAAACATAAAAGGGTGAGCTCAAATGCTCAGTAAGGGAAAACAAAAGAAATATCAATCACGTCATATACATAAGAACATAGCTTTTGGAAATCTTAACCTGAAAAAGAGCTCATAATATCATAACATGGGATAAATCATAGAAGTGAAATGTAATCCCAATAATCATAACTTAAAACATGAAACTTTGTGGCATACACACATAATCATAGAGAATCATTTCTTGTTAGTCAAGACTCATTGCCAAGACTATCTTAGTGGACAAAGTCCCTTTCTGTACCGAGTCACCCTCGTTCCAGTCCTGTTTCACTGAACTGGTATAACCCACCATTACAGCCCTGTCTATCTCATGAGATATAAAATCTTTACCCAATGAATTGGAGGGAGATATAGGTCCCACCCATCTCATAATGATACCATTCTTATGTGTGCCACAAAATCTTAAAACATACATCATTGCATAACCCATGTAATAAAAATGGGATTCTTAAACAACATGACATCATAAAACCATTCATATAAGATAAAGGAATTCATAAACATAATTCCATCACAACATATTCAAACCAATTCAAAAATATGGATAGAAATAGAACCCTTTATTATCTTAGATGGAAAATAATTTGGATAAAACACTTGAAATGAATTCTTGAGGAAAATATCCTTTCTTCTTCAAAATCAATTTCTTTTCACAAAACATCATGCAATTTTAAAATAAAGAGATTTTATTGAAAATAGTCATGAAATATTTTGGAGTAAGCTTCATGAAAATAAGGCTTTATAAAACCATAAAAATCCGTTCGTGCTATTTAAGTTAAAAAAACATTCTTCTCGTACTTTTGTCAGAAAAGTCAAAAAGTACCTCGTACGAAAAACGACAAAAGATTCCTTTCATATCTTTTACTATAAACTCACCAAAGGGTAAAAAATGCATTTAAACAATTGTAGGTGAATGGAAATAATATTACATATTGAGGAAACGTGGATGAGGATAATAAAATACACCCCAGTAAATTTCAAAGTATAAACAATCTCGGATAAAAATGAGATTGTGATATTTCCCTTACCTTAGGTCCGACTTGCTTTGTACGTGTCCGAACCTCCTGTATAATGATTTAAATAATGTTATTGACTTATTACAGAATCATATTCACTATTATTATATCATAGATGGTCCACTTATGACTTTATATTACCCGTTCTTTTGTAAATTCATGTTAAAGTAGCGTTTTGGGTAAAATCGTCTCATTTATCGTAGGTGTTTGGACTTGTTGTTCTTGACATTATTATTACTTATATCATGATTTACTTACTTCCAGAATATAAAGTATGATTTGTATATCATATATATATTCAGTATATATATATATATAATAGATAGATAAATGAAAGGAAACACACCGTTCATGGAGACGGTAGTCCGTACGTACGCATGAACGCTGCTTTCCTTTTCTTATTGTCTTGAATGGAAGTAAGTAGATGACATATATATATATATACATAAATCAAGTAGATTTACCATATCATATATTCCATTATTATTCATTATATATACTTTATAATCATTCTGGAATGGTTAACATGGATAATGAATCTCATCGCGTCGTGGAGGCGGTAGTCCGTACGTACGCACGAGCGATGATATCATTCCCATAGTCGTGGAATTGTGTTAAAGTGTATGTATACTATTTAAGTATCAATATCACTTTATAATAATCATATATAGTTACTCATTACACCATTATACCCATCCTATTAAGGTGGTGGCGGAAAATAGCTTACACCACGGCGTGGAGACGGTATTCCGTACGTACGCACGCGCGGTGATTTCATTTTTCGTAGGATGGATAGATGGTTAAATAGGGTTGTTTCATACTTATAATAACATATCAGTATATTAATGATACTGATGTTATTACTTCATAATGAAACAACTAAAGAAGAATAAGTTGAAGAAGAAAGAAATTGGAAAGGACCGGTAATGGATATTACCTCTTCTTTGAAGTGCTTCTTTGAGACCTCCTTTTAGGGCACTAAAATTGGTCTTTTAAGAAGACCAAGACCTCTAGGATGATACTAGGGAAGTGGAGAAGAGATTTTGGCAGGGGTTGGCCGAGATTGAATGCTCAAATTGGTGTGAGGAGGAGAGGGAGGAGGTGACCTTTTATAAGGGAGGAGAGGGGCACCTTTGGAATAACTAAAAATATTATTTTATTATAAAGCCAAATTCGGTTTTAAATAGCTCAAAATTGATTTATTTCGAAGCTAAGGTGGGTATGGGTCGAAATACTCTCATCCAATAGAATTTAGACAAGTTTAGGTTCCTATTTTAACCTTATCATTTAGATTTAACATTAAGTTAAATAATTTTACTTTTACCGTGTCTTCTTGTGTTCTTACTCTATAAGGTTAATAAACTTATTATAAGAAGCCAAACTAACCCCAAATTGTTTATTATTAATATATATAACCTTATCTAAGTCATTTGGCCAAACCTTAGATTTTAGGAATAAAATAACAATTAATAATATCATATTTGTTTTAAAAACTATTTCATGTCAATTTTGACACTATTTAGTAATTGATTTTTCTGAAAATCATAAAAGAATGATAAGTTCTAAAAAAGTTAATTAAATCAATAATAACATGTCATATTAACCTAGAAAATTAGTGTAATTCATAAAAAGTCTCAAATTACATTTATTTGAGCATTTATAACATCAATTATGTTAATATTTTCTTAAAAAGGTAATTACTGCATCATCGTTGTGTCATAAATAAATTAAATTATTTAATGTATAAAAATTACAAATAAAATACCATTATGTAGTAAATCTTTTTATATTTCTAATTAATATTTATAGTCGAAATTATATTATGTATAACCTTATATTAAATTTTTTTTAGTAAATAAACTTTGATTTTAACTCTTTTAACTCTTCTTTGAATTAAATAATAATAAATGTCCTAATCTAATTCAAGTGGGCCTAAATGATAATATTTTACACTTAAGGTTGTTTTTGGTCGAGATACACTTGTACAATAGAATTAGGACATGTGTTAGGGTAATATTAATATCATTATTACCCTTAATTACCCTATTTACTTTTAACCGTGGTAAATAAAAGTAAAAAGTTACTATTCACCAAAAATTATTTTCATCTCATTGAACCACATTTTACTTACTGACATCAACCGTGTCTCTCGTATTTTTGAAATTCCATTCACAGAAGCGGTAAAATTAAGATTTATGAAAAAAATTAATTTTTTTTAACTACCACTTAGTAGTTTCACTATTCATCAAAAATTGAAGTTTTTCAGAAAAATGCCAAAATTTCACCCAAATCTATAATTGATATTCCAAGTTCAAAAATGATTTCTATTTCACAAAATTCCCAACATATAAGTTTCATTAATTAATTTTATAATTAATTTCTGCTGTCACAACAAATAGCGTGTTTTTAAGAGATAATAACTATCAAAAGATTAACATTTGTTTATGTCTGGTGTAAATGTGAAATTACATCCAATATACAACATTGTATTGAATTGTAAAAATATATTCTAAATATACTTTAAAACCACTAAAATTAATAATTTATCACTATTAATTACTTCGATTGAAAAAGTTGTTTTTAATTAAAATTTAGTAATTTTCACTATTCATCAAAATATGAAAGTTATCCGAAAATCACCAAAATTTCATCCTAAGCTAATTTCGATATTACGAATCCAAAAATTAATTCCATTTTGAAAAATAAAATTTACAAAATTTCAAAAAGTTGTTATTACTATTCATAACGGCTAGTTTTAATAATATTTTAATAGCATATCGTTGTTTAGCGAAACTTGGTGTTGCGTACAACACACGCTATCGTGGAAGGTCGCGATTGCGTGTAATTCAAGCCAGGTCAGAGATGTGTGTTGTGAAAGCTCCTTTTGGTGTAGTGTATAACACAAGACATTAATGAAATTAAAAAGAATATTTTTTCATAAAATCTCGGGGTGTTACATTCTACCCCCCTTAAAATGAATTTCGCCCTCGAAATTCGTTGGGGTTATAAATGGTTTACTATTAGAAAGTTTCTTTAATAGAAACCCACATCGTAAAAAGGAATACCAAAACCAATCTTTAAAAACGAAAGTATGAAATTTAACGGTTACCCAAATAAACTAATCACTAGGTTTCCACATAGGTGAAAATATGGATATGGAAGAAAAATCTAACCATCATGTTCTGATGGAGAGTGGTTGAGAACATGGCTATAGAAAAGCCAACAATCACAAATCCATAAATTTGTGACGATCTAAGGTACCATCTGATTAATCATATATAAGGGCACTAGGACAACATTTTTGGTTTTCAAGATCGTTTCCCTAAAGTTGAAGAGTTTGAATTAGAATAAATACTTACTTTATTTTGGTACAATCTCACTGTTGTTCGTGACTTGAACAATTTCTACTTCATCTCTTAAATAAATGAAGTTGAATTTGTTATTCGTGAAGTGTTAGCAGATCATGTGATAGAATGACGGGTCATTCCATCTGTCTCAAACAAAAGGTTAGCAAAAATTATATACATAAGTCGATCTATAGTGAGATTAATCATATATGGTTCCTAAAATGGACTTATACTTCATATATCATACTGCTTAATATAATAAAACTAGAAACTACTAAACAGGGACTTCCTGTAGGCCAGTGGTAGGCGATAAAGGCCATTCGCACTTCAGTTGTGGGTTCGATTCCCACAGCCTTGTCCGACGCGATGGGCTGTCGCCCGTCCTGCAGGTTGTCCTTTTTCTAAAACTATATTACTATAACATCCCATCAATAATATCAAAAAAACTTCTATCCTTAAACAATACTAACTTATGTCCAACATAATCCATTCCAATCTTTAGGCTTATCCATAATATTGCAGTCCACTCTCATAACATAGTGAAAACGATTACCAGAGATTTAATACCATCGTTGATCCCCATATATCATAAGATATGTCTTGTTGGTCACATTCAAAACATTCAAAGGCCTTAATCATGTATTCTCTTGAAGAATGAATACCCATTGAACCTTAGTGAAAACATGAATGCAGTTAAAAGTTAACTCTTTCCACATACCAAAATACAAAAATTCTATATACTCAAACCATGATATAACCTTCTCCTTATATCAGTCATGAGCTCATGAATACAATCAAATACCTCATTATCTTATTATTCCTTCATTATGCGCATAACATCTACTTTCCAAAAAATATCTGAATAACATTTCATGGTTACTAGTACCATTAATCATACACTTTAAAAACATAAGAAAGACAATAGTGTAACAATCCTTAGATGTCTCTTTATTCCATAGTACCATGAGAATACTTATACAACATTACACATGATAAACATGTAATCATTCCACTACATTCTTAAACCATTGACCGAGCTTCAACAATTCTTTCATTTCATATATCATTTGTAGTCTCTTCATCATCATCCACATAAATACTACCCATACGACCATACTGATTCTCTTCATGAGACTTTCCCTTAGGGCATTGGTTTGCATAATGCCCGTACATTCCACATTTAAAACATTTAACCATTGTTGATGTCGTAGCAATACCATTATCCTCATCCATGGTGTTAACTGAAACTTTTCCTTTGAACTTACTTGCTTTGTGTCCTTCTTTTCCACACCCAAAGCATCTTCCAGTTCCTTTTAAAAATTCTCCTTAATGCCTCTTCCCACATGATTTACATAGGGGAAATTGAACTTTCTTTCCTCTATGATCATCATGAAACTCCATCTTTCTCTTATTAGCCGAGTCAGGAAACTTACCAAATTTTACTTTATTGATCATATTATGAGATTGCTGATTCGGTATAATAATGATATTTGGACTTCCAAATCCCATTTCATTATGAAGAATATCATTCCATTGTCCATCATACCCTCCATTATCGTGAATCATCTTGTTTCCAGCCATTTTCTAAAACCCAAAAAGAATAGTGTGAGAGGAAAAAATCATAATAAAGGGGGAGTAACTTCAATATCTAACATCTTAGGTTTAATTCTATGATCGTTAGCATAATTCTAGTACTATAACCTATACGTATACTTAACCTTAGGGACATCCCTAGACATACCTTAGAAATATCTCTAGGGATTTCACTAACGTTTTCGCATCCTAGTTTCCAAAGGTTGACTAAACCTTTCCTCTGATACCAACTGTAGAGACCCGAAGCCTGGCGTACATTGACATTACATTACTTTTGCGGAATACTTAGTACATAACAAAACACACACACAAGGACCGTAATAGTTTAGTGTCTTTGAAAACTCGGAATACAATCTTCTAATCGTGGTGAAAGATCTTCAACATCTCCCATAAAGATCTTCCATTTTTTTTATACCTAAAACCTTTCTTTATATCCTGGGGAAAATAAAACATAAAAGTGTGATCTCAAATGCTCAGTAAGGGTAAAAAAAAGAAATATCAATCACATCATATACATAAGAACATAGCTTTTGGAAATCTTAACCTGCAAAAGAGCTCATAATATCATAACATGGGATAAATCATAGAAGTGAAATGTAATCCCAATAATCATAACATAAAACATGAAACTTTGTGGCATACACAGATAATCATAGATAATAATTTCTTGTTAGTCAAGACTCATTGCCAAGACTATCTTAGTGGACAAAGTCCCTTTCTGAACCGAGTCACCCTCGTTCCAGTCCTGTTTCACTGAACTGGTATAACCCACCGTTCCAGCCCTGTCTATCTCATGAGATATAAAATCTTTACCCAATTCATTGGAGGGAGATATAGGTCCCACCCATCTCATAATGATACCATTCTTATGTGTTCCACAAAATCTTAAAACATACATCATTGCATAACCCATGTAATAAAAATGGGATTCTTAAACAACATGACATCATAAAACCATTCATATAAGATAAAGGAATTCATAAACATAATTCCATCACAACATAGTCAAATAAATGTAAAAATATGGATAGAAATAGAACCCTTTATTATCTTATATGGAAAATAATTTGTATAAAACACTTGAAATGAATTCTTGAGGAAAATATCCTTTCTTCTTCAAAATCAATTTCTTTTCACAAAACATCATGAAATTTTAAAAGAAAGAGATTTTATTGAAAATAGTCATGAAATATTTTGGAGGAAGATTCATGAAAATAAGGCTTTATAAAACCGTAAAAATTCGTTCGTTCCATTTAAGTTAGAAAAAACATTCTTCTCGTACTTTTGTCGGAAAAGTCAAAAAGTACCTCGTACGAAAAACGACAAAAGATTACTTTCATATCTTTTACTATAAACTCACCAAAGGGTAAAAAATGGATTTAAACAATTGTAGGTGAATGGAAATAATATTAAATATTGAGGAAACATGGATGTGGATAAGAAAATACACCCCAGTAAATTTCAAAGTATAAACAATCTCGGATAAAAATGAGATTGTGATATTTCCCGTACCTTAGGTCCGACTTGCTTTATACGTGTCCGAACCTCCTGTATAATGATTTAAATCATGTTATTGACTTATTACAGAATCATATTCACTGTTATTATATCATATATGGTCCACTTATGACTTTATATTACCCGTTCTTTTGTAAATTCATGTTAAAGTAGCGTTTTGGGTAAAATCGTCTCATTTATCGTAGGTGTTTGGACTTGTTGTTCTTGACATTATTATTACTTATATCATGATTTACTTACTTCCAGAATATAAATTATGATTTATATATCATATATATATTCAGTATATATATATATATATGTAATAGATAGATAAATGAAAGGAAACACACCGTTCATGGAGACGGTAGTCCGTACGTACGCATGAACACTGCTTTCCTTTTCTTATTGTCTTGAATGGAAGTAACTAGATGAAATATATATATATATTCATAAATCCAGTAGATTTAAAATATCATATATTACATTATTATTCATTATATATACTTTATAATCATTCTGGAATGGTTAACATGGATAATGAATCTCATCGCGTCGTGGAGACAGTAGTCCGTACGTACGCACGAGCGATGATATCGTTCCCATGGTCATGGAATTGTGTTAAAGTGTATGTATAATATTTCAGTATCAATATCACTTTATAATAATCATATATAGTTACTCATTACACCATTATACCCATCCAATTAAGGTGGTGGCGGAAAATAGCTTACACCACGGCGTGGAGACGGTATTCCGTACGTACGCACGCGCGGTGATTTCATTTTTCGTAGGATGGATAGATGGTTAAATAGGGTTGTTTCATACTTATAATAACATATCAGTATATTAATGATACTGATGTTATTACTTCATAATGAAACAACTAAAGAAGAAGAAGTTGAAGAAGAAAGAATTTGGAAAGGATCGGTAATGGATATTACCTCTTCTTTGAAGTGCTTCTTTGAGACCTCCTTTTAGGGCACTAAAATTGGTCTTTTAAGAAGACCAGGACCTCTAGGATGATACTAGGGAAGTGGAGAAGAGATTTTGGCAGGGGTTGGACGAGCTTGAATGCTCAAATTGGTGTGAGGAGGAGAGGGAGGAGGCGCCCTTTTATAAGGGAGGAGAGGGGCACCTTTGGAATAACCAAAAATATTATTTTATTATAAAGCCAAATTCGGTTTTAAATAGCTCCAAATTGATTTATTTCAAGGATAAGGTGGGGATGGGTCGAAATACTCTCATCCAATAGAATTTATACAAGTTTAAGTTCCTATTTTGACCTTATCATTTAGATTTAACATTAAGTTAAATAATTTTACTTTTACCGTGTCTTCTTGTGTTCTTACTCTATAAGGTTAATAAACTTACTATAAGAAGCCAAAAGAACCCCAAATTGTTTATTATTAATATATATAACCTTATCTAAGTCATTTGGCCAAACCTTAGATTTTTAGGAATAAAATAACAATTAATAATATAATATTTGTTTTAAAAACTATTTCAGGTCAATTTTGACACTATTTAGTAATTGATTTTTCTGAAAATTATAACAGAATGATAAGTTCTAAAAAAGTTAATTAAATCAATAATAACATGTCATATTAACCTATAAAATTAGTCTAATTCATAAAAAGTCTCAAATTACATTTATTTGGGCATTTATAACATCAATTATGTTAATATTTTCTTAAAAAGGTAATTACTGCATCATCGTTGTGTCATAAATAAATTAAATTATTTAAAGTATAAAAATTACAAATAAAATACCATTATGTAGGAAATCATTTTATATTTCTAATGAAAATTTATAGTCGAAATTATATTATGTATAACCCTATATTAAAAATGTTTTAGTAAATAAACTTTGATTTTAACTCTTTTAACTCTTTTAACTCTTCTTTGAATTAAATAATAATAATTGTCCTAATCTAATCCAAGTGGGCCTAAATGATAATATTTTACACTTAAGGTTGTTTTTGGTCGAGATACACTTGTCCAATAGAATTAGGACATGTGTTAGGGTAATATTAATATCATTTTTACCCTTAATTACCCTATTTACTTTTAACCGTGGTAAATAAAAGTAAAAAGTTACTATTCACCAAAAATTATTTTCATCTCATTGAACCACATTTTACTTACTGACATCAACCGTGTCTCTTGGATTTTTGAAATTCCATTCACAGAAGCGGTAAAATTAAGATTTATGAAAAAAATTAATTTTTTTTAACTACCACTTAGTAGTTTCACTATTCATCAAAAATTGAAGTTTTTCAGAAAAATGCTAAAATTTCACCCAAAGCTATAATTGATATTCCAAGTTCAAAAATGATTTCTATTTCACAAAATTCCCAACATATAAGTTGCATTAATTAATTTTATAATTAATTTCCGCTGTCACAACAAATAGCGTGTTTTTAAGAGACAATAACTATCAAAAGATTAACATTTGTTTATGTCTGGTGTAAATTAGAAATTACATCCAATGACCAACATTGTATTGAATTGTAAAAATATATTCTAAATATACTTTAAAACCACTAAAATTAATAATTTATCACTATTAATTATTTCGATTGAAAAAGTTGTTTTTAATTAAAATTTAGTAATTTTCACTATTCATCAAAATATGAAAGTTATCCGAAAATCACCAAAATTTCATCCTAAGCTAATTTCGATATTACGAATCCAAAAATGAATTCCATTTTGAAAAATAAAATTTACAAAATTTCAAAAAGTAGTTATTACTATTCATAACGGCTAGTTTTAATAATATTTTAATAGCATATCGTTGTTTAGCGAAACTTGGTGTTGCGTACAACACACGCTATCGTGGAAGGTCGCGATTGCGTGTAATTCAAGCCAGGTCAGAGATGTGTGTTGTGAAAGCTCCTTTTGGTGTAGTGTATAACACAAGACATTAATGAAATTAAAAAGAATATTTTTCATAAAATCTTGGGGTGTTACAAATATCGTCCTAAAATAAAATTTATTAAGGTTTTGATGCAATTTTAAAACTTATCTTTTGGTTTAACACCTTCATTAACCGATTATAACCTTAACTACTATAACGAACTTTTTAATCTTAAAGGGTTATAATTTTGCATATAAGGTAAAAATTAGTTCATAAATGGTCAATGGATGAAGTTTTAGATCAATTATCATCATACTTTTTCTCTTTCAATATTTTTATTATTTTTAAATAATTTAATAAAATATTATTTTTTATAAAATATCATTAATGTCAATTTTGACACTATTCCTTTACTTTGACTATAAATAATCAAGATAGTTATGGAATTTGAATATAAACCTTTAAAAAATCCCTAAAATGTTATATTTATATAAAAAATTCATGTAAAACAATAATTCACCTAAATTTTATTACTTTTAATATTTTTAAAATCATTTAATTTATTTTTCTATTAATTTGATAAATACTGTGTTGGCCTTGCATAAGAATTTAATATAATTATTCAACCACCAAAAATTATAAATAAATTAACATTATAAAAAATTAATTCTTATTTAAAATAAAAAATTAATTCTTATTTAAAATAAAAAATTATAATTGAAATTATCCTCCTTTTATCAATTTGATAAAAATTTATAGTTATAAAATTAAAGAGAGTGACATTTTCTATTTATCATTTTCTTAAATTAGTATAAAGGTCATACTCAAAGAAAAATGGAACCAAGTTACCATATTTTAGAAATTTGTATGAGTATGGATAAGATACACACATAAAATAGGAAAAAATCATGTTTTATATGGATTTTAAAGACTTATCCGAAAGTTTTAACCCTATTTTACCGGTTTTACCCTTACTGAGGTGACAAAAATTTACCAAGGCTACTATTCACAATGAAAAAAATTAAGGGGAACTATTTAAAAAAATCATTCCTAATTATTTAAAATATGAAATTAATTTTTCCAGATTTAATTTATTTAAATTTCATAAGCCCATTTTAAAATAAGCATGCAAAACACAATGAAAACCATTTTTATAAAAAATATGTTTTAAGCATAATCATAGATTTATTATTATTCCATGCTTAGTAAAAACCATAAAATTAATATAAAATAAAATAATTTAATATATAATATATAATTTTCATTAACATAATTATTTAGTAGTTATTTGTTTAATTAATTATAATAGAAACACATTGTGCACATAAAAATAGTTTTTTAGAAAAAAATGCATTTTTAAGCCAAAAAATGAACTTATACCAAAATCAAGTTGAATGAGGTATACTATGTAATTAATTATATTTTTTAATATTAAATGATAACTATATTAATTTAATATAAAATTAATATCACAATGGTACCTTTTAATGAAAATAAATGACAGTTTTATAAAAATCAGCATTTTTCTCAATTCATTGAAAATTAAATATTTTTAGATAAATATCAAAATTTGAACCTCATAAAATTTTTATATTAAGATTTATAAAATTATATCATTTTTTATAAAATTAAATTTCTAAAATTTATAGAAATTAATTATAATATTCTCACACAAAATGCAATAAAAACCATTTTTCAAGAAAACATATTCTTGAAACATAAAACGAATTTATTAAAAATTAAGTACTTATATATTAAGAATTAACTAATACATTTTTATTAGGTAGAAAAAATATATATATATTTCATAATGTGGTTAATCCTATTCTTACTCATTAATTTAATGGCTATGTTATAATATACCTTGGTTCTATTTAAGTTCTGTGTTGCTTTTCAAGCAAGATATCGAACACTTTATAGTTTATTTAAAGAGAAATATATTATAAAATCTTGGGGTGTTAAAATTTTGGATTTATTTTTCACTATTTCAATATTTTCATGAGATAGTAGAGTTCCCCATGAATGGAAAGTTAGAGAACTAAATAGGGAGTTTTCATGGTGACCTATATGAGTTTGAAGAATATATACTAAGAGATGGGTTGAAGATGTCCATGATAGATGAACATCAAGGTATGAAATCTATGTAATGTGTTTATAAATTTATACATATAAGGTGGTGGCATTTCCCAATGTTTTATAAATTTTTGGGGTTCAAAATTTAGAGGAAGGGTGAAGAAGTTTTTTGAAGTTTCATAGAAATAAAGATTCAATGTTTCCTCATAAAAAATAGAAAATGAATGTGTTTCATGGATGTTATGAGGATTAAAAAAATATATTTTCATGATGTAGATAGTGTTGGAAGATCCCATGAAATATAGATGAATGTTTTATAACAGTACTGAGTTTTGTGCTAAAGGTGATTCCAAACTATTGAAGTTCAAAAAATTAGAAAAGTTTCTTGAAAGGTTGGTGGAACACAAGGAAGTTATGTGATGGGATGAAGATGTCTATAAATAGAGGGTTACCCCCCTCATTTGAATTATGCATAATCAATGAAGATCAAGAGGCTCTGAATTCATGAAAGAGTTGAGTGGAGGTATTTCTTGTGTAGAGTTGTAATGAAAACATAATTTATGTGAAGAAAGGAACTATGTCGGTTTAACCAAGAGAGTTTTGTGAACACATTAACATAGATGCCAGTTGCATTAAGAAGAAACTTGTGTTTATATGTCCAATTTTGAAATATTTAAATCTTATGAAAGTGTAGAGTTTTATGATATAATTAAATTTATGAAAAAGTGTAGGGTTTCATGACATAATGAAATTTGTGTGACAAAATGAAAGCTGCACGAATAAGAATAAATTGCTTAGATTATCTATAGTAAATTAGAATTCATCAGTTGGTTGAAATATGAGCTTTATGGAACACTAAAATATGTGTGAAAAAAATCTAATATGATCCATAACATCATAGGATTATTCCCAAAGCAGTTAGTGGAAGAAGTAGGAGCACTGATCTCATGGAGTCCTACCCCAACATGGTGTTAAATAGAGGAGGAAGAAGGAAATGAGCCTTGAGTGGTAGTGATATAAACCCTAAAATTTGTAAATACAATGATATTGGAAAATAGTAACTATATCATAAATATTGTATCCATATAACTAGTGAATATTAGTGGATTTTCCACATTGACATGGTGTCTGTTTGTGATCCTTAGATGTAACCTAGTGCAGGTGAACCAAGTAAAATTCATATGTCTTTTGTTATTTTTGTACTTATATTCTATAGGATAAAAATTAGTGTATGCAGGTTAAGTGATCATCAATATTATTTGATTAAGTATAAGATAAGTATATCATAGACCATGTCATTATTAACTTTTGAACATAAGATTGACCATATTACAAGTGAGGTCAAGATCAGTTAGGATAATTAGAGTTTCAGATTACATGGGGAAACAAAAGTGAGTTTCATACCCTGATTCACCCCTTCTATTAGGGAATCTCTTACCAAGTAACCTTATGGAGCCAACAAATATTTCCATATCATAGGTTTATCATTTTGTATTTTTTTTATTTGAATTGATTAGATCAGTTTTTGGAGGTGAATTTTATTCTTCCCATACAACAGGTAAAGAGAAATAATCTAAAGAATAAATTGAACTCCAAATTCATTCCATATATTAGAAATTTTTTTGAGAAGTGTTTGATTGATTTGAAGGATCCAATCAACTTATAAATAGAAGGTAAGGATGAATATGATTATGTATCTACTTGTTTATAATGTTGATCCCAAGTGTTGAATTTTTTATCAGTGGGTCAATATATAAAGTGATGATACTTGGATAATTTTTATGGGTGACAATTCTTAGAGAATTTTTATGGATTAATTTAATGGAATTGTATGAAATGATTGAATAATTATCCTTTTTAATCATGACAATTATTTAATTGGTTTTAAAGCTAAAAAAATGTGTCAAATGTGTTGAGGATGAAACATTTTTTTAATAAGGAAGGAGAGTTAAATACCATGCATGAAAAAATTACTTACATAAAGAATTTATAGAATACCATGAAAAATAATATTTTACATGATGATTGGTTGAGAAATTTTAAATAAGGCCATGAAAAAGTTAAATATATTTATAATATTCATGAATTATATTTGAATAAGAAATTTTAGTTTCTTAGAATTTGGACAACACTTTTTATTGGCCTTTTATACACCCATGGGGAGAACATTGGTGAGCCCATGATTAGAGGTGGGAAGGTGGGCCTGTATAAGGAGGATCATCCCATAAATCCTAGATGTGTGAGGTGTGGTTCTAAGAGAATACTTCAGGCTACTCACATATGGAAGGTCTATGGAGCGTGAAATAATATATGTTAGTGCTCAACTGAGTATAAAATCAATGTGGGATAGAATTAGTATGAAACTATTCATCTATATTAAAACCACATATATATAAATCGACCGTTTGATCTGTTTAATCTGGTCCATCCTATCAAAGGTGAGTGTAACTATCTATATCCATCATCCAAGGGTTATATTTTGTGTGGTAATCCTTCCATTTATGAGATATGAAGATCAATACAATCTATGAGAATTTAACCCATCAACTTATATGATCATTTCATGTTTTTTTCATGTTTTAATGATGAATTCAATCATAATAAGCTCAATACATGCATCATGGAAAGTCTGAGATCCATGCACATTCAAACTGCTATGGAAGAATTAAAGAAGTTCAGAACTAAAATTTCTCCAGTAATAAATCTAGGATCAATGAACTGGTATGTTATAAATAATGAGATATACATGTAGTTTTATTTGAATGAATATAAATCAAATGAGGAAATTCACATTTGAGAATCTAGTGTCTCCAAAATTCATCAATGTGATAATAAAGACCCTGAGTCATGCTTATCGTGGGTTATAATGAAGCCGTGTGATGAAATGAAAAGATATAGGTCTTTGAATTTTAATGAGATGCGATGTTTTGTTGTAGCATAAAGAAGCAATCTATTCCAAGCTTCTCAGTCATTTATATGAATTTCATGCCTTATGAGTCACAATAATTATCTATCCATGTGAAGAATGAGGAAAACTTGAAACCTACAGGTATTTCAAATGAGATGGATGAGGATTCAGAATACCCACAAAATTATCAAGTATTAAAAATGTGGAAATATAATACCTAACACATTTCAGGTATTAATATTTAAAATGAAGAATAAATTTGTTATTCTTAACAAATTTAAACAAAGGATTTAAAATGAGAAAATAATGATGGATTTCAAATAATGTAATGAATTAGATATCATATTCATAATAATTGTTTTTTGGATAAATGTGTGCATGTAGGTGATGAATAATTGAGCAAAAAAATTATACATCTTGCATCCATTGGGAAATATAATTTTTAGAACCCAATACACCTTTCTATCAAAGAGAGAAGTATTCAAAGTAGGGTAATTCTTGAAGAAGGTGATCACATGTAACCAAGTATTATAAGAATAAAATTTAGATCATTCATGATTTGGAAGGAGTTTTGATGCCAACAAGATCGTTCCAAACAACTATAAAATACCTTGAAGGATTATACATTAGGAAGGGGAATCCAAATTTCTTATGGAGGAAGAAAATACGAAGAAAAAAATATTTCTATCTCTAGATCATCACTAAATAATAAGCTTGTATCAAGGGTGTATAACCTACTTCTAGAGGCTTGTAATTGGGGTGTCTAACCAATTAGAGAAGAGGAGTAGTTAGGGTGTCTAACCAATTACTGAGAGATTGTAACTAGGGTGTCTAAAAAGTTGTATTCACTTACAGAGATAGTGAAGAATCTATGTTGGGGTGTCTAACTGACCTGGGAATGAGTAGTATTTTTTACCAGACCTTGTTAATACTTCATGCTGCTCTCTCTTATGTTACAACTTCACATGAGGTGATATTGAGAAATAATATTGAGTGGATCAAGAACTTTAAAAATTTCAAGAGGTTTAATTTAAAAGGGAAAAAAATAATAATATTAGTGTCCCATAGATTCAACCCCCTCTCAGGGGTACCTAGCCGGTCCTTGGACTCTACAATTGGTATCATCATAGGTCACCTCTAAATATACAAGAAGTTTCAAAGATAGAATATAATAAGGATTTAATGATATAATTTACCTTATTTCAAGAAAGTTTAAAAAGGGTAAAGTGAAGAATGAATTCATTAGAAATGAAATCAATATACTTTCCTTTAATTAGAAAAGAAAGAATAAGAACAAGTCTTATAGGGAAGAGTATGTCAAGAAGAATGTAACATACATTGATGAGATCAAGAAGCACAAGATTAGAGAAATTAAATAAGAAAATAGTATCATTGATCTTAAGAAAAAGATATCTTCAAATAAATATAAACTACTAATAAAAATTCAATATGTCTTATAGTTTGATATTAGATAAAAAAATATATAGAATATTTCACCAATTTAGTTAAAGTAAAAGAAAATTACTCTCTATATGGTGAGAATAGTGGTCCAAGGGAACAAGGAAAATCTATTATTTCTAAGAATGAAAGTATTAAAACCAAATTTGATTTTTTGGGCTAAGAAATATGAGAGTCAATCTTGCACATCAATATAAGGGAAGAATATTCTAAGGAGGATACAACCCCCCATGAAAAATGAGGCTCATTTTTCAACCATACAACAACAACGCAAATCTAAACAGATTTAGAATCAACCTAAAAGATTAAATTTTAAAGGGATTTGCTGGTGTTGTGGTAATAATGGCTAAAAATAATATTATTTATTTTTTGACATGTATTATCCCAAAAAGAAGTAAGAAATAAGGTACAATTATGTTGAACAATTGAGAAAAAATGCATAAGAAACAATTAGTGATCATAACAATATCAAATAAAAAATATGGTAAAAAATATAAGGATTTCTTGAAAAATATACCAGGAAAGTATCTTATGTTGTAAAAGGGAACAAATTTAATACAATTAGATAATATTCATGAAAAATTGAAAATAATCAAGGAATATAGGTGACTAAAGTTTCACCTATAAGAGGTTCCTTGAAGAATAAGGTGAAGAAAACAGATCCACATGAGGAATCAATTAATGAGAATAAAATATATACACAATCCATGAATCCTATTAAAAAATGAAATCAAATCCCATACTGAGATAATAAATAATAATAAATCAAGGGTTAGAGTAAACTATCACCCTAAATGTTTCTTCTGAAGGAAAAAGTGGTTCCTCCTTATTAATTATTATTCTATGTGTTTTTGAGCTAACATGCAAGGAATTTAAGAAGAGGGTTGATGATATCATTTCTAGATAACAATGATTATTCATGGAGTTTCATGGTTGTAACTACACTATGATTAAGATTATTAGTGAACCCCTTAAATGGGAGAAAAATTGAGAAAGGAGGCTTCCAAAGCATTTTTTCACATGAATCTAGGTTTTTTCCAAACAACCTAGTAATAATGATGTTTTAGGCATTACAATCACTCTATTATCTATAATTATTAATTTTATTAATCATATTTTTTATTGGGGAGTGTTTGGTTGATGAACATATGCAACGAAGGGGGATTTATTCTTATTAACCTTAAATTTTTGATGTGTTTGTTGAAGTGTGTGTAGGATTTATCATTTTATTGATAAATCTAATTATTTTCAACCCCTTAAATAAAAATTGATAAATTTTTAACATGATTTTACATGCATGGTAATTTATGGATATATTAAAAAACCTTGGTTATATCTCTTCTATTTTCTATAGTGGGTATAACACATAGACTTATAGTTGATTAACTAAAGGATCTTTGTTAAGAGAACCATGTGTTACCATACCTCTCTCAAAAGTGTTTAAGGAAAAATAATATAAGGGAGGAGAACATGTTTCTGGAATATTGATGAGATGATAAGACCCCCACTCATCCTTTACATTCGATTTTCAATAAGGGGGAGAAAGTTTGTGTGCCACATATTTACTTTTATGAGGTGAGGGGAGATTAATATAAAATTAAAAAGGGGGAGATTGTTGAGCCCAAGTTTTGAATTTTTTATCAATGGGTCTATATGTGAAGTGATGATGCTTGGAGAATTTTTATGGGTAATGATGCTTTGAGAATTGTTATGGATTCATTTAATGGAATTGGATTTCATGCTTGAACAATTCTCCTTATTAATTATGATGATTTTTGAATGAGTCTTAAAGATAAAAGACATGTGTCAATTATGTTTAGGAAAACACATTTTTTATAACAAGGAAGAAGTGTTTAAGACCATGCTATAATAAATTACTTGGATTAATAATTTATCAAAAACCATGAAAAATAATATTTTTCATGATGATTGGTTGATAATTTTTAAATAATTCCATGAAAAAGTGAAATATATTTATATTTTGTATGGAGTATATTTGAAAAATAAATTTCAGTTTCTCAGCATTTGGATAAATATATTTTTTAGTATTTTATTAAAAAAATGGTCCAACCACCTAGCTAGCCAGAGGGACCCCCACAACTAATTCTTACGTGTGTAGGGTCAACCTCTAGATAGCCAAGGTATCGAGTGAGTAGAATGAAGGCCAAGTGCCTACACAGAGGCATTGTGGGTGCATAACACCTGTAAGAAGCATGTGGGTGAGCATGATCCTAGAGGTGGGAAGGCGGTATTGCATAAGGATCAAAGAATTGTGAATCCCAAGTGTGTGATGTGTGGTTCTAGGAGTAGACCGAGTGCTACTCTCATTTTTTGGATCCATAGAGCATGAAATAATATATGGTAGTGCTCAAACGAATTGAAAATCAACTTGGGACAGAATCCACATGACACTGTTCATCTTTATTAAATTCATATAAATATAACATGATCATATGATCTATTTAATCCGGGCTGTCTAATAAAAGGTGAGAATCATCATATTTATCCATCATTAGAGGGTTCCACTACGCATGGTAATCCCACTATTTATAAGCTAGGAAGATCAAGCCATGTTTCCAACATTAAACCGAGCCACTTATATGATCATGCCGAGATTTAATGCAATGTTTTTTTATGGATACAATCATCATAAGATCAATACATGAATCATGGGAAGTATGAGATACATTCACACAAAAACTGCTATAAAAGAATTATAGATGCTCAAACAAAGAATTTATCCATTAATAAATCTTGTATTAATGCAATGGTATGTTTGAAATAATGTGATATAAATTTAGTTTAACTTTCATGTATATACATTGAATGAGAAAATCCATGTTCGAGAATCTATTGTCTGCAAAATTAATGCATGTGATAATAAAGACTTGAGTCATGCATACTACAGGTGATAATAAAGTTACATGATGAAATGAAAATCCACTGGTATTTGAATTTAAATGAGCTATAATTTTTTGTTACCATGTAAAGAAATAGGTTATCCTGAGATTCTTGGGTATTTTAAATGCGTTTCATGAGTAATGATTCATGGTATTTATTTATCTATGTAAAGAATGAGGAAACCCGAAACCTTTGGGTATTTCAAGTGAGATGGATGTGGATTTAGAATACCCACATAATTATCAAGGTATTAAAAATGAGTAAATATAATACCCAATACCTTTCCAGTATTCATATTTAAAATGAAGAATAAATATGTTATTATTAACTCATTTAAATTAAGGTTTTAAAATTATAAAATAATGAGGGATTTTAAATCATGGAATTAATGAGATATCACATTCACAATAATTTTTGTTGTTGTGGATTAATAAATGCATATAGGTGATGAATAATTGATAAAAAATAGTGAGAGATCTTGTATCAATTGTGAAAGAGAATTTTTAGAACCTAATAACTATTTGTATCAAAGAGAGAAGGAGTTAAAGAAAGGTAATTCTTGAATAAGGTGATCACATGTACCTAAGTATTTGAAGAAGAGAATTCATATCATTAAATATCTAGAAGGAGTTTTGAGGCTAACAATATTTTTCTAAATAACTATTGAAGAACTTGAAGGTTTTACATAGAGAAGGGACATAAAAATTTCTTATTGATGAAGAATATTTGAATAAGAGGATATTTTTATCTATAAATCATCACTAAAGAATAATCTTATATCTGGGGTGTCTAACTAGTTATTGGAGGCTTATGATTGGAGTGTTTGCCCGATTAAAGAATAGAATTAGTTGGGTTGTCTAAAAAATTACTGAGAGATTGTAACTGGGGTGTCTAACCAGTTGTATTCACTTACAGAGATAGTTAATAATACATGTCAGTGTGTTTAACCAACATGGAAAGGAGTAGGTTTTTATTCCGAACCTTATAAATACTATATTATGCTCTATATTATGTTATAACTACACATGAGGTAATATTGAGAGATAATTTTGAGTCAATTGAGAGATTTAAATAGTCTAGGAGGTTGAATTTAAAAGGAGAAAAATTCATAAAATAAATTCACCACTGATTCACCCCCTCTTAGTGGTACGTAACTGGTCCTTGGACTCTACGTAAACAATGATTCATCAAGAATATCCAAGGAGCCTGATATTCCAAGTGATGTTGGAACTACTAATGACAATGAGATATCAAGATATACAAAATTGTAATCTTATCAATATATTAGAGGATATTGATTAGGGACTGAAGGAAGAAAACCTAGAATTGAGAAAGAAGAATTAGTCTTAAGGGATCCATGCTGAAGTGTTGAAAACCGAGGTCAACAAACTAAAAATCCTCAATAAAAAACTAATTGACTTGGATACAGATCCCTGGGAGAAAAATGAAACTCAGGAAAAGTAATTAGAGGATATGTATTCCAAAATGAGAGAGAGTTAATATAGTTCTAATAAAAAATAAATTGACTCAAAAGAAATTAATAATTTAAAGGCCAAGATGGAATAATTTTTTTGGACACATGAAATAACTAGTTAAGGAGAAAAGAATTTTAAAAAAAATAAAAAGTTCACCTCAAGGATTCTACTACTCAAATAAATTCCAAATTCAAAGAGCATAGTAATATGGTGGATAAGATATCTCATGAATTAGAAGATTATATTTCTAGTGGAAGGAAACTTTAATAAAATATGAATTCACAACTTGAGATTAAAAACAATAAGATCTAAAAAATAAAATTAGTGAAGATCTCAGTCAAAACATAACTAATAAAATTTAATTCCAAGGGTAAGACAAAACTAAAGGATTCTTTAAATTTATTATTTCATCATCCATTAATAAGTGATAATGATGAAATGAAGAACAAGTATGTTATCTTAGAATAGAAACCTAAAATGATTATCATGTCTCAATGACATACTAAATAGGAAAATATTGTATTGGATATGATGAAGAATCTCAAAATCACGAGGCAAGGAATATGGTGAATACTTCTAAGAAAAGGGAAAATAGATAAGTTGATGGAAATAAGATCAAGGTAGTCCCTACAAAATGTAATAATAATCAAATCAATACTAAGAGAAGGTTTAAATAATTTTTCTTTTTCTATGGTATTCATGGTCATATTTTATATTTTTTGAATCATTGGAATACATTAAATACTTTGAATTCGGTGAAATATTTGAAATAATATGTTATCAAGCACAAAAGAGAAGGAGAAGTTCAACCATAGTGAACATTGGATCATTAACAAGTGGGTTCCAAAAAGAATGGGCATACAAAGTCAACAAGTAAGTAGAAGAGTCTTTCCAAAATGAGAATAAAAGAATCTTGATGGAAGGTATCTAAAAATTGTTACTTCTGTGGAATCATGTGACATACCATGAGTGTCTTCTTGGAATCCCAAGGTCTTAATAGAGAAAGGTAATTTCCCACAACAACATCTCAACTAATAAGTGACTATATGAGGCATGATTTTAATAGGATATTCTTAATCTATGTTAACCATGATCATATGGATATAAATTAAAATAATAAAGGATATAATGTTTTTTAAGGAATTCATCATTTTATACAAAAAATAGGAAGAAATTTTACACTGAAATAAAATGTGTTAAGATGAAGAATAGATTTACCTTTATAGAGGAAATTAATGGAGCCCAATAGATGTTTCCCTAAGAACCAATATTAGTTTACTGATGGAAACCCTCCTGGAAAGAAAGAAAAAAATATGTAAGAAAAATAAGGAAGCTACTCCATCTATGATAAAATAAGATGGGTGTATAATGAAGGATCCACCAAGGAATAAAAAATATGAGGTGACTCTGTTAGCTGTGAAAGAGAACAAACATTTAGCATGATTATTTGATTTCACAAAAATGTACCATAAGGAAAGATATGAAGAGAACCATGAAATTTACCAAGAAAACAGAAAATAATATCATAAAGAGAAGTTAAAAATCTATCATTGAATAAAAAGTTTCTTTTTTAAACAAGAAGAAGATTTAGAAAATTGAAAAGTCACAAAAATTTGTTCATGGTGAAGAAATATCCCAAAACAAGGCACGAGTTGTAAAATTTTATGAAATATGAAGAGGTAAATAGAGAAGTAAAAAGATGTAGAGAAGAGCGGTCCATTCAGTAACGTGTTGGGAGATACGTACTAGTAAGAGTACCCAAAGAAGAAAATTTTGTGAGTCGAGATATGAAAAAAGGAAATTCCCATGAAAATAAAGGATAATTCCAAAGAAAACATCCATAATGAATTTTTTGTAAGTGGAATAACTCAAAGGATAACCACTTAAAAGTCACTAAGGAATATTACCATGAATAATGATTAGGAAGAATAGGATGTTGATAAGGTGACAACATTCCTTTCCATGAATTGAAAAAGGAAAAAATTAAAGTGTGATAGTGAAGTACTAGTCCAAAAAGACAAGACTCATTCATCAAATATAGGAAGTTAAAGGTCCCCTCTCCCTAAGTGTTTAAATGATATTAACTATTATTGATGTGTTTTAGGTTTTGGGGGAGATAATATTTCACACCCAGATTTTTATTTTCGTTATTGGATCAAGTTAATTTATGGGTCTTAGGTTTTTCCCTTCAGAACTGGGTGTGACAGCTTTAAATTTTTAAGGTAAATTTTTATTTATTTTGGGTCTATATTTCCCCTTGTATTTTAATTGTGTTTTTGGAGAAAAATAGAAAATTTGGGCCCTACATAAGGTGGCACACAGTTAGGGGAAACTATGCGCCTTGCCTAGGAAGCCGTACAGATAAGTGTCATTTTGGGATAAAGGAAAACCACATAGTTTACACATGGTTTGGAGACCATGCAGGTTAACCATGTGGCATTTCCATCTTGGATAGATATGGGCACACATTCTCTGCATGGTTTTTCAAGCCATTCGGGAAAACCATGCACGATGTCTAAGTCATTAGAAATATAAAAATCCCCTTTGTGTCCTCTCAAGATTTAGCCCCAAAACTCCCTTGCTTGATTCATTTAGGATCCCTAACCCTTGGTGCCTCCCTATCATATTCTTGGATCCCTTGGGCTACCTTCCTTTGGTGTATTTGATGTGGTTTCTTAAAATAATCTCCATGTAAGTGGTTTATCTCTTAGTTCTTCACTCTTTTCTAGGGTTTCTCTTATTCTTTATTGGGGTTTTATATCGCCAGCAGGTTGGGTGGTATTTTTAGGGGTTAATATTTTTCTTTATGGTTCTATATTGATTTTTATTATTCTATATTACCTTTATAGGGCCGTGTGTCGGTGTGGTTGTGGTTTCACACCAATTTCCAGAAGTTTCTGCACTTGAGGTAGGTGGTTGTATGCCCTAATATTGTTGAATTATTTTAATATTCTTACTTGGTTAATTATATATGCTCTATGATTTATTTTTGTGGTACAAATTTTTTTTTGGAATGTTTTGACATTCTTATGTGATATAAATGATTTTTTTATAAAAGTAAATGATCATGTTTTTGTGTGTTCTTTATATTGGTGCTTCTTGAAAGTGTTTTATGATCTATTATAAGGGTGAGAAGTTTTTTTTCAATGGAAATTAAGGTTCTAATGAGTTTAAAAGTATGTTTTTAAAGGAAAATGGATTAATTTATATTTTTTTTCACTTTTTATATGAATTGTAAATTTTTTAAATGATGGAAATCATGTTTTAAAAATGAACTTGGTTTATGTGTGGATTTGGAAGGGGCTTAGCCCATGGGATTGGTTGATCAATTGTGTTCTTTTATTATGCTCTTCCAAATGGGGATTTATGAATTTTATAAGTGTTGGTAAATGAATTTGAAAAAAAAATTGGTGTGTGAAAAAGGGTAAAGTGGTTTTGTTTATGGAAAATGGTGAATACCTGATGTATTTATAATATCTTACATGTGAATGTGAAAGTGGTGATATGTGTGGTATGTTAAAATTATTTTGAGCACAAATGGAATCCTAGGTATCTAGGTGGACTGACTAGATCTAGTATTCTAGTGATTCGGAATTGGAAAAGCCTGATTTCACTTAACATGATTAATGCTTACAATACTAACTAAACTATGATGATGATTGGAGACCACTAGTTCATTTGGGTATCCAATCCTATTTTCTTGTTCATGATAAATGTGATGGTTGTGGTTACTATACCACCTTTTAGTGAGGTACAAGGTTCTAGTGTCTCACTCAAGATATATTACCCTTAGGGATTTACCTATGGAGCTCACTTATGACATGTGTATTACATGATGTGGTGCCATTCATCGTCATATGGTGTAATTTAGGTGTATTTTATTTTAAATAAGGTTTATATTAGTAAAATATACCTTTTTAAATGTTATATTTGAAACTATTTTTGTGAAAATGTTTCCTTTAAGAAATGGTCTTCCTTTAAAATGTTTTCTTTAAAATGTTCTAAAGGATTTTGTATCAACTATGCATGTTAATTTAAATTTTAATGTTATAGAATGGAACATTTTTTTTGGATGGTATCCTACATGGATTTGGTTCAAAACATATATACACCTTTGGGTGTTTGTAGACCTTTTTATGTATGACTCAAGTTAAGGAAAGATGTATCGTGGAGATGTTAGTGGTTCGGGTTTCTCGTGTCCCCTTATTGTTGGTGATGGTGATGGTGGATTTAAGGATATGTTCCTAGAATCACATGGAGGGTTTTAGAATGTTTTTAGTTTTCATTCCATTTTAGTGTTTTGGTTTTTGGTTTAAAGTTTTAAAACCTAGATTTTGAAAATTGTTATTTCTTGTTTGTCTTTGTTTATTTACTGCCATGTGATTTTTTTCCGATGGATATTTATGCTTGTGAAAATGGGTAAAATCATTCCCAAAGAATTTTTTGATGCCCAATCATTTGTTTCTATCCCGTAAGGATTAGGAACACCCTTTGGTACATTCCATGGATTGGTCTTAGTGTTAGTTTATATGGAAATATAGTTTTGTTTATGAAAAAATTGCATCAGAGCAGGCCATGAACTTTTTGGGTCATGTTATTTGGGGAAGAGTATGGGTAGACCAGAGTTAGGATTGTCGGGACTTGACATTCTGGTTGCGAGTAGGGTACCTAGCCAACACACCTCATGAAAATTCTTGAGTTACCATGGGAATTTATGTTTCTTTTGGTTTCTTTGGTTCTTGCGAGTTGTTTTGTGTTTGGAATGAAAATAGGGTTGGGATAATGGTCTTAGTGAGCTCACGGGGTTTGGCATGTCATGTAGAGTTAAGGACATGGTCCTAGAATACTCTCTGTGATGGTGGTGTGTTTGGCGTATGGATTCCAACCATATGTTCAAGTCTCCCATTGACACTAGTTTCCTCTTAATAATTGATTTATGACTTCTTGGGTTCTTAATTTTTTTTTGAAAACCCCAATTTCGGAAATTGTGAGAACTGGATTTTAAAGTTGAAATGGTTTAATTTCAGGAATATGGAAAATGAATTTTCAGGATCATATTAAAGGAATATTTAATAAATTGTATTTTTATAAAATGTTTTTTGAATGTATAGGGATGAGTTTAATGAGAATTTTATTTTCATAATCAAAACTTTTGGTTTATCAAAATTGATTATTTGGAAAACATGAACTTTTTCAAGGTGGGTTTTGTAAAATTTGTTTTAAGCATGCCTGGTTGAGTTGTGAAAAATATTTTTAATGGGAGAAATGTTTTGGATTGATGTATGTAATTTTAGTTGATTTTCAATTTGGTAGTCAGTGAACTCTTTAAAGGTTCTATGAATTTTTGAAAGTTTGAAAGAGCTTAGGTGGAAGGTTTATTTTGGAAAGATTGAAAAGTTTAAATTTGACCCTTGGTATTTACATGAGTGATCACATGCCTAGATATATAGGAAGTGTGAATGGATAATGAAACAAGTGGGTGAGTTCCTAGATTGGTATGAATGGATGAGTTCCCAGATTGACATGAAATGATGGGTTCTCAACATGGGATGAGAATATGCACATGTGAGGCTTTATGGAATACCAATGGTGAGTGTGCAACCAACTATTCTTGATTTCTTTTTCAAAAGTTATTTTATGAAAATATGTGAATTTTTAATAACTGGTGGTTGTGTTATGGGTGTCTCCTTGTGATTTAATAATGTTTCTTGTAGGATGTTTTTAGTTTGAAAGGTATTCCTATTTAAATGGTGTTTCAAGTTTGATTCCTTGTCGATAAGTTGTTTTTGAAATAATGGTTAGTGGGTTCTTTTGAAAAATGTTTTTGGAAGCATTTGATTTGGTTACCTTTGTGTATTTGGTTCTCATTTGTGATGAGTTTTGGTTGATGGATTAGTTTGATCGGGTTCTTGGTTTCCCTATTAGCTAGTGTATATCCCCACATGATTCGATGGATATTCGAAATGGGGCCACATGTGGTTCACCATTGAAAAAACCTCCAATTTATCAAAATAAGATGTTATTATTGATTTTTGGGAGTTGAATTCCCTTATGTTTTATAATCATCTTAATTCTCTCAAAGAGGAAGAGTGGACATGGAAATTTGAAAGAAACTTTAGTTTCATTGAGTTGTTAAGGGTGAAGTTTGTCACCTCTATGTTTGAAGGTCCTATATGGAAGTGGTGAAGGGAATTATAGAAAGGAGAGTAGAAGGTGGACTAAGATTTTTGGTGCTATCCATGGTTCTAGAAGTCCCTTAGATCTCTCATTGGTATCTTCTAAGAAAGAGATCATGTTGTGCCATTAGTGTGGCATGTCTGGTCATAAGAATCCATCAAGTACATTTGTAGAAATAGTGTGATGTTTGGGGATCAGTTTAAAATCCCATCCTTTGTAATGATTCTATGTTTGTAATGTTCATTTTTGGTGGTGTTTAGTGGTGTCAACTTTTTGGGTTTGAAATATAAGAGTTAGATCTCTCTTAATAACTTTCTGTTTTAACAGAAGCATGTTCGTCCTTCGAGAATTCAAAATTTATCCATTTTAAAAGGAGGTGACTTATGTGTGTTCCTGTTTTCTTTTCTACTCATTCAAGATAAAACGGGTTGATGTGGGTGAATATTTGAAGTCCCTATCTTGGTAAAAGTTACATGTTAAGGCGAAGTGAGTTCCATGGTGTGTTATGTTGTTTCAGTTCTACCTAGAGTGTTGTGTGGTTGCTCATAAAATCAAAAGAAGGAGTTATAATAAGGGATTTACAGATCTTGAATGCAGTAAAGTAGACGATTCAAACATTAGGTCTCCATTCATAGGCCCTAGAGTAAATCTCATGCACAGTCAGTAACCCTTGGGGTGTGAGGTACCATGGTCTAGATTTTTTATCCAGCACAGGAAATGAATACAGTTTAAGCTTTTTGTGTGGCTATTTCATCTAGAATAGACCCATTTTTTGATAAGAGATATAGAGGCCTCATTTTCTCAATTAAACCCACATGGTTTGAAATATCCTATTTTATTATAAGGATACATGGTGGTCTCATGTTATTGAAATTCTAGTGATTGATATTTCTGGATGTGGATCCCTGTTTGGTTATCCTTGTGCAGTTGGCCTTAATAAAGTAGTTTTAGTTTTAGCCTATCTTATGGGCGGGTGTTTTCCTCCTCAATATTTTCCATCATTGAAGGGTTTCATGATCTATGTTAGTTGGTTCGGGGAAAATTTTCTGGAATGGCCCATGGAGGGTGTTGTTGTTTGGGAAACCAGTTAAAAATTTAAAATGGCGGGGAGCCCCATCATGGGTCTCATTGTGGTTTCTCCTAATGTTGGTCAATTTTAGTTGGTTTATTATGGTGGGGAGTATATTTGGGACCCTCATTTTGATAGTATGGTTCAATCTCTACTGTAGTCTAGCATTGATAAGTTTTGTTCGAAGATGTTGGCTCTGAGTTACTTTCTGAGTAAATGTTGGGGTTGGAGTGCACTCAACAGTTTGTTGAAGAAAGGTTGTGAAAGTGTTTCTTAAGAAATAGTTTTAGTTAATTTTTTCATTTTAGGTAAGTGGTATGAGTTTCATTTGATAATGTCTTAAGTGTTCTTGGATTGAGAGGTTGGATTATGCATTGTGAGAATTACTTTTATTTTGATCGATCAAATGGAGGTGTTGTAACTTTCTAGGGGTATAAGGTGCATGGTAGGGAGACCATTTTGGCCTCCCAAGTTCAAACTTGCGAACCAATTTTTCTATTTGTAGTTTTCTTCCCATATTCTCACTTGATGTGGTTGGGAATCTCATTGATTTGTGAAGGAGTATTAGTTTTTGTTTTCAGATCAAGCCTTTTTGTGACTTTCTAGGGGTGGAAAGTGTTATGGTAGGGAGAATTGTCACACTTGGGTTTTTCTTTTTTTCTTAAATCCCATTCCTTTATGGGTATTAGGTTTTTCCCTTGGGAATCAGGTGTGATAGTTCTGAAATTTTAAGGTAATTTTTTTATCTAGCTTTTCCCCTTTGGGTTTCCTTGTGTTTCTGGAGAAAAATTGAAAATTTAGTACCTACAGCAGGTGGCGCATAGTTGGCACATGGTTAGGGGAAACCTTGTGCCTTGCATAGAAAACCATACAGTTAAGTGTCATTTTGGGATATAGGCAACTTCACAGTTTACACACGGTTTGGAGAACATGTGGGTTAACCATACAGTGTGTCCCTCTTAGATAGAGAGTGGCGCACAGTCACTACCGGGTTTTTCAAACCGTGCAGAAAAAAACATGAATGATATCCAGGTCATTAATAATCTAAAATACCCTTTTCTTTTTCTTTGGATTCAGCCCCAAACCCCCCTTTCTCAACCCATTTCCCTCCCCATCCCAAGGTTCCTCTCTCTTCTCCTCTTGGATCCCTTGGGATCCCATCCTTTGGTGAATTTTATATGGTTTCTTCAAATAATCTCCAAGTGGTTTCTCTCTTAGTTATTCCCATTTTTCTAGGATTTATCCTCTTCTTTCTTGGGGATTCATATCTTCAGTGGGTTGAGAGGTCTTTTTAGGGTTTAATCTTGTTCATTATGGTTTTATCTTGATGTTTAGGGTTCAATATTTCTTTTCTAGGGTCTTGTGGTGGTGTGGATACGATTTCACAACAATTTCCATAAGTTTCTACACTTGAGGCAGGTGGTTCCATGTCCTAACATTGTTGGAGGATTTTAATATGATTTCTTGGTTAGTCATATATGATCTATGATCTATTTTTATGGTGTAAAAAAATGTTCTAGAAGGGTTTGACATGATTATGTGATAGAAATGATTTTTTTATAAAGGGAAATGGTTATGTTTTTTGTGTGTGCCTTATGGTGGTGCTTCTTGAAATTGTTTTATGATTTTTTTGATTGGTGAGAAATGTGTTTTCAAAGGCACTTAAGGTGATAATGTGTTTTATAGTAGGATTTTAAAGGAAAATGGATTACTTTGGAATATTGGATTTTTTGTGCACTTTTGATATGAATTATAAATTGTTTAAATTATGGGAAGCATGTTTTAAAAATGAACTTGATTTATGTGTGGATTTGAAAGGGTCTTGGCCCATGGGATTGGTTGATCAATTTTGTGATTTTATTGTGCTTTTTAAAATGGGGATTTATGAATTGGGTAAGTGTTAGTAAATGTATTTGAAAATGATTTTGGTGTGTAAAAAAGGGGAGAGTGGTTTTTTATGGAAAATGGCATCTTCCCAGTGTATTTATAATGTTTGATATGTTTATGAAAAAGTGGTGATATGTTTGGAATGTGAACAAGATTTTGAGAAAAAATGGAATTCCGGGTATCTTGGCGGGATAACTAGATATAGTACACTAGTGATTTGAAAGTGTAAAATCCTAGTTTCACTTAGCATGATTGATGATTAAAAGATTAAATAAACTATGATGATGATCAGAGACCACTAGGACATTGGGGTGCCCCCTCCTAGTGGATAATGCATGAAAAAGATGATGGTTGTGGTTACTATACTACCTTTCACCAAGGTAACAGGTTATAGTGTCTCACTCAAGCTATATTACACTTGGGGATTTACCTATGGTGCTCACTTGTGACATGTGTCTTACATGATGTGGTGCCATCTATTGGAATACGACTGAGCTTGTATGTATTTTATTTTAAGGAAAGTTTATCTTAGTAAAATTACCATTTTTAAATGTTACCTTTAGAAGTGTTGTTCTGAAAGTGTTTCTTTGAAGAAATGGGTTTCCTTTAAAAATTTTTCTTGAAAATGTTCCAAAGGATTTTGTATCAATAGTTTATGTTAATTTATCTTCTAATGTTATAACATGTTACCTTTTTCTTTGTGTGGCATCCTACTGGGCTTTGGATCACACCCTATATAAACCTTTAGGTGTATGTAGACCTTATTATGTATGACCCAGATTAAGGAAATATGTGTCATGAAGATATTGGTGGTTTGGGTCACTTTTGTCCCCCTTGTTGTTAGTGATGATGATGGTGTCTTGTGGGGGATATTCCTCATATCACGCATATGTTTTTTAGAATTTTTTTAGTTTCCCTTCCATTGTACTGTTTTAGTTTAAAGTTTTAAAACCTTGATTCTGAAATTTTTTATCCCTTGTTTGGATATGGTTATTTATTACCATGTAATTTATTTATGTTGGTTATTTATGCTTGTGAAAATGGGTGAAATCATTCCCAAAGCATTTTTTTGTTTCCCATACACTGGTTTCCAACCCATGTTGATTAAAAACACCCTTTGGGACATGACATGGTCCAAGATGGGTGTTTGGTTAGATGGAACTCTAGATTGGTTTGTGAAAAATTGCATGATAGATGGACATGATCTTTTTGGGTCATGTTATATGGGGAAGAGTCTGGGTAGACTAGAGATAGGATTGTTGGAACTTGACATTTTGGTTGTGAGTAGGGTTCCTAGCCAGTACACCTCATGACAGGACTTGATTTACCATGGGAAATCATGTTTATTTTGTTCTATTTGGTTATTGTAGGTTTTTTTGTGTTGTAAATGAAAATAGAGTTGGGATAATGGTCTCAATGAGCTTGCAGGATCTGGAAATCTATGTAGAGCTGGGGAAATGGTCCTAGAATACTCTCTATGATGGGGGTGCGACTGGTGTATGGATGCCATCCATATGGATGATTCACCCATCGACACTACTTTCCTCTTATGAATTTATTTTCATCTTCTTGGGTTTTGAAAGTTATTTTGAAAACCCTGATTTTGGAAATTATGAAAATTTTATTTTAAAGTAGAAATGGTTTAATTTTGGGAATATGGAAAATGAATTTTCAGGATCATCTGGAAGGAAGCTTTAGGAAAGTGGATTTTTATAATTTTTTTTTTAAATTTATAGGGATGAGTTCAATGAGAATTGGATTTTCATAATCAAAACTTGTGGTTTATCAAAATTTATTGTTTGGAAAACATGAACATTTTCAAGGTGGTTTTTGGAAAATCTGTTTTAAGTGTGGCATAATGAGTTTTCAAAAATATTTTTAATGGGATGAAATGTTTTGGATTGATGTGTAGAATTTAAAATGGTTTTTTTATTTGGAGGTTAGTTAACTCTTGAAAGGTTCTATGCATTTTTGAATGTGTGAAAGAGATTAGGTCGAAATATTATTTTCGAAGGATGGGAATGTTTTAATTTGAACTTTAATATTTCCATGAGTGATCGCATGCATGGATATATGGGAAGTGTAAATGGATAAGGACATGAGTGGGTGAGTTTAAAATATTGTTATGAATGGATGAGTTCCCATATTGTCATGAGATTATGGGTGCCTGACATGGCATGAGAATGTGCTTGTGTGAGGCTCTATGGAATACCACTGGTGAGTGTGCAACCATCCAAGATTGTTTTATTTTTAAAAAGTGTTTTTTATAAAATATGTTATGTTTTGATAAATAGTGGTTGTGTGATGTGTGTCTCCTTGTGACTTGGGAATTTTTCTTATAGTATGTTTTGAGTTTGAGAGCTCTTCATGTTTAAATGGTGTTTCAAGTTTGAGTCCTTGTCGATAAGTTAGTTTTGAAATAATGGTTAGTGGGTTATTTTGAAAAATGTTTTGGGAAGCATATGATTTGTTTCACTTTGTGTATTTGGTTCTCTTTTGTGATGAGTTTTGGTTGATGGGTTAGTTTTATTTTGTTCTCGGTTTCCTTATTGGATAGTGTATTCCCCCACAAGATTCGATGGATATTCGAAATGTGGCCATGGGTAGTTCACCATAAACAGACCCTCTAGTTGATCAAATAATAGTCATTCTTATTAAATTTAAGGAGTTGAATCCCCTATCTTTTATAATCATGATAATACTATCTAAGTGGAAGAGTGGATGTGGAAGGTTGAATGAAACTTTAGTTTCCAATAGTTTTCTGATTTGTTAAGGGTGAAGTTTGTTCCCTTCATATTTGAAAGTCTTGTTTAAAAGTGGTGAAAGGAATTCCATTAAAGAGAGTGTAAAGAATCCTAAGATTTTTGGTTCTTACTGTGGTTCTAGAAGGCCCTTATATCTCTCATAGACCTCTTCTAATTGAGGGATCATGCTGTTCCATTAGTATGGAAATTCTGGTCATAAGAAGCCATCGAGCACATTTGCAGAAATAGTGTAATGTTTGGGGCTTAGTTTAAATTACCCTCCTTTGTAATGATACACTATTTTTAATGGTAATTTCTAGTAGTGTTTGGTGGTTTTGGATTTTTGGGTTTGAAATGTAAAAGTTGGATCTCTATTGAGAACTTCTATTTTAACAAAAGCGTGTTCTTACTTTGAGAATTCTGAATTTATTTGTATTAAAAGGAGGTGACTTCCATGTGTTCTTATTTCTGTTATTTCTCATTCAAGGTAAAAATGGATGATGTAGGTGCATATTCAAAGTCCATGTCTTGGTGAAAGTTCCATTTTATGGTGAAGTGAGTTCCATGGTGCGTTGTGTTGTTTTGGTTTTTCTGGGAGTGTTATGTATTTTCTCCTGAAACTAAAAGAAAGAGTTCTGATAAGGGATTTTAAGCTCTTGACGATGTGAAAGTAGATTCATTAAACATCAAGGATCCAGCCATAGGCCTTTTAGTGAAGCTATTGTGCATTTAGGAAACCTAAGGGTGTGAGGGACTATGGTATATCTTTTGTATTCAGTGATGAAAATAGAGATAATATAATATTCTTGTGTGATTATTTCATTTAGAATAGAGCCATTTTGTGAGAAGAGATATAGATGCCTCATTTTATCATTACGAACCACATGGTTTGAAATATATTCTTTGATTGTGAGGATACATGGTTTTATTTCATCATTGAAATTATAGTGATTGAGATTTATAGATGTGGATCCCTGTTTGGTTATCCCTGTGTAGTTGGCCTTTGTGAATCAGTTTTGGTTTTAGCATGTATCATGGGTGGGTTTTTCCATAATTAATATTTTCCCTCATGTAAGGGTTTTTTTACCTGTATTTTTTGGTATAGGAAAATATTTTTGATATGAACCATGGAGGGTGTTGTTGTTTTTGTAACTGGTTGAAATTTTAAAATGGTGGGGAGACCCATCATGGGTCTCTTTAAGGTTTCTACTAGTGTTGGTATATGTTAGTTGGTTTATTATGGTGGGGAGTCCATTCATTCCCCTTGTTCTGGTAAGTGGTATGAGTTTCATTTGATAATGTTTGAAGTGTTCTTGGATAGATATGATGGATTATTCATTGTGATAATTACTTTTATTTTTATTGATCAATTGGAGGTGTTGTAACATTCTGGGGGTAGAAGGAATATGGTAGGGAGACCATTATATCCTCTCGAGTTTAAACTTATGAACCCCTTTTTCTATTTGTGGTGTTCTTTCCTTCTTATCTCTTGATGTGGTTGGGAATCTCCTTGAGCTGTGAAGGAGTATCAGTTTTTTTTTCTGGATCAATACTTTTTTTGGATTTTTAGGGGAGGAAAGAATTATGGTGGGGAGAATTGTGACACCCAAGTTTTTCTTTTCATTATTAGATCTGGTTCAATTATGGGTCTCGAGTTTTTCCCTTAAGAACCGGATGTTATGGGTCTTAATTTTTTAGGTAGTTATTTATTTATTTTTGGTATAGATTTCCATCTTGGGGTTTCCTTGTGGTTTTAGAGAAAAATGGAAAATTTGGGCCCTAGAGCAGGTGGCACATGGTTGGCGCATAGTTAGGGGAAACCATGCACATTGCCTAGGAAAATATGTGTATAATTGTCATTTTGGGATAGTGATGAACCACACAGTTTGTGCTCGGGTTTGAGACCATACAGGTTAACCATGCGGAATGTCCCTCTTGGACCGAGAGGGTCGCATGGTTGTTGTACGGTTTGTCAAACCATACAGGAAAACTGTGAACGATGTCTAGGTCATTAAAAATCTAAAACTCCCCTTTGTGTCCTCTCATTATTTATACCAAAACCCCATTTCTTGAACCATTTGGGTTCAATATCTCTAGGATCCTCCCTATCCTCCTCTTGGATCCCTTGGGCCCCCTTTATTTTGTGGATTTGATGTGGTTTCTTCAAATAATCTCTAAGTGGTTTCTCTCTCATTTCCTCCCTCTTTTTTAGGGTTTCCCCACTTATTTCTTGGAGTTCCATATCTATATAATATTGGGTTTTCTTTTTAGGGATTAATCTTGTTCATTAGTTTTCAATATTGATGTTTAGTGTTTGATATTGACTTTTTAGGGTCTTGTGGTGGTGAGGTTGTAGTTTCACACCAATTTCTAGAAGTTTCTACAATTTTGGTGGGTGGTTCCATACCCTAACATTGTTGGATGATTTTAATAGTCTTTATTGGTTAATTATATATACTCTATGATTTATTTGTGTGGTGATTTTTTTGTAAGGTTTTTTGATGCTTATGTGATAGAATTGTATTTTTTTATAAAGGTAAATGGTTATGTATTTTTGTGTGAATTATGGTGGTGCTTATTAAAAGTGTTTTATGATTTTTTGAAGGGTGTGAAATGTGTTTTCAAAGGAACTTATGGTGAAGATGAGTTTGAAAGTAGGTTTTTAAAGTAAAATTGATTACTTTCGAATATTGTGTTTTTTTATGCACTTTTGATATGAATTTTAAATTGTTTAAATTATGGGAAGTATTTTTTAAAAATGAACTTGTTTTATGTGTGGATTTGGAAGGGGCTTGGACCATGGGATTGTTTGATCAATTGTGTGATTTTTTTTGATTTTCCAAATGGGGATTTATAAATTGCATAAGTGTTGGTAAATGTATTTGAAAATGGTTTTGGTGTGTGAAAAATGGGAATGTTGTTTTGTTTATGAAAAATTATGACTACCTAGTGTATTTATAATTTTTGACATGTGTTTGTGAAATTGGTGATAAGTGTGGCTTGTGAACATGATTTTGAGAACATAGGAAATCCTAGGTATCTATGTGGGTTGACTTGATCTAGTACTCTAGTGATTCAAAAGTGGAAAAACCTGATTACACTTAGAATGATTGATGCTTAAAACACTAACTAAAGTATGATGATGGTTTGAGACCACTATTCCAATGGAGTGTCGCCTCCTAGTGGCTTGTGCATAAGAAATATGATGTTTGTGGTTTCTATACCACCTTTCACCAAGGTACGAGGTTCCAGTGTCTCACTCAAGATAGATTACCCTTAGGGATTTACCTATGTTTCTCACTTGTGACATGTGGATTACGTGATGTGGTGCCATCCATTGACATACGGTGTACCATAGGTGTATTTTATTTTAAAGCATGTTTATCTCAGAAAGATCTCCCTTTTTAAATGTTTCCTTTTAAAAATGTTGTTCTAAAAATGTTTCATTGAAGAAATGGTTTTCCTTTAAAATGTTTTCTTGATAATGTTCCAAAGGCTTTTGTATCAATAGTTCATGTTAATTTATCTTTTAATATTATAGCATGGAACCATTTTCATTGGGTGGAATCCTAATATGATTTTTCTCACACCCTGAATACATGCTTGGGTGTATGTAGATCTTTTTATGTATGTCTCTGATTATAGAAAGATGTGTTGTAGAGATGCTGGTGGTTTGGGTCACTTGTGTCCCCCAAGTTGTTGGTGATGGTGATGGAGGATTGAGGGTGATGTTACTCGTATCACATAGAGGTTTTTAGAATGTTTTTAGTTTCCCTTATGTTGTAGTGGTTTGGTTTTTGGTTTAAAGTTGTAAAACCTTGATTATAAAAACTATTATGCTTTGTTTGAATTTGTTTATTTATTGTCGTTTCGTTTATTTCTATTGGTTATTTATACTTGTGTGAAAATGGGTGAAATCATTCCAAAATAAGTTTGTTGATGTGCAAGCACTATTTTCCATCTCGCGGGGATTAGGAATGCCCTTAATTCCATGCCACAGACTGAGCTGAGTGTCAGGTCGGATGTCACTCCAGCTTGGTTTGTGACATAAGATCCATGGGGAAATTTCATCAAGATATTTAAAGTGATTTTTTTGACAAACTCTATAGTTTAAATTGATAATTGAAGCATCAGAATAGTTACAAGTAGTTGAAATATTTTAAATCGAGAGATGAATATAGACATTATAATCAATATCAAGTGGTGTTAAGAGCGATTTATTTTTTTAGAATAAGTTCTTTAATATGGAATATTTTTGAATCGGTAATAAAATGATCTCTTAGGTTTTATTTGTTTTGATATAACATGTGACATCATATGAATGTTATTAGGATATCATAAGTTTGTAAGGATGGATAAATCTCATGATAAATTTCAATTTCATATTTGGTAAAAAATATAATAATGTTAGGGTGGATTCTGATATAAAGTTATGAAAGATAGTATGCCCAATAATCAAAGAGATACACTTTATGGATGAGAAAAGAAACTAGTTACCGAGTATATTTTAGGAAGTAGTTTTCAAATCCAAATAGATGATTCATCCCTTTGATAGTTAGTATCGAGCACGGTTTATATGAAGGTGTTGGATCATTCATAACATTTGGGTTCAAGAAATATTCAATAAATAGTATCATCTATGATGTTGTTATATATGATAATTGGTATCAATTTAAAAAATTGGTATAATTTGGTGTATAGATCTAAAGAAGAAGTATAGAAAAATTCCATGAAATAAGATAAAGTTTTATGGATGCTTGATATGTTTTAAAGTGAGTGAAATAGAAAATGTTGGTGTTATTGACTTTATTTATTTCTTCCTACACCTAGTCTCAACTCAGTAGGATTATTGGTTTTTTATGGCTCTTTGCTAAGTGGTAAGTCCTCTCACTGATTTTTTTAATGTAGCTATAATAGAAAGATGATATTTAGTTTGAGATATTTCTCAAACGTTCAGTCACATGTGAATAAATTATGAAAGATAAGAAGTGAATTTTTAGGTTTAACTAGTGGTATTAACAAGTATAGGAGTTTCATATCATATGGAGATAATTGTCTCTCTTTATTAAAGGCAAGGACCATATTGAAAAAGGTGGGAAGTATAAATACCCATATATCCAAAATTGGTAAAGGTGATAGAGTTTAGTGAACTAATGTATGGTCTTAATGGAATTAAATTATAGAAGAATATATTGTTTGGAATTAAGAAAATAGGGGGATAATGATATAGTTTTAAAAGTGCTACCCCTTCTTCCTAAGGCACAAGTTTTCTCAGGATTCTATATCTGGTTCATATGGTACAAAGTATACTTTTGATTTTTTGTCAAAGGAGGAGAAAAAAGGATCTTAAATCCATGTGCAGTTTCTATTTGGATAAGAAAGGGCCACGAATCCATGTGTGTTTTGGCCTATCTCTCCAAAGGAAGAGTAGTAAGTGAAGTATCCAAATCCAACCATGCTAAAGTAGTTTGTTTAATGAAGATAAATCATGAAAGGATTTCATAATGAAATTGATTTATGTTTATTTTAATAAGTGGTCTTATCATGTTCCACATGATATAAAAAAAATTATATTTATCACTGACAATAATAAAAAAATTTCATTATTCTTTATGAATAGTTTTTATCGAGATATTGGTAAAGGATTCATAAAAGTGTTACCAAAAAAATATAAAGGGGGATAATGTTGGAAACTAAATATAATTGGTGAATCTATGTGTTTGATTCATCCTAAATCATGGATTATTAAATTTTTTGTTGAAATTGACATGATGTGATAGATCATGTTGGATTTATTGTTGACTATGTGTATAATTTCATGAGATGGTGGAGTTCCCCATGAAGGGATAGTTGGAGGACCAAATAGGGAGTTTTCATAGATAATTTTATAAGTTAAATGAATCTATACTAATATATGAGTTGAATATATCCATGAATTAGGGTAATCAAGTTATGGAAGCTCTGGAAATTATTCTGGAAGTTATGCATATAAGGTGTAATTTCCTAGTGTTTGCTAAATTTTTGAGGTCTAAAATTTTTAGGAAGGGTGAAATAGTTTCACAAGATTGTTTGAAAGTGATGATTCAAGGTTTAATAATAAAAATATAGAAAAGTAATGTGTTTAAAAAAATTTATAAGGCTTCATAAATTCATAGTTATGTGATATATATAGAGTTTCATGAACCGTGAAATAAAAATAGAAGTTTTGCTATGATAGTGAGTTTCATGCTAAAGTGACATCAAATCCTTGAAGATCAGTAAAATAGAAAATTTAAGTACAAGGTTGGTTGTGTTCAAGGTAATTTAATTATGGATTGAAAATTTTTATAAATATGGGGATACCCCCATCATTTGGATTAGCCAGACCCAATGAATATTAGGAGGCTCTAAATTTGTGAAAGAGTTACGTGAATATATTTCTTGCATGGAGTAGTAATGAAAACATGAGTTACATGAATAAAGGACTTGTGTTAGTTTGATAAAATTAGTTTCATGAAATCATTAATGTATACATTAGTTTCATGAATAAATAACTTGTGTCTATATGAAAAAGTGATTTTTTGTAAAAATATTGGATGTTTTGGGAAACAATTCTTTCATGAATCTATAATGTTAACATCAATTACACAATGAAAGTTACTTATGTCTATATAGATCAAGTGATTTTTGATAAATATTTCAAGTCTTATTTAAGTGTGTATTTTCATAACACATAAAAAGTTTCATGAAAGTGTGAAGTTTCATGTAACAATTAAAGTTTCACAACAAAATGAAAGTTGCACAGATAAAAAGAAATTTCCCAGATTATTTATGGTAATATGACATTTATTAGTTGGATGAAGGAATAGATTCATGTAACACTCACATATGTGTAAAGAAACTATAATATTATTTATAACATCATTTTATTATTCCCAAAGAACTGAGTAGGATAAGGAGTAGTGAGTTTGTGGAGTTCTACCCCATCACAACGAGCAAAAGTGACAGAAGAAGGCAGCGTGCCTTGGGTAGCAGTTATATAGACCCTAAAACATGTAAATTTAGTGATCCTAACATACAATGATCATATTAAAAACCTTGTATCCATAAAACTATTGGATATTAGTGAATTTTGGAACATCAACATAATGATGACATGTTCTTATTGGATGTAGCCCAGCGTGGGTGAACCAAGTAAAATTCTTATGTAATGTACATTTTCTTTAATTATATTATACAATATGATAATCAATGTATGTGGGTTAAGTGATCAATATTATTTTGTTAATGGTAAGATAATTTCATCATATATTAAATCATTATTAACAAGTTAACAAAAAAGTGACCCTACTAACAAGTGAGATTAAGATCAGTTAAGATAGTGAGAGTTTCAGATTACGTTGGGAAATGAAAATGAGTTTTATACCCTGATTCACCCCATATTATATAATATCTCAATAAATCTACTTAATAGTTTAAATCATCAAAAAATTTCAATGCAAATTGGTAATAAGAATATTAACCTTCAAAGGAAACTTAATCTTGGTATTGATATCCATGAAACCATATCTAGCACTGTCAACCAGTGGAATATTTAATCCTGAGGATAAGGTTATCTAACCCCATGTTACATAGAAAAAACTACTATAATACCCATCACTATAATATTATCCAATGGTCATCCTCAATATTTTTGTTCCATACCATCATTTTACGATTCAAATGCCTCAATTTATGACCTTTTCATTACATAATCCAACTATTCAAGTGGATTCAAATATCATTGATGTTATGAATTTGTGTGTCATACTCATGTTCAAAGTAATATTATAGAATCCTATTCTTTTACCCTTTTGGTCTTGATCACATGACCCTAAATTTTATGATACATTTGTTTATAAATATTGAACTTAAACTATATGCACATTTCCTTGAGGTGGTCTGTAGTGGAATTAGGCTCTTATTAATGTTGGGATTATCTCACCCTTGTTTATATATAGATTAACTCACATATTAGTTAAATTTGTTCAAATTTAAAACAAAATACTTATTTTATAACATTCAAGACCAAAAAATACCCAAGGAAAGATACATTATGCTTTCTAGGTTAAAAAACTATAAAGGGAATCTTGGGAAAAATAAGAGTCTCTATTTTCTAGGAATTCACTTCATATATCCTAGAAAAAATTTGAGTATTGAAAAAAGTGAAAAGGAAGAAAAATTTTCAGGAAAACACCCATAAAGTGTAGCTTGAGAAAAAATTGATTTCTGTCCCACTAAGCCTCTCCATTAGTGATATGGTAAAAAGTTATTCTGGAAAATTAATAGATATAAACCATGTAGGGTCCACCATGTAACCCTTGAAAAAAACAATATGTGCTCTATAGATACCTCGACCTAGGTGAATGTTATAGAAATATTATGTTTCTCTTATATTTTTTTAGATTACTTGTGTGAAATACACAAAGGTGTAATTTTAGGGTACTTTATCCCTTTTTAACATTGAGATCCTAATTCTAAAATCTCCCTTCATGACTTTCATTATACTGATTCATTTAGTTTTATCATAGCCAAATAGACTAACTCTAGCTTATGCTCATGGTATATGGGCCACCATATACTTCCCACAAATATCTGACTAAGATCACAAATTAAAGTATAAGTTATCCAAATGGACTAAAATTAGATTGGGATGATGATATATGTGTTGCAATATTCATACCACCTATATCCATCTAAGAGAACAAGTCTTGGAGGAATCCAATATCATATATAAATGGTCTAATAATAACTTATGATGATATTAAATATTCTTCCATATTTAGACCACCTATATTCATTTAAGTGAACACACTAAAAAAGGAACCAAATTCCACAGTCCTTCATATCTAAAAATCACTCAAACTCATGGTGATGACATACATGACTCTATATTCATCCCACATATATATAATGGGTTGATTCATATACATCATTGAATCAAGGATTTTGAATTTATGATTTACTAGATCCATTATCACACAATATTCAAGTGGGTTTTTGTAGTATGATATTACTCTTGGTGATTCATATCCATAAGCCTAATATATGTTCATGTAATGAAAAAAGTGACCTATATTACCTAAAAATAAGATTCTTTTAATTAAAAAAAATGAGGTTTAACATTTTTTTCACCCAAAAATTGTTCACCATACACTTTTACATGGAATCTATGATACAATCCTCACTCAGATAACACAAGTTAAGTATGATTAGAAAAGTGACTTTTTTCACAAAGAAGACACTAATGGGACCTCCATGTGCCACATGATTTTTTACTCACTGAGGGATGGATATTCCTTAAAAAAATTTCCTATTATAGTTACATGGTGGTGAGAACATCCCACTAAAAGTAGGCCATTCATTTCATTCATTTTTTATGAAAAAAGTTTTCAAAATCATAAAACCCATTTTTGAGGGTCTTTTTAATATATTTTGGCCTAATAAAAATAATTTTATAGGGGAATCAAATAGAAAATGGAGTATCTCATTTAATATGATTTTATTTTTCTGCTCATAGATTTGAAATTGTCTTTTAGACTAAAATTTATGGCCATGTGAGGTTAAAAAGAGTTTTTCTAGATTTTGGTCTTGCACCTTGGTGAAATATACACACTCTACCTCAGTGTCCTAGTCTCACACACTATATTGTGAATACCTAGTCTTACATTAAACCCATTAAATCACACTTAGGACTCCACACCCAAGTTCCCTAATATTAAGTGATTTCATTCACACCTTCCACTCTCAGCTTCTATACCCAATCACCCTTGTACATGGCACTTGCCCCCGAGGGCATGGGAGGTTTTTACCCACCTATCCCTTCACTATAGTATTCCTTTTACTATAAATACCTTATAAATAGAATTTATAAAACACATAGGAGGATATACATATAATAGGAACCCAAAGATTGAAAGATATTTCCCACATGAACAAGACTTCCCATCTCCTTCAGGTGAATTATGAAGTCAAAACTAAAGGATAATAATGGAAATTAAGGGAAATTATGTCATCCTAATATGTTAACAACAAAACATTCATGAAATAACACTTCCCCAATATTAATTGAGAACTATGGTTAAATACCCCATACTAGGTGTACATATTAGGGTTCCATGCATCCAACTTACCCTAAGAGTACCATACTAAGGAACCATATTCCCAAGTCACCCTGAGAGGTCTATTGTTGGGAGACATTTTTCCCTACCATCCATTATAGGGTGATAATTTAACCTACCTCTATATTAGGGTTCCACTTCATCTTACTATTCATTAGGGTAACACTTCACCTTGCAACCATACTAGGGAAATACTTCAATCAACCACCCAACTTGAGATCCACCTCTCTTAAAGTTTTATAGTAGAGTGAAAATTCACCTGAGTCTATGTATTAGGTTAAAATTTTTTTGTTCCTTCACAATAGAGTGTTAATTCACCCATGATACCGAACTATGGTGCTATCTAGTATAGGTCCATACCTATAAACCATTCCACCAAGGTCCTATATCAGGGAACCAAACATCTCTAGTAACATGGATAAGTGTTCACAACCTAGGTCTACTATCTGGGGTCCACCTTTATCCATGTTACCTACCATGGATATTACCGACCTAGGCCTCCTCTATATCCTCTAGTAATACATGACTAGTATATGTACATCAATGTGCACACTTTTAATCATGTATTACTCTAATAAAATTTATTCCCTAAGTTTTTCTCCCAAACTGATCATACCCTCAAGGTAATTATGATCATGTATTCCCATGATAACGAGGGTCCCTATCACGAGGATACCAATGAAACTTCTCCTAGATTATGCTGGTCATCTTGGTATCTACTTATCAACTATCCTATCATCATTGATATTCGATGTGATTATTTCATCCACTAAATGATCCAAAGTTCCATATATGGGCCTCCAATCATGTGTAATCCCTATACCTTACCTTTACCTGAGTCACCTGCTAGGTTAAATACCTTCTTGAAGAATGCATATAATCCCCACATGTATATTTCATACTCCCAGGTAGGATATAGGTGTACAATATAGTGTAAGAACCAAAACCTACCATTACCCAAGTCATTTTATTAGTTAAATGACCACATTACTCCAAATAGGTGAAAGAACCCAATCCTTCTTCAATGGGTTGTATTCCCTATGGTCCATTCTTACTAAATGGGCCATATTCCCAGTGATCCATTATAATACAATAGGCTATATTCCCTATGATCCATTCTTAATAAATGGGAAATATTCCCAGTGATCCATTCTACTAAAATAGTATATATTCCCTATGACCCACTTTTACTCAATGAGTAATATTTCCTACAATCAATTCTACCATAATAGGACATATTCTCTATGCTCCTCTTTTCCTAAAAGGCCCATATCCCCTGAGATTCTAACCTTAACTTCTTTTATTTAGTTACTAATATCTTGGATGAACTAGATAAGGTTATCCTATGAGTAAGACCTAGTCAATATTCTTTTTTCTCCACTTTCATGAACCCTAAATACTTATTTCATGACATTAAACTATACAGATTGGTCTCTTCACACAACCTTAACTTGTGAACCTCGAATTACATAGGCTTTTATTCCTACCAGTAAGGATTAATAGGATTCCTTTTCAAGGGTTAATCCCAAAATAATATAGGTACAAAATTCATGAACCTAAAAATAACTTCAATAGGTCTTGGATTTATGTCCTTAAAATGCACTTAAATTGGCCATGACTACACAAACTTAAAATGAACCACATTAATCATTGTCATATGACCTTAAAAGGTATTACATGTCCCATTAAGTGTCACTAAAATACATGGGTTATGATTAATTTCATAGGTATATATTGGAAACTATTCTTATAGTATCAATCAAAACTCCACAACACCCACCACTTTCTTGGATAGTAATAAATTCTAGATAATCCAGATGTACGACTTTAAACTATAATATAATCACTAGTATAGCATGGATTTGATCAATCACTTGAACAATGGTAACAAGTAGTGACATTATTACTTGTAAGGATTCTCAAATATGTCTTAAATACATAATATATTCTTAGATTAGTAAATAATTCCCCTCAAAGTGGTGAGTTGAGCCCGAACTCCCATCCTCTCAAATAATGCGCAACCCAAAGTATCGTTGGTATGGCTCAGTGTTCATCTTCCTTTGGAAATAAGATTCACACCAAATTGAAACTACATAATAATGAAGGCATGCTGAAAATATTACCACATAGATATGAATATTTATTCATTAAATATTCATGATTGCTGTGTGTTGAGTAATAAGATATAATATACAAAAGCTGTAAAATTTAGAGAATTTCTGAAATTGTGTGTTTAAGAAACCCTTAAACAGTATGAGAACTTACTATATAATGGTTTCTAAACCAAGGGTGATGGAATCAAGTTCATGAAATAAAAAATCAAATATCTCTTAATTATTTCCCTATATTGAGAGGAGGAACTAGCATAACATTATAAAATTAAGATATTATCAAAACATTTACTGATTCATTAAACTTGTGAATACTTATTAAAATTTATCCCAATTGGTTTATATTGATGAATATTTATAAAATATATTGTATAAGATGTATTAATAAAATTTTAAGGTATGTTCTTCATCTTGTTATAATTTCTTCTAAACCTCTCATGGAATAGATTTCATGAAATAAGATTTTTTGTTTATTCTTAAAATACTTATATGCATGGAGATTTAATTAAAAACCCTATAGTGGTATCATATCCACTTACATTATGTTTAAAATCATATTATTAATTTTATGAAAATTTATAATTGTAAATAATATGTATATTTAACATAATGATATGTTGATATTTCAGTTCATGATTTACAAAGGGCGCACATAACCATTTTTCAGTCATTGATTTCAATATAAAAGATAATGATAATAGATATTAATTTTAGGATATGTTTGGTTTACATGTTTTAAAAATAAATCATTATATTATGGTTTTGATATAAGATATGATAATCAATATTATTTTATAAAATTTTGTTTTAAGGTATAACTTATAGAGTGATATAGGATATCACCATCTATGATTAAAAATATATCTTATGATAGTTACGTGATAGCATTCATTAAAATCATCATAATAAGAGATATGTGATATTATAATATATGATAAGGAATACAAGAAGTCCAGTGATAAGGGTTATCTCAATACATGATTTTCTAGTTATATATGTTTTCCTCTATGGAAGGTAGTGATAAAAGTGTATCTATATCTGTAATATAGAATGTTTTTTATTTTTATGTTATTTTACATCTATTAAAGAAATATATTTTATAAATTTTTTATAAATTATAATAAAAATTATTTAAAGATTTTATTTTATTTTATGAAAGATTAATAAATTAATATTTTTATTTGAATTATTTATAATTACTTATTATATGTTTATGAAATGTTAATAAATAAATGCTTGACATTAAAAGTTAATATAAAGTGTATTAATTTAAATAATATTAAATTTTTGATTTTTATATGAAGTGGTTATATTAAAATTTGAAAGTTATTTAATTTTTTTATGAATTATAAAATAAGGATAATATAAAATGTTTATTTATTTTATAAAATATTCATAAATTATATTTTGAAATGATCATATAAATGTCTTATTTTTTAAGATATACTTAAATCATGCCAACATTTTTTTTGGATCATACAATCAAAGGTTTAAATATATATAAAATATACGACATGTAGAAAATTTAAAATTCAAAAAATTAATATGAGAAATTCATATGGATTAAAAATTTGAAAAGTTCATAACATTATAAATCATTTATTTTGAATATGAATAAGATCATATATATACCATATAAATATAAAATATGCAGTGTTCATTTTTGAAATATACATGTAAAATGTTTATATTTATTTTATATGAGAAGTATATATTATTTATATATAAATTATAAATTTTTTATAATAATTATTTTCCATGATTTGGTTCTATCAGAAACTCATAATGAGTTAGTGATGAAATCATGTGCAATCCTTGAAACATAATTCTAATAGGCCATAATGTGAAAAATAGAAAAAGGTATAAAATCACTTTTATAAAGATTCATTATATTTTTTATTAATTAAAAAAACAAAAAACAAACACAACCACAGTTGATAATAAACAAAATTTTATTTTCACAAAAAACCTCGATCATGATAGATGAATACATGCATGAAATTTTACACACAGAGCCACATATATTTACTTATATTGATCTAAAAAACAAAAAATACAACCCCAAAGATAAAAAAATCTCATTCCTAACTTACTTATAAAATTAGATCACCTCATCCATAAGCTAAGGTTTCCCAACAACACCTTTGACCTAGTCCTATGAGTTTGAAAAATAACATTAAAAAAGTAGCATGAGTATATAGGTGTACCCTGTAGGTTCCTCCTTTAATAATTATTGTGCTAAGTGAACTTATATAATAAATTCCTAGTGAAATAAATATATATTACTAATCATTTTTAGACAAAACTAAATAATCAAGAAAAATATTTAATTCAAAATAAACCTCCAACACATGCCATTTTCTATCCAACCATCCACATCGACATCATTTATTATTCATATCACAATCATAAAAATCACAATGACCACCTAAAATAATATAAATTAATACAACCACAACAATATCCATCATTGAATCCATAATAATAAAATCTAAAAATGATAACCATACAAAAAATATAATAATAACAATTAATGATATAACTACAATAAAAAACCATACCTGTATCGAGGATATAAATCCCCTCAGGGGACAAAATCCTTCAATACCTCCTCATATTTAGGGAATGAAACATCCATACATAGTACATCAATGTCAAAATAGAACATCAATACCAGTGATCAAAATAATTACATCAACAACACATAAGACACGTTATTATCAAATCATATTATCAATAAAATTATTAAACCATTTTTTTGAGAATTTAACAATCATGAAATAACATTTCTAGATCTACTATATATTTTTAACATATAAGTAAATCTATACCAATTTATAAACCCCATTTATATAATTCTGTTATTTTCCCTAACATTCAAAAGTTATTAGGAAACCTACACTAATTGTCCACATGTTAAACCACAACTACCCTATAAAAATCCCATCACTATAAATAAACTCAACTTATTCATTTAATAGATTTAATCATATAAATACTATACAATTATAATACTTTTTAGTATCAAAATGGAAGTATAATAAAATTATATATAAGATATCATTAATTAATTAATAAATAAAAATCAATGTATTCATACCATATATCTCTATTTTAATAAAAAATAACATCCTACCCAAACTTTCCATTGATCACATTATTCCATGCCAATAAATATTCAATAAGGAAAAACCAAAATTCCATAAAATCAAATAACACAATCAATTCATTATAAAGTTATCATGAATTCATACACACTACACTCAAATCATGTTAGTTAAATTTCCTAAAATTATTAAATTTATAAAACATTCCATATAATATTTTATATTAAAAAATATTTTTTTATCAAATTACATATGATTTAAAAATCTACCCACCAAAATATCAAAAAAATCATAAAAATTCACATGATATATAAATAAAAAAAGTTATACCCCCCTACATTGTTAAGCTCTTAAATACCATGTGAAAGAACATTCATATATCTTATACTAAAATAAATAAAATTTCTATTTATAATTGATAAACCTCATATCCAATCCATTAAATCAATATCTATAACCAATTAATGAAATAAATATAGGAATATAGGAAATATCAGTCAACCTTTAAAAAATAGATCTATAGATCCACTTACAAGTGATCTAAGGTTTGATACACTCTATTTTGTGAAGAAATATATTGAGATAAGATTAAAATCATTATAAATAATATTAAAATAATTATATATTCCATTAAAGTTATTGAAGAGGTGTTATAAGGGTTAAATGGATGTTTCAGGTGTTTTAAAATCTAAATCATATAATTTTATAACAGACACATGATTACCTCAGATGACCCATAGACCATCTTCTCTAATTGGTGATCCTTTAACTAGAAACCATTATTTTATCACATGATCCACTAATTGTGTTCTTAACCATGTCTATGAAACTGCCTCAAAATTGAACTTACATGGATAACTCAGAAGGTCTCATCCACTATGCATGTTACTTTACATCTTCTTATACCTCAAAAATAACCATTTCATGGTTAGATTTCATAACCAAAAACTATTATCCCTAAACATGATTCTACTAAAAAATTCTCTAATATTTTATTTCTAGCCTAAATTATACAAAAAAACAAAGGATCAACCTCAAAGTATTCAAGGTATATTTAAAAAGGATAAAGACACTTTGAAATTCTTAATGAATAATTTTTAGACATCTATATTACATACCCCTTAACATTTTTTATTGTACTTGGTGGACTAGAACTAAATTATAAGTATGTGATGAATACATTTATTCATTATTTTTAATGTTATTAAATTTTCTTATCACATAACAGTTCCCCACTATGATGGGAACCTGAAGGTGTCATGAAAATATTATTGAATAAATTTTCTATATCCAGATGATATTATTTTATAGAACATAGAAGATACATGATATCAAGGGTATGAGGCTCATAAAACATTAAGACACGTTCTCATAGTGTTCTCCCTTGGTAATATCCAATAATGAAGGATATAAGAATGGACATGCTAGTAGGAAATACACATTTTATGCATTGTATGTTCCTATCTATATTGTGTGTATTGATCCTTATAATTTAAGACCATAAATAATGAATATCATGAGTTTCATACTTTTATGTATTGAAGAAAACTATGATTTCATATACTCGTAGTGAGGTGGGATACATTAGGTGCCTCATGAGTGATATTTAATTAATGGATAATGTGAGAAAGGATTTACCCCCTTTTTCCCTTGATGAAAGTAGATATCTAAAGCCCTTTGATGGGAATAAAACTTACTAGATAAATCCATGGCCATGGTGTTCTATAGGAAAGTTCATTTTCATAAAGTCAAAGAAAGATATATTGAGCACATAGTTTAATGAAACTAGTATGAAACTTGTTTGCTTAGAGATATCATAGTAAAGATATTATATTTCACAATAAGAATTTGTATGAGTTTTTATGTTTTTGTGACATTAAATTATTTCTCTATGGGTTCCTTGACATGTTTTAGATTCTAACCTTGGACTTTAGTCATCTTCACCCATTTCCATTAAGAAATAGGCCTAGAGGGTCACACACAATGTGTATCCATAATCTTAGTTAAATTATATGTTAAATTTAGTAATTTAGAATAAATATTATTCCTACTTTGTGGTTTAATAATTATTTGGGTTCAGTTGATCACCAATATCTAATCACAAGTTATTTGAAAGAATAAGTGAGTTAAATGATAATAATAAATATTTATTTTCAAGGTTTTGAGAATATAATTTTTATTATATTTATCTATGAATAATATAGTGATACTTATTTATTAAATAAATAGTCATTATTTAAGTTTTAGTAAATTCCTTGGAAGATAGTGGATTGAGCTTAATGGTCTGGTTGGAAATAATATAAATTATATTTATTTACTCTTAGGTGATGAAAATTTCAGGTGAATAATAATTATAATATTATTAAGAAATTAGGTTCACTAAGAATTAAGTAATAGGAATGGGGATTTTGTGAAAGTTTTGAAACCTTGACCTACATTTATAAATATATAATTATATCACTTTTCAAAAAAACACTTATTTTGAACATAGGATCAAGAGAAATCTCTTAAGACATAGAGAGAGTTCTAGAGATATAAAAAGTGTAATATATTATCCTCTTATATCAAGAATTTGAGATATCATCAAGAGTTATTTGTCCTTATAGAATAATTTGGCTACAATTAACCAAAACTGACACAAGGTATTGGGATTGACCGCGTTATCACTTGATGATTTCACGATGACATTCAGATATTATGGTGTAAGTGTGGATCATTTCTAGAAGGATTTTACAATTGTACCCTATAGTGAAATGATGGTAAAATGATATAAAGTTAACTATATCATCAATTAATAATGTATTAAATTCTTTGGTAATTCTAGATCCACTCATAAATTAATTATAAATTACATGTGAAGATTCTTCTCTTATGGTTCCAGCATCTATTCGATTCAAGAAATCTAAAAATTCCATTGGTCATGGCATAATTCGTTATGTAAAATAATGATTATTCATAAATTAAGACTAAATATCTGAGTTATACATGACATAAAGGTGATTCTACTCTTCCCAAAACTTAAAAGTGGCATCAGAGGGGTCACATGGTAAATTTATAATTATTTATTAATCATTAATTAAATGAAATGTGTTTTTAATTTCTTTTACTTCAGGCCTATTTGTTCTTAAAGTCACAACATCATTTTCTCTTACCTATCTTTATTATCACTCAAATAACCAAAAAAAGATTAATTTTAAATGAAAAGACATATGAAAATTCCATCTGGAGATACCAAATGTTCCATATGAGTAAAAAAATCTTACACGATGCGTACCCCATATCTATATGTTATGTACCCATGTATCTTGACTCTATCTCACTTTGTCATATGATTAGTCTAATAAAATAAATTTGTGATCCTATAAAAGAGGATCCACATGTGGATTCATAAATTATAGAATATGGTTTGAAGAACCACACGTCATGTAACCTACATACACAATGTACAGTCCTCGTATCTTCATAACAGAGACCAAAATGGTCCCAGAATATCATGTATTTACTACAAGACACGAGGAGTGGCAAACCATGAAACTTCAAGGCCATATTCTATGTAATTATCCCACACAACTTATACCTCATACATGCATATGGATTGAAACATGGTTAGTCCTTAGGCATGCATTGTGGACACATGTAGAAGATAGTACACACCGTGTAACCAAGTACCCATTGTGTAGCCTAATATAGAAAGTGTGATTAAATTAATATAGAGAGAAGAGTTAATTATATAATTAAACCTATTTATATGTTTCCTATGTTTCATTTATTTTAAAATACATTCTATGTCATAGGATTTCTAATTATATATTGAATTAATCTTCATGTTGAATTCTAAAACTACAAGTTTGGTATGATCTTTTTTTATAATTTATTCCACACACATAAAAAGCATCATATTATGTGTAATTAACATGTGTTCCATGTGTTATTTTTTTTGGAAACATATTCAATGTAATTAAATATCATGAATTATGTGTTATACCCTAAGGGAATACATAAGCACTGAGTTCATGCTGGGTAGTTTGGATGAGTACATAACATTTCTTCCATGTACACTTGTGTATTCTGTTGATTTTAAATAAAATTAATTAATTTTATTTGTTTAAAATTATAAATGATGGAATTTTAAGGATACTAAGATGGTATTAAGATAAATTTAATTAATTAGATTATTTTTTGTAACTTTATCTTAATTAAAGAATGACTTGAAGTAATTGATGGATAAATTTGAAATGTATGTTCATTTCATGATATATATATGATCATGAGATTAGATCAGAACTGTGTATATGATTTATTTTATTTTAATTAGTATTATTCAATTAAAAATATGTCTTGTGTACCATTCCTAAATCCAAGGCGAAACCAATAAATGTGGAACATATAAGTCATGGTGGAATGATTAAACTCAAACTAAGCTATGGTTCAAGGTGTTTTACCCTAGGGTTTAGGGTTAGTTTATCATTTTCTAGATAAACTAACCATTATAGAATCTCATGATCATGGTAATTATATTTTATTTATGTTAGTTTCATGATTGATTATTTCTGTTTGTGGATGATATACAATCACTTAATGAATAAGTTAACAAGCATGCAAGATAAAATAAAATAAAACTAGATTAGATGTAAATTTTATCAAACATGGTTAATCACTTAAGTAAAATACACTTAATATTATCAAGGCATGTGATAATATAAAATGGACTTTTAAACATAAGGATAAAAATACTCCAACTAAAATTTGAAGTTGGTATAGCCTCCTACTTCTTAAGTTAGAATCGAACCCATAGTTCCAATTGCTTTACGGACCCAAGTAGGGGTACTTTCAATTAGCAGTTAACTTTTAGCTTGAATTTTGGGGTTCAATTAACTTGGTTAAAATCAAGGGTTGATAGAACAAGAAAGACTTGGTGTAACTAAGACGAAATGGTTAAGGAAATATCTATCTAATATTTCAGTATTGGGGAGTCCACTCCATAGATCAAGGAACTGTTAGTTGATGTAGTTGGCATGTTACACCCACATAATACTCTTAAAATAACTTCTTGGGAAAAAATATGGGTTTTGAGAAGGGGTATATGGGTCCTTTTCACTATAATATCCATGAAACATGATATTCCATAACTAATGGTGAGGTATATTTGGTTTCAATAAAATAGTGGGTGATTAATAAAAATGAAATTTATAAATTTATTTTAGTAATCATGTAAGTGATAATTATATTCTCTTAATTTGCAGAAATGTAAAACCAAACTACCTTGAAAATATCATTGTTATCCATACTAGAGAAGGAAAAACTTTTCATACTCCATGATTGGAAATTTTAAGTGATGTAGACCCAACTTCCCGAGTTTCTTATGAAAGAGGCTAGTGAGGAAGAAGTATCTCTCTATCTAAAACATGTGGATGACATAATGGATGTCCAATGTTTCATGCTATCTTCCATGTCCAGTGATATTTTAAAGAAATATGAGGATATGGATTCATATTTCACCATTTATCACCTTCATGATCTTTATCAGGAGAAGGAGAGAAAAGCGAGATATGAGATTTCCAATTCACTATTCATGTGCAAGCTTAGACATTCAGTACTAGATGGGCCTCATGTATTCAATATGTTTTGATATATAGAATGATTAGATATCTTGGGGCTCAATATCCATGATGAGTTATGCACAGTTCACATCCTTTCATCACTACCTAAACATTCCCTAGTTTTATTGTGAATTATAATATGAGGGATAGAAAAAAGAATATTTTGGAACTTATTACTATTATTCTCAAAGTTGATAAAGAAATGGGGCATGAAAAAACTGAATTCCTTATGGTGAATCAGAAAATAAAGAAAAAGACATGAGGTCTAAAGACTCACTCCACTTATAAGGATTCAGAGCACTATCCTTTCAAGAAGAGTAAGATCTAGAGGTGGGAAAAGGAATAGAATGAATTATGTTTTTTATGTAGAAGGAAAGGCCCATAGAAGTGAAACTACACCCAACCAAATAAGATAGGGGGAGATTCAGGTGAATTCATTATAGAGTGTAATATTTCTATATTTATAAGTTTGGTATTATATATTATATGTGGTGCTCACATTTGTATCCAAATAAAATAACCAAGTATATTTTAGAAGGTTTTCATAGGGTAGGTGGATCTACATGCTTCTAATGGAGAAAGGATAGATGCTCTAACTATTAGAAACTAATACCTCTCATTTCCAAAAATATTTATTTTGGTTTTATAGAATTATTATTATGTGAAAAGTATTACCAATAACATCATTTTTGTTTCTTATTTTGACTTGGATGGATTTATTCTCAATTTAAAAAATAAGAGCTACTACTTATATAAATATAACATATGTTATGGTATGAAACAACTTAATAAAAGTATTTATGTATTAAATTATGAAAGAAATTGGTAATGGTAAATGATTCAAATTCACATGAATAATTTCACACTTAGTTGTGGCACCACTATCTTGGCCACATAAACGAAAGCATTTGAAAAAGATATATCAAGATAGAAATTCAGTCTCTTTTGATATTAAACCACTTGAAAGATGTTATGATTTTTTACAAGTAATATGAACAAACCACCTTTTTGTGGTCAAGGATAAAGGAAAAAAGTATATTCTATAATTTGTATGCACTGATATGTGTAGATCTTTTCAAGTAGAAGCTATAGGTGGATTCTCATATTTTTTAACTTTTACTGAAAACTTGAGTAGGTACGGTTACATATACTTGATGAGGTATAAGTATGAATACTTTGATAAGTTCAAGGAATTAAATAATGAATTTTAGAATTATATTGTTAATAAGATAAATAAACTTCTATCAAATCATGGTGGTGAATATATTGTCCAATAGTTTATTAACTTTTTATAGGAGTATGATATTCTATTTCAACTCAATCCTCATTATACACCATAGTGGAATAATGTTAGTGAAAGGATGAATTGTACCTTTCTAGACATGGGTAAGGTCAATGATGAGTAACACAATACTTACATTATATTTTTTGGGATATGCATTAGAAATGGTAGAATACATACTAAACCGAGTACCAACTAAAGTGGAAAATGATATTCCATTTGAGTTATAAAGTAGAAAGAAACATGTTTTGTCAGATATTCATAGATGGGGGTGTGAGGTTTTTGTTAAGTATAGATCAAGAAAAAAACTTTCATCCTAATTCATAAAGTGTATCATTATAAGTTATCCTAATGAAATAAGAGGATACTACCTATATAAACTATCATACAAAAGGGTTATTGTTTCTAAGAAAGCTATATTCCTTAAGAGGGAACACATATTCAAGAAGGATAGTGGGAAAAATATTGAATTCAATGAATTTGATACTCAAGATACAAAATATTTGTTTTATTAAAAGATTGTATAGGTCCCTATGGAATAAGTTATTCCTGAAACACAAGTACTATGTAGGAGTACTAGTGGCGAGGGAAAAAAAGATATGATATTTTTTTCATAGAATATGGTGAATCATTGTTGTTTGAGAATAATGACCCTCTATCCTACAAGAAGTAAATATATTAGAAGCTACAATATGGAAAGAATAAATGAATTTTGAGATGGATTTTATGTATCATAACTAAGTTTGGGTTCTAATAGATCTGTTAGTTAATATAAAACTAGTGGGGTAAAAATTGGTATCCAACATAAATATGGATATGGAAGGTCAAGTTAGAACCTATAAAGAACAACTAGTGTCTAAAGGGTTTATAAATGTCATGTAATTAACTACTATGAAACCTTTTATCTAGTTTCCATTTTTAAATCGATGAAAATTCTACTTTATATAAAATATTTCCATGACTATGAGATTTGGTGGATGAATATCAAAAATGATCTCCTTAATGGGAACCTTTAGGAATATGTGAATATGACACAACCAAAAGGATTTATGAATCTAGGCAATGGAAAAAAGGTATGAAAGTTTAATATATCTATTAATGAGTTAAATAAAGAATCTAGGTCAGGGTACATTTAGTCCAATGAACTTATAAAAGAATTTGGTTTTATTAAGAATGAATGTGATCCACGTGTTTACAAGTAGTTTAATGGGAGTACGTTCATTTTCATAGTATTATATGTTGATGAAATATTTAAAATATGAAATGAGATACCATCCTTATAAGAGGTTAAGTAATGGTTGATAAAGTGCTTCTCCATGAAGGAATTAGGTGAAGCAGCCTACATTCTAGGGATTAAGATCATTAATGATCAATCAAATAGGCTGCTTGGACTAAGTTAAAGTACATAAATTGATTAGTTATTGAAGAGGTTTAGTATGAAAAAATACCAGAGGGGATTGGTTCTAGTGTCACATGGTATACATATTTCCAATAAAATGTGTCGTTATACATAATATAAAAGATATATAATGAGAAAGATCCCATATTATTTTGTCATAGGATACATCATGAATGCCATGTTATGTACAAGGCTTGATATTTCCTATAATTTGAACATGGTAAGAAGATATCAATAAGATCTAGGTACAAAATATTACAATACTATTGAGTCTATCCTTAAGACTCTGAGGTGAACTAATGATATCTTCTTGGTGTTTGGAGGAGATGAAGAGCTATTCATCAGGGGTTATATAGATTCTAGATTTTAGATAGATAATAATGGTATAAAGTCACATTTAGGATATGTATTTTGTCTCAATAGAGGTGCTATAAGTTAGAAGATTTCACTGAATCTAGTTGTAACTAATTATAAAATGGAGTCTAAGTATATTTCACCATCTGATGTAGTTGAGTAAGAAGTTTGGATTCACAACTTTTTCCAATAGATTGATGTGGATACTAACATTCAAGACCCTATTACAGTTTACTGTGATAACACTACAGTGGCAGATCTCTCTAAAGATCCAATGTCACATTAAAGGACAAATAATATACTTCATAAGTTTCATATCTTGAGGAATTTTTCACAATAAGGTGAAGTTATAGTGAGAAATGTATCCATAGGGGAAAACATAGAGGACACATAAAGGATTAATCTCAGTAGATGCATGAGTATCATGTGATAGATAGTGGAATAAAGGATGTTAATATTTGGATCTAGTTCAAGTGGGAGTATTTTTAATTTTATTCCCTAAAACCAACTTTTAAGTACTTTATGATTTCATATATTCATTATTTTTAATGTTAACAAATTTTCTAATCACATTATGATTATTCCTCTGCATGACACTGCATGTGATAATGAACTAAGAATATACGTCGCACTGAAATGTCATAGAAATTCCTCGTTATAATGATAACCTAGAGGTTCCATGAAAATATTATTGAATAAATGTTCTATACGTAAATGATATTATCTTATAGAACATTGATGATATACGCTATTAGTGGTATGAGGCTCATAAGATACCGAAACACCCTGTAATGGTGTTTTCCATTGATAACCTCCAAGAAGAGAGGATATGAGTACATAAGATAATATTATCATTAATGAATATCACAAGTCATGTAATTTTATGTATTGAAAAAAACCATGATGAAATATGATCACGGTGAGGTAGTATACATTGGGTGTTTCACAAGTTATATTTCATTAATGGATAATTCGGGAAAGGATTTACCCCTTCCATCCCTTGATGAAATTTTATATCTCATGCCCTTTGATTGGAATGGAACTTCCTGGATAAATCCATGTCCATGGTGTTTTGTGAGAAGGTTAATTTATGGAAATTCAGTGAAAGAGAACCTATTCTTGAATGGGTTTATGAAAAATTATATGAGTTGGACTCATCATGGAGAAGAATATATATTTTTTCATAATACATAAATAGTTTAGATAGATGTTGATGTGATAACGAATGATTATATTCATGAAATTCTTACTAAAATAGTATGTGGGATGGTTCTTGAAGGCATTGAAATCTAGAATGTTGAGACCGGTGAGATGAATCTTTGATCTAGTGTAGATCTTGATTCATTTAGGTTTTATGAAATAATTTATGATGCATAAACTGGATTATATTTTGGGTGTAATAATTATAATAATTTTTCATTTATCATAGAGTTGTTTCACTTGAAGACTTTGAACCAGTCATTTGGCATGCCATTCAATATGATGTCAGTGTTATTAAAAAAATTACTTTCTGCTGACACTAATATTACTATGTCATATTACCATGATCGTAAGCTGAAAAAGAACTTAGGTTTCACATATGATACCATAGATTAATGTGAAAACAAATTTATGGTGTTTAGAAAAGAAACTATGCATTTTGATAATTTTATGGTCTATGAATCTTCCAGATAGAAAGATAATGGGGGGAATTATACTCATCAAAGTCAGACTATGAAATAGGGGAAACAGATTTCTATAAATCAAATATGTTATTTTCCACTGAATCTGAGGTTGAAAATATTATTTATTTCATCTAAAGTTTATAAATTAATGACATGGCATGTGGAAATAAATAAAAATAGTGATATGCTAACCCATCCAACATACTCTCTTGCATGGAAGGATTTGGATCAGAGATAACCTGACTTTTCTAAAGATAGCCATAATGTCCGATTGGGGTTGGAAGCATATGGTTTGAATCCATTCAGGTCTATAGTTGGTGAAACTCATAGCACATGGACTATGGTGTTGGTTTCATATAATCTTCCTCTCTGCCTTTGTATGAAACAAAAATTTCTATTATTTTTAACTCTTATTGATGGACCTAGAAGTATAGGGGATAAGATTGATGTTTACCTTCAATCATTGATTGATGAGTTGAATGAATTTTAGGGATATGGTGTGATGACTTATGACTATGAAATAGATGAAATGTTCAAATTGTAGAGTGGTTTATTATGCACAATCAATCACTTCCTAGATTATGCAAAATTTTCAAGTTGGATTATGAAAGCATAATTTTCTTTCCATTGCTATAAAAAAAATAAAAATTCTACATGGATTAAACTTTGAAAAAATGGATATACATGGGTAACAAATGTTTTATCACCCCTAAAAATAGGTTCAGAAATGAAAAAGTGGAATTTTATGGTTCTAGAGAATTCAACCCAACACCAAATATCATGAAAGGAGTAGAAATATTATCATAGATTGAGGAAGAAAACATCCACATGGTACATGAATTTAATGATTTTGTGTCTAATCCATTACATAATATTCATGGTGTAGGTATACATCACAGTCACAATTAGAAAGAATAAAAGTATTTTGTTAATCTCCCATACTGGAAAACTAACATGCTATGGCATAATTTGGATGTCATTCACATTGAAAAAAAGTTTGTGATAATATATTGTGGACCATTTTAGGTGTTAGTGGATAATAAAATGACCATGTTAATTCATGATGTGATTTATAAGAAACGGGTTTAAGGAAACAATTGAATTTATAGTTGGGTGGGGGAAAAATGAATACATGCCTACTATACAGTATACAATGAGTAAAAAAAAGAAAGAGACATTTCTTTCCATTTTGAAGATGCTCAAGGTGCCTAATAGTTACTCTTCAAATATTTCCAATTCGGTGAATGTGATGAGCATGAAATTGCAAGGGTTGAAAAGTCATGACAATAACATACTACTTCAATATTTATTCTAATCACAATTCTTGATTGTTTATCACCCAATATTGTTCAATATTTGATTGAGATGAGTAATTTTTTTAGTCATTTTTGTTTAATAAATCAATGAATGGATGATTTTAAAATTTTCAGGACAAAATTGTACTAATGATTTTCCACATGGAGAAACTATTTCCACCCTCTTTTTTTGATGTTATGGTTCACTAGATATTGATCCTAACTAATGAAGTAATGATAACTATTTTAGTATAATTCAAATGGCACCATATGATGCATTATATGGTAAGAGGTGTAGAACTCCAACTTTTTGGGATGATGTTGGTGAGAGGAAAATTTTATACCTAGAACTTATCGAAGATACACCAATAAAGGTAAAGAAAATTTAGACCCATATTAAAGTATCCCAAAGTGGGAAAAAGATTTATGCTGACAATCAGAGAAAGGATTTGGAATTTCAAGTAAGATATCATGTCTTTCTAAAAGTAACTCTGTGGAAGGGTGTCTTAAGGTTTAGTAAGAAAGTGAAATTGAGTCCTAGGTACATCAGACCATTTGAAATTTTGGAAAGGATCAAAGTTGTAACTTACCATTTAGCAATGACACCAAGTCTCTCCAAAGTTCATAATGTGTTCCATGTGTCGTTGTTGAATAAATACATGCTAGACCCAATGCATGCACTCACCTATGAAGAAATAGAACTGGAACATGATTTGTTATACTGTGAAGAGCCTATCAAGATTCTTGACACAAGGGAGAAAGTATTGAGAAATTAGAAAAATTTTTTAGTAAAGGTTCCTTGGAGAAACCATAAAATTGAGGAAGCTATGTGGGATCCTGAGTATGTTATGAATAAGAACCACCCACATCTTTGTGAAGTGATTTATACATGAAAAATTTTGAGGATGAAATCTCTGAAGGTAGGAATAATATAACACCCCAAACATTTTATGGTATGTTTCTCTTAAATAGATTCTATTCATTAGATAGACTATATTTCATAAAGCAATAAGTTTCTTTGAAACAACACTTGGTTATTTAATAGATAGTCATAAAACTTAAATTTTTTACTTCTGTGGTTTGAATTTCGAAAAACGGACATACACAGTTGTGATTAGGGTGATATTTGGAGTTTGATAGAATCAACTTAATTTTCATTGAATAGTAACATACCCTTATGAATAGTAACTTACCATTATGAATATTAAATTACCCTTATTAATAGTAATATGAATTTTAATAATGGTAACCATACCCATGAAAGTGTAAATAAAATTTAGGCACCTTAAAAATGAAGATGAATATTTTAAGTGTTTGTATTTTTTGATTAAATAATGATTTTAATTAAAAATTAAAATTTTCATATTTAGTAAATTATTTTTGAAAAATGGAGTTCATTTTTGGATTCTACACATCAAAAAATGGTTAGGGTGATTTTTTGGTATTTTTCTGAAATACTTGATATTTTGTGAATAGTAAAATACATTAATTTACCATATAAATACATTATAATTTAAATTCACTATTACTAGAATCATGAGTGATGTAAGAACCCAAATTTAGAACTTACATACACTTATTACTATTCTAGGTTAGGGAATCCTCACTATTTTTTGTCTTGTGGAGAAATAATAAATTAATGAGTATAATATTAAGAAAACCCTCCTCCCCTTCACTATATAAACCACCCCTCACCCCCTCTTCCTCCCACACCTCTCAAGCTTCAATCCTTGCCTAAATTCAGCTAAAATATCTCCCAAATATTTTACCCATGTCCAAGACTTGTTGTTATCACCAAAAGGACAAAAAAAAGGTCTTAAGGAGATTCTCAAGGAGGATTACTCGAGATGTGAACCTCTCTTCCCTTTTATTTCAAATTCTTTTACAAGTTCCATTCTTTTGTTTCTCTATCCTCACCTCACCACATACAAATTCTATGATAATTATAGTAACTTAAATGGACTAGAATTTTATTATGCTAATGGAATATTTAATCATCATATCTTTTTTCCACCACCTCTTACACTAAAAAATAAAAATACCGTCTGAGATGTGTTAATTTATCACATTTAAGGACAATGAGTTTTAAATTTATATTACTATATTCAAGACTAGTAATGAAACCTTTTTAATGGATGAACCATATAATGATATATTTTTTTTACCTTATTCAATGTTCTAGAAACCTTATACACTAATAATACAAAATAATAATACAAAACAAGTTCTTTATGCACAAAACCGCCAAGATAAACCAAGTGTTTATCAATAACTTTTAACTAACGAGTCATACTCAAGGTATATAACCCAAAATCATTATAATATCATTTATAATGTCTCTAATAATATATATTTACAATTATTGATGTTTAAACACATTTCAAATGAACTTCTATTCATGAATACAAGTAAACTGATCATGGAAATCAAGGAAGAAAATGTTTCGAAAATAATAAAATTGAATCTCTTAAGCACATAAAAAGGGAATGAATGAACCTAATAAGGTTTAAATATATCAATTAAATGTTGAATAGGTTCTGTAATTATTAATTAATGAATCTAAATTTGATTATTTAGGTCATTAAGGTCAATCAGGAACACCTACGAGCATAAGGTAAGGGATCCCCTCTCTCACTTTTATTCAAGAATTCCCCCTATGTTGTGTCCTTATATTTTTAATTACTAATTATGGGGTAAGTTTTTTCAACTCCCTAATACTTAAAGTTTGATATATATATGATGGGATACCATTTTACCTCTCTTTAATCTCACAATAACACCTGTTACCATGCTGAAATGTTTGTAATGTGTTTCTCATCTCACTTTCAATTCTGTGAGATTTCCATTTTTCACCACTTATTTCTTGTATGTGGTATATGTGTACTTAAATTTGATTTATAATATCATTATTATCTTTATATTCATGGTATTTTTTGATTCATTTGGTGATTATTTATTTTTTCTCATATGATTCAATTGATTACAATGTGGTAAGGGACTTTATCTCAATTTCAATTTCATTGAGACCTACTTGGTATTGTGCACATAATATTTCTTATGTGGTGTATCTACTACCCATTTGAGATCATTTTTCATTTGAAATTATAATTCTTTTAAATATACATTTTCTTGTAGCATGAATATTATTATTATCTTAAGCCGTATACCATTTTACATACAGTGTTTATTTTGGATGTTGTTTTAACTATGGAAATATTGACGAATCCATATCCTCTACTCTATATGGATATTGAGAAGGAATATTATAATTGTATTAAATATATGTATAAATAATTATTTGTACTTGAAGTGAAGGGTATGGCCTGCTATATCCCCTTGATGTATCAATAAGTCTCATGAGACAAATCAGTTGGCGACAAACCCTTCGAGTTTGTTTCCAAAAATTAGACGGGTTTCTACCCATAGACTTAAACTGTTTCGACAGTATAATGGTATCATGTGCCAAATAAATGATGTCCAATTATTAATAATTCTCTTTATTCATTTTCAATTATTACTATTCATGACGTTATCACAACAACAAACTCTATAGATGCAGGTTCATTCTCAGTTTATTAATGGTGTATGTTTTTCATTTATTCATCATACCATATTGTTTTATGATTTAGTTATTATTGATTCATGATTCTACTACTTGTAACCCTTACTGATCATTTGAGATCACCCCTTTCGTTTGTTTACCTTCAACATGTTATGAAGAGGAGACTATTTATTGAGTTTTTGTGGATGCAATTTATAAGGTTTTGTTATATATTGTATTTTGTTACCTTTACCAATGTAATTTGAGTTACATCTATGTATATAGTTTCTTAAAGACTACTAAAATGATCATTACTTTGGGATTTCATTCCTCTTAATCATGCTAATTTAATAAGTAATGCACCGACTTCGGTCTAGAGGGGTCGGGGTGTTACAATTGGTATTAGAGGAAGTTTAGTAGAAAACTTGGAAACTAGATTAGAAAATGTAGATTAGGGAATAAAGACCTAAGGTAGTATTTGAGGAAAACATACAAGAACGTCCTAGAATTTTTCTAATGAATATATTATGTGGATATTTCTAGAAAATAAATCATTGTTTGGATATAAACGGGTAGAGGTGGCTCTCACACATATGTACCTAGGGGTGAAAACTCTAACAAGGAGTTTCATGATTGACCTAGGGTATCCTAGTACATGATAATGGGCCTTGTTACACTCTTGGTTTGAAACTCCCAAGGGATATGCTTAAGATAATTCAAATTTTCGTTACAATACATTATGAATGATTTTAATGTAAATTTTTCCTTAGAGAAACCATGTTTATGAGATTAGATATGCATATAATTTCAATTTATGTTAAGTAATTTTCTAGTTGAGATTATAAATTATGATTCATAACCTAATATAATGTATGAAATTATTTATAAATGAAGCCTAATAGAAGAAGGGGAATCAATACTCATGGAATATATAGGGATTTCCCCACTGAGAAAGTCAACATAGTCAATGTTGGAGCGGATCAGATCATGACCATATTGGGATAACTTACTCAGGTTGTGATGAATAACCATGATACACTCATGTTGGATTGTTTCATGTGGCAGAAGCCCCCATATTTTAGTGGGATTACTAATCCAGTGGTAGCTAAATAGTGGATCAAGTCCCTTGAAAAGATATTCAAGGCATTAAGATGCAATGAAAATGAAAAGGTAGTGCTGGAAGTATATTGTCTCAAGGGAGATGTTGATCAATGGTGGTCCTTGATCTATAATACCACAGAGGAATAAGAAATAAATTATATGGAATGGAGGACTTTTTAGAAAATATTCTTTGAAAAATATTTCCCTCGTGAGAAAAGAACTGAAATGAAGAGGAAATTCCTTAGCATAAAGAAAAAGGAAGAAGACAGTGTAGCATAGTATGAGTCTACCTTCACAAGACTAGATAGCTATTCCATAGATTACATACATGACTCGGAAGAAAATATTGATAATTTCTTTGAAGCTCTTAATCCAAGTATTTTAAGGTCACTAGCTTCTCAAACATTTTCATCATATAATGATATTTTATTAAGTTCTATCAAAATAGAGAGGGAGTTTTCTAGATCAAATTTTTTCAATGGAATCCAATATAAAAAGCAGTAATATGATAACCATAGAAAAGGTGAAGCCCCAAATAAGAACAAGGGAATGAAGCAATTCCTGTTATGCAAGAACTGTGGAAAGAATCATCTTGGGAAATTCTAGAAAGGAATTGGAGTCTGCTATAAGTGTGGAGAAAAGGTTCATAAATATAATGAATGAGAGGAGAAGAAATAAGTCAATAATGTTCAATGGTGCAATTATAGAGATATGGGACACTATGAAAATGAGTTTCTTAAGAACCAAGGAAAATTTCCTCAGAAAATGCCATGAGATCAAGGGAAATCTTATGCGATTACAACCGTAGAGGTTGAAGTTCCTAATGATGTGGTGGTAGGTACTTTAATTATTTCCTCAAACTTAGCCAATTATTTATTTGATTCTGGATCATCACATTCATTTATATTTTTCCATTTTCTAAGTAAATTAGACATGTCCAATTAGATTTAATAAAGGAGTTTTTTTGTCAAAACTCCTAGGGGATGTATCATTGCAACAAAGACATGTTGATCAGTCCCCCTCATAACACATATACATGATTTAGTTGATAACATTATCATCATACCAATAATTGAATTTGATATAATTATCAGTATGAATTGGATGTCCAATTATGATGCGAATATCTATTGCAAGAAGAAGGAAGTTACAATATTTAAAAATGGTGTAGAATACCTTATTTTTATAGAAGAAACCTCACCGTCTGATTCTTATCTGGATCGACCCCCAATAACTCTATTGAATTAAATTCTTGTAGAGGAAGAGAACCCAATTTCCATTAGTGAGGAAATAAATATTCAAATTGAATATGTATATATAGTACAATAATACATTGACATATTTCCATAGGATTTATCTAGACATCCTCTAGAGTGGCAAGTTGAGTTCTCTATTGATTTAATTCCTGGTGCAAGACCTATATCAAATACTCCCTATAGAATGGCCACCATGGAATTCATAGAGATAAAGAAAAAAATAGAGGAATTGAGTGACAAAGGATTTAGTCAACCTAGTATTTCTCCATGGGGAGCCCATGTCCTATCTATCAAGAAGAAATCTAAATCCATGAGGCTATGAATTGATTATAGGTAAATCAATGCTATTACTATAAAGAATAACTATCATTTGACATAAATTGATTATTTATTTGATCAAATTCCTATAGCATAATACTTTTCAAAGATTTACCTTTGATCTGGATATCATCAACTATGTATGAGGAAGGAAGATATCCCAAAGACAACATCTCGAACTAGGTATGGAAATTACGAGTTTACAGTGATGCCTTTCGGAATGACTAATGCACCCTTTGTTTTCATGGATTTAATGAATAGAGTTTTCAAGGAATATCTTGATAACTTTGTTGTGGTATTTATTGATGATATCTTGGTATACTCTAAAATCTATAAAGTACATGAGAATCACTTGCAGATTATTTTGAAAACTCTTAGAATAAATGAATTATATGGGAAGTTTAGAAAGTGTGAATTTTGGATTCAATAAGTTTCTTTTATAAGACATATTTTCTCTAAGGATGGAATCCAAGTTGATCCTATGAAGAAAAAGTAAATCCAAGAATGTAAAACGCCAACAAACATAACTGTGGTACACAACTTTATTGGCTTAGCAGGTTACTATCGACGCTTCGTTCATAATTTTTCCTGACTATCTAACCCGCTAAATAAGCTCACATGTAAATGGGTTAAGTTTGTATGGACGAAAGAATGTAAAAAAATTCTTTGAATAATTGAAAATAAGATTGTTCAATGCTCCAATTTTGACTCTTCCTTTTGGAAATGATGGATTTGTGACATAAAGTGATGCATCAAAGAATGGAATGGGTTTCATCCTTATGAAGAATGATAATGTTATTGATTATGCATCAAGGAAGTTGAAGAATCATGAGAAAAATTACCCAACTCATGATCTTGAGTTAGAAGATGTAATATTTGCTCTAAAAATATGGAGACATTATCTCTATGGTGAAAGATGTGAGATATATACGGATCATAAGAGTTTGAAATACATTTTCACACAGAAAGAAATCAACATGAGGAAAAGGATATGGCTTGAGTTACTCAAATATTATGATTGTTTAATACACTACCACCCTAGAAAGGCAAATAAGGTGGGAGATGCATTAAGCATGAAAGATCATGGACTTCTAACCCAAATGAGAATTAAGAGAGATCCTATATTCATGGATCTACTAAAGATGGATATGGGATTATTCAATAAGGTTAAAAATATTTCCTCTTTAAAATGATTGATAAAACATCTTTACTAGAGAAGATAAAAAGATATCAATTTGATGATGAGAATCTACACAAGAAAATTAATGCTGTTAAGGATGGGAGATTGGTAGACTTCGTGTATGAGGAAGGAGTTATGAAATTTGGGAAGAGGTTATGTGTTCCATCAGTACCTAAGCTAAAAGGGGAACTATTAGACAATGCTCATAGCTCAAATTTATCTATAAACCCTGGTAGCACAAAGTTGAATAGATATCTTAAGGAACATTTTTCGTGGGATAATATGAAGTGAGAAATTTCTGACTACGTGTCAAGGTGTCTAATTTGTTAACAAGTGAAGGAATAGAGAAAACATCCTATAGGGGTGATGCAACCTATAACTATTTCTATATGGAAGTGGGATGACATTATGATGGATTATTTCATAGGACTACCAAGGATTCTTAGAAGGAATGATGCAATATGGGTAATTGTTGATCGTCTCACAAAATTAGCACATTTCATTGCTATAAGATAGGATTTACCACTTGAGTGCCTATCAAGACTTTATATTAATGAATTTTTAAGACTTCATGGTGAAACTATATCGATTGTGTCCAATTGATATCCCTAGTTTACATCAAAATTCTGGAAAAGTATCCACAAGGATTTGGATACTGAGTTTCATATTAGTACTTCTTATCACCCCTAAATCGATGGACAGTCTGTAAGGACTATTGAAACATTGGAAGATATGTTGAGATAATGATCTCTTGAATTTCAAGGTATGTGGTATCAATACTTGTCTTTGGTGGAATTTTTCTACAATAATAGCTTCCATTCTAGCATTCAAATAGAGCTATATGAAGCATTATATGGTAAGAGGTGTCAAACTCCAACTTGTTGGGATAAAGTTTGAAAGAGGAAACTTTTAGGCCCAGAACTTATCGAAGAGACAAAAGAAAAGGTAAATAAAATTTAGGCCCATATTAAAGTAGCCCAAAGTAGGAAAAAGAGTTATGCTGATAACCAAAGAAAGGATTTGTAATTTCAAGTAGGAGATCATGTCTTTCTAAAAGTATCTCCATGGAAGGGTGTCTTAAGGTTTGGTAAGAAAGTGAAGTTGCGTCCTAGGTACATCAGACTATTTTAAAATATGGAAAGCATCAGAGCTATAACTTACAGTTTAGAAATTCCCCTAAGTCTCTAAAAATTTCATAATGTGCTCAATGTGTCCTTGTTTAAGAAATATATGCCAGAACCAATGCATGTACTCACCTATGAAGAAATAGAACTAGAACCTAATTTTTCATACTATGAAGAGCCTATTAAGATTCTTGACACAAGGGAGAAGGTATTGATAAATCAAACAAATTTTATAGTCAAGTTTCTTTGGAGAAACCATAAAATAGAGGAGTCAATGTGGGAACCTAAGGATGTTATGAAGAAGAACCACCCACATATTTTTGAAGGGCTTTATACATGAAAACTTTTGAGAAGGAAATTTCTGAAGGTGGGAATAATATAATACCCTAAATATTTTATGGTATGTTTCTCTTAAATAAATTCAATTCATTAGATAACCTATATTTCATAAAGCATTGATTTTCATTGAAACAACACTTAGTTATTTAGGAGATATTCATAAAACATAAATTTTCCACTTCTGTGGTTTGAATTTCAAAAAACAGACATACACAGTTGCTATCAGGGTGATATTTGGAGTCTAATTGAATCAACTTAATTTTTAGTGAATAGTAACATACCCTTATGAATAGTAACTTACCCTTATGAATAGTAACTTACCTTTATGAATAGTAAAATGACTCTTAAAAATGGTAACCACACCCATGAAAGTGTAAATAAAATCTAGGCACCTTAAAAATGAAGATGAATATTTTAAGTGTTTATATTTTTTGATTAAATAATGATTTTAATTAAACATTAAATTTATCATATTTAGAAAATTATTTTTAAAAAATGGAGTTCATTTTTGTATTATACACATAAAAAAATGGTTATGTTGAATTTTTGGGATTTTTTTGAAATATTTAAAATTTTAGTGAATAGTAAAATACATTAATTTACCATATAAATACATTATAATTTAAATTCAATATTCATAGCATCATGAGTGCAGTAAGCAGAAAAATATATAACTCACATGAGCTTATTACTATATAGGTCATGGAATCCTCACTATTTCTTATCTGTTGGTGAAATAATAAATCAATGTGTACAATATTAAGAAAACCCTCCTCCCCTCCACTATATAAACCACCCCTCACCCCCTCTTCCTCCCACACCTCTCAAGCTTCAATACTTGCCTAAATTCTGACCAAATATATCCCTAAGATCCTACCCCACATTCAAGACCTGTAGGTCTCACCAAAAGGCAAAAAACAAAGTCCTTAAGGAGATTCTCAAAGAGGAGTACTCAAGAGGTGGACCTGTCTTCCCTTTTCTTTCAAATTCTTTTACAAGTTCCATTCTTTTGTTTCTCTATCCTCAAATCCCCACATCCAAATGCTATGATAATTACAGTAACTTACATGGAATTGAATTTTATTATGATAATGGAATATTTCATCATCATATCTCTTTTCCTCCACCTCTTACACTAAAAAATGAAAATACCTTATGAGATGTGTTAATTTATCACATTAAAGGACGGCGAGTTTTCAATTTATATTACTATCTACAATACTGGTAATGAAACCTTTTTAATGGTTAAACCAGATCATGATATATGTATTTTAACTTATGTAACTTTCTGTAATCCATACACACTCATAATACAAAATAATAATACAAAACAAGTTCTTTATGCACAAAACAACCAAGATAAACCAAGCGTTTATCAATAACTTTTAGCTAATGAGTCATAATCAAGGTATATAACCAAAAACCATTATAATATCATTTATAATGTCACTAAAATAAATATTTACAATTATTTATGGTTAACCACATTTCAAATGAGCTTCCATTCATGAATAGAAGTAAACTGATCATGGAAACCAAGGAAGAAAATGCTTAAAAACAATAAAATTGAATCTCTTAAACCCATCAAAAAGGGGATTAATGAACCTAATAATATTATAATATATCAAATAAATGTTGATTATGTTTTAGAATAATTAATTAATGAATCTATATTTGATTATTCAGGTCGTTAAGATCAATCAAGAACACCTACGAGCATAAGGTAAGGGATCCACTCTCTCACTTTTATTCAAGAATTCCCACTATGTTGTGTACTATTTTTAATTACTAATGATGGGGTATGTTTTTTCACCTCTATAATACTTCCATTTTGATATATATATATATATATATGATGGGATACCATTTAACTATTTTTAATCCCTCACAAGAACACCTATTACCTTGCTGAAATGTTTGTAAGGGGTTTCTCATCTCACTTTCAATTCCGTGAGATTTCCATTGTTCACAAATTATTTCTTGTATGTGGTATATGTGTAATTACATTTGATGTATAATATCCTGATTATCTTTATATTCATGGTATTCTGTGATTCATTTTGTGATTATTGATTTTTTGTCATACGATTCAATTGATTATAATGTGGTAAGGGACTTTGTCTCAATTTCCATTTCATTGAGACCTACTTTGTATTATGAACCTAATATTTCTTATGTGATGTATCTACTACCCATTTGAGATAATTTTTCATTTTAAATTATAATTCTAGTAAATATCCATTTTCTTTTAGCATGTATATGATTATTGTCTTAATTCGTATACCCTTTTACATATGGTGTTTATTTGGGATGTTGTTTTAACTATAGGAATATTGAAGAATATGTATCCTCAAATCTATACAGATATTGAGAAGACATATTTTAATTGCATTAAATCCATTTATAAATAATGATTTGGAATTTCAGTGACAGTCTGGGCCCGCTATATCCCCTCAATGCATCGACAAGTCTAATGAGACAAATAAGTTGGTGAAAAACCCTATGAGTTTGTTTCCAAAAATCTGACAGGTTTATACCCATAGACTTAAAATGTTTCTATGGTATAGTGGTATCATGTTACAGATATATGAAGTCAAATTAAAAATAATTCTCTTTATTCGTTTTCAGTTATTACTATCCATGAGGCTTTCACTATGAAAAAATCTATGGATTTAGGTTTATTCTCAGTTTATTAATGGTGTGTGTTTTTAATTTATTCATCTTTCCATTTTTTTTTTATGATTCAGTTATCGTTGATTCATGCTTCCTCTACTTGTAACCCTTACTGATCATTTGAGATCACCCCTTTCATTTGTTTACCTTCAACAGGTTATGAAGAGGAGACTATTTATTGAGTTTCTATGGATTTAGTTTATTATTTTTTGTTATGTATTGTATTTTGTTACCTTTCCCAATGTAATTTGAGTTACATCTTTGTATATATTTTATTCAAGACTACTAAACTGATGGTTCATTCAGGATTTAATTACTCTTAATAATTCCAATTTAATAAGTAATAAACCGTCTCCGGTCTAGAGGAGTCAGGGTGTTACAGTGGTAGTATGTCATTCTTAGAATCATGCATTGTAGGGACCACCTCACATACTTGGGACTCTTCACATTTCCTAATTTTGACATGATTTATTTATTATTAAAATTTTAAATTTATTATTTAATATGGTTTTTTTCTATATTTATATCTTATTGGTATAATTTTATGGGAGAAAGGAGTGTCAACTGATCAAATATCAGTGTGGATGATGACTCATGATTGAAATGATCCAAAGGTTGTAGCTCTTATAGTACGTTTTTGTACTAATTATAAATATTATAATAAATTTGTATATAAATATATATTTATATTTATATATTACATAGGATAAATTTAAGGCTGAGTTATCACACCTTCTAGAGGACTAGTGAAAACTTTCCATGTGAAGGGATGATATATTCCATCACATTATTGGTCGTGATGGACATGGCTATATCTTGACCAATGAAATGGGGATTCTTAGTTTTATAGTTTTATGCAATGAGTATTTTAATCCTATTATATATAGGATGATACAACAGGTGATAGATTTTGGAAGCATGGATGCATGCTTACGAGGAGGTAAATGCACAACTGTTAGCTGAGGTTAGAGCACTACAACAGTATATGCACCGGGGGGATGGTGCATGGGATCCTATGGAGCATATTTATATTGAATTTATTTATTTATTTTTTATTACATTCATTATTATTATCTTCATAATTTTATTTTTTTAGGCCCATACAAAACCATATGGATTTAACATCTATGGTATTGTATGACACATCTGATTCAATAGGTGTGTTTTGTTTTATATTTCGAGTTTCTCATTCAAATTGATTATCTCATTTTGTTTTAGTATTTTTAGTAAAGTCACAAATCAAATTTAAATTTTCACTAAAATGAAATTTGACCATGTAAGGAAACATATAAATAATATTTTAGGGCTACTGTTTGGGATCTAATGCTATATTATTTTTTAGAGGGTGCTACTGTTTGAGATCTAATGCTTGATGAGTTTTTAGGTTGGAACTTAGAGATGGTGAAAAAATTATTTAACAATCTAGATTAGGGAACTATTTCACCAAAGTATATAAATCTGATACTCTTTAAGTTCCTATTTTTTATTCAGAGGGAGTACTAAAAAATCATCAGGGAGAAGATCATGATATAATTACACTATGGTATGTAAGACTTGTTTCTCTTTAGCCACTACCTTGTTAGTTAATTTTATGAACCTGATGCATTTTTTACCATTAAAGGAAACTTCCACTAAATATTGAGAGTCTATACAATCCTTTCCATCTAGAAATAACTAGAGATAGTTCACCAATACTTTCATCCAAACTCATGACCACATTGATATCCCTAGTGAGAATCCAAGAGCCTTGAAACCAAAACACTAAAAAACCACCATCGATAAAAAAGTGGAAACTAGTTATCCACCCTAAATGAAATATATATTATTAAATATCATTCTAATTAATCTTATCCAGCGAGATCATTCCTTAGTTTCTAGACTTGATTTTAAATACCTTGAATGATGGCATTATAATTATTTTTTAATTCCTAGAATCCCCATAATGTCCCATCATTGTTGCACTTATAAGGAACCTTATGAATTTCTACTGTAACCCATGTTTAGGTAAATGTCATGTACCCACCATAATCTATGTTCATTATAGGCAAAACTTCTTTTCACATCCTTCTTTTCACTACCAAAAATTTCCACCCACATTTACTACTAAACCAACACCTGTTCAAGATTTCACCGCTCACTCCTTACTTCATAGTGTTGTCAATTGTATTAAATTTCTCATAAATTTGAATCTATAATGATTGAATATGTTGTTATAATTTTCACTTTTTTCCTCTGAAATCATCCTTACTTTCATTATGATTGAAAATGTTGTTTGGTTTTTCAAAGTTCTTTCGATTAACTTAGAACCATCTTATTAATTATTGACCTTCTCATAACCTCACATATATTTCTTCTGAAATTCTCAACACTCCTTATGTGTAACACATTAACAATATTTTCTCTCACATGCATCTGCCTCATGTATAATATGATCACTAATTTTTTATTATGTTTCTAAATCACAACTTATGGTCACTCTGATAATTATCCACATGTGACTGCATCAACTCTCTCTAATGATGCTTATTTGAAAATCATAGTCAGGTTATAAAGTAGTTATTTTGATGCTTCACATTCTAGTGGGTCCTCAGGTCTCCTCTTCTAGTAAATACATTCCATTTTCATCTAAAATGAACTTTTTAATAACAAGCTCTCCATATTATCTTTTTCTCAGTTGGAATCATACGATCATGAGGTTCCAAATATGGGGTACTATAGTCCAGAAGAATGAACACCATTTAATTGAGCCTCAACTATCATCACATAAATATTGAGCCTTTACCTTTGTGTATAGTAGTATTGAACCGTCAAGTGAGCCGCCTTTTCATACTGCAGTATCAGATCATCTAATTATTACCCTTCCATAATTCATCATATCTGACTGTTTCATATTCTAATCATACAAATGTCTCATGATTTTCTTATATAATCCTATTATTACATGAATTTCATGTAATAATCATTCACAATTCCTAACTATTCGATTACAAAACATGGAAATTCTAAAACTATTCATTTTCTTCCAGAGATATTTAAAGCATAGTAGTATCAAAATGCCTGATTATCTTTTATAATCATCCCATCATATCTTTAGTTTTATTATAAAGTATACATGTTTGTTCAACATCATGATAGCACATCTCGATCCTCTGTCTAAATATTAGTCAGATTATCAGAGTCTTGGTTTGTCCAAACATCTTTATCCTTTTATATTTCTCTGAAAAAAATATTATATTTATTTATTTCTGATCAAATCAGCCCATTTTATTTCTATCCAACTCCCATTCCTTAAAAAACCAATATTCAAGTTATGTTCTCATGGGGGTGTAAAATCACTCAATCTTCAATTCATACTATGTTAGGTGAATATTAAGTTTCAACATCCAACCATGAGTAGCAGTATCACACACAATCTCATTTATATTTCTTTTTCTTAACTTTCTACTTTGTGATATCACTATAAAAATCATAATAATGACTTATTAAATTACAATTTATTTTTTGAACAACAAATACTATATAACCAATCAGGTCATTACACAAATTCAATGATGTAAATGGACCTCTATATTAATCACTTTTAGTAAAAAAAACCCAATTAAAACACTCTATTCCCAATCATCCACACTACCATCACTAGTCAAACAATGAACATACAATATTTACACCAAGTAGGGAGCTACCACAATATAGAAATATTCAACAACAAATAAACAACATAGGATCACATGTTCGATTAAACACAAACTAATTGTTATTGTATCACTATCTATCTAATAAGACCTTTATCAATAGTAATCCAGAGAGAATAGAATTCATTAAAATAAACCAAGGAGAAATTATTTCCCTTCATTAGAACTTATTAGAAGAATTAAGAAGTATCACTCCTTTTTAGAACTAAATTTTCATTGATAAACATATTATTTTTTTTTGTGATTATTAGGAAAGGGATTTTAATATGTAACTTAACATGTCTTCTTCTTCCTCCAAATTTCCTTACATATGTTGTATTTTATTTGTTTAATTTTTTTTGTATCTTATATCAGTAAGTTTATTGAGATAGAATATTGGAAGGGATTTTTAGTTGTTTGTATCACTAGGGTTTTCAAGATATCTATTTTTTTATTAGTTGTGTTTATTTTTGTAGGTTGTTTTTTTGGTTATTTGGGGCTATAGAACTATAATTTTTTTAAAAAATATTCTCCATATTATCGACCGCCTATAGCGGTCACTATTGCTTGAATTTTTTTGAACATTAGTTACCATCTTTGTCAATCTCTATATCCATTATTTTTCCAAGCCATTAGCGACCTCCAAAGAGGCCGCAATGTTATTACTCGTGAATACTACCACAATCATGGTGGGATTGGATATAGAGACCAAATTTGGTGATTGTTTATTCCATATGCCGATGGGCCAACAACATACACCAATGATTTCCTATGATGTCAACAAATAGACACACAAAGAAAACACTCACCCACAAAGGTTCTTTCTCCTACAGGTTCTCAACATTACCGACTCCTTGAAAAGGAAAAATCCACTCTCATGACCCAACTCACCCAGATCGATGCTGCACAAATAGTTGTGCACATACCTTTTTAGCTGCGACATGTGGAGAACACTAAACAACTATACTATTAAAGTCATGGAGTTAATAGGTACACCACCTCTCTAACCCAACACAAAAATAAGAAAATAAAGGGCCTAATATTCCTGGGGATAGCCTACCACCCTGGCTAAAACTATGTAACTTTCTATCTCCAAAGTCCTCTATCTTTAGTCCACTAGGGACTCTTAAATTTTACCAGATACCCCTCATACTCTATTGTATGAACTATAAACTTTTACAACCAATAATAGAACAAAAACTAAGACCAAATAACTATTACCCACTAACTTCATCTAGTATAATAGTTTTCTTTATGTCCCCTCACACATGGGATCAAACAGGTTCTACTCCGGTGGTGGAGTGGTAATCATCTTGATATGAAAACCCTACAAATGGAAGATTATCCTCTCTACTATGACAAAAAACTAACATGAAAATTCTAAATATGTTTACCAAAACGTGAATAGTTCACTTTTACCTGGATAGTTGGATGGGGTAAACACTAGGACCAACTCCAATTGAACCCCCAAAGGCTTTTCATATCTTCTACCTAATTGTGCAGTGAAATAAGAATCTCATTATTATATGATCATTGAGGGAATTCTACAAAGCTGGACTAACTCCTGCATGCACAAGTGTCCTGGCCTCTCCAAAAAGTTTTGTCATTTATCACCCACAGAAAACCGCAAGAAAAAGATATTAACTCAGAAACTTGCTGCAAATACCTTTGTTTTACAACTGATGTCAAGAGATCCTAGTACATCCTCACCTCCACTAGATTCACCACTAAGAGAAAATAATATTTTTATTACCTCTTCTCACATCATGAACAGAATCACCATCAGTCCTTGAAAAAAAGATGACATGATTCCTTTCTTCAAGGAATTCCACCAAGAATATATCTAGTGGATACCTGATCAAGAAAGATCTACCATTCGATATTCTCATTTCATGCCTCCCTAACTTGTTGAACAAGCGAAGGGGTAACAACTATCGACTGGAGGTACACTTCACCATCCTCACCCACAAGGGGTCAACTACAAATAGGTCATCTACTCTATCACCTCAATTGATAAAAACTGTTGGAAAAAAACTATATGGATCATATAATTCCATGTTCACACCCTTTTTGGAACTCAAGATAACACCAAATCATCCCTTACAGGGTCCCCTATAACTCCCATGTTTGAGAAGAGATATTCAAAGGAATATCTCCTTAAGAGCTTATATAAAACTAGAATTCCTAGAGCATGTATAGAAGCATCCTCTTGTATATCACATGCTCCCACCCTAATGTTGAGGACACGAGATTACCATCATAGAAGACTACCAAAAACCTATCCAAGAAAGTTTAATGATTTGGATTATAAGTCTCACGAACTCCTACCACTTAAAACTCATTATTTTTCCATCCCACTTTTTTACCATAACTAGGGATTTCTCTAACACCTTAGTTTATCAACAAAATAAACCACACAATCCATATAAACTCATCACTAACCTAGTCCTCCATCGATGCCCCACTTCACCCTAGAGAAGTATTTCCACCTGGACCCCCATTAAGGAGGGGTCTCATCCAAGAGGGACATTTACACCATAGGCTCAGGCCATTCCACCACCACCTAAGAAAGGGGTCTATACCACCATGTAACCTGGGTGATCTCTAACTCTGGAACTCCTGATGCACACTCAGCATAGGTGTGTCATCTACCGGTACCACCAGAGCCAATTTATACTCCTCATAGAAAATAGTTAGCAAGTGCAACCATCAGATCGGTCGGGATTCAAACACACTGGAAACCCTGAACATTGCCTTGAGTCAAAACTATACTACATGAGGGTTTGTATCATCATGGAACCTCAATAATACCTAGATCTAGAAATCCCATAACATTCCAAGACTCTGTGTACCATAATTCTGTCTTGATAGAGCTATTGTCTTCTCGACACATGGATGATCATATTCCTGATCTAAAAAAGGATCTATGTATTGCTCAACAGGGGGTATCACTTCTTGGTACCCACCTAGAGTAACAAAAATCTCATAAGTGTGTCTCATAACTGAAACCTCATCACTCATCTAGTCATCATTACGAAACTATCTCAAAAACCTATCTGGATATCATCATAGAGACATCTTGAAGATTATCAAAATATACCACGATCAATGAGTATATATGGGGAGATAACTCAAGAAGGACATGGAAACCAAAACCCATTCCTATATCATGTATGAACAAAAGTTTTTCCTACAACCAGTTTCTACATATAACAAGTCAAAAACATGTTACTAAGGTCATGGTAAATGGATATTTTTGCCACCACACCAACACAAGACACCCTGGCCTGAGATTCAAACTCAAAATACTTTAACACTATTTCCCTAGTTCCCAAACCAAACCTCAAAGATAGAAAAAATAAGCTCCAAACTCTAATCCCAAACCTAGGTAGTGTCATAACACTTCAGGCTGGGTACTACCTTTGACAAAAAAAAATTCATTACCCATATCGATAGGGCTTGAGATGCAACTTCCCCAATCTCACCTCCAATAGGATAAGGGTTGGTGATTAGTGTCAATAAGGAATATCACACACATATGAGACATTTTACTAATGTAACTATACTCTCACACACATCTTTAATCCCATACAATTATTTAATGTAAAAAAATTAAAATAGTTAATGTATACTTCTATAATACCATAACCAGAGTATGATAACAAGTACTATAAAGCATAAAAATGGGACAAGTATAATCCCAAAAAAACTTTAAAGTAAAGACCCACATGTTCACAAATAGGAAACTACTATCAAATGAAACATAGATTTATACCTCATTATATCTATACCCAACTAGATCCACCTCATCTTATTGCACCAAGGGCTTTGTAAAAAGGTTCTTCATTTTCATAAGATACAACACGTGTGGGAAGAGCCCATGCAGGGGTGTGTATAACAATAGCTAGTAGGACACCCTGAAATAACCAAGCATAATTAATAAAGAGTAACAGTAATATCTACATAGGTATATGTCTACAACACATATAATAAGAAAACCCATATATACTCAACAAATATATAGTCTCAAGGTAAGATCACAACTATAAAGACAACCTAGGATTCCTGCATGAAGGTTCCCCACAATGATCATCCATGAGAACACACCCCACAAGATATACTTCCACTGAAGATATTCATCCTATAGGTCACACTCATTATGTATCGACACAAATTAAAAATGAGAAGGTTCATATGATATACAGTCTTGATCGAACTACACCTCATCAGAAAGATCATATCTTGATACACAGATAGGGGTCAATTCCCATGGCTCACTGGGAAAAAACCAGACCCTACTGGAAACATACTCCAAGATAGGGGACCAGTTCCCCTGTAAATATAGGTCATTCCAACACTAATAAACCCTACCTAGGAAATAAAAAAATGTATATGAGGATCATTCTAGTCCTCTCGAAGGGATACATGCATCAAGCCAATGAGGGGTATAGTCAAATAAAATTTGAGAAACTCACACAAAAAGAAAGGAACTCACCCATATTGCACTAATCAATAAGAACATGTCAAGGGGTTACCCTATATGATGAGAAACTGATGTACCATTGAACCCTCATTTAAAAGGACCAATTGAACACACTAAGATGATACTGGTTAAGCATTTCTGAAAGAGGAATCTCGCTTACATCAGATCACTTATTATATCTAACAGAAAAATAAAGTTCATCACTACGTTATATGATGGAAAACTATTTAGAATGTATTACTCGAGCATCCTCATCTGATTATATAAAAATATAGATGAGCACACAAGGATTGTCATTGTTTTAAAGGTCTTAAACATAAATAAATTTATATTTCACTAAAAAGTCCATGAATGGTCAAACGGATCACACCATAGTGATCCTCACATAAAAAACTCAAGATAGAATATTTAATTTCCCCAAAAATACACCCAGTGAAAAATTATAATTTCACCATATAATGCATGAATGATTATTCATGGGCACATATCATGAAGCTGAATTAAACACTTGATATTTGGATAAAAACATCCGCCTCAATATTAGGGTGGCGATTCCATAGACGGCTCATAAATTTGAAAAAATATGAAAAAGATAAATTACATAATATATTCCACAACAATGTTAATAATAATATTATTTGGTGCTTTGTGGAATTGACGCATGAGTTAGAAAAAGGTATCAGTCACTGGTCTTGAAATGACAATCTCAATATTAGGGTTACACTTTCGCTCACAATTCATCAATATAACTTCAGAGGAAGGAGTTATGACATAATTAATGTTTTAATAATAATAAAAATAATTACAATATTATAATAATATTATTATAAACATTATTCATTTTGAAAAGGGGATAAGGGACACACATGATCTTTTTTTTCTTTTAATTATCATATCAATCATCTATGAGTATAGGGTATTCATGCACCCCATTTACACTACCTCTCCCTCATGAGCTTACGCGTATAGGTAGGTACCCCAACCTTTTATATCCTCTTCATTATTATTATCAATAATAATAATTATGATAACTCACTTAATATATTTTAAAAATAATAAATATCATGAGTTATTATTATTAAAATAATAATAATAACACACCCACACATCTCAGGTCATTGGAACTCTTCAATCCAAACCAGCACCAGATGTCATCATTTTTGGTTGCCAGATTCTAGCCACTCATTTCTTGGAAACATCAATTACTACACCTTCATAGAGATCTTCTAAATCCAACTTGAAAACCAATGACACACAATCCAAAGTTGGGTTCCTGTCATAATCCTCATTCCTTTATCGCATATCCAAAATCCAAATCCCAATTCATGACTAGGATATTTTGTGTGAAAGAATAACACACAATGATCAGTACTATTGGATATTGTTGAATCACTGGTCAAAAATAATACCAATAATTAACACACATATAATGGATAAAGAAAAGTGAAAAACACCAACATGAAGAACAAACCTTGGCCAATGTGTTTTAGCTTCGAATCATTTTCGTTGGATGAAGAATGAAGAGAAAGAAGTAAAATAAATAAATATAAATTTTAATATCATAATAAGATAAAACAATTACCTAAATCAAATGATAAAAATGTGAATTAATTTGTTAGGAAATTAATTTGTGTTCATCATGGGTAAAGAAAATGAGGATAAATCCACAAAACAAATGTTCTACCTAGATTTTGATCAATCACTATTGAAGAATGATCACACGTCATTTTGCTTAATAATATCCACAAAAATAATTTTTATTGGTATTTCGTACAATACTCCAATCACTGATCCACAATCCTTATGTTCACCAATGTTTCTCCATGCTCTCCATTTAATTCTAAAGGCTATGAATCTAACCATAAAAATTAGTTATAATGACATATTTATATGGGGAAATAGGTCACTAAACCAATGGAATAAACTAAATAAATTATTTTATTTTATTTTATTAAATTTTTTATGATAATTTTTTCACAAATGTCTCGCACTGATAAAAGTTATGTCACTCCTAATTTAAAACCCACATTTTAAACTCAAAATTTCCCTCATATTTATGATCCAAGCCTCTATTTAAGAGTTATTTCACTTTTTTAGTAAAAATACATTATCATGATATGTAATATATTTAATATATTAAAAAATTAATTTTTATGAATATTGGGCCTCATAATCTCACGCCATATCAACACATAGATCTGGAAATATTTATAGAAATATTTCAACATCTTACATGAAAAAATGGGACATTACATTATTCCGTCATTAAAATATTTTCATCTCTGAAAAGAACAACCTATCAAAAGTTAAGGATACTGATATTTCAATAGGGCCTCCTACTCCCACTAACTTTCCCAATGATTTCCTATGCTGTAAAAAAACATGCACCCAAATAAAACACTCTCCCACAAAGGGTATTTCTCCTTCTATTTCTCAACATTACCAGATCCTTGAAAAGGAAAATCCACTCCCACAACCCATATCACCCAGGTTGGTTCCACATAAAGAGTTGTTCACATACCTCCTTAGCTACAATATATGGAGAAAACTAAATAACCAAACTACTATGGTAATAGAGTTAAGAGGTACACCACCTCGCTAATCCATCACAGTAGAAGGAAAAGGAAGGCCCTAATATTCCTGAAGATAACCTAACACCCAGGATAAAACTATATAACTCTCTAATTTCAAAGACATGTGCCTTCAGTCCACTGAGGATGCTATACATTTACCAGATAGTCATTATCCTCCATTGGATAAATTTCACCCTTTTACAACCAATACTAGCACCAAAACTAAGACCCAATCACTATTACTCACTAGCTCCAACTAGCTTAATAGTGTCCTATACAATCCCTCTTACATTTCCTAAAAAATGTGCTACTTTGATGGTGGATTGTTAATCAAAATGATACAAAAATATCAAAAATGGTAGATGATCCTCCTAGTTTATATCAAAACTAACATGCAAACCCAAAGCATGTTTACCAGAACCTGAATGGTTCAATTTTACCTATCCATCTAGTTGGTGTAAAACACTATGCCCAGTTGCAACTCATCCCCCAAAGGCTTCTCACATCTTCTCCCTAATCATGCATTGAATTAATAATCATAGTCTTCTATGATCGTTGAGAGAATTCCATAAATCTGTACTACCTTATGCATGCATAAGTAACCTAATATCTCCCTAAAGCTTTAATGGTCATCACTTATAGACAACTAAATCAAAAAGAGTTTAACTCAGAAATATCATGTAACTCCTTTGTCTATCCTATCGATTTTAAGAGATCTTAGTACATTCTTACCTCCACTATATGTATCTCTAAGGGAAACCAACCTCCTTAGTACCTCTTCTCACATCGTGATCATAATCACCACCCATCCTTGAAAAAAGGAAGACATGATTCCCTCTTTTAAGTAATTACAATAGGAATGTATCTAGTGGATAACTGATCATGAAAGATCTTCCAGTCGATATTCCCAAGTCACATCTACCTAACTCATTTAATAAGTGAAGGGGTAACAACTATTTACTTGAGGTACAATACACCATCCTCACCCACAAGGGGTTAACTAAAAAGAGGTCATCTACTCCATCACCTCGTTTGACAACAAAAAATGAAAAAAAATCTTCTGTGAGAATCTGTTACCATGAACAAAAACTATGTGCCTCTCAAGCTCATGCAACCTCATCCACTATAGGGTCCCTTATTATTCCTATGTTTGAGAAGGTATATTCTGTGAATTATCTCCATGATATATTCCATAAAACTAGAATTACTATAGTATGTCTAGTAGTATCCTCCCGTGCCTCTTGTGATCCCACATTGATGCTAAGTACATGAGGGTACCATCATAGAATACTACCACAAATTGATCCAAGAATTTTTAAGGATATGGCTCGTAAGTCTTGAAAATTCCTACCACTTAGAAATAATTATTCCTTATCCTATATGTTTACCACAACCAAGGATTTCTCTGACACCTTAGTACATTAATCACCCCAACCACACAATCCAGATAAAATCATCACAAACACAAGGCTCTATCGATGCCACTCATTACCCTAGAAAATTCTTTCCACCTGGACCACCATTAGGGAGGGGTATTATCCAAGTGGGACATTCACACCATAATCTCACGCCAGTCCTCCAACACCCAAGAAGGGGGTTTGGACCACCATATAACCTAGATAATATCTATATCTACAACTTTTGATGCAAACTCCATATAGGCGTGTCATCTATTGGTACCACCAGAGCCAATTGATTCTCCTCATAGAAAAAAGGTTTCATGCACAACCATCCGATCGGTTGGGATCTGCACACACCAGAAACCTATACCACTAAATCAAGTCAAGAATCTACTACCAGAGGGTATGTATCATCAAAAAACCTTAGCGATACCCATCGTTGGAACTCACATAACATTCCAAGCCTGTGTGTACCATCTTCCTATCATGATGGAGCTATTGACTTCTCAACACATGGACAATCATCTTTCTAATCCAAAAAAGGATACATGTGTTGCTCAACAAGGGGTAGCAATACTTGGTTCCCAATTGGAGAAAAATGTCACATGAGTGGGTCTCGAAACTGAAACCTCATCAATCATCCAGTATTCATCAGAAAATTTTCTCATAATCCTAGATAACTGTCATCATAGATACATCTTGAAGATTTTCAAGTTGTACCATGGTCAATGATTATATATAGGGAGCTAAATCAATAATTACATGGAAACCAAAACCAATTCCTATATGATGTATGTACTAATTTTTCACCACAACCAATTTCTACATATACCAAATCAATAAGCAAGTTATCAAGGTCCTAGTAAAAGGATACATCGGTGGACATACCAACATTGGGAAACCTTTCCTGAGAGCCATACTTGAAATAATTTTACACAATTTCCCTAGTTCCTAAACCAAACCTCACATCCAGAAAAAATAAACTCTAATCCTAAACCTAAGAAGTGTCATAACACTTCAGGATAGGTACCTCCTTTGATACCATTTTTTCATGACCTGACCTGATGGGTCTCAAGATGCAACTACCCCAAGACCACCTCCAATAGGCCAGTAACTAGTGACTAGATCCAAGAAGTAATATCACACACATGGGAGAAATTTTACTTAAATACCTATACACACAAACACACACATCTAGGACCATACAATGCTGAAATGTAAAACAACTAAAAAAAATTAACGCATACATCTATAATCCCACAACCATAGTACAGAAAAAATTATTAGAAAGTGTAAAAAGTGTCCAAGTACAAGCCCAACCAAAATGGAAAATTAAATTCCCAACTTATCACATGGAGGGGACTAATTTAAAATGAAACACTAGTATACACCTGAAACTATCTATCCCAAACTAGCTCCACCTACTCCTAGTCCACCAAGGACTCTGCCAAAAGGTTCGCTATCTGCATAAGATACAACATGTGTGGGAAGATCCCATGTAGAGGTCCGTATAACGATACCTAGTAGGACACCCAAAATAACTAAGCATAGAGAATCAAGAGTAATAGTCATAACTAAACAGGTATATCTCTATAACATATATAGCAGTAAAACCCAGATATAGTCAACAAAGATACATAGTCTAAAGGTAAGATCACAACTGTAAATCTAGCCCAGAATTCCGACTCAAAGGTTCCACAAAATGATCTTCTGGGAGAATATACTCCACAATCTATAATTCCACTAACAACAATCATCCTAGTGGTCAATCTTATCAGGTCTTGACATAAAGTAAAATTGAGATGGTTCATTTGAGATACACACTCGATCGGACTACACCTCATTGGAAAGATCATATCTAGATACATAGACAGGGGGTCAATGCCCATGGCTCATTGGGGAGATGAAAAAACATACTGGAAACATCCTTCTAGATCTGGGATTAACTCCCATGTAAATATAGGTCATGAAAATACCATCAAACCCCACATAGGGAATACATAAAGGATACGAGGATCACTCTGGGCCTCTTAAAGGGATACATGATCCAAGTCGCTAAGGGGTATAGTCAAAGCAGAATGAGGTAAATCACACTATAAGAAGGTAACTCACCCATACTGCACTAAAAAAAAGAAGATATCGATGGGTCACCCTCTATTATAAGAAACATATGTTGTCTCAATCCCTCATAAGAATGAACCACATGAACACACTCATCAGATACTGGTTAAGCTTTTCTAAAAGAAGCATCTCACTTACATACCCTCACATCATATATCTAACACCAAAATGAAGTTCATCACCATATTATATGTGTGAAGACTATTTAGGGTATACTACTCAAGCACCTGCATCTGAGTCTGGAAAAATCTTGACGATCACATGAGGATCGTCATTAGTCCAACGAGCTTAAACATAAATCCATTGACATTTCACTAAAATCATCCATGAATGGTCAAAGGGATCACACCGTAGTGATCCTTGGTGATTTTTTTTTTGTGATATACAATTTAATTTCCCCAAATAGACACTTAGTGAAAAATTCAAATTTCACTATATAACACATGAACATTGCTTCATGGTCCCTAACCATGAAGCCAAATTAAACACTAGATATTGGTCTCCAAAACATCCACCTCAATATTAGGGATGTGATTCCCTAGGTGGTTCATCAATATGACACCGTATGAAGAATATATTTCAAATACTATATTCTATAACAATGATATTATTATTATTATTATTGGGTATTTTTTGGACTCGATCCACAAGTTAAAAAAGGTATCAATCACTGGTCTTGAAATGAATGTCACAATGTTAGGGTCACACCGATGTTGATGGATTGTTAATCTGACATCGCACAAAGGAGTTATGATAGAATTTATGTTTTAATAATAATAATAATAATATATTATTATTATTATTATAAAACATGATTCATTTTGAAAAGGTAATGGGGGACATGCACAAAATTACCCCCTTTCAAACGCACCACCTTTGATCATTTTTTATTTAATTATCATTTTTTGGAATCTATGTGTATAGGGTATTCAAGAACCCCATTTACTCCACCTATCTCATATGTGATTGTATGTATTGGTCATCACACAAACCTTTTATATACTCCTCATTATTATTATCAATAATAATAATTAACATAAATCACTTAATATAATTTAATAATAATAAATATCATGAGTTGTTATTATTAAAATAATAATAATAACATAAACACACGTCTTGGGTCGTGGGAACTCTGTCATCCGTACCAACACCAAACACTTCATTTTCGATGGTTAGATTTTGACCACTCATTTCTCAGAAACATCAATCGATGCACCTTTAGAGAGATCATCTCAATCTATCTAAAAAACTATCGATACTTAATCCAAATTGGGGTTCCCATCATACTTGTCATGTCCCCATCATGTATCCAAAATCCAAATCTGAATTCATGACTATGATCCATTGTGCCCAATAATAAACACAAAATGACCAGTACTCTTAGATATCATCGAATCACTGGTCAAAAAAGAATGTGGACAATGAATGCGCGTAGAATGGAGAGAGAAAAGCACAAAAAAACATGAAAAAACCCCAATACAATGTTTGTTTTTGCCTCAATTAGTTGTCATAGGATGAAAAATGAAGATAAATAAGTAAACTAAAGCAATATAAATTCCAATATCATAGTAAGAAAAAATAATTATCTGAATCAAATGATTGACCTGTGAATTAATTTGTTAGGAAATTAATTCACATTAATCACAGGTAAAGAAAATGGGGAAAACCCACAAAAAAATCCTACCTCGATTTGGATCAATTGATGATGAATTACAATTTCACGTCATTATCATTTATGAGATCCACAAGAAGCATTTTCATTGGTGTTCCTTACGGTACCTCGATCATTGATCCACGATCCCAATGTCTGCCAACGTTTCTCCATGTTCTCCACCTAATTCTTAGTGTTATCAAGCTAACCCTACAAATTGGTTATGATGGAATATTTGTATAGGGAAATAGGTCACTATACAAACATAATAAAATAAATAAATAGTTTTATTTTATTTTTTTAATTGTGCCCATGATAATTTTTTCACAAATTCCTCATGCCGACAAATTTTATGTCACACCTAGGGTAAAACCCACATTCTAAACTCAACGGTTCCCTTAGATTTATAATTTGGGCCTCCATTTATGATTTGTTTCACCTTTTTAGGATAAATTCTTTCATGTGATATATAATATATATAATATATTTCAAAGATTAATTTCAGGCACACCGGGCCAAGAAATCTCACGCTGTATTAGCAATTAGCTCCGAAAATATTGGTATAAATATTTAAAATCATTACACAAAAAAAACTAAAACATTATATTATTATATCCTTAAAATATTTTCATCCCTAAAAAGAAAAACTAAGAAAAATTTAAGGATATTGAGCTCTCAACTAGGTCTCCCACTCCCATTATATCTCCCAACAATTTCATGTACTATCAACAAACACACACCCAAAGAAAATACTCACCCACAAAGGGTCTTTTTCCTACTGGTTCTCAACATTATCAACTAATTGAAAAGGAAAATCCAATCCAATGGCCAAACTATCCTTGTTTGGTACCACACAAATAGTTGTGCACATACCTTCTCAGTTGCGACATGTGAAGAACACTAAACGACTAAACTACTGTGTTCATGGTGTTATGTGGTACACCACCTCGCTAACCCAAAATAGTAGTGGAAAAAAGGGCCTAAGATTCATGGAGACAACCTAGCAACATGGATAAAACTTTGTAACTCTCCAACTCCAAAGGACACAATATTTAGTCCACTAAGGACTCTTAAAATTTATCAAATAGTGCTCATCCTCCATTAGATGAACTGCACCCTTTTACAACCAACACTAGCACCAAAACTAGGACCCAATAAATGTTTCCCACTAGCTCCAACCATTATAAAAGTGTCATGTAAGGTCCCTCATAAATTTAATAAAAAGGTTCTATAATAGTGGTGGAGTGTTAATCATCATGATATGGAAACCCCACCAATGGTAGATGATTCTCCCACCTTTGGCTCAAAACAAACACGAAATCCTGAAGCATGTTTACCAAAACCTGAATGGTTCACTTTTACCTGGATAGATGGATGGGGTAAAGTACTATTACCAACTTCAAATGATCCCCTAAAGTCTTATATAACCTTCTCCCTAGTCATGCTATGAAGTAAGAATCACAGTCTACTACAATCGTTGAGGGAATTCCACAAATCCAGAATACCTTCTACATGCACAAGTGTGCTGACCTCTCTATAAAGATTTGTTAATCATCACCCATAGACAAGTAAGTCATCAATATTTTAACTATAAAAATTTCTAAAACTTACTTGGATGTGATATCGATGTTAATAGATCCTAGTACATCCTCACCTCCACTAGATGTAACACTAAGGGAAAACAACTTCCTTATCACCTCTTCTCACATCGTGACTGGAATATTCATCCATCCTTGGAAAAAGTATGATGTGATTTCCTCCTTCAAGGAATTCCACCAAGAATGTAACCAGTGGATACCTGATGATGCAAGATCTCTCAGTTGATATTCCCAAGTTGTGCCTCCATAACTCATTGAATAAGTTAAGGGGTAATAACTATCGACTGGAGGTAAATTGCACCATAATCACCCACAAGGGGTAAACTAAAAAGAGGTAATTTACTCCATAAAATTGTTTGACAACACAAAAAAACTCTATGGTGAGCATCTACTGCCCAAACCATGCCCTGTGTGGATGTCAAGATCATGACACCTCATCCTTTATAGGGTCTCCTATCACTCCATGTCTGAGAAGACATATTCTGAGGATTACCTCCATGAGTTCTTCCATAAAACTAGAAATCTCGGAGTAGGTCTAACAGTATCCTTCTGTGTCTCACATTCCCCCACTCTGATGCTGAGGACATGAGGGCACCATCATTGAAGACTAACACAAACCAATATAAGAAATTTTAAGTATATATCTCATAAGTCCCATGAACTCATACTTATTAGAACTCATTATTTGTACATCCCACTTGTTTACCATAACTAGGGATTTCTTTGACACCTTAGTTCATCAACAACCTCAACCACATAATATAGATAAAATCATCACCAACACATGGCTCTACAGATGCCCTGTGTCACCCTAGAGAAGTCTCACCACCTGGACCACCATTAGGGAAGGGTCTCATCTAAGTAATGCATTCACACCATAGGCTCACTCCAGTCCACCACCACCTGAGAAGGGGTTACGGGTCACCGTGTAACCTAGGTGATATCTAACTATATAACTCTCGATGAAAACTTAGCATAAGTGTATCATTTATTGGTACCATTAAAGCCAATTTCTTCTCCTCAAAGAAAATAGGTTTCAAGCGCAACCATCTGATTGGTCTGTATTTGAACACTCTATAAACTCAGACCATTTCCTTGAGCCAAAAATTTACTTCATGAGGTATTGTTTCATCACAAAACCTTAGCAATCCCCATAACTGGAACTCATGTAACATGCCAAGCCTGTGCATACCACAATTCTATCTTGCTGGAGCTATTGACTACTCAATATGTGGACGATCATCTTTTTGATCCACTAAAGGAGAAATGTGCTACTCAATAGGGGGTAATACTAATTGGTTCCCACATCAAGAAAAACATCCCATGAGTGGGTTTATAAAATGAAACCTCATCACTCATCTTTTTGTCATCACGACACTATCTTGTAATCCTACCTGACCGTCATTGTAGAGACATCTTGAATATTTTCAAGATGTACCATAGTCAATGAGAATATATGGGAAACTTACTCAATAAGGACATAGAAACCAAAACCAATTACTATATGATTCATGTATGAAATTTTTCCCTGCAACTAGTGTCTACATATACAAATTCAACAAGAAGGATATCAAGGTACTGATAAATGGATACGTCGGTCACCGCACCAACACTGGACACCCAATCCTGAGATCCATACTCAAAATAATTTAACATTATTTCCCCAATTCTCAAACCAAACCTTAAAACTAGAAAAAAGAAACTCTAAACTCCAATCCTAAACCTGGGTAGTGTCATAACACTTCAGGCTGGGCACTTCCTTTGATACCATCCTGTCATGACCCGACCCAATGGGTCTTGAGATTCAACCGCCTATAGCTCACCTCCAATAGGCCAGGGTTGGATACAAGCACCAAGAATTCATATTACACCAACAGGAGGAATTTTACTTAAGTATATGTATGTACACACACATATCCAATCCCATAAAATTATAAAAGGTAAAACAAATGAAAAAATGCATGCATACATCTATAATCCCACAACCATAGTATAAAAAAAGTACCAAAAAGTGTCAAAAGGGTCTAAGTACAAGCCTAACCAAAACTGGAAAGTAAAGTCCCACCTGCTCACATAGATGAAAATTTTTTCAAATGTAACACTAGTATACACCTAGGACTATCAATCCCAAACTAGATCCACCTATTCCAAGTCAACTAAGAACTCCAAAAAAGGTCCATCATCTATGTAAGACATAACACATGCGAGCAGATCCTATGTAGGGGTGAGTATAACAATACCCATTAGGACACCCCAAAATAACCAAGCATAAATAATCCCAAGTAATATTCAAATATACATAGGTATATGTATACAACACATATAACAAGAAAACCTTAATATACTCAATAAAGACATAGAGTCTCAAGGTAATATCACAACTACAATGCCAACCTAGGATTCCTGCTCGAAGGTTCACCAAAATAATCATCTAGGAGAAAATAATCCAAGAGCTATAATGCCACTGATTACACTGATCCCATAGGTTACACTCATTAGGTCTTGACATAATGGAAACCAGAGAGGGTTCATCTGAGATACACACTCAATCAGACTACACCTCATCAAAAAGATCAGATCTCGATACACAAATAGAGGGTCAATTCCCAGGGCTCATTGCGGGGGAAACTAGACCCTAATGGAAATATCCTCCTATATAAGAGATCATTGACCATGTAAATATAGGTCACACCAATACCAAAAAACCCCACCTAGTGAATACATGAAGGATATGAGGATTTCTCCAGCACTCTCATAGGGATATATGCTCCAAGACTATAACAACCATGCTTTTTATTACACACTTAAACATGATTTATTACATAAATATTCACTTGATAAAACATAGAATATCGAGAGGTCTAGTGTCTTTGGGGATTAGGAGCATTACATAAAGACTCAAAACATGAAACACAACATCTTTATTGAAAAATTCCTTTACATGGACACTACATTCCCTCATACTTAGCATTGCATGGGATAACCTGAGGACATACATAAGAAAAGGGTGAGATATAAAGCCCAGTAAGGGAGTAAACAAGGCATAATATAAAGAATTCAATACATGTAATATAATAGTAATATCAATGAATCATAAGAAAAACATTAACATAAAGGCATGATATAACACAATTATCATAACATGGAAATGTGTCAACAACACTTAACATGGTATTAGCATAAGCCAAGACTCATTGCACATGAAGCATGATTAAACACTAATTGCAATTGAATTATCATGAGTAAAACCTCATTTCAATTAACTTATCATGATACTAATCTTTACCCAATGCATTAGAGCACTATCAGGGCGCACCCTTCTTAAACATTTCATTTCATGCATAAGTGTGCCACATGGATCATACAAATGGAATCATTAAATATCATAATTTATTCCATGATAAAGAAATTTGGAATTAATACATGAAACTATATAATCAATATGTAAATGTGAATAAAGGTGAATTACCTTGATAGATAAATGAGCAATGGTATTCACGACACAATGACTTTGGATTTGGAAAACCGTAGTGCAATTTTGGAAGCATAACGACGTGACATAAGAATTCACAAAAAATGGTTGATGAGAGATAAAGGGGTGTCTCATCATATGTAAATGAAATGGATAATAAGGGGGTAATATATATACATGTACCAACATAATTAATGGAATTTTAGATTCATAATACAAAATAATTGTTTAAATAAAAATGAGGAGAGAGAAATTCTTTAACAAGTGTACATAGAAGGAATTAATGAGAGATAAATGGGTATATCATCATTAAAACATAAAGAGGGAAGTATGGGGGAGGTGATAAATCATACCCCAACATTTTTAATTGAAAATAAAATGGCATAACAATACAATGAATTTTGGACAAAAATGAGAAAGGAAGAAATCCCTTACTTAGAAGTGTGATCCCGAAGGATTAGGAGGGGATTGAGAGAGACTTATTGAGAGCTTGGGGTGACTTGGGAGGATTATAGAGAGATTAAGGAAGGGGTTTTTCAATATCAAAAGTCTTTTAATAAAGATTATGTGGGAGATTGGGTGGGTTTATATAGGAAAGAAGAGGGAATTCTTTATTATTTTGGTTTGGGTAATCACACATTAAACTAATCCAAACCACAAACCATACCATGGGTTTTGCCCATGATTTTTAAAAAAGGGGAGTGGAAAAGAATATTTTATAATTCCAATGGCCTAAATTCTTAAAATAATAGGGATTCTTATGTGGAGGTGAGTCACACTCTCAAGGAAATAAATTTAAAAAGGTAAAATGTTTTGAAAGTCTTGAAGGGTCCACTAAAGCATTGTAAAATAAATCAAGAAAAACTAAAATCACATTATTTTAATGGTAAAATATATATTGGCTGAACATAATGTTTATAATATTTTATTACCTCACTATTGAGTCATTATGATGACATAAAACACATTATATATTTAAACGGTATTTAATTTGTACCCAAAAATTTGACTATCTCAGAAAATTATGAAAAAATCACCGTTGGATAATTTTAAACATCCTGATTCCAAAAATAATATTAATTTTATCTAAATAATTTCTAAATATGTGAATTTTTACTTTTAAAATAAAAACTGAAATTTATAAAAAATTCATGGGTTTTGACAAAAAATAGCTTTCAAACCTTAAGAAAAATCACTATTGTATTTATAATAATTATAAGATAATTTATATTATATAAAAATTAATTTATTAATAATATTTAATTAAAATATTATTTAATTAAAAAATACATTAATTCATCAAAATATATTTCTTAATTGAATATTAATTAAAAATACTATTTGTGCTTTAAAAACTATTTACAACGTAACAATAATAAAATGAATGTATATTCTTTATTATATATATAAAAAATAATGCACATAATAATAGTTCTAAGGTATTTTTACATAACCCCTTATAAAACCCTCATAATACCGAAGGGTGAGGTGCGCGATGGTGACAGACACTTGGGGTGGCTCAGATAACATTGCTCGGGTGGTAATATCTATTAACTTACACTTCTCCCATAGGCGGTTCTGCTCGATCTAAACATGTTAAAGATCGAATTGGGTTTGTTCAAGAGCAAAGACCAATGACGCCACCTAATTTCTAAGCTCTAACAAATGGGCTTCGTACGGGGCAAGTCTACTGGATGAGGCCATCACTTCCTTTTTCTAAGTAAAATGGATTTGTTAAAACCCTATATTTATACAAATCATGTAATAAATATTCAATGGATATATTATAAATGGAAACAATTATTAATGGTATTTTGAAATCCAAAAACATAAAACCAAGGAAGTTCATATTTTATATAACCATTTTTCATAATAAGATATTTAATTAGATCAAGAGGAATTTTCATTGATAAAAGTTTGGGTTGTTACAATATTACCCTATTAAGAAATTTCTCCCTAAAAATTTTCTTTTACCACACTAAAATAGATGTGGGTAACTCTACTTCATCACTTCCTCAGATTCCCACATCGCCTCTTCAAACTTTTGGTTTTTCCACAACACCTTGATGAAGGGCATTGTCTTATTTCTTAGAAATTATTCTCTAAGATCTAAGATCTTTACTAACTTATCTTCATAGGAGAGGTCATTCTCCAAAGGTACCACTTCTATATTGAGTACATGTGATGGGTCAGGTATGTACTTCCTTAAGAGTGATACATGGAACACATCATGTACTTGAGATAGGTTCGGTGGTAGTGCAAGTCGATAGGCCACTACTCCAATGTGATCAAGGATATCAAAAGGATGATGTACCTTGGTCTAAGACTTCCCTTATTCAAAAATATCACAACTATATTCCAAGGTGATATGCAGAGGAATACCTTGTATCTAAGATAAAACTCTAGGTCTTGTCGACAATTATCAGCATAGCTCTTTTGTTGACTCTGAGCAGCTTTAATGAGCTGCTAGATGGTATTAACCTTCTCCACTATTTCTTTGACCATCTACGGAACTAGGAGTTTTCTCTCCCCAACATCATACCAAAATGTCTGTGATCTACACCTGTTCTCATATAGGGCTTCATAAGGATCCATTTGGATGCTCTAGTGGAAACTGTTATTGTAGGATAATTCTACCAGTGGAAGATGTTGGTCCCATACTCCTTTGAAGTCCATAGAACTTAATCTTAAAATATCTTATAGTGTCTGAATAGTTTGCTCAGATTGGACATAAGTTTGTGGATGATAGGCCATACTGAAGTTTAGTTTAGTGCTTAGGGCATGTTGGAGACATCTCCAGAAATTTGAGGTGAATCTCGGATCATGATCAGATACAATAGATAGTGGTACTCCATACATCCTTACCATTTCTTTGATGTAAATCTGTGAAAGTTAATCTAATTAAAAGTCCTCTCAAATCATGATAAAGTGATATGTCTTTATAAGACGATCCATAATGACCCATATAGAATTGTTTCCTTTGGATTTCCTTGTAAGTCTAGTGAAAAAGTCTATGGTAATGTTCTCCCACTTTAATGTCAGTATGGGTAGTGGTTGCATTATCCCCTTAGACTTTTTCCTCTCAGCCTTCAGTTGCTGACATACCAGGCACTTTGATGTATATTCAACAATATCCCTTTTCATATTGTCCCACCAAAAGTTTTCTCAGAGATCTCAATACCTCTTTGTGCTCCCTGGGTGAATAGAGAAGGTTGAGCTATGTGCATCATCCATAAGATCCTTCTTTAACTCTGGATAAGATGGTATATATAATCATGACCCAAATCACACAATTCCATCCTTGTCAACCATGAACTCTGAAGATTTCCCATTTCTGATAGCTTCCACCCTTTTCATAATTTCTACATCCTTTCTTTGATAATCCTTTAACCTTTCCAAAAGAGACATTTGAGCAATCATCTGTGAAAGGATTGATGATGTTCCCTTTTTTATGATTCCCATAATTTTCAATTATCATCAATGATAGAATCACTGGGCCATTTCTATATAGAGAATATTCCACCTTGTTCGCTTTACCTGGGTGGTAATGGATTGGGAAATCAAAGACTTTGATCAGCTATAACCATCTTCCTTGGAACATGTTCAAATATTTCTGTGTGAGTATATACTTGAAGCTTTTGTGGTCCATATATATTTCACACTTCTCCCCAAAGAGATAATGCTGCCAAAATTTTAAAGCGAAGATCACTGCAGCCAACTCCAGATCATGTGTTGGATAGTTTTTCTCATTAACTTTCAATTTACTTGAAGTATATGGAATGAATTTTTTATTTTTCATCAACACAAAGCCCATTCCATTCTTCAAAGAATCACCGAATACCACAAAAAGTTATCCACTTGTGGGTAAAGTGATAAAAAATGTAGTTATAAGACCCCTTTTTAACTCCTTGAAGCTCTCTTCTCATTCATAACTCTAAGAAAACTGTACTCCCTTCTGAGTTATCTTAGTAAGAGGGTTGGACAATCGTAATAAATTTCTCACAAATTGGTGATAATATCCAGATAACCCAAGGAAGATACAAATATCTGTTACTAATGTTGGCCTCAACCATCCCTCAATTTCAACTGTCATGGAAGGATCCATATATATCCCATTGCTCGTGATGATATGGCCCAAGAATGAGACCTCCTTTAACCAGAAATCACACTTTCTATACTTTGAATAGAGATTCTCCTTTCGCAGGGACTCTACTAAAATTCTTAGATTCTCCCCATGATCCTAATTAGTTTTGGAGTATATTAGAATATCTTCTATAAATACTACCACAATTTTGTCGCGGTAATCTCTAAAGACTCTATTCATAATGTTCATGAATATTCCTAGAGCATTAGTGAGTATGAAAGGTATTACTATGAATTCATAGTGCCCGTATCATGTAAAAAATGTAGTATTGGGGATATCCTCCTTCTTTACACTTACATGAAAATATACCTTGGAGAGAATTCCACAGGAAACAATTTACACTTACATGAAAATCTACCTTTTCAATGCCCCAGGTATATGGTCAATTGAAAATTCAATATCACTTATAAGAGGAAGAGCAGACAATTCCTCAGGAAACACTTTACCGAATTCTCTCACAATAGGCATGCCTTCAAGGATGGTTGATTCTATGGACTCAATCATCTAATATAGATATGCATGCTTATAGGGTAGTAATATCCATGCTTGAGATGATAATTCTAAGGAAGATTCATCCTCCTCCTTGCACTTGTACATAATCGAGGGTTGATTTTCCATATGGAGAGTGATTTCCCTCTCATGATAATTTATGTTGTATCTATATAAGGAAATCCAATACATGCCAAAAATTGCATCAAATTCCACCAGAGGAAGTATTATGAGGTTCACTAGGAAGTTGACTCCACAAATTATGATTGGGGAGGAGTTATATTCATGGTATGCAATGATTGCCCCATTTTTCTTACTCACCGACAACTTTACTTCCATGATTTGTAGTGGTGTTGGGATTGTTCTACTAAACTTTTTGGATATAAAATAATGTGTAGAACTAGAAAAAAAGTATGTTCACTATTCTTAAATTACTAACTAGCTTACCTGTCACCAATTTGTTTTCAGGGCTCACTTCGGTAGTAGTGATGGAAAAATCTTGCCCTTACTGCCTTGGAGGTTGTTGGTTGCCTCTGAAAACCCTTGGATTAGGGAACTGATTATCAAGGTGCCCCGGTTCTTTGTAGTTGAAGAAATAAAAAATGATTTGAGGGTCGAACAAAACATTCCTCTCCTCTGTTGTAGTTGCAAGTTTCTCTTGTCAGCAGTTAATGACTAGGTGCCCTTCTCTTCCACACCAAAATCATTTCCTCGTCCACTTCAGTAAATTTCCTGGATGCCTCTTTCCACACCTTTGGAAAGTGGGGTGCTAGGTTTTCATAGAAAAATTGGATTTATCCATCAAACCACCATAATTGAAGTCCACCTTATATTTATTATCCCCTTGATTCCCCTGAGATTCGCTGATCTCCATTTCGACCTTGAGGGAACATTAGACAATTTCCTCATAGAAATCAATGTCATGGATCGCTAGGGATTTCCATAGGATAGGTTTTATCCCACCAAAGAAGCATCCAACCTTGCATTCAGACGTAACAACAAAGTTAGAGACATATCATGCAAGTCTTGTGAAGTTTTCATCGTATGCTCCGATGGATCCGTAGTCTTTTTTTCTTGAGGAAAAGGAAGTCCTTTTCCATCTTAAGTTGGAGGGTGTGTGGAAAATATTTATCGAAAAACATTTTCCAAAAATCCTTGCATTCCAATGCCTCTATCTCCTCCCTAGGGTTAAAATTTTTGATCAATGTCCACCATTGATCAGCTTCACCCTCCATACAATAAGAAGCCAGAAGAACCCTCTCTTGTTCGAAACATTGAAGGATGGAGAAGATCTTTTCAATGGAGTTGATCCATATTTCGGTGATTGAGGGATCAGATGATCCATTAAAACTTGGAGGCCTTTGTCTCATGAATCTCTCGATTGTGAATTGTTCTTTATGGGGGGGGGGGTGGTTGAATGTTCCTCTTGACCCATGTATCAGTTCAAATCTTGAGTTAAATGAGAGAGTATCATGACAAAGTTTGCGATTCCTACTCCCATTTAATTGAGAATCTCATTAGCACAATCATCACATTGATCTTAGCATCGGTTATTAGCCCAAGTACTCCTATTACTGGTCATTGGCTAGAATAAAAGGAAAGTTAGGGGTAACATATAAATGGTTATCCAAGGACAAAAATGGATGACTTATAAAAAACTTTTATTTCCTTAACTTATGAATCTATAGGCTTTAATATATGTTATCCATGATCTACTTTCTAACATATATTATTTGGATATTTTTTTAATTCACTTAATAATGGTTTATACTATGATTCTGAATTTACCAAAGCATATCCTCTAGGAGTGTCATAAACAAGAGTGAAGAAAGTCCCATTGTCGTGTACCAGGATACCCCAGGTCAAGCCCGAAACTCCTTGTCAGAGTTTTCACTCCTAGGTACATCTATTCCAAATCAACCTCTAGCTTCTCGTATCTAGACAAGGAAGTATTTTCTTGATAAACCACTTAATCAATACTCACAAAAATTTAGGGGTGTTATTATTATACCTAGTCTTATCCCTAAGGCTTTTACTAGGGTTTTCTAATCCTAATCCCAAAAATAACTAAACCTATCCCCTGATACCAACTATAACAACCCTGCTTATTATTACACACTTAAACATGATTTATTGCATAAATATTAACTTAATAAAACATATAATATTGATAGGTATAGTTTTTTTGGGCTTATTAACATTAATTAATGACTTGAAACATGAAACACAATATATTTATTGAAAACTTCCTTTACATGACCACTACATTCCCTCGTACTTAGCATTGTATGGGATAACCTGATGACATGCATAAGAAAACGGTAAGATATAAAGCCCAGTAAGGGAGTAAACAGGTCATAAAATAAATAATACAATACATTTTAGGCAATAGTCATATCAATGGATCATAAGAGAAACATGAACATAAAGGCATGATATAGCACAATTACCATAACATGGAAATGTGGCAACAACACTTAACATGGTATTAGCATGAGCCAAGGCTCATTGCACATGGAGCATGAGTAAACCCTAATTGCACTTGAATTAGAATGAGTATACCCTCATTTAACTTGAAATATCATGATAATAATCTTTACCCAATGCATTGGAGAGCTATCAGGGCGCACCCTTGTTAAATATTTCATTTCATGTATAAGTGTGCCACATGGATCATACAACCTAGAATCATTAAAGATCATTAATTATTACAATATAAATTAATGTGGAATTAATAAATGAAACTCTATAATACATAATTAAATGTTCATAAAAGTGAATACCCTTGATAGAGAAATGGGCATGGTATTCACAACACAATGACTTTGGCTTTGGAAAATCACAGTGCAATTTCGACAGCATAACGGTGTGACATAAGAATTCACAAAAAAAGGTTGATGAGAGATAAAGGGGTGTCACATCATATGTACATGAAATTTATAGTAATGGGTTAATATAGATACATTTCCCAACATAATTAATGTAATATTATATTCATAATATAAAATAATTTCTTGAATAAAAATGGGGAGAGAGAAATTCCTTACAAAATTTCGGCATGGTAACGAGTGTACATGGAAGGTATTAATGAGAGAGAAATGGGTATATCTTCATTAAAACATAAATAGGGAAGTATGGAAAAGGTGTGAAATCATACCACAACATTTTTAATAGAAAATAAAATGGAATAACAATACAATGAAATTTGGACAAAAATGAGAAAGGAAGAAATCCCTTACTTGGAAGTGTGATCTCAAAGGCTTGGGAGGGGCTTGAGAGAGGCTTCTTGAGAGCTTGGAGAACCTTGGGAGGATTATAGAGAGAGGAGGGAAGGGTTTGGGTTAGATCTAAATGATTTTAGTGAAGAGTAAGTGGGATCTTGTGTGGGTTTATATAGGAAAGGAGAGAGGATTCTTTATTATTTTGGTTTGGGTCACCACACATTAAACTAATCCAAACCACAAACCAGACCATGGTTTTTTCCCATGATTTTTTCAAAAGGGGAGTGGAAAGAAATATTTTTATAAGTCCAATGGACGAAATTATTAAAATAATAGGTCTACTTATGTGGAGGTGAGTCACACTCTCAAGGAAATCAATTTAAAAAGGTAAAATGTTTTATAAGTCTTGAAGGGTACACTAAAGCATTTTAAAATAAATAAAAACTAACTATAATCAAATTATTTTAATGGTAAAACATATATTAGTCTAAAATAATGTTTATAGTATTTTATTACATCACTATTGGGTCATTATGATGTCATAAAAAACATTATATATTTAAACGATATTTAATTTTTACCCAAATATTTGACTGTCTCAGAAAGTTATGAAAAATTCACCATTGGATAATTTTGACATCCTAATTCAAAAAATAATATTCATTTTATCAAAATAATTTTATAAATATGTGAATTTTTACATTTAAAATAAAAACTGACATTTATCGAAAATTCATGGGTTTTGAAAAAAATAGCTTTCAAACCTTAATAAAAATCACAGTTGTATTCATAATAACTATACGGTTATTTATATTATATAAATATTAATTTAGTAATAATATTTAATTAAAATATTATTTAATTAAAAAATCAATTAATTCATCAAAATAGATTTCTAAATTTAATATTAACTAAAAATATTATTTGTTCTTTAAAAACTATTTACAACGTAACAATAATAAAATGAATGTATATTCATTATTATATACAAAAATATAATGCAAATAATCATAGTGCTAAGGTCTTGTTACATAACCCCTTATAACAACCACTTAAGACCAAAGGGTAAGATGTGCGATGATGACAGACTCTTGGGGTGGCTTGGATAAAATCGATTGGGTGGTAATCTCTATCAACTTCTACTTCTCCCATAGGTGGTTCTACTTGAGCTTAATGTGTTGAAGCTTGGCTTGGGCTTGGTCAAGAGCAAAGCCCAATGATGCAAACTCCTTTCCGAGCTCTTAAAAATGGGCTTTGTGCGAGGCAAGTCTACTGGATGAGGCCATCACTTCCTTTGTTTGGGTAAATTGGATTTGTTAAAGCTCTATATTTATACTAGTCATGTGATCACTGTTCAACAGCTATATTTTCAACTGTAACAATTATTAATGGTATTTTGAAATATAAAAACATAAAACCAAGGAAGTGAATATTTAATATAACCATTTTTCATAATAATAAATTTAGTTAGATCAAGAGGATTTTTCATTGATAAAAGTTTGGGTTGTTACAAAGACTTTGAGGGGTATAGTTGAAGCAGATTGAGGAAACTCACACTAGAATATGGGAACCCACCCATACTGTAATGACCCATGTATTTAAAGAATACTAATTTTTGATTTAAATTAATACATATGAATAAGATATTAATTTTAAGTTACAGGGGAATATTTTTACGACAGCGTACTTGACACACAATAATGGGTTTCTCTGAAATCCTACATTGCACACAATATTGAGATATACCGAAAAATAATATAGTAATAATATTATTATTTTTAATGGTAGTTAATGCATAAACACTGTACTAACAGGAATGAAAATAACTAAATAAATTAGTATTAAACATGTTTTTTAAATGTCTTTACATTTATATGATAAATTTTAGAGTCTTATAATAAGAACGAATTCAATTTTAAACAAGAAATACTCTAATATTTTTTTAAAAGGTCATTTTACCACCTTTTGATAGAAAACCCATTTTAAATCTATTTTTTGTCAATTTTATATGTTATATTTTACAAAATAAACTTCTTATATAGAATAAAAACATCAAAATTTACTTTGGATAATTTTTTGGTAATTTTCTGATAAAGTTCATTTTTTAATGAATAGTGAAAAATACCGCATTTTAAGTCAAAACTGCCTTTTCATCTAATTTATTTATATAGTTATATTGTAAATTTAATTGGTTTTAAAGTTTAATTGGATTAAATTTTATTCATTTAATCCAATTATTGTCATTGTAAGTAATTTCATATTTTAATTGGACATAAACACATGTCAATCTTTTGTTATTTATTACTGCTTAAAAACCTGCTTTTTGGTTTTGACAACGAGAATTAATTTTAAATTAATTACTGAAACTTATGGGTTTTGAATTTGAAAAAATGGATTCCATATTTGGAATAAGGAGGTACAAATTGTGTAAATAGTTACCTTTTATTTTTAGACATTATGAATATTAACTTCATTAATTACTTTATTTACCATAGTTAAAGGGTAAATCTGGTAAATAAGGGTAACAAACAATATTATTATAATATTAAAATGACCTAAAACGTTTTCTAGTACTATTGGATGATATATTTATGACCATGGGAATCCTTGGGTAGATTTTGGGACCCCATGGAGCCACTTGGATGTGAAAATGACATTTTATAAGAATTAATTTAAAGTAAAGAAACATGTAACATAAACATGTATATTTTAGTAAAACAATTTTTATATGGGGTTATATAAGTGATATTTTAGACTATAAATATTAATTATAAAGATAAAAATATTTCATAAATCATGGTAGTTTATTTATAATTTTTAGACATCAAATAAATAAACTTATTTATGACACAATGATGATGTAGTGATTACCTTATTAATACAAGATTTAAATAAATGAGATTATAAATATTAAAATAAATTTATTTTGAAACTTTTTATGACATAAATTAATTTTATGGATGATTATGACTTTTTATATTTGAATTAAATAAGTTTTTCTAAATAATTAATTTTTTACGGATTTTTAAAAATTCATGATATAAATAGTATTAAAATTGACAAATATGACTTTTTAATACAAATACTATTTTATTAAATGATATAATAGAAATAAAAATATAATATTCGGATAAATTAATTATATAATGTTGAAAATTTTATTAATTAACCACTTTATGTTATATAGTCATTTTATAGTAATTATATTTACCATATAGTATGAACATACAAGAAGACATGGTAAGAGTCAAATTAGTTAACTAAGGGTTAAAGCTAAAAGATAAGGTTACATTTGTAACCTAGACTTGTCTAAAACCTATTAGTAGAGAAATTTTAGACCAAAAATCATATTATATTTTAAATAAATTACTTTGGGACCATTTTAAATTGAAAATTATTTTATAAAAAAATAATATTTCAATACCTTCCAATAGTACCCCTCCTCCCTCTTATAAAAGAGCATCACCTATAACCATTAATAACACCTCTAAAGACCCATGACTCTTCAAAACTATGATAAAATAATCTCAAAACATCCCTATATTCCTCCTAGAAGCTTCACCTTGGGCATAAGTAAATTTAAGAAATCATTTTAGCTCAAATCAAAAGGAGTTACCCGATTTGAGGTAATGTCTTCTCTCAAGCTTCTTCCATTTATTTTCCTTCTCCAACCCCTAAAATATATTTATTCCATTATTTTATAACAAAAACAGTATTCTAAATATAATATTATCTTTTTATGAGAATTATTCATACTACACTTACACACGCTTCCATCTAATGGATACGAACATATTGTTTCTGTGTACGATGAACTACTATCTACCACACGAAACGATGATTGTTCGATTTCTCCCTACCACCTCTCATGGTGGCTATTATGATGGAAATTTATTTATATGTGATATATAATATATTTATATTTTCTTTATTTTTATGTATTTTTCATTTACATCATACCTTTATGGTTTCCATAATGGGTAAATACGATAATTTCATTTGAGGAAGTGTGGACTACCGCCCCCTCAAAGTGATATGACTCATTCATGCCATACATGGAATGTATAAAGGATGAAATTAATAAAATTATCTAATGTATATAAAATATTATGTTATACTTGAATTATAATATACCTATGTATCATTTAGTTTTCATTCCTTTAAATATGAAAAAGAAATGAAAGTAGCGTTCATGCGTACGTACGACTTACCGTCTCCATGAACAATGCATTTCATTTTTTTATATCCAAATGTTATGTACTATTATAAATAAATATATACATTGGATATATATGATATATATTATATCTAAATCTAGAATAATATTATGGAGATAATGGACTTTTGACAACATGGAAAATTTGTAATTATAACAAGATCATTTTTGACTTAAGTACCGAATATCGACAAAACGAACGATATTAACCTAAATAATTAAATAATGTTTATAATGAGGTAATAAGTGATATAAAAGGAATAATAAAATTGAAAAAGGTTTTTAAGCAATTAGAAATTAACTTTAGTTTATTATTCAGGAAGAACACGGAACATACATGATGATTCAGACTCAAGGTAACGAACTTTGTCTCAATATCCTTTCATTGAGACATATTTTAGTTTATACACAACTTCATTTTATATAGTGAATAATTATACCCTTTTTCATTTAATTCAATTTAAATGTTTTCATAAGGAATATTTTTTTTATGAATCATTTTACTAAATGACAAAGGGAATGTTTATTTTTAACGTACGCGGTGACAACGAACTTTCCGCCGACACGAGCATTATTTGATATTTCGATTCCTTAATAATACATAATGTTTTTAAAAGGAAAATAAATAAAATATACCCTTTTTACGTATTTTGGTATTGAAAATGGTTTTGATAAAGCACTTATTATTTCAATATATTGAAATGATATATTTTTATTGCAATGTGGAAATGTTATCATTCCTTCATACTTGTTTTATGTGTTATGATTATGTTATGGTTCATGGGAATTGTTTATGTATGTGGGTGGTTACATGATAAAAAAAGGATGGGTGAGCCCGATATAGCTCTCAAATGAATTGGGTAACATGATAGAGGTAAAAATCAATGTTTCTTCTAATTGATTTAGGGAATATACTATGATGGGTATTCCAAAAGTAACTCCCTATATAGTTGTGAAAGCTACAATGTAAGTATGTTATGGATGCCACAAGTCACCTTTATGATTTATAATTTCTATGTGTTATTCATAAATCTTATTATTTCATATATGTTAAAAATATTATGTTATATGAGTGAAAAGTATGATTTTATTGTTTTTTTATGTATTCACGGACTAATGTTTTCTTTCCTTATTTTATAACCCTTACTGAGCTTTTTATGCTAATCCCAAGTTTTTGAAATGTTTTTCACAGGGTATAAAGAATGGTAAGATAAAGTAACAATTAAAGAAGATTTATATGAAGAAAATAATTCTTGTTTTATTTAATGAGTTTTATTTTTGTGAAAAAAATTGGATAGAGTAGAAATGTTTACTTTGTAATATTTGTAATATAAAGTAATAGTTATAGCCTAATTCTCTAAAACTATAAACCTGAAAATATCCTCAAGGTAGAATTATTGAATCAACTCAAGATTATGTATTTTTTAAGGATGGGGCCTTACACATACTTCACTAATAAAAAAAAGGATGTTGATGGGTCACCCTCTATGATGAGAAACATATGCTGCACCAAACCCTCATAGGAATGGACCAAGGGAACACACTAAACCGATACTAGTTAAGAATTGCTGAAAGAAGTGTCTCTCTTACATAACCTCATATCACATTTTTGATTCCAAAATGAATGGAATCACCACATTATACACAGGAAAACTGTTAAATTTGTACTACTCAAGCACTTGCATACGAGTCTGGAAAAAGACTGATGAGTGTAAGAGGATCATCATCGGTCCTACGGTCTTGAACAAAAATCATTTTATATTTCACAGAAAAGGCCATTAATGGACAAACATGTCACACTATGGTGATCCTAATGAAAAAACACCTAGTATAGACTATTTACTTTCCCTAAAAAGACACCCGGTGAAAAAGTCACATTTCACCATATAATGCTTGAACGATGCTTCATGGTTCCGAATCACGAAGCCAAATTAAACACTTGATATTGGTTTCAAAACATCCAACTCAATATCAGGGTCATGATGCAAAATATGATTCATCATTCTGACACCGTATGAAGAAAATACATTGGATACTAAATTCTGCAACAATGATAATAATAATATTATTGGTTTCTTCATCAAACCAAGCTATGAGTTGGGAAAATGTATCAATCATTGGTCCTGAAATGAATGTATGAATTTCATGGTCATGATAGCACTGAAGTCTCTTCAATACGATGTTTCATGAAGGATTTATGATATAAATAATGTTTTAATAATAAAAAAAATAAAAAAAATTATAATAATAATATTATTAAAAACATTTTTCATTTTGATAAGGGGATGGGAGACACACACAAAATTCCCCTACCACCATTCAAGTGATACAACTTTGATCATTGTTTTCATTTAATTATCATTTTCAAGCATCCATGCATATAGGGTATTCAAGCACCTCATTTACACCACATTTACCTTATGAGCTTGCATGTACAAGTAGGCACCCTAACTTATTATATCATCATCATAATTATTATCAATGATAATAATTATCATAACTCACTTAATATAATTTAATAATAATAAATATTATGAGTTATTATTAATAAAAAATAATAACAACACACCCACATGTAAATTAACAGTTATGGACTAATTATCTAAAACTCTAAAACTGAAAAGATCCTTAATGTTGAATTATTGACTTAACTCAATATTATGTAATGTTTAAGATTGAGGCCTTACAACTGGTATCAGAGGTCGGTTTATATAAATTTAGAGGATAGGGTGTTATCTCGGTATAGGTAAAGGTTCCCATATAACTAAGATGGTTATTATCATATGGAAACTTTTGGAGGGTTACGGTAAAATTGGTTGTTTGGATAAAATCCTAAGCAATGAAGATATAAGGAGGTTGACAGATTAGAGTAATATAAAAGTTTTTATGTTATCTTTACCCTATAGAGGATTCTTTTTTTAATAATAATAATAATTCAGTTCATGTTTAAGTATTGATTATTTTCAGCAGATTAAGGATCATTTGTCAATATGTAAGGAAAGAGATCTTGGAAAACCTTCTTATCCCTCCCCGATTATTTGATCATCACTATTTTGGAAAAATCCTTTTCGAATGATTTTGATAGCTTCTTGAGTTTTCAAATCACTTGAAAGAAATTATTTGAGTTATTAAACACCCACCCATTTATAAAAACAATTTTATGTGTCATGATACCTTTTTCATATGATTTCAAGATCTCAACTTTTCCAACTCTATTGAAAATTGAAATTACAGAATTGGAGAAAATGATTACTTTTTGAAAGCATGAAAACATACCAAATAAGAAAGGGAACATACTGAAGATCATGATATCTGAATTCAAGGTATGATTTATTTTCTTATCCATAAAGAATGAAGCATCTTTATATTGATATTTATAAATGACAAGGATATTCGATCTGTCGGAATTATGTATTAAGAAATAAGGTGGAAATTCATAGTTAATGGATTATTAAGAGAACTGAATGAGTAAGATGACTACATATAAGGTATTCAAGAGTTATGGTAGGCTGTAGGATGACGAAATGTTTAAAAGTATTAATGCTCTTTTAATTATGGGATTAATTTGGAAGAATTTTTATAATATGTGTAACCCTGATGTTTGATATGTGAAAATTTTATTCAAGGAATAATTACCTTTTATTGTGTGGACATAATGGATAAACTTAGTGGTTCATATGATCTTTTGTTTTTGAGGTGATTAATGGTTATTACATTTTGGGATGCAAAATGAAAGGTATTAGATAACCATTGAGGATAAAAAATGTTATGGTAATTTTGAGGAAATTATGTTATTTTTGAGAATGTTATAAGAATGATATGGTTTTAAAAAAATTACAACCCATCGGATGGGTGACAACCCTTCAGGTTCGTAAAGGCCGCATAAATCGAACTCACAACCGAAGGGTGACAAGGGCGCATCACCTACCACTGGCCCATGTAAAGTCTCTAGTTAGTATGACTTATTCTTTTTAGTTAAATGATTTTAGAAATCAAGAATAATTTGATTTTGGAACTTATGTTTTATCAAATAGATATCCTTAGTATAGTAAAATGATTTTGTGATTAAGTGATAAATGTTATTTTGGAGGATGTTCTCTCTTTTGGGAACACTATTTGCCTAAAAAAATAGAATACTATAGGATTTAATTTGTGGAGTAAGGGTTGAAATATAATTTTGGAAGAATCTATGTTTTATTGTGGACATATGGATATTTGGGTTATTTGTTGAAATGATTAACCGATCATATAGAATATGTGATTATTTTAGTTACTTTTCAGTATGATACATTAAGAGTAGTTGATGTTATTTGGAGATAAATGGTAAGATTTATCATGGAAGACTATATGATCAAATCCTTCTGAATTTTGGGTTTCAATATTTGTTGGATTATTTTGAATAATTTTAAGGACAATTGTGCAATGAATGGTCTTTTTTGATCTTTGGGTGTTGTTTGTTCAATTTTAGAAATTAAGAGTAATATTTCTTTTTATAAAGGATTATCCTTTTTTTGGGATTATTTGATCTTTTACTAGCCATATTGGTTTTGGTTAATGTCTAAAGACAAGGAAAATATATAGTTCATATTTTGTGGATTAAGCGATTATCTAGAAGTTGATTCTAGCACTTTAGATGTGACCAAGTCATCTTTAATACTCATCATTTGGAGAAAATATGAGTTTGTAGTAGAAATTTATTAAAGGAAGAAACTCTACTTGAAAACTAAGTATATTTCCTTATGTTCTTAGTCAATATAATAAATTAATTTGGAAAATTTATGAAATTGAACTTAAAAAAAAAATGTTTTATTTTTACTTTTCCTACTGGGGAATCAAGGACCATTTAACCTATCACAATTTTGTGATTTTATAGTGCTTAACTTTCTTCTGATCATGTTTTCTATCACTCTCTATTAGAACTTGATGGTTAGTTTCTCTTCCATATCCATGTTTTCATACATGGAATCCTAGTATGTGTTATCTCAGGTGACCTTTTTACTTATCTTTATTTCTTTTAAAGTGATATTTTTTGGGTCTTTTTCCAATTCGGTACTTTCAATGAAGTTTCTAAGCCCAATTTTAAGATTGCGAGGACGCAATTTCCAAAAGGGGGAAGGATGTAATAACCCAGGTATTTATAGAATAATAAATTTTGATTTTTATTAATACTTGTTAATAATATATTAATTTTATGTTAAAGTGGATGATTTTTATGATAGTATACTCAGCACACAATAAGGGGTTTCTATGAAATCTTACGTTGTACATAACATTGAGATATACCGAAAAATAATACAGTACTAATATTATTATTTTAAAAGAAAGTTTATGCATAGAAGTTGTATTATAGGGAATGAACATAACTAACTATATTATTATTACACATGTTTTTTAAATGTCTCTACATTTATCAGATAAATTTTATAGGGTTATAATATGAACGAATCTGATTTTAAGCATGAAATACTCTAATATTTTTTTAAAAGGTCATTTTACCATCTTTTGATGGAAAACACATTTTAAATATAGTTTTTGTCACTTTTATATATTATATTTTACAAAATAAAATTCTTATATAGAATATTTACATAAAAATTTACTTTGTATAAATTTATGGTAATTTTCTGATAATTTTCATTTTTTAATGAATATTGAAAAATACCGCATTTTAAGTCAAAATTGCCTTTTCATCTAATTTATTTATACAGTTATATTTTACTTTTAATTGGTTTTAAAGTATAATTATATTATATTTTTATCATTTAATCCAATTATGGTCATTGGAAGTAATTTCACATTTTAATTGGATATAAACACATGTCAATCTTTTGATAGTTATTACTTCTTAAAAACCCGCTTTTTGGTTTTTGACAACAGGAATTAATTTTAAATTAATTACAACAACTTTTGTGTTTTGAATTTTGAAAAATGTATTCCATATTTTGAATAATTAGGTACAAATTGTGTAAATAGGTACTGTTTATTTTTAGACATTATGAATAGTAATTTCAGTAATTATATTATTTACAATGGTTAAAGAGTAAAAAATAATACTATAATAATATTAAACTACCATAACATGAATCCTAATCCTACTGTATGACATATATATGACCATGGGTATCCTTGGGTCGATTTTGGGACCCCATGAAGCCACTTGGATGTGTAAATGACATTTTATAAGAATTAATTTAAAGTAAAGAAACATGTAACATAAACATGTATCTTTTAGTAAAACAATTTTTATATGAGGTTATATGAGTGATATTTTAGAATGTAAATAGTAATTAGAAATATAAAAATATTTCCTATATCATGGTATTTTTTTTTAAATTTTTTATACATCAAATAAATAAATTTATTTATGACACAATGATGATGTAGTGATTACCATATTAATAAATATTTAAATAAATGATATTATAATATTAAAATAAATTTATTTTTAAGTTTTTTATGTCATAAAATAATTTTAGGGATTATTATGACTTTTTATCTTTGAATTAATGAAGTTTTTTTTGAAATAATAAAGTTGTTATGTATTTTTAAAAAGTCATGATATTAATAGTATAAAAATTGACATAAATGAGTTTTTAAAACAAATACTATTTTATTAAATAATATAATAGTCTTAAAAATATAATATTCGTCCAAATGAATTATATAATGTTTAAAATATCATTAATGAACAACTTTAGTTTCTATTGGAATTTTTTAGTAACTATATTAACCATATAGTATGAATATACAAGAAGACATGGTAAGAGTCAAATTAGGTAACTAAGGGTTAAAGCTAAAAGATAAGGTTAAATTTGTTACCTAGACTTGTTTAAAACCAATTGGTTGAGAGGTTTTCGACCCAAAATTATCTTATATTTGAAATAAATGACTTTGGGACCATTTTAAACCTAAAATTATTTTATAATAAAATAATATTTCAATACCTTCTTAAAGTGCCCATCCTCTCTCTTATAAAAGGGCATCACCTCTAACCCTTACTCAAACCTATAAATCCCCTTGGATCATCCAAAATCTACCCAAATAATCTCCCAACATCCATATATTCCTCCTATAAGCCTTACATTATGCAAAAGGTAATTCAATAAATCCTTTTATCTTAAATCAAAAGGAGTTACCCAATTTGAGGTAATGTCTTCCCTTAAGCTTATTTCATTCTCCAACCCACTAAACTCTATTTATTACATTATTCTATAAAAAAAATATTATATTAAATATTCTAGGATATTTTAATGATAAGGATTCTAACTAAACTTACATACACCTCCATCTAATAGATACAGACATGTTGTTTCTGTTTACGGAAAACTACTGCCTCACCAAATGATGATTTTTCGATTTTACCCGACCACATCTCATGGTGGGCATTATGATGGAAATGTATTTATATTTAATATATATTATATTCATATTTTCTCTGTGATTATTTATTTTTCATTTAAAACATGCCTTTATGGTTTCCATAATGGGTAAATATGATAATTTCATTTGAGGAAGAGCAGACTACTGCCCCCTCAAAGTGATATGACTCGTTCATAACATACATGAAACATATAAAGGATAGATTTACTGAACTTATGTAACATATATAAAATATTATATTATAATTTTATTATAATATACCTATGTATCATTTAGTTTTCATTTCTTTAAATATGAAAAATAAATGAAAGTAGCATTCATGCGTACATACGGCTTACCGTCTCTATAAACGGTGCATTTCATTTATTATCTCCAAATGTTATGTACTATTATAAATAATTATATATACTGGATATATATGATATATATGATATATACATCATTAATAATATTATGTAGATAATGTACTTTTGACCACATGGACAATTTGTAATTATAACAAGATCATTTTTGACTCAAGTACCAAATATCGACAAAACAACTGATATTAACTTAAATAATTATGTAATTTTTATAATGACGTAATAAGTGATATAAAAGGAATAATAAACTTGAAAAATGTTCTGAATCAAGCATAAATTAACTTTATTTTATTATTCTGGATGAACAAGGAATATACATGATGATTCAGACTCAAGGTAAGGGACTTCATCTCAATCTTCTTTCATTGAGGCATAGTTTGGTTTATACACTACATTATTTTATTAAATGTATAATTATAAACTTTTTAATTTAATTTAATTAATTTTTTTAAAAGGAATCTTTTGTTTTATGAATCATTTTATTAAACGACAAAGGGAAAGTTTCTTTTTAAGGTATGTGGTGACAACGACCTTTCCACCGCTGCGGGCATTATTTGATATTTGGATTCCTTAACAATCCGTAATGTTTTTAAAAGGAAAATAAATAAATAATACCCTTTTTATGTATAATGGTATTTAAAATGTTTTTTATAAAGCATTTATTATGTCAATATCTTGAAATTATATATTGTGATTGTAATGTGGAAATGTTATCATTATTTTATGCTTGTTTTATGTGTTATGATTATGTTATGGTTATTGGGCATTGTTTACCTATACGAGTGGTTCTATGATAAACCAAGGGTGGGTGAGCCTGAGATAACTCTCCAATTCATTGGGTAATGTGACATAGGTAAATTATAATGTTTCTCCTAATATATTTAGGAAATATACTGTGATGGGTATTCCAAAAGTAACTCCCTGTGTAGCTATAAAAGGTAAAATGTAAGTATGTTATGGATGAAACAAGTTACCTTTATGATTTATGATTTTTATGTGTTATTCATAAATCTTATTATTTCATGAGTTATGTTAATGATCTTATGTTATATGAGTGAAAAGTATTATTTCATTTATTTGTACGTATCCGTGGAATAATATTTTCTTTTCTTATTTTATAACCCTTACTGAGCTTTTGATGATCATCCCAAGTTTTTGAAATTTTTTTCATAGGGTATAAATAAGGGTAAGAGAAAGGAATAATTCAATAATATTTATATCAAGAAAATAATTCTTGTTTTATTTAATGAGTTTTATTTTTGTAAAAAAAATTGGATAGATTAGAAGTGTCTACTTTGTAATATTTGTGATGTAAAGTAATAGTTATGGACTAATTATCTAAAATTATAAACCTGAAAAGATCCTCAAGGTTGAATTATTTACTTAACTCAATATTATGTATTTTTTAAGGCCGAGGCCTTACACATACTTCACTGATAAAAAAGTATGTTGAGGGGTCACCCTCTATGATGAGAAACATATGCTGCACCAAACCCTCATAGGAATGGATCAAGGGAACACACTCAACCGATACTAGTTAAGAATTGATGAAAGAAGTGTATCTCTTACATAACATCATGTCATATTTTTGATTCTAAAATGAATGGAATCACTACATTATACATAAGAAAACTGTTATGGTTGTACTACTCAAGCGCCCACATCTGAGTCTGGAAAAAGCCTGACGAGTGCATGAGGCTCATCATCAGTCCAACAGTCTTAAACAAAAATACTTTTATATTTCACAGAAAAGGCCATGAATGGAAAAACATATCACACTATAGTGATCCTCATGAAAAAACACCTAGGATAGACTATTTACTTTCCTTAAAAATACACCTGGTGAAAAAGGCACATTTCAACATATAATGCATGAACAATGCTTCATGGTTCTGAATCATGAAGCCAAATTAAACACTCAATATTGGTCTCAAAACATCTTACTCAATATCAGGGTCATTATGCTAAAGATGGTTCATCATTCTGACACTATATGAAGAAAATACATTGGATGCTATATTCCACAACAATGATAATAATAATATTATTGGTTTCTTCATTGAACCAAGATATGAGTTGAAAAAATGTATTAATAATTGGTCTTAAAATGAATTTATGAATTTTAGGGTCATTCTAGAACTGAAGTCTCTTCAATATGATGCTTCATGAAGGATTTCTGATATAATTAATGTTTTAATAATAATAATAATAAAATTATTATAATCAAATTATTATAAATTTTTTTCATTTTGATAAGGGGATGGGGGCCACACACAAAATTCCCCCCCTATTCAAGTGAGACAACCCTGATCATTTTTTTCATTTAATTATCATTTTCAAGCACCCATGCATATAGGGTATTCAAGAACCCCATTTACACCACATTTACCTTATGATCTTGCAGGTACAAGTAGGCACCCCAACCTATTATCTCATCATCATTATTTTTATCAATAATAAAAATTATCATAACTCACATAATATCATTTAATAATAATAAATATGATGAGTTATTATTAATAAAAAAACAATAACAACACACCCACATGTCTTGAGTCATGGGAACTCTACCATCCATACCAACATCAATTGCCATCATTTTTGGTGGTCAGATTCCGGCTACTCATTGCTCGAAAACATAAATCACTACACCTCTATAGAGATCTACTCTATATGGATTGGAAACCATCAATACCTGATCCAAAGTCGGGTTCTTGTCATAATCATCATGCCTCTACCGCATATCCAAAATCCAAAATCCTAATTCGTGACTACGATATGTTGTGCCAAATAATGAAAACACCAAAATCATTACTATCACATATCATTGAATCAATGGTAAAAAATAATATAGAAAATGAATGCTTATAGAATAGAGAGAGAAAATAACGAAACATAAACATGAGAAACATACCTTGTTCAATGTTCATTTTGGCCTCAATTCATTTTCATAGGATGATTAATGAAGAGAAATAAGTAAACAAAAGAAATATCAATTCCAATACCATAAGAAGATAAATATATTACCTAAAAGAAATGATCGATCTAGGAATTAATTTGTTTGGAAATTAATTCATGTTCTTCATGGGTAAAGAAAATTGGGATAAACACACAAAACAAATGTCCTACCTCAATTTGAATTAATTTCTAATGAAGAATGATCACATGTCATTTTCATTGATGAAATCTATTGGAAACATTATCATTGACATTACTTATGGTACTTTGATCATCGATACATAATCCCAATGTTCTCAAACATTCCTGCATGCTCTCAACTCAATTATTAAGGTTATGAAACTAATCTAATAAATTAGTTATAGCGACATATTTATATAAGGAAATAGGTCACTTCACCAATAGAATAAAATAAATAAATAATTTTATTTTATTTTATTAATTATTCCATGATAACATTTTCACAAACACCTAATGCCTATAACATCTCAGGTTTTTGTAGTGGGTCAAATTGCTCTCCCATTTTGAATTTTTAGAGTTTGGTGGGTAGACCAACTATTTTCCCAACCAAAAGAACTCAATTATGAATTTTACTTGACCCAAGACCTTTTTTTATATGAGTCTTGATGCTTGGAAAGTTTTTTTGGGGTTTGGTTGGGTTTTGAATCCATCGGAGGTCAAAAAGACAAACTTTCTGAGGTATGTAGACTGAGGTATATGGTTTGGACAAATAGTGAGGCCTCCTAGTAGAAATCATTCTCCCTCCAAATTCACTAAACATGGTTTGGTACACCATGAGGGGGGGGGGCATGGACATGTATAAAACTATTTAGTTTTTAGATGAATGATTTTCATGTCCTATGAATAATTTGGGAAAATTGTGCACACACCACACTCTTAGTGCCACTTAACTAGTGGATACACACGAGCTTAGAATGGTTAGGCCAAACTGTGCAAGATAACCATGCAGGGATTGGATCCTAAGAATTCAAAGCCACATGTTTGGTGTGTGGTTAGAAAAAATGTGAAACCTAACCACGCGGTCCATTAAAATTGGAAAATTACAATTTCCCCATCTTTATATTAAAACCTTTTCCTCCTCCTTCCATTGTTGGTCACACAAACTAGGGAGCTCCTCCCTATTTTATTTTTATGCCTAGGGATTGGGCTACAAACTCTATTAGAAATACTTTTCATGACCCTTCTATGTTTTTGGATCCATATCAACATGGATTCAAATAATCTTACTTATATTATTATTTTTTCTCACCTTACGGACCGCTAAATCCATCTGATCTGATTTACCCTATTTTCATGGAGTTCATCTAAAAGAACTATTTCTTCCAAATTGGCTTGAGTTAGAGGCTATGATCAGACATAAAAGTGCATAAAAACATAATGTAGGTGGAGATTACCTTTATTTGTGATTTCATGAGTGTTTGTGGGAAACAAATTTATCACGTCGTTGGGTAGTCTGAGCGAGACACTATAAATTAGATGGTTTCCTTTAATTAATTAAATCGAAACCATTGGATATGCCTATGGGAATGCTCATCAATTATAAAAATGGTTGAGGCTTGGTGAGAGGATGGAACTTCAGAACATTTGGCTAGTGCATTGATTTATTTAAATTGATTTGTTCAATTTAATTATATTGAACTATTTATACAAATGAATTTATTAGGATGAGATCCATTGGATCGTAAAAATATTGGACCGAGGATTGATATGGATTTATACATCTGGACTGAGGTGATATGATCATAAGACTAGGCATAGACTAAGATATATATATTTAGGTGATTTTGATCTTAGGTTGGGTGACTTGGTCATCAGATGAGGTGAAAAGGTCATTAGGTTACCAGCATGTCCTGTGTGATTTTGGATAGTGTTGAATATAAAATTTGAGAAACATGGTTTCAGGAGCATGAGGTGTTATTTGGTGCCATTTAGGGACTAATTGGTGATTTACACTCACCTGTGTTATCCAATATGTGGTTTTGAGTCATGTGAACACAGTTGGACTAAGATTTTGAGGTGGTATTGACCACTTGTGTGGGTATAGTCTTTGGATAGAAACATATTAGGGAATTTGATGGAGTTTATTTCCATATAAATCCATGAGGGTGGTGAGTATCCATCAGATGATAGTGATGAGACTGTTTTTTGGAGGATGAGGCTCACCGAACTTGAGGTTGATGGGCTAAGATCATCTAGGAGGACAAGCATCGTCATTCCCCGGTGCGTCAACTATTAAGCCGGTGGTGTTATGACGTGGAGGATATGATTTTTTGTGCCTCAAGATTTTGGGATTCAATCCGAGGGGTGATTTTGATTAGGGATCTGATAGACCAGATCCTTATTACTTGGGTGTGCCTTTGGGACGTTGGTGACTTGACTTAGATATGAGGTGTCGGTTGGCACATTGTGCCAGGTTAATTTACAAGAGGTGAAACATGAGGGTTCACCTAGACTATTTTACAACATAGGATTCATTGGTCTATGAGCTTAGGAACCTCTCCTCTACAGTTATACCAGTTTTGGATGAAGAAGGAGAATTTATTCCTCATGGATATTGAGCATGAGTGGAGAAGATTTATTTTTGGTTGATATCCAGTTCCTATTTTCTTTATTTTTTTATGGACTTATTTAACAAAAAATTAAATATCGGCACACATTGGTGGTGATATAATGAGATTATTTCTCATACCCTACATGGGCCTTTAGGATTCATGAATATTTTATGGCCTCAAGATTCGGTAAAGGTTCGATCTCTTGAGATAAACCTTATTGTTATGCTATTTAGCATGGGATGGATGGCATGGGACCCTGAGGTTCCTGTTTTATCTAGAATTATCTTTTGTTTTATTTTTTATCAGTTAGGTCAGCCATTGGAGACCCTCCTATATATTTATATTTATGTCCTATCTTGTATGAATGTTTTTCTATAAATGGAATGTTAGTTTCTTTATAATTATTATTTATATAAATTTAGTTATGCTTCCACTATTGTATATTATTTATTGTTCTTCAACCATGGGTGGGTTACTAGTCTAAGTCATTATGGTCTTTCATTCCACTACTTTATATTTATACTGACCATTATTATATCATCACCAGAGGGTATTGTTTCCCCTATCACCCCTTTAAAAATTCCCTGCTAGTCGAAATCCTTTGGTGTACAAGGCGGGACACCTAATGCCAGTGGAAATTAGCCCAAAGCACTGTTTGGGTGGATAAATGGGCCAGGGTGCTAAAAAATGGTATCAGAGCTGTTCTGGACTGGGAATTAGTAGCTGTATTCAGCTGACTACTAACGATATCATGATTTTTACTTTTCTTGTTTGGTATTAATATTTTGGACATGGTAGACTGAGAATTAGAAATTTTTAGAACTTGTTTTAGAACTCATTTTTGGGTTCATGTAGCCCTATGCATGATTGAAAGTCCAAGTTTCCATGGGTGGGAATTTCTGTTCTATTTTTCTCATTTTGTAGTTGATACTATTTATATCTCAAGTGGTTCACTTTAATGTGAGTTGTTATTTTTTATGATATGTGACCCTTGGTGAGGTATGGAAAGGGAGAAATTGGGACCCTTGGTCTGGTATGAAAAGGGGGGAAAATTGGACCCTTGTACTTGTATGGAAAGGGGTGTTTTTTATGTTTATTTATGCTTTTTCTAAGCATATAGGATGTTCATATATTTATATGTTCCTGTGTTAAATTTATTGTGTTATGTGATACCTATATATATGTGGTCTTGGATATTATATGAGAAGAAATGGATGTTGATATGGGGTGATTTTGATCACCAGGCTGGACAATGAGGTCATTGGATTGAGGTGACATAGTTCATTAGGATGGGCGTGCCTCAAGGTATATGTGATACTTGGATCTGATATGGGTGGGTAAGGGGCCATGAGGCCAGATGTTATGAGACATGGTTACAATGGGGGAGGTTAAAGGTAGTGAGTTTACACTTTCTGTTACTTATTTACGTATCTACATTATATATATATAAATGTAAGGACCTCGAACCCAATTGACCAGAGATGATTCCTTATTTTATTATATTGAAATATAAACAAGGAAGAAACATCCTGAAGGGCTGAATAGTTTAGTAGTTTTGGAAAACTAGATAATTACATAATTTTTACATAACAACTTGAAAGGAAATACAATATATAAATTCCTTTGGAAACATACATAACTCCTAAATTATTCCTGCAAATCATTCATAATATACTCCTTCACATCTAGGGAAAAAAATAAAACATAAGAAAGTGGTGAGATCATATACTCAGTAATGGTGAGAAATACAATGTAATCATAAATAATAATTCATGGTGAATAACTAAAAGTACACATGCCATTAAAATATAATCTTGAGCATAAAATGGAAAGAATAATAGATAATTAAATAATTCCATAATAAAACATAACCATTGATATTATACTAGTCAAATAATCAAATGGAATATCAATTAATAGTTTCATGAAGAGGTAATGAATAATTAAGTACATAATAACCATAATTTTAAAGGCTCGTTCCAATACCATACATAAATGTGTAATAACCCAAACTTGTTTTTGTCATGAGACCTACCGATGCACCAAGTGGCTATAGAGGGCCCTTCCCAATGCTTACTAAGTCTAATTAATTACTCATATGAAATGTGTAAAACATAATCAACATATAAATTCAAATTTAATCTAATATATGAAATGTAATTAACTTTCCCCAATCAGTAAACATAAACACTAACCATTCAGAGTAATATGGTGAATGTTATTTAGATAACACATATATAGTCAAACTAATCATAAAACCTTAAATAAAATATGCTATATTATGTAATAAAATATTAATAACAAATAAAAATAAGAATCAAATTTAGTTTTTAAATATATTAAAATAATCTCATAAAATCATCGAGTAATTCTTGAGATAAATACTCTTTTACTTTTTAAAGAATAGTTCTTTTAGAAAAATCTTTGTATAAAATCAGAAGTGAAATAATATAGTTTTTTTATAATATAATGAGTGATTTTATAAAAATAATGGTGTCTTAAAATAGATTATATAGTTCACTTGAAAATAGGTAACAATTCAAGAAGTTCCCTTGAATCAGACATGTTTATCGGAAAGAATTTGAGAAAGATCCTTTTAAAGTATGTAACTACCCATAAAATAAAGAATGATTATAATTAGTACATATATATAGAATATTCACACATAATTTATTAGAATTTCATAATAATAATTAAGAATTGTTTTAGGGTAAATATAGAAAAAGAGTAACCCAAAAGAAAATGGAGGTTCAGGTAGAAACCCTTACCTTATGTCTGAATGTGTTATGCATTTGACCTTAACATCCTGGATAATAAAATTAATTAATTAATTAATTAATTAATTAATTAATAACCTTATATAATTTTTTTCTGATTTATTATAATTTTATTATGTTTATATATTCCTTTTTATAAGTTATAAGATACAATTTTATTACTCGAGAGCATTCGTTTCCTTGGTCTTTACAATTGGTATACTTGTATATAAGCATGGAAATTCATGGGGAATGTGTATAATTATCCAGAATTGAATTTATATGATATTAATATAAATATATAAGTGTAAATATTAATATATATCATTTGGTTATATGGTATGAGGATGAATAATTAGATAAGACATTTAGTGGTAATTATTTACATTATTACGACAGTTATTGATCATAACGAACTCATTTTGTTTTTTCACTTAGTATTATGTAAATATGTTACTTACAGAACATAAGAATGGATGTAATACATATATTATATTCTTTTTTAACCATAAAAATTCTTTAATTACTAGTATTTAAGGAGAAATTGATGAACGAAAATCGGTCATCCATAAAGGTTGTAAATTGGCACTTCACGGACGATGATTTTGTTTTTAAAATAAAAGAGAGAGCGAAAGAAGTTTATAGAAGGATATTACATTAACATTATATAATTATAGTATATATGTGATACTAGAATTATCATTATAATTTTAATATAGGAGGTGGGGATAGGATAAGAAAATAAAATATATTGAAATGAAATTAAAAGAAAAAGGAAGAGGTTTTACCTCTTGAATTATCCTCCTTGAGAACCTCCTTAGGGGAATAGGTTTTGGTATTTTGGTTAGAACAATATCTCCTTGACATAGGGAAATAACATTTAAGAGTATTTGGGTAGAAGTTTTACAATATTAAATGCTTAGAGGTTTGAGGAGAGGAGGGGGTGAGGGGTGGTATTTATAGTAGAGGAGAGGAGTGATTTCTGATTATTTTATTCATTATTTTATTATTTTTCTCAAGGTAAGAAATAATGTTGTTTCTTGTGAATACATATAGTAACATGTGCATGTGATTTGTAACCAAGGGTGATTAAATCATCTAAAAAACACTTATGAATCAATAAATCATGTATTTATCATTTATTGTAAATTATCATATTTTACTATTCACAAAATTCAAGTATTTTAGAAAAATACCAAAAATTCACCCTAACAATTTGCAACATTTAGAATTAAAAAATGAAATCCATTTTGTGAAAATAATTTTATAAATATGAGAAATTTATTTTTAATTAAATTCATCATTTACTTAAAAAATACAGTTTTTAAATTTATAACTGATTTTATAACACACTAAAAAATTAACTAAGGTCTCATAAAATTATCCTAAAATCACAATACAACAAAATATTAATTTATATATGCATATTTTGAAAATAATTTTACTTTTAAATCATTTTATAAATTATAAAATTGTAATTAAATATTTACGACTTACAAAAATACTAACACTTAAATATTAATTTTTAAATTATTCACTTAATTCATATATGATATAATTATATCATATCTTCATTTATAAGATGAATAAATTTTATTTATACATCCATGGGTTAGGTTACTATTCATTAGGCTGATTTACTATTTATAAGTGTCATTAATATTTCTAAGGTCAAGTTACTATTTCATTGTTATAAATTACTTAACCTCTAGAAATACCTATTATTTAATTAATTATTCATTTATAAAGTTTTTATTGTGTTCTATAAGTGATTTTATGTGATATATAATATATTAAATAATCACAGGAATGGAAATATCACATATATAATTTTGGGTCGTTACATTCTCTCCTCCTACAAAAATTTCTTCCACAAAATTTCCAAAATTACACCTTACAAAAAGATTTGGGTAGTTCTTCATCATAAATTCTTCAGGATACTATGTCGCCTCTTCAATTTTATGATTTTTACAAAGTACATTTACCATCCAATTATTTCGATTCCTCAACACTTGTTCTTTAGTGTCCAGAATCCAGACAGGCTCTTCATAGTAAGATAAGTCAGGTTCTAATTTGATACCTTCATAAGTGAGTACATCAGTTGGGTCTAGAATGTACTTCCTTAACAAAGAGATGTGGAACACATTGTGTACTTTAGAAAGGCTATATGGCTTCACTAAATAATAATCCACAACTCCAATTCTCTCTATAATTTCAAAAGGTCCAATGTACCTAGGGCTCAGTTTCCCTTTCTTCCCTACTCTAATAACACCCTTCCATGGAAGTACTTTCAAGAAAACATTATCTCCCACTTGAAATTAAAAATCCTTCCTTCGATTATCAGCATAGATATTTTTCTTAATTTTAGATTATTTAATATGGGTTTGAATATTATTTACCTTCAATGTTGTTTCCTATACAAGATCTGGGTCTACAAGATTCTTTTCAACAACTTCATCCCAACATGTTGGTTTACAACATCTCTTTCTGTATAAAGATTCATTTGGTTTCATTTGAATACTATAATGGAAACTATTTTTGTAGGAAAACTCTACCAAAGGTAAATAATAATCCCACATACCTTGAAAATAAAGTGAGCATGATATCAACATGTCTTATAAAGTTCGGATCATCCTTTCTGATGGCCAGTCAGTTTGAGGGTGACAAGAAGTACTCAAATGAAGCTTAGTATCCAAATACTTCTAAAGAATTTTCTAGAATTTTTATATAAATTGTGGATCATGATTAGACAAAATTGAAATAGGTTCTCCATTAATTCTTAAAACTTCATTAAAATAGATTCGTACCAGGAAATCTAGTGGAAAATCTTTCCATATAGTTAGGAAATGTGCAGATTTGGTAAGTCTATCATCAATAACCCATATTGAATCATTATTTCTTGGAGTTTTTGGTAATATGGTGAAAAAATCCATAGTAATGTCATCCCAATTCTATGTAGTAATAAAAATAGGTTACAAGACTCCTCTAGGATGTTTTCTTTTAGCATTCACCTATTGACTGACTAAACATCTTGATACATAATTAGAAATCCCCTTCATATTATCCCACCAAAAATATTCCTTTAAATCTATATAAATATTAGTAATACTAGGTTTTATAGATAAATTAAAGATATGGTAATCATATAATAAATCCCATTTTATCTTGGTGATAGAGGGAACACATAGCCTCCTCCCAAATTTCCAAATTCCTTCCTCATACATGAAGTATGATGACTTTACATCATTCACAGCATTAATTTTCTTTTTAATATTCTCATCATCAGAATGATAACTTTTAATCATTTCTAGTAAATATAGTTTGAAAACCATTTTAAAAGTAGTGATGCTTCCCCTCCCTTGATAATTTCCATATCTATCCTTACTATATCTATAAACATAGGATCCTTGTAAATCCTCATTTTGTGCATAACCCTATGATCCTTCCTACTCAATGCATATTCTACCTTATTCTCCTTCCCCAGGTGTTAGTGTATTAAACAATCATGATCCTTGAGCATCTTGAGCCATTGAATTTTACTTAGGCTTAGTTATTTCTTTTATAAGATATATTTCAACGTATTTTGATCCATATATATCTCACATCTTTCACTATATAGATAGTATCTATATATTTCTGAGAAAATTTTTCTATTTCTAACTCAAGATCATGATTTGGATAGTTCTTTTCATGAGTTTTAAATTCCTTGATGAATAGGAAATAACTCTTTCATTCTGTACAAGGTCACATCCAAGTCCTTTCTTTGATGCTTTACTATAAATCACAAATCCATCATTCCCTAATGGTAGAGTCAAGATCATAGAATTTACTAATATACTCTTGAATTCTTCAAAACATTATTCACATTCTTTTTTCCATACTAACTTAAACCCTTTACGTGTTATATTGGTTAACGGGTTATCTAACTGGGAAAAATTATGAACAAAACACCGATAATAACCTGTTAAACCAATAAAAATACATAACTCATCTATGTTTGTTGGTGTAGTCCATTCCTGAACTTCCTTTAACTTTATAGGATCAACTAATTCCATACTTAGAGACAAAAGGGTCAAGAAAAGAAACTTTTTTAATCCATAACTCACACTTACTAAACTTCCCATATAACTCATTTATTCTAAGAGTGTTCATAAAAATGTTCAAGTGATTCTCATAAAGTTCATAGCTTTTGGATTATTCCAAGATACCATCAATAAATACCAAAAAAAGTCATCAATATATTCCTTGAAAACTCTATTAATTAGATCCATGAAAATAGAGGGTGCATTAGTTATTTCAAAAGGCATTACTTTAAACTCATAATTCCAATACTTGATTTATAATGCTATATTTGGAATATATTCCTTCCTTACATGCAATAGATGATATCCAGATCTATGGTCAATCATAAAAAAATATTGGGATCCATTTAATTTATTAAATAAATCATCAATGAGAGGCAGGGGATACTTTTTCTTTATCGTAATATCATTGATATCCCTATAGTCAATACACATCCTAATAGACCCATATTTCTTATTAACAAAAATAATAGGATCTCCCCATAGAGAAACACTAGGTAGAATAATCCCATTACTACTCAACTCCTCTAGTTGTTTCTTCATCTCCACTAATTCCACTATTTCAATTCTATAAGGAGTCTTTGATATAGGCCTTGCACCATGAATTAAATCAATAGAAAACTCAATTTTCTAATCCATAGGATGTCCAAGTAAATCCTCTGGAAATACATCAACATATTCTTTCATAATAGGTACATAATAAATTTGAAGATTTATTTCCTCACTGATAGATATTTCATTCTCTTCCTCCCCAATAATTGAATTCAGTAGAGCTACTGGGGGTAGATATAGATAAGAATCAAATGGAGTGATTTTTCCCTAAAGATAAGGGAATCTACATTATTATTAGAAATTGTGACTTCCTTCTTCTTGAAATAGATTTTCACATCATAATTTGAAATCCAATACATACCAATTATTATATATAAATAAATCACAAGTATAATAATAAGTTCAGGAACTAAAGAATGTTTATGTGTCATAAAGGGGACTGATCGACACATTTTTATTGTAATTATACTTCCCTTAGAAGTTTTGACTGAAAAATCCTTTATTAAATCAAATTGGAAGTGTCTAATTTTCTTGGAAAACTAGGAATATATAAAAGAATGAAATGATCTAGAATCAAATAAATCATTGGCTAAGTTTTAAGAAATGATTAAAGTACCTACCACCACATCATTAGTAACTTCAACCTCAGCAGTTGCGATCACAAATCATAGCCTTTATCACTTGGACTTCTATGGGGAATGTTTCCTTAATTTATAGGACATTAATATTCATAATGTCTAATCTATTTAAAATTATAGAATTAAAAATTGGTAGATTCTTTCATTCCCTTACAATCATGGGCTTGACAGCCTTTTCTCAACACTTATAACAGACTCTTATTCCATTCAGGCAAGTACCAAGGTGTTTCTTCCCACAATTACTATAGGGTGGAAAGTAAACTCTTCCCTTTTTCCCCACTTCCTTATTTCCTTTTCCAGAGTGTTTAGAAACCCTCTTATTCTATGTATTTCCTTTAATGTAATAGGACACAGATAATTCCTTTTCTTTCTTGATAGCATATGAGACTATATCTTCATATAATGAGAAATTTTTCCAGATCAGTGCCAATTGGAGGAATGGTTTTAAACCATTAAATAAAAGATTAATCTTAGTCATTGGGTTATGTGTGTAGTCTAAAAATTTCCATGGTAATCTTGTGAAGTTAGCTTCATACTTTGAAACATTTTCATCCTCCTTTTTCTAGAGACTCAGAAAATTTCTTTCTATATCCGCTCGCTATTAACGAGGAAAGTATTTTTCTAAGAAAAATTCTTTAAATTATCTCCATTATATGTTTTTTATTTATTCCTCCTACTTCATGTTTTGAATCAATGAACACGATTGATACACATCTCTCAAAAGATGATAAATTGCTATAACAACCTTCTCCCTTTCATTACTTCCCAAAGTAAGAAATATCTTCTCTAAAGAACATATCCACTATTTATCTACAAATTGGTTTGTATTAACATTAAATAATAAAGGATGTTGTCACATAAAGTGTTATAAAATTTCTCCTTCATGTTGTGGATCAGGATGCTCCATACATGTAAGGTTATTGTTCATAACCTGAGTCAACTATCACAGTATAGTTATAAGTTTCTCAACACTTGTCATAGCTCCAGAAACCCCATCATTATCTTGAATAGGATAGAAATACCTACATGAGGTATGTGTGTTCATGTAGTTTCCATTACTTCCACTAGGAAAAATTTATAAATAATGGAACAAACTATACTAGGTTATGAATCCTAATTTATAATATCAATAATAGAAAAATACTTAACATGAATTGAAATTATATTCATAGTTATTCTCATAATCATAAACATGGATTCTTGGGAGACATATTTAATTTTAAATCCTAAATAATGGTTTGTAAATAAAATGTTTATTATCCTAATCATACCCCCAGGAGTGTCAAACCAAGTGCATAGTAAGGCCCGCTGTTTTGTTCTAGGTTACCCCAAGTCAAGCTCAAGACACCTTGTCAAAGTTATTACCCCTAGGTACATCTGTTACAGAACCACATCCATTTATAGTATCAAAAAAGGGATTTATTTCTAAGAAGATCCATATAATATATACCTTAAATTTTTTTTAGGATGTTCTTATATGATTATCCTCAAATTATATCTTAGTTTTTGTTCCTTAATCTACGTTTTAAAAATCTAATTTCAAAGGTTTCTACTAAAATTTCTCTGATACCAACTGTAAGGACCCCGAACCCAGTTTCCCAGAGTCGGTGCCTTATTTTATTGAATTAGCATATAAAAAAGGATAAATCATCCCAAAGGACTAAATAGTTTAGTAGTTTTGGAAAACTAGATACATGAATATGTTTTACATTATAACTTGAAAGGAAATACAATATATAAATTCTTGTGGAAACATTCACAACTCCTAGATTATCCCTTCAAGTCATTCAAAATACAGTTACTCGTATTCTGGGGAAAAATAATACATAATAAAGGGGTGAGATAAGATGCTCAGTAAGGGTAATAAATATATAATAATCATAAATAATAAGGCATGGTGATTAACTAAAAGTACAAATTCCATTAAAACATAATCTTGAGCATAAAATGGAAGGAATAAAAGATGACTAAATAATGTCATAATAAAACATAACCATGGATATCATACTAATAGAATAATCATTTATAATATAAATGACTAGTTTCATGATGAGGGAACTCATAATTCGAGACTTTATAACTATACTATCAAGGCCTCATCCTAGGACCATACATAAATGGGTAAAAACCCAAACTAGTTTGCCTCATGAGACCTACCGATACACTGAGGGGATATAGCAGGCCCCACCCAACACTTATTAAGTTTAATGAATTTATCATAAGAAACAAGTGAAACATAATCAACATATACATTCATATTGAAACTAACATATGAAATGCAATTAAATTTCCCCAATTAGTAAATATAAACACTAATTATTCAGAGTAATATAGTGAATAATATCAAGATAACATATCCATAGTCAAACTAATCATAAAAAAATTAAATAAAATATGGTATATTATATCATAAAATATTAATCCTAATTAAAAATAATAATCAAAACCATTGTTTAAATAGATGAAAATATACTTATAAAATCATCGAGTAATTCTTGAGAGATATACTCTTTTTTACTTTAAAAAGAAGAGTTATTTTGGAAAAATATTTATATAAAACAAAAAATGAACTAAGATAGTTTTTCATATTAAAATTAGTTATTTTATAAAAATAATGGTGGCTTAAAACATATTATAGAGTTCACTTGAAAATAGGCAAGAATTCAAGAAGTTCCCTTGAATCAGGCTTGTTTATCGGGAAGAATCTGAGAAAGATCCTTTTAAAGCATGTAAATCCCAATTAAATAAAGAATGATTATGATTGGAAAATATATATAGAAAATTAATAGATAATTTATGATAAGTACATAATAATAATTAATAATTTTATAGGGTTAAAGAGAGAAAAAGAGTAATCCGAAATAAAATGGAGGTTCTGGTAGAAACCCTCACCTTATGTACGAATGTGTTTTGCACTTGACCCTAACTTCATGCATAATCAAATTAATTAATTAATTAATTAAAAAACTTATATATATTTATTTTATTTAGTATAATTTTATTATGTTCATTTACGCCCTTTTTATGAGTTATAATATACAATTTTATTATTCTGGAGTGTTCATTTCCTTGGTCATTATGATCGGTATACTTGTATATGAGTATAGAAGTTCATGTAGAAGGGGTATAATTACCCAGAATTGAATTTATATGATATTAATGAACATAAATAAGTGTTAATGGTTATATGGTATGAGGTTTAATCATTATATAATACATTTAGTGATTATCATTTACATTATTACGATGATTATTGTTGACTAAATGGACCAAAGGCCTTCTTTTTTGTTTATTTTCTGATAACCCCCATTTCAAGGGATGAGGGGGAACCCTAACAAGGCCCATAGTCTTAGGTATACCATTTACCATAGTCTTAAAGACATTATAGGACCTGTAGGTCATAAGGAAATCATACAGACTATGACAACTTGAAATTGCTCCTCCCCAGTATCTGCATCGTGATCAGCTCTCCACCTTTGCATGACTATTCAGCAAGCATGTCCTTGTGCAGAGGTGCACAAGCACGGTACTGATGGAAATTTCCATAACCTATCATTCTTCCAAAGTCTGTTTAGACATGATCTGGTGAATTCACCCTAATCTTTCCTCCTTTTAAGTGGTTCCTTGTAGAATCTGTTTGTACAACTGCAAATGAGGTGGCCTTGAAGGCCTTGAGGTGGCCTGAGCGCCTTACTGACCTAAAGGCCTTAAGGACTCCAATACCAAACCCATATTTTGGGGTTTGTTCTATGGGAACTAGAAAAAACCATGGAATCTATGTCCTGAAGGCCCTATGGCACGAAATCCTTTGATTACCCAAAGGCCCTTGAGACCCGTAGGCCCAAACTGGTGGTCAAAGGCCCAAATCAGGTGAATAGTTCCGGCTGCCATAGTACCGAATAGTAATTTCTATAGTAACTAATACAGTACTAATACAGTACCTATAAATTCACCTCCACCCTATTTTGACCCTGGGTCTCAGGGATTCCAAGAAGGAACCCTTACCACTCAGGTATGGGCTCATTGGCTACGACTATTGTTGATTATAACAAACTCATTTTGTTTTATCATTTAGTATTATGTAAATATGTTACTTCTAGAATATAAGAAATGTTTTAATACATATATTATATTATTTTTTAACCATAAAAATGGTTTCATTACCATTATTTAAGGATAAGTTGAAGAACGAAAAGCCATCGTCCATGAAGGTTGTAAATTGATAGTTCACGAATGATGATTTCGTTTTGAAAATAAAAGAGATAGAGAGAGAGAGAAAGAAGTTTGAGGAAGGATATTCAATTAAAATGATATAATTATAGTATATATATTATACTAGAGTTATCATGATCATTTTTACATAGTAGGCGAGGATACGATAAGAAAAGAAACTAAATTGAAATGAAATTAAAAGAAAAAGGAAGAGGGCTTACCTCTTGAATTGTCCTCCTTGAGAACCTCCTTAGGGGAAGGGGTTTTGATCTTTTTGAAATAAGAATATCTACTAGATGTGTGGAGAGACCAGGGAATAATATTTGGGTATACTTTTTACAAGATTAAAGGCTTAGAGTTGTTAGGAGAGGAGGGGGTGAGGGGTGGTATTTATAGTGGAGAAGAATGGGAGATTTCTTACTATTTTATTCATTATTTTATTATTTTTCTCAAGATAAGAAATAATGTTGATTATTGTTACTAAATACAGCAATATATTAATGTGAGTTTGAACCAAGGGTTCTTTCATCATCCAAACATCACCTATGACTCAATAAATCATGTATTTATCATTTATCTTAAATTATCGTATTTTACTATTAACAAAATATTCAACTATTTTAAAAAATCCCAAAAAATCACCCTAACCATTTTTAAATATCTATAATTAAAAAATGAACTCCATTTTATGAAAATTATTTTCTAAATATGAGAAATTTAATTTTTGATTAAATTCAACATTTACTCGAAAAATATAGTTTTTAAAATTATAAATTATTTTATAACACTTTGGAAAATTAACTAAGGTCTCATAATATTATCCTAAAATAATGAGACAAAAAAATATTAAATTATGTATACATTTTATGATATTAAGTTTAATTTTAAATCATTTTATTAATTATAAAATTATAATTAAATATTTATGACTTACAAAAATAACAACACTTAAATATCAATTTTTTAAATATTAACTTAATTATACTATGATATAATTATATCATAAATTCATTGTAAGAACCTAGATCGTCATTTTAGGTATGGATCTCGATTTCAGGTGTCTTTGAGGAAAAGGAGAGAATTTGGAAATTTTATAAGTTCATGACCTATACTTAAAAGTACACGCGGTGTACCCAGTGACTATGTACAACCATGTCTTGGGTATGTAATGGACGAGACATGTCCGTGTGGGGTGACATGGTAGACCGCTAATGTCGTAGGCTAGTTGAGGAAAATACACAACATGTTCATTAATAGTACAAACAATATACCTTTTCTTTTATTTGATTAATCAGACTGGGGTCGTGTCTACTCTCCAGATTCATCTTATTCTGGCCTTGGTTCTTCCAAGAGTGACCAAGAGTGATGAATCTTCTCTAGGACACCATTTCTCCATCCAATGTCTGATTTGAACTCTGGTGGGTGAGTTTGAATCCCACCGGTAAATCCTTCATTCTTCTTGAATCTCCTTTCCTGATTTCTCCTCTATTTCGAGTTATTCGAGGTTGAAAGTTTTTAATGTTTTTGTCGATCTTCAAAATTCTAGGATGATTAAAGGGACGATGTTTGAGAGTGTTCATCATACAACATCAAGGTAGGTGGTTTGTTTCCTTTTGTTGTTTTTCTTTGAGTTTTATATGCCAAAGTACCGATTACCCATGATTCAGGTATTTCAGGTTAAGGAAATTGAACCTTGTTTTATCTGCCTTAGATTTATTACTGGATTAAGGGTTTATTGATGTGATATTATGTGTAATTTCATATTTAAGAAACACCCCATGGGTGGTTTTAATTGTTTGAATGATTAGGGCCATTTGGTCTAGGTTGCCTATGAGGCAGACCTTGTTTCCTTGCCTTGCTTGATAGGATGTAACTGATTTCATTTTTATGCTTGTTAAATGATTGTGATATGCATTGGAATTTTTTATCCATGTAGTAGTTGATATTACTTTGGGATTATTGATATCTTTTATGAATGATTTAATTGCACATGTCTGTGAGAACCTGGTGTAGTTAGACCACATGGGGAATTGATATTGAGTGATTCCCCAGAGTGTCTTTTATATTTCACGATACGAGACCACAAGGGGGATTGAAAGTGAGTGATCCCTTGGAGTGTCTATATTTTACATTATGAGACCATAGGGGGAATTGGTGTTGAGTAATTCCGTAGAGAGTCTATAGTTATTCAGGAAAGACCATAGGGGGAATTGATGGTGAGTGCTTCCTCAGAGAGCATTTTCCTTTTTATTGCATTACTTGGCCATAGGGGGTAGTCTATGTGAGCTACCTATAGGGTTAAGATAAATATTTAATTTTTGTGATGCGTCTTCCAAGACAGAAAACACACTTGAATTCGGTCCTATTAGGTAGTCTTCTAAGACACCTGTTGTGATACTTGATTAAATGATGAACATTAAATGCTAATGAATTTAAATGGAAACAGTATAATTTGGTTACTTTTTTGTACTCCTAGTTTCTTTACTGCATTTCCATTATTACCTGCTATATATACTCACTAACAGTTAGGCATAGATCTTATGGTGGTTGCCTACTGGGATTCATCTCACACCCTATTTGGGTCATCATTTTGGACCCAAATAGATTATATGGTTGTATGTATAGATAAGGGAAACATCCCTTCTTCCTCAGGTACTTGATTGTTATAGAGCTAGAGAGCATGAGACCAAGATGAGGCTTGCGATGCTGCTGGTGTAACGCCCCGGCCCCAGTTACCCAGAGTCGGTGCATTATTTTAATACATTGGCATGATTACAAGGAATCAAGTCCTGAAGGACCAATCAGTTTAACAGTCTTGGAAAAGATATTACATACATTAATATTTCATTACACTTTATAACATACAACACAACATAAATAATCCTTTATGAATTCCATTATTCCTTTAGCTTAACCCTGCATATCAATCACAATACAGTTCTTGGAATCTTAGGAAAAATAAATCATAGAAAGGGGTGAGCTCAAATGCTCAGTAAGGGTAAGAAATACAACGGAAGATAACATAAATATTAATCATGGTGAATAATTGAAACCAAATTCCTTTACCAATAATAAACATGAATAATTTTATGGCAGGAATATGAGATGAGTAAATAATGCCATAATAAAACATAATCATGGGTATTCTACTAGTCAAATGACCACATGAACCATTAATATTATTTTCATAATGAGGGAATGTATAATACCAAACAATAATTTCTATGTCAAGGCCTCATGCCAGGACTTATGGGCTAACTGTAACCAGACCCAAACCCAGAGAGCCTCTGTAACCGGACTCCACCCCAGAGACCTCTGTAACCGGACTCCAACCCAGAGAGCCTCTGTAACCGGACTCCATCCTGGAGAGCCTCTGTAACTGGACTCTAATCCAAAGGGCCTGCTATAACCGGACCCCAACCCGGAGGGATTACTTTTACCAGTCCCTAACCCGGAACATACTAGTCCAATACATTCATCATAATAAAAGGATGAAATATAACATAAACATTCGTATTAAAACTAGCATACGAAATGTAAATACTTTAACCATAAACCATGAATGGTATACAAATAGAACATCCATAGTCAAACATATCACAAAACCTTCAATACAATATGGTAGTTTTGTATCATAATAAATCAACTTTAAGCAAGTTTAAAATCCATAAAAGGATGTTGAAATAGATGAAAATGATTTGTAAAACTCTTTGAGAGAAATATCTCTTTTTCATGAAAACATTTAAAAGTCACACAATTTAAAAAGGTAGAAATTTAAATACATTTTTGAATCAAATTTTCCCATACCACTTTGAAACTTTTCAAAGGAATTAACATTTTAAAAATATTCATTTCCATATAAATAAATCCTTAAGACCCATTTTCAAAACATGAACATTAATGAGAACGATTTAGAAGAATAAATATTTAAAACATTTAAAATGAAGTTTTAGTAAAAATCCCCTTAAATAGAATCCATTTGAAAACTCTTTCACGAAACATGGACATGGATAATAAATATGTCCCAGTAGATACATATGTAAAAACAACCTCAGATAATAAAGATATTGTGAAATTAACCCTTACCTCATTGTAATCAATCAAGTCATATGAAAAATAGTCAATAACCACCAAATGAATCAAAGAATATCATGAATATAAAGAGAATAAGGATAATATATATCAAATGGCAGTTCAAAATACACCACATGCAATAAATAAGTGGTGAACAATTGAAATCTCCCGGAATTAAAAGTGAGATAAGAAACCCCTTACCTCGTGTCAGACTTGACCTGTTCGTTATTTAATATCCTAAATAATAAACTAAATTTAATTTATAATTGATTAAGTACCTTTTTCAAGTTTATTATTCCTTTTATATCACTTATTACCATGTTATAAACATTATTTAATCATTTAAGTTAATAACGTTCGTTTTGTCGATATTTGGAACTTGAGTAAAAAATGAACACCTTATAGTTACAAGTTGTTCACATGGTAAAATGTTCATTATATCCAGAATGATATTCATGATTTATATATCATATATATCATATATATCCAGTATATACATGTATTTATAACAGTACATATCATTTTGGGGTAAGAAATGAAATTCCCTGTTCATAGAGACGGTAAGCTGTACGTACGCATGAACGCTAATTTCATTTCTATTTATTATTTTAATGGAATTAAAATATAATGATACATAGTTATATTATAATTATAGTATAATATCATATATAATATCATTAACTCCATTCTTTATACATCCCACATATGGTATTAATGAGTCTTATCACTTTGAGGGCGCGGTAGTCCGCACTTCCTCAAATGAAATTATCACGTTTACCCATAATGGAAGTCATTAAGGTATTTTATAAAAGAAAAATATAGAGTAATGAAGAAAAAATAAACATAATATATATCATATATAAATATAGTTCCATCAGAATGGCCACCATGAGAGGCAGTAGAAGGTAATTGAACAATCATCGTTTCGTGAGGCGTTAGTTTTCCTTCCACAGAAACATTATTTTCTTCACCCATTAGATGGAAGTGTGGGTAAGTTTAGTTAGAATCCTTATCATAACAAAATCATAGTATATTTAGGATACTATTTTTTTATAAAATAAAGTAATAAAAAGAGTTTAGGGGTTGGAGAAGTAAAATAAAAGAAAAGAAGTTAAGATAAACTGTTACCTTTAATTTGGGTAACTTCCTTTGGTTGGAACCAAAAGGACTTATTGAAGTGCCTTCTGTATAAGGTAAGGCTTCTTGGAGGAAGAGTGGGATTTAGGGAGCTTAATTTGGTAGAGTTTTGATGAGAATAAAGGCTTGAGAGGTGTGAGGAATTGGTTAGAAGTGGTCTTCTTTTATAAGGGGGAGGAGGGGCTCTTTAGGAAAGTGTGAAAATATTATTTTATTATTTAATGATATTCGGTTTCTAAAGGTCCAAAAACCATCACGGTCAAAAATAAGACGACTCATGGTCGAAATAAAATCATCCAATAATAATTGGATATGTTTTGGATATTATTTTAATTTTTATAATCTAATTTATTTAAATCATTTATTAATGAGGTAACTACTGCATCATTATTGTGTCATAAATAATTTAATTTATTTGATATCTAAAAATTATAAAAAAAATAACATGATGTAGGAAATATTTTATATTTTCAATGAATATTTATAGTCAAATATATTACTTATATAACACCATATAAAAAATAATTACTAAAAGATTTTTTTATGTCAATTTTACCTTTACTTTAAATTAATTAATCTAAAGTACCATTATCATTTATAAGTGTCTCAATGGGGTCCCAAAATCGACCCAAGGATGCCCATGGTCGGCCATTACTTATCAAATAAGTCTAGGATATGTGTTAAGGTAATTTTGAATTATTAGAATATTCTTTTTACCTTGAATTACCCTATTTACCTTTAACTGCGGTAAATAAATGTCAAAAGTTACTATTCACCAAAAATTACTTTCATCTTATTGAACCACATTTTACTAAATGAGGATAACTGTGTTTCTCATATTTTTGAAATTAAACTCATAAAAGTGGTAAAATTAAGTTTTATGCAAATTTGCAAACACTCCTAGGAGGTGGGTAAAAGACGGTAAAAAGTTCAATAAAATTTTTATATATCTAAAATTATTATAAAACAACTCCAATAAATTATTTTGAAAATATATAGGTATTATTTATATATTTTGACCTAAAATAAATTTATATAAAATAAATAAATATTTAAATAAAAAGTCAGTTTTAACCAATAACTCAGTGTTTTTCACTATTCATCAAAAATTGATGTTTCTCCGAAAAATACCAAAAATTAAGCCTAAGATATATTTGATATTCAGAATTAAAAAATGATTTCTATTTTACCAAATTAAAAACATATAAGTTTCATTAATTAATTTAAAATTAATTCCCGTTGTCAAAATAAACAGCGTGTTTTTAAGCAACAATATCTATCAAAAGATTGACACTTGTTTATGTCCAATTTCAAAGTGAAATTAATTATAATGGCCTAAATTTTGTTAAATGATAAAAATATAATCTAATTATACTTAAAAACTAATTAAATTCATAATTTAACACTATAAATTCTTTTGATTAAAAAAGTTTTTTTAATTAAAATTTAGTTTTTTCACTATTTACCAAAATATGAAAGTTATCAGAAAAATATCAACAATTTATCAAAAATAAATTTTTATCTCCCTATTTTAAAGAAAAAGTTTATTTTGTCCAATTTAATACATAAAAGTATCAAATAATTGATTTAAAAAGGGTTCATCCTCAAAAGGCTGTAAAATTACATTTTCTGAAAAATACTTCCTTTATCTTAAAAATTGAATTTTTTGTTATATTCTGTCTAAGAAATACATAATATGGATGTTAAAGTTACATGGAGTATATAAAATTAAAAATGCAGTTAATACTATTCATAACCTCTTTTGAACGGCTAGATTGGTAAGTCGTGGTGCGCTTGAACTCGGTGTTGTGTGCAGTGAAAGTTATTGAATTACTTTGAAGAAATAACGTACTATGAAATTTTGGGGTGTTACATTCTTCCCTACTTTAATAAATAGCGTCCTCACAATTTGAAACTGTTCTTTGAAAATAGAAGGTTGAAAATATGAAATACATTTTTGGGAAAACCGACATTAGAAATTGGGTTAATAAAATTTAGTCTTAATAAGAGGAAAAGAGGAAGGAAAAAGTCACCCCCAAATTATGATCTTGATTAAGAGAACATTGGTGGAAATTAGAGACACATAATTGGAGGAAAAACGTAAATATTTATAAGGAGTAATTGATTTCATCAATTACAAACAATTATAGAATTGAGGGCCTCAAAGCCATCAATCTATGATGAATTAAAATATCATCGGTTCAAAAAAACATAAGGTATTAGGATAACAAAAATTTTAGTTTTAAGATCCCTTACTTAACGTTTAAGAATTAATTTTTTCATAGAATAAGAAAAGAAGAAAAAAAATTATATACTTGACAAGTAGAGTTCCATCCTTTAGCTAATTTCTACCACAAACTCATATTTCACTCTAAAAGATAACAAAACTTAAAAAATATATTCTATTTATCCTATTCATATAGGTTTCAAAAAATATGAATTTATAATTCACCTATCAGACCCTTTAAAAAAAGAAACTACATTATACAATATAGGGACTTCACATAGTCCAGTGGTATGTGAAAAATCCCAATCGCACTATGGTTGTGGGTTCGATTCCCGTAGCTTTTTCCAATGCAAGGGGTTGTCACATAGTCTACATGTTTTCCTTTTTATAAAAATCCAAAATAACCTTAACAATAGTATCTTAATACATTCCAACCTTTATAATTATGCAAAATAAATCTATCCAAACTCATAGTCCAAAATTTATAAGGAAGTTAAACACAATGAAGATCCTTTTTTTCCACATAATAACATGTGAACACTTTCATCATGTATTATTTTAAAACTTGGTAACACCCTGAATTACCATAAAACCTTATTGATTACATTCATGCTCCCTTATGCTTTATATAATACTGGATATATTCCTTATATCCAAAAATATTGAATATTCCAACAATGATGAAATAAAAAAACTATTAATCAGTTCCAAGGAAGTCAAGAATATCAAATATAATTTATCCAAATCAACCATCTCTTATTCCAAAATAACTACCTCAGTATCAGAACCATATTATGGTTTATATTTCTCTCAACCATATATTTTCGAAAAATTTAACCTGCAATTGATTCACTTTTCTTGGTTCGACACAATCTCAAGTCCTTAATGAAATAGTATTGAAACACAATACTTATATACTCTATAATTATTATAACATGAAAATCATTAATACAATACTCAAATGACACAATAATTTAATAACAACATAATAAATCTAATCATTCCTCTTCATCTTCTGTAGTATCATAACTTTAGTATTATCCAATAGCAACATTTGGGGTATACTCGGATGATTTGGACAATTATTCGCGTAGTGTCCTAACTCCTTGCAGATGAAGCATTATACATTGGAAACTTTTTTCTTACCCTTGAAATCACGTACTTGGTGTCCATTTTCTCCACACTTATAACAAACTCCCATTCCATTCAATCATTTTCCAAGGTGATTCTTTTCACAGCTATCACATATAGGAAAATCCTTCTTTTCCCTCTTCCCTTTATCTATCTTTCTCTCTTCTATCCTTTTCTTCTCTTGCTTCCCTTCAAAGCCATAGGACTGCGAAAATTATTTAATTATCTTATTAACAAATGATACTATTTCTTCATATGTTGAGAATACATAGCATACTATTTCTCTTCTAAATGTTGTCTTAATACCATGAAAGATATGATCCTTCTAACTCTTTGGATCATACGTATTGCTGGAGTTTACATTCCTTATACTGGGCGCCATTTCTATGCAATGGCATAAACTAGATTAGTTTATAAATCGAAATACATAATTCCAAAATTGTAAAACACTTAACATAAATTGAAAAGTTTATGGATATAATCCATAATCATAAACATGTTTTCTTTGAGGAAGTATATATTCATAAACCCTTCATAATGATTTTTAAAGAAAATGAGAATTATCCTAAGCATATACCCCAGGAGTGTCATAATCAAGAGTGCAACAAGGCCTATTTTCATGCACCAATTCCCGTTCGAGTCTAGCTCTAAGCGGTGTTTTTAGGTTTTACTCCTAGGTACATCTTTTCTATAGCTTCCTCTACCTACATGTATCTAGACAAGGATATATTTTATTGGAAAACTCACAAAATATCTACATCACTAAAATTATAGGAAGTTCTTCTATACTAATCCTCAAATTCTATCTTAGGACTATGTGTTCTAATCAGAGTTTATCTAAATATACTTTCCAAGGTTATTTCTAAACTTCCTCTGATACCAACTGTAACACCCCGACCCCAATTATCCAGAGTCAATGTATAATCTTAATGCATTGTCATGATTACAAGGAATCAAGTCTCGAAGGACCGATTAGTTTATTAGTCATGGAAAATAGATTACATACATGAATTTTACATTACAATTTATAACATACAACACAACATAAATAATCATTTATAAACGCCATTATTACTTTAGCTTAACCCCATATATCAATCACAATACACTTATTGGAATCCTAGAAAAAATAAAATATAGAAAGGGGTGAGATCAAATGCTTAATAAGGGTAAGAAATACGTCAGAAGATAACATAAATATTTAGAATGGTGAATAATTGAAACCAAATTCCTTTACAAATAATAAACATGAATACTTTTATAGAAGGAATATGAGTTGAGTAAATAATGCCATAATAAAACATAATCATGGGTGTTCTACTAGTCAAATGACCACATGAAGCATCAATATTATTTTCATAATGAGGGAATGTATAATACCATTCTTTAATTTCTATGTCAAGGCCTTGTTCCAGGACCTATGGGCTAACTGTAACCGAACCCAAACCCGAAGTGCCTCTGTAACCGGACTCCACCTCGGAGAGCCTTTGTAACTGGACTCCAACCAGGAGAGCCTCTGTAACTAGACTCCATCCCGGAGAGCCTCTGTAATCAGACTCCAACCCAGAGGGTCTGCTGTAACCGGACCCCAACTTAGAGGGCTTACTTTTACCTTTCCCCAACCCAGAACATACTAGTCCTATAAATTCATCATAAGAAAAGGTTGAAATATAACATAAACATTCATATTAAAACTAGAATACGAAATGTCAATACTTTAACCATAAACCATGAATGGTATATGAATAACACATCCATAGTCAAACATATCACAAAACATTAAATATAATATGGAAGTTTTGTATCATAATAAATCAACTTCAAACAAGTTTAAAATCCATCAAAGGATGTTGATATAGATTAAAATGAGTTGTAAAACTCTTTTAGGGAAATATCTCTTTTTCATGAAAACATTTAAAAGTCACAAAATTTAAAAAGGAAGACATTTAAAGACTTTTTTGAACCAAAGTTTCCCATACCACTTTGAAACTTTTCAAAGTAATTAAAATTTTAAAAATATTCATGTTTATATAAATAAATCCTTAAAAACCATTTTGAAAACATGGATATTAATGAGAATGATTTAGAAGTATAAATATTTAGAACATTTAGAATAATGTTTTAGTAAAAATTACCTTAAAAAGAATCCCTTTGAAAACTCTTTTATGAAACATGGACATGGATAATAAATATGTCCCAATATATACTTATGTAAAAATAACCTCGGATAAAAAAGAGATTGTGAAATTAACCCTTACCTCATTGTAATGAATCAAGTTGTATGAACAATATTCAATAACCACCAAATTAATCATATAATACCATGAATATAAAGATAATCATGATAATATATATCAAATGACAGTACAAAATACACCACATGAAATAAATAAGTGGTGAACAATGGAAATCTCACAGAATTAAAAGTGAGATAAGAAACCCCTTACCTCGTGTCCGACTTGACCCTTTCATTCTTTATTATCCTGAATAATAAACTAAAGTTAATTTCTACTTGCTTAAGAACCTTTATCAAGTTTATTATTACTTTTATATCACTTATTACCATGTTATAAACATTATGTAATCATTTAATTTAATAATGTTCATTTTGTCGATATTTGGCACTTGAGTCAAAAATGAACACCTTATAGTTACAAGTTGTTCACATGGTCAAATTTTCATTATATATATAATTATATTAATGATTTAGATATAATATATATCATATATATACAGTATATACATGTATTTATAATAGTACATATCATTTTGGGGTAATAAATGAAATGCACCGTTCATGGAGACGGTAAGCCGTACGTACGCATGAATGCTACTTTCATTTATATTTCTTATTTTGATGGAATTAAAACATAATGATACATAGGTATATTATAATTACAGTATAATTTCATATATAATATCATTAACTCGATCCTTTATACGTCTCACATATGGTATTAATGAGTCATATCACTTTGAGGGGGTGGTAGTCCACACTTCCTCAAATGAAATTATTGCGTTTACCCATAATGGAAACCATTAAGGTATACTATAAAATAAAAATACAGAAAAATGAAGAAAACATAAACATAATATATATCATATATAAATATAGTGCCATCATAATATCCCCCATGAGAGGCGGTAGGAGGTAATTGAACAATCATCGTTTCGCGAGGCGTTAGTTTTCCATCCACAAAAACATTATGTTCTTCACCCATTAGATGAAGGTGTGTGTAAGTGTAGTTCGAATAATTCTAATAAAAATATCCTAGTATATTTATGATACTAGTTTTGTTATAAAAGAAATGAATAAAAAGAGTTTAGGGGTTGGAGAAATAAAATAAAAGAAAATAAGTTAAGAGAAACTATTACCTTTAATTTGGGTAACTTATTTTGGTTTGAACCAAAAGGGCTTCTTGAAGTTCCTTATGCATAAGGTAAGGATTATAGGAGTAGGAGAGGTATTTTGGGAGCTTAATTTTTCAATGTTTGGATGAGCCTAAAATCTTGAGAGGTGTGAGGAATTGGTTAGAAGTGGTCTTTTTTATAAGGGGGAGGAGGGGCTCTTTAGGAAAGTGTGAAAATATTATTTTATTATATAATGATATTCGGTTTCTAAAAGTCCAAAAATCATAAGGGCCAAAGATAAGATGACTCATGGTCGTAAGAAAATCTTCCAATAATAATTGGACATGTTTTGGATATTATTTTAATATTTATAATCTAATTTATTTAAATAATTTATTAATGAGGTAAATACTGCATCATTATTGTGTCATAAATAATTTAATTTATTCGATGTTTAAAAATTATGAAAAAATAACACGATGTAAGAAATATTTTTATATTTACACTGAATATTTATAATAAAAAATATTACTTATATAACACCATATAAAAATTAATTACTAAAAGATTTTTGTTTATGTCAATTTTGCCTTTACTTTAAATTAATTAATCTAAAGTATCATTATCATTCATAAGTGGCTCAATGGGGTCCCAAAATAGATCCAAGGATGCCCATAGTCCTCCATTACTCATAAAATAATGTTAGAACACGTGTTAAGGTAATTTTGAATTATTACAATATTCTTTTTACCTTGAATTACCCTATTTACCTTTAACCGCGGTAAATAAAAGTCAAAAGTTTCTATTCAAAAAAAATTATTTTCATCTTATTGAACCAAATTTTAATTACTGAGGTTAACCGTGTTTCTCGGATTTTTGAAATTCAACTCACAAAAGTGGTAAAATTAAGTTTTATGCAAATTTGCAAATACTCCTAGGAGGTGGGTAAAAGATGGTAAAAAGTTCAATAAAAAATTTTATATATCTAAACTTATTATAAAATGACTCCAATGAATTATTTTGAATATATATAGGTATTATGTATCTATTTTGACCTAAAATAAATTTAAATAATATAAATAATTATTTAAATAAAAAGTTTGTTTTAACCAATAACTTAGTGTTTTTCACTATTCATCAAAAATTGATGTTTCTCAGAAAAATACCAAACATTCAGCCTCAGTTATATTTGATATTCATAATTCAAAAATTATGTATATTTTACCAAATTTAAAACATATAAGTTTCATTAATTAATTTAAAATTAATTCCTACAGTCAGAATAAACAGCGTGTTTTTAGGCAACAATATCTATCAAAAGATTGACACTTGTTTATGTCTAATTTCAAAGTAAAATTAATTATAACAGCCTAAATTGTATTAAATGATAAAAATATAATCTAATTATTCTTAAAAACCAATAAAATTCATAATTTAACACTATAAATTATTTCAATTAAAAAATTTGTTTTTAATTAAAATTTAGTATTTTTCACTATTTACCAAAATATGAAAGTTATCAATAAAATACCAAAAATTTATCAAAACTAAATTTTTATCTCTCGATTCTAAAGAAGAAGTTTATTTTGTCAAATTCAATATATAAAAGTGTCAAATATTTTAATTTAAAAAGGGTTCGTCCTCAAAAGGTGGTAAAATTGCATTTTCTGAAAAATACTTCCTTTATCTAAAAAATTTAATTTGTTCTTATATTATGTCTAAGAAACACATAATATTGATGTTAAAATTATATGGAGTATATAAAATTAAAAATGCAATTAATACTATTCATAACCTCTTTTGAACGGCTAGATTGGTAATTCGTGGTGTGCTTGAACTCGGTCTTGCGTGTAGTGCAAGTTATTGAATTACTTTGAAGAAATAATGTACTATGAAATCTTGGGGTGTTACATTATTTCCTACTTCAATAAATTGCATCCTCGCAATTTGAAATTGTTCTTCGAAAATAGAAGGTTGAAAATAGAAAATACCTTTGTGGGAAAAGCCACATCAGAAATTGGGTTAATAAAATTTAGTCCTAATAAGAGGAAAGGGGGACTGAAAAAGTCACCACCAAATTATGATCTCGATTAAGAGAAAATTGGTAAAAAGTAGAGACACATAATTGGAGAAAAAATGTAAATATTTATAGGGAGTGATTGAGGTCATCAGTCACAAACAATTGTATAATTGAGGGCCACAAAGACATCAATCTATGATGATTTAAAATATCATCGGTTCAACAAAACATAAGGTATTTGGATAACACATTTTTAGTTTTAAGATCCCTTACATAAAGTTTAAGAATTAATTTCTTAATAGAATAAGAGAAGATTAAAAAAAATTTATATACTTGACAAGTAGAGTTCCATCCTTTATCTAATTTCTACCACAAACTCATATTTCACTCTAAAAGATAATAGAACTTAAAAAAATATATTCTATTTATCCTATTCGTATAGGGTTCAAAAAATATGAATTTATAATTCACCTATCAGGACCTTTTAAAAAAGAAACTACATTATACAATATAAGGACTTCACGTAGTCCTATGGTAGGTGATAAATCTCAATCGCACTATAGTTGTGGGTTTGATTCCCGCAGCTTTATCCGACGCGACATGTTGTCACACGGTCTACGTGTTGTCCTTTTTATAAAAATCCAAAAATAACCTTAACAATAGTTTCTTAATCCATTCCAACCTCTAGACTTATCCAAAATAAATCTATCCAAACTCACAGTCCAAAATTTATAAGGAAGTTAAACACAATGAAGATCCTTTTTTCCACATAATAACATGTGAACACATTCATCATGTATTATTTTAAAACTTGGTAACACCCTGAATTACCATAAAACCTTATTGATTACATTAATACTCCATTATCCTTTATATAATACTAGATATATTTCTTATATAAAAAAATATTGAATATTCCAACAATGATGAAATAAACAAACTATTAATCAGTTCCAAGGAAGTCAAGAATATCCAATATAATTTATCCAAATCAACCATCTCTTATTCCAAAATCACTACCTTGGTATCAAAACCATATTATGGTTTATCTTTCTCTCAACCATATATTTTCCAAAAATTTAACCTGCAATTGAGTCACTTTTCTTGGTTCCACACAATCTCAAGTCCTTAATGAAATAGTACTGCAGCACAATCCTTATATACTCTATAATTATTATAACATGTATATCATTAATACAATACTCAAATGACATAATAATTTAATAAAAACGTAATAAATCTAATCATTCTTCTTCATCTTCAGTAGTATGATAACTTTATTATTATCCAATAGCATCATTTGGGGTATACTCGGATGATTTGGACATTGATTTGCATAGTGTCCCAACTCATTGCATATGAAGCATTGTACATTGGAAACTTTTTTCTTACCTTTTCAATCAAGTACTTTGTGTCCATTTTCTCCACACTTTTAACAAACTCCCATTGCCTTCAAGCATTTTCCAAGGTGATTATTTCCACAGTTTTTACATACAGTAAAATCCTTATTTTCCCTCTTCCCTTTATCCATCTTTCTATCTTCCATCCTTTTCTTCTCTTGCTTCCCTTCAAAGCCATAGGATTGAGATAATTCTTTACTTATCTTATTAACACATGATACTATTTATTCATATGTTGAGAATACATAGGAGACTATTTACCTTCTAAATGTTGGCTTAATACCATGAAAGATATGATCTTTCTTACTCTTTGGATCATACGTATTGCTGGTGTTCACATTCCTTCTACTGGGTGCAATTTCTATACAATGGCATAAACTGGATTAGTTTACGAATTGAAATACATAATTCCAAACTTGTAAAACACTTAACATAAATTGAACAGTGTATGGATATAATCCATAATCATAAAAATGTTTTCTTTGAGGAAGTATATACTCATAAAACCTTCATAATGATTTGTAGAGAAAATGAGAATTATCCTAAGCATATTCCCCAGGAGTGTCGTAACCAAGAGTGAAACAAGGCCTGTTGTCATGCACCAGTTCCCGTTCGAGTCTAGCTCATAGCGGTGTTTTTGGATTTTACCCCTAGGTACATTGGTTCCAGAGCCGCCTCTAGATGCTCGTATGCAGATAGGGATGTATTTTCTTGGAAAACTCACAAAATCTCTACATCACCAAAATTATAAGAAGTTCTTCTATACTAATCCTCAAATTTTATCTTAGGGATATGTGTTCTAATCAGAGTTTATCTAAATCTAGTTTCCAAGGTTATTTCTAAACTTCATCTGATACCAACTGTAATGCCCTGACCCCAGTTACCCAGAGTCGGTGCATTATTTTAATACATTGTCATGATTAGTAGGAATCAAGTCCTGAAGGACCGATCAGTTTAGCAGTCTTGGAAAATAGATTACATACATGAACGTTACATTACAATTTATAACATACAACACAACATAAATAATCTTTTATGAACGCCATTATTCCCTTAGCTTAACCCTGAATATCAATCACAATACATTTATTGGAATCCTGGGAAAAATAAAACATAGAAAGGGGTGAGCTCAAACGCTCAGTAAGGGTAAGAAATAGAGCGGAAGATAATATAAATATTAAGCATGGTGAATAATTCAAACCACATGCCTTTACCAATAATAAAAATGATTACTTTTATGGCAGGAATATGAGCTGATTAAATAATTCCACAATAAAACATAATAATGGGTGTTCTAATAGTCGAATGACCACATGACCCATCAATATTATTTTCATAATGAGGGAATGTATAATACCAGACTTTAATTTCTGTGTCAAGGCCTCATGCCAGGACCTATGGGCTAACTGTAACCGGACCCAAACCCGGAGAGCCTCTTTAACCGGACTCCACCCCGGAGAGCCTCTGTAATTGGACTCCAACCTAGAGAGCCTCTGTAACCGGACTCCATCATGGGGAGCCTCTGTAAGCAGAATCCAACCCGAAGGGTCTGCTGTAACTGGACCCCAACCCGGAGGGCTTACTTTTACCTTTCCCTAACCCAGAACATACTAGTCCAATACATTCATCATAAGAAGGTTGAAATATTACATAAACATTCATATTTAAACTAGCATACGAAATTTCAATACTTTAACCATAAACCATGAATGGTATACGAATAACACATCCATATTCAAACATATCACAAAACATTCAATACAATATGGAAGTTTTGTATCATAATAAATCAACTTCAAACAAGTTTAAAATACATCCAAGGATGTTGAGATAGATGAAAATGATTTGTAAAACGCTTTGAGAGAAATATCTTTTTTCATTAAAACATTTAAAAGCCACACAATTTAAAAAAAAAGACATTTAAAGACATTTTTGAATCAAAGTTTTCCATACCACTTTTAAGCTTTTCAAAGGAATTAACATTTTAAAAATATTCATGTCCATATAAATAAAACCTTAAAAACCATTTTGAAAGCATGAACATTAATGAGAACGATTTAGAAGAATAAATATTTAAAACATTTAGAATGATGTTTTAGTAAAAAGTCCCTTAAAAAGAATCCATTTGAAAAATCTTTTACAAAACATGGACATGGATAATAAATATGTCCCAGTAGATACTTATGTAAAAACAACCTCGGATGATAAAGAGATTGTGAAATTAACCCTTACCTCATTGTAATCAATCAATTTATATGATCAAAAGTCAATAAACACCAAATTAATCATAGAATATCATGAATATAAATAGAATCTTGATAATATATATCAAATGGAAGTACAAAATACACCACATGCAATAAATAAGTGGTGAAGAATAAAAATATCACGGAATTAAAAGTGAGATAAGAAACCCCTTACCTCATGTCCAACTTGACCCGTTCATTATTTAATATCCTGAATAATAAACTAAAGTTAATTTATACTTGTCTAAGAACCTTTTTCAAGTTTATTATTCTTTTATATCACTTATTACCATGTTATAAACATTATGTAATCATTTAAGTTAATAACGTTCATTTTGTCAATATTTGGCACTTGAGTCAGAAATGAACACCTTATAGTTACAAGTTGTTCACATGGTCAAATTTTCATTATATCCAGAATGATATTCATGATTTAGATATCATATATATCATATATATCCAATATATACATGTATTTATAACAGTACATATCATTTTGGGGTAAGAAATGAAATCCACCGTTCATGGAGACGGTAAGCCGTACGTACGCATGAACAATAATTTCATTTCTATTTCTTATTTTAATGGATTGAAAACATAATGATACATAGGTATATTATAATTCCAGTATAATATCATATATAATATCATTGACTCCATCCTTTATATGTCCCACATATGGTATTAACGAGTCATATCACTTTGAGGGGGCGGTAGTCCGCACTTCCTCAAATGAAATTATCGCGTTTACCCATAATTTAAATCATTAAAATATGATATAAAAGAAAAATAAGAATCATGAAGAAAAAATAAACATAATATATATCATATATAAATATAGTTTCGTCATAATGACCACCATGAGAGGTGGTAGGAGGTAACTGAATAATCATCGTTTCGTGAGGCGTTAGTTTGCCATCCACAAAAACATTATGTTCTTCACCCATTAGATGGAGGTGTGTGTAAGTGTAGTTTTAATACTTCTCATAAAAACAACCTAGTATATTGGGGATACTGGTTTTGTTATAAAATAAAGGAATAAAAAGAGTTTAGGGGTTGGAGAAGTAAAATAAAAGAAAAGATGTTAAGAGAAACTATTACCTTTAATTTGGGTAACTTCCTATGGTTTGAACCAAAAGGACTTATTGAAGTGCCTTCTTCCTAAGTTAAGGATTTTAGGAGGAGGAGAGGGATGTAGGTAGATTAATATTTTAGATTTTTGACATTCCTAAAGGCTTGAGAGGTGTGAGGAATTGATTAGAAGTGGTCTCCTTTTATAAGGGGGAGGAGGGGCTCTTTAGGAATGTGTGAAAATATTATTTTATTATATATTGATATTCAATTTATAAAGGTCCAAAAATCATCAGGGTGAAATATAAGATTACTTATGGTCTAAATAAAATCATCCAATAAGAATTGGACATGTTTTGGATATTAATTTAGTATTTATAATATAATTTATTTAAATCATTTATCAATGAGGTAAATACTGCATTATTATTGTGTCATAAATAATTTAATTTATTCAATGTCTAAAAATTATAAAATAAACAACATGATGTAGGAAATATTTTTATCTTTCCAAAGAATATTTATACTCAAAAATATTACTTATATAACACCATATAAAAATTAATTACTAAAGGATTTTTGTTTTTGTCAATTTTTCCTTTACTTTAAATTAATTAATCTAAAGTGTCATTATCATTCATAAGTGGCTCCATGGGGTCCAAAAATAGACCCAAGGATGAACATGGTCTTCCATTACTCATAAAATAAGTTTAGGAAATGTGTTAAGGTAATTTTGAATTATTATAATATTCTTTTTACCTTGAATTACCCTATTTACCTTTAACCGCTGTAAATAAAAGTCAAAAGTTACTATTCACCAAAAATTATTTTCATCTTATTGAACTACATTTTAATTACTGAGGTTAACCATGTTTCCCATATTTTTTAAATTCAAATCATAGATGTGGTAAAATTATTTTTTATGCAAATTTGCAAATACTCCTAGGAGGTGGGTAAAAGACAGTAAAAAGTTCAATAAAATTTTTATATATCTAAACTTATTATAAAATGACTCCAATGAATTATTTTGAACACATATAGGTATTAGGCATCTAATTTTAACTAAAATAAATTTAAATAAAATAAATAATTATTTAAATAAAAAGTATGTTTTAACCAATAACTCAGTATTTTTCACTATTCATCAAAAATTGATGTTTCTTAGAAAAATACCAAAAATTCAGCCTAACATATATTTGATATTTAGAATTAAAAAATTATTTCTATTTTAAAAAATTCAAAACATATAAGTTTCATTAATTAATTTAAAATTAATTCCTGTTGTCAAAATAAAAAGCGTGTTTTTAAGCAACAATATCTATCAAAAGATTGACACTTGTTTATTTCCAATTTCAAAGTGAAATTAATTATAATGGCCTAAATTGTATTAAATGATAAAAATATAATCTAATTTTACTTCAAAACCAATCAAATTCATAATTTAAAACTATAAATTATTTCGATTAAAAAAGTTGTTTTTAATTAAAATTTAGTATTTTTCACTATTTACCAAAATGTAAAAGTTATCTGAAAAATACCAAAAATTTATCAAAACTAAATTTTTATCCACCAATTATAAATAATAAGGTTATTTTGTCAAATTTAATACATAAAAGTGTCAAATATTGGATTTAAAAAGGGTTTGTCCTCAAAAGGCGGTAAAATTGAATTTTCTGAAAAATACTTCCTTTATCAAAAAAATTGAATTTGTTCTTATATTATGTATAAGAAACAAATATTATAGATGTTAAAATTATATGGAGTATATAAAATTCAAAATGCAGTTAATACTATTCATAACCTCTTTTGAACGGCTAGATTGGTAAGTCGTGGTGCGCTTGAACTCGGTGTTGCGTGTAGTGAAAGTTATTGAATTAATTTGAAGAAATAACGTACTATGAAATATTGGGGTGTGAGAGCTGGAGTTTAATTTTTTATTTTGTAATTTGGTTTAGTACTGTATTTCTAGCATTGTGAATTTTTTGGCTATTTTCCAAGACATATGTGACATGCATCATATATATATGTGCTCCAGTTATTTATTTACTTTCAGGCTTCCACTGTTTACTTATTGTATGTTATTATTTATTCCAATACTATTTATCATTTTTTATTCCGCTGTGTATGCTCTTCCAATGAAGGCATAGTTTCCCCACTATCACATGCATGACCCTTGCTGCTAGTCAGCTACCTCTGGTGTTCAAGGAAATGCGTTTGAGGCTATGTGAACAACTGGGTATGGGGCACCTTTGGAAAGCACCCGAAACTAGGATGCTACATTCATTTATAAGATTCCTAAATTTTATTTATACATCCATGGTTTAGGTTACTATTCATTTGGATGGTTTACTATTCATAAGTTTCATATTACTATTCCTAAGGTCAAGTTACTATTTCATCGGTCTAGGTTCCTTAACTTCTATAAATCCCTATTATTTCATTAATTATTCATTTATAAAGTTTGTATTGTGTTATATAAGTGATTTTATGTGATCTATTCTATATGACATAAAAACCGAAAAGGAAATATCACTGATAGAATTATGGGTCATTACATAAATATTTTAACTGGTATGTCTGATACTATATTAGTATTAAGTGGGATTCCACCTAGACAGGCTCCAATGGAGTGTCAAGAAGGTGATGATTTGGTGTCATAAGATCATGCACTGTTTGAGACCCATGAAGGTTTGGACAAGGCCTAGAAGGGTCAGGAAGATCATGAGACACAAGAAAATGCTCAGTCTTAGACTCCAGTACATGCAGGACAATAGATAGATTTGACATCTTTTACGATATGTCTTAATGAAAATCTCAGAGTGAGTCTGGTATGTTTCATCCATGGAAGTGATAGTGGAGCTTAGGGAGAAGATCCTTCTATGGTGTATCTAACCCAGGAGTTCCAGTCATATCACCCACAACTATTTCATTGTGAGGGAAGACCAGAGGTGGTTGAGAACTGGATCAAGTTAATGTATATGAACTTAGAGTAGCTTGAGACAACCCCAGGATGGAGGGTGAAGATGGAGACATTTATTCTCAGAGGACTAGCTAAGCACTGATGGGATTCATAGGTTCATGTAGTAATACATGAGGGGCTACCCTAGAAACACTTTGAGGCAAGTTTCTTTGATCATTTCTTCCCATAGACACTGAAGTTGGAGAGATCTAGGGATTTCTTAAGCCTACATCAAGATGATATTTCTGTCATGGACTATTTATCGATGTTCAAAGATTTTTCAAATTACCCATAAGAAATAGTGGGTGATAACAACTCAGAGTGCGGATTTTTGAGGATGGTTTATGACACACCATCAGGGTGCAGGTAAAAATCTTCAGATCATCCTCATTATTGGAGGTGGTAATGCGAGCACTTGTAGCCGAGGGAAATATTATGGACCAGTATTAATTAAGATGGGTGATGGCGTCATGTTTTTTCAGTGGTGATTCTTTGGATACTAAGAAATGAGGCTGAGAGGAGTTCTAATAGGGAATTAAGGCCAAGGATTCCAGAAGACCACCTTGTAGTTGGTCTTCAATGGTGTGATTACATTATGATATATGGGACATTTCTAGACTCAGTGTGAGTGGACTCCAAAGGAGTGTCAGGAATATAGATAAGTCAGACATATCAAGAGGTTCTGTATGAAGATTTCTTAGATAGTCTGTAGTTAGGGACCTGGACAAACTATGAGTTCTAATATGAAACCAGAAGTGGTATCAGGTGATATTATCCGAGTTTCAGCTACATGAAGAGTTCATGCTAGAGACACTAGGACTCAACAGTGGGGTCAGTGGATGGTGGTTGTTGCAGCACCACTGGGGGTCCAAGCTTTTGGAAGTCAAGCGTTAGGCCAGGTGAATTCCATAGAGCTATCAGGTGCTGAGCAAGCTAGTGATCTATTTACTATTAAAGGTAGTCCATGGGTGTATCCATGTCTCTTTTATTTTATTTTGACATGTAATTTTTATAGGTATGCATGTTTTGGGTGCATGATGTGAATGAGATGTATCTATGGAATAATAAGATACTGGTTGGTAGGTTGGCATTGGTTCAAATTCAATGTATATGTATATATGAGTTGTGTGGCATCGAGATCATTTGTGAACTTCATTAGGTTCATGGATTTTGAGGTGCAATGGAATCTTGAAATCAGTGAGATGAAAGACTCGTTGATGTCTGAGGCACTGTGATTGATTTTGGGAATTTGATGAGATGCGGGACCTTATAGGTTCCATGTGAGACATGGGATTGATGTGGGCACTGTTGTGGTGCAGGATTATAATGGGTGTTGGGTATGACATAAGAGCACCTGATGAGGTGCAGGAGTGATGATCCATTATGAGAGGACTTTGAGTCTAGGGAAGGTAGATAGTCTATCAGTTTTTATTGAGTTTTAGGCCGGGATGTGACTGAGGTAGGTAACTCCTAAGGTGGAGAGCCCTTGAGGTAGTTGACCTATACCTTTTATACTGGGGTAGTCTGGGTTAATTTTAAGTAGATGAGTATGTTTGGTACTATCTTATATTTTTGCTTTATATCTTGATGATGATCTATGTTGAGGTAAGAATATTTTAACATACTTATTTTTTGGAGAAGGTATAATTCCTCACCCATTCTGATTTTTTAGAGTTTGGGGGTAGAAAAAAATATTTTCTTGATAAAAAAACTCAATATTGGATTTTACATAACCGAAGACATTGTTTTTAGACAAGTTTTGATACTTGGGAAGTGTCTTGGGGGATTTAGTTGGGTTTCAGGTCCATTAGAGGCTAGAAACCCTAAATTTCCAAGCTACATAGAGTAAGGCGTATAGTTTGGACAAACCATGTGGCCTCATAGTAGAAAAAATGCACCCTCCAAATATACTGAGCACAATATTGTAAACCATATAAGATGGGTGTACATATTTGTGTGAACTTCTATAGTTTTTAGTATAAGAATTCACATGGATAACCATGCACATGCTGCATGCTTAGTGCCACTTAACCAATGGCTACACATGGGCTCAACACGGTTTGACCAAACTATGCAAGTTATCCATGTGGGGATTGGATCCTAAGAATGAGGATCCACATAGTTTGTAAAAATTCAGAAAAATCATGAGAGATAACCATGCGTCCCATTAAAATTGGGAAATTATTATTTTTACCCTTCTTCTATTAAACACTTTTCCTCCTCCTTTTTCCTCTGTTGTTCACACATAGTAGGGATCTCCTCCCTCTTTTCTTTTTTTGCCTAGGTATTGAGATACAATCTTTGTCTAGAATCTATTTTGTGATCCATCTATGGTGTTGTATTTGTATCAGTAAGGCTTTTAACCCTCTTTCTTTTATTCTTCTTTTCTCCTGCCTTACAAACCACAAAATCCGTGTGAGTTGATTTACCCTATTTTCAAGGTGTTCAATTAAAACTCTTATTTCTTCCGAATGATATTCATTTAAAGTCTAAGATTGGGTGTGAAAGTGTCTAACAACATGAGGTAGGTGGTGATTAACTTTTCTTGTGATTTTGTGAGTGTTTTGGGGGTATGGGTTTTAGCGTGTAATTGAGTAGTCCAACCGAGATCTTGTAAATCAAATGGATTCCATTAATTAATTAAACTGAAACTATTGGAGATGAATATGAGAATGATCCTCAATTATATAAATTTTTGAGTCTTGGTGAGAGGATTTACCATGGTAATATTAGGTCGAGGCATTTATTTGTTCAATTAAATATATTAAACTATTTATATATATTAATTTCTTGGGATGAGATCCATGGGATCATATCAGGCTCGGCTTAAGGATTGAGATGGGGGTGGACATATGGATTGAGTAGATATGATTTTCAGGTTGGGAATGGTATGAGATATATACATTTGGGATATGATGATCATATTCTAGTTTAATTGATCATTGGATGAGGCAATGAGGTCATTAGGTTACGATCATAACCTGTGTGATTTTGGATATTGTTGAATATCAGATTTGAGCTACATCGTCGCAAGGGAACGAGGTGTTGGTTTGTGTGGATTAGGGACTAATTGGTGATTTTTTCTTACCTATGTTGTCCAATGCACTGTTTAAAGTCATGTTCACATAGTTTTACTTAGATGTTGAGGTGGTATTGACCAATCATGTGGGTATAGTCCTCTAATAGATGTGAATTAAGGAATTTTATTGAGGTGAAAATTGCAGAAATCCATGGGGATGGTGAGGATCCATCAAATGATAGTAATAAGTGTTGTTATTAATATTTTCATGACTTATTATATACTCCCTTTACTGATTTTATATGAAATGCGCATAATTTGTGTGAAATATTAATGTTTAAATATTAAATATAATTTTAGAGCACTATTTGAATTCATCTAGATTCAAGTCTATTTAATGTTATAATAATAAATTTCACCATAATTATCCAAATTGTGTGGTTATTGTCTATTTGGATTCCTTATTAAATTTTACACATATCATTATAAGGAATCATTGTCCAATTCTATCATTTGAAGGGTCATATGGACCACACAAGAAGGCCCACAGAATCCGTGAAGAAACTGGAGCATCCATGAAGATTGAATTATTGAGATAAAAAAAGAAGTAAAAATTCATTAATTATCCTCAAACATTCGGATAACAATTCAAGGAGTCATGAATAAAAATTTAAAGTCCCAAATACAAAAACAAGGGGCCCAAAGGAATCTTTTAAGTCCAACCCACCATTTTGGATGGGAATTAAAATCAAGACATTATTCCTGTATTTTATCCTGATTTAATCATCAAATAATTCTGGTATTTTTCATTGGGAAATATAATCTATGGGAGGAAAACTTGTTAGAATAAATTATTTTTATTTCACGACATATTCCTATTCAAAAATCCATTCACATTTCAGCCCTCGAAAAAGCATGGATAGAAATGGACCATTTAACATTTTTTATTAAAACCACCATAACTTTGGCTACAGAAGTCCAATGGCCTCCAAATTTTGAGTAATTATATTAAAAATAAATATATAAAACTTTTAAGAATAGATAATCTCTATATTTATCTATTTGGATGTCCAAACTGGCAATGAAAGTGGAGGGGCAATTTGAAATGAAAAATGTCCACCTCCTTGGGCTATAAATACAACCCCCTCTTCTCCTTACATGTGTTTGGAATTTCAGAAGAGAGGAGAATATATTTTCATGACCAAATAATTTCAAAAGGCTTTTTAGGACCTAACATAATCATGTTTTTACTTGATAGACCTTTCCTCTTCTCTTTGTTTTCATTTAATTTTGTGTTCTTCTTTGTTGTAATCTTGTAAGTCTTTGTTTTTGTGATTCAATTTAATGAATGTTTCTTATTATTAATATATTATTATCATCCAAGTTCTATTAAATAATATTAATGGTCTTAAAATAGTTTAAATATAGTTTAATTCCTTTCCCTTCTTTTTCTTTATCATTCAGTCTAAATTCTGTATTTAATTCCCTTCATCGTTTGTGTGTTTGTTTGATGAACCACTCTTTTCTTATCCCTTTATTTTTATTTTCTTCTTAATTTATCATTATAATAATTATAACCAGATTAATAATAATTTAAATGGATGAGTAAATATCTCATTGGGGTGAGTTATAATTTAGGGATGTTAGGTGATTGATATCTTTTTCTCGATGAGTATTCTTTGAATTAAAATTGTGTATATTGGACATAAAATGTTATGGATTAATGACTCGTTTTGTTTAACGAGTGGTTTACATGGATTATTGGAACCATAAATACACTACCATAAACAAGATATGATTAATATTAGAACCCTATGTTAAGTTAAGGATTTTATTAAAGCCTTAACACTTTGGAATTCCAATCAACATCAACTTGTGACATGGGTGTTAATTTTATACAATATAAAGAAAATCTCAAGGATATCACAAGCTTAACTAACTAATTATGAACTCACCCTAATATTTAGCAAATTTAAAAAAAACACCAATCATTAATCACTTCATTTAATCTCTACAAACAAACCCCCCAATCAAAATACAATCAACTAAAAACAATCGACTATTAAAAAGTATCATTACTGAGGATTCGACCTAAGTGCTACTATACACATTAGAATAGCATTGGAACTTTGAACGGTCGATAGGTAGAAATCAGCTGCACTTTAAAATGGAACTGTTTTGTGGTATGGTGAAATTTATTAGTCATTAGTTTCTGGTTATTGTAAAAAAAGAAATTAAAAAAAAAGAAAAAAACACAAAGAAAACCCCGCCTTGTCATAAAAATCATAAATGAATGAACACAAAGAAAAACCCGCCTTCTCATAAAAATCATAAATGAATGAACACAAAGAAAAAAAATCTTCCTCTTTTGTCCAAAATATTTATGAATTCCCCATAGCCTCTTAAACAATCCCTCAGATTTTTTTGACCCTGAAATTGAGTGAACACTTTGCCAACATATGCGGAACATTAGGGATAATCAAATAATTCAAGAACTAGTCATTGTTTGACCAATTGAATTAAAAATGGAAAATCCTTGGGAAAAAATGATTAAAGAACTTGATTCCCCTGATATGAATTACCAACCCCTTGGTATTCAATATCCAATTATAGAGGCTGACTTCGAAATCAAATCAAGTTTGATTCATATTCTTCCTTATTTCCATGGTCTAGCCGGTGAGGATCCACATCTCCACCTTAAAGAGTTATAAGTGGTGTGATCTACCATGAATCATCAAGGGGTTTTTGAGGAACAAATAAAACTCCGATCATTCCCTTTCTCCCTAGATAATAATGAAAAGTTATGTATCTACTACCTTCCTCCTGGTTCCATAACCACATGAAATGACATGAAGTGACTTTTCTTAGAAAAATTATTTCCTACTTCTCGTACCACTTTTATCCAAAAGTAAATAAGTGGTATTCGTCAATTCCCAAATTAATCACTCCATGAGTAATGATATAGGTTCAAAAATATTTTTTCAACCTTCCCACACCACCAAATGCTTGACCAACTCTTGATCCAATAATTCTATGAGGGGTTATTGGATATGGAGATAACCCTCATTGATGCTGCAAGTGGCATCAATCTTGTTGATAAAACTCTTGCAGCTGCAAGAGATCTCATAATCAACATGGATGAAAACCTACAACAATTCCATACTCTAGAACATGCTCTAGTAAAACAATTCCAAGACAATAAATCCATAGAGCCGAGAAAGATGACTGAGTGGATGAGTGAACTTACAGGTCTTGTGTGACAACTAGCTGTGGCATCCAAAGCCCCAACCTCATCTTCTCCACAATATCTTTTCCCTAGACCTATCAAGAAATTTGGAATCTATAGCTCCCCATATCATCCAACTAAAACATGTCAACAAATTCAAGAGGATCAATCTGATTCAACTGGACCAATGGATCTCAATGCAGCATATGCTCAGCAGAACCACAACCATCAACAATCAGGTTAGTTTGTTAGAAATTTCAACAACCCCATTATGATCCCTTATCTTCTACATATAACCCTAAAATGAGATATGGGAATCCCATTTCTCATCCCCCTCAACACCCTCATCAAAACCCACACCAATTCCAATATGGTCAAGGTGTTCGTAACTTCCAACAACCTTATCCTTTTATTCCTCAACCTCAAAGGATCAATCCTCCTCTTTCTCCTCCTAGATTCCACTGTCCTAGTGAGCCTTCCCAATTCCCAAACCAATACAATCACTTTCCCAAGAACCAAAATCAAGGTATTCCCAATTTGGGACAATCCACTTCTTTCAAGAAACCAAGGGAAAGTGCAGTGGAAGATCTTGCCTCATTCACCCGTTCTAGCCTTAAAAACATTGAAACCCAAATTGGTTAACTTGCAGCCCACCTAAGCCAGAAACAACAATCAAATTCTTCACAACTCCCAGCTCAACCATTAACCAACCCCAAGGGTAATGTATGTGAAATTTCACTTATATCAGGATAGAAAATTTCTATGCCTCATGATGAGACCTCCCACTCCTCTTTAAATGTTGACTTGGAAAATAAAAAGAAAAAGAAACTTGAAAAGGAATATAAATCCATTCCCTAGCCTCCTTCCATTCCACTTAGAAACCAAATTCCTTTTCCTCAATCCATTTCTCAGCCAAAGAAGTCCTTTGAACACAATCATGAGATGCTCGACATGTTTAGACGTGTTGAAGTCAACATTCCTTTCTTAGATTCCATAAAAAAATCCCTATGTATGCCAAGTTTCTTAAGGAATTGTGCACCCACAAGAGGAAACTTAGGACCTTTGAAAATGTTTCCAACCAATAGTCTATTCCCATAAAGTGGAAAGATCCCGGGACCTTTACAGTTCCATTCCAAATTAGAAGTTCCAACTTTGATGATGCACTCATAGACCTAGGAGCCTCAATTAATGTCATTACTGAATACATCTTATCCAACCTTGGTCTAGTTCCTTTGCACCAAACATGTTTTTTCATTAAGTTATCCAATTAAAGCACATCCAGTCCTGAGGGAATAATCTAGGATGTCCTTGTTCGTGTCAATGATCTTATATTCCCAGCTGATTTCAATGTCCTTGACATGGAAGGTGTGATGACCTCTTATAGATCTCCACTAATTCTAGGAATACAATTACTCATGATTGCAAGAACCAAGATTGATTTCCATTCAAGCATCTTATCCATGGAATTTTGTGACCAACTGGTCAAGTTCAACATTTTCCAAGCCATGCGATACCCATCTAAGGATCACTCTGGATTCTCAATCCAAGATTTTGAGGAAACTTCTGAGAATAAATTGAACCCCATTCCATCATTTTCATCATGTTATAATGAGAAAGGATCTTGGAAAATCTGCACCATGATTAACCATGTTATAAATGGTGATGTTTATGTTGACCTCTCATTCATAAACTCCATCAATCTAGAAGAACTTGAAAACTCTCTTGAATCCCACATCAACTCTGATCTCTACTACTCCACCTTGGACAGTATTAAGGAAAATGAATCTGAAGCAACTAAAATAACTTCCTCCATTCTTGAGTTGTCTAGACCAAAAATGAAAGATGAGACTGATCTGAAACCTCTTCCTAAACACCTGAAATATGCATCCCTTTTCCATGATCACTCTTATCATGTCATTATATCTACTTCAATTACTGAAACTGAGGAGTCCAAACTTTTTCTGGTGTTAGAGGAAAAAAAGGCCTTAGGTTGGACCTTATGTGACATACCAGGAATAAACCCTTCCCTTTTCATGCATCACATCCATATTAAGGAATCATCCAAACCAATTAGACAAACACAAAGAAGACTCAATCCACTCATACTTGAGGTAGTTAGGGAAGAGATCACCAAGATTCTTCAAGATGGTATTATCTACCCAATTTCTAATAGTTAATGGGTTATTCCAATTCAAGTTATACCTAAGAAGGGTGGGATAACCGTTGTAAAAAATGAACATGGGGAGGTAGTCACAACTTGAGTGAAGAAAAAATGGAGTGTGTGCATTGATTAACAAAAAATTAATGTTGAAACATGAAAAGATCACTACCCTATTCCATTCCTTGATCAAATGATAGAATGATTAGCCGTAAAGTCACATTATTACTTTCTTGATGGATACAATGGCTAATTCCAAAACCCACTCGCACATCAAGACCAATAAAAGACTACTTTCACATGCCCCTTTAGAATATATGCATATAGGAGAATGCCTTTTGGCCTTTGTAATACTCTTACAACATTCCAGATGTGTATAATGAGTATCTTTTCTGAATTCATTGAACACTGCATGGAAGTATTCATGGATGAATTTAGCATTTATGGTGAGTCATTTGAATCGTGCTTGCATTCAATCTCACTAGTCCTTCAAAAGTGTGTCAAGTGTAACCTTGTGCTAAATTTTGAAAAAAATTACTTCATGGTTTCAAATGTAATTGTTCTAGGGAACATAGTTTCAAAAGAGGGTATTTAAGTTGATCCTGCCAAAATTGAAGTGATCTAATCACTTCATGAACCCACTTATGTTCGAGACATCCGTTCAATCCTTGGTCATTCCGAATTTTATCAGAGATTCATCCATAAATTCAGTTGGATATCCCTCCCACTCACTCGGTTTCCCCAAAATGATGTCACTTTCCATTTCTATGAGGTTTGAAAGAGATCCTTTATTGAACTCATAATTGATTTACATCTGCCCCGATAATCCAACCCCCAGATTGGTCTTTACCTTATGAGTTGATGCGTGATGCTTTTGATAGAGCCGTTGGGGATATTCTAGGTCAAAGAAGAGAAAAAATTCATCATTTCATCTATTATGCCTAAAAAAATTTGGATGAAACTCAATCTCACTACACTGTGAATGAAAAGAAACTTTTAGCAGTGGGTTTTTCCTTAGATAAATTCCAACCCTATCTCTTAGGTTCCAAAATCATCATCTTCACAGACCATTCTACTATAAAGTTCTTACTCAAGAAAAGTGATTTCAAACTGAGGTTAATAAGATGAATCCTAATTCTACAAGAGTTTGACCTTGAAATCAAAGATAGACAGGGAAAAGAAACTCCTATGTCTGATCACCTGAGTTGAATTTCTAATTCTTCTCATTCAAAAATCATTGATTCTGAATTCCCCAATGAGAAACTTTCATCTCTCACTCCAATATTACCATGGTATTCCCCAACTGTAAACTACTTGGTTTCTAGTATTTTTCTTGAATTTTTTTAAAATGAACAAAAAATTAAGTTGAAAAGTGATTCAAAATATTATGTTTTGGGAAGAAAATAAACTTTGGAAAACTAGGGCAGACATGGTAATTGGGAGATGTGTTGATGAAGATGAACATTCCTCCATCTTAGAATTCTGTCACTCACTTCCTGAATTTGGCCAATTTATATGACAAAAAACCTCCTAAAATGTCCTAGACTCTAGATTCTTTTGGCCTTTACTCTTCAAGGACTCACATGAGTTCAATTAACCATTTCCCACTTGCCAAAATTTTGGCACAATTTCAAAGATAAATGAAATGCCCCCAAAGCCTTTAATTTTATGTGAGATCTTCAATGTTTGGGGCATCAATTTCATGGGACCATTTCCCCCTTCCAATGGATTCTCATACATACTTATTGTGGTTGATTATATTTCTAGGTGAGTTGCGGCCAAACCAACTAGAAAGGATGATTCATATACTATTAGTGAGTTCTTAGAGACACACATCTTCTAGTAATTTTTCACACCACGTGCCTTGATAAGTGACTTAGGAACCCATTTTTGTAATAAAACCATGTAATATCTTTTAAAAAATAATGTTGTTGTACATAAAAATTCAACTGCATATCACCCCAAAACAAATGGAATGGAAGAAATTTCTAATAGAGAAGTGAAAAGAGTGCTTGAGAGAATTATAAAACCCACCATAAAAGACAGGCCTGAGAGACTTGGTGACACACTTTGGGCTTATCAAACTACCTATTAAACACCCATTTGGATGTCTCCTTTTAGGATAGTTTTTGGAAAAACATGTCATTTACCAGTTTAAATCCAACATAAGTCTTTTTGGGTTGTGAAAACCTATAATTTTGATTGTGAAAAATCTGGTGAAGAAAGATTGTTGTAATTAGATGAACTGGAGGAGCTTCAACTTGATTCCTATGAGAAATCCAATATGTAAAAAGAAAAATATAAGGTACTACATGATAAACACATCCTTAGAATGGTATTTCATGAAGGTGAAAAGGTAATTCTCCTCAATTCTTGATTTTGGCTTCACCTAGGTAAGCTCAATTCTCATTGGGAAGGTCCTTTTGTTATTACTAATTTTTACCCATTTAGTGCAGTTCCATTCAAAGACCCCTCTTCAAAAAGGACATTCAAATTTAATGGAAATAGGCTGAATCATCACCATGAGAGGACACACAATCCTAGAACCACATCGACTTCAATCGAATCTCCAAATTTTACAGTTGACCCACCACTGGATGGAGATGGAAACCCACCAAATCCAAACCAGGGGCACCAGTTTCTCTTTAAATATTCTTCTCCCTCTCTCTATCTCTCTATTTATTCTTCTTCATCCCTCATTCTCATTTTTAAACACTTTCCTCATCACACTTATTATTTAATCTTCCTCTTTTTTATGGGTGTGTCTTTATTAAAAACTAAAGAAACCTAAAAAAACTAAAAAATAAAAATAAAAATAATTTAAAAACAATATGAAAAATAAAGAGTCATGATTTCTCAACTTACAATTTTAAAATTTTTTCCAACCATTTTGGGGATTCAAAAGACATGGTTTTCTCTCAAAAACTTTTGTGGTTTCTTCATAAATTTTGATAAAGAATATTATTTCAAAACCAAAAAATTTTGAATGCTCAATTTTTTTATTTGTAAAATGTCTTTCCCCACCTGTGAGGAACAAAATTTTATTTCATGACAAGGCTCTTTATGGCCATATTTTCAAAATGTGTGTTTTATCCCCTATATGTGAATCTTGATATTGTGGGCCTTTGAGCTAAATTTCCAACTTTGGTGTGCATTAATATGATAGAGGCATTTTATGAACCTCATGAGAATCACAATAGAAAAATATCCTCACACTGCCTTACATTAATCCTCCTTTTGAAAGCCCCCTCTAGCCTATGAAAACCTTTTCTTTGATAGCCACATTACAAGACCAATACCTTATCCCTCCCAATATCAACATGGAATTTCTTTGCATAATTTTTTTAAATTTAAGTGTGGTGGGAATGGATTTCATTTTCGGTACCCTTTTTTTTGATTTTCACCATGTTATCATATGATTGAGGGAAATAATCAATTTAAGTGTGGGGGAGAGGTTATCCTTCAGTGGGGTTTGGGAATTTATATATGTTTTTCTTGTATTAATGATATTGAAAAGTTTTCAAAAAACAAATAAAAAAAATAAAATAAAAATAATTAATTAAAATAAGAATGGGTTGTGTCTTGGGTGGGTCAAATATAACTCTTCATCAACCTTTGATCTTATTATAACTATTACTATTAGTGTCGTGAGGAGATCCAACATGGGTTGGGATATGAGTTTGAGATCTATTTCAGGTTCAATTTTTGAAAAATGCAAAAAAACACTTATGTCATTGGGAGAAGTTTTTTGGTTTGTAAATATTTTATATTCTCATCCACTTCAAATTTTCTTCTTATTTTGTGTCTTATTCCACATTTTCATTCCCTCGTAAATATGTTTTTCCATTTCCTTTCATGTCTCATTTCAAAAAAAGTGCATTTCTTTTTCCATTTGGTGTTTTACCCCCTTTTTCCTATTTTTGGATATCATATTCCTACCATCCCATAGGCACATAAAAACCTCTAAAAATACCTCTTGATTTTTTAGCACTTTAGGATAGGGAGTGGAAGCTGAGATCTATTTCAAACTCTAAGATTTTCACTTTTGATTGGTGAATGAGTGAAGCTCCATAAATTAATTTTATCATCCTGAGAAAAGTATGTTTTGTGTGCCACCATTTTCCATTTCTAAAATTGAGAACGAGAAAAGAGTTGTTTTTGGAATATTTTTCCTGTAACAATTTTTGGTGGACTTCAATATGGATGAGTGAAATTTTCAAAACCTCCCCTGATTGGGGAAAAAAATATTAATATTTTTTGGTGAGTGAAAATGATTTTGTCATGTTTTTATATTTGTTTCACATGAGGACATGAACAAGAATAAGTGTGGGGGAGTTGATGTTATTAATATTTTCATGACTTATTATATACTCACTTTACTTATTTTATATGAAATGTGAATAATTTGTGTAAAATATTAATGTCTAAATATTAAATATAATTTTAGAGCACTATTTGAATTCATCTAGATTCAAGTCTAATTAATATTTTAATAATAACATTCACCCTAATTATCCAAATTGTTTGGTTCTTGTATTTTAGGATTCCTTATTTAATTTTCCACATATCATTAGAAGGAATAATTGGCCAATTATACCATTTGAAGGGTCATATGTACCACATAAGAAGGCCCAAAGAATTTATGAAGAAACTAGACCATCCATGAAGATTGAATTATTGAGATCAATCTAGAAGTGAAAATTCATTCATTCTCTTAAAACATTCAGATAACAATTCAATGAGTCACGAATAAAAATTTGAAGTCCCAAATCCAAAAAATTGGCCCAAATTAAGATTTGAAGTCCATCCCACCATTCTGGTTTAGAATTTAAATCAGGGCACTATTTCTGCATTTTCTCCTGATTTAATCATAAAATAAGGCTGGTATTTTTTAGTGTTAAAGATAAGATATGGTCGGAAAACTTTTTAGAATAAATTATTTTTATTTTAAGGCATAATCCTATTAAAAAATCCATTCACATTTCAACCATAAAAAAATCATGGATAGAAATGGACAGTTTAACATTAATTATTAAAACCGCCATAACTTTGTCTATAGAAGTACAATGGATGCCAAATTTTGAGGGATGATATTAAACATAAATATATAGAACTTTTAAGAATATATCATCTTTAGATTCAATAGTTGGGATGGAAAAATTGGTGATGCAAGTGGAGGGGCAGATTTGGAATGCAAACTATCCACCTTCTTGGGCTATAAATACAACCCCTCTTCTCCTTGCATGTGGTTGGAATTTCAGAATAGAGGAGAATATATTGGCAAAAAAAAATCCTTTAAAAATTCTTGGTATGACCTTACATAGTCAAGTATTCACTTGATATACCTTTCCCCCCCTCATTATTTTCATGTACTCTTGTGTTATTCTTTGTTGTAATCTCATAAGTCTTTGTTTTTGTAATTCAATTTTAATGAAAGTTTCTTCTTCTTCATATATTATTCTCGTCCAAATTATGTTAAATAATATTAATGGTCTTGAAATATTTTAAATAAAGTTGATTCCCCTTACCTTCTTTTTCTTTCTCATTCAATCTAAAGTCAGTATTTAATTCCCTTCATCATTTGTGTGTGTGTTCGACGCACCACTCTTTTATTATCCCTTTATTTTTCTTTTATTATTAATTTATCATAATAATAATTATAACTATATTAATAATCATTTCAATGGATGTGTAAATCTCTCATTGGGGTGAGTTATAATTTAGGGATGTTAAGCGACTAAGATCTTTTGCTGGATGAGTATTCTTTGAATTAACATTGTGTATGCTGGACTTAACATGTCATGGATTAATGATTTTTTTTGTTTAAAGAGTGGTTTACATGGATTATTGGAACGATAAATACACTACCATAAACATGATATGATTAATATTAGAACCCTAAGTTATGTTAAGGCTTGTATTAAAGCCTTAACACTTGGGAATTCTAATCAACGTCAACATGTGACATGGGTGTTAATTTAATGCAATATAAAGCAAAGCTCAAGGATATCACAAGATTAACTACCTAATGATGAACTCATCCAAATATTTATCAAATTGTTAAATCAAACAACAATCATTAATCACTAAATTTAATCTCTACAAACAAACCCCCAATCAAAATACAATAAACTAAAAACAATCAACTATTCAAAAGTATTATCACTGAGGATTCGACCCGAGTGATGCTATACACCTTAGCAGATCATCATAACCTTGAATTGTAGATAGGTTAAAATCAGGTGCGCTTTCAATGAGACTATCGTTTGGGGGATGATTCTCACCATACTTGAGGCTGATGGGCCAAGATCATTTGGGAGGGAGAACAACACCATTCCTCAGGGTGTCTTCTGTTGATCCGATGGTGTTATCTCTTTGCGGACATGCATCGCTATGCCTTAGGATATTGAGCTTCAAGATGATGGGTGATTTCAAGTAGGGGTTCAAGGGATCAGATTCTTACTACTTTATCATGCCTTTGGTATGTTGGTGACTTGACTTGGACATGAGGTTTCAGTTGGCATATGGTGCCAGGTGACTTTACTAGAGGTGGAACCTAAGGGTTCACCTAGACTATTTTATAATAGGGGATGACTTGGGATATGATATAAGGATACTCTCCTCTATATTTATACCAGCAATGAACAAAGTAGGTGAATTACTTCCTTGTGGTAGTTAATCATGAGGAACATGTTGGTGGTCATATAATGAGATTCATTCTTACACCCAACATGGTCCCTTCGATATGCATGTAGATTTTATGGCCTTGTGACCAGGTAAAGATTTGGGCTCTAGAGATGGACCTTAGTGTTGTGATGTTTAGAATGGGATGGATGGTAAGGGACCCTAAGGTTCCTTCATTAGTTGGAATTTTATTTTATTTTATATTTTGTATCATCAAATTATTATATATGTATGTAATGAGGTTATCCATTGGTGACTCTCTTACTTATTGATATGTATGATCTATCTTGTATGCATGTTTAGATATAAATGGAATGTCTGGTTTTGTTATTATTATTACTACTACTTCAGTTATGATTCTATTATTGTATGTTATTTCTTGTGCTTCTTCCATGGGTGGGTTACTGGTCCAGGTCATTATGGTCTTTCTTAATGATTCTTTATATGTATATTGGCCATTATTATATCATCACTAAAGGGTATATTCTCCCTACTAACACCCATTTACGTCCTCAATTCTAGTCATTATCCTTTTCAATATGGGGATCCGCACCTAATGCTAGTGGTACTTGGACTGAAGCACCGTTCGGGTGGCTAAATGGGTTTGGGAACAATAATGAAGAAAAAGGTTATCTGAGGGTAAAACCCACATTTATAACTCAATAGTGCCCTCATATTTTAAATATATACATATTTTTAAGAGTTATTTTACATTTTAAAGACAAAATCATGCACGTTATATTTAATATATTTCAAAAATTAATTTTGGGAACATAGAGCCTTAGAAACTCACATCGTATCAGTGCCTGGCTCCATAAGTATGCCTTGAAATAATTCAAAGTATTACGTAGTAAAAAATGGGACAGGATAGATAAGAAATGGAATGATTTAGTTAACCAATCAATAATAACTCCTAAAATATTATGTCATCTCACTGCATGATATAGACCTATAACAAAATCTATATAGATGTACTCCCATTTCTATTGCAATATACACAAATTTAAACCCCCCAACCTAGGATCTTGAATCTTGAGACTCGAGGAAATATTCCACATGGCCTCAAGTTTGTTCCCTAATTACCAAAGGATACCTAAAAATAGTAGGGGATAAAATAAACCATTTAGGGAATGATTTTCCCTCAATAATTTAAAATAAAGTGATTCATGTGAATGTAAAATTCCTTAAAAACCATTTAAAAACAAACTTTATAGAAAAGAAACATTTTTTTACAAAAAACCAACACTTAAAAAAATGAGTTATACACCATAATAAAATAAAAAGTTTAATCCTTGATCCACAGAATCCTCTGCTATATCTTTGATATAGATCTAAAACTCTCTATTATTAAATAAGGAAGTATTTACCTTACCTACATCAAGACTAATCATATCTACATGTCTATTTAAGTGCACATTTAGAGGGTGAGGATAAAATTAGTAGGATTTATCAAATGTCTCTATTACACTTCGATGGATGAGAAATATTAATATTCAATTCCAATGAACATAAAAAAATCAAAATAGTTTTAAACAAATATTGATTTACCCAAATTTCTTTTTCCAAAAACCAAGTTATAAAATTATAGAAAAAAATTTATTTCAAATTATACATTTTATTGAAAAATATTAAATTAAAACCTTTTATTTAAAAACCCTAAACAAACTATGTTTCTCTCTGGACACATCATTTACTTAAATACACAAGTTACTTCTTCTTTCCTAGAAAACTTCTCATTCTAAAAAAATATTATGGAAGAAATAGTTTTCCCTAAACCCTAATCTAAAATTTATGTTTCCTTAAAATATATTTCACTAAGGAATCCCTAATTATAATATAATAAATCCATGATATATTGATTTTCCAATTTGTTAATCCCCAATTACAAATCCAAAACCCAAATCATAGTGAGTGTCTCCTTTTGGTCTCGATCAACCCAACCATTTACCACCTTAACACAATACCTCTATGTATTTTTTCATGATATATAAATACCATAGGTTTCAAAATAGGTGTCACTAAAAATCCATCATACACACATGCCATATGAGAAATCTAAGTAAATATGTTTAAATAAATTTCCCAAACCAAATCCTTAGAGTTTTTTACATAAATCTATTCCCCCAAAAAATATATTTTGAAACAAACCCATAATAAATGGAATATTTAAACCACCCAAAATGTTATTAACCAAATAAGTTATGTTTAAAATTACCATATTTATTTTACAATTTCAAATCATAACATAAACTAATTTATACCCCCAATTTTTGGTAAAAACTAATTTATAAAAAAGTCCACATTTTTCATAAATGCATGATTTCATTGAAATCATGTATTTAAATCAATGATTAATCATAATCAATCAAAAAAATTTATAAAATCATATAGTCCCATTAAAGGGATTGAATCCACCTATCTAGATGCATCATTTCAAAAAATCCCCAAATCCACATTCTGAAGTCACAATGGTGAAATAAATACTCAAATACCTAACAAGATAAATGATAAAACTCAATAAATATCTATATTTTCATTAATATGATATCACTATTTCTAGATTCGAGATGGATATTAAGATAAACCAAGAGAAAGAATCTAGATCAAGGCCTTACCCATGATTTTGACATTAATATTTTGATCCATACCCATAATCCATCGAAGGGATGGTGAGGGATCTCCAAAACCTCCTTATAATTCTAAAATAATCATCTAAGAGTGTTTAAGGGAAATAATGCGACATTTTAGAGAATATTTGGGTAATAAAAGGTTAAAATAAATAACTTAAATCGGCATTCATGGTCATTATGCCAGGTTCCTAGGATCATGAAGTTGACCACACGATCCTTATTTGTCTAATAATCACAAAATTAATAATTTTCATGCATGAACCCTGAGACTGTATAGAACCAACTAGCTCTAAATTATCAATATAAATGGTTTATATACATGGTATCTAAGACTATTATGAACCTCAAGGCACCCAAAACATAGAATTAATAGAATTTATGAATAGTTATGGGGACCATATAAGGTACCATGATATCCTATTAAAGCCTCTCCTAACATCTATATGAAACTCAAATTTACATTAAACATTAATACCAAAGTAAAATTCCCATTCTAAATCCAATATTTGAATAAAAATTCAACCTATAGATCCTATCAACTTAACTTTATCTAAATTAAGTGTAAAAAATCCAAGATACTCATTCAAAATATTAAGATTATATCCTAAATTCATCAGAAATAGAATAAATGAAGTTAATCTAAAATCCAGGGTGTTATAATTTAATATATCTTGTGTTTTGTGTTTGTTTTATTTATTATTAATGTGTATATCAATATTCATGTCTTAATGAATATGGGTGATGGAGGAAGTATCCACCCCATCAAGAAGTTTGAGATAATGTACTTACATTATGGGTGATGTTAAAAAAATTTCTTCTTAGAGAGTATCCTTTATATTATAAGATTTTAGAACTAATTTTTAATTCAAAGACAAGTACTAAATGTAAATTGAATGTGTTTTCTACAAAAAAATTAAATAAGTGAAGAGATGACTATTGAACTTATTTTTGAACATCCTATAGATTATGCTAAATATCACGATTGAAGAATATATTTAAAATAATAAAATTATATATAAATTTATGATAATTAATACATTGATTACATATCATGAATTTTATGAAAATTAGTGAAGGAATATAAATTTGATCGTGGATGAAGTGAATGAGGTTGAAAATTAAATTAGTGAGGTAGTGAAGTTTATCAGAATACTCTATCTTAAGTATTTATACTCTTAAGTACCTTTAAAATAAGATAAAAAGTTTTGGAATTATTTTGACAATTCCTTGAATTGTTTCAAGTTGTTCTGAGGTGATTTAAAGAGATTTAAGAGGTCTTGCGTTTAATTAAAGTAGAACTAAATTTATTTGATTTTTCTAAAATTTACACATTTTGGTGAATTTGACAGAGTCCGGACCTCTATAAAGATGTACCAAAATACTGAGAAATTTAAAAAGTCTCAGAGTTCATAAGGATTCCTAGAAACATTGTAAGGATGATGGGAAACTTCATAAAGAATATTTACGATAACATAAGGATCATTGTATACTTTGTAAATATAATACCTAAAGTTTATGAGGATGATTTATAGACTATATAAGGATCATATTATAAGTTTGTAAGGATCATTTACAAGTTTATAAGGATGATTATTGAGATTTATAATAATGTTTATAAATAAATTAAGGATGAATTATGAAATTATAAAGATGATAGAAAAATTTACGAGGATCATCTAAAATTTCATAAGGATAAATGTTGAATTCATAAGGATGAACCTCTAAGTTCATTAGGACGAGTACATGAGTTTGTAAGGGTTATTTTATCCTTATAAAAAATTCATTTTTTCCTTAAAATCTTATAATGTCATGGAATCATAGTGAATATTTTATGGATGACTTGTAAACTATCTAAGTATCATTCTATGTCCAACACTTAGTGAAATTTGCAAGTTTTCTCAAGAATAAAAAATTTGAGAATTCTAGAATTGAAAATTATGAAGAATAAATAACCCTGAATGATTCCAAATATATTATTTAAGTTTAAAACATATTAATTCTATGACAAATCACGATTCAAGATATAGATTAAATATTTTTAAGGGATACAAGAAAATGAGGTGATAACCATTCCACTGTATTTTAATTTTCAAATGTGAATATTTGAAAGTCAATATTAGTGATCAAATTTGCAATAAAATTTGATGATGTTCATGCTATGTTTTATTATTTTTTATATCACAAGATTTAGTGATTCAAGATACTTTATTGAGAATATAATCTTTAGTAATATTGAAAAAAATACAATAATAATAGAAAATTCTATGAAATCGAGTGAAGAAAAATGATATAAATTCTTGATAGATAAATCTAGTAATAGAAATGTGAAGATGCATGTGATATTCATAGATGGATCTAAATATCATAAAAATATTTGGATTTATGTTGAGTATTGATAATAAGATCTATAATTTATGTAATATATGAATGACATAGAACCTAAAGCTAATAATGGAACTTTATATGATGTCCTGTTGAATGAGATGCACCATGCCACATGATGATTAGAGTATGATTTTATTATAACAATGAAAATTATTTTACTTATAGATGTTGTTGAAGGGTTTTTATAAGAATAATATAAAAACCAATGGATAATAAATTGGATAAAATATTATATTAAGAGAAAATGAGAATAAAAATAAAAAAGGGTATCTAAATATTGTTTATAAAGACAATGGTTTATTGAAAATGGACTATTCTGGATCTAATGAGACACAAGAGTATAAAAATTTGAGAAACGTTTATGGAGATAATTTTAAAAAATTTGATTGAAGATTTTATATATTAAATGATATATAAAAAATATTTTGGTGAACTATAATCTAAAATTTGATATGGAAAATAGAGAAAAAGAATAAGAGACTTGTATAACTCTTGAAGTAGAAGAACTCTATAGCTCTCTATGAGAAGAAGAAGAAGAACCTAATACAATGTTAAATAAGAAGATCATCCAATGTATCAAAGGAGAATAATAATAAGAGGAATAAAAATTGTTTATATTTAATTGATATATTCAGTAATATATAAAGGAGAAAAAAACTTGCTCATATACAAGTTCCCATGACACCCATTATCAAAAAAGTGAGAAAGTGAAGAAAGAAAAAATATCTGAGGAAGGATGATGTACATGTAATTATTCTGATCATTTTTGGTAGTTAAGATCATTGAATTTTGAGTTGAGAGAATCCAAAAATGAGTTTTTTAATAAGAATTGGGAGTAAGTATTTTTAATAGAGACTGGTTTTCAAGCAGTTTGAAAGAAGATCAAAATAAAGTCAAAGGCCCTATATGAGGAAAGAGATATTACGGTGTTGATGTAGTGAAATCTGGTACTGAAATAATATCTTTTTCCAGAGGTTATAATTTTATAAGACCAATCATGAAGATTCAAGAACAATGTGATGATGAAACTCCAGTGGGATGTTGGAAATGAAATCATAGTATGATGTTATGTCTATAATCTTGAATAATACCATGCACCCTTTTAAGTAAAGGGAAAATACTCCCCTCCCAACCCATTTTAATTGATAACAATATTTTTAGTGAAGAATCTATTACAAAGACACCTTTATCATAGTAAGGATTAGGTTTCTTGGGAGGGATTTAACCTTGTAATAATACTAATGATGTTTTTATGTTCCATTATTACTTTACATGTTGTTGTTGAATAATTTTTAAAAGATAAATAGAACAATATTTATTTACTAGTGAAATAGTTTTAAAGAAAAAAGTGGGGTAAATATTATAATAAGATTTTTAATTTTTAAAATATTAGTAACACATGATATAACTTCCCCCTATTAGGGGTATGTGAATAGATATATGGGCATTTCATGTGGTATCAAATTAGGCTAGGGGATTAGATTGATTAGGTCATTCCCTAAAGGGGATATTATTGTGTCGTATTCATCACTTTTATTTAAAACCAATCTATTATAGGGATTTAACAATCCTCCTGTGATTCTTGAGGTGTGATCTATCTACAAGTATCAATTACCAAATTAGGGTATGGGGAGGAACATTGTTCACCTGATAATAAGGGAGAGATCCTCTCCCTATTATGAGCAATTTTCTATATAGGGTGGAATTCTGTAATAATAAATGTCATTCAAGAAGAAACCCAATGATAACAACCTTATGAAACATAACTATAGTGTGTGGGAATACTCATCCCATAAAAAATTATCTACCTTATCATTATACTTAAATCAAAACTCATATTGTGATAATTAATTCAATAAAGAAAACACAAGAATCAATATATTTTATTTCAAATTTGATCACAAATATTTAAGTTCAAACATTCATAATTTAAAAATAAAAATATAATGGAACATTGAGTAATTCATTTTCTTCTCTCCCTTAAAATTATTTCAACCAGATCTTAAATCATGGATTATCATACCATCATTATGTTTTAAACTTGTATCACACTTTTAAAACCATCTTTTATTATATATTATTTAGAATATTTAACGTTGGAATTTTTATATTTCTCATTCTTTATAAATATCTGAATTTCACTTAGTCTTTGAATAAAAATTATACTTACATAGTCTATAATCCATCCTTATGATCTTCAATATGAGTCCATACATTTATGATATTTTTATTCATAAAGTAGTTTTATATAAGGATAAAATGATCCTTAAAAACTCATATAATTGTCCTCATGAACTTAGAGGATCATCATTATGAATTCAATATTTTTCCTTATGAAATATGATACGATCCTTATGAATTTGGATATTAACCTTATGAAGTTATCATTCATCCTTATATTGTTGAAAAAAACTCTTAAAAAGACCAGGATTCATCTTTATGAACTTGAAAATGATCCTTATGAACTTTAATGATGATAATTACATAGTTTAGAAATCATACTTATGGACTTCATGGATCATCCTTACGAAGTTGAAAATGATCCTTATGTAAATAGAAATGATCATTATAAAGCTTCACATAATCCTTATATATTGTTTGAGAAACCTTACAAAGTATATATTGGAACAAATGTTTTTTTTGAAAAAAATAGAGTATGGTTTGTGTTTTTTTGGAAATTATATCATGAATGATAAATTATATTTCAATAAAAGGGACCATATAGTTCAACCCATAAGAAGTATTGAAGGTGGCATCGTTTACCAGTGTTTGCCAAATTTTTGGGGACCAAAATCTGAGAATGGAAAGCATTATGAAAAGTGGTTCTTCTTGAACGACTTATAAAAATATGGAAAAGGTATGAGATTCAAGAATATGGGCTTCATGAATTGTGTTTCAAAAAAGATTAAAGAATTCTGACAGTGTTATCAATAGTGAGGATGACCATCGTGAACAAAAAAGGATTAGAGCATCTCGATCGGTGACAGTGATCTATACAACTATGAGATTTGGAGCATTACAGCAGTGTGAAGGGTTTGAAGGAGAGAATCTTGACAAATTCAAATTTCAATGGTGATTTGTGAAGGGAGGATCACTGTGAAGTTATTTTTGACTGATCCGGAAAATGAACTGGTGGTGGTGGAGCTTCGTGATTAGCCATGCCTATAAATAAAAATCTTTCCCTCTTCATTTTTTAAGAAACATTTTCAGATAAAATACAAAATCAATCTGTATTCATGAAGAAAGGGTTGCTCTATAAAACTGGGATTCTATTTGATCATGAGATTCATGAAAAGACTATTCTAGTCTTGACTAAAGTCAATGCTTCTAAGTATTGAGTGCTTCACGAAGATGGGTTATTCTGTGTTGTCTTAGTGAGCTTCGTGAAGAAAGGTTGTTCCACCAAGGCTGTGTGATTCATGATGGAAGGTTTCCCATAATGTTTAAGGAGATTTGTGAATTATAGGGCTTTGAGAAGTAGTGATAATTGATAAAGAGTGAGATATGTGAAGGAGTGATCTTTGCCAAGGATATTTGTGAAGGAGGTTTTCGAAAAGGCAGTTTTGAATATCAGTTTTTAGTAGACAAGGTTTTCAGAGTGCATCAACCTAGGATTTCAATACAAGAAGAGTCTTGTGTTGGAAAGAGACAAAGTATTCAATGAAAATAAATTGAATATACCTTTAATTCAATAAACTAAGTAATATTTCTCCCAAGAATATGAGAAAGGGGGAGTCGATGAAATTATTCCGAGGGACGTAGTGAGCCATCCCTAAAATCTTGTAAAGGCGGTGAGCCTGGAACATAGTAAATGTGACCAAATCTCTGTATTACACAACTAGTGAAGATTAGTGTATTTTTCCAGGACTGACACACTGTTTTTGTATGATCCTTAGATGTAGACCTTAGTGTTTAACTAAGTAAAAGTTTTGTGTCATCTCTTTTCATGTGAGTGTTTGATTTCTGATCATATCCATCATACAGGTTTAATAAGTTCCTACCAACATGGTAACATGATATATCACATTAAAAGAAAAATTTGACACTTTGATTCACCCCTCCATTGTCAGGTTGTTTTTGGGGTCCTACAAGTGGTATCAAAGGGAAGTTGTTAGTGATAAATCTGTCCTTTACAGTCATAGAAAATTCATTCAATGTTAGGGGAGTCCCCCTCTTCGATGGAAGTAACTTTCATATTTGAAAGAATAGGATGATATATCATCTAATATCGCTTGGAATTAAAGTAATATTTTCTACCATGTAAGGAATATGAGTCACTGATCCAACAAGTATTTCTATGACTGATACATATAGAAAAAATTATTGATACAGATTCTAAAGCACAAAATGATATCACTGCATCACTTTCTGATGAGATCTATCTGAAGGTGATGAGGTGCACCTCAAAAAAGTCTACGTGGGAAAAATTGAAAATATTTATAGAGAAAGTAAAGTGAAGGAGGTGAAAATACAAGTTTTTTAAAATAGGTTTTATGATCTGAAGATGCACACTAATGAAAAAATAGATTCCTTATTCAATTGAATTACTGAAGTTGTAGGTGCAATTTGAGGACTTGGTGAAGAGATCAAAGAAATTAATATTTTAAAGAAAATATTGATAATACTTTATCCTCTTTATAATGAAAAGGTGATAGTTATTGATAAAATGGATCTCTCAAAACATTCTATGAATGATATGCTGAGTAGCCTGGTGGAATATGAGATGAGAGTCAAACCCAAAGATGCAATGACTTGAGTAAGGAAATAGTATTCAAAGCCATGAACAAGCTTGAAATTTCTAAATATTGTGAGGATGAAGATAATGAGGAAAATAAAATTCTTTCTCTAATTACCATGAAATTCAATAAGGGAACCATAAAATTTAATGGTAAGTTACCTCTATATGGTTTTTGTTGTGGTAGAGTTGGTTACATTGCCTCTTAGTGCTCAAGAAAGTTATATGATGAATGGACCAAAGATGGAAACTTGTAGAAGACTCAAAAAAGGTTTTTCAGAAAGGGGGACTTCAAAAATAGAAATAAAGTAAAAAGGAAGAGTTTTTTATATGTAGAAGAAGATTAAGATATTGAATTCCTTGAGAAAGAAGAACCATAATTTAAATCTGGAACCCATGCTTCCATGATGGCTACTGTTGAGAAATCAGAACCATCAAAAAATAAAACTAGAGATAATCAGCTGACCACTAATGCCAATATCAAGTTGCAACTTAAGAATGATCTTGGTAAGCTTGAGAATCAAAGTAAGAGATAAAAAAAGGTGGACGGAAGTTGTGGAAGAATCATCAAAATATGTTGATCAACTTGAAGCTAAAACTGAACGACTGGAATAACTAGTGAAAGTACAATCATTGATCCTAGAAAGCATAGAAGATGTTGTGGAACTAAATCTCAAAATTAAATAACAAGAAAAGGTCATCAATGAACATTCCTACAGACTAGAGGATAATTCCAATAATGTTTAGGGAATCAAAGAATAATTTTTTACTCTTAGGATTAAACTTGAAAGTAAATCAAATTCAGAAGAAGAAAAGAAGAAAATACAATTTGGAAAATTCTCAAATACTGAGTTGCTGGAAAGAGCTAAGAATAGTTTCGATTAAGTTGATAAGTTTTTGAATGATAAAAGACCTGCATGAATGGGTAATAGTGTAATTGGTTGTGATACTGAGACATCAAATTCTAGAAATAAAGTTAACAAAAAAAAGGAATGTTGAAAGTTGGACATGTTGAAAGGTCAGCTAAAGTGCTGAAAAAGGAACCCTCAATTCAAACTAAAAAGATAACTAAAAGATTTTATTAGGCCTCCATAAATGATAGGGAGTCAAAATATTTTCCTAAATAAGGATACATGAGGAGAAATAGAAATGAGAATACATATCAACTTATGAAATGTCAATTTTCTGTCTATCTGGTCCATACCATGTCATACTACGATGATGCAAGGGGATAATTGAATGGGGAATATCTTGGAAGATAAAAAAGGAGAATTAATTCATATCCTAATTCTTATATAAGGTATAATTTATATGGATATTGTTTTCATTGTTCTAACTTTGGATATAATGGTGTGTATTACAGGTAGATGAATGATATGAGAAATTCATACAAAACACTGAGATAGGTCGGTATTCGACAACCAGAAAGTGTTGCTATTTCAAATTGGTTTTCTCCTTTTAAGAAGAGTATGAATATGAAGAAACCAAGCATAAAGAAATATTATATGAAGGTCCATACCTATCCCCCTCTCAATCTAATATTTCATGGAAGGAAAATAGAAAAAAAATGAAAAATCCAACCTTGAAGAAGTAGCTCTTAAAGCTACAAAGAACAACAACACTTGGATTATTAATAGTGGTTTCTCATCGCACATAATGGGAAATAATTATTTTTAATAAATTTTAAGAAGAAGGTTGATTAAATAGTATGGTTTGGTAATGATGGTTCTTTGAAGATTAAAGGTAGTGGAAGTATTGAACTAGATATTGGAGAATTGATGAAAAATGAATTTCTTTATGTAGATGGTTTGGGTCACAATCTCTTTAGTGTGAGTCAACTCTATGACGTGGGACTTATAGTGACTTTCAATCAAAAAGGATTCACTATAAAGGGAAAAATAGGGAATTATCTCATGAAAGGTTGAAAAACAAATGGAAACTTGTACCATCTTGATAGTAGAGAGAATATTTTCTATCTAACTATTGAATAAGAAAATCAATTATGGCAGACAAGGTTGGGGAAAATTAATCAAAAGGAAATGGAAAAGATATCTAAATTGAAGATAGTCATGGATATACCCAATCTAAAATGTGAATGGGAAAAGTCATGCGACTACTGCATGTGAGGAAAGTTGGTTTGTAGTTCATATTAGCTGAATAAGAAAAGGGCATCAAATATTATTGATCTCATCCATACATACGTATATAGGCTAATAAATGTTTCTGAACACATTAAGAAAGGTACTTTGTTCTTTTCATTGATAATTCTAGTAGAATTTATTGTGTTATGGTTATACATAAGAAATGAAAAGTGCTTGACTGCACGAAAACCTATCACTGAATCACTGAGAATGATACTATACAGACCATCGAAGTTCTAAAGTATGATAATGGAGGGAAATACACATCTATCGAGTTTAAAAATTACTTAGAGAAGCATGGAATACCACATGAGGTGGTTTCTGTGTGAACCCCATGAAAAAACAGAGTTGTTGAGCATAGGAATTGACAGGTGAACAATATCGCCAGAAGAATGCTGAATGAGAATTGTATCCCATGGCATTATTGTAAAGAGGCTGTTCAAGTTTCTATGCATATTAAAAAGAGACCAGGGCTATATATGGGAGAAACCAAGACACTGTATGAGTTATTTCATGGAAGTAATCCCTCTTTGAAGTATTTTCATGTTTTTGGAAGTAAATGTTTTATCAGATACAAAGAAGGAAATGAGGGAAAATATAGTGTTGTGACTGATGAAGGAATATTCCTCGAATATTCAATGAATAGAAAATCCTAAAAGTGTTTCAATAAGTGTCTTATAATTTTTTTTGAAATTAGTGATGTTAATATAGTTGAAGATAAGACCAAAAATACCATGATAGGAATCCTATACTGATGTGATTGAAGATGAAAAAGACAGGGGACATGGAACAGATTCAAATGAAGAAGTAGAGGAATGTGTAAAAAACATTTACTTGTAGAAATCCTCCTAAAACTGATTGAGCATTTACTATGATTGAAGAATTGGAAGAAGAAACTATTGATAAATAAAATCTTCCTAAACCTCGTAGGATAAATCAAAGAGTAGAAATTGATCAATCCAATATCACTTGGGATTGGACTACACCCAAGTGAAATGAAATATGTAGGGTGGTTGAGAAAGAAACAGAAAATCACTTCTCTCATTACTGATAAAGTTGAATATATAACCACTACTAAGGTTTACACTCAACTACTGTGGATGAAGCAATAACTGACAGATATTGGTCATGAAGTGAAATAGCCAATGGTGATTCACTATGATAACAAGTGTGTGATTGATCTTATGAAAAATCCTATTCAACATTCTCACACAAAACACATTGAAATTAGATATCCCATTATTAAGTAAAATGTTAAACAAGGAGTGATTAAAATTGATCATGTGGGAACTGATGAACAAGTGGCTAATATTCTGACCGAGCCATTGGTAGTGGCTAAGTTTGATAAATATCGATTGAACCTTAGTGTTCAGCCACCTCCTAGTGCATAAGGAGGTCTTTAAAGTTCCCTATCCCCAGTTTTGTTAACTATTTTAATCTATTTGTGGAATTTATTTAAGTTTATGGGGGATATACGATCTAGGGGAGTGTGTTATAATCTTTACAAGTCATGATTATGATGTTTGGGTTTATTTTCAATAGGAGAGAATGGATAAATTCAATGGCTCAAATGAGGTGAATGAAATGTTTTTCTGATTACAGGAAAGATAGAGAATATATAAAGTAAAAAATTCTACAGTGGGGGATAAATGATGAGTTTTAATGGGAGAAATTATCATGGAGAAAACAATTTGGTGTTATGAGGAAACAAATGTGGGAGAATGATGAGTTTCGAAAAGAGAAAATGATCACGCAGAAAATAATTTTTTGTTATGAGGAATTAGTTAGGATTTACAAAACATGAGAACCTAATTCATGTTTCCCCTCTTGTTTTCTACACTGAGCATTTCTAATTCATACTTAGAGTATTGGATGATTTGGTTCTTGTATATTAGGTTTTGATAGTGGGTGGTGCTTTATTGAATTTATATGCAGATTTCCAAAAAACCTAAAGGGGTATATTATTGGAACCAAGGATATTATTTGAAAAAAATGGAGTATAGTTTGTGTTTGTTATCAATACTCTAATGTATAATCAAAGAGATTTCAAGGAAAGGTATCATACTGTTCAAACCATAAGCAGTATTAAAGGTGGTGTCATTTCCCAGTGTTTGCCTAATTTTTGGGATCCAAAATTTGGAGAATGGAAACCATTATGAAAAGTTGTTCTTCTTGAAGTCCTTAAAAAAATATGGAAAAGGAATGAGATTCTTGAATATGGGATTTGTGAATTTTGTTTCACAAAGGATTAAAGAAGTCTCATGGTATGCTCTGCGATTACGATGAGCATCGTGAATGATGGAGGATTGGATCATTGTGATTGGTGACAACGATCTCTAAAACTATATGATTTGGATAATTATGGAAACTCAAAGGGTTTGATGGAGAGCATTGCGACAACGTCAAATTTTAGTGGTAATTTTCAAAGGGAGGAGCATTAAGAATAAGTTTTTGATTAATCCAAAAAACTCATTGGATGTGGTGGAGCTTCACGATCAGATGTACCTATAAATAAGAGGCTTCCCCTATTCATTTTTTATGAAACAATTTCAAAATAAAATCCATAATCGCTCTATTTTCAAGAAGTAAGAGGTTAACCATGAAACTAAGATTCTATTAATGCTAGATCTTCATGAAAATACTATTCTAGTCTTGACTGATGTCAATGATTCTAAGTATTGAGTTCTTTGAAATGATGGGTTGTTCCGCATTGGCTCAGTGAGCATCACGAAGGATGGTTTTTCCATGAAGGTAGTGTGCTTTGTGACGACATGTTGTTCCACAAAGGTGAAGGAGATTTGTGAAGTAGTGTGATTTGTGAAGTAGTGAGTGTTGAGAAGGTGTGAGATCTATGGAGTGAGATTCACGAAGGAGCTTCATGAAGGAGCTTTATGGAAAGGTAGTTTTGAATATCAATTTTTAGTATACAAGGTTTTTAGAGTGGATCAACTCAGTATTTCGATGAAAGTAGAGCCTCATTATGGAAAAAGACAAAGAATTCAATGAAAATAAATTGAAGAGTCATTCAAGTTGGTAAACCAAGTAATACTTCTCCCAAGGTAGTGAGAAATGGGGAGTTGATGGAAGTGTTCCAAGGGACGTAGTGATCTATCCCTGAAATCTTGTAAAGGCAATGAGCTTGGCATAGAGTAACTATGAATGAACCAATATATTCCACATCTAGTGAAGATTAGTGGATTTTGGTATGATGAGCACACTATTGACATATGCTCCTTGGACATAGCCCTTAGTGGTGAAACAAGTAAAAGTGATGTGTCGTATCATTTCATGTGAATGTTTGATTGTTGATCATATTCATCATATGATTTTAACGAGTTCCTTCCAACGTGGGAACAAGATCCGTCACATTAAAATAAAAATTTGACACCCTGATTCACCCTTCCCCTATCAAGGTATCCCAGGGTCCCACAGTCTAGGAATTTATAAATTTTTTAGTATTTGGATAATCATTATGTAGTTCTATAATTTTTAAAATTCACCATGACATGTAAATTTGAGAATTATTGATATCGATTCAGAGCCACTTCAATTGAAATTTTAGCATATTAAATCTCTTCAATTTACCTTAGAACAACATGAAATAATTTTTGGAATTATCAAAATAATACCAAAACTTTATAAATTATTTCTAAGGTACTTAGTAGATATATACTTAAGATAGAGTTTTATAATAAACTTAACTGCCTCAATTATTTTAGATTCAATCTCATTCACTTAATCCATTATCCAAGTGATATTCCTTCACTAATTCTAGTATAATACAAGCTTATTAATAAATGGATGGATTTTCATAACTAAATATAGTTTTATATTATTTAAACTCTATTTTTGAATCTCCACATTTAGTTTAATCTCTATGCTATTAATCAAAAAGTTTAGAAACTATCTATTTAATTATTGAAAACTATTATAGGAAATGTTTTTAACATACAATTAATACTTATCTTTGACTTAAATATCAGATCAATAATCATCTAAGTCAAGGGTTTGATCTCTAAGAATCAACTATGTTCAAATTACCCATCATTTAAGGCTAGCATCTTTAGCTTCTTGATTGGGTGGATATTTACTCTATTACTCATCTTCTACAACACATACATATTAACATACCCATTGAAAAAAGACAACCAACACAAACCTTTGGGCCCATCAATCCCCACTTTTAGGTTTTTATAAATATCATTGAATACTTTACAAAAACTAATTTCAATATGTGATGGTTCTCTAAAAAGTATTACTTCTCCCCCTTATTGAAAACAAATTAAAAGGGGAAAGGTCTTCTACCTAATATAAATAACATGGGTTTAAATGGAAGGAATTTAATAATAAAATTCATCCTTACTCTTCTTAATTATAAAAATCAACTTATCCAATTTTTTTATCCCTTTTTATTTATTATCCTCTTTCTTTAGAGAGTCAATAACTTTCACATGAGAGATATGTGACACCACATTTTTCTTAACAATGTTTGCTAAACTAATCGACTAGAAGTCTATGTGGTCAAACCCAGTGTTAGAAACAAGAGTGACCAATCTAAAAAACAAATATTCCCATTTATAATCCAAAATGTGATACAAACCTTAATGTTACTTTGGGTGTAATTATTCAAATTTTCAATAAGCTGTATAAAACTATGATCAAATTAAAAAAACACAAAAAAAATCCAATTGAAAGTTTTTATCAACTTTTTTAGATAGTAACTCCTATTTAATTACCAATTCAACATAAATCATAACATAAATTAGATATTAAAAATAATACATCATATTCATTTTTATAGGGGTTACCCAAAATTCTAGATATAATAAAAATAAATAAATTCTAAAAGATTAACTTATTTTAGATCCCCATAAAGGGATTCTCTTCAATGTTCTTCATCATTTTTGATTTTATTTATAAATAAGAAATTGAAGTTCTCTAATATCACACCCTACCTATGTTATTATGAACAATAACTAGGTTAGGTTTCTACATGGCCTCAAGCACGCCTCCCTATATGCTAGAGGCTACCGACATGAAACAAGGGCCAAGGGTGTGTTCATGGGGTGACTATGTCCTTAAATTAGAGTAAGAAAAATAGTGTAAAATAATTAAACATGATACATATTAAAAAATTGTAATAGAGAGATGAATAATATAAACATGCAATAGAGAATGAAATGTGATAAAGGAACCAAAAACCATTCCATACAAACTTTGACCTCCTATTTGTCTAGATACATATATATACTATAATAATAGAAAATAAAACATTGGTTTCACAAAATATCAATCCATACCTCATACCAAGCTCTATATACATGTCTAAAATAACTCTCTTGATCATTAGTAGGCCTCAACCTAACTTGTTCCTGTAACCAGGTAAATGTATGCTCAGTTACCCAAGTGAAATAGAGGAATGGGAAGGGTGTGAGTAAAAAAATCAGTCCGGTACCACCAATAAAGTCTCATACATAGCCATTAAATTTAGTGCATGTGTATGAAAAATACTCATATGAATAATAACAATAATAATAAATTATAAAATAAAATAAATTACGAATGTCATACCTCGGGCTTTATGGATACCTATGTCTAACTATGCATTCTTCGGTCAGTTCTAGAGATGTCTCTGAGTAATCTACATCACCATAGTGGAATGTCCTAGTCTTAGGATCACTCATACTCGCCTCCACTGAATATGAAGTATAATTGTTGGTATTAGTTGTACATCCAGTAAGTAAGAAATAGGGTAGTATCCCATGTTTCATAGGCATAGAACTCAATTTTTGAATAACATGTGGATCCCATATGAAATATTAAGGTTCCCTATTCCAGTTCTATGTCAGATTACTAGTTACTAGTCCTTAGGAAATCCAAATTTGGAAATTGGAATGAATTAAAAATGTGATTAACCTTAGGAAATTATAAGGAATACTCTCCCAACCTAATATTATAACCCAACATTCATAAATCATCGTATCTATAGAAAATTTACATATATCTATAGTAAATGAAATCATGTTGTATCCAACTTATCCTAGATATTATTCAAGGCATAAATTTATGAGATCATCATCGATATCAAAAGAATTCAGTGCTCAAGGAAAATGTGTCCACCTGACAACCTCTGACATCATCTTAATCCTAGCATTCTAGGAATCCAAATGATACGCTAACTAAAAGGTATTGAAAGATTCACTTGAGATACTCATAATTTTTCTAGTGTAATGAGGAATCCTAGAAACACTAGAAATTTTTGTAATGGTAACAAAAAATGTTTGATCATGAGATCACCGTGCATCCATAACTTTACAAGCATTCATCATTTTTAATTAAAATATTTTATTACATTTAATAAACACAATCTTTATTTAAGAGAGGTATCTCAGTCTTCCAGGTACCCACTTGATAAAAATACTTTATGTAATTCATCTAGATACCCAAGAATAAGTAGTCATATGATTATAACTATATACATCATATTGATTTGTAAAAGTTAGGATTTGGGTAGAACTGACATATGATGTAATAAATAAGTAGGGATAGGTCCTGGGTTCCCTTGACACCCGGATAAAATAGTAGTTGAGGGTGGAATGTCCCTCAGGCACTATCATTTAATTTATAATTATCTAATTCTATAAAAATATAATTTAACTCATAAATTAATTATTACTTATATTGAATCTAGAGGGTTTTCCGAACACCCAAACCCATTTTATAATGTCAATGACCTAAGTGACTATGCTAGTAAAATTATAATATGGGGGAAAACCCTTGTTCATCACTACCTATTCATAAAACTCCACTAACATGGTCTTAACATGATTGGGTACCCTACATAGGGTTCCCTCTAAGTTCCAGATCAAGGATAAGACCATATCAAGATAAATAATGCACCTAAGATGTACCCTATAACACATCATGACCTTTAAGGACTTAATAAATTTAGTCAGTTGGTTTTTAGGTTATGATCAACTCCAAGGTAAAGCATACTAGTTCCAAAAACCATCCTCTTAAAGGAGTTAGTGAGGTCACGTTGTAATAGTTTTAGAAGGTCTCTCTAACCCATTCACACTAGGGATTCCCATCGGGGTCCATTTCAATCTAAGGAAATAATTTAAGGTAAGGTAAGGTCATAGTCTACAATGGTTGAGGAATTTATCTGGTACCCAAGGGACCAATGGGGATATTGAAACATTTAACTATATTCATGTTAATGTACTTGATATATTTAAAATTATTTAATCTAGTTATTTAAGAAGTTAAATTAATTTAACTGAATAATGCATCTAATTATGGGTACCTCACTATTTATGGAGGGACTTTATAAAATAAAATAGAACATACACATGAAAAATTACTTAAATGAAACGTACTATAGACCACATACCTCATATAAAGATTTATAAAAATTTCCAAGGGTTAGAAGTAGCCACCAAGGCTCGTTCAAGACCATCCAAACTCAACCAACCACCACCCATTTGAGAGAGGCCCTAAATAATTCCAAACAATACACATGATACAATCACAATATTTATAATTAATTAATTAATTGAAACACAACACATCATAAATCTTAATTACTCACGAGACATCCTAAGATAATTTGATATTTGATAAATGGGGTGTTGAATACCCCTAACACACCCAAAAATCCAAGCTAATAAAAATAACCAACCTATGCCACTAATTCCATCATCACACAATTTAAATTTTTTATGAAAAACTAAATAAAAATAAATGGCGCGACACACATTTTATGATTTGATAAGTGATTATAAGTATATGTTTCCTTGAGAAGTCCTCTTCCCAGGATTTACAAAATTCAATATGGAAATAGGTGATTTCACCATTCTCAGGTGGAATTTCAACTTTTGAAAACACCCAATAATAAAACCCCTTAAAAGGCGGAACCATAGGAGAGAAAAATGGGTATCCCTATAATCCATGTGAGATAAGAATGGGGGGAATAAGGGGTTTCCCCTCTAAATAATCAGGGGGATTGTAATCCCCCCTAAAAATCACACCGGATCCTTCTAAGTATCCTCTAAACACCCAATATGACTCTTGAACCTAATTTAATATATAAAACACTTCTAATGAGGTTTTACTATCCTCAACACTCATTTATTAATCTTGGTTATCAAATTAAACCAACCACGTTTTGGAAAATTCAAACTCTTCTCAACCAAACAGAAGATCTTAAATTCATGATGGATATTATTTATTTATATTCAATAGTTACAATATAAATTATTATTCATTTTAAAATACCACCTTAAATTCCTCATAAAATTTATTTGATTGTCCTCCTAGTTGAAAAGTATTGAAAAAATGTGAGTCTCCACCAGCTCTTCATTACGAGAAATAAGGCCGAGACTTGTATATCAACCTTAAAACTCTTTTATTTAGAGCTCTAAAATGTATAGAACTCTTTATGATTACATTATATTTATATTTGTATATTTTGACCACTTTAAGAAACATGGTTGTCTTTCTTTATTTAGTTTTATCTTTAGTTGAAACATGCTTCTTTTATTTAGAAATCATGACACTTTAATTCTTTGCATCTCCTCCATCTTCTTAGACTTTACCAACTAGACTGGCCATATTTTCAAGATTTCATATTTAACATGTTTAGCATTATTTTTATGTGAAGTACCATTCTTAATAGCATAAATATTAGCACGATAATAAACCTGTGTAGTCTCCCTTTTTTTCATCAACTTTTATTACTCTAGTTACTAAGTTATACAGTTGATAGAAATGTGTCCATCCTACTCACATATTCCAAAAAAATCTTCATTAGAATTCATTTTACACTTATTGGGAGTCATAGCAAGCTATTTATCAATAATATTAACCACTAAACCAATCCTACCATCTATTTCTTAGATTTATTCCCTTTTATATTCTAACTTTCTCCATTCATCATCCTTGATGTTCCAAAAACATTTTAGAATGATCCTTGATGTGCCCTTTATTACCACAATAGAATCATCCACACATTAGTTTGACATCGACTTGAACATTCTTCATTGGATTATTGGGAGTATTTTTCTAAACCATTTTCTTCTGATTTTACCCCAATGTAGACTTGTCATTTTGTTTCACTTTCTTCCTTTTCTTTTGTGGTCCTTTTTATTCTTCAACATATGAGTTGGGATGGGTTGGTGTATACAAAGACTCTTAATTAAAATGACAAAAAAAATTTTAGATCTCACAAAGTTTCTATAATATATAAAATCTATTTTTTATTATAACGTGAGTGTGATTTCCCACTATCACTTTATGTCATGATATTGTACACTTTGCAATTTTTCCCACCAAACTTTGGTTTCTAGGGAGTTTTACTCTGTTTGGAAATTCATCATGATAGGGAGAGGATTTAACCCTTATTATTAGGTTAAAAATGATCCTCCCCATGCCTCAATGTAGGACTCATGAATTTTAGGTAACACATTCCCAAATTAGTGTAGGAGTCTTGTTAAATCTATGCCACATTTAAAATTTAGGGAGAATCACTACATAAGACACAATAATATAAAAATCAATGAATTAACTTATCAATTTGATCTTAATACCTAATTTTATAACAATTATAGGGTGATTGTTCTTTATCACTAGTTATTTGTGTCATGATAAATTTTGATTTTGGATTCCACTAGTATGAATTTTCTTCCAAGGTAATTACACTATATATGGAAAAGGCCTAGTGATTGGGAGAGGATCTCACCCATATTATATAGTTAAAAATGATACTACCTATGAACCAATGTGGGAATCATGAAATGTAGTAAAAAAACACCCCATGAAGTGTAGGAGGATTGGTAAAGCCATGTCATAGATTGACTTTATGGTAAAGTAGTGTGTACGACACAATAAAACTCCACCAAAAATTGGAATTTAATCCAAAAAAAAATCACAAAGAACCCTAATTATCAAATTTTTTTACCAATGACACCACATCATGACTTATCTCTCCCTAATATCTTCTTAGATAATCTCATACTCTTATAGTACCCAAAATAAAATAATAATACATCATACAAGGATACTCTCTCCATAATCCATAACTTGAATAGGTCTCTCCATATAAGATGCATGGTTCCAAATCAACTATCTCCCATATGAATATAGAAGTTAGGTGTGATTGATACTTCTTTGACCGATAAATATGTGAAATCTTATGAACCAAAATATAACATTATGTCAATACCAACCAATAAGTTACCTCATTGATCATATTCATGATTTTAAAAGCCTCACATTCCATGGTAGCAATTTTACATACTTATATAGCTATTTATACCCCAAATAGAAGTCACATTAAAAAAATACACACTCTCTAACATAAAGTTACAAGGGTTTTTTTCGATAATCAATATAATAATCTCACTGACTATGAGCTGAGATTATATAATTCCAAATCAATTTAACTTGATCCATTGTATCATGCACCAAACTGGGCCCCATAATGAAGATTGAAAAGGATGATCATACAACATTTCAAATAATGATATATATATATATATATGTCAATGAATAATAATAATTATTATCAAAAAACTCATAAAATGGAGGAATATATTCTTAAGATCTCATAAAATAAAGAACACATGGCCTGGGAATATATTCAAAAACATTAATGACCTATGACATCCATTCATCTATAAAGTAATGATATGATAAACTCATTTTCAATTGTATCCCCATATAATTGTAAATTAACTTCTATAATCTTAATTTAAATCAAGAGTCTCTATTTGAGATGAAAATTTCTAGAACCCCATGAATTTTAACAATTTATTTCAAATAAATATTTCTAAAAGAATTAATTTAAAAGGTCTCTGATATAGGGAAGAAATTTATTGATTTCATGAGTTAATTAATTATCACCAAAAAAATATCATGATTATTTGGTGATATCAAAAAGTCATTTATGAAATACATGGAAATATATTTATATTTTTATATTAGTATAAAAGAAGGATATAACAGACCCTTTTGTCATTATTGATCCATATTCACCTACTATATAACCATAATTATCATATAATATTATGATACATCTTGGTATATCTATGATAAATTTACAAACTTGAATGATAGAAATATTTTAGAACATTAATCCTTATCTTCATAGGAACCACTATCCATACCCTAGAATAAAGAACTAAATTTGGTGTAACCAACCATCAGTCTGCAATCTCCCCACTATTTAGAGAATCTCACATCCTCCTACTCCCTCATCAGATAACTTCCCCTCTCTCATGAGGTTAATCAACATGGATATTTCATTGATTCTAGAGAGAACCACACCATCATTTTTCTCATCCACCTCCATGTGTAAATATATTATCAATACCATAAACTTACATTACTCCCCTACATCATTCATTACATTAATTGGATATTTCCCACTCAAAACATCCTCCATCACATTCCCATTTCATGATATATACATAAGATAAGAATTAAAAGTTTTAAGGTATTAAATAAATCTATGTTGTCTTAATTTGAGATCACACTAAAAGAAAATATACTTCAAAATCTTATGATTTTTATATACTAATATTTAATCATAAAAATGTAAATCCTAAAAATCTTCAAAGCATGAATACAAATAATTAATTCTAAGTCATGCGCAAGAAAATTATTCTCCTAAGGTATCAATTACTTGAACTATATGCCATAAACACACTTTATAATATCAAAACACAACCCAATACTAATCTTAATGTTTTATAATACAATTTACAACATACTCTCAATTTAATGATAATTTAAATTTTGGATTAAGTAAATATCCTCTTGAACCCTTAAAATTTCTCTTGGAACGTCCCATTCCACTCAAACATTAGTCCCTTTTAAGTTAAGAATTTCATGAGATAATTTTACTTTGTAATGTCATGAATTAATATCTAGTAATATCTATTCAATATTAGAAAACTCTATTCCTCAAATACATTATTAACATTCTCCCCAGACATCACTACCTTAACCTTTTCAAGATAAGTGAAAATTCATTTTTAAAAAACAACATGACCAAGAATCTTTATCCCCAAAATAAAAATATGATATTTAGAAAATTTATATTATAAATTACAGTCATTTAGAATATATAAAAAAATTTCAAGGTGCCTCCCATGTTCTTATTTTAAATTCATATATATATAATGATTTTATCTAATAATTCCACTAAAAATGAATTGGGGATATTTGTAGAAAATATAGTTTATTAAATACATTAAAAATAGGTGTATCCAAAAGGACTGAATAAAATTTTTTAATGGATTTATCAACACTAGAAATTAATTATAAAAATATCATCTTCATTTAACTTTAACAGATGAATCCCAATATCATGGTTGATCTTGGAAAATTAATAAATTCCCTTTTCCTAATTGAACAGATCATGAATTCAAGATAAGCGCTCATTTTTCTACTATTAATTGGTTTTTATTTTGATATTCAATGTATATAATTAAACTATAATCATATTTATTGACAAATAAAATTTGTGTTTACTAAGGGGAAACACCATATAAAATGAACTACTTCCACTAAAAATCATTCAACTGAACCTTTAACTCTCATAACTATATTGGTTCTATATGATAAGATGGCAGTGGAAGGGGTCTCATATTAGGTTTAAGGTTAATATAAAATTATACTTCCCACATTGATGGAAATCTTGAAAAATAATTTGAGAAAATATATAGATACTAATCTAAAAGTCTTGGGAGTAGAGGATGATCCTTCCCTTCCATTGATCAAAGTACTAGACTTTCCATATAACATGATGTAGACCCAATATGACCTACCATTGGACGCTTCCTAATTGAATGAATATCCTTCCCTACCTTGAAAATGAGAAAAATCTCATTCAATGCCCCAAAGAGAAACTATCAACTATAGTAGTCAATTTTATCTTTAAATTTAAATAAAAAATACATCCCACTAATAAATTTATACATTTTAATGTCAAGAGACAAAATATCCCATGAGGATTCTATATTTTTGATAATAATAAAGAAATAAAAACACATTAATCATTAATCAGTTATCTCACTAAGTAGAGTAGCTATTCTCATTGAATATAACATTAAATCCATGTGCAGTTCTAATTGATCAACTAATAATATAATGATAAATTAATATGGTTATAATATATCAAAAAATGTAAAAATATTCATATAATCTATCAAAATGGAATCTAAATCCATAAAAGGTCATACATAAATGTCAACCTTCTCTAATTCCTACCCAATTTAGAATAGTTTCACCTAAATATTTTGAGGTTCCAAACTATCCCTTTGATAGGGATTTCACACTTTTCCATGAGTCCCTGAATCGAACTTACTTGGGGAATCAATCTCTATTTTATATAATTATACTTTGTTATATGAGACACTTATACTGCCCATGAGAATCAATTTCAAAACATTTTTATATATCCCACCTTCCTACACTGGAATTATTTGTGAGGTGGGTTTATATGATTTCATTTCAGGTGTCCTACTTTTTAATATCCCACCAACCTAGACCACCTGACTGGTGCTTAGACCAACAATAGACATGTGACCTCAGGTGTACCTCCCTATATTCTAGAGGCTTCCAACTCACATTGGGGGTCTAGATCATCATGTAAGGACTATAGACCCATATAAAATTTCAAAATAACTAAAAAAATAACAAAACATAATCCAATAATAATAAACATCCAAAAAAGTATGAAAACTCAATAAAAAAGAATCAGTAGTAAATAATTCATACGAAAGTAGTCACATGGACTCAAATTCATACTAGAATAAAACACTAACTACCAACCAGGTAGATCATGGATACAAAAAATAAAAGAAATAAAAAATGAACAAATGGTTTTATTAACATCCCTGATTTGTACCTCATTCCACTCTTCAAATTCTATATGAGTTATCCCACTTGATCATGAAACAATAGAAATCCTACCAAACTGAAACCATGATCTCTAAATTCTGGTCACGTACCCAAGTTCTATGGTTTCTTGAGTAGGGTGTGAGTAAAACATAGTTGGGAACCACTAACATGGTCCCATGTATAACCAGTGCATACAGTGTATGTGAATGTGACACGCTTAGATGAATAAATAAATACAATAGCTGTAGTATCGAAATGTAAAATAAAATACCCAATGTATATAATCATATTCTAACATGACACCTGAGAAAGATTATAACTTCTTTGGACAATGATAGAGTGTCTATGGGAACATAAAAAAATAGTGAAAACCAAAACCAGACCCAATGGATATATAAAAGCTGGTGAAAGAATAAATTCCTAGGGGTATAACCCTAGGAAATCCAGATCCTATCAGACATATAATTTATTTCCAGATGGATGAACCTTGGAAATCCTTATAAATAAGGAATTAAATATCTGAATCTGGGGGGGGGTCCAAAGGCATTCTAAACAAATAGGAATCACAACTGAATCCAAGGAGACTTCCCAAGGAATTCTAAACATGACGGAATATAGATTAATACTATAATGTATCCTAGTTATTCATCACATTATCATATTATATTAAACCTAAGTAACCACCAATTCATTTTATATAAAACAACCCTTTATTTATATTATTTTTAGGGAAGTAAACCCCTCATAAATATCTCATCACAATAATAATAAAACATGGGTTGGACATCCACCCAAACCCATATTACATAATAGAGGTTTAACTCTCAATCACACAACCTATCACTATCACCACAACTATATCAGGATCACACAAATTATTGAGGTTCTAAGATAATACCCTTAATTATCTATACTAGATCCACCAAACTAACCCTCTCCAGGGCCCATATATAAATGGGGAATCTATTTTGGTCTCTTAAGTCTCATCATATAATGGATAATCTATGTGGGATCCTCAGTTAAAATCACATCTCTTGGGCCAATCCCTATTTCTCAGAGGGCATAACTTTCCTTAAAATCATCATAATCACATCACAACCTCACTATCCTCGTAAGAAGTGTTGTACTAACACTACTCCAAAGAGACGACACAAATCCCATATCTCTTTCCAAGATCATGCTATGTCGGTGAACTCATCCAACCTAACATTGATATACATAGGGTATAACCTCCTATGTGATCCCATATTAAGGGGGAAGTATCACTCACACAACGTTCATCTCAGTGAAAAAATGGATCTAATGAATCTTAAGGTCACATCATGGACCCATATTTCTAGCCTATCCCAATATAATACTTCCCTATATAAGGAGGGCCTAAGGGTAACTATCTAGGCTCAATATGTTCTTTCAATTCATTTAATTATCACCCCTCCAGTACATATACCACATGGAAAACATTTATAATCAAGCCCTCAACCATAGGTGGTTGAAGTATCCATGGATTTCTAATGGTCCATCATGGCATTGGACACTTGCATGTTATTCATAAAATAATTATTTTAATAATAATATTCTTTAAAATTAAACACTTAATTTTTTTGAAAGGTTAATTTTATGTAGTGGTGATAATATATACCACCTAACACATAATCAATTCATTATGACATAATGGTATGTAAAAGAGACCAAATACCTCAATTTTGGAGTTATTTACTTTTAAAGTATATTGTAGACTCTTTACCAAGATCATCCTAGTCCAATAATCCATCGATCATCAAAAAAAGTCCCTAACACAATCTAAAATATCAGAGTTAATTAATTGTAACAACATATAATTAATTATCCAATTTAATTAAAAAAAGTTAAACTAAATTTCCAATTTATTTAGAATAGTCAAAATGATTAATAACTCATCAAGAGACCTCATCACACTAAAAAAATGACTAAACACTCATGGAAGGTCAATATCATACTCCCGATACCATCCTGGACAAAAGGTTGAACGATCAAAACCCATTAAATAACCAATTTTATTTAATTTAAGTGTAAAACATAAATAAATTCACCAATAAATGTACATTTAATGAAATTTCATAGAATGAGGCATGATAATCCTCTCCAGATATCTTGTAGACATTCAAAGAAAAATCCCTATCATATCTAGATGATTCCACTATGATTTGGTGGAATCATCAACAAAACCCTAATATGGGTTTCAAAATATCAGAGGGTGAGCAATAGAATAAGAATAGATAATAAAAGAGGATAAATCACCAAACAATTCCAAAGAATCACTATACAAACACCCTAATCAGAAGGGATAAATCAATGGAATAAATAGGGAGAGATTCCTTTAGATAAAATTCATGTTAGGGGGAAGAAAATAGAAAGATATGTATTAAAAATTGATGGGGGAAAGATATTAAAACCATAATTTAATATATTTAGATAGGGGTGATCCATGGAATATAACATGACATACACCATGTAATGGTGATCCCCCAAGAAACCTGCTATGGAACCTCAGCACATTGACCACAATAGGGAAGTTATCTCCCCTCACTGCTCATCGATTCACATAGAGGGTTCTTTCCTTTTACCATGACATGAACCATGATGTGGTGCTACCCATGGTCCATAAAAATGCCCACAAGAAACACACCATGGTTGAGGTGATGTCATTTCAACCAACAAATCTCCAACCAAAGTGACCATCCCAATCTTTTCACCTATCATGATCCCCAATACTTCATTTAAGACCCTAATATTCTAGGAGATCTAAAAAATATAACACTATGGGCATGGTCTCGTTGTCCATTTCCCAAAAGAAGTCTTATAAGACAACATGAGCTAACCCAAGGAAAAACACTCACCAATACACTTGGGAACTATGTGAACCCATGAATGGTCACCTCTACCATGATGTCCACCATGGAATGGTTCTCCCTATGGTGATGCACATGAAAAAAAAATTAACTACAGGTCTTCACAACGTCACTCTACCATCCACTCGAGCACAAAAAACACCTTCCTGATCTCAATCCACATTAAAAATACATCACCTTAATATATTCAAACTCTTTGGATTCTGATATTAATTCCAATTATCAAAAAATAAGCCCCCACCAACATTAAAATTTTAAATTCCTTATGAATTTTCAAAACCTTGAAAGCAAAATTCTTTAGAACCTCCCAACCATAGTACTTATCATCCCCAAGTAGTCTCAATGCTCCTTAACCATCATCAATAAAAACCTACCTTGGTCATTGATTGATCACCAAATGTACACACTATAAAATAGAATTACAATAAATCTTATACTAAAAAACATCAATACAATCACCAATGATTCCTCAAATCCTGATCCACTACTCGTTACCTTCACCAAACTAGTGAGACAATATGGGATACCCAAGTTTCATCAACTAGATCATCTATTATATTATGGATTTTCCATATATAAATGACTACACATAATGGAAAAATCCCATCCATGGTGCTACCCATTATGGTAATCTTTTTTTAGTAGTAAATTATGACTTCCATTAGTCCATCTATACGCTTGATCCAGTTTCTATCTCACCACTTGAATTCATATACAAGAACATCAGTTGGTCCTCATAATGCTAAATTTTCCTAAAAATTATTTTTTGTAACCATTTATTTTTCATAACACTACTCTATCAGGATAATTTTTTTTCCTAACTGCATCTTAAAATCATCTAATACCGACATTGATTCCCATACCTAACACTCCGTGTAATTCCACAATTGAATCCTCAACCATCCAAATGAAACAACTATCTTTCACTCACCCAGAGAACCAATGAATTTCCAATATTACTAAAACTAGGATCATACAAAATTCATCCCGATATTGATACTAACACACAATATCCTTCCAATATTACTTATAAATCCTAAATCTAGTATTCACTATGCTACCAGAAAAAATTAGATTCAATAATGCAACAACATCCAAGTGTCATCTTGAATGTTCACCATCCAATCTCACTATATCAACAACCCTTCCAACATAAGGATCATACACCCATTACTGAAAATATTCTCCCCACCATTGGATTATCCTTTATCACTATATATAATTAAAACATAAATCTTTAGGGACCACCCTCCATACCATTCCATAGGCAATGACTGAATTTGATCATCCCACTAATACTCAAGAGACTACATAAAACTTTGATTACTACCCATTTCTGGTTCACATGAAATTTATCATCATGATTTTCCTAAATTCCATTCATAATAAGGGTCACAACCTCTAATATATTATGGTGAATTTATCATGATATGGATCCCCTTACACCTCTCATTGAGTGTAACCTCAAAAGTTCTTATATCACACATGTGTCATTACTCCCGAGCCATACTCATCAAACCAACAACCCCTGTCACTATAAATCCATAAAATAATAATCTAATATAGATATAACACCTCCCTTTCTTATCGAACACCTCATGTTTCCATTCCCATAATTATTATTTTTTTGGAATCATTAGTCCTTTAACTACACATGACTTCCAACCAATCCACAACTAGTGGCATCATGTATAACCGGTGCATAATAGACCAATCTCATATCAAACCAATACCATACATTCCTATACCAACCAATCATATATAACAAATCATTACCCCATGAGTCACACATCATAAATCCTAGGATCACACGCCCAAGAACTAGTTATTATACTCTCACATATCAATATCATTCATCTAGAATCATCCTCGATGCTCCATTATAATAAACATGACATCTATCAAATGTTCAATATAATCACATGATCACTCACCAAACATGCATAATTACTAATCAAAGAATCTACTAACACACTATCCATCCTATATATAATTTTTTAGGATCATAATTTGAAACCTCATCAAAAAATGCATCTAAAACCTATAGGTCTAGGTATCCTACTGATTTTTTACTTCTAAAATGAGACATGATATAGGATCACCTCATGTTCTTTTTTACATGAATGACTAAGTAATATCCATGAATCTATTATGTACCTAATAGCAACTATAGTGCACTGATCTCATAACCCAAATAATTTACCCTTTATTATCATCTATAAGGCAATCATAATCCCAGAGTAACCCCTCTCTCAGGTTATCCTAATATATCAGTCAAAACACTGATATCCCAAGTCGTATCTCAAAGAAAAAATCTCTCCCACTTAGACCATAAATCATGTACTACAAATATCATAGATCCTGGGGAAACATCTCTTCTCCCATCTCAAACATCATAAAGAAACTCACATACCAAAACACCCAATCTAAGGTTTTTAGCTTACTCTAGGGCACTATCCCACATCGAACATCTGTATACGAGACTAACCCTCACTAAGGACCATAGTATCATCCAAAAAAATATAAAGAAATTATCCTATGATGATTCAAATTTAGTTAAACCATAGTAATATGGTTCAATTAAATAAAATTTCATCAAGAATCTATATAGAAAAACACCATATAGGTAGTTGTTGGAACTTTAAATAAACGAACTCATTACCTTATACAAACCGTTACCAAGGCATCATATACCTATTACGAACCACCAAGGGTCACTAAACATCCATTACAAGAGGGGATGTATAGATGCATTCATCGATAGAATTCCTCTATAGAATCTACATCACTTATCTTCATAAGAAATATATGGTGGATAATTGAGTATAATTCCACCAACATGGTATAAAGTAAAACTCTATATAATTTTTTATTTACACTTAGAATAATTGAACCCCTTGTATCCAGTGATATCAATCACACACTGGAAAATAAATGTCATTTAAATCCTATGATCTTAAAATGATGCAAGTAGACCAATCTATTTCTAATGAGCTAAGATCCAAAAACTAGTAAATCAAAAATCCAAAACACATTTTCATCATGAAAGGTGAAATAATGGAACCATAAAAGTTGAAACAAATAAGAATAACACCATATCCTTGGTAAAATCGAATTTCCATCAAAAAAGGTATTTTAAACACACTAGTCCAAGGTATATCACAAGCCCTGACACATTCCTAGACCACTTGTCAACTATATCCCCAAATAGTAATACAAAATAAAAAGCTCTAATACCATTTTGTAACATCATGCTACCCCAAATAATTCAAATGGTTCTAGGACCGACAATCACTATATGTCATAGGTTTTTTCTATCAATGCATCATAGTTCTTTTATTATTAGTTGGGGTATATGGTATTATGGGGGGGGTGTACCCCTAAATCATAGTTTATAATAACCAAGATTATAACCAAATATTATCCAAAAATAATAAACATATATCATAGTATACATAATAAATAAATGAGAATCCATAATTAATTAATACAAAATCACAGAATCACATAAACTCATGTTCATACCAGTATAAAACAATGAACACCATTTGGTCCATTCACACATATACCAAAATAGGATAAATAAAAAAATCACAAACTACTCTACCAACATCCCAAAGACATACCACATATTAAACTCCAGAATTTATTTGATCTATCTCACTAAGTCATGAATCATCAGGCCTCCACTTAACCTAAAATAGTGATTAATGAATTTTTCTTAGGTACCCATGTTCGAAGGTCACCTGACTGGGGTGTGAGTAAAACACAGTAGGGTACCACCATTGAGATCCCATACATAACCATTAAATATAATGTATATGCATATAAGAGGATCAACTGTATAAATAAATACAATAAACGTAGTGAGGAAGTGTAATATAAAATAACCATTGGTGATCCTTAGATTTTAACATGACACTCGATATTAGTTATACATGTTTCAGTCAGTGATAAAGTGTCTATGAGAACATCATATAACCATTCCAACCAAAACCATCCCCAACTACCATATAAAAGTAGGTAAAAGCATAGATTACTATGGGATTACCATTGGAAATAAATATCATACCTATAATAAATCCAATTATTAGTGAATGATACTAGGAAATCTATATAAACAAAACAAAAAAGTGAATAACAAAAGGGGATTTACCAATAAATTCTAAACAGATATCCATCATATATGAATCCAAGGTGATTTATCATGACATTATAAACATGACTGCATATAACTAAACCCTAGGATGTCTCTTGGGAATTCATCACATCATGTATACTAACCAAATCCTGGTAAACACCTAGGAACTCAATATAAAATATTTATTTATTTATAAATTTTCAAGTATAGTACACACCTACTAAATATCTTAATATAATAACAATAAAACATGAGTTGAACCTCCATACAAACCTATCTCACATATGCACAAGAACTATAGACATCACTACAAACATATCAAGATCATAAAAATGTCAGCTTCTAAGGTGACACCAATAATTATCTATACTAGCTTAACTACACCAACCCCCTCTATAGTCTGTATATATATGGGGAACCCATCAGGACCCCTAAGTCTCATCATATCTCAAATTTCGTCCCTAATCTCCTCAGTAAAAATCAAATATCTTAGGAAATTACATATAGTTCATAGGGCTTAAAATCCCTCATAATTATCATGGAATAACCTCACTGGCTTCATAGGAAGTGTCATGATACCACTAATCTAGAGAGAAAACACAAAAACCATATCTCTTTCCAAGATCAACCTAGGTCGGTCCAGTCATCCAACCTAATATTGGTCTACCTAAGGCATACCCTCCATGGTAATCCCATCACAAAGGGGGAGGATCACTTCACACATACTCATCTCAGATAGCATAAGTCTCTAAGGAATATTAAGGTAACATCAGAACCTATCAGGAATAATCATTCTCAATCCAATACACCCCTCTACAAGGAGGTTAATCCCATTATATTAACAAAATTCATTTAAGTATCACCCATCTAGTACATATATCATAGGGAAAATATTTATCACCAATAAATCAACTATTGATGACTGAGGAATCCACAAATTTCCCAGGGACCATTATATCCTTAGAAGACTAGATTATATTTTAATAGTAAAATTCATTTAAATTAAACACTTCATTTAATTTAAAAAGGTCAATTATCTATAGTGGTGAGACCACATATCACATGAAAAATAATTAAATTATAATACCATATTGGTATGTTCCATTGAACACCAAACTCAATTTTGAAGTTATTCCCTCTTGAAGCATCTTGTTGAATCTCTCCCAAGACCATCCTAGTCAAAATAATAGTATTCCATTGATATGAATCCCAAAATCAAGGTAAATAATTAAAATCAATTAATTATAAAAACATATAATTAAATTTTCAATTTTATTGAAGTAATTTACAGTTGATTTCTAATTAAATTAAAATATGTGGAATGCCTGATAACTCATTTAGAAACCTCATAAAATCAAAATGATGACTAACCACTCACAGAAGTTCAATATATTAATTCTGACACTATATCAGGTAAAAAACCATAACAATAAATACCTATTTGGTATAAAATTTAATTTCATATATGAAAAAACATTAAATAAATTCACCAAGTGACATACATTAAATGAAATATTGCACAACTTTTTGTGATCATCCTCTAGGAAAATCTTCTAGACATGCCGAGTAAAATACCCTTCGCATAGAGATGATTCCACTATACTATGGTATAATTTTCAATAAAACCCTAAGCTGGGTCACCCAATATTAGAGGTAGAAATAAGAAAACAATAATGGAGAAGTAAAAAAGGAGAACTCATTTTAAAATGTTGATGAATCTCCATAAAAATTCCAGAATATGAAGGGGAAATTTAATGAATAATGGTGGATAAATCCTCTTGTCTCATCCATGCATTAGGGATAATAAAAGCGAAGGAGGGGTATTTAAAATATATGGGGGAAATATGGTAATTTTTTTTGCATACTTGGGAAGGGGTGTTCCATGACATACACCATGAAATGAACCATTTTTTGGTGTACACCGAGGAAACCCCCTAAGGAGCTTTAATATACGAGCCACCATGGAGAAGGCCTCACCTCCCTACTCTTTATTTCACACAGAGGGATCCTCTCTTAGATCACAACTCACACTATAGTTTGTTTCTACCAGTGGTCTATCAAAATTCCAATAAAAACACACCATAGTATAGGAAATTTCATTTGAAACTCCAAAATTCCCAACACCTTGGGCATGGTCTCCTTAGATGTTTCCCATTGAGAGAACCATCAGGAACCATGGGTTCAATTATGGATGAATTTATACCTAAATTCTTTGGAACTATTCTAACCAATACATGGTATCCTCCACCATGAGGTCTACCATGGTATGTTCATCCTTGTGTCAGTGCACCAATAGAAATAATTTAGCTTTAGTTACACATGGAATCACTCCACAATATATTTGAGCATATCAAATGACTCCTAGGACTCAATCCATATAAAAAAATATCACCTTGAGATTTTCAAAATATCAGCATTCTTAACATAATCCTAGTTATCAAAATGAAACCCTCACCAATATTAAAAATTCAAAATATTGATATTTTTTCTCAACCTAGAAGTCATGGGTATTTAAAAACTTTTTCAAAATAGAATCACTATAGTGAACACTTGCCTTGGGAAACCTAAGAAGTATTATCTTCCAATTTTCCTTTTAAGTCAATCCATTTCCTTTTTTTACCACTAGATTAATTTTTTTCTCCACCCAGTCAAGGAATAAAAACAATCAATTTTTAGGTTTCTGTAATATCTTACTCTACTATAGCTGTCATATTAACCACATTTTCATAAGTGGGTAGCTTTAGTAGAATAATCCTAAAAAATGTATCTAATCGTAGATATATTTAAAAATTTCAAAACTTGAAAATTTTATTAATTTCCAATTCTAGAATATATTTCACTAAATTAGTGAATTTTGAATCATATTTTACAACAAATATATTATCATGTTCAAATTAAAAGAACCATCAATCTATAGAAAACATAAAATCATTTAGGTAATATTGATAATTAAATATTCTCCAGAAACCCTTATAGTTAAGAATTTTTTTGGCCCCTATTTTCTTAGTTGATTACCACCACTTAAAATATGATAATTCTTGAAGATAAGTTACAAAAATAATCCTTTATGGTATTAGGTGTGTGAAAAAAAGTTTAAAGATAAGGTTAGTCCTTTCTAAAAACTCATTAACATGATTCCTGACAACATCACTTCCAAATGATAGTGTTTTCGGTATTTAGATCATAAAAGGGGAAACTATTTCACTTAAATCCTCATTTATAGTCATTATACAGGGTCCCTAGAATCGTTCAATTGATCATGAATTCCTCACTAGCCCAAAAATCAGAAAATTCATGGTCACTTAGACCATGATGGTGACAAAAAAAATTCAATTTATTAAAATAAATGTTATCTAGGACCATGTAGTTAATAATACCAAACATTTTTCTCATGGTCATCATGCATAGTCTTGGGGATCATATAGGCAAACTATATCCCTGGTAAAGCCTTTTGTAAACTATCTATGAAACCCATATTTTGAGGAAACATCAATCTCAAAGTAAACATCCCATTTTTGATTTAATAGAATAATAAAAATTCATCCTAGATATAATATCACCCTATATTTATCAAAATTAAGCATCAATAATAAATTTCAATCAACATAAAATAAATGAAAAATTATTTTACCCAATATTCAATTTATCTAATTTTTTTCCAAAACCAAGTAATCAAATCCAAGTAATTTTTTTTCTCTAAAGTTTTACATTTTTATAAAAACTTATAGACCAAAACCCTTCATTTAAAAAACCCACACAAACCATGATTCTACACAAAAAAAATATTTTACCAAATTACAATCATTATTTTTAATTTATAATAAAAATTCACATCCTCAATAAATAAAATAGAAATTAACACTTTCCATAAAATTTTGATAAAAGCTTATTATTTCCAAACAATTCCTCATACTAAGGAACCCTTGATCATAATATAATAAATACATGACTTTTAGGTTTTCTTTAGGGAGAATCTCTATTAAAACATCCAAAATCCACATAGTTGTGAGTGTATCCTTTTGGAATTATTTATCCTAGAAATTTCTTCCTTTAATACACATTCTCTAATTATATCTTTTACTATAAATTAATTTTATAGGTTTGAAAATAATACTCACCAAAAATTAATTTTACACACATGCCCACACTATATGAGAAATACAAAGAAACCAATTTAAATCAATTTATAACACGAATCTATTCCTAGGGTATTTTCACCAAAATATATTTACCATAAATGTAATTTTTTCAAAAAAATCTGAATAATTAGAATATTTTAAACATCAATAATTTTACAAACTAAATAAATTTCATTGAAAATGTATAATTTAAATTCCCAATTTTAATTTAAAACACCTATTAATTTAAACAACTAATGTTATGTTAAAAAAATCTTTCAAAAGATAACATTTTTCATAATGAAATGATTTTACACAATTCATGAATTTTAAAGATTAATCAATCACAATAATTTGAAAATTAATATAAAACTATTAAATATTATAAATGTGATTTAATCAACCTACCTAATGGTTTTAATTCTATATAATCCCCAAATACATGATCTAAAGTCACATCAATAGAATAAATACTCAAATCCCTAAAAATATAAACTAAAAACCTTAATAAATATCCATAATTTCATGAATTTTATTTCACCATTTTTGGAACTGATCAAGATATAATTTAAGAGAAAATGAGAGAGTGAATCTTGATCAAGGTCTTACCTAAAATTAAGAAATCAATCCTTTAATCTACTCCTATTATTCATCAAATAGATGATGAGAGATATCCAAAATCAAACTATAATGCCTAAAAAATATTACAAGGGGGTTTAGGAGAAATAATAAGTTGATTTAAAGGATATTTGGGTGATAAAAGGTTAAATTTTCTAAATTAATTCCTATTTCATGGTCATCATACACTTTCCCCTAAACCATTTAGTCGACCATGGATTTCCTTCAAGACTAAAAATACCAAAATGCATGGTTATCATATATAGTTACTTATACTATTTTAGTGACCACAAAAATCTATTGAATTTAATTTCACATAATGCACAATCTTTGAGAAAGTTCATGTGATCATACATAGCCTTATATATCCTAAATCCTAGAATACAGATCATCATGCACAATCCCAGGGGCCATTTAGTAAAACTATATACCTAGTAAATTCTATCACAACCTCTATATGAAACTCATATTTCCATTAAACATTTATCTTAAAGTAAACATCCCACTTTAGACCAAAAATGTAATCAAAATTTAACTTATAGATCATATCACATACAATTTCTCAAAATTAATTATTAATAAGTTATGAAACTCTATTTTATTTATTAAGGCTACATCCCAAATTCAATAAAAAACACAAATAAAAAATTCATAGTGTTATATAAAGGATAAAACATACTTTCCAAAAAATGACTCCCAATATTCCCTTTATATAATGTAATACTTTGGACACAAACTCGGCCACAATAATTACCTATCCCAAATTACCCATCAACCAAGATTGTATTACTACATTACCTAAACACATTAAATTATTTACAATGTTTTATGGATAACATATATTATCTAAGTAGATCGTTGTAGTAATGATTTTACCTATTTTTGAAACACTAAGAGTCATCCCAAGATTCTATAAAACATTTGGCAAGACCTCTTCTTTAGCTAGACAACTCAACTTTTAAATTAAAGAAAACAATACCATTATTATTAGATGTCATAATCCACATGAAATAATATTAAATAAATATAATCTATTAGAAAATATAAAATATACCATGAAATTCCACATATAGAAGAAAAAAAATTAATATTCAAAAATAATAAAAATAATATAAAATCCAGTTATATGGTAGATGGAGCCTCCTAAAAATATTATCCATCCTTACTCATATCTAGTGGAGTCCTAATATGATAATTTTATACATATCTAGACCATAAATCTTATGAGTATCTATCACCATGGAATTTTTTGAACATGTAATTCAATTAATGAATTTTCATGCACATTGAGGTACACATGCTACGTGTGAGTACAATGACCCAATAGGAACCAATAAAATACTTAAAATGCTATGAATATTTATAATAAGGTAAATTAATGTGTGTGTTTGTGGAATTTATACTTTAATATTTTTTATAAATATTTAATCAAGAATAATATACCAAATAACTCCAATAGAAAGCCCTATAATATTAATAAACTCTTTACGCACCCCCAAAATGAATTATATCTTGCGTAATTATCCCTAACTCCCACACCAATAAGATAATTCATACTTTGTTTGATTATAAGATCATAAATACTATATCCTATCAGTACCAAACTGCCACAAATTCTAACATATTTAACAACATACCATACCCTTTAACACAAGCTTGGTCACAAATAAGATATATGTATATACATATTCATATCAGGCCCATTTAACACTAACCCAACTATAAATTGATAAATAAGCAATGAAAAAATAGAAAATATTCATTCTAAATGGTTATACATAATAAAAACACCAAAAGAAAATGAATCATATACTATAAAAATAATAAAGTATATCATCTATATATAATAAAAAATCATACAAGACAGTATATCAAATGGTAAAATTGCTAAGTGGCAGTAGAAAACATACCCATCAATTGAAAAAACATAATATATCTATATAAAATACCAAAATTGTATTTAAAAAATATATAAAAATAGATTAGGAGGATGTCTATATAAAATACCAAAATATATAAACTGGTATATCAAATGGTAAACCAATATCACTTTCCCCATCACCAAATTTATCCCACTTTACATCATATAAAACACTCATTTAGAAGATCAATTGACCAAAATTAAAAGTGAAATTACCCTATATCACATTAATAATTTCCTAAAATTATTGAATTTACCATGATAAGACACATTCTACTTATCACTAAAATATTAAAATTTTCATCATTTCCATAAAAACATCACACTCTTTATACATTCTCAAGATCAATTACTTGATCACTAAACACTTAACGACACCCATATTAAATATATCCCTCATTAACTAAACATTATGGAAGACTTCGTAAATAAGGGAGACCAAATCATCTAATAAAGGATGGTTCCAACTAGCATAAAGGTCTCAAGAAAATCAAAACCAAAATTAGAAGTCAAATAATTCCCAATGAAAAAAGATATTATAATTTACAAATAAGATGATAAAAGGGTAAAAAATAAATGGAACAAATAAATAAACTCACCTCCATCCATCTCTACTCACCCTAAAAAACTACCCATATCCTATTATCCAAATACCACTATATATAATCCAGATACCCCTTTCTTATTCATTATTAGACATCTATTAGGATACCATTCTATACCACACACCACTATATAGGCTATTACATAGTTTACAAATGCACAAAAGTAAGAGGTTTATCATACTACACCATTAAAATTAAATATATTATCTATTTTAAAGATTTTTTATCAATATTAAATGGCTTAAACACTCTTTTCCTTTCCATATAACCCATCCATTATATCAAAATAGATACAAAAACTTAATAAAAAGGTTAAGTGTCATTTCTGACTTATAATTCATTCAATTTATCAATGAAAAGAAATTGATTAATCATTAAAATATAGACATAAATATATAAGTATATTTAACAATAAATAGTACTTATAAAAAATATTTCCTTGTGAACTATCATCTTATTATATGATTAATAAGTCAATAAATCAATGATTTTTGTGATAACACAAACATATACATAACCATATAATCATTCCTTTTAAAAATAAATTATAAAATAAATATTTTATCAAGGGATAATGAGGTGGATAAAAATAATGGATTTATTATTAATATAATAAAAATTTTCTATTAATACACTATAATAGATAGTAATGACACCACGTTCATTGAAAATAATTAAAAATATTCATGTAATATTTCTAAAAATAAAAATTCAATTTAACATGATAAAACACTTATTGAAACATCCCATTTACTTACCATTAATTTTAAATTTCTAAAAACTTTATTTAATTTTTTTTGAATTTTTGAAAATAATCATAAGACATATAAAAAATACCAATCAAAACTTTGATGGAAGATGAGTACACCAAACTAAATAACCTAAATTAAAGAATTTATTACTCTAAAAAATATAAAGAAACTATTTGAAAATAATAAACTAATATCTCTATAAAAAATTATAAATTACTAAATTAAAACATCCATATAAAACTAATGATATTCACCCAATAATCCCCTGAAAAAAGTTCCAAATTTCATAATCCAAATAACCCAAAATTTAGTATAGAAGTTTTTAAATCCATAAAAAATTCACCGAAAAACTCACCCCTATCAAAATTATTATGAAAAAAGCATGTTCAACCTTATTTAGCCTCCTATAGCCCTCACACATGAAATACCATCAATCAATGAATCAATCAACTAGATTTTTATTAAGAGAAGGTGCCAACGAGGGCTCAGGGGGATATGGCTATGAGGGTCAAAAATGGTGAAGACCAAGGGAATCCGCTCAGATAATGTATGTTCCTACTAGAGTCAAGCTATGAAGGTCATGTATGAAGAGACTCTCTGTTCCATGAATGTCGTAAGAGGAAAAAAAATCCGCCACCTTATTACCCTCTCGTAAGGTGTGGGATATTTTGATGTTGTTGTCAAAGAGATCATGGAATTTCAGGATAGTGTACTCTATAGACCACAGGGTGTCACCCATACCCTCGAGGGCCTTATGGATGATGAGAGAGTCTGTTTCAGCCTCCGCAAAGATGATCCCTTTCTACTAGCAAACCGAGAGGCCCGCTAGCATGGTGTTTGCATCTGCAATAAGCGACAAACCATTGCCCAAGCGGATGGAGAAGGCTAGAATGACTGAACTGTTGGAGTCACAGATCAGCCCTCCGCCGCGCATGAGCCCCACAATACAGGACCCATCTATGTTGATCTTGAGGCCCTGTGGCAAGGGTTGCCACCTGACCCATCTTCCATCTGAGTTAAAAACGATGAAAGCTTAGCCGTGTGAATAGTGGATGATGTGTTGCATACTAGGGTAATCCCTTATGATGTTCACCTCTCTAACCAGGTCGAGTAGAAGGTTTTTGGTTCTGATTGCTATCGCACGGACAGAGGAGGACGCCCCATGAACTCCCATAATTATGAATGAATTTTATCATGTTCTGGTTAAATTAATAATCAAATCCCTAACCCAATCACACAAACTTTAGGGAGTTACATGATGAAGAGTAATGAAATTAAAATAGTGAGAATTTACTTTGATTAAATAAATAAAACCACCTTGAACTCTATAAATCAAAGTGGGAAGAGGGGAGGTAGAAGGATATGACAAGAAGCGTCCGTCCGTACCCTTTATCGCATGACCTGGAAGAGGATACCTTGAGTGGGGTATTTAATTGAAAACCCAAAAACTTACCATTACCACCTCTATTAATAAAAATGGATCTATGCATCAATGGGTATCAGGGGAACTGTTCTGGCTACATAGTGTAAAACTAGTGATACTCCACCTCGGTTGGTCCACTGAATGCCTAGTGGCACCATACTAGGTACTCAGTGTTTCCCTATAACCACCACTATTCTTAGATATTTATATTAAACTCTAAAATTACCTCCTATTTAATTTATCATGAATATTACCATATACAAAAACTCACTTTAAATTTTAAAAAATGTTTGATGATTCAAATCCCAAAAAAATTAAATTTAAAACAAAATATGTGTTTATTAGAAGATATTGGAGAAGGATAGAGTTCATATATATGAATAATTATAATATTTAACTTGATATATTTTAATAACTCTATAATGAATATGAATAAATATATGGAAAATTAAATGTGTAAGAATTAATACTTGACAACCCAAAGTTGTGGTAGGATAAATCAAAGATATAGAATATCAACTCTTTTTTTATAAAGTCCCGTAATAGTATCCTACTCTAACTTAATTTTTACCTAAATTTATATAAGTGTAATCCTAAGTTTTCTTAATGTATTTAAGAATAACTCAAATATTTCTTAGAGTAATTTAGAAGTTTTAAAGGGTATGTATGAGTAATTGGTAGATATATAAGTGTAATATGATACTTATTAAGAATAATTTAAAATTATAGAGGCTCATGTAAGATCAAATCAAATATTATGAAAGAGGAACATGTGGTTTTATATGATTTCATAGGATTAAAATTTGTTCTTAGGTGTATTTTAAGACTAATTTAGATGATGTCATGAAATTAATTAAAGAATAAATATCAATATAATTTTCTGGTTAGCTATAATTCAAGCATAGTTTACTACTAATCTTTGAGAATGTGTTTTCAATATGATAAGATAATTCATACCATGATATTATTTTATTCATATGATCATGAATACATGGAATTGTGATTTCGGTTTTGTGAAAACATGAGGGAAAGTGAAGTTGAATATTTTAAATAATAAATTGACAAAAAATTCACGGAAAATTAAAGAAATGATTTGATAAGAGACTTTATGTGATAATTATAGATATTTAAATATAATTCTTTAATTTATTTATAAATATCAAATACTGGATGTTTTCTCAGGATATTTATAACCAATTTTAAAAAATTGAAGATCACAATTCTTAAATTGAAGGTAATTTCAATATTTGATTTATGAAATATTATCCTAATGATTTAATGATGAGTTTTATATAAATATGATTCAAATTAGAATACATAGATATACTAACTTATTACTTCCAAATATACTTAGTGATGAAGATAAAGAGAGATATTTTAATGCCTCTATAATTGAATACATTGCATGTTTAAGAAGAATAAGAAAAAAGAGAGAAAGAGGTACTAGAATGTATTATATATATTGAGTATTAATTAGGATAAAGAAAGAGTGATACAATCATGAATAGATATCTATGAAATTAACTGAAATATACATCCATAAAATATTACTATAACTAAGGAAGGAGGTCATTTTTTACACCACAAGAAAAACCATATTTTATAGTGGTTTATTAGTGATGATTCTAAAAAACCATTGATAATTAAAAATCTTGAGTTTCATTCTAATTTATTGGTGGTGATTTTATATAATAGATACACAAGGAATTATTTTAAGAATTTTTTAATGAACCAATACTATTATAAATATTAAAACATCTATTAATTAATACATATTTTGGATGATCATAAATTCCCCTTTATTTTCTTTTCCTCCCAAAATTTGTTTGTTGTACGACTTTTACCTTATCCAATGAATCATCCCCTTCTTTTTTAACCATGTTTATCATGAGATTATTCCCCTTCTCCTTCCCATTATTCCTAACATTCCCATTCTCTATCCCCTTCTCTTTCATATCACATGATTATTCTCAATTTCCAACAATATATTTATTAGATCATTAAGGTAGTTGTTTAAGAGTGCAAGGTAAGTTTCCAATAGGTCCAATCCTTTGTTCTCATTATTAGTCTCAAAATTTAGTTACCTAAATGAGATTTCATTAGGTATTTCGATTTATAACTTTAAGTATTTTTATTATTATGATTTGATGTTTTTTATCATGTTATTTGATAATCTACAAAAAATGAATTATCGGTAAATTTTTAGGGATCTAAAGTCCAACATCCATATCTATTTCCCTCTACTCCCTATAGTCAATTCTAGTAATCCTTGTAGTCCAACTATGATGATCCAATAATGTGTCTAAATTTTTTATTTTTATTAATTATAATAATTATATGTTATGTCATTAATTTTTAGTTGTTTCTTAGGGTAAGTGTTTTATGGTTAGTACTATTTTTTTGAAATATTTTGTCTTAATGTATTCATGAATTTTGGTTTAGTTTTTATATTTTATTTTTAATACATTATAGTGCAATATTTTTTCAATATTTCATATATATTTTTTATTTGTGTAGTTTTGGGTTTTAGTTTGATTTTATACACATTATTTTTTTATGAATTTTAATATTTTGTGTTTTTGTATTTGATTCTTTTTTATTAATTATCTGACTAATGAATAACACTTATGATTTTTTTTTCAAATGAATTAGTATTAATTTATACTTAGAATATTTTAATTTCATTATTTTAGTTATCACACATCATATAATTGTGTTTAATTTTTAATAATCAATATTCATGGATAAAAAAACCATTTAAAATGAAATAGTTTCAAAACACACATTTAATTTACCAATGATAAAGGGGAAATACTAAAATAGGTGTGAATTTATGATTGACTTCAAAAATAATATATGATTTAAACAAATATATAAAGTTTTTGTTTGTGATATATATTATTTTTTCAATATGTTATATTATATATTTATATCATGAAATCGGAAATCATTATATTAGTTGAATATAATTATATTGTATTTTATTATGTGTTCTTTATCAAATTTTACAAATTCTAATATATATTTTTTCTAATATTAATGTTTCTTTATTCCATAAATATTATGTTTTATTTTAAAAATAATTTTATTTAATTAATGTACATCCTGTTTTTTTACAAAAATATTTATCAATAGTATAAAAATGAATAAAACTTGGATTAATTTAACTTTAAGCACACTTAAATATGTTAAGGGATTAGATTAATTTTTAGATTTTTCAATTGAAAATTGATTTGTAGATGGAATAATAAAAATTTTGTGTCCAGATTGTAATTTTAGATGATTGAGAAGACATGAAGTTTATAAGCATTTGATACTGAAACTATCTCTAGCTTGATACGTGAGATGCATTTAGAATGAGGAATTGGAAATTGTTGAATATTTTACATGTTACCATCATCATAATGAATAAAATGCAGCCCCAATATTGGAGAATGAAATTCAAAACCTAATTAAGGCTATTTTTCAGTACAAAACAACATGATAAAGATCGAAACATATTAGTGGAGTCTTTTTTTATTTTAAAGAGATTAATATAAGAGTGAAGCTAACTAAGTAATCAAATTATTTTTATGAATTAGTGGAATATTGAAATCAAGAGTTGTATGAAGGATGTATCAACTATAAATTTTTTTCCTTTTTATTGAAGAGTTACCATATAAAGTGATTATGTGTAATTATAGATAAAGAAATGTTGATGATATTGGAGTTTATACATAACACATTTTTTTTAAGCTAACATCCCTTAATAATTTTATAATATTAATAAAGTTTTTAAAAAACTCAGTCATTATTTTGTAAATATACATGCATGTTCCAATGATTTCATGATTTACTGAGGAGAATATTTAGATAAATAAGAGTGTAAAAGATGTTATACTTCTATATAGAAATCAATTAATTGTGATAAAATTATGAATGAATGTGCTATGAAGAAGAATTGAAATAAAAGGACTATAAAGGTTTTATGTTACTTTATATTAAAACCAAAATTGAAAATATTATTCATGTCTTCTAAATGGTATATAAAATGAATTAAAATACTATATAAAATAATAATTATAGGTTTATATGACATACAAGAGATTCAAAAGCATAGAAATAATTTGATTCTTTATATCTAAATTTCTCTTCAAATACTAGGAATGTGTGTTTGGGATTTTCAACAGATGGATTTAATCCATTTACAATACTATATATAACTTATATCATATTACCCATTATTTTGATCAATTACAATATACCAATATGGATGTTCATGAAACGAAATTATTTCATTATTTTGATGAATATTCTTAAAAAATTCCTAGAAAGGAAATAAATGTATACATTCATCCTCTTATAGAATAATTACAAGAAATATAAGGTTATAGTGTATATATAGATGTTTCATTGATGTCCAAAATGTTCAAAATGAGTGTTAATGTGGATGATTAGTGTTTTTTTGGATTAAGAAACTTGTCTAGTTGGAAAACTCACACTGATCAGGAAAATCAATTTTTTAAATTTGTATTTGAGATAAAAAACTTTCATATAAAAGAATGTGGTATTTCACATGTCATTATTAATTCTTGGATTTATTTAAAAAGTCATGATTAGATGAAAAAATTAGTTTAGGACACCACTAAAACACTTATTAGGTTCATAAATCAAGTCAAAATTATCAACTCTTAATGACTAATTTGATAAATAGTATGATTTGAAGGTTTTTGGGAAAAGGGTTAAAAAATCATCAAATATAGTTGGTACCCAAAAATAGAAGAAACAAAGTTTTTTTTTCAAACTATCGTTTTGGGAATTTCAATTGTTACATCATAATATTGATGTCATTCACATTGAAAGGAATACATGTGCCAATTAGGTTTATAAGTTATTTAATGTGAAGGGAAAATCAAAATATCATTTTAGTGCCGGTAAGGACTTGGAAGAAATAAATATAGAGTATTTTCCATGAGAAAATGATAATTGAAATTTTCCTGCATGAAGTTCCCTAGACCCTCATTCCTAGGTCCAGTGCTAAGAACATTTTATTTAAACACATGTTTTGATACCAAGTGATATGACTCCAGAAAAGAATATATATATGTATTTCCATAAATTTAACATGAAATTTCTCAATAAGAACATAATATCCAAACCCAAAGTTTTAGCCTCTTTATAGATTAACTACTTAAACATATTATTATGTATTAATTCTTTAACATTTCCCACACAATTCTCAATAAAAGACTTATCTCTAAACATAATAATTTATATAATTACCTAGGGAAGTAGAAAAAAATGAGGGAGCTAAAAAACTGAGTAAGGAAAAACTTATCATAGAGTCATAAAGGGTTAGATCTTAAACATATAAGAATACACGTGTAGAGTAAAAATATTTGATTAAAAAGAATATGGGGTAATAATAGACGTCCATTAGCATGAAATATAGACATATAACCCTAAACAATCAAACATATACCATGGTGTAAGAAAGAACATAAATTAGATGGTAATCAAAATTCCTAGATAATTTCATAAGCATATAATATGGAAAAGTGGAATGATAATATGCATAGAAAATCATAACATTGTTAACATACACAATCTTGTTAACATATCTTAATCATAATTAAGTCCATAAACAATCTTACAAATATAGATTATTTGGAATTATTTCCACAAACAACCATATGATCATAGATTAACCATATTTATGTATACAAACATGCTTAGAAAAATAGTTTAATTTCAATTATGTCCATGTACAATCTTGTGAACATAGCTCCAAAATTATATATAAGAATAAATTCATTACCTCATGAGATGAAAACTTCAACTAATGCATTAGAGGGTGATATAGTAACCCACCCATTCATTTCTGTTATAAATGAAATAAATCATTCATCATATCATAAATAATACATGGAAATAAAATTCTTTTTTGTAATATTTTCAAATGGTATCACATAAAAGGGATTCAACAATTAAATCAGTTGATACCAAAATTTAATCACCCAAAAAGACTATCTTTCAAGGTAATTTAGTGGGTGATTCATAAAATATAACACTATATGAGAAATATATTTTAGTGACAAAGAAGAACATTTTTTGTCAGAGTGAGTAACTCAAGGGGGGGGGGTGAATTGAGTTCCCAATACAATTTATATTTATTTTTTTTTAAAAATTATTAAATTTAATAAAAATACCCAATTAATCAAAATATTAAAAATATATAAATTTAATCTGTAAAATAATTTCTTAGAAGTGGGATTAAGGCTCAGTTAAAATATCTTATAAATAATTGAACTTTTGAAATTAATTTAGATAATCAAACACAATATATAAACACAAATTAAGACTAAATGTCGATGTAATGTTTTGGTATAATTTAGAAAATTGGAAATGATTTACCAATTAAAACAAAAAAACTAGAAAAATAAATAGCAGAATTTAAACAAGGGGTTCAGTGTCATGTTGAGACTTAATCCTTTCCACTTGGAAATCACCTGCTGAAAAGTAGTTTATTAAAGAATAAATATATCCAAAACCTAGATCCGGTTTTAAAAACAATAGTACACAAGACTATATAGTCATAGAGACTCTTATATATTTATACATGGGATAAAAAAGATATTAGGCCACACAATACCTCTTCCATAATTACTCATGGGAATACAAATAAAAGAGTTTGAGAGAATATCGAGTTTTCTCTACTTTACAATAGGTGAATTTGTTTTTATATATAAATAGTGAAATATAAAACATACCTATAAAGAATTTATAAGATGTAAAAGGAAATATATAAAAAATATAGAAAATTTAATAAAGTTTTATCCAAGTATCTTTAATTTCCTGGAGTCTTTGAAATTTTATTTGGAAGGAGCTTGGACATGTTTCTTAGAAGATTATGGAAAACTGAGTGTTATAAAGTCTTCTCTATAGAATATATGCTCACTTAAAGATCCTATATTATTTTTGTGTGTGTGAGAAACTATTTTTAGTATTCAATAACTATCTATTTATCATTATCAAATAATTATTTTAAAAATAATTTCATCATAAGTAGACATTGCATAATAATCATTCTTCTTTAAATGAACTGATTGTTCATTTAATGCTTCAAAACTACCCATTAGAGAATTGAAAAAAAATCCAATGGTAAGTTAGGAATAGTAATATATCTTTAAGTATGTTTAGTTGAGATCATGATAAATTAACATAGTCAGCTGATGTGGAAAAGTGACATGGTAAATTCATTTCTCTATGCGGTCAACTAATTTTCACATATGGTAAGTTGATGAATTCATTCGGTAATATTTTACTTTATGTGGTAACAATATTAGAATACATGGCCAGTATATCATTTTTTTATATATTATACATAACTTGTAAAGGTAACTTTATTTCTTAATGAGGTAGATAGTTTATTTCATGTGATCAGGTACATGATAAGTACAAATTCATCTCATAATAATTTGAATATACATGTAGTAAGGTGGTTCTCCACATATGGTAATGTGAATCTTCAATGTGCAGTCAGTTTGTGACTTAGATTTTTTCCCATATGACTAATGATAAGTAGTTTTTTCTCATGTGGTAAGGTGATGTATAATGTATGATAAGGTAATATAGACACTTTACCTTCACACGTTAAGGTGGTATGGTAATCTCTAGACTTAAACAATTTTTACAGTAAACAACTTTCTAATAGAAAACATGAAAATCATTAATAACAAGATAAAAATGATTTGGGATCATTAAAATAAGGAGTTTCTGGTCTAATCCAACAATCTCCCCCTTTTTATGATCTTAAATCATGACAATTAGATTGAAATTAATTGAATGCATCAAAATTATATTTGTATGTGATTGAAATAACCGTGTAACAAGTTTTTAAAATCATGAAAAGTTTTATATTAAATTAAATTAATTTTAATTAGTCAAATTACTCCCCCCTTTGGTATTATCAAAAATAAAAAAATAGGGATTAATATAAAAGTAAAATAAGAATAAAAGAGATAGTGTCATTAAAATTTCAAAAGATAGTATAAAAAGTTCAGAAATAGATTAAAATATATCCCTATTAGAAATCTTAATTTAAATCTGAACGAGGTTCATCACTGATTTCTATTGCAAGGATGTGATCAGTTCCTTTAGATGTATAGGTAGTATTAGAATTAGTCTTAGAATTATATGATGAGGAAAGAGATCTAATAACTATACACCTCAAAACTTGAATAAGCTACTGAAAGTCTTGGGCAAGAGTTAATCCAAAAGGATTAATTGTCAATGAGGTAATAGGATGAGATAAAGGAATTTCTAAGGGGAAAGAACAACTATTTGAGAGGTATGTATATAGGGTTCCATCAATCATGTAAACTCAATAGAATCCCCAGAATCTTACTCCAAATATTAAAGGAAATCATCTCAATTATCTATGAAATCTTTCAAAACAATATTCATAGATATAAGATTCTAAATTTGTGACTTACAAGATCGAGTCATAGGGGGAACATTCAAATCCAAATCAATAGTTCTAAACATCCCTTTAAGACCAGATTTTGTGAAGATTATACTTAGAAAATAATCAATCATCCAATTGATTATTTCTTAGTCTTTACTAGCCTATTTGATATAATCACAAACTAAAGTTAGGATCTTTGTTTTATGGCTTTGAAACCCATCATACATAGATTCACGAGACTTGATGACATTTTAAAAAAAATGTTCAACTCAACTCGAATTAACAGTTTGATATTGTCTTTATCAACAACTGACTGAATAGGATGATTAAAAGACATATGATCAGGTTGAAATACACCATCAATGAACCTCTAATCTAACTGAATCATCTTGTTAGATAGATCATCCTAAAGAGCACCAACCTGAGCTCTCATATCTAAAATCTCATTATCAATCACCTCTATTCTAAAATTAAATCTAGGATAAAGATGATTGATTACCAAATAAACCATTTCATAAAAATCCTCTTGTCTTACTTGCTATAATGATTTGTGAATGTTATAAAATTTTTGTTTTACTTTCTCTAATATCTCATATTTAAATATAGATAAGTCATCTTCAGTTACATATGAAGAAGATAGAATGGAGGGTGTATGAGTAGAAGGATATGGATCACTAGATAGATGCATACTATCTTCCTCGGGTATGTCATCCATTGAACTATTTATCATAGTTTTATCCTCAAATATGGTAAAAACATGAACTTAATCATTATTAGAATATTTAAAAATGTCCTCATGAACAATAATATAGGAATATTCAATTCTCTATTAAATGTAAAAAATAGAAATCAAAGATCCTTCCAAATTTATTTGATTAGAGAGAATGTTAGGTCCACCGTGTGTAGGTGGACTTCCTCTAAGATATTCATCATCAGAATCCTGATATTCTAAGTGTTATCCAAGATATCTAGGAGAAATCTCCCCCTTAAAATGTGCATCTAATATAGGCTCTATAGGGTTACTCCAAATAATATGAGATCCTTATGATATATTCCTGCATTAATTCAATCCAACCAATTTATCCCATTTTGGATAATTTTTATAAGTTATTATAGCTTATTCAGTAAGTTCCATATCCTCTGTTTATTATTATTATTATTATTCTTATTTTATAGCTTCTTCTTATTATTCTAAAGGAAAAAAATTATCATCTCCACAACTTCATCAGGTTCAAGGCCAGAACTACCAGATACAAAAGTCTAATAGGATACTTTACTAGGTTAAAATATTCATACACTTTCTATGGGCCAGCTACCCATTCATATATCTATTTATTCCTGTTTACTTTCATTTTATTACAAATATATTGAGTAGGAAAAAATATATTATAAACAATTATCTTATCATCTACATGAGGAAATAATTCTTTTTATTCTAGAATGGAAGAAATTAGCATTGGATAGGGTAAGGAATTAAACCTTGAATATGGCGTACATAGATCAACAATTTTTCTCATAACATATATGAAAAGTTTTATTTGAACACCACTCTTCATAAAAATCAAGAAAAATAGGCCCTGGTGTCTTAGAATACTAAATTTTTCTTTTTTATGGACATATTAAATTCTGAATAATCTTAACCAAGAGACTACATTCACTACTAAACTCAAGAATTGTGGGTCTTATGGGAGTACCATTCATAGTGATCTCATACCATGCATTATAAAATTCAATGTGTGGATGACTAAAATGATATGAACTTTGATAATCTCCATAATATCCACCATGCATCATGCTCAAATAATTTCCTAGTTCTTTGAAGAGAATTCAAAAATTCACAATTTATTTTTTTGTCTTTACTATATATATCTTATTTCTAGGTAAGAACTCAAGGTTTACAAATTTTTTTATCATATTTGGATAGAAAGGTCTACCATTTTCTTTAAACTAATCTGTCTATCCATGTTCTTAAATTGGGTTTTAAAAAAGTGATCATACTGACTTTAACAATTGAGTGTCAAATTATTTTTCCACTGACATTGGACGATCAATGAGATGTAGATTCTTCAGATTTACTAAAACACTTGAGCTAAAATTAAAATTCTTAGAGTTATTCAAAGAAGGTGAATAAATAGGAAAATGGGTTTCCAATATTTCCTTTATCCTCCACATTAAGATTAAATTTGAGATATATGAAGGTCTAGAAATGAGAGGTAAAATAGAGAGGTTTGAGATGAAGAGATAAATTGGTTTAATATGATAGAAATAGATATTCTCAAAATTTCTTAAAAATATAAGGGATATCTATTGGAAAATACAGGCAAATTTTTAAATTCCTATTGGAATTTTAATTTAAATCATTTAGGGATTAAAATAATAATAAAATTAAAAGGAATCCTATCAAAATATTTCCATTAAAAATTCATATTAAATAGTCATGGTAAGTCTGTTGACCATGGATATGTAAGTAATATAAGCATGGTATGCATGATATATATAAATTTATAGTAGGTGTGCTAACTATATGACTAATATGTTCATGATAATTATGTACTAGTTATATAAACATTTTTCAAGGTAATCGTAGTGACCATATGGGAAACTACTTAGTGAGTATGATGACCACATGAGTAAGTGTTCATGATAGGCATGAAGACCATATCAATAAAAACTCACAGTCGACCTACTGACCGTGTGAAGTATACTTTACAATTACTTCTTGAAAATAATAGAGAAAATAATTTAAAACATTTTAACATAAGAATTAATAACCAAATTTAAAATAATTAAATATAATTCAATATGCCCAATTCATGTATAATATAATTTATTCTCTCAATATTTAGAGGCTTTACAAATATATCCAAAAGCTAATGTTCAATACCAATAAACTAAAGAGTTATATAATATTTTAGGTAATGATCTCTTAGAAAGTGATGTCTTATATCATTATTCTTTGTTCTAGGATTATTAGAGATAATTATCACACTTATATTATCACAATTTATAGGGACATGTTGGAATTGATATGCATAGTCTAGTAATGAATGTTTAATCCACTAAATCTGTGCACAACAACTACTTATAGCTATGTACTCAGTTTTAGTAGTGAATAATTCCATAGAGTTATGTTTCTTACTACACTATGACACAAGAGACATTACAAAAAAATTACAAGTTCTAAATATTCTTTTTCTATCAAACTTACAACAACTAAAATATATATCTAAATAACTAACTAAATCAAATAATTGTCCTCTAAAGTAAAACAAACCTAATTTGGTCGTATTTATGAGGTATTTGAAAATTCTTTTCATGAATAATAGATGTGACTCTTTTGAATTTTCTAGAAAATGAGAACACATACAGACACTAAACATTATATCAGTCTAGATAGTATTTAAATATAGTAATATTTCAATCATACCTCTGTAAATGATTTGATCAATTGGTTTTCTTGTTTCATTATTATCCAAATTGTATCTAGTACTCATGGAAGTATCACTACCTTTATTATTGTCCATGACAAAAAAATTTATATGATACTTGGTTTAATTTATTTGATTTAAAATAATTCTATATTTATTTTGAAAAATTTGAAATCTAAGAAAGAATTTAAGTTCACCCAATATACTCATTTAAAATTCACTTTTCATTATTTTTGAAAAATCTGTACACAAATAATTTCTTAAATATTCAAAAATAATATCATCAACATAAATTTTTACAACAAAAAAACTCTTGAAATCCTTTTAATAAAAAAATTAGGATCAAATATACCTTTATTAAAACCATTTTAAATTAGAAAAGTGCTGATCCTATCACAAAAATATCTAATATCTTGTTTTAAACTATATAAATCTGTTGTTAATTTAAAAACAGGATTTATAAAGTGAGTGTTTTTGAAATCTATAGGGATGTTCCACAAAAACATCCTCCATAATATATCCATTTATGAATTCACTATTGTCATCCATTTGATATAATTTGAAATCCAAATGTACTGCATAGGGAAGCAACATCATGATGCTTTCAAGTATAGCTACTAGTGAAATGGTTTTATCAAAATCAATACCATCTTCATGAATATATACTTATGTAACCAATATAGCTTTATTTTATATTGTTGTTCATGAATACTCAACTTTGTTTCTAAACAACTGTTCAGTGATAATAGTTAAGTAGTATTTGGGCCATTAAACTAGTTCTTAGACTCTATTTATTTCAAATTTATTAGGTTATTATTTAATTTCTATTACTCAAAGCTCATAATTAATCACATCATTGATGTTATTAGGTTTAATATATGATAAGAAAGCTTTACATTCCACATAATTTCTTAAAGAATATCTAATATGAGTATCTTTATCCCAGTTGCCTAATACAACATCTAAGGGTTGATATTTATGAGTCCTAATAGCTCTAGTAATAGAATTGTTTAAAGATTCATTCTCATTTATATGTTATGGTTCAAATTTTTCATTAGAACTGGAAAATTTATTTATAGAAGGTATGAAAAAATTATCACCAGGTTTACCATTTTATTCTGTCCTAGAAAGGTCATCATGAATATTTTATTAAGAGTTCTTATAATTATGTGGATTAGTTTCATAAAATTTTACATGTATATATTATTACACAATATTAGTCCATTTATTAAAAACCATGTATGATTTAATTGATATATAATATCCAAGGAAAATTCCTTCATCACTCTTGGAATAAATTTTTTCTAAATTCTATTTTGTATTGAGTATAAAGACTTTACAACCAAAAAATATAAATTAAGTGACCTTTGGTCTCTTACTGTATCGTAATTCACAAGGGGTCATTTTTAAGAGAGGTATAAATAAAACATTATTAATTATATAACAATCTGTATTTATAGATTCTACCAAAAAATAAATAGGTAAATCAAACTCATTGAGAATGGTATAAGAAATTTATTGGAGGGTTATATTTTTTCTTTCTACTACACCATTCTGCTATGGGGTCTTTGACATGTTTTGAGAATAATGATTCAAATTATTGTTTTTCAAAATTATGAACATAATAACTTATTAAGGCTTTAATTCTAAGTCCACTATTTTTATCTAGAAATATAACATATTTGGAAAAAAAGTAAATTTATTCATTTTTATGTTACTTTCCATTTTGACAGAGATTACCAACTCTGTCTCTTGGGAATTCTAGCTTAGTTAGTTCAGTAACACCAAAATATTTTTTTGAAAAATATTTCTTAAAATACATTTAATCCTTTATATATTTTTCTCTATACACAATAGTGAGTTTATCTTGTGTTACATACAACACTGAGTTTAAATAAAACATGACATAGTATTAAAATATTATTATTTAATATAATAGTAATAAAATAACCATTGGAATAACATGCATGAATAATGATAAAGAAAATATGAAAATATATTGTTTATACATGTATATAAAATTAATTATTTGTATAAAAATTAATTATAAATTAAAATAAAAACCTTTTGAAAATAAAGGAAATCATTTTCTGAAAAATTATTCTGTGCACATAAATGCCTTTTACCATAATTAATTAAATGAATCACTTTTGGAAAATTCTTTAAAAGAAATTTATATATTATATTTTCAATAAAATTTTTAATATTCATATTATGTTTTTCTAGATAAGAGATAAGAATTAATCCAATTTTATGTGCAAAAATAGTATTTTTCTAAAATATTGTTTTATCACATTTTTATGGTGCACTTTTTTTAAAAACAATTCTTAAAAATTTTATAAAATTTATTTGAAAAAAACTTCATTTTTAAAGTAATCATATAAAAATTATCTTAGTGTGAATTTTTTATTTTTTTTCTAAAATGTTTCATTTTGGATGAATAGTGAAAAATACTAAATTTTAATTTAAAACTACATTTTCAATTAATTTATTTATAAAGTTAAATAATATTTTAAATTTGGTTTAATGTATAATTAGTGAATATATATATATATATATTAATCCAATTTAGGACATTATAATCAATTTTATATTGAAATTGGATATGGAAACATTATAAACTTTTGAACATTTTCTCTTTAAAAACTCTCATTCTCATCGCGTCTATGGGGCGACTTTTAAATTGAATTCTGAAACTTATATTAATGGAATTTGGAAAAATGGACTACAAATATAGAATTATAATAATTTATATTATCTAATAAGGTGAAATTAATTTTTTACCATAATGATTTGTGAAAATAGTTAAAATTAATTTGTACGATTAAGGTAAAAACAGAGTTTTGTGCATTACATGCGTTTGTGTCAAAATTATTTTCCAACACATATATGTGTTTTATTTAATAAATTGGATTTAATATTTAGAATAAATTTTTCTAAATTATCTACTAAATTTATTTTTAATATTAATCTTAAAGGTTAAATTATATTGGTAAATAAAAAGATACAAGTTACCATAATAAAACCTATATGGATAGAAATGAGTAAACTTTAAAGCTAAGGAATAATTTTATATAAAATGAGATTATTTTATGTTTTTGAAGTTTTAACCAACCAATTAATATCTAAAATTTATTATTAATCAAATTTTTATCCACGTGAGGTAAGACTGACCTCATAATAGTGAATGCTTTTGGGTATTTACAAAAAATGCCACTCCTCCTAAATTATAAAAGGGAACTCACTACCCTCACTCATTTACACATTTAAAGCCCTTTTGTTCAACCAAAACCAGGATAAATAACTTCCAAACTTCACTCCTCTCATACTACTTGTCTTATTTTGGGTATAAATCTCTCGTAGGAAGGATTTAGTACTAACCTAAGGATGATACCCAAAGAAGAGGCAATGTTCATCAATAAGCATTTCTGTTCTATTTATTCCCCCATACCCTTAATTGTTTTATATAAATTTTATATAATAACCTTAGTATAATAAATATAATAATAGTTTTTTATGTTAATGTCATGATATATTACCATATTCACTTTGATCAACGACCTTTCAAAATCATAGTTCTTGTGTATGGTGGACTACCACCACGTGAACCGATGTTGTTCATTTTTTCATTACCTCCTCTAATGGTTGTAATTAATGATGTATTTATTGATGATATGATATATATTATATTTACAATGTTATTATTATTATTTAATTTTTAAATTACACCCACCGACATTCTTTCCATTTTGGGGGAATATGATACCATCGTTCGTGTGTATGGTTGACTATTGCCTCACGAAGCGATGTGATTCATCAATGATTTACAAGGAAGTAATTAAGGATGATTTTAATAAAAATATGAGATATATATAAAATAAAAATGATTTTTTAATGATATTATATTATTTACCTTTTTTCTTTTTATCCAACAAGAAAATGGAAATGATGTTCATGCGTACGTATGGCCCACCATCTCCATAAATGATGTATTTTATTTTCTATAACTAAATATTATGGATTAATATAAATACATATATACTGAATATATATGAAATTTATATCATGTTTATAATTATAGAGATTATGTAACCAATATTAGAGTAAGAGGCCAGAAATAACTAATCAATACATATATAAAAAACAATGCAGTTATTGCCTGAAACATGACTTTAACATGGAATTGTTAATAAATAGGTAATTAAAGGTCACAATAAAATCATATATTATATTATGTATATTAATATGGTAATATAATTGAAATATAATAAACTTATATTTATTATACATGATGTTTGAACATGTATGACTAAATTCAAGACTTAAGGTAAGGGATTTCCGTCTCACTTTCTACATCCGTAAGAAACATGTAATATTCACCACCTATTTATTTTATATGATGTATATAATTAAAATGAATTTATATTATTATTCTTTAAATAAAAAATATTTAGGTTTAAATATCCATTTTAGGATCTATATTTCATGGGTTTTATTGTTCAAAAGTTAACAAATCAGTAATATATTTTTGTCTCAATTTTCTTATTTGAGACACCCATTATATTATCAATCTATATTCATTCATGAGGTGAATATAAATCCAATTATACATATAACATCCTAAATTTATTTATCTTCATTATATTTAAAGTTCCATTTTATTTTATTTCTTTCACAGGGATTATGATTCATGGTTACAAGAGTGGTAAGAGTTTTATGTTATAATCTCATCATTTATTAGTGTTTTTTATGATTAAGTATCCAATGTTTATATATCATGATATAAATCTAAATAATTCTCAATAATTTTATTATAATATAGTTATTAAATTATAATACATGTTTTATCTTCATTTTCCTCTCTTAATTTATGCATGAGTTTAAAAATAATGTTTTTATGAAGAATAATGTTTTCTATCGAAAACACTTTTTCTTCCAAAACCATATTTTCTAAAAATGTTTTCAAAAATGTTTTTCAAATATGAAAGGATATTTTCCTCAATAAATATTTAAAATTTTATTTAAAATATTCCTTTATAACTTTTTAAGGTTATTTACAATGAAAAATATTTTAATAATGTTTTATGTTTTAAAAATCAATTTTCAAAGAAACGCTATTTTACAAAAGAAATGTCCCATTTAGTCTTTAAAAATCATTTTCTATCTAAGATTACATTTTTTGAGGTTACTTATGATTTAATAGGGATATTATCAAAGTATAAAATTCTTATTATTTCTATGAATGGTTTATCTTTATGATGACATGATGTTTATGAAACTTGTTTCTCTTCCAAAGGTTATACCATGATATAATTCTTATGAAACCCTCTTTATTTTCATGGGTTATACTATGATGAAATGATGAAATGATGAAATGATTATAAAGACTATATATTTTACATAGGTTATAATATGATGAAATTTTTATGAGACTGATTTAATTTCATGGTATATTATATGATGAATTCCTTATGATCTTGTGGCACACATGTGTATGATTTTTCGTATGTGATGGGTGGGACATATATCTCAATACAATAAAATGAGTAAAGATTTATATATGATTAGATAGATAGGTATGGAATGAGAAGTGAATGCAGTTCAGTAACATAGGGTTGGAATAGAAAGTTAACCCAGTTCAGTAAGATCGGGCTGGAATGGTGAGTGAACCCCGTTTAGTAAGACAAAGATGGAATGAGGAGTGAACCTGATTTAGTAATGGACTTTGTTCGATATGATGTTATTGGGTGCTTTACTTTACTACTATGATGTTATGAATGAACCTAATTACATGTTTAAAATTTTATTTGTGAACCTGATTACATCTTCATAATGTAATGAGGGAACATGATTACATGTTCACAATGTTATGAGTGGACCTGTCTTTCATGTCCATAATGTTATGTGTGGACCTGGTTACATGTATATATGTTTATTCAAAGGAATTATTTCATTTGATTAACTTAATGAGTGAACTTATTTATATTTATACATTTTCAAAATGTTATTCTATTATGTATGTACCAAAAATCTATGTTTTATGATAATTTTATTGATCACATTGTCGAGCACGTCAAATTAAATGTTTAGTTTTTACTAGAATTTCTAATGTATAGAAGGAACCCTAGGTCGTCTCTTGATAGAGTCATAGATCATTAATCTAAAAATAAATTTCTGATTAAGAAAAATGAGAATTATATTGTTTGAAATTTTTGTTTTGTTTATTTAAGGTGAAATAATATAAAATAAAGCGATACAAGAAAGTAGAAATTGACATATTTTATTAAGTGTGATCAAACCGTGGAAATATCATGATGCTCATCCTTCATTAATTAAAGATATAGGGTTATGATCCTTTAATACTTGGTTTGTAACAACTAAAACCATAATTTAACTGAGTTTTAAACTAGGATACCTCCTAGGGTTCATTTGAAAACACAAAATGATTCATTGGATACCACTGATGATTGGGTGATTTGTGTTCGACTTCATAACAAAAAATCACCAAGGAAACTCAAAAAGAACTCTATGTTCTATCTATATTTGTATGTTATTTATTTTCAATAACATGAAATAATTTTTTATAGCCTTTACAGTGTTTATGATAGTTCAATTGACCAATATGTACCACAAAAACACCACAATTAAAAGTGGGGATAAAAAGGGATGAATGGTGTGTGAAAAATTACATGAAACAGTACCCCCCCTAAATTATCATATGAGTTTGAGAATGAAATACCAGTATATAAATAAATTAAATAATAATATAGGATGAAGAAAAAAATACATCCTCGAATGAAAAATATCATACAAAATAATATAAACATGAAGTTCGGGATTATATCACATTCCTCCCCGAGTGATCACAATGAATTTAGAAGACCATGGAAAGGGATGAAGCCATAGATGTAGATGTATAACTTTACATATCCTCCATAACTACTAGTAATGATGCAAGGAATACTTTGGGACTCCAAAATGGTATCACCAAGCCTCCTGGTCGAACTTCCAAATGAGGTTCCCATGGTATCATTTTATAGGCAGAGTGGAAGGTGGTTTTGGGCACAAATATTGTCTAAAACCACATAGACCATTGTTTTTTACAATATAATGTTATCTTGATTTGGAGAAGACTAAAAAGTTTTATCCAAAACTCTATAATATATACACTAAAAATTGGGATCAATTTGAAAAATGAATGCTTGAGATATTTCCCGAATATAGAACACCACTTCTAACTTTGTGCAGATTTGATTCCCTAGAAAGATCAGTTTGTATGGGCCTTGTAGAGAAATAATGGGGATCTAGTTCCTTAGGATGAAATTCATCCCATTAAATTTTGGACTATAAAACAAAACTTCATCCCATTTTGGTGCCCATTTTAGTATAATTATGCAGTTTAGTCCACTGGTGTGCTTGGATCCTATGCAGTTTGGCCCATTTTTCTTAGACCTCATCTTGGTCCTTCCAAATCACCTCCACCTACAATGTAATTATAAAAAAAATAACATTAACCTTTTTAACAGTGTTAAACACAAAATAATTGAATCAATAATGATGTTAAATTTGTTATTATATTGGAATTTTCAATACAAAACCAGTTTAATACATTGGTTTAGGGTTGAAATAAAATAGTGAATCGTGGTACGATAACACCCCACATCTAAAAAATTTCACTCTTAGGAATAATATTATATACTAATCAATTATCATTCCAAAAAAAGGTGAGATAACTGATAAGATTATTCTGAAATGAAATTCCTCATATCTTATTTATTAAATCAATATTCCTATCATTTTTCTCATCTCAAATTCTAATTTGTTCAACATCATTTGTTCACCCATGAAACTTGTTGCAACCTACCTCACATATAAATTTTACCACTTCAATCAGGGAATATATTAAAGTAGAGTTATGAAATTTTCGCAGAGTTTATGTGATAATACTATATAATTTCCAAGATTCTATATTCTATATCGGTTAAAACCAGTGTACTAATCAAGAGGACTTCCAACAGGTTGTTTTGAGGCTCAAGGGTTGGTAGAATTTAATATTTAAAAATATAAGGTAGAATATGATTTTTTTAATCTCTTTAGTACAAAACATGTCAAAATTCATCAAGTGTTCACAATTAAATTATACACTAAAACCCTTAAAGTTTGTATCACTTCCAAATCACTATCCCTGTTATCTATTTGTGTGGGTCACAACTTTTTAGTGAATAATAATGAATAAACTTCCTCTTTTCTCTATTTTTTCCCTTTTTGTTCTGTTTTTTTTTTCAAAATACATAACTATATTTTTTATAACTTTCATTGGATATAAGGAGGGAAACATGTTTAAAAAAATTATATAATATGGATTGTGAACCCACTACCCAAGGAAAATATAGGCACCCATTCTATCAACCCATAAAAAAAATTATTTCTTGATAATTCCCATGGAAACACCCTCAACACCACATTTTATGAAAGTAAAACAAGAATTTACACAAGAGATGTGTAGGGTGGGATAAATTCGCTTTTAATGTGGCTACCTAATAGTAATTTCATGGTCTTTTAGGCTTAAGAAGGGTTAAATGTCAAGGTGGAAAAAAATAGAGGTCAATTGTACAAATATATTTTCAATGAACGATGACCTCTATCATGAATGTAGAACACTTGAATCTTTTAAATTTTAATAGAATCAAGGAAATTTCTAGTTTCTATACATGGCTTGAGACTCTCAAGAAAGTGATTAGAAGGAATAATTTTAAATGAAGGTATAATAATGTCTCTCAGGTAAGGGATTAAAATATTGGTCAGTGCTAATAAGGCATGGGTTTCAAAAATTCCATTAAACACCTAATAATGATTTGAAAATACAAATTCCAGAAACAGATTCTATATCAACATACATTTGAAAAACATTTTTCTAAAAAAATGAAATTTTCCACACAATCGACACAAGCATGAAAAATGATTTTGGATATTCTTTTTAAGATCATTTTTTTTATAAAAACCCAAAATAAAGAAAAAAAATAAAAAAGGAAAAAACATTTTTTTTGTTTTTGTTTTTATTTTTTATTGTTTTTAATCCTAACTATGACATGTCACCCTAGCCCACATATAAAAATTACATTTTCCTAAATGTAATCATTTTAAATAAATAGACAAGTAAATAAAGTTATGGAGAAGGGACAACCTGCTAAGTGGTGTTATATGTGGCCTTTAACAGTTGGATTTCCTCCACAATATTCTTTGAAAAATACTTATAGAAGTGTTTGAGCCTCTTCCCATTTAGAGTAAACCTTTGTACACTCTTCTCATGCAAAACATGTATAACACCAAATGTTTAATCATCAATAACAATATAAGGACGGAGCCATCAGGAACAAAGCTTACCTATGTGAAGATTTAGCATGGAATTATACATGATGATCTTCTCACAAATACGAAACTTTAATTTATGAATCATACCATCATGGATTGAATTTTTTTCTCTTTATAGATTTGGGAGTTCCTATATGCATCACAACGAATTTCTTCAAACTTCTAAATCTGCAACGTCTAATTCTCACCTGATTCTGAGAGATTCACATTACATTGATTCACATCCCAATATTCATAGTGACTTACCTCAATCGGGATGTGAAAATAATTTCAAAACACAATCCTATATGGTGACATTTTGTTCAGGGTTTTAAAATCTATAAGGTATTCCCTAAGTGTATCATCCAAGCCCAAACCCAAATCATTCCTATTGGGTTGTACCATGTTTCCCAAGATCTGCTTAACTTCCCGATTTGAAATTTTTTCTTTTCTATTAGTTTGGGTGTGATATGAAGTGGATACTTTATGAACAACCCCATACATACAGAGAGATTTTTTCATGTTACGATTGAAAAAATGTGAACCTTGGTCACTAATGAAGAATCTTGGAAAACAAAACCTACTAAAAATTTGGGTCCTCAAAAAATCAACAACAACTCGAGAGTTATCAGTCCTAGTAGCCTTTGCTTCTGGCCATTTAGATACATATTAAACATCCAATAATATGTACACAAAGCCAAATGAATTTAAAAAATTCCCCATTAAGTCAATTCCCCATGCATTGAAGATCTCACAAAATAACATGGGTTGTTGGGGAATTTCATTCCTCTTCGAGATATTCCCTATTAATTGACATCAAGTACATGATTTACAAAACCAATGAGAATACCTATAAAATTTTTTCTAATAAAGACCTATGTCAAGGACTTTTTTAGCTATATTTTGAGATCCAAAGTGGTCCCCACAATCCAAAGTGTGATAGAAGGTCAGAACAGGGGTGAACTCATGGTTAGGGACACACCGACAAAAAACATGGTCACAAAAAATTATCCACAAGTAAGGTTCATACCAAATGTACAATCTTGAATCATGCTGAAGTCTCTAGGATTGTGAAGTTCTAAAATTAGTGGGGACCCTAGATGTTGCTAGAAAATTCACAATGTCCGCATACTAGGGGTATGGTCCACAACATCACAAAGGTTATCATGAGGGAAGAATTCTCTAATGTGGATAGGTGAGTCAAGATGGTGGTACAATGGTGGGGAAATCCTACTAATGTGGTCAACAACCATATTTTACACTCCTCTCTTATATCTAACCTCAAGGTCAAATTTTTAGAGTAGGAGCATCCACAAAATGAGGCAGGGCTTTGCTTCAAGTTTCTTTTGGAGGGAACAAAGGGTGACATGATTAGTAAAGACAATGAATTTTGACCCAATAATATATGAACAAATTTTTTTCATGGAAAACAAAATAGAAAGAAGTTATTTTTCATTGGTTGTATTGTTTTTCTGGGTAGGTTCAAGGGTACATGAGGCATACACAATGACACGAGGAACCTTATCAAACCATTTTGATAAAACTTCCCCAACTGTAAAGTTAGAGGCAACACACATAATCTAAAAGGGGATATCCCACCTTGGTGGTTGGATAACGGGAGGTGATGTGAGACTCCTTTTAGTGAATTGAAAGCATCCTCACAATTTTTATCAAACACAATATCAGAATCTTTTTTGTAATAACTATTATAAGGGAAGTTCGATCTTACTAAAGTCTTTAATGAATCTGATGTAAAAACTAACATGACCCAAGAATAACACACCTCAAAAACACATTTCGGATATGGAAGGGTTTAAATTAATTCAATTTTTTATTTATCCACTTGAATTCCCTTATTTGAAATAACATACCCAAGAACTACCCCCCACTCAACCTTGAAATAGAATTTCTCATAATTTAATACAATATCTTTTTCTATGAAATGACATAGGATAGAACCTAGGTGTGACAAACAATCATCAAAGGAAGTTCCGTAAACATTGAAATCATCCATAAAAACTTCCATGCAATTTTCCAGGTACTCTGAAAATATACTCAATATAAAATGATGAAAAGTACCAGGAAAATTATAAAGATCAAAAGGCATCCTTTTGTATGAAAATGTGCCAAATAGATAGGTCAATGTTGTATTTTCTTGATCCTAGGGGGCTATATGGATTTGGAACTAACTCGAATATCCATCAAGGAAACAATAATGGGACTTACTAGCAAATCATTCTAACATTTGGTCAATAAAAGGTAGAGGAAAATTGTCCTTCCACATGGTTTGATTCACTCAATGATAGTTAATACATATTCACCAACTATTTTGTACATGTGTTGGAACAAATTCATTCCATTCATTTTACACTACTATTATTCCATTTTTTTAGGCACAATTTGTACTAGGCTAACCCATTTACTATCAAATGTGGGATCAATAATCTTAGTCATAAGTAATTTAATGACTTCCAATTTTAGAACATAAAGGAGAGTGGGATTTAACTGACATTGATGTTGTCTTACAATATTGGAATCATCATCCAAAAGTATATGGTGCATACAAATAGATGGGATAATATCGGGAATATCAGCCAATGTCTATCACGAACCAAATCTGGTCACCACCAAAATCAGCACCTAAACCAGCTCGTGATAAGGCCCGAAGGGAATTCTTGATCCCCATGGTCTTAAAGAAGTGACTAAGTATCATAATATGAGAATTGGGAATGACTTACTTGAGTTTATAAAATTAAAACAACAAATGAATCCAATAAAAGGAATCTAGATTTTTCAAACCAAAAAATATTTTACAAAAATTCAGAACTAAATTACATAGTTTAAAAAAAATCACCATGTAATGTCCTGAAAATTCCATATAATCTTTTTTTAATTATATGGAATTATTTTGAGACCACAAAATCCGATAGCGTGCAATTTTGAGGCCAGTAGTGCCCAAAATGATCCGTCGAAGTTCGGTTAAGTTTTAATTAGCCCGCGTAAGCAATTTTCCTGAAAAAGTGGAATAAATCTTAAACAATAACTCAGATCATAAATCTGAGGGCACCGTTGCATTCAGGATGGAAGTTTTACCCTAGGTGTGATTTAATGTTTGTCGGCGTGGGCCTCCTGTGAGAAAATCCAAAAAAAATGCATAATCATGAATAAAATAATTAAATAAATTATTTTATTTTTCAAATGATTATAACTCACAAATCGTAACTCGGATTGAAAATATGCAACCAATGCTGAAATCATGAGGGTATTCTCTCTTTAGGTAGATAATAACATTGGTCAGCACGGGCTACCAATAAAAGTTAGTTTTTGGACAAAAATAAAATAATTAAGTGACAATTATTTTATTGTAAAATTCATAACTTCTAAACATTAACATAGATTGAAAATACATGAGTACCGTTGGGTTCTTTATGGAATGTTTCACTTAGGCAGAGCCTAGCCTTGACCTACACGGGTCAAGGGTGACTGTTATATTTTTTCAAAACTATTTTTTGGTACGTTCTGTAAACGCACGAGTGGCGTTATAAAACTTTTGAACTAGTACTCAGAATTGAAATCCGAGGACACTGTTGAAATCATAGCACTGATATTCACTTAAGAATACCTTCACTTCGACTACAGTAGGTCTGGAGAAACAGTTAGTTTTTGGAACTTTTTAATAGATTAAATAAAATAAAATAACATTATTATTTTATTTTTATTCTATTCCTCAAACGGACGAGTGGTAAGGTGGTACCGGTGACATGTTAATCCAATAAATGGCTTGATCTTTCAATTATAAGTAACCGCACTATTGGGGAATTAGTAAGGTTTCTAATTAATGGGCCTCCATTAATCCCATGAATTTTGCACACCCTTCCCCTCTCTTATTAATATGGAGTTTGGGGAGAGGTGTTGCACTGCTTCGCCAAGAAATGAAGTGATGACAAAGTGCAGTGATGCCAAACCCTTGTAGGACGAAGCCAGTACCAGTAGGAGGTGAAGAACGACACTGAAATCCCAAACCGAAGATCGACGAACGAGTTATGTTGTTGGAGGCTAGTTGCAGGGGATGACGAATTCCCACACTTCCTCAAATGCGGATGCTCTCCAATGAACTTAAGGTAGGGAATTATTTTCATTTGGGCGTTTTTGACTTACTATTCATAATTCTTGAATTTATATGAAGAACGTGGACAACCGACTAATGGGTTAACCTATGATTCCTTCGTATTTGCGGGAGAATGTTGCGGGGTATCTTGTAGGGATTTTTATTTGATTATTCCTTTCCCCGTTCTTTACGTTCATCTCTATTTAAGAATATTTATATTCTTCTTGATTAAAGAAAAAATAATCCACTTGCTATCATTCTAATGTGGAGGGTGCAGTCCGAACGAACACGGCCCAACATCTCCGCAACCTTTGTAGGTTTTGGCGCGTTCTTCATCTGCTCTCAACGCCAAATATTTTTTTGGCACTGGAAACACATAGTTTTTCTTAGCATGATATATGGACGCAAATCCCTCGATGCAAGGATCAAAAATAGGTGATCGTTTAATTTTTTGGTCTTAGAACGAATCCGCAATGAGTCGCAGAAGGAGGCAGGTGCCAGCACCCAGCCGACCGTGAGGAAGGAAGGGCGGCGCGTGTCCGCGTCGCTGGATGATGAGAAGGCCACAACCCATCGGTCGTGATAGAGCGAGGGAAGTAGCCGGTGCAATACTCGACCACATGATGTTGGTGGCATCGTGCATTTGAACCGCCTGGTTGGCAGGGGCCACAAGGCAAGGACGCGTCGACGATGGAGGGGCGGTCGGCCGAGCCGACCCCTGGTGGTGGCGTTGCGGGCGACCGCGCCACAAAAGAGGGCTGGATATCTAGCCAACCACAAGCTGTGCCATGCTGGAGGGTTGGGTCAGACCCAGGGCCAGACTTTATTTGGTCCGGGTCAACCCGAACTTGTTCAGGTCGGCCTAGGCCGGGTCGGATAGGACCCATACCAACTTCGACCATTTTTGTTCGTTCATCCATATCATGAGCTATGGGCGTTTGTTTGACGAAAGGTCTATGGCACCAGAAACCATGGATTGAGATGGTCCTTTTGGTATACCCTACTTGGGTTTTCGATAAAGTTGGTGTATGGCTGGGTTGGATTGAACACGAATCCAACCGGGCCCTTGGGACTAAAAGGCTAATAACTTACAGACCGAACGTCTAATTGAAGCACTGTCTGTTTCGTTGAGACCCATTTTACATGGTTTTCCTTTGAGATAATTCTTCGTAGGACTTCGTGGAAGTTGGAGTATCGACCCGTGGATTGAGGAGAAGACCATCTTGGAATCAAGCAAGCTTAGTGCGGGAACCCTGTAGCTAGCTGTAACATGAGAAAGAGATCCTTTGTGGGTCTGTGCTTGGGATCCTTTGTGGGTCTGTGTTTGAGAGTCTCACTTGGATCCACTCTCAGAATCTACATGGGACTACACTAGGATCCTATGTGGGTATGATATACTAGGATCCTATGTGGGTATGATGATGTACTGGGATCCTATGTGGGTCTGCTGTACCAGGATCCTGTGTGGGTCTGATGATGTACTAGGATCCTATGTGGTTCTACTGTACTGAGATCTTGTGTGGGTCTGACGATGTACTAGGATCCTATGTGGGTCTATTGTACTAGGATCTTGTGTGGGTCTGATGATGTACTAGGATCCTGTGTGGGTCGGATGATTTAGGATCCTATGTGGGTCTGCCTCTTAATAGAATAAGATGATTTAGCTTACGAATAATCATCTATATTCCTGTACCTAAGTTATACTTGGTGTGAGTTGAGTCCTTACCTTGGTGGTATTATTCTGTGTGGCGAACCTGTGTGGTACTTTCCTTCGTGGTGAAATCTTGGTGGTATTCATCTGTGTGGCGTACCTGTGTAGTACTTTCCTTCATTTTATGTGTGGCGTACCAGTGTGGTACTTTCCTTTGTGGTGATACATTGGTGGTATTATTCTATTTGGCGTACCTCTGTGCTAGTTTCCTTCATGGTTATACCATGGTGGTATTCTTCTGTGTGGCGTACCTGTGTGGAACTTACCTTCATGGTGATAGCTTTGTGGTATTCTTTTGTGTGGCGTACATGTGTGGTACTTTCCTTCGTGGTGATACCTTGGTGGTATTCTTTTGTGTGGAAAACCTATGGGGTACTTTCCTTTGGGGTGATACCTCTGAGGTATTCTTCTGTGTGGCGTTACCTTTGTGGTACATACCTTTGTGGTGTTACCTTCGTGGTATTATTTCCATCGTGGAATAGTTGATCTTTGAGCTAATGATTTGGGCCTCGTGTTTCCTCATGGATGAGATGGGTATACTTGATAACTTAGGTGTATGTATGGGAATATACCTAAGTAGGGCTGAATTTTTTTTTTTATGATTTGTGGTTTATCCTTTGTGGATTTTGTGAGACCTTTAAGGGTCTTGGGGTCCTTACTGAGTATCATTATACTCACCCCTACACGGGCTATGCCCGCACCTTGTTGTGTTTGGTGCAGATGACAGACAATGTTGTCTGAGGACGAGAGTACCAGGAGTGGAGGTAGGTCAGAGGTGGACCTTAGGCAAGGCATACCTCAGAGACAACCGTTCGAGAGCTGTACCTACCCTTTAGGTAGGATCCTTGGCGGGTGTTCAGAGGAGTTGTTTCAGTTTACTTGTACCTTCCAGTTTTCTTATACTTTTCAGTTGGGCTTGTATTATGGCCCCCTTTTACTTACTGTACACACTCTTTTTACTATTCAGTTCACTTATGTTTGTATCTTGTTGTGTGCTTTGTTGCATTATTTTATAGGTTATAAAGTCAATGCCTTCCCAGTTTTATGGAATACGCCTTCGGTGCTAGTCGTCAACCCCTGGCCTATGGAATACGGGCTTGGGGTAGTGACGGCATGAGCCCCGGGGGACGGGTCATGAAAAATTGGTATCAGAGGAGTCAGTTCTACCATAGAACATTGGGATTTGATCTTTTTAATGACAATAGTGTTAAGTGTATTGAGTTTTGTTATCATTTTAGGGAATCCAGTTTCGGTGCGACGGCCAACATATCCATACACCAGGACCCTGACTTCTTATTTCTGACTCAGTGCACGAAAACACTGATTGTGTGTGTGTTTTGAAAAATTTTCCTGTGTTTTCTTTGATTCAGTTCACCAGGTATAACTTAATGACTATGGCGCACCTGTTCCTTATCAGGATTCCACTGCATAGACAACCAGCTAATATTCCCAAGAGAGTACACGATGATGGCCCACCTAGTGATGAGGCTCTGATGTAGGGCCCTCTTACTATGTTGGAACCTTCGAGTGGTGTACCAGCAACACCACCACCCATTGGGTAGTAGTTACCACTAGCCGCACTGGAAGAAAATGCACACCGAATGAGCATATTGTATGAGTTCCAACAGCAGAGGCCTCTAAGGTTTCGAGGCGAGACAGATTCCCACGCAACCGAGGGATGGTAGGAGGTGACTACTAGAGTTTTTCACCTAGCTGAGACACCATTATAGTAGATAGTGATCTTAGATACTAGTATTTTTCAATGAGTGACCATGAGGATGGTCCACATAGTGATGAGACTTTGGTACATGGACCATTACCTGAGATAGTACATTCGGGTAGTGTGTCAGCTATATCACTACCTGTTGGTTAGCAGTTACAACCGGCGGTACCAGTAGAGGACACATATAGGCTTAGTGCCTTGCGTGTGATTCAACATCAGATACATCTCAGGTTTCGAGGTGATCCCGACTCACAGGTGGCTAAGGACTAGCTTGAGGAGGTGGATGAGAGTTCCCTAGACCTCCTACAGCTTTGATAGGACGACATGTCAGTAGCTGAGTGTTCATCAAGGCGTACCGACTATCCCAGGTACTCGATAAATACAGTATGGATAGTGTTTCAGAGCTCATACCTCTAAACAAGGTGTCTTTAGGGACATATGAGCTAACACTATTCCTCTATGAATTACTACTTATGTTAGGGTGCTAGATAGAACCTTTGTGGTTGAATATTCTTTGGCTGAGTGGATGCATCCAATGAATGTTTGTAGTGGGAATGTAAGAAACTGACGCCAGTCTCAGAGACCTAGTAATGTAAAATGTTTCAGGAAGAGGATATGATAGGGATAGAAGAATACGCAGGGCTACATATGTAGAAGCAGAGCTTGGAGGGCATCATGACATGGTGTATTTTTGGACATGTTACAACCACCCCACTTTGTGGTCCCCGCCAAGCTCAGGGAGCTAGAGGACAAGGGAAGAGAGTAGATACATGCAGTTAAGTAGTGCGAACCAAGGTCTCTAGGAATGATTTGATGAATGGTCTGTGTCTAATACTAGCTACCGTATTAATATACATAAGTACCAAACACTCCTTCCTTCCAATAATCTTGTCCAAGACCTAGAGTTTTTGGTTAAACTATTGACTTGACCCTCAAATCTGGAGATACCTTTGGGAGGAGACTCGATAATCACACTTACGCTGATGGTGTGATATGACCATAGAGGTGAGAGTTTTTATTGGAACCTCTTGGTGGCAGTGTCAAGACCTTAAGAAATTAGTTTGGGTATGACTAAATATCCACAATTCATACCCAAATTGACTGTATTAGGAAAAAAGGTTGTGATTTATCTACAATGTTTGGATGAGGTTTTCCTTATTCGGTGAAAAAGGAAACCCAGACAGCATAAGATAAACTCATTCATTGGAGGGTGTAGCTAGTCACTCTTGAGTTGGCCAACCTTACCCCTGTGGCAGTAGGAGTTTTTAGTTTTTAGTTCCCAATGGAGTGGCTAGAGTCCCTCCAGGACTATGACTTGGAGATAATCAACACTCTTGGAAAGGGGAAAGTGGTAGAAGATGCACTCAGTATGAGGTATATCCTACAGCTGTTGAGTGAGGTGACAGAGCAGCTAGCTTCATTGTGAATATCCTATGTGAATCGAGATAGAGAAGCTTATCTTCAATCTTTAACAGTCACTCCTCTACTTCTTTAGCAAGTCAGGGAGGCACTGCGTTGGAACACTGACTCTGAGGCTCGACGCGTTCAGATATCCTCAGGGCAGCCACCTGATGGATTTTTTGAAGGTGAGGATTGTGCCATCCTCTTCATAGAACTTACCATGTTACTAGTATCCCTACATGAGGAGGTGTTGAGGGAGTCCTATATGTCCCCTTTGATGGTACATCCTGGTGTGGTGAAGATGCTTTAGGATCTCTGACATCAGTACTGATGGACCGGGATGAAAGAAGCAGTGGTAGAGTTTGTATCACGATGTCTCACTTGTCAGCAAGTGAAGACTGCACAGAGTTGGTATAAGTCTTATGCTGACAAGATATAAAAACCCTTATAGTTCTAGGATGGGGACCACGTATTCTTGTGAATCTCTCCTCGATAGGGACTACAAAGATTTGGACGAGGTGGAAAGTTATCACGGAGGTTTATCGATCCTTTTCTGATATTTCGGAGGATAGTTGAGGTAGCATACCACTTTGCTCTTCCACTATAGTTTGAAATGGTGCACGGAATCATCCACATATCCCATCTGAGGAGATATGTTCACGACCCACCTCACATCATCGACCACGGTGATCTAGATTTCGATGATGAGGTGACATTTACGGAGGTTCTAGTAGAGATTGAATATCAAAAGTAGTGGGTCCTTCGTGGGTGGTCAATACCTCTAGTGCGCTTTTTCTGGCAGCATGGGAACCTCCAGGAGAGAATTTGGGAGCTGGAGGATCAGATTCGTGCTCAGTACCCTCTTTTGTTTGTTTTTCATTTGTTGTGGCTTTCTAGGATGTAAATCCCTAAGGTGGGGATAATGTAATGTCCCGAAAATTCCTTATATATTTTTTAATTATATGGAATTATTTTAAGACCATGAAATCTGATGTCATGTGATTCTGAGGCCTGGAGTTCCCAGAATGATCTGTCGAAGTTTGGTTAAGTTTTAAATAGCGGGCGTAAGAAGTTTTCCTAAAAAAGTGGAACAACTCTTAAACAGTAACCAGGATCAGAAATCTGAGGGCACCATTTCATTTACGATGGTGGTTTTACCCTAGGCGAAACTTAATTTTAGTTGGCTAGACCTCTTGTGAGAAAACCTAAAAATGGATTAATAGTGAATAAAATAATTAAATAAATTATTTTATTTTTCAAATTCTTATAACTCACAAACGGTAACTCAGATTTAAAATACGAGACCACCACTAAACTTGTGAGGGTATTCTCTTTTTAGGCAGATACTAACATTGGTCGGTGCGGACCACCAGTTAAAGTTAGTTTTTGGCCGTAAATAAAATAATTAAGTGACAATTATTTTATTATAAAATTCAAAACTTCTAAAAGGTAACTCATATTGAAAATATGAGAGTACCATTGAGTTTTTTGGGGTTTGTTTCACTTAGGAAAATCCTAACCTTGACCGGTGTGGGTCAAGGGTGACTGTTATATTTTTTCCAAACTTTTTTTCTGGTACATTTTGTAAACGCACGAGCGGCATTATATTACTTTTGAACTGGTACTCAAAATTGAAATTTGAGGGCACCGTTGTACTCAAAGTGCCGATATTTTCTTAAGGAGACCTTCACTTTGACCGTATTAGGTCTGGAGAAAAAGTTAGTTTTTGGAACTTTTTAATAGAATAAATAAAATAACTTTATTATTTTCTTTTTATTCTATTTCTCCAACTGAGAAGCGGTAAGGTGGGACCGGTGAGGTGTCAAGCCAATAAATGGAAGGACCTTTCAATTCTAAGTAACAACACCATTGGGGAATTAGGATGGTTCATAATTAATGGGCCTCCATCAATCCCAAGAACGTTGCACACCCTTCCCCTCTCCTATTTATACGAAGTTTGTGGAGAGGTGTTGGCACTACTTCGCCAAAAAATGAAGTGATGACAAAGTACAGTGATGAAAAACCCTAGGAGAACAGAGCCGATACTAGTAGGAGGTGACGAGCGATACTGAAACCCCGAACCAGAGATCAACAAATGAGTGACGTTGTTGGAGGCTAGTTGCGGGGGACGACGAACGCTAACACTTCCTCAAATGTGGATGCTCTCCAATGAACCTGAGGTAAGAGATTATTTTTGTTTGGGAGTTTTTGACTACCTATTCCCCATTCTGGAATTTATATGAAGAATGTGGTCAACTGACTAATGGGTTGGCCCGCAATTCCGTTGTCTTTGTGGGAGGATGTTGCGGGGTATCTTGTAGGGATTGTTATTTTATTATTCCTTTCCCTGTTCTCGACATTCATCTAAATTTAAGAATATTTATATTCTTCTTGATTCAAGAAAAAATAAGTCACTTTCTACCATTCAAATGTGGAGGGTGCGGGCCAAACAAACACAGCCTGACCTCTCCACAGCCTTTGTGGTTTTTGATTCATTCTTCATCCGTTATCAATGCCAAATATTTATTGGTGCTAGAAACACAGAGTTTTGATGAGCATGATATATGGACACGAATCCTTCAATGAAAGGATAAAAAATATGGGATTGTTTAATTTTTTGGTATTGGAATGAATCCTAAATGAATCACGAAAGGAGGCGGCGAACGACACTTGGCCGACCGCGAGGAAGGAAGGGCAGCGTGCATCCGCACCGCCGGATGATGAGAATGTCACGGCCCGTCAAATATGGCGGAACAAGGGCGGTGGCCAGCACAATGGATGGATGCGTGATGGAAGTGGTGGTGCATGTCCACACTGACCAATGTGTAGGGGCCTCGACGCAAGGCTGTGGTGGCGATTGAGGGGAGACCGACCGAGCTGGCCGTCGGTGGCACCGCGGCGCGCGACCTCACTGCGAAGGAGGGCTGCCATCCGGAAGCCGTGGGTCGGGCCGTGCCGGTGGGCCAAGCCGGACCCAGCAGGCCGGACTGGACCCAGTGGGCGAGGTCGGACCTAGGGCCAGACCCGGGTCGGGCCGGGTCGGGCCAGGTCAGTCCGACCGGGTCGGACCAGACCTGGACCAACTTCAACGCTTTTCATTCATTCAGTCATATTTTGAGCTACACACGTACGTTTGACGAACCATCTGTGGTAATAGAATCCTTGGATCGAGATGGTCCCTTTGTTATATCCCAATTGGGTTTTTGATAAAGTTGGAGTACGACCAGGTTGGATCGAACACGAATCCAACCGGGCCATCAGGACTAAAAGGCTAATAACTTACATATCAGGAGTATGATTGGAGCACCATTTGTTGCGCTGATACCCCTTTTACATGGTGTTCCTTTGGGATAATTCTTCATGGGAATTCATGGAAGTTGTAGTATCGACATGTGGCTTGAGGAATGGACCCTCCCAGAATCAAGCGAGCTTAGTGAAGGAACCCTGTAGCTGGATGTAACGTGAGAAAGTGATCCTTTATGGGTCTGTTTTTAGGATATTTTGTGGGTATGTGTTTGAGAGTCTCACTTGGATCCACTTTAGGAATCCACATGGGACTACTCTAGGATCCTATGTGGGTCTTCTGTACTAGGATCCTGTATGGGTCCGATGATGTACTAGGATTCTATGTGGGTCTGTTGTACTGGGATCATGTGGGGGTCTGATGATGTACTAGCATCCTATGTGGGTCTGGTGTACTAGGATCCTGTGTGGATCTGATGATTTACTATGATCTTATGTGGGTCTTCTGTACTAGGATCCTGTGTGGGTCTGATGATGTACTAGAATCCTGTGTGGGTTTGATGATTTAGGATCCTACGTGGGTCTGCCTCTTAACAGAATAAGATGATTTAGCTTACAACTAATCATCTATATTCCTCTACCTAAGTTATACCTGGTGTGATCTGAGTCCTTACCTTCGTGGTATTTTTCTTTGTGGTGTACCTGTGTGGTACTTTCTTTCATGGTGAAACCTTGGTGGTATTCTTTTGTGTGGCGTACCTATGTGGTACTTTCCTTCTTGGAGATACCTTTTTGGTATTCTTCTCTGTGGCATACCTATGTGATACTTTCCTTCGTGGTGATACCTTGGAGGTATTATTCTATGTGGCATATCTGTGTGGTACTTTCCTTTATGGTGATACCTTGGTGGAATTCTTCTGTGTAGTGTACTTGTGTGGCACTTACCTTCATGGTGATACCTTTGTGGTATTCTTCTATGTGGCATACTTGTGTGGTACTTTCCTTCGTGGTGATACCTTGGTGGTATTCTTCTGTGTGGAAAACCTATTTGATACTTTCCTTTGTGGTGATACCTCTGAGGAATTCTTCTGTGTGGTGTTAACTTTGTGCTACTTACCTTTGTGGTGTTACCTTCATGGTATTCTTTCCTTCGTGGAACAGTTGAGATTTGAGCTAATGAGTTGGGCCTTGTGTTTCCTCGTGAATGAGATGGGTATACTTGATAACTTAGGTATTTGTATGGGAATATACCTAAGTAGGGTTGACAGTTGTTTTCATGCTTTGTGGTTTATCTTTTGTGGATTTTGTGATACCTTTGAGGGTCTCGGTGTCCCTACTGAGTATCGTTATACTCACCCCTGCACGGGCAATGCCCGCACCTTGTTGTGTTTGGTGCAGATGATGGACAACACTGACTGAGGACGAGAGTACTAGGAATAGAGGTAGCTTGAAGTTAGACCTTAGATGATGTGTACTGTAGAGACAACTGTTTGGGAGCTATACCTACCCTTCAGGTAGGATCCTTGGCGAGTGTTCACAAGAGCTATTTCAGTTTACTTGTACATTCTAGTTTTCTTGTAATTTCCAGTTGGGATTGTATTATGGACCTCTTTTACTTACTGTAGACACTATTTTTACTATTCATTTCACTTGTATTCGTATCATGCTGTGTGCTTGGTTTCGTGAGTTTACAGGTTATAAAGGAAATGTCTTTCTAGTTTTAGGGAATACACCTTTGGTGGTAGTCGCCATCCCCTAGCCTATGGAATCCGAGCTTGGGGTAGTCACGGCACAGGCCCTGGGGGACGGGTCGTGACACACCAAGACTATAACAAAGTTACAAAACCAAAATTAAACATCCAATGAACCCTCATGGAAAGGGGCACCACCCTAAATTCATCTCCACAAGACTTCACCACCTAGGACCTGCTAGAAACCCGAACCACTGACACTAAAAATTGTACCCAACCCACAACAACAAAAATAACCAAGTCTACTTACAACAAAGGGTGTAATTAGTTTGTGATCCAATGCCCAGTAGGATACCACCACTAAGATATTCCATGTGATAAACATTCAAAGATGAAAAGCTTTCAAGTTTTCATAAACAAGAAATGCTAGTAATAATTTCTAAAAAATGAAACTTAAAAATTAAAACAGTTTTCAAGTGGGATAATTTAAAGAATCATCAATTTTAAAATAAATTCCAAAACTATTGAAATTTAAATCCAAAAACACCCTATGTCGATGGTAATAAAAAATAACCCAATGAGCAAAAGAAATAGGAAATAACCCCTAATCACTAGCTCACTATGGGTCCCATGTACCTCGTATCTTAGTGAGAGTAACCATCACAATATCCATTCTGGTGCACACAATCCACTAGTAGGGAGAATACCCATAACCTAGCGGTCCCCAATCATCATCATTATATTTTTTTAGTGTTTTAAGCATCAATATTGCCACGTCAAACTGATGTCAAACCCCACAGATTCACTAGCATACTAGTACACGTCCACCCACCTAGATACCCAGGTTTCCATCTTGCACTCAAACAAGTTAAACAAGATAAGAAATATAGTTTTCACATGAAAATATAACTTCCACATCACACATTAAACAAACATCCCCATGTACATCACACAAGTCAAAAAATAGACTTTTCGTTCAAATGCATTTTGAAATGAAACTCACACCAAAATAGCCCACAACACATTTTTCATAACTTTCACAATACAACACATCCTATAAAAATTTTATAAAATATTTACAAATATGATAAAAATCACATAACATCTCACTGACATGTTTCATAAAACCCTTTTTATGAACAAAATCCATTTTTCACATCACACTCACACAAACAGCCCACATCACGTTCACACATATTTCACATTTCAGTAAATCCATTAAACATATTTATAAAAAATTTACAAGAGGATAAAAATCACATGAAAACCCAATTAATATTTAAAATGGACCATTTCAAAACATACACAATCCAAACAGTTTTCCAATATGGTTTCACCTCTTACATAAATCATTAAACCATTCAAAACTTTCATAAAACAATTCCCAAGAGTGTACCCAAGCTTTTCACATAAAACCCATTTCAAAACCATCTTTAAAGGACAAAATCACACCAATAACAATTAAAGAAAGATTTTTTATCCCCAAAAACATTTATTAAACCACCCTAAGTGTTATACAAATACCTCGAACAATACCACAAAATATCCACATGAAAAACACACGTTTTCAAAACCACTTTCAAGAAGTACAACATGGTTTTACAACTTAAAACCATTACAAAACCATATTTAAAACCCAATGGAACACCAAGAGCATAAAATAGAAGAATTGGAAGCCCAAAAAAGATTTAGTAAACCAATTTCATATGTTCTAAAATACACCCAAATAATAACCCAAGTGTTACACATGAAAAACACCCAATATCAAGCTAAAATGCAGCTATAAAATTAAAATCTTAACCAAAAAAATCATGAACAAATTTTTCACCAAAAAAACATATGAGTAATATTAATAATGAGTAAATACATCAATATAACACATCAATAATTTTTTACACATGGAACCACCTACCAAAAGTGTTGAATTCCTCAAATCTTGGTGCGAAACATCAACCACACCACCGCCGCACCACAAAGAGATGAAGAGAAATCTAAAACCTAAAAATTACACACAAAAAAGACCCCAAATCAAACCCTAGGTTATAAACCTAACTTATGGAAATTTTATAACATCAATAAAGAGAGAGTAAACCCTAAGAAGATGGAAGAAATCCAAGAGAGACACACTTACTTGAAGAGAACTTAAAGAAATCACCCCAAATCAACCAAATTTTGAATCTAAAAGCAAGAAATACTTATAGTGAGGCTCGAATAAGGTACATGAGGTCATGTGGGGACTAAAATTGGGTAAATGGGTAAAAAACGAATGATTTATGAAGGAAGAAAGTTACCTTCTCAAATCTGGATGGTTTGAGAAACCCTGAAACGTTTTTCCCTAATTCGCGGTTCAAATAATCTCCAAAAATGAGAAACTCATAATGGGGGAGATCCTAGTGATAATGGATTCTATAGGGATGTGAAATCATTAAAATAAATAAAAATTTATAGAGATATTAAACAACTAAAAAAATTAAAGTAGAAAATGGGCTTACAGGTAGGCCCAATTACTTTATAAAAAACCCAAATACACCATGATTATGGATTTATAAAGGCTATAAATTAACATGGTGGTGTTATTAGGTCAGGTTAGGATAAGTAGGAATTATAATGGATGAAAAATGTTGAAACATAAAGGACTTATAAAAGAAACAAAATTGGTTTTTTTTACATATGGAAATGGGCTCACGGTTTGACCCAAATTTTGAAAACCCACTATTTCCACCAAAATGTATGAGAAACACTAAAAATAAAGAATTAAAGGAAATTAAATTAAAAATAACTTTAAAATAATTTATGGATGTGACAATGTTCATCATATCACCTTTTTTTATACTCTCTCAGAAGATCAAGCAGCTTTGATTCGTACTGTTGAGAGAGGTTATTGGGAATAATGACTAGAAATTGCTTAATAACCTCAATATAAACACATTTTAAATTATATGTAAGTTGTTTTAATTCTAACACCAGTGTTTTTTGGATTGAGGGAGGGTATTTAGGGGGTTTTAGGTTAATGAAATTGTTTATCATCTCATGATTATTCTCTAAGGAAAGAGAATATATTGAAATGAGATTTTCAGAATCATCAACGGTCATGGGTACCTCAGAATGAACACACTCATCAATTAAATCAAAAAAATTACACTCTTTATAACCCACACAACACTCAAAATATTAATCAAAACTCAAATAATCCATGGGTGAATAAGAGGAAAATGAATCAGAGTATGGGTTGAGGAGAGAATTGTGTGTGTGAGAATTATTTGAGAGCACTTCCATTGAATATATGGGAAGAGTGGAGTACTATTAAATGGGGTGTTTTATAGCCTCAAGTATGTTAAAACATACCTTTTTTACACTAAACTCTATGGAACACATACCATTTTGATCATTGATAATCTTCTTTTCTGGTTTAAAGAATGGCCTTACAATTATGAGAGGGGAATGTCCTTGGGTTATTTTATCCTCTATCTCCAGAAAGTAGAAGTCGGTGGGAAGATGAGATTCTTCACTTTTATGAGGATTTCCTCGACCACTCCTAATGAGTGTGTTGTGCTATGGTTTGAAAGTTTCACTATGATTCATGTCAGTTGTAGCTCTCCAACCTATAGGGATGTGTACATAGAGTATGGAATTACATTAATTGAAGAACCTAAATCTCACCTAGCATATTAAAATAATGTCTCCCCAATGGTGCAAGGTATCGTGAAAGTTACAAGATCCTTTCACTTAGTTAGCATTACTGGTCGGATCAAGGATGAGACATTCTTTCCCATGCTGACTCTATCACTCCCCTTCAGCCTTCAACTATGGGTGAAATATTCTTTAAGAAATTTGGCATAACAAATAATTTTCTTGACTACATACAATAAAGGAATATTAACTTGAATTTTTTTAAATGTATCCATTATTTCATTATCAATCTCATTATCAGAATTTTTATTAGGTTTACAGGGTATTTGGGGGAATGACGAGGAATATATTGTTCATGGTAATCCTCAATGATAAATTTTTTACGCTTTTTTTTTGTTTTTATTCATTAGAATTTTTTATGGGTGGAGAAAGATGTTTTAAAAATGGGGACATAATTATTGGGTAGAATAATTAGATAAAGATATTTATTTACCACTAAGAAGTTTTATTGAAAAACATTACCTTTTTCTTTTGTATTAGATACATTTTGGGAAGGTAGTTTTCCAGAACATTGCATCTTTATCTCACCGATGATGTTTTTTAGTTTTACCACTTGAGTTCATAGGTCTTGAATAGATGATTTCATGGTTTGTTGGAACTGGAGGTTATGAGTTTCTATTTTGTTTACAACTTCCATGAAACTTGGTTCAGATTTGGGAGGAGGAGGATTTTTTTGAGATGTTTATGGGTAAAAAGGTTGTATACCTTGGTCTTGTTGATACCAGTTCTTCTTGGGGTATCTTGAGTTTCCTCCATGTCAGTATTGTGGTTATACTTTCCACAAGGGGTTTGGATTTGGACTAAATGGTTCTTACTTACATGGAGGTGCTTGTTGGAATGGATGAATAGGTAATAATGCAACACAAGACTTTGTTGAATCCTGAAGTTGTGGGAACTGGTCAGAAAAATGAGTGTTATTAGAAAAAGTAACCTAATGTATTGGTACACGATGAGATTGTGAGTTACCTTATACTTTAGCTAATTTCCTTAGAAGGGTAATAATATCATTATGTTTATTATCTACCTTTTTTATAAAATTAATTACATCATTAACTAGTCAGGTGGGTGCAATTACTTGTGTACCAAATTATTGCACATTTTGAGCCATGTTGACTATTAAGTCACGAGCAGTGGAAGGAGTTTTATCAGTTAGGGAACCAGAAACTATAGCATCAATCATTACACAATCCATGGGGATATGTCCCTCATAGAAGATTGGATTAATATTTATTCACTAATCTTCTGGTCAGGGAATCTTGAGAAAAATCTTTTGAATCCCTCCCATAATTCATGAAGGGTCTCTCCTGGTGATTTCCTAATGTCACAGATTTCTTTCATAATTGATGAAGTTCAGGATGCACAGAATATATTCCCTAAAAAGAGTCTTTTAAGGTAATTCTATCCCCCAATTGTGGTAAGAAGATAATATAGCTAGTCTTTGGATACAACATCAAGGGATAAAGGTAATTCCCAAAACTTAATTAGGTCCTCAGATATATTTTAGGGTTTCATGATGGAGCACACTATGTGAAACTCTTTGACATGCTTATGTGGGTCCTCATCGGGAAGACCATGGAATTTAGGAAGCAGTTGGATGAGGCTTGATCTCAGCTCAATGTTGTCTTCTTCCTCAGGATATTGGATGTATACAGGTTGGTACTCCACATATGGGGTGGTCAGTTCTTTTAAGGTTCAATTATTTAGAGCCACAATTTCTAGGGTTTTATTTGGTTTGATTTTTGATTAGTTTGGGAAAACTATAGGTTTCACAAGGGGTTTCTAAATTTTACTTTATTTTCCTACTCTATATGACTTAATTTTTGTGTGAACTGGCTTTTCAATTTTAGGGTAAAATTTAAGTAGTGTTTCTTTTCTAGATTGGGTCATGAAAATAAGTTGTGGTGTTTTTTTATGGTATTATTTTATGATTGAGTATGCATAAAATAAAATCACTTAAAAAGGATGAGAAGAAAAAATAAATGATAATTTAATACAAAATAATTATAGAGAGATAGAAAAGAAGAAGAGAGAGAGAGAGGAAGAACACAAAAAAACCAAAACAAAAACAATCAAATGGGGGGATATTGAAAGGATTACTAATTAAGAAGAAAAATAAAGAAATAAAAAAAGGAAATAAGAATAAAATGATCTTGGTTCTCCAATAACAATTAAAAAATTTTATTGCATTGTCGAGCGCGTCAAATTAAATGTTTAGTTTTTACTAGAATTTCTGATGTATAGCAGGAAATCTAGGTCGTCTCTAAATATATCCTTAGATAATTAATTTAAAAATAATGTTTTTATTAAGAAAAATGTGAATAGTATTTTATAAAATTTGGGTTTTCTTTATTTTAGATGAAATCAAATAAAAGAAAAAAATACGAGAAAGAAAAAATTTACAGATTCGATTAAGCGCGACCTACCCATGAAAATCTCATGATGTTTATCCATCATAACTTCAAAAGATAGGGTCATGATATTATAATACATGGTTTTAACTCATAGAACTATAATTTTACTGAGTTTAAACTAGGATAACTCCTAGGGTTCAGTTGAAAACACACAATGATTCATCAGATACTGCCGATGATTGGGTGATTTGTGTTTGACCTCATAACAAAAACTCACCAAGGAAGCACACGAAGAACTAGATGCGCTGTCAAAGTTTGTATGTTATTTATTTTTAATAACATGAAATAAATTTTCATGTACATGAAATTGTTTATGATAGTTCAATTGACCAATATTAACCACATAAACACTACAATTGAAAGGGATAAGAAAAAGGGATGAACATTATGTGAAACATCACATGAAAGGGTACCCCCAAACATGATCATATGAGTTTAAACATGAAATATAATTACATAACTCAATTAAATAATAATATATGATTAACAAAAACAACATACAACCTGGAATTAAAAATACCATTCAAAAAAATACAAACATGAAGATTGGGATTACATCACATTCCTCCTCGAATGATCACAAGGAGTTTAGAACCCCATGGAAAGGGAGGAAGCCATAAATGTTGAAGTATAACTTACCATATACTCTAGAACATATACGAATGACGAGATGACTTATTTGGGACTCCAAAATTGCATCAAATTTTATATTGGTCGAACCTCCAAATGAGGTGCCCATGTTATCATTTTATAGGAAAATTGGATGGTGGTTTTGGGCACACAAATTGTGTAAAACTACTTGATCCATTGTTTCGGACCTCTATACAGTTTTATATAGCTTTGGAGAAAACTAAATAGTTGTATCTCAAACTATTGAATATCTTAACTGAACATGTGGCACCATTTGGACAACTAAATCTTCAAATATTGACCAAATATAGAACACAACTTTTGACTTCGTTCATATTTTATTCCCTAGACAGATCAGTTCAGATGGGCCTTGTAGATGCTGAATGTGGATTGGGTTCCTTTATATGAAATGTATCTAATTAAATTTTAGACAAGATCACAGAATTGAAAACCATTTGGATGCGTGGTTTAGTATCAATATGCAGTTTAGTCCATTGGTGTGCTGGGGTCCTGCACAGTTTGGCCCATTTTTCATGGACTTCATCATGGGCCCTCCAAATCACCTCCAACTACAATGTAATTATCAAAAAAAGTAACATTTACCTTTTTAACAGTGTTAAACACAAAATAATTGAATAAAAAATGAATTCAAATTTGTTATTATTCTTAGAATTTTTAATACAAAACATATTTATTACATTGGTATAATGGTGAAATAAAATAATAAATCATTTTACAATCAGTTATGCTCTCATGAATCATGTTTTTTTATTCCATTATGATTCATTCTTTATAAAATTCTAATATTTATGAAATTAATCATTTTTATGATATATGCTAGGTTGGATATTAACTTTGTATGTTTTTTTCATTATCACATACCCTTATTATTATCTTATGATTTCATAAGATAATTGATTTATATCTCTTATGTTTACCTATACTGAGAATTTCAGATCAAACTTTATTATGTTTCCTTTCCCCAAGTTATGAATAAAGGTTTTATGTTGGGTATGTCTATGAAGATTAATAAATAGGAAGATCTTTGTCAGAAACATCAAAGATCTTTCACTAGATCTAAATATTGTGTTCCAAGTTTTCAATGGAACTAAACTATTATGGCTATTAAGAAAGTGATTTCAAAATTAAATGAATATTCATTTAAAAAAATGAAATATCTAAAAATGATAATCTTGGGTCGTTATATTTGGTATCAAATGAAATGTTTAGTTAACCTTTGGAAACTTAGATGAGACGACTTTAGTTATATACCTAGGGATATTTATAATGATATTTATATGGATGTCTCTATGGAAAAGTCTAAGGATGAGTAAAAGTATAAGAAAATGTCTTGGAATTTTGGTAAAGGATATATTGAGTAATTTCCTAGAAACAAATCCCTATCTAGATACTACAAGTTGATGTGTCACTGAAAAAAACACAACTAAGGGTAAAAATCTCCAATCATACTGAGCTAGACTCGATTGGGAATTGGTGCACAATAATGGGACTTGCTTCACACCTAGTTTTACACTCTCAGAGGATATTATTTAGAAATTCACAAACAATATACAAACCACTATGAAGGATTTAAATATATTATGAATATGAATAACCTAGGATAAAACTTAGGTGTCATGGATTAAATATGCTGTCAGGATTTAGACATAATATAATTTATTTTCATGATTATCTAGTTTCCTATTGTGATTAGAGTTTATCACACCTTTCTTTTTGTTTCTAGTCAATTATGGGAACTAGAAGGAAGTGGGTTAACATTAAATGTGATAGAATTTTTTTTGATGAGAGGTCAAAGGGGATGATAACTAGAGTAAAGGATATTATGACAATGCCTAACCAGTTATCATGAAATATGAATGAAAATGTGAACCTTAACCAACTCTCAGACTCATCCAACAAGAGAAGGGTGGAGTTATTTGAGTGTTAGGGTAATGTATAACAAGGAGGAAAGAATATTCAGTTTACTATATGTAGAGAATGTGGGAAGAACCACTCAATGGAATGTCTTAGAGGGGCATGAAGATGATTTGAGTGTGGAAAAGAAGAAGACAAAGCAAGTAATTTCAAAGGAAAAAGGAATATTCTGGTTAATTCAATGGATGAGAATAATGGTATTCCTATTGTATAATTGAATATGGAATATTTTAAATGTGGAAATAATGGGAATTATGAAAATATATGTCTTAATGGGAAATTTTGTGATGTGAATCAACAATGTTGTATGAGTAATGGTTTTTATATTGATGATGAAGAGACTACAAATGAAATATGAAAGGAAATAGGTATTAAGGAATAATATGATGATTTTCCTAGTTATTGTTCTAAGAAGAAAGTGGGGTAAAATTAAGTATTTATGTATTGGAATTATAGTATTATGTTATATGAATTATGAATTATGAATTATAAAATTATTGTTTAGTATATGTTTTTCATTAAGGATTTGAAAGAAAATGATGAATGGTACTGATGAACTAGAAAAGATATTTAATGTAAAGGTTATATTTTATGATTAAGGGAAGATAAAACTTAACATGTTCTTGAGGATGATAAAATCATGTTTATTTTGGATAAAGAGATGATTAATATTGATAATGTTAAATTGGATAGTATTGAGAACATTATAACTGATAACGTATTTGTTAATAAAGCGGTTTTTGTTATCATTAATTTATTTGAAAATATTATTGGATCTATGAAATATTTTAAATAATATATGGATTTATTAAAGGATTGAGGAAGCATGCATATTTTCATTGAGATTTTCTAGTAAATTTTGTTATTTCCAAGCTTTAGGAGAATATATAACCAAGGTATTCACATATTTAGAATGTAACTATTAATATATTCTTAGTAAAATTTGGATAATTAATGTTAAGTTATGTCTGGAAATTTAGTGACCATATTTATAAATTTTAAAATTTTGAAGGGTTATAAGTTTAACAATTTATGGAATGGTTTAAGTTGAACATGATATGAGGTTTTAGATATTAATGTTTTACTTCACCATATGAAGCTTTATCCATATTGGATAACCAGTTCTAACTTTGTTTTTAAGATAGTAGGAATGACTTATCATTCTATTATGGATCTTATTTAGTGATTCATATAAGAAAAATTTATCTCTTTGAATTAGATATGAATTGAAAATCGATCAAGGTAAAGACAAAGAATGAAATAGTTCCCATAAAATTGAAAAATATCAAGTACATTTTCATACATTCTCAGTCTAGAAGGGAAAGTAATTCTCAAAAATTCATAAAAGGATACTGAAACAAAAATTTTAATCCCAATACCTTCATCTTTGATGAATCAAATTGTCCCTTAAATCATCACATTTTTATAGATTTTTTTTTTCATTGACCGTATTTGAATCACTCACTTTCTTGTGATCAATGTTCCATATCGCTCTCCATCAATATTTGGGCATTAGTTTTCTCTTCTATGTCCATGTTTTGACTTCTCACCCATGTTATCCTATTTAGAAATATAGTATGTATTATTCTAGATGAATTTCACACATCTATTTCTCCTTTAAAATAATATGTTTTACTAATAGTTTTTACGATTTGGGTTTCTATTAAGGGAATTTCAAATATTAAAACATTGATGACCAAGATGAATTTAGAGGGAGGAATTCATTTTAAGGGGTATATGATGTACCACCCTAATATTTTTTTGAAATATCTTTTTAAAATGTATTTAATATTTTAGATATTTTATGCTATAAACAGCATTGAATTTAGCTTGTGTAAGAGATAACACTGAGTTTAAACAAAAATTTACACACTATTACAATATTATTATTTAATATGATAGTTATCACCTAGCTATTGGAATAGAAGATATGAATATGATTAAAAAAATTATGAAAATATATGGTTTAAAATTGTATATATAATAAATTATTTGGTGACCAATTATTTAGAAATCAAAATACAAATCCTTTGAAAATAAATGAAATCTAATTGAAAATTTGTATTTATAGAAATGGAAAGAGGGGCTGAATCCAGAAAACTGAAAATAAATGAAATAATTTTCTAAAAAAATATTTTGTGCACATAAACAAATTTTACCTTAACAAATTAAAATAATTAATTTTGGTGAACTATTCTAATGAATTTAAATACTATATTTTAATTAAAATGTTTAATATTCATCTTATGTTTTTTCTAGGAAAGTGATTAGAATAAATCCAATTTTACACTTAAAAAAATTATTTTTATAAAAAGTAGTTTTGTCACATTTTTATAATGTCATCATTTGAAAAATAATTTTTAATAAATTTAGAAAAATGAAATTGATTTTTGAAATCATTATATCAAAATTATCATAGGGTGAGGTTTTGGGTTTTTCTTAAAAGGTTTCATTTTTTTAGGAATAGTGTCAAATACTGAATTTTAATTAAAAAACTACTTTTTTTAAATTTATTTACAAAGTTAAATTATATATATATATATATATATTTATTTATTTATTTTAATGTATAATTAGTTCAATTATACATATATTAATCCAATTTATTTTAGTAATTATACAATCCATCATTATGAGAGAAATTATTTCTATCAATGTGATTATTTATATTGATTTTTATACCACTAATGGATATATTATGCTAATTGTATCTTTTTTATAACATCATGTTATTATTTATTCTATTCATATTATGAATTCCTTGTTTATTCCGTTTTATCTTTTGTTTCATGTAAACCCTTTACCATGTAAATAATCTTACCCTTTTATATTATTTATCCATTTACTCAAGAAACCATTAACAATTCGATGAGTGAAATAATTCTAAAGCATAGATAAATAGAAATTTTTGATCTATTAAAGGAGGTGTGTAACAACCCAAATCAAATAATCAAGAATATTTCAGTGTGGCACATAACCTCAAGCATGACACCTAATATTACATATATTGTTGACTATAAGTGAATCCATAAAGTGGAATCATGGGGAGAATATACCATAAATCATAGTGCACAATAACAGTTAAATTACAAAAAATGTGTTAATAAAAATTATAGTTCCCTGAGTCCAATATTATAAAATATGTATTGAATGAACGTAGAAACAAAATACAAAAATGGTCATGACTAAATAAAATAACACCGATCACCCATTGGGCTGATTACAAATATAAGATAGAAAAATAATAAAAGTACAAAATAGAATCTTCACCCAACACCAAACCTGACCTTCTATCAGTGTCCAAACTCATTGAGAGATATCCCACTCAATGATCAAACATGAGGATCAACTGAACCTGTTCCTATAATAGGATAGGGATTCATGGGTACCCATATATAATGGATTCTAGATCAGGGTGTGAGTGAAACTCAATAGAGAACTACCAACATGATCTAGTACCTAAATGATAAAATGTAGTGTACATACAAGTGAGAAGATCATAATAAAAATTATATTTAATTAAATTGACTATTAAATAATTAAAATTAATCACAAATGTACAAGTCATAAAAAATCAACCATATTCCAAGTGTTCACCGACTAACCAAGCTACGATGATCCCCATCCATACCTTCTTCGACAACTTATTGAAGGAATTTCATGAGTAGTCATCACATGTCATAGATCATGTAATATGGGTATATCCCACCTTTGAGGGTAATCCACATTACAATTTTAAGGAACATTTCCAAACCATACATTAAGGGAAATACATACCCATAATTTTTGGTCACCTATTAGTCTATGATGCTACACAAACTTGGCATGCCTGAGAAATTGGAATCTCTCTCATATGCAAGGATGTTCCTCATTAGTAGATCATATCAATAAATATAAACTTTCTTCCAATATAATATAAAATTACCAATGTGTTAATAACATGACCAAATCAGGATCTAACAATAATATAAAGATCCATATCCAATGGGTCATATTATCCATGCTCTCCCTCAAAGGGGTTAACTACGTCTGTTAGGACCACCTGTCAACCTGAACATTAAAACATAGATTCAAACAGCTATGTAAAAATACACAGGTAATGAAAAATAAATAAAGGAAAAACATACCCCAATAAGTATTCCACATTCATTGAAATATTATACAAGAAATACAATACATGGAAAAGAACAACATCGAAAATCAATCGCTCCACTAGTAATGAAGTAACCACAATAATGTGTGACAAGCCGGGAAAAAACATTCTAAAACCAATTAGTGGAATCAAGGGATAAAAAATCCATATATTATCCACATAAATAATAGGTCTCTTGGATACTTAGTCACACCACCCTCTTGAATAACATGTTAATCAAATTATTCCAAGGCTATAAAAGTGTCTATAGGGACGTTTATATAGAAAACATCAATACTTGATATCTCATGTAAAGGTTTCATGACCACTAGGTCTCATATAAAACCAACACACACTTTAGGGGTAAATGTAAGATAAGGAACACATTACTAATCGTTGCCTTGGCCATTGACAACTGACATTAAGAAATTTCGCAATGGCTAATCAAGACCCTTGGCACTTTGTTCAATTATATTGTCTTAGTTCTATTAATTATACAGTACTATAACATCAATAACTAATTTAGACTTCTTGTAGTTAATAAAAAAACTTATTAATTAGGGGTTATTATCCCTAGGTATTAAACCTCATACCACATTACAATAAACTATGCATAATACCATTATTAGAGATCCTGAGACCACCTCTCCCAATATAGAGTCAACTCTAATCCTTGAAAATCCCAACAACATTTTTTGAGTTCCTCCAAGTCTATTGAGCTTCCATTAATTTCCTTGATGTCTTAAATCATGCATGATAATTTCAATTTTATTATTTATAACTTAGTTATAATTAAATAAATTACTATAAAGAAACTCATAACAAAATACAAAAGGCAAACTTTCTAAGTGAGACACTATTTATCACCACAAATATGTAATCATGACAAACCACCCATGTAAGGTCTACAACACTCTTTTAAAATCTCCCAAAAAAGTATATATCACATTAAATAAATTAAAAATACTATTTAATATAAATAAATTGTAATCTATAAAATAAATTTTATAGGGACATACCTTAGCCGCAACATCATCCAACGATGCTCAGATACTCATGGAACACTCTAGAATTTAAGGAATCCAAAATACCAAATTAAATTCTATGATAAGATGAATGTTTCTATTAAATTTGACTAAAAATTTAAATGAAACACAAAGTGGTGTTACTATGATAAAAACCAATCAATGAAATATGTTCATCATCATGGGATATCCTCTAGCCATTCCATCTAAAATCCCCATCATTCTTTAACAATTCCACCATGATTCAGTGAAATGGTTATCCAATTCTTTAATCATAATCAATCCAAATATAAATCATTGATCAAAATTAAAAATAACATTTAAAAATTTTATAATAATTGAGACACCATGAAATCTCAAAGGACAAGACATACTAAGAAGAATCATCTAGGATGAATGACACAATGATTCCCTATCACACGAGGAAGAGGGATACAAGATCAAATAAGAATAAAATATCTCATAAATATTTTCAAATATATTACATATATATCCATATTGTAATAAGGGGAAATCACATAGGGAGGAGATGAGGAGAGAACGAATGAATAGACATCTCTAAGTCATCTATGGATGGTAAATCCTGAAGGTGGTTTGGGGTACAAAAGATATAATGGCCCCTAATTAAAAATCTTCCCAAAACACCCCACTATTTAATCGATTAGTGTTCATAGGCTTTAAGATATATCTATGGATACCTTTTCTAGGATCTCTAACTGGCTGGTGAGTCCAGTAGGCCACTTCGGCTAGTACACAGACCACCGACTCGTTAGTGGCCTAAAATTGGACAGCTGTCACTTTTGTTACTACCCTACTAACCCTATCCATGCCTCTATACTTCTATAAATATTTTAGTCACACAATGATATTCCTTTAAATTGTATGAAAAACCAAAAATAATTTTAAACATGAATAATCTTAGTTCAACACCCATTTCTCGAAATGATCATTCAACTAGAATGGCAATTGGGCCAAAAAATTGGGCCTACAAGATATGTAATGGGCTACAAGCCCACTGGGCCTTTGGGATATGTAATGGGTCTCCCTCTACCCAGTTAAAAGAGGTATTTGATTTTATTTAATAATAAAATGAGGCTTCGGCCCCAAACTTTAAAAAAAATTAAAATATACCTATGATAGTTCTTTTTTCCCTTGATAATATGTGGTAGCATAAATAATTCGTATTTTGATATTCAATAATTTCTAAATACATTGAGTTCTCTACGTACCATCATCGAATGCTAGTTTACCTCTAAAAGGTTGTGATTACTCTCGAATTCCCATAACACTCTTCCAATACAACTATATGAATAACAAACCATAAGGTGAACCATATTATTACTATTATTTAACATTGAGATATTGATCATTGAATTCATGTAACATGAAATTCCATAATTTTTTCAATTGATTCATTATAAAACAACAAGGTGCACCCCACCATAGGAATTTCAATGTGAAACAAGATTGTAATAGTAAAATGAAACACCTAGTGTGGTTTAGTTTCATCAGGCCTAATTATATAATAAACTTAGGTTAAAATTTTATAATCATACCACATGTCTAATTCATAATTGAACTAAAATGTGTCCATTAACCAAACTTAACTTGAACATGATGGACTTTACTAGAAGGTCGTGGTCAATACTTAAACAACTATATCACACTTAGATTATCTAGATGAGGTTATAACCACAAAATTCATGTAAAACTCCCAATTTTTTGTGAATCTATTTTTTCAAATAAATTTAATCTTTTTAAATTTTTTCATTAAACACAATACTAAGTTTATATTGCATTACAAGCAACACCGAGTTTAAACGAAGCATGACATGAAATTAAATTATTACTATTTATTATTATAGTTATAAAATATCTATAAATCTTAGTGATATGAATAGTAATAGAAACTTTTAAAATAACAATTATAATAGAAATTGATTTTTAGTAAAGCCTTTATATGTTTTGAAAATACTATTTTATCAAAAAAATTATGTATTTTTATGAACATTAATAGAAATATTTTTTCATACTATTAAAAAAATAATTGGATAAAATAAACATAAATTTTGAAATAATCATGATTTTTTTTTCTGATAGTATTTATTTTTAATTTTTCTACAAAGGTAGTTTTTTAAGAATAATGAAAAATACTAAATTTTAATTGAAAAATACATTTTTTAAAATTATTTTTAAAGTTAAATATACTTTAAGTTGTTTTTAAAATAAAATTAGTTCAATTATATATATTAATCCAATTTAGGTCATGTTAATCAATTTTATATTTTAATTAGATAAAAAACATTGTAAACATTTGAACATTTTTCTCTTTGAAACCAGCATTTTCATTGTGTCTACGAGAATAGTTATAAATTAAAAATTTAAATTATATGAGTGGAATTTGAAAAAATGGATTTCAAATTTATAATAATAATAATAATTTATGTTATCTAAAAATTTAAACATAAATTTTTACCATAATGATCAGTGAAAATAGTTAAAATTAATTACCACGATTAATATTAAAATGGGGTTTTGTGATTTACATTCATTTGTGTTAAAATTAATTTTTCGACACACATAGTATTTTCATTTAATAAATATTATTTAATATTTATAATTAGTAGGTATAAATTATATAATAAATATAATTTTAATTTTACTCTTAATTTAATGATTACTGATATAAATAAAAAACATACAAGTTAACATGGTAAAAGAAAACAAAAATGGTAAAATTAAGTAAACTTAAAGGCTAAAACATAACATGATAAAAATGTGTTTATTTTGTGTTTATAGGTTTTTTATAGACCATATAATAAATAATATACATTATTTATCAATTTTTGAGGTACATGAGGTGTGGTTGACCTCCCAATAGTGAATAATTTTGGGTATTTATAAAAATGTCACTCCTCAATTATAAAATGTCACTCACTCCCCTCACTTATTAAGACATATAAAGAAATTTTTATCAAACAATACCTTACAAAATCAATTAAAAACTTCTATAAACTCATCATATAAGCCATATTTTTCACATAAAAATATCCTAGGAAGGCTTTTGGTGAAAACCTAAGAAGGACACCCTAAGAAGAGGTAATGTTCATCAACGATAATTTCTGTTTTATTTTTTCCAAAACCTTATAAAATTATTATTATACCATGATAGTATAATAACCTTATTATCTCCCATATAATGATATTTTTTAATGTTAAGGGAATTACAAAAAACCATATCTACTTCCATCAAATTTCTTATGAAATCATCATTCTTACGTACAGTATACTGTCACCTCGCGAAACGATGTCATTTATTTTTTCCATTACCACATCTAAAGTATGTTTAAAATGATATATTTACAGTTTATATATGATATTTATGATATTATTATTCTTATATAATTATTATATCACAAATAAATTCATGATTTATATTTTGTGAGAATATGATAACGCCACTTCTATATACGGTATACTACCGGCTCGCAAAGCGATGTGATTCATTCATGCTTTACATGGAAGGTAATAAGAATGTATTTAATGAAAATATTTGATATATATCACATAAAAATTATTTTTAATGATAAAATATTATTTAAATTTATTTATTTCAATCCAACAATAAAACGGATACAATGTTCATGCGTACATACAACATACCGTCTCCATGAATGATGTATTTCATTTTCTATCACTAAATTTAATAGACAACTATAAATAAATATATAATGAATATATATGATATTTATATCATGGTTAAAATTATATAGATTATGGAACCATGATTAATGTAATATTACCAATAATAACCTATCTAAACTTACAAGAAGGACACAAAAGTTATTACCCGAAATGTGACTTTAACAAAAACTTGTTAATAAAAAGGTAATAAAAGGTCATAATGTAAATTATATATGGTATGATATATATAATTATGGTTATCTAATATATTTATAATAAAATTATATTTATTTTATAGGAGGTTTGAACATGTATGATGAAAGTCAAGACTTAAGGTATGGGGATTTCTAATCTCTCTTTTATTTCTGGGAGACATATAAAAATTCACCACTCATTTATTTTGTGTGGTGTATATACTTCAAATTTGACATGTTATACCATGAATAAAATTATTTTCATGATATTTAATGTTTAATTTAATGTTATTATTTATTTTTAATTTTTATTTTAAATATTACTAAAGTTGTAATGCATTTTTGTCTCAATTTACCTTCATTGAGACATATGTTATGTTATGCACCTATTTTATTTTTCAAGGTGTATAGATAGACCCTTTTACATGTAATATCATGAATTTATTTATTATCATGATATTTTATCTTCTATTTTATGTTTTTACTTCATGGTTATTATGATTCAATGTTAATAAATTGGTAATGATTTTATGTTACAATCTCATTGTTTATGATTATGTTTCCAATGCTAAAATATTGTCATCCATATCTCAATAAACTCATGAAATATCTGCTCCTATGGTTATTAATTAAATTTTTAAGTAATAGTATTATTTCCCCACTCTTTGGTACTTAAAATAATTGAGATTTTTTTTAATAAAATATAACTTTATTTCTCTCTTCGGTTGGAAATATGTGTTCTTTAAAAAACATGTTTTCTAAAAATATTTTAAAAAATGTTTTATTTTTATCCTATGATTTTTAAAATAATTTTTTTACCCATGTTTGATGTTTTCTACAAAAACAAATTTCAAAATAATCTTCATGTTCTTTTCCAAAAAATTATTATTCAGATTTTACCAAAAATATAAAAAGAACCTTTGTTTTAACATGTACGACATGAATGAAACTTCACATCATTATGAAAATTATTTTCATTGTATATTAATTTATAAAATTTCAAGGTTATTTTAAAAGGAAAATATTTTCAAAATAATAAATGTTTAAGAAAGTGTTTTTCAAAGTGGAAAGTATATTTTTATCAATAAATGTTTTAAATGAATGATGAAAATCATTTTTCATTTGAGATAAAATCTATTAATTTTAACTATTCATTATCGAGGATATAATCAAAGGATACCATTACTATTATTTATATGAATGGTTTATGATGATATAATATTTATGAAACATGTTTCTCATCTATAGGTATACCTTGATGAAACTATTATAAAACCCATCTCTTTTACACTGGTTATTCTATGATGAAATGTTTTAATGAAACCTATTTTATTTCTTGGGTTATGATATGATGAATGTTTTTAGATCTTATATAACACATATCTATTATTTTTATTATGAAATGGGTGGGAACTATATATACCTCTAATTCAATGGGTAATGATATATAAATCATGAGTAAATATGCTATGCGTGAACCTGATTACTTGTTTATAATGTTATGAGTAAACTTGATTACATGTTCCCATTGTTATGCTTGAACCTGATTACATGTTCATAGTATTTTGCACGGACCTATCATTCATGTCTATAATGTTATGCATAGAACTGGTTGAATATCCCTAATTTTATGTGAGGGACTAATTTCATATCTTATACTTAATGATCTAACCTGTCTCTATTTATACAAGTTCACAATTTAATAAGATGATTTTTATTCCATAATTTTTTTCTTATGAAAATGCTATGCTCTCATGGATTATGTTCTTTGATTCCCTTATGATGCATGTGTTGTGAACTTCCAATCCTTATTCCATGACCCATGTTTATTTTCTACACAAATATGGGTATGAACATTGTATGTTATGTTTATTATCACATACCTTTATGATTATATTATTATTTCATTTTATCATAGATTGATATCTCTTATGTTACCCTTATTGAGAATTTCATCTCACCCTTTCTTATGTTTCGTTTACCCATGTTATTAAGGATGTTTTTATACAATACATGTATACAAAGAGTTCTAAATGGGATGATATTTTTGGGAAACATTTAAGATCTTTCACCAGATTAGAATATTGTGTTCCATCTTTCCAAAGGCACTAAACTATTATGGTTCTCATGCATGTGTTTGTTTAATGTAATTAATATTCATCTAAAATGATGTAATATCCATGTTTGAGAAGCCTGTGTCTCTATATATGGAATAAAATGATAGGTTTAGTTAATATTTTGATACTAGGATGAAACAAATTTAGTGATATCCCAAGGGATAATTTTTAGTATATGTCTAAGGACATGTGTAATGATAAGTCTATGGACAAGTCAATGTACTGGAAAATTTCATGTATTTTTGTTAAATGATAGAGTGATTGGTCTCTAAGTAATTACATTCCTTCATGGATTATACAAGTGGATGTGGTTGTGGAACATAGGTTCCTTGGGGTAATAACTCTGAAAAGGGCATCACTAGTACATTAATGACCTTTAGCGGCCGCCAAAAGCCGTCGCTAAAGGTCTATAGCAGCCGCCTAGCATCCGCCAAACGGTGGCCGCTTTTGCCCTGTCGCTGTTTCTATCAGCGACCACCATTTGGCGGACGCTGTATGAAAGCCGGAATAGGCTTTAGCCGCTGCCAAATGGCGGACTCTGTAGCCCAGACCTATAGTGGCCACAAAATGGGGGCCGCTATAGGTCCTATCGAAACACGTATAGCGGCCGCCAAAAGGCGGCCGCTAAAGGTGTCCATGGAAACACCTATAGGGGCCGCCATTTGGCTGCCGCTATAGAATTTTAATTGTTTTTTTAAAATTTCAATTATACATTAATATATACCCAAATAAATCTCGGCAGTCATCTTCTAATCTCCACATCCATCATCACATATAACTGCATAACAAAATTTAATAACAAAATTAGTACTGAATAAAACCTAGAAAACAAATTAACATATTTAAATTCAAAATTACTATAACAGATCTAAAGTATTTGATTTTCAAAATATATTCATAATTTTGATTACCGTTTTAAAATTTTAAAATCATTAATTCTATTTTTCTAATTAGATTGTTGTCCTGTGATTTAAGGTCAATCCGATGTCGTCCGCTATGAGTTTGACTGTTAGATGCCCGTTTTGGCCGTTTATGACACCAGAACGGCATTCCCGGTCACCTCGGGAACAAGGCACGTCCGATTGACGTGTCGTCTACTCGACCACATCACACTCCACTCACCCTTTGATGTCGTCTGATTCTAGGCCATTTGGACTTCGTTCGGCCCGTTTGGACCCCCCACACGCGCGTTTATCAAGCACGCCCAACACTTAAAGAACGCATAATGAGACCTACCGCACATACCGCATGTACGATTGACATTCCGTCTGCACTTAAAAATCGAAAATAATAATTATATTCTTGTCCGGTGATTTCAGGTCAATCTGATGTCGTCTGCTATGATTTTGACCGTTAGACACCCGTTTTGGCCGTTTATGACACCAGAACGGCGTTCTTGGTCACTACGGGCACACGGCAGGTCCGATTGGCGTGCCGTCTGCTCTACCATATCACAATTCACTCACCCTTTGATGTCTTATAATTTCAGGACATTCGGACTTCGTTCAGCCCATTTGGACCGCCCACGCGCATTTATCAAGCGCGCGCAACACTTAAAGAACGCATAATGAGCCCTACCGCGCAGACCGCACGTCCAATTGATGTTCCGTCTATGCGTACACGTCGCGAATAATAATTAGATTGTTTTCCTATGATTTCAGGTCAATATGATGTCTTTCGCTATGATTTTGATTGTTAGACGCCCGTTTTGACCGTTTATGACATCAGAACGGCGTTCCCGGTCACCGCGGGCACACAACACGTACGATTGATGTGCCTTCTACTTGACCACATAAAAATTCACTCACCCTTTGATTTTGTCTGATTTCAGGCCATTAGGACTTCGTTCGGCCCATTTGGACCCCCCACGTGCGTTTATCAAGCGCACGCAACACTTAAAGAACGCATAATGAGCCCTACCGCGCAGACCGCACATCATATTGACGTGACATTTTCCCGTACACATCATGAATAATAATTTGATTGTTTTCTTGTGATTTCAGGTCAACCTGATGTCGTCCGCTATGATTTTGACTGTTAGACGCCCGTTTTGGCCGTTTATGACACCAGAACGGCATTCCCGGCCACCGCGGGCACACGACACGTCCGATTGGAGTGTCATCTGCTTGAACACATCACAATTCACCCACCCTTTGATTTCTTCTAATTTCAGTCCATTCGGACTTCGTTCGGCCCGTTTGGACACCCACACGAGCGTTTATCAAGCACGCGGAACACTTAAAGAACCCATAATGAGCCCTACCGCGCAGACCACACGTCTGATTGATGTTCCATCTGCGAGTACACATCGCGAATAATAATTATATTGTTTTTCTATGATTTCAGGTCAATCCGATGTCTTCCACTATGAGTTTGACCATTAGACGCCCGTTTTGGCCGTTTATGACACCAGAACGGCGTTCCGGGTCACTGCGGGCACACGACACGTCCGATTGGCATGCTGTCTCCTCGACCACATCACACTTCACTCACCCTTTGATGTCGTATGATTTCAGGCCATTTAGATTTCGTTCAGCCCGTTTGGACCCCCCACGCACGTTTATCAAGCACACGCAACACTTAAAGAACGCATAATGAGCCCTACCGCGCAGACCACACATCTGATTGACGTTACGTCTACATGTACACGTTGAAAATAATAATTAGATTGTTGTCCTGTGATTTCAGGTCAATCTGATGTCGTCCTCTATGAGTTTCACCGTTAGACGCCCGTTTTGGCCGTTTATGACACCAGAACGGCGTTCCCAGTCACCGCGGGCACATGACACGTCCGATTGGCGTGTCATCTACTCAACCACATCAAAATTCACTCACCCTTTGATGTCATCTGATTTCAGGCCATTCGGACATCGTTCGGCCTGTTTGGACCCCCCCACGCGCGTTTATCAAGCGCGCGCAACACTTAAAGAACGCGAAATGAGCACTACTGCGCAGAACGCATGTCCAATTGACGTTCCGTCTGCGCGTACACGTCACGAATAATATTTAGATTGTTGTCTTGTTATTTAAGATCAATCTGATGTCGTCCACTATGAGTTTGACCGTTAGATGCCTGTTTTGGGTGTTTATGACACCAGAACGGCGTTCCCGGTCACCGCGGGCACACGGAACGTCCGATTGACGTTCCGTCTACTTGACCACATCACAATTCACTCACCCTTTTATGTCATCTGATTTCAGTCCATTTGGACTTCGTTCGGCCCGTTTGGACCCCCCCCCCCCCACGTGCGTTTATCAAGCGCGCGCAACACTTAAAGAACGCATAATGAGCCCTACCACACAGACCGCACGTACGATTGACATTCCGTCTATGCTTACACGTCACGAATAATAATTATATTGTTGTACTGTGATTTTAGGTCAATCTGATGTCGTCCGCTATGAGTTTGAGCGTTAGACGCCCGTTTTGGTCGTTTATGACACTGGAACGGAGTTCCTGATCACCGCGGGCACACGGCATGTCCAATTGACGTGCTGTCTACTCGAGCACATCACAATTCACTCACACTTTGACTTCGTCTGATTTCAGGCCATTCAGACTTCATTCGGCCCATTTGGACCCCCCCACATGCGTTTATCGAGCACACACAACACTTAAAGAACGCATAATGAGCCCTACCACGTAGACCGCATGTCTGATTGACGTTCCGTCTGCGCGTACACATCATGAATAATAATTATATTGTTTTCCTATGATTTCAGGTCAATCTGATGTCGTCCACTATGAGTTTGATCGTTAGACGCCCATTTTGGCCGTTTATGACACCAAAACGGCGTTCCCGGTCACCGCGGGCACATGGCACGTCCGATTGGTGTTCCGTATACTCAACCACATCACAATTCACTCACCCTTTGATGTCGTTTGATTTCAGGTTATTCGGACTTCGTTCGGCCCGTTTGGACCCCCCACACGCGCGTTTATCAAGCGCGTGCAACACTAAAAGAACGCATAATGAGCCCTACCGCACAGACCGTACATCCAATTGACGTTCCATCTCCGCGTACATGTCAAGAATAGTAATTAGATTGTTTTCCAATGATTTTAGGTCAATACGATGTCGTCCGTTATGAGTTTGACCGTTAGACGCCCGTTTTGCCCGTTTATGACACCAGAACGGCGTTCCCGGTCACCGCGGGCACACGGCACGCCCTATTGATGTTCCGTCTTCTCGAACACATAAAAATTAACTCAGCCTTTGATTTAGTCTGAGTTTAGGGCATTCAGACTTCGTTCGGCCTGTTTGGACCCCCCACACGCGCGTTTATCAAGAACGCGCAACACTTAAAGAATGCATAATGAGCCATACCGCACAGACCGCATGACCGATTGGCATTCCATCTTCTCGAACCCATAAAAATTTACTTACCCTCTGATTTCGTCTGATTTCAGGACATTTGGACTTCGTTCGGCCCATTTGGACCCCCCACACGTGCGTTTATCAAGCGCGCGCAACACTTAAAGAACGCATAATGAGCCCTACCGCGCAGACCGCACGTCCGATTGATGTACCGTCTGCGCGTACACGTCGAAAATAATAATTAGATTGTTTTCCTATGATTTCAGGTCAATACAATGTCGTTCGTTATGATTTTGACCGTTAGACGCCCGTTTTGGCCGTTTATGACACCAGAACGGCGTTCTCGGTCACCGTGGGAACACAGCACGCCCGATTGATGTGTCGTCTTCTCGACCACATCACAATTCACTCACCCTTTTATTTCGTCTTATTTAAGGCCATTCGGACTTCGTTCGGCCCATTTGGACCCCCCACGCTCGCGTTTATCAAGCGCGCACAACATTTAAAGAACGCATAATGAGCCGTACCGCGCAGACCGCACATCCGATTGACGTGCCGTCTACGCGTACACATCGCGAATAATACTTATATTGTTTTCCTGTGATTTCAGGTCAATCCGATGTTGTCCGTTGTGAGTTTGACCGTTAGACGCCCGTTTTGGCCGTTTATGACACCAGAACGGCGTTCCCGGTCACCACGGGCACACGACATGTCCGATTGACGTGCCGTATGCTCGACCACATAACAATTCACTCACCCTTTGATGTAGTCTGATTTCAGGACATTCGAACTTTGTTCGGCCCGTTTGGACCCCCCACACGTGCGTTTATCAAGTGCGCACAACACTTAAAGAACACATAATGAGCCCTACCGCGCAGACCGCACGTCCGATTGACGTGCTGTCTACACGTATATGTATTGAATAATAATTAGATTGTTTTCCTATGATTTTAGGTCAATCTGATGTCGTCTACTATGATTTTGACCGTTAGACGCCTTTTTTGGCCGTTTATGACACCAGAACAGCGTTCCCGGTCACCGCGGGCACACGACACGTCCGATTGATGTGTCGTCTGCTCGAACACATCATAATTCACTCACCCTTTTATTTCGTCTGATTTTCGGCCATTCAGACTTTGTTCGGCCCATTTGGACCCCCCACAAGCGCGTTTATCAAGCACACACAACACTTAAAGAACGCATAATGAGCCCTACCGCGCAGACCGCACATCCGATTGACATGCCGTCTGCACGTACACGTCAAAATTCACTCACCCTAAAAAGATAAAAATATAGAAAGAGTTCTTGGGCTTCTCCCAAGAAACAACTATCTGGAGTTTCTCTCCATCCACTGACACACCTTCCTCTGAGATTATTTGACCTAATAACTATACCAATATAATTAATACAAAACTGACATATATATATATTGATGTATAGTCGATAAGTGTAATCTATATGATGTCAAGATATTGGGTATGATCATCATCAGTCTTGGAGTGCACAAAGATGTCATCCACAAATACTAAAACAAACTAATCTAGGTAAAAAAGTAAAATTATATTCATCAAGGATATAAAAAATTCTAAAGAATTCATCAACACAAATGAAATTACCTCATGCATGGGGTTTATTCTCATCTGGATCACCAATATCACTGTGATGTCCACCAGATGTATTCATAGCCTACAATATTTATCAATATTATGTATCTTAAACATATCAATAAAATTCAATCTAAGTATGGTTTGTTTTATTGTTTACCTGTGGCGCCACTTGTTGTATCGTCATTTCATCGATACGTGATGACAAATGTGACAACCTCTCCTCATACTCTGCACGTAACTACTAAAACTGTGAATCAAAATTGCGCTGCATATCCTGCATGGAAGCATCTATCTCAGCCTGTGTGCGCATCCCGGAATCTCTTCATGCACCCATCACATCTGCTCTAACAACTGCACATCATGGGACACCACCGCCATAAGTCAAAGAATAACCATGACCATCACGCCCCACGACATGGTGAAATATTTCATCTCTACGCAAAATACTACGATGTTTCTCCTCTGGCAACTCTGCTAACTGAGCGTCAAACTGAGCCTGTTGCATATAATGAATTAATGAAAAAATATGAATAATTTATATAAAATAAAAAATACATTTATTAGTAAATAATTTTCTTACTATAACACCAGCAACATCGGGATCACCCACCCTACAAGTCCTCATCCAAATGGACATCTGATTGATTGGCTCGCCGCGTTAGTGTAACTATAATAAAGGGGTTCACCATGTTATACTACAATATTTTTAAAATATTAATGAAATAGTGAATTCTAAACTAACATCATGTCTGAGTTGTGACACATGTCGATTGCCAAGTCTGGAAGGTGTGCCCTGCATCACCTGATTATGTGAATGCCGATTAGACTCGGTCTACATTCAACATATTTACTTAATACACATTTGAAAAATTAGTCATTTATAGATTAAAAGTAATAAATCTTACCATTGCTGCCTCACTCGACCAAAACGCAACCAAATCCTGCCACTGCGCAGGAAGAATGCCTGGAGGGACTCGCTGTAAAATGTCTGGCACACCTGCAAATGGTGTCCAGTGATCTCTCTTCACCCTTGACTTGTAATACTTCCATAATTTTCAGCATTTGGACATACATACATCCTGAAACTCATCTGGACAGGATGTCATATTATCCTGTTAAAAATATTGTCAGTAGATTGAACAATAATAATAACAATATCATGAAAAATTAAACATTGAATTTAACTGAACCTCCCTCCATAATCTGTCCATCGTATCCTGAGGGAAAGAACTCCAGTCACGAGTCGTCAGAGGGAATCTGTGTGAGTCTCGTATCATATTCCCAAACTGACTACTCAATGCAGTAGCACCATCTCCAACTGGATGAAATGTGTCATCAAATAACACATCCAATTGGGCTCTAGAGTTCCAGGATCGAACCCCTCTACCAGGACCCCTGCGTCTGCTGGAAGAAGCAGTAGATACTGATAAACATAAATTCATAATTCAATTACAATATAAATTAATGATTAGAAACAGTTAGGTAAATATAAACAGAAAATTACAATCAATTAATTTAGAAAAATGAAAACATGCATACCAACAACATCAGGTGAACCACTATGACCACCCTGTGACATACCTACATTAAAAGAAATTATAGTTAAATAAAGAAATTTTTATACATATATAACTCATAAATATTTTTCACAAATAATAGAAATCAAAAGTGAAATATCTTATTTAAATTCTAAAAAAACACATATCATTAAAATTTAAAAACCAAATTTTAAAAGGATAAAAAACATTACCTGCGGAGGACTCGACCGCGGGTAACGGGGTGTGACTAGATTGTGGATCCATGACGGCGCAGTGACTTGACGATAGAGGTTCGACGACCAGACTCGAAAGGAGAGGAACCATTGGACGAAGTGTGGAGGGTTCTACACAGCGGGGCACAATGGACTCAAAGGGTCCAACGGAGGTAGGAGGAGTTGCCGGAGGGATGCAACAGGGCCGGGAGGGGACAACGGCGGCGGGACTGTCCGGGTGCAGCGTGGGTAGGGGTGGGGGTTGCCAAGTCGTGAGGGTGTCGGGGTCACGGGGGCGCAGCGCGGAGGCAAGGCGGTGGGGGTCGCCGGGGTGCATCGCGGGTAGGGCAGGGGGTTGCCAGGTCGCGGGGGTGTCAGGGTCACGGGGGCGTAGCGTGGAGGCAAGGTAGTGGGGGTCACCGGGGTTGCGGGTGGCGCATCACAGAGGCAAGGGGGTGGGGATCAACGGGGTTTGGGGTCGCCGGGGGGTTTCTGAGGTCGCCGGGAGGTCGTGGGTCGGGGTCACTGGGGTTCGGGGAGGGGTCGTTGGGGGTCGGGGAGGGTCGCTGGGGGTCGGGCTTGCCGGGGGTCGGGGTCGTCGGGTCGAGGGGTCGGGGTTGCGGTGGTCGGGGTCGCGGGGTCGGGGAAGGGTGGGTCGTAGGGTCGGGGAGGGGAGAGAGGGGAAAATGTAGGGATTTTGGAATTAAAGTGCAGTGGCCGCCATTTGGTGGCTGCTATAAGTGCCCCACCTCGAAAACCAGAAATTCTAGTAGTGCATGTTGAGCTGAACTCGATCATTACCTGGTGCATGAAAATGTTTATTGATTCACACTAAGTTTTACACTCCTAAAGGAAATTATTTGGAAATTAAAAACTCTTTAAAAACCAACTATAAAGATTTAAATATATGATGAACATGAATGAACTAGGATAAACCAATGGTGTCATAGATTAAAAAAAATTCATCATTTAAACACCTTATAAGTTTTTTCTCATGATTATGTGGTTTCATGATATGATTATTGTTTCTTACAATGTTCCTTCTTCTCTTAGTTAATGCCTAGAACCTAAAAGAACCATGTCAATACTGAATGAAATAAAAAATGAAATGATTTCCCTCATGAGAAACAAAATTTTATGGGAGATAAAATTTAATACCATATTTATATAATAACATAACTTTCTCAGGCCATGAATCATGATGGACTTCCAATGGGAAAAGGATGGAACAAAATTCTGTTGAGTCCTTAATTAAAAATGGAAAACTTCTTTAAATGGTTATTTTGATCTATTAGTTACTGAGAAATGGATCAGTACCACCAAAAATATATTTTCCATTATCCAGTTTTTTGAGCAAGAAAAATTCATTTTGGATGTCTAGAATTTGTAAGGTGAGGCATATTAATGGTGTAATCTTATAAATAATATGATTCTATTATAAACAAATTACTCAATGAGGTGGGATGAGTTTAAAAACCTATTTTTTAATAAGTACATTCCTTTAATTATTCATACAAAAACAGAGAAGGAATTCATCAAACTGAAGTAGAAGGATAATGAATCTATCGGTACCTATGATTTTTTTTAAAAAGACTTATGAGGTACTCTTGGGGTATTATAATTCACCTTGAATGTAAAATTGAATGATTATTTCTTGCCTTATAATCAACTCTCCCAAGGGAATGATAAATAAGTTAATTTTAATGCTATAAATAAATCATTTGATGTGAACTAAAAGCGGAGATAGAAGCCTGAAACCCTCATTTTTCTAGTGATAAGAAAAGAAAAATGGGGTTCTATTGAAAATACAATGATATGTGACATGAAGTGAAGAAAAATTTTAAAGCTCTATCTTTCGAAAACTATGGTAAGAAAACTTAGGTGAGTACTTGAAAGGAATAAGAAGGTATTTCAAGTATGGGATGTCTGTGCATCGAGCATAATAATATAGTAGTCATGTGAATAGGCCATTAAATGTAATTAATAGATAGATATCTCAATATAATGGACCTCCCACACCTTAGTTTTTTAAGTTTAAGGATTTTGGGAATTATGATAATCAATTCCCCAATCCAAGGGATAATATGGATGATAATCCACAAAAAGAATCTAAAGACAAATGAAAAATGGAAAAATTATGGAATCACAATGGATGAAATGAATCCTGATAATTAGGGAACACATATACTCCTCTCCTTAGTTGGGAATTTTATGTTTTATTTTGTAGGAATTATTCCTATAAAAATCTCATTATTCAATCACTAGTGAAATTTCATGTTATTATCTCCCTCAACATGGATTCTACAATAATGAAATCACATTTGATATTTTATTGGTATAAGGATGAACCGTGGAATCCAATGAAAATGTTTTTGGATAAGACAATATAATATATAAGGAATAAAGGGTGAAATAAAATTTATAAGTGTATATGTCTCCCTGAAATATTAAGTTAAATGTTACAGATACAATCATGATTTTATGTGTTTAAGATTTATCAAAAGTTAAAAGTCATTAAATCATTTTTTTAGGTTTAGTATGATTAGAGTTTATCAATATTATGGATATTTGAAGAGACATTTATTATAATAAAACCCATTGATTTTGTATATGTTTTAGTGAAAATGTTATTTAAGGAAAAATACCTTTTATAAACACATGATTAAATGTATTAGTAAACTTGAAGGTTTATCTTATCTTTGATGTTGTGGTAGTTAAGGGTTGTAGTTAATCACCTTAAAATGTTTTCACACTTCATTTAATCCATAGATGATTTACCTCTAGGTCCTATTTCTAAAATATACATTAAGGATGTGGTAACACTGGACGGGGTTCTATAATAAATTGTATCGACTCAGAACATGAGGTTTACCTCAAATGTTTGGTGAAGTCTTCAGAAATATCTTGATACAATGTTGAGATTTAGCATTGCATATCATCCTTATATAGATGACCAGTATGTGGGAATAATTAAATCCCTAGAGGATATAATAATATCTTGATCTATATATTTCAAAGTTGGTTGGGATTAATAGCTTCCTCAAGTTAAGTTTTCATATAGAAATAGGCTAGACTTGAGAATTCTTATAACTCTTTATGAATCCCTTTGCGGAAATAAGTATAGAACCCCAATGTACTAGAATGAAGTTTCATATTTAAATCTATTAGGACTTGAGAAATATGATGAGATGAAATATAATGTTAGAGTCAATCAAAAACACATAAAGACATCAATTTATTTAATGAAATGTTCTTTTTGATCATCATTGATGCAATATAGAAATTAAATTTGGTGATAAGGTCATTCTAAAAATATATCCATGGAAGAAAGAAAAAACTAATCCCTAGGAATATAGATCCCTTTGAAACTCTCAATTGTGTTATGAATATATATTATTACTTGGAACTTCCACCAAAACACACTTAGGTTCATAATGTGTTCCATGTATCTCTTCGTAGGAAGTACAATCCTAATCCATAACATGTACTAAACTCAGAGGTCATACCAATGGATAATGATGTTTATTAAAAGAATAATCAGTTAAGATTATGGATCAAATGTAAAATGTTTTATGAAACGATACCACTAACGTGGTCATTGTTTTTTTTGGAAAAACCACCATCTTGAAGAAGCTATGTGGGAGCCTGAGGATGTAATGAGGCATAAGAATCCTAAGTTATTCATACCAAAGTGAAAAATTTCGGCAGAGGAATTAATTTTAAGATGGATAGAGTGTTATAATAAAATATTTTTCAAGATATTTGTTTACAAAGAAATTTAATAAATTTAATATTTTTCATCACATGCAACACTGGGTTTAGCTTTCAGTACATGTTACACTAGGTGCAGCTTGTGTTACATGAAACACTGAGTTTAAATGAAACATGAAATGCAACTATAATATTATTATTTAATATTATAGTTATAATACATCCATTAAACCAAGTGATATTAATTATAATAACTACATTTATTTATTAATTATCATTTTACTTAATTTTTAGTAATTGTTTTTATGTTTTGAAAATACTATTTTTCTCAAAAAAAGTTTTTCTATCTTTTTGTGACCATTAATAAAATTAAAATTTCACACATTTAGAAAAAATTTTCTATAAAATATAATTAATTATTGAAATTGACATGTAAATTTGATTCTTAGGGTGAATTAATCACATTTTTCTAAAAAATATTGATTTTTGATGAATAGTGAAAAATACTGAATTTTAATTGAAAACGGTCATATCATTTAAATTATTTATAAAGTTAAATTATATTTTAAATTGATTTTAAAGTACAATTAGTTAAATTATATATCTATTAATATAATATAGGTTATTTTAATAAATTTCATATTGAAATTGAATCTAAAAACATTTTAAACATTTGATCATTTTTTTTGAGAACCTTCTTTCCCATCACATCTGCGAGATTAATTTTAAATTAAAATTTTCTACTTATTAGAATGGAATTTATAAAATTTTATTTTATATTTTTAATAATAATAATTTATATTATCTAAAAATTATATGTTAATTTTTTCAAATAATGATTTTTAAAAATAGTTAAAATTAATTTCTACAATTAAGGTTAAAATGGGGTTTTTCATGTTACATGTACTTGTGTTAAAAATGATTTTTACATACATATTGGATTATTATTTAATAAATTAGATTTAATATTTAGAATAAATGGGTATAAATTATTTAATATTGATCACTTTAATTTTATTCTTAATTGATGCATTACCAAGGTAAATCCAAAGATACAAGTTACCATGTTAAAAAAAGGGTAATATTTTGTAAACTTAAAGACTTAAAAATAACTTTATAAAAATGTGTTTATTTTATGTGGTAGTGGTATTTATCTACCATTTCATCCATCCACTCAATTAGTGATCCATTTTTGAGGCACATGGGGTTAGAGTGACCTTCCAATAGTGAATAGTTTTGGGTATTTACAAAAGTGCCACTCCTCCTTAGTTATAAAAGAAAAATCACTCCACTCACTTCTTCACACATATAAATCCATTTTTATCGACCCATACCTTCCCAAATAACTTCAAAAAATCCATACTCTCATTTTAGAAGCATTATTTTAAATTCAAATCCAACCTATGAATATTTTTTGTGAAAACCTAAAGAGGATACCCGAAGAAGAGGTAACGTTCATCAATGAGTGTTTTTGTTTTATTTCATCCTCCAAATCCTCAAATTCATATTATAGGATTCAGATATAATAACCTAATTATCTTAAAAATAATGATTTTTTTTGTGTTATTGTAATTTCCCACAACCATCTCCACTTCCATCAAAAGGGTTATGAAATCATCATTCTTATATATGGTGGCTTACCACCTTGCAAACAAATGTCATTCATTTTTTCCATTACCACATCTCAAGGATGGTAATAAAGAAATATTTATTGTTTATATTTTATATTTATTATATTATTATTCTTATTAAATTATTATACCACACATACCTACATTCTTTTTATTTTTTTGGAATACGATAATGTCACTCGTGTGTATGACAGACTACCACCTCGAGAAGCGATTTGATTAATTCACGCTTTTAAATTTAAGATAATAAGGATAGATTTAATGAAAATATATGATATATATGACATAAAAATTATTATTTAAGGGTAAAATATAATTTAACTTTATTTCTATAAATCTAAAAAGAAAATTGAAACAACCCTCCTGCGTACGCACAACCTACCATCTTTATGAAAAATGTGTTTCCTTTTCCATTAATAAATTTTATTAATTACTATAAATAAATATATAATAAGTATACATTATATTTATATCATGGTTAATATTTTGGATATTATTTAATCAGGATTAAATTAAGTGGAAAAAAATAACCAATCAAAATATATATGAATAACAAAATGGTTATTACCCAAAACATGACTTCAACATGGAATTGTTAATATATGGGTAATAAAATATCATAATGTAAATAATATTTTATATGATATAAATAGTTATGGTTCTTTAATATATTTATAATAATCTTATATTTATTATATATGATTTTTGAACATGTATGATAGAACTCAAGACTTATTGTAAGGGGATTTTTAGCCTCTCTTTTATTTCTCAGTGACATGGAAATTCACCACTTGTTTATTTTGTGTGGTTTATATAATTTAACATGGAAATATTATATAATTAATACCATTATTTCATTATAATTAAATTTTAAATTTATGTTATGATTTATTGTAGATTACAATTCAAAATATTACTAATGTAGTTTGATATTTTTGTCTTAATTTTCCTTCTTTGAGATGTATGTTATGTTATATACATATATTATTTCAAAATGTGTATATAAATCCCATTTGACATGTAATATCATGAATTTATTGTCGCACTCGCATCTTTTAAATTATTTATTTTATCACTTTTTTTTCCTTGAGCCTCGGGTGGTTAGGGTTGAAGCCCGAGTTAAAATTTTGAATTCTTTTCTTAAAATGTGTGTTTTGACCTCGACTGCGTCCAGCGCGCTGCGGTCGAAGTCGTGCGGCCTCTCTTGGGTCGCCACACAACCCTGCCTGGTCACTACATGCATTGTCGATGTTCAATTAATGAAATGAGATGAATTAAAAATGGTTTTAATAATAGTAATTTTATTAATGTCACTTTAAAATATTATTATCATTATCTCAAATAATAATTTAAGTGAGTATCGTTTTTATTATCAGCATTTTATTAAGTAGATTATTATATAGTTTACAATTTATTTTATTCTGTTGTTATTATTAATATTATCATACCACTTATTTCTTTTATTTCTTATTTATTAATTATTATTATTATTATAGGTATTATTTTATTTTTATTTCTTTTTTTTTACTTGTTATTTTTCTTCTTCTAGGGTTGGCTAGCGTGCCTCCCCCCCAACCTTGTTTTATTTTATCCCTCATTGCGCCGCCGAGTTTTCTTCTTCTGCAGGTCGCTGCCTTTCCCCTCTCCCAACCGCGTCGCGGTTCCTCCATCCTCCTCGTCCGCCCCTTTACCCCCTCTATTGATGCTGCGCTACCACCTTGCTACGCTTCCTCCTGATCCGCCGCACCGCATCTCCCAGTCCAGCCACCCACCTTGCGCACAACCCCCTCCCTCGCCGACTCTCCCTTTCTTCCCTCCGTGCGGAGCCCCTGCCGGTGCGCCCTCAACGCTTATCCCCTTCACCGTGCCTCCTTGAAGGCCTGCAGGCATCGCTCGCTGCCACCCCCCCCCCTCTCTTGACCTCACGCTGCTCTACAAACCTCCATGCCTTCTCCTCCCAGCAGCAGTGGCCATTCGAGGCCACCTGCGTCGGAGTCGGGATCACGCCATCCCCATCCTCCTCTTCGGTTCGCCACGCCCTCCCAGCAGACGCCGGACCCGCGTCGGACCAGCCACCCCCCTCTACCCCTGCTGCGCCCTGCTGCATCCGCACCAGACCCGCGCCCCCTATTCTCCTTCTTCTCTTCTTCTTCTTCTTCTCTTCTTCTTCTTCTCTCATCCTTCTCCTTCTCTTCTCCTTCTTCTTCTCTTCTTCTTCTCTCCTTCTTCTTCTTCTTCTCTTCTTCTTCTTCTTTTTCTTTCTCCTTCCTTTGCTCCGCCACGCAGGTTAGTTTTCTTTTTTATTTATTTTAATTTATTATGTTATTCTATAATGTTGAATAAGTTATTAACATTTTATTATAAAATTATAATTAGGTGATTATTATTATTATTATTATAGCTTTGTTATTATTAATATGTTAATATTATTAGTATATCATTAATATAATTATTATTATATTATTATTATTATGTCAATAACAATATTATTATCATTATATTATTATTGTTGCTTTTACTACATTATTACTAGGTTATCGTTATTCATATTATTATTATCATGTTAATATTACTATGTTACTATTTTATTAATATTATTATGATTATGCTATTATTATTATTATATTATTGTATTATTATTGTGTAATATTATTATTAAGATTTCTATCATTATTATTATGTTATTATTATTATTATTATTATTATTATTATTATTATGTTATTGATATTACTATTATGATCTTTATGTTATTATTATTATTGTTATTATTATTATTATTATTATGTTAACATCATTATTGAACCGGTTTAACGGTCTGCTGTTTTAGGACCTGTTTGACAGCTCGATACGGTGCGATCGTTGCGCAACTGGAATCTTGCGACGTGTCACTTTTCCGTTCCTATTTGAGGTAGGTGGTTCCATGTCATTACTTCATTTAGATAATTTAATTTGTTTGTTTAGTTTAACTTAATATGTGCTATGGTTTAGTTGCAAGATGCGAATTATGTTTATAATGTTTTGGTAGAGCTGTAGAGGTTTTGCGAAAATGCATTTTTAAAAATGGTGTAACGTGCGTGCGTGATGAATGTTGCACTTTTCTTGAGAAATTTTCATTTTTATTCCTTTCGATTCGGTTGTGGTAAATTCTAGAAATGTCTAATAATTGCTTATGGTGTTCCAAAGAGGTTTTGAAAGGGGTGATTTGTTAAATTGATTTTATAATGGTTTCTTCTTCATGCAATATGTTTCATAAGTTGAGGAATTGTTTATTTAAGTGGCGTTTTTAGTGCGAAACATGGTTGAAAGGTTTTTGAGGGTTGGTTGGAAGGCGCGAAAGTTGTTTTCAAGTCACTTTTGTGTTTGTATATTTAAATAGATATTTTTTAAAGTATATGAATCACTTTTGGTGTGTTTTCCTTGTTGTGTACCTTTGAAGTTGAAATGAAAAATTGTTTGAATAATGGAAAACAAGTTTTGACATGGTTACTCGTGCATCAAGTTTTAAAGTGACGCCTCTGTATAAAATCAAGCTGTTTTTGGTGTAGGTTCTCCTTGTATTATCTGGAAATGATTTCAATAATAACTCAAATGATTTGTTGGTGTATTTATATGATGCTGAAATGGTTATTTATAGGAGTCGAATATGATTTAACCTTTAAAGTGGTGTTTTTTTTATAAAAAGAGACATGTCGGGTGCGTGCGTCTTTGAAATAGTGCTTTGGTATGAAAATGGTGACTTTTGTGTGCAATATCTTGTTTGGTCTGCAAAATGAGAAATAAATATATTATGTGAATGTGAAACTTGTTTGAGCACAAGGGAAAACCCTGGGTATCTAGGTGGGCGGACTAGAACTAGTGCGCTAGTGAACCGGATGGGTGTCGTCCCTGTTTCACTTAGCTGGATTGACGATTGCAACACTAACAAAACATGATATCTGAGGGTCGTGGCCTTCTAAGCCACGTGTTCTGAGGGTCGTGGCCTTCTAAGCCACGTTTTCTGAGGGTCGTGGCCTTCTAAGCCACGTTTCACCGAGACACGAGGTTCTAGGGTCCCACTCGAGCTAGATGAACCTTAGGGGATTTACCCACAGTGCTCTACCATCAATGTCGTGGTGCCTTCCGTCGGTATATGGAGGACCACTTGGGTGTTAGATTGTGTGTGTGTGTGTGAGTGTGTGTGTTTGTGAGTACATGTGTGTGCGTGTGTGAGAGTGTGTGTGTGTGTGTGTGCCCATAATGAACTTTTCTTATCCTCTTTAAAATTGTGTCTGTGAAACGAATTCTTTTTAGTGTTTTTCTTTAGCTTTTAGCTTGTAAATGTTTTCTTTAAAAGCATTTTTTTAGTGTAATTTTGAATAAGCACTTTAAATTGTCTTTTGATGTTGTGGCATGGAACCATTTCTCGGTGGCATCCTACTGGGCTTTTAGCTCACACCCTGCATACACCCTTGGGTGTATGTAGATTCTGTTTCTTCTGTATTCCAGGTTGCGACTTCGTGCTCAGTGATGGTGGTTCAGGTTGCAGCTGGTCTTCTCATGCAGAATGGTGTTGATGTGGTCTCACTTCTGCCGGGAGGTTGAGTTTGAGTTTTAGTTTCCGCTATCGTATTTTCTTTTTAGTTATTGTTTTGATTTGTAGACCTTAAACTTGTTCATAGGTTAAAGGCATGTTTCGTTGTCTACTTCTAATTTCAGTTTATATATCTTGTTAGTTGGTTTTTCTGTCTTGTATTTCGGGTAAAACCGTTCCCACTTGTTAAACATGATACCCGGGCACTTGTGCCAGCCCGTGGGGATCGGGAACGCCCTTCGGGCCTTGCCGCGGATCGGGTCGGGCACCGGGTCGGATGGCGACCCGGCCTGGTTCGTGACAAAATGGTATCAGAGGGCAAGGTTTTCTATCTTGGATCGTTTTCTTTCAGGATAGAGTCACGGTATACTTTAGTTAAGGTTGTCGGGACTCGATGTCCTGGCTGCGAGTAAGGTGTCTGGCCAGCACACCTCGTGGCGGGACTCAAGTTACCAACGTATGTTGAGGTTTGTCTGAGTTTTTGGTCCTTGTGGTTAATCGTGTCTAAGGGAAATGAAAAAGGGGTAAGGTCAGTGGTCCTAGTGAGCTCGCAGGGTCTGGCAAGCCCTGCAGAGCTGGGGACGCTGTCCTAGAATACCCTCCATGGCAGTGGCATGACTGGCGTATGGCCGCCAACCATACATTCCAGTCACCCGCTGACACAAGTTTCTATTGCGTCATTTCTCGTCCCCTTGTTTTGGATTCATGGGAAATTGGTTTTTAAGTAAAAATGTTTTGGTCATGGAAAATGTTTTCAAATGAAACGCTTTAAAAAGGAAATGATGTATGAAGTTTGAGAGGTGTGGGTTGAATGTTTTGGTTTTGAAAAAAATGGAAAGGTTTGGTTCTGATCCTTGGCGCTCTCATGGGCAACCACATGCATGAGTGTATACGAAAAGGGAAATGGTTAATGGCACGAGAGGATGAGTGCCTGGATGACATGTGTTGGGTGCCGGTGCGGCACGGGAACATGCATGTGCGAGGCTTATGGGACGCCATTGGTGTTTGTGCAATCCAATGGGTTTACTTATTTTCAAAATGTTTTATTAAAGGTAAGAAATTTGGTGTTTTAGTTAACAGTGTTTGTGTGGCGTGTCCTTGTGTTTTGAAAATGTCGGATGTGAGGCGTTTTGAGGCGAGGATTTTTTTTCGGAATGGTTGTGTCCTGAGTTTGAATTCTTATTTGTAAGTTGGTATGCAAGCGTGTATCTAGTTAATTCTTTTGAAAAGTATCTCGGGGAGCCACTGCAGTGGTTTCCCCTGCACGTGTGGTGTTCGCTTGTGGTATGTCCTGACCATTGGACCAGTTCAGTTGGGTCCATGGATTTATTTCTTGGCTAGTGCACACCCCCAATAAAGATTAATGTGAGAATGACGTGCGACCACAGATGGTTCGCCGTTGGCCGACCCTCCAGTTGACAAAAGTAAGGACTCTTCCTTTTTTTTGTGACAATGCTAAGTTTATTCCTTTTTCCTTCAGTTAAGCGGATCCTCTCGCAGCGGAATGATAGATGAGAGGGGAGTTGAAGGTAGTTTGGGTCATTTGAGTTGTCCAAGTCATTGGGTATGAGGTTTGATGTCATCATGTTTGAAGGTTCCCCCTGGAAACGGCGAAAGGAAATCTAGAGAGGAAGGGTGAAGGCGGTTCAGAATTTTTAGTGTTGACCAGTGTCTTGAAGGGATTTGTAGTATTTACAGCTGCCGCAAGGGTCATGTTCGGTGACGTATTGCAGCGTGAGACCTCTTTGATAGTCAACGGTGGTTTGGAAGCAACCCTAAGTCGTCGGTGTAGCCTATCGTTCTAAATGACCTCTGGTTTTTGGTTTGCCTCATTTAAGAAAAGGTTCATGTTAGACTACTAGTTTGGCAGACCCGGTCATATGAGGCTGCTATGGTCGTTTGCAGGAATCACGTGTTGTTCAAGGCCCAATTTAAAGTCTTTCTCAGTATAATTTCTCTCTCGACAGAAATGATCATGTTTAGGTGACGATTCGTGGTGTCGTGTTCTCATCCAGTGTGACAAGGAGTGATGCGCATGCACCATTCAGCACTTTTGTTGGTGAATGTTCCGTGTATGATCAATGAGATTTTGTAGTGTGTTGTGTTTGCTGGTGTTGTCTCGGGTGCAGTGCGGTTGCATGTGACACCAAAAGGGGAAGCTCCATTCGGGAGTCTTCAATGCCTGACTGCGAGGCAGGAGATGCTTCAAACATCAGGGCTCCAGCCGTAGGCCTCGGAGTGAAGCAAGCGCGTGGTCAGGAACCCTGAGATTATATAAAACCCCGATTTCATTTCTGTTATTGGTGTTGAAAGTGAAAGCAGCTTAAAATGTTTTCTATGGTTGTTCTGCTCCGAACGAACCGTCTGGTTGCATAAGGTTTTCGTGACCATGTGGAGGCGTGTTTGTCTCGTTGCCTTAAAATTCCTGGGGGTTGCGTTCCACTGGACGCAATCGCTTTAGTGGTCCTTATGGGAGCCTGTTGAGTAATTTTTTTCTCAAAACTGATTAGTGCTCATCCAAGAATGTGGGAATGCTAGGTTGTCTTGGGTCATTCTTTTGACACCCCCGTAGTCAGGCCCCTCCCTCCCCGCCCCTTGTGGTGGGGTGTTTGGTCACCGTTGAGAATTTTTCAAAGTTCTATACATTCTGTTAGTTCTAATGGTGGGGAGTCCTCCTGGACCTCCCTATGTTGGTTTTATGGTCTCGCCTTGGGCATTGGTAGGTTATTAGTGGTGAGAAGACCCACATTGGGTCTCGTAGGAATGTCTCTAGAATGAACCAGTGCTAGTTTTTTTTAATGGCAGGGGTCCACTCGAACCTCCCTGTGTTGGCTTTCTAGTCCCGTTTCGAGCGCAAGTAAGTTCTTAATGGTGGGGAGCCCCTCGGGCCTCCCCATGTTGATCTTTTGCTTCTGTTTCTAAAAACAACTTGGTAATAAGTGAACAGAGTGATCTGTGGACGTGGTTTTCCATTCAATGGTGCTTGGGATGTTTTGGCTTGTGAAGTTAGATTCAGTGGGTGCGAGGGTTTCCCTCCCTTGATCAGTTAACTGGAGGTGTTTTATCTCTTTGGGGTGGGCGACACCCATCATAAAGTCTTTTTATGCGTTCTCAAGGTTGTCTTTTGAGTCACTTTCTCTAAGCACGATACTTTTGCCTCCTTTTGCTTGATGTTTGTGGGGATCCCCTTTGATCCATGAGGAGGTGCCGTTCTTACTTTGACTCTCAGCCTTAGTTGTGGCTTTTCGGGGACGAAAAGCATTATGGTGGGGAGAATTGTCGCACTCGCATCTTTTAAATTATTTATTTTATCACTTTTTTTCCTTGAGCCTCGGGTGGTTAGGGTTGAAGCCCGAGTTAAAATTGTGAATTCTTATCTTAAAATGTGTGTTTTGACCTCGACTGCGTCCAGCGCGCTGCGGTCGAAGTCGTGCGGCCTCTCTTGGGTCGTCACACAACCCTGCCTGGTCACTACATGCATTGTCGATGTTCAATTAATGAAATGAGATGAATTAAAAATGGTTTTAATAATAGTAATTTTATTAATGTCAATTTAAAATATTATTATCATTATCTCGAATAATAATTTAAGTGAGTATCGTTTTTATTATCAGCATTTTATTAAGTAGATTATTATATAGTTTACAATTTATTTTATTCTGTTGTTATTATTAATATTATCATACCACTTATTTCTTTTATTTCTTATTTATTAATTATTATTATTATTATAGGTATTATTTTATTTTTATTTCTTTTTTTTACTTGTTATTTTTCTTCTTCTAGGGTTGGCTAGCGCGCCTCCCCCCCAACCTCGTTTTATTTTCTCCCTCATTGCGCCGCTGAGTTTTCTTCTTCTGCAGGTCGCTGCCTTTCCCCTCTCCCAGCCGCGTCGCGGTTCCTCCATCCTCCTCATCCGCCCCTTTACCCCCTCTATTGATGCTGCGCTACCACCTTGCTACGCTTCCTCCTGATCCGCCGCACCGCATCTCCCAGTCCAGCCACCCACCTTGCGCACAACCCCCTCCCTCGCCGACTCTCCCTTTCTTCCCTCCGTGCGGAGCCCCTACCGGTGCGCCCTCAACGCTCATCCCCTTCACCGTGCCTCCTTGAAGGCCTGCAGGCATCGCTCGCTGCCCCCCCCCCTCTCTTGACCTCACGCTGCTCTACAAACCTCCACACCTTCTCCTCCCAGCATCAGTGGCCATTCGAGGCCACCTGCGTCGGAGTCGGGATCACGCCATCCCCCTCCTCCTCTTCGGTTCGCCACACCCTCCCAGCAGACGCCGGACCCGCGTCGGACCAGCCACCCCCCTCTGCCCCTGCTGCGCCCTGCTGCATCCGCACCAGACCCGCGCCCCCTCTTCTCCTTCTTCTCTTCTTCTTCTTCTTCTCTTCTTCTTCTTCTCTCCTCCTTCTCCTTCTCTTCTCCTTCTTCTTCTCTTATTCTTCTCTCCTTCTTCTTCTTCTTCTCTTCTTCTTCTTCTTTTTCTTTCTCCTTCCTCTGCTCCGCCACGTAGGTTAGTTTTCTTTTTTATTTATTTTAATTTATTCTGTTATTCTATAATGTTTAATATGTTATTAACATTTTAATATAAAATTATAATTAGGTGATTATTATTATTATTATAGCTTTGTTATTATTAATATGTTAATATTATTAGTATATCATTAATATAATTATTATTATATTATTATTATTATGTCAATAACAATATTATTATCATTATATTATTATTGTTTCTATTACTACATTATTACTAGGTTATCATTATTCATATTATTATTATCATGTTAATATTACTATGTTACTATTTTATTAATATTATTATGATTATGCTATTATTATTATTATATTATTGTATTATTATTGTGTAATATTATTATTAAGATTTCTATCATTATTATTATGTTATTATTATTATTATTATTATTATTATGTTATTGATATTACTATTATGATCTTTATGTTATTATTATTATTGTTATTATTATTATTATTATTATGTTAACATCATTATTGAACCGGTTTAACGGTCTGCTGTTTTAGGACCTGTTTGACAGCTCGATATGGTGCGATCGTTGCGCAACTGGAATCTTACGACGTGTCACTTTTCCGTTCCTATTTGAGGTAGGTGGTTCCATGTCATTACTTCATTTAGATAATTTAATTTGTTTGTTTAGTTTAACTTAATATGTGCTATGGTTTAGTTGCAAGATGCGAATTATGTTTATAATGTTTTGGTAGAGCTGTAGAGGTTTTGCGAAAATGCATTTTTAAAAATGGTGTAACGTGCGTGCGTGATAAATGTTGCACTTTTCTTGAGAAATTTTCATTTTTATTCCTTTCGATTCGGTTGTGGTAAATTCTAGAAATGTCTAATAATTGCTTATGGTGTGCCAAAGAGGTTTTGAAAGGGGTGATTTGTTAAATTGATTTTGTAATGGTTTCTTCTTCATGCAATATGTTTCATAAGTTGAGGAATTGTTTATTTAAGTGGCGTTTTTAGTGAGAAACATGGTTGAAAGGTTTTTGAGGGTTGGTTGGAAGGCGCGAAAGGTGTTTTCAAGTCACTTTTGTGTTTGTATATTTAAATAGATATTTTTCAAAGTATATGAATCACTTTTGGTGTGTTTTCCTTGTTGTGTACCTTTGAAGTTGAAATGAAAAATTGTTTGAATAATGGAAAACAAGTTTTGACATGGTTACTCGTGCATCAAGTTTTAAAGTGACGCCTCTGTATAAAATCAAGCTGTTTTTGGTGTAGGGTCTCCTTGTATTATCTGGAAATGATTTCAATAATAACTCAAATGATTTTTTGGTGTATTTATATGATGCTGAAATGGTTCTTTATAGGAGTCGAATATGATTTCACCTTTAAAGTGGTGTTTTTTTTATAAAAAGAGACATATCGGGTGCGTGCGTCTTTGAAATAGTGCTTTGGTATGCAAATGGTGACTTTTGTGTGCAATATCTTTTTTGGTCTGCAAAATGAGAAATAAATATATTATGTGAATGTGAAACTTGTTTGAGCACAAGGGAAAACCCTGGGTATCTAGGTGGGCGGACTAGAACTAGTGCGCTAGTGAACCAGATGGGTGTCGTCCCTATTTCACTTAGCTGGATTGACGATTGAAACACTAACAAAACATGATATCTGAGGGTCGTGGCCTTCTAAGCCACGTTTCACCGAGACACGAGGTTCTAGGGTCCCACTCGAGCTAGATGAACCTTAGGGGATTTACCCACAGTGCTCTACCATCAATGTCGTGGTGCCTTACGTCGGTATATGGAGGACCACTTGGGTGTTAGCTTGTGTGTGTGTGTGTGAGAGTGTGTGTGTGTGAGTACATGTGTGTGCGTGTGTGAGAGTGTGTGTGTGTGTGTGTGCCCATAATGAACTTTTCTTATCCTCTTTAAAATTGTGTCTGTGAAACGAATTATTTTTAGTGTTTTTCTTTAGCTTTTAGCTTGTAAATGTTTTCCTTAAAAGCATTTTTTTTAGTATAATTTTGAATAAGAACTTTAAATTGTCTTTTGATGTTGTGGCATGGAACCATTTCTCGGTGGCATCCTACTGGGCTTTTAGCTCACACCCTGCATACACCCTTGGGTGTATGCAGATTCTGTTTCTTCTGTATTCCAGGTTGCGACTTCGTGCTCAGTGATGGTGGTTCAGCTTGCAGCTGGTCTTCTCATGCAGAATGGTGTTGATGTGGTCTCACTTCTGCCAGGAGGTTGAGTTTGAGTTTTAGTTTCCGCTATCATATTTTCTTTTTAGTTATTGTTTTGAGTTGTAGACCTTAAACTTGTTCATTGGTTAAAGGCACGTTTCGTTGTCTACTTCTAATTTCAGTTTATATATCTTATTAGTTGGTTTTTCTGTCTTGTATTTTGGGTAAAACCATTCCCACTTGTTAAACATGATACCCGGGCACTTGTGCCAGCCCGTGGGGATCGGGAACGCCCTTCGGGCCTTGCCGCGGACCGGGTCGGGCACCGGGTCGGATGGCGACCCGGCCTGGTTCGTGACATTTATTTTTATCATGATATTTTATTTTCCATTTTATGTTATTCCTTCATGGGTCTTACGATGCAAAGTTACCAAAGTGGTAATGATTCTATGTTACAATCTCATAATTTATCATGATTGTTTATGATTATGTTTATGAGGATAAAATAATATGTTACATCTCTAAATAAACCCATGAATATTATTATCCTATGGTTAATCATGATATTATCATGTAGTAGTACTATTTTCTCACTTATTGGTACTCAAAATAATTGATAAAGTATTTTTAAGAAAATCCAACTTTATTTCTCTCTTCAGTCAGAAATCCATATTTTCTAAAAATGCTTTCAGAATTGTTTTATTATTATCATATTATTTTTAAGAGAAATTTTTAAACATGTTTTAATTTTTTATGAAAATGTTTTGGAAGGAATATTTATATCGTTTTCCAATAAATTTTTGTTTTTTATTTTACCAAAAATGTGAAAGGAACCTTTGGTTTAATATGTATGATAAGAACGAAACTACCCATAATCATAAAATATTTATTATTTGAATATTACTTTATTTATAAATTTTATTTTCAAAGGAAAATATTTTCATGATTTTTTATTTTTTAAAAAGTTTTTTAAAAGAGGAAAGGATATTTTAGTCATGAAATGTATTAAATGGCTGATAAAATAATTTTCTTTATAAGATGAAATATATTAATATTACCAATGAATTACTAGAGATATGAACCAAGGATACCATTCTTATTGTTTCTATAAATTTATTATGATGATACGATTTTTATGAAACACATTTCTCTTCCACAGGTTATACCATGACGAAATGATTATGAAACCCATCTCTTTTCCACAGGTTATGCTATGATGAAATATTTTAATGAAACCCATTTAATTTGATGGATTATGATATGATTAATGCTTTATGATTTTTTGAAATACATATGTAATATTTTCATTATGTTATGGGTGGTACCTATATCTCCTTCCAATTCATTGGGTAAATATGGATAACGCATGAGTCAATATGTTATGTGTAAACCTGACTACATGTTCAAAATTTTATGCATGAAATTGATTACATGTTCAAAATTCTATGTGTTAATCAGATTAAAAGTTCAAATTATTATGTGTGGACCTATCTTTCATGTTCAAAATATTATATGTGAACATAGTTTCATGTCCATAAGGTTATTCTAGGTCCTTCTTTCATGTCCTCATCATAATGAATGAAGATGTATCTATTTATACATGTTCCCAATTTCTAAGGATGATGTGTAATATATAAATATGTGTATTATAAAAAGGTTAGGCTCTAATGGATCATGTTATTTTATTCCCTTTTGATTCATTTCTTATAGACTGCCAATATATTTTCTATGACTCGTGTTTATTATCTATGATTGGTTGGATATAAACATCATAAGTTATGTTCATTATAATTCACCCTTATACTTATCTAATGATTTTATATGATCAATGATAGATACCACTTATTTTTACCCTTATTGGGAATTTGATATCACCCATTCATATGTTTCCTTTCCCCATGATATGAAGAAAGGTTTTATATAGGGCATGTCTATGAAGAGTTTTAAATTGGAAGATATTTGAGGGAAACATTGAATATTTTTCACCAGATTAAAAGATTATGTTCCATGTTTCCAAAGGCAATAAAGTATTATGGTTATTAGAAATTTTCTTTTGTAATGTAATGAATATTCATCTTAAAAGATGTAATATCCATGTATGAGAAGTCTGGGTCTCTATAGTTTTGGTCCACAAGGAAACACTATTTAGTTCCATTCCAGGGGACTTCCAACAAAGGTCCCTTCCAAAAAAACCATCACTCCATGAATCTAGTGATCATGATACATTAAGCCTTAGAGGAATCATCGAATTGATCTGATAGCCTCACTAAAATCTAAAATTACTATTAAGGAATTTTCTTGGTTTCTTGACTAACCACTAACACTAGCCACAAAGATCTTACCCATACATTAATTCACCACCACTCCTACTCACTCATGAATCATACTAAATTATCTCTAAGTATTATTCCCACATATGTTCTCCATTTGGTGCTATATATAGTTCTTACATCAGGAATTAATCTGAGAAAATATACTCTTAGGTCCATTACACATTTTTATTCTCTAGATACCTCAACTATTAAATTATTGATGCTACAAAAAACCATGATGCTTCACATGAAAGTTTCATTCACTCACGACCATTTTAATTCTCCCAACCATATCAGTATCCATATTATCACTTCACAATGCATACATCAGTGTACCTGGACCATGACTAGTTCATAACCAAATGAAATAACAACATTTTACCACGAATTCAAACCAAATTTTAAACAATATACTATTCACCCCACACACATGTATTATCCAAAATTAAATCCACTACATTCAAGGATCATTTTTTTACATGATCTACATCTTATATTAGGATATGCATGGGTTATATCCTCCAACCATAAAGGGAACATTCCCTCATAAAACCCACTACTCTAAACCACATCAGTTATATCAATGCTATTTTTTAGTTAACAATACAATGGTAATATAATCCAACATCTATGCTATATCCTAACATAGAGGAATATCTTCCCACATCATCATATAGGCAGTCAGGCCCACAAGATTCACACCAAACTTGCTGGTTTCTAACACCCAAGGAGACCCTAAATAGAATTAATCAGTTTAAAACCACTAAAACCTCTTCTAGGTTCATATACAAGCCTTAAATAATTATCAACAGTTAGTTCTTCACACTATTACTTAATATTCAACAAACCTGATGCGTAAACATAGCCATGAACACTCAAATATTAAGGAATCCCTAACAAGACAATATAATACCACTATTTGGACAAAATCTTGTGATTTCCCATGAGTCACAAATATCTTGGCCTATAATCACATGCCTAATTAATAGTCCAATCTCTACAATGTGTCATATCAACCATAACCAAGCACCCTTAATGCCCCTTTTTAGAATGAGTATCTCAATCCTTCAAGGATCTATTAAGTGTTCAATATCCACTCAAGCATAACTCATGAAAAGTAGGCATACTATAACACTCTCACCACACTTTCTAAGTCATTCCCAAAACTAAAAGTTTTACATACATAAAATATCCTTCATTCAACCTGAACCACGTATCACAAGTACTATCCCTCGTGGTGATATCCACATCAATATTTTTAAGAAACTCAGAAGAGAATTCTCTAATACTTCCAAAGGATTCCCACATTTATAGGGTATTTTCATCAACACAATCCACCCATAGGGAACTAGTAACCTATAATACCCCTTAAAATTGAAATATCCATCCTTGAGTTAGCCACATGAAGAATGAGGAAACAACTAACCTATAACAAGTGTCACATATCTAATACACTAAGGGTATTCCACATTAATCACAACAAGGTCTCGGTAAGGGCCACAACTCATAGAAATTAATCTAGGTACATCTATATAGATATCTCATGATGGATTCACTATTGAACAACCCCATTGAGAGCCATAAACATCTAGTTTGGTTAAAAAGAATTACAATGAGAGTTACATGGATAACATCACATATGCTATAGTTGACAACTTAATTAATCAAGATCATCCAATATCAACTCATAAGAAATTATTTACTATGGAAACTAAGGCCTGCTAATAACCTACCATGTATAATTACTCTTATATATTCAAGAAATGTGTATTCATTCTAGGTGAAACACTATATAGTCCCACATGACCTACCATTAGATTTAGACATGTACAGGGGTTTAGTAAAAAAACAACAACTTACATGTGAAAACAAATTATAAGTTATTGAAACCTAAGAAACTAAATTTCCATTATTAGTAAAATCATATACAAGAAATATATATGTAATGAAAAACCTACATTATGATTAAATCTATGTGATTACTCTTTTGAATATATTCATTATTCAAATTTATATTAAATCACAAAAATCACAATCCTTATGTGTCAAACATAGTGTAATTACATAACCATAATAGCGTAGAACAAGAACATCTATCAAATACCTAGGTAACCTAAAGATCCCTATAGAAATGTGTTGATGATGAAACAGACTATGTTTTATAAAAGGGTCTGACACATTCCTTGGTCACATGTCTACAGGATCCCTAAATTAGAAAAAATGAATATCGTTTGGATTCCATTTTGTAACCTGCAATCCAAATCACCAGATATGAGCTATTGTTCCACATAAACTCTAGTGTGCCTCCCCATAAAATATAGGATTAAAACTAGAAGTTATGATATAAATTGGAATTATGGGGAAATTATAACCTTGATAAAAGTAAAAAATAATAGATAAATAACCATACATGTAACATTAAAAATCATTATACATGAATCTAATGAAAACCCATATTTAATAAATGAATATTGAAAAAATATACTCAAAAAATCATTCTAAAAAACAAGAACCTAGATAGATATTCGATCCAATCATATATAAAAGATATAAAAAGAATGAAATTATAAAATAGGCTTTTTACTATACCCCACACCTCTCCTCCTCCTGACCTCCAGACTCATAGTGAGCTATCCCACTCAAAGATCAAACCTAGGCCACATCTCATCATAGGCCTACAAAAAAGAGGGTTTCTTATGTACCCATGTTCCATGGACACCTATGTAGGATGTGAGTAAAAATAAGTAGGGTAACACTAACATATTCTAGCACTTAACCGGTAAAATGTATGGTATATGCTTATGATAAGATAGGAATAAAAAGTAAATGGAATTACATAAAATATGTTGTAAGACCCTGGGTTTTCTTGAGGTATGGATATTTCTTTTCAGGTAAACATTTTTACTTTACTTTTTGTCTTTAACCCTAAGTTAGGACAGGGTCCGGTTGGGTTTTTTTGGGAAGGAATGGAGAAAACATGCTAAAATATACCTGCAGGCTAGGTACACATCATGTACATGTTCTACACACTATGTACTTCCATTACACACCATGTACTAGCCTATCATAATGTGTAGCCTTTATGGTTCAGAAAAAAAATGGGAAGTACACGCCATGTACTTGAGGCACACTCCGTGCACTTGCACTACAGGTTTTTTTTATAAAAGATGCAGTAGCCACAATTTTTGATGGACAGAGCTTTTTCATCCATTTTTTAGAGCCAAAACTCATCAAACCTAGTTTTTTAGATATCTAATCCATTAAAACTCCAATTAATGTGTTGTATGTCATGTTGGAACCACATCAGTTAGTACTTGATTCCTTTTTATTTGTTATTGAATCTTCAAAACAATGACTGTGCTATTTGGATTTAGGCTCATATGCCCTAATATCCCGTTCTTTGTCTGTTCTTCAGATTTCATCCAAACAAAGAAGAATAAGGACCTGATACTGGATGAGATGTCTATGAATAAGGTGAGGTAGTTGGTTTATAATTTCTTTTGGATTTTCATGTGCTTTTCGGGCATTCGGATGATATTCCGTCCTTCAGACTTTCCAGCATGGACTCGTTTTTTAGGGAGTTACTTTCCATAGGCTTAGTCAGACCTAGTGAGGATGCTTGTAGGTTATGTTTAGGTGACTTGGTACACATTACATGTTTAAAGGTCACCAAAGGGGTTCACCTTATAAAAATATCTTATTTATGCCAGTTTAAACCACCCATGGGATGTGTGCTTGTGCTTTCCTATTTTGAGGAAGAACATTAATGCCTTGATTACCTTGAATAGCCTATTTAGGAGATGTAATGCCTCCTTGATTAAGGAATATCATGTTATTCCTTGTCTATTTTTGATAGTTTGGCATGTTAAATTGATGATATGGGTGGGTATACCTATATAAAATGACTAATGTCATGTTAAATGGTTTATATGGGAGGGTGGGTCCATATGTTTCTTCGAAAAATGGTTTTCCTGAGTGGGTATACTCATGGATTGTTCAGGTTGATATTAGTGGGTGTACTCACATAGATATTGTTTAAATTGAATTTTTAAATTTAATGTTTGAATGAATGGATTTGGAACACAGTAGTGGATGCCTTGGGTTGACTTTTCCCCTTGGGTCTTGATTCCATGGGATACCTCTGTCCTTGCTACCCTGTGGATTTGGCTTTCTCGGGCTCATATAGGAATTTCTATTTCCATGATCATAGGACCCCAACCAGTTCCTAACCAAGTTTCCACCAGAGACACCCAAGGGACTCGATGGGATGCCTTGGAAAATATCCTTTGATATGGCCCTCCATGGTCTATAATTATTACATGGAAGCCTTGGTCTGATGACACATTGGATTTTTCCCTTAAGGTATGATCTTTACTATATGGCGTAGCCATGGTATTTTTATCTTCACTATATGGTGTGGCTGTGGGATGATAATTTTCACTATAATACATGACCGTGGGAAACTTGACTTCATTATACGGCATGGATATGGGTTTCTTTTTACAGATGGATGTATGGTGTAGTCGTGTGAATTTTTTACTGTCATTTTTAGCTACCTAGTTACAAGATGACTCTTTTTTTGGTCACCTAGAGGGGATATTTAGTATAAATTATTATATTAGAATTATGAAATGGGAATACACACTTTACATTACCATTTTTTTTACACTTCCTTGCACTTTTTATATTGTTGTTTGAACTATATAGACCTGGGTGAGTTCCTACTGGGATGTTTATCTCACACCTTGTTTGGGCCTCCTTGGGGACCCAAATAGATTATATAGTTGCAGGTGATGATAGGGTAAAGTTCCATAGTATAGTTTGTTGAATGTGGATTTGGAGAAGGGGAGCATTGGACCAAGCCGAGGCTTGCAATGCTAGGATACATTTTTTTGTATTTTGTTATTTTTGTGATACTTGTACTGCATTGTATTTCCATGTACTGTTCTGGATGCTTTCTAGATACTTGTACCATTTGCATCATTTTGTATATGAGACACTTCTGGCAATTGATATGTATTCTTGTCTTAACTTAATTTCAATTGACTACAGGTTATTTCACTTACGTTATTTATATTATTTTTGACTTACACTGTGATAATTTGGTAATGAGGGCATTGTTTTACCACTAAATCACCTAGTCCCTCACTGCTATTTAGAAGCCTCTAGAATTTGGAGAGATGTTCTTATGTCCTTGTGACCAACTGGCCTCAGAGAACTGTTTTGGGTGGCATCCGGGTTTGGGACGTTACATAGTGGTATCAAAGGAGTTTTTTTATGTTTTGACTTACTATTTGGAAACATTAGATAGGGATAGGAAGAAAACAACATTTGGTAATAAATTGTGCCTAGGAGTAGCTACCCCACGTACATGGAAAATCCAAATTTCCTCGAATTAAGTTCATATTTTTGTGATTTTGACTATTACAGTTGATTTTATCTCACCATTGGGTGCAAATTTGATTTCTGATAATACTATTGATGAAATTGTGGGTTCTATTTTAGTTACAACCATATGAGATAAGGGTGTGCCATCTCATGTATCATATAAAAACTTGTTAGAATCACATTCCATACATTATTCCATGACATCTATGATGCATTAGATATTGCATATTGTTGTGATAGTTGATGTGATAGTTGTGCCTAGTGTTGTGTTAGTTGTTTGTAGAAGATAATGGTGCGATGTCATCTTTCAATCCATAAGAAGTATTGGCCCTTATGAATTGGGAAATAATGCACTGATGGAATGTAAATGTTAAATGAACTTGTTACATGTATGGTTTGAATGGAAACCAAGGTTGGGTTTGTGAGGTGTTATGAGACCTCATGAATTCAGAATTGGTAACCCATGGTGAAATATCCTGAATAACAGAATTTGAAATGGAAATGGAAACTTGAAATGAAAATAGAGACTTGACCTAGACCCGAATTTTGAGTGGGAAAGAGGCATAGTTTTTAGTGGTACGATGGATGTTCTTTATACAGTCCAAGATTTAGGAGTAGTCTTTGAGATGACTTGGTTTCTAAGATGTTTTTGACCTTATTTATGCTTTTGAGATTTGTGATTTGATGTTTTTCTTTCTTGAGGAGTGCGTTTGGAATTTTAGAGACACGACAACATGAAAACCTTCAGTGGTACACCGTGAGGGAGGCGATGACCATACTTTAGAGATGGTGGGCCCTGGGATACCAGTTGATCATCCTATAGTGCCAGCTATGGTGCCTAAGGATATTCAAAACATAGGTGCTGAGGCACAGTTCTGTGAGGTTTTTTTGATATATTCAAACATTCTAGGGAGCACCACATCCAAACATGGCTATGACTGAGCTAACATGGGTCTTCCAGCCGTAGCATCCTCCTACATTTTCAGGGGATGGTGGAACACAAGATGCAGAGCTGTAGCTATAGACCACATTAGAAACCTGTGAGCATCTAGAGATTCCTATAGAGTAGAGGGTCAATCTCATAATTTAAATTCTATGTGGAAGGAAAAATCGTGGGTGTGATGTTTTGAACCAGGGTGATGGGTTGTGTAATATGGGTTGGAATGAATGCCAAACCCCCTTCTATGGCTAATTTTACCTCGAGACTCTGCGAGTAGATTATGCTACTGAGTTTATATGTTTGGATCTAGGCGCGATGATGGTTATGGAGTAATTGGCATGCTTAACAGAGCTATAGTGTTTAGAGACGATGTATCTTACTAATGAGTTGTTGAGAGAGATAGAGATGCTTTGAAGAAGGTCTCAAACATGCTATCAAATCTCAGGTCAACTTGTTCAGGTTGCCTTCTATCACTGAGATTGTGAATCAGGTGCTGATTACAGAGCAGAAGTCGAGGGAAGCTAGGGGTATAGAATATGAGAGTTCTATTTATCACCCTAGTGGATCTATGTCTTCAAGAAGGAAGCGCCATTTTGAGTCTTCCCGCAATGCGAGTGCTAGTATAGAAATGGGTGCAGGCCACTTGGTAAATTTTCATCAGTGTGGTAGGAGGGGCCACATAAAAAATACAGGCGACCACGACTGAGTTGAGTGTCAAGATTATGGTAGGACGAGGCACGTGCAGTGGTTTTTTAGGATGTTACCTCCACCTGTGAGTGGTAGGGGGTTAGCTCTGACATTGTGTTCAAAAGAAGGTTCTTCAGCTCTATGTCTTTCTGGGAGCTGGAGTAGTGGGGGCCGGTCAGGATAGGGTAGTGGTAGTCGTGGCTATGGTAGCCAGACACTGGGTTCCCAGAGATAGTAGGGTGGATCAGCTCAGGCATACCAGGCAGTGTCACAAGGCCATGATACATTCCAGACTTATATAGTGCGATAGACCCAATATGAGTAGGATCCTAGACCATATACAATGAGTGGTACGATCTTAGTAACTTCTACTATTGCATCTTCTCTTTTCGATACAGGTGCCTCTCACAGGTTTATCCTTGCATGAGTGGTTAAAATCCTTGGGCTTGTTTTTTTCTTTCTAAGGGTGTTTGGATGATAGAAACACCATTTTGAGTTATAACATGTGATGTGTGCCAGTGTATGAAGTGTCATATTAAGGTTTATGGGTGCCACTTTAGGATCTTTATGTCCTCGTGATGATGGGTTTTTACGTCATTCTTGGAATGGACTATCTCGTGACTTATCTAGCATACATTGACTGATATTTTCAAAGAGTTAATTTCACATCACTAAAGGGTATAGTGTTTATTCAAAAGGGTGAATGGGATGTCCAGGAGAGCAGATCTAGACCAGAGAATTGTGGGATGGGTGGGATGAAAGCCTAGATTGCTAGTTTGTTTTTGGATGATCAGTGAGTGAGTTAGGAGGAATTTCCTCCAGTGGTTGAGCGATGCAGGGATGTCTTTCCCAATGAATTTTCTGGTTTACCTCTTGATATATAGGTGGATTTATAAATAAAGCTAGTGCCAGGAGCTGTGATGATATCCATTACTCCTTATAGTATGAATATGATGGAGTTATTGGAGCTCCAGAGGAAGATATAGGATTTTGAGGTAAAGAGGTTTATCAGAACTAGTACCTCTCCATTGGGTTTTCCAGTCCTTTTTGTGAAAAAGGAGGTTGGTACCCTTAGGCTATGCGTGGACTATTAGAAACCGAACTAGCTGATGGTTAAAAACTGATATCCTCTACCACATAAAGATGACCTATTTGATCAGATTTTAGGAGCTTGATTGTTCTCAAAGATCAACTTGCGTTCAATTTATCACCAGGTGTGTGTTTGACCTACAAACATACCTCGTATAATTTTTCATAATAGATATAGGTTATATGAGTATCTAGTTTTTCTATTCGGTCTCATGAATTCTCTAACAATTTTCATGGCTTTGATGGACCGAGTGTTCCATCCTTACTTGGATTCTTTGTGGTGGGTTTCATGGATGATATCTTGGTGTATTATCACAATCGACACCATTCCAACAATCTTGAGATTGTTTTAAATACACTGAGAGATCATCTTTTATATGCTAAGCTCACAAAGTGCAACTTTTTTATTGATCAAATTCACTTCTTGGGTCACATCATCTTAGAGATAGAAGTATCAGTGGACCCAGAGAAGGTGAGGGCTATAGTTTCCTATGAACATCCCAAGAAAGTATTTGAAATACAGAGTATTTTGGGGATACATGTCTACTACAAGCATTTTATACAGAAATTATCACACATAACAGAACCATTGATGGGTTTGAATAAGAAGGGTGTGAAGTTTTTGTGGTTAGAATCTTGTGATATAGCCTTTCAAGAGATGAAAGAGAGGCTGACATCAACACCATTCTTGATAATACTAGAGTAAGGAAAGAGTTAAACGGTGTATTATGACCCTTCAGGTATTGGGATGGGGGCATTGGTGATGTAGGGAGATAGAGTCTTGGCGTATGGTTCTCTACATATGATGCCTCATGAAAATAATTACACCATGGAAGATCTCGAGTTAACTACAGTTGTTCACGCGTTGTGCAGTTGGAGGCACAATTTAATGGGGGGCATTTTTTGGTGTCCATAGACCATAAAATCCTCAAGTATATCTTAACGTATTGTGATATAAATTTAATGCAGAAAAGGTGGGTGGATTACCTACAGTCCTTTGACTTTGATCTTTCCTACATGCCTGGTAAGGGTAATCCAATGTCCTATGTACTGAGTGGGAGGAATCATATATAGGCAGTGTAATAGGCCAGTAGTGAGTGGAAACTTATGGAATTGTTTTCTGAGATGCATCTGGAGGTGAATGATAGATAGGGGAAGACTTTTATTTCATCCTTAGATATTACCTCTACCCTACTGGATAGAGTTAGGATGAGGAATCTATCAGATTTAAAAGTCCCAGTTCTACGAGAAGGTGTGGCAGGTGAGTACCCTCCTCATGTTTGGAAGGTAGGTGATGATGAGATCTTGTGTATCCATGGACGTGTTTGGGTTCTAGTGGATATATGTGAGGATATGATGTAGGAGTTTCATTCATTAGCTTGGGCAGTGGATCCTAGGGTCACCTAGATGTATTGTGACTTGCAACATCAGTACTGGTGGCCATGAATAAAGAGAGAGGTAATTGGTTTTGTTATAAGGTGTCCCACCTGTCAGTAGGTGAAGGAGGAACATCAGCGACCAGCTGAGCTTTTACAACAGTTACCTATCCTATAGTGGAAATGGGATGATGTCATGATAGGTTTTCTGAGGTCACCTTAAGGTAATGATGTTGTGTGGGTTATTGTTGATATTCTTATTAAGGTCACACATTTCTTACCAATCAAGAAGACCATTAATGTGGACGATCTTGTAAAGTTATACATCTGAGAGGTGGTATGACTATATGGGGTCCCGTTCACTATCGTTTCAGATAGGGACGACCTATTTATGTCTCATTTCTGGTAGAGTTTTCAGAGGTCACTGGATGCATAGGTGATTCTGAACACATCATACCACCCTTAGACTGATGGCCAGTCAAATCATATAATACAGGTGCTAGAGGACATGCTGCGAGCATGCGTACTAGATTTTGGGGGATCTTGGGAGAGGAAAATTCCCTTGGTTGAGTTAAAATACAATAAAGGTTATCAAGAGACAATATATATAACCTTATGAGGATTTATACGGTAGTCCATACCATTTTTCTCTGCACTGGTTAGAGGTAGGAGATACAGATTTTCTAGGACCACGTCTCATGAAAGAGACTTATAAGTAGGTCTAGGTGATTTAAAAGTGGATGGATACTTCACATTTTCATCAGAAATCATATGAAAATTGCCACAGAAGACCTCTAGAGTCCGAGGTCGGGGATCATGTTTTCTTGCATGTTTCACCATGGTTGGAACACAGATGGATTATGATACATGATAAGCTTTCACTGAGATATGTCATTCCGTTTGAGATTCTAGAGAGATTTGAGTCAGTTTTCTATCAGTTTCAATTACCTTAGAGGTACCAAGCCATGCACAAAATCTTCCATGTATCTCAGCTGTGCCTCTATCACTCAGACCTATCTCACATTTTTCAGCCTGAGGAGGTTGAGCTTCAGGTTAATGTATCCTTTGATGATCATCAGATTTGTGTCATTGACTGGAGCATGAAGGTTCTATGAGACTGGTTAGTTCATCTAGTACAGGTGCTATGGAAACATGACCGTGTATAGGATGAGACTTGTGAGAGGGAGGCTGACATATGTGCTCAGTGGACAGAGTTGTTTTCAGATGAATCTTGACCACCCTTCAGAGAAAAATTCAGGGAAAATTTGCTATAAGGGGGGAAGAATGTAAGATCAAAAGTTTTCTTGAGGTAAAAATATTTTGTTTTGGTTAAACGTTGTTACTTTTTTTTTCTTAGACCCTAAGTCAGTATGTGGGCTAGTTGGGCTGTTTTTGGGAAAGAATTAAAAAAACAGGCTAAAAGCTAGCTGTAGGCTAGGTACACATCGTGTACTAGTCCATCACGGCGTGTAGCCTTTATGGTTCAGAAAAATAAATTTGGGAAGTACATGCTATGTTCTTGAGGTACACACCATGTACTTACCGAGTGGGGTGTTTTTTATAAAAGAGGCAGTAGCCTCATGTTTTGACGGACATAGTTTTTCTCATCCATTTTTGAGAGCCAAAACCCCTCAAACCTTGTTTTTTTGACATCTAAGCCATGAAGACTCTGATTCAAGAAACTTATGTCATGTTGGAACTGCATCGGTATGTACTGGATTCCTTTTTAGTCGTTATTGATTCTTTAAAAAAATGGCTGCACTATTTGGATTTAGGATCAAAATCCTTAATATCCTATTATTCGTCCATTCTTCAGATTTCTTCCTATCTAAGACGAATCAGGACTTGATAATGGATGATTTTTCTACTACCTAGGTGAGGTAGATGGTCTATAATTTCTTTAGTCTTTTCTTGTGCTTTTCGGGCATTTGCCTGATATGCTGTCTGTTAGACTTTCCGGCAAGGCTTGATTTTTGAGCAAGTTATCGTAGGCTTTGTTGGACCCTGTGGGGATACCTGTAGGTTCCGTTTAGATGTGTTGGAACCCATTACATGATTCAAGGTCACCCAAGGGGTGATCCATATGGAAATATCTTTTTTATTCCTATTTAAACCTCCCATGGGGTGTGTTCTTGTGCTTTCCTAGTTAGGGGAAGCCTGTTAATGCTTTGATAGCTTGAATAGCCAGTTTAGGAGATGTATTATCACCTTTATTAATGAATATGATGTTATGCCTTATCTATTTTTGATAGTTTGGCATGTTAAATGGATAATATGGATGGGTATAACTATATAAAATGACTAATGGATTGTTAAATGAATTATATGGGAGGGTAGGCCCATATGGTTGCTTTGAAAATGGTTTGCATGAGTGGGTATACTCATGGATTGTGAAGGTTAATGTGAGTGGATATACTCATATAGGATATTGTTTAAATTGAATGATTAAATTAAATGTTTGAATGCATGGATTTGGAATGTGGTAGTGGATGCCTTGGGTTGACTCTGCCCCTTGGGTCTCGATTCTGTGGAATGCCTCGGGCCTCACTACCCCGTGGATCTGGCTTGCATGGCATCACGTAAGACTTACTATTTCCATGATCCTAGGACCCCAACCAGTGCCTAACAATGTTTCTACCAGGGATGCTCATGGGAATCGATGGGATGGCTTGGATAACCTCCTTGGATCCAACCCTCTATGGTCTTTAATTATTACATGGATTCTTTGTTCTGATGACACCTTGGATCCGGCCCTTGAGGTCTGCTCTTTACTATACAGCATGGCCATGGGATTTAGATCTTCATTATTCGGTGTGTCTGTGGGATGATAATTTTCACTACACAGCATGGTCATGGGACACTTGACTTCATTATACAGCATGTCTATGGGTTTATTTTTATAGAAGGATGTACGATGTGGTCGTGTGACTTGTTTAATGCTGTTTTTAGCTTCCTAGTTAGAAGATCACTCTTTTGTATGTATCCTTGAGAGGTTGTTCAATTTTACTCATTTCAAAAGACTTATTCCATGGGCACACACACTTTACTATACTGCTTGTTTACACTTGCTACCACTTTGGCATATTCCTTTTAGAACTATATGGTCCTAGGTGGTTGCCTCCTGGGATGTTTACCTCACACCCTATTTGAGCCTCCTCAGGGACCAAAACAAATTATATGGTTATAGGTGATGATAGGGGAAATATCCCTATTACAAGTTGTTGACTGTAGATTTAGAGAAGGGGAGTATATGACCAAGATGAGGCTTGTGATGCTAGGATACCTTTTTGGTATTTTGTTCTTTTTGGGATACTTGTACTACATTGTATTGCCACATACTATTCTGGATGATATCTAGATACTTGTACAATATGAATCATTTTGTATATGAGACACTTCTGGTTATTGATATGTATTCATATCTAGCATTACTTTCTGTTGACTACTTGTTATTTTTCTTCTACTATTTATATTATGTTTGAATTCCATTGTGATACTCCAATAATGAGGGCATAGTCTCCTCACTAACTCACCTAGGACCTCGCTACTAGCCGCCATCCTCTTGAGTTTGGGGACATGCACTTGAGGCCATTTGACCAAATAGGCTTGGGATACCATTTTGGTAGGAATTCATATCTTATACATTACATATGCAAACATAAAAAGTAATCAACAATGAACAAGTATGAAATAATCAACCATATTCTCAATATTCATTTTCTAACCAAGTTTCCATGAACCCCAACCTTATCTATGTTGAATCCATGCTTGAATAATGCCTTGAGTATTCATCACAAAACATAGATCATGAAATATGAGTTTTTCCACCTTTAAGGAAAATCGATGTTCAACTTCTAAGGAAATACTACATGAATTTATATAAGGTAATTCCACACCCATGAATCATGGTTAACTTTTCTCCTATGATTGTAAAAACACTTGGAAAACCCAAAACATATACTCTCTCCCATACACAAGAATGTTCCCCATGTAAGAACTCAGTTTTTATATAAGGTATGGATCCTTTAAATTTCTATGTAACTCTTTGTTTTGTACCTAATATGGATACCGAATGAGTATTTTAAGGTTATGGGGGTGTTTAGGGAATGTTTGGATCTCAAAACCCTAGATGGTGGAAAAATGCACTAGGTGTCACGACTAGTAGAAACTGTGTAATCTGGTATGAACAGTTTCACCTAAACATATAAGGATTCCTATAGGGGAAATCATGGTGAATGATTTTACCTAACTATATGCATAGGTCTGTATGCATGCATGGATGGTCTGTATTGTTTTATAGAGAGAAGTGGCACTGTTAGTGTATGGTTTATAAAACCGTACTACCAAACCATGTGGGGTCCCTCTTGAGGTAGTTCCATGTGCACTGTTGGCACACAATTTTTTCAAATGTGTGGCCAAAACGTTCACCTCCTTAAAAATGGGTTAAAATTTCCATTTTACCTTAAATTTTTATAGATTTCAACCCACCTCTATTTTTTCATTCTATAACACAACAAGCCCTTTTTTCTTCTGTTGGATCCCCAAAGTACCCTTTTCATAGTTTTTGATAATGTTTCATCACCCAAGCTTGGATTAGAGATCTTTTTCTCTCATTGGATTCCTCAAGGTAAGTTGTTCAATACTTAGGCTCGATTTATCATTTGTAATTTCCTCAATGGTTCTATTTTGATGTAGGATTATATGCCCTATTTTCAAGGTGTTCATCCATTCTTCCATTTTCTTTCAATATTGACCAAACCAAAATCCATTACTGGAGGAGTGATCCTCTGCAGACATAAGTTAGGTGGTCTAGTATTTATCCATTAACATATTTTTATTTTAAAACATTCATTATGTACCACATAATGAATTCTCCATGAGTTTACTTAAAATATATTAACAATGTTTTATCGATCTTCCATGCTAAAATTTTCATAGAATTCGATGATTCATATTGGTATAGATCCCTATTCATTTTTGGAAACCCCTAGTGACGTGCTGATGAAATTTCCATTGTGGACATGAATGAATAAATGAAAAAACCATCAACTAAATTTTTTGTACTAAACTTTTAAATTTTGATAACATAAGTGAAATGAATAATCATTGTGGTATATCACGTCTAACACAATTAGTATTTTTAATATGAATTAAATGGATGTGAGTGGTATGACTATGTCACCAAATTAAATAGAACAACATTTACACCCTGGTTATTATTAAATGTTAATGAGTTAGGAATTATGAATCAGCTTGTATTGAATCCTATGATTACTTATGACCGAGGATGTATGATAATGAAAAAACTTGTGCATGTTATATATACATATGGGTATGACATTCATTATACTAATTTAATATATGGGAATAGAGACCATTTATAAATTTGATACATGGTAATGGATACCCTTTATATTTATGATATGGGAATGACAACCATATACTATGAGATGGGAATGGAATCCCTATATGTGATACAAGCATGGAGTCCCCTCTTCTTATGTGATAAGGGCATACTGATCCTTATAAATGTGATAATGGGCATGTCATCCCTTATTTTGATATGATAATGGAGACCCCTATAAATGTAACATTGGGAATAATGTCCCTTAATGTGTTACATGGGCATGGTGACCCCATTATTGTGATAATCAGCATGGTGTCCCTACTACTTTGATATTGGGAATAGAGTCCCCTCTCAATATGATACTAGGAATTCTGTACTTTAGTACTTGTTCAGAGATATACCATCATAAGCCAAATTAGGTAGTGTTAGACTAGTTTTCTCTAGGAACCATATCCAACCCATTTATAGTTAAAATTTATGCTTTTCATTATTATATCTATATAGTTCCTTGTTATATACACAAAATAAATATTTATAGACACCATTGGTGGTAGACTACTGAGTTTATATTACACCCTATCTAGGCCTCCAATGGTACCTGGGAAGACTATATGATTATAGGTGTATATAAGGGGAAATATCCATTTGTGGATGAGTGACTTCCTGTATGACATATGTTGGGTGCTTCATAGTAGATGATCAAGCTGGAGCTCGAGATTATTTGATAGATTTTGGTATTTTTATCCATTTATATATCATATACTATTTTAACTACCTTCTTCCATGTATATAAGTTTTCCCTATTTTTTAGAGATAGTAAATCATCATATTTTGTATATGATCAAGATTATTATTTTAGATTATTATTTACATCTTGTTTGTTTAAAAATTATTCCACTATCTTTTCCATTATTGATATTCTTATGTTATTCATCTATTGATTACTACCACTATGCTACTCTGACCAGAGAGAATTATATCCTTATGGATACACCCTAGGACCTCATTGCAAGTCAATATCCTCTACTATATGGTGAGGTGTTCTTGAGACCATGTAGACCATCAGATTGGGGGCACTGTATAAGTGGAATCTGGGTCGGGACGTCATAAAGTGGTATCACAAAATATTTCTTTTAATTTTTATTATTATTTGGGAATATTATATAGTATATTAAAAATGTATTAGGATTTTGTAAAGAGAGATTTCTAGGACTATCTAACCCACATATTAGAAAATACCAGATTACTTGGGATGGGACATGTTGTTCTACATTTTTCCTATTATAGTTGATTTATTCCACCAATGAGTGAGGCACTTGAATTGTGATGTTATTATTTTTTATATTATTAGGAATTTTATTTTATCATGGACCAATTAGTTGATGGAATTCCATCCCATGAATCATTTTAGGTACCCTATAGGAATTTCAAATTCCATAAAAATGCCATTCCATATAAGATCATTTTTTTCATACATTGCCTATAATTTATATGGGTTATTTGACTGTTATAAATGTTAATAGAATAATGTTTTAAATGTAGGTAATTGAGAAATTTATTAGGTTATTAGAGTTCTTTTCCTAACCTAAAAAGTATTTTTCTTCTTAGGTTATAACAAACACCCTAAGAAGTTAACTATGGCACGTTGAGTCATGGACCATTAGTCACATGGACTAGAACACGTTGTGGTATAGATTATATGGATTCCACACATCGGTTCTATAGGTGTATGGAACCTTTTAAATTAGAAGTGGTGACTCATTTTTTTCAAACATTCAAAGATAAATGTATATAAATATGAATTTAAATTGAATTTAAATTATAAAATATAGATCTTGAATAATACCCAACCATAATAGTGGGAAGTAAGTAGCATCTCTTTGGTTCTATATAATGTTCATATCACCCTGACCTGTCTCTTTGAGCTGGAATAGGGGTATGTTCTTTATAGAAAGTCTTTTTACCTGTTCCATTCCTATAACTATGGATTATACCATTATCAAAAATTATTTGAGGCGTGTACTTGTAAATTATAAAGAAATTTCACCATGATGTTTTGTGGTCATATGCTAGGAGGGTGGTGATTACCATGTTCTAGTGGTAGTGGGACATGTTACACTAGTGATACCTCCTATAGTTCCTATTGTTAAACCGATTTCTTTTCCCATCATGGGTGATGATGCTTCGTTTTTAGTTTTTAGATAGTACAGGGAGCTCTGTGATCCGCCCCTTCTATGGAAGAGTTGACTCACGAGTTTTAGTAGAATCATCTCCCCACATTTTTAGGAGATAGTAGACCACAAGATATTAAGATATAGATTGATATGGTTATCTCTAAATTTAATAATCTGGATATACATCCTGATAGGAGAGTAAAACTAAATACTTATATTCTTTGAGGATAAGCTAAATGATGATGGGATATTATGAACTAGGAAGGTCAGTATTGGGAAGTGATTTGGAGATATTTCCAATCAAGATTTTATAGTTATTTCTTCTTTGAGACCCCAAGGGTTGATTGTGCCTAGAAGTTCATGAACCTGGAACATGGTTATATGACTATTATGGCCCACTCAACTCATTTTATTGAGCTTTAGTGATTTGTTCCTATCTATACTTCTGATGAGACAATGAAAGAGATACAATTCAAGGATGGAATTTGGTATCCTATTCATTCTCAGGTGAATGTTTTCTAGTTGAATACCATTTATAAGATAGTAAAATGGGCTCTCATCACCGAACAAAACCTAAGGTAAGAAGAATATGTGAGTCATGGTTGTTCAAAACCCAAATAGGGTAGTTATTTGACTAGTGGTAAGTAGTAGTACTTTGAGCCTATGAACACGAGTAATAGAAACCTAGTGACACCTGCTGATAGTTTCGTTGTTTTTTACCAGTGTGGGAATATAGGGGATAAGAAGACCTAGTGTCTTATATACCGCATATAATTCCTAGTCTATGGTATATTGGGTAATCATCCACATTTATGAAGGACCTTACCATCTATATCAAGTGGTAGAGGATCCTTATCATCTCCACTTTTCAGAACTTGGTCTATAGCATCTAACCTAGCATATAGATGGAGTAATACTGGCCATATAGGTATAGGAGGAGGTTGGGGTCATGATATCTAGGCATCTGATATATAGAACTAGCTTAGTAGACCTTCTCTAGGGAGTCAGGTGGCAATACATGGTTAGGTATCATACCATATTTATTCAGTGTAACCTATACCGGAGGAGTAGTGTTCCGATACACCCACTATTCAAGGTATTATTCTAGTACCCACTACTCTCTTTTCTTTCTTATTTGATATAGGTGAATCAAATTCCTTCATATCTTTACCTATTTTGAGATCCTTTATCTTATATTTCAGTTCTCTAGTGGTGTTATGATGCTTGATAAACCTTTGGGTATACGTTTTTAGAGTATAAGAAAATTAATGTATTATACACTTCAGGTAGGAAACCATCCTTTATTATGGGACCTCTACATTCTCAAGATAAAAGAATTTTATGTCAGTCTCTGGATGGATTATTCAGTTCTCTATCATTCCTATGTGTAATTTTGTCATCGAAGGGTTTTGTTTACATCACAAGAGGGTGGTATATATATTCACAAGGGTGAGTGGGATGTCCAGGTTGGTAGAGATAGACCAAATCATCTTGGTATAGGTGGCGTGACTACCCAAATTTATATCATTTACTTGAATGATAAGGGACTACTCCAAATTTAGTTACCTATTATAGTCGATCAATTTAGGGAAGTGTTCCCTGATGAATTTTTTTGAATACATCATTAGAGAGAGGTATTTTTTACTATTGGGCTTATGTCTAGAGATAAAATGGTAATAATTACTCTTTATATGATGAATACTATAGAGTTACAAGTGCTCAAGATGTATCTAGAAGATTCGGAGTCCAAGGGTTTTATATGTCCTAATAATTCTGCATAGCGTTCACCAGTTATTTTCAACAAGAAAGTGGAAAAAAAACTTTTGATTTGTTTGGATTAACAGAATTTGAATCATCTTACTATGAGAAACTGATATCCTTAACCTCATATAGATGATCTTTTTGACCATCTCGGAGGAGAAAGGGTATTCTCAAAGATTGACCCGAGATTGGGCTATCATTACGTAGTGGGATAAGAGAAATTCTAATGTAGGATGATCGAGTCTTTTTTGTACAACTCCTGACTGTTTAGGATTCATGAGAAAAATTACACAAAGCATGATCTCGAGTGGGTACCTATTGCACATACTTTTTATTTTTGGAGGAATTAGCTGTTGTGAGATCATTTTGTAGTGTTTATGGACCAAAAAAGCCTCAAGTATATTTTTACATAGCATTACATGAATCTTATTTAAGGAAGATGGGTCGAACATCTACAATCATTTGACTTCATGATAGCCTATATTTTTGGGGAAAAATGATATTTCAAATAATATGAGTAGGAGAACTCAAACACAAGTGGTTTAGGTGGACACTATTGAGTAGAAGCTATGGATATTTTTTCGTAGATGATCATAGAGGTGTAGGACCGTCAAGAAAAATCTATACTTTTATTTATATTATTGAAATATTCACTCTCGGAGTGAGTGAAGATGTGGAATTATTTCAATCATGAAGTCTTGGTATTATGGGAAGGTATTTATGGTGAGGAATCACCTCTAGATTATACTATAGATAATGATGACATCCTTCGTATACATGAGTGTATTTGGGTTTCAAAAAATATGAGAGAGGTTTTGATGCATGAGTCACATGCTTCTTAGTGGGACGTTCACCTAGGTATCTCCAAGATGTATCTTGATATGAACTGACTGTATAGGTGGACAAGGATGAAGCATAAAATAGTGGGGTTTATAACTTGGTGTTTCACCTTTCAGCAGGTCAAGGTGGAATATAAATAGCCACCTGGCTTGTTACTGCCATTACTAGTCCTAGAATGGAAATGGGAGGATGTTTATATGGATATTTTCATCATCTTATTGAGATCAAATTGAGGTAGAGACATAGTTTGGGTAATCGTGGATCGACAAACTAAGTAGCCCAATTACTTCCTATTTGGGAGACTTTATAAATTGATGAGCTGGGAATATTGTACATCTGTGAGATTATACGACTGCATGAGGTCCTTCATAACATTGTTTTAGATAGGGATTATCATTTTACATCAAGGTTCTATATTGGGTTACAGAGAGTTATTGGTACAAAGGTGATTCTAAGCATGAATTTTCACCCTCATAATGATGACTAGTTGGAATGGATTATACAAGTGTTAGAGGATATTCTATTAGCATTAATACTTGTTTTTTATATTTATTAGAAGATTCATATTTCTATCATAGATTTCTCCTATAATAAAAAATTTTAGGTGATGATTTAGATGGATCATTATAAGGCCCTATATATTAGGCCTTTCTGTTCACCCCTGTACTGGTTTGAGGTAGGGGAGACAACACTACTAGGTCCTTATCTCATTATGGATAATTCAGAGTAGATTCAACTTATTAGGATGTGGATGTCTACTACTAAGTATAGACAGAAATCATATGCCTATCTCCATTGACAACCTTTATAGTTTTAGGTCAGGGATCATATTTTTTATTGGTATCACCCAAACTTGGTCATAAACATATATAGAGGTAAATGAAGTAGTTTTATCATTATGTAGGGCCATTTGAGATCTTTGAGATAGTTGGAATCATAGAATTTTGGTTTATATTACTTCATAGGTACCATTCCATAATCAATATCTTTCAAATTTTATATCTTCACCGTTATCATTCTGATCCATCATACTTTTGATCTCGAGGATGTTGAGAAATATGATGATGCTTATTTTGAGAAGTATCTTATACGCATCATTGAATAGAGAATGAAGTAACTTTGAGTCTGGTCTATCCCTTTAGTACGATTAAAATGGAAGCACGACTAGGTAAAGGATGAGACATGAGAGTGTGAGGCCGGCATGTGTGCTCAGTGGCTAGATTTTTACTCAGACAGTGTTTCACCATCCTTGGAAAAGAAATTTTGGGAAAAATTTATTTAAGGGGTGAGGAATGTAAGAACCCAATTTTTATATAATGTAAATATCATTTAAATCTAAGTCTAAATATTTATTTTGAACCTAATATGGATTCCTAATGAGTTCATAGACATTAAAAGAGTGTTTGAGGTTTTTTCGAAGCATGGTACCCAGTGCAGTGAAAAAATGCACTAGGCTGCACAGTTAGTAGAAACCGTGTGATCCAAGTCTGCATTGTTTCTCCAAAGTGTATAGGGATTTCTAGAGGGGAAAGTAGGGTGCATGGGTTTCTATAATCATGAAACCAGAGACATACCCCCATGAATATTGTCTACATTATTTGTTAGATCCAAGTAGCATAATTGACACATATTTTGGACAGCCATGAAGACAAAACGTTCACCTCCTTAAAAATTGTAAAAATTAACATTTTCCCTTAATTTTTTTTAACTTCTCCCAATTGTATTTTTTCTATTCTAGTGCACACCAAAACCTCTTTTCTTCCATTGGATCTCCCAAGTACCCTCTACATAGTTTTAACATTTTTTTTATCTGAGATCAAATTTTAGATCCATTAGTCTCATTGGATTACTCTAGGTAAGTTATTCAATCATTAGGCTCACTTCATCATTTTTATTTCTCTTGGAGATTCTATTTTGATATAGGTTCATATGCCATATTTTCAGGGAATTAATATATTCTTCAATTTTCTTCTAATATGTACCAAACAAAGGTCATTACTAGATGAGTTCTCCGCTACATTCATAAGGTAGGTGTTCTAGTGATTATCCCTTAACATCATGTTGCTTTATAACATGTGTTATGTGTCTCATGCCAGATTATCCATACATTTCCTCAAAATATATGAACCATGTTTCATTTATATTCCTCAGTATAATTGGATGGTTCATATTGGTGTATATACCTATTAAATTCTGGACACCCCAAGTTATTTTCTGATCAAATTTCCATTGTGGCTACGAATGACTAAACTACCAAACCATCATCTAAATGGTTTCGGAATGAACTTATAATTTTTTATAACATAAATCAAATGGATAATAATTTTGTAATAGAAATACTAACACATTTATCATTTTTATGATGAATTGAATGAAGATTAGTTCTATGATTAGATCACCCAATTAATTGGAACAACAATTACACCCTTTTTATTATTAAATGTTAATGAGTTATGAATTATGCATCCGATCGTATTAAATCCAATGATTAATTATCACTGATGATGTATGGGAATGGTGGAACTTTTTCATGTTATATATACATATGGGCATGGGGTATATTTTACTAATGTAATATATAGGCATAGCGTCCCTTTAGAAACGCGATACATGGGCAAGATGACCCTTTATATATATGATACATGAATGAAGTACCTATACTATGACATGAAAATGGAGTCACTATATGTGATATAGGCATGAATACCCTTTATAATATGATATGGGTATGGAGTCCCCTATACTTATATGATACATGCATGAATATCCTTATAAATGTGATATTGGGAATGAATCCCCTTATTGTGATACACCGACATGGTTGACCATTTATTATGGTACTGGGAATGGCATACCTATTAATTTTATATTGGGAATGTAGTCCCCTCTTCCTATGATACTAGGAATTATGTCCCTTGATACTTGTTCAAAGCTATACTGACATGGGCCAAAGTAGGTAGTTTCATCTTAGTTTCCTCCATGAACCAAAGATAACCTATTTATAGTTATAATTACCATTTTCATTATTATACCTTCACACTGACATGTTATATACATGGAATGGATATTTTTAGACACCCTTGGTGGTGGCCTAATGAGTTTATCTCACTCCTTATCTGGTCAAAAAATGGTACCTGATTAGACTACATGATTCTTGGTGTGGATAAAGGAAAACATCAACTTAAGGATGCATGAATTCCTATAAGACTTAGGTTGGGAGTTTGGTAGCAGATGATTAGGCTGGAGCTTGGGATGCATGAATAGATTTTGGGATTTTGTTTATTTTTTAGATCATATACTATTTTGACTTCCTTCTACCATGTATAAATGTTCTCCCAATTTTGTAAATACATGACATCATTATCTTTATTTACAATCTAGATTTATAATTTTATTATTATTTAGTGCTTGGATACTTATACATTCATCCATTGTATTTTCCATTATTGATATTATTCCTCTATTTATCTATTGATTATTAATATTTTTCTACTCTAACTAGTGGTCATAGTATCCCCATGGATACATCCTAGGCCCTCACTACTAGTCTCTAGTCTCTTGTATATGGGGAGGTGCTCTTGAGGCCATGTGGACCATAAACTTAGCTAACCGTATTAGTGGCATCCTGTTTAGGATGTCACACCCCATCGATAGATCATAATATCATATATGGACTCTATTCTAATGGTTTATGGAGTTCCCCATGGGGTAAAACCATTCCATGCTCAGGAACTAACAATACTATGTATAGCTATCACTAATGTGTCATTATATCCACACTACCCCTCTAAGGGGTTCGATAAGTCAATGAAGGCCACCATTCAAACTAAATATTAAATTTGAGAGTCCACCCATATGTAACAATACGCATGTATAGAATAATATAAAAAGAAAACATATATCACAATAATTATTCTACATGTTATGAAATATTATACAAGAAATAAATGACATATCACTGAACAACATAGAACATCAATTATTCAATTGGCTACGAAATAACAACATATAAGGCTTGACATAGTGAGAAACAAAATATATATAAAAAAGGTCTCATGGTATACACATACACACCACATGTGATATACATCAATCATAGGTATCATGGATAAACATGAACACCACCCTCCTAAAAAAATGCCAATCAAAGGCTTCTTAATCTATACAAGCATCTATAATTTTCATACTATAGCATGAAAAAATACATGTTTTCTTAATAATGGGTTTCATATACACTATTAATCAATGGAAACAATCAAAAACGTGAGGGGTTCATGTAATGTAAGACATAAAATAATGATCAATGCCTAGACCATTGAAGGAAAACATCAAGCCTGTGCACAAGGGTATTTCATGGATATTGGAACTTTGTTATTTTACATTAGTAGATTTAATTTTACTAGTTATGATATAAATATGATTAAATAATGAAAAATTTATTTTTTATAACACATTTATTAATTAAGGGTCATTCAATTGTCATGTAAAACCACATATCACATTCTAATAAACTATTCATAATACCATGGGTAGAGTACATGGGACCACCTACCTCAATAAAAAGTCAACTCCCATATAAGAAAAGACCACAAAATTTATACAAGTCTATCAAAGTTAATTTAGCTTCCATAAATCAGAAATATATCCTAACTGATGCTCGGGTATTTAAAATTAATTTATTTTAATTAAATTATTATTAAATAAATGATTATAAGAAAATTGAAAACCAAAATTGAAAGTAATACTTTCTGAATGACTCACTGGTTATCACCACCTAGCATAATCCATGACTAACCACACATGGAAGCTCCAAAAGACCTTTTTGATACCATCTCAATAAATATACCAATAATTCAAAAAAAATCAAAAACAATTTTTAACTAAATTGGAATCTCTAAGATAAATAAACTTAGAGACATACCTCAGTTAAAATGAAATAAAATAGTATTCAGACACTCTCAACACACTCTTAGTTCTAAGGCATCAAAAAGCCCCAGTTTAATTACTTTATAAGATGGAATATTCATTTCAATTCAACCAAAAACCATATAATTAGAAACCCGGGGATGTACATTCAAAAAAATACAATCAATGGAGGGTGTTCACCATAACATGGAATACAATATCAATTCAAACCAAAATTTACATTATTCTAGGACAATTTGACCATGATCTGATGGAAATTTCCTCTAATTCTCTAAACAGAGTCATGAAAAAGACCACTCACTAACAAAAATGACCATGGAGATAGTGTATTCAAGGACAATTGAGACATAATGGAATCTATAATGCTATCAACTATCAAGAGTAATCTGCTATGATAAGTAGTACAATAAAACACCACCACATGAGGAAGATGGGTCCATGATCAAAGAAAAATTAAGGATCTCACCTAGATTCAATAACATATTTCATCTTGATCCATCACAGAGAATGAGGAACACATGGACGGAGGAGAGTAGGATAGAATGACTGAAAGGACACTAAAAGTCTTCTAAAGATTCTAAATATCCAAGGGGGTTCAGGGCAAAAAATATACAAAGGCCCCTTATTAAAAAGCCTCCCAATATATCCCAATGGCTAGCTTCTTGGGGTCCACTGACTAGTAGATATACCTTCAAAAACCACACTAGGCTGATTGGCTATCCATTGAACCTAGTCAGGTGAATAAGCTACTACACAGACCACCATCTAGATGGTGACCTAGCATGGGCTAACCTCTATTACGAATATATCTTAATTAGCCCTGATATTTCTTCCAAAATTAATATTTATTCTTAGTATACCACCATGTAACCATTTAAACCTAAAAAAAACTAAAAATCATAAACATGAATCATCTCAATTCAACACCCAGTTCTCCAAATGATTCGCCTACCAAAAGAATAAGAAATAAAAAATTCTTTTGAAATTCATAACCCATAATGATGTGGGTAGTTAAAATATGTTTTATATTACCAATCTAATGAAATTATCATTTATTCATATAGTATCCAAGGATTTTTAAACTATTGTAACCTATGTGTGGTGAAATTACATACTATGTACCATTATAATAGACAATAATATACTCTAGGTTAGTAATGTTTAGACTGTTAAAGGTAAAATATAACACCCCACACTTTAGTATGCATATTCGTTTAATGTGTTGAATAACATTTTTTCATAAGAAATATTAAATCAAAGTGAATAAGTCTTCATTTAATTAAGATATAATATTAAAAATATAATTAAATTAGCATTAATATTAAAATAAATACATATGTAATATAAATATAAAAAATAATAGAGGAATATAACCACAATTAGATAAAAAGATTATAAGCTTGACGTATTCATCCTCATGTCCCCTGTGAAAATTATTATTCCACGTATAATAATAAAAATAAATAAAAATATTATAAATATAATTAAAGAGTGAAATATAAAAAAAATGATATAGTTTTATGTTTTTTCATATGTTTATAGGTTATATATAAAAATAAAAATTTTAATATAAATATTATATAACTGTTGGATATATATATATATATAATGGTTGATAATACACATAACAGATGGGTATATCAATATAACGACCCCAAAACCATTAACCTGAAGTTGATTCTTACTTTATTACATTGTAATATATAAAATGGTTCAAATAACGAAGGAACAATTAATTTAGAAGGCTTAGAGAAACTGATATATACATTTTAACCATTTTACATTGGTAATAGAAAATAAATAAATAAAAATGAAAATAAAATGCATCCTTGAAAAATCAATCAATGATATCTTATAAATATCCTAGAGAAAAGAAAAATAATAATATTAATCTCAAATTATTAATAAAGGGTACATAAAATGGAAGATGTTATGAATTAATAAGGGATAATCAATATAGAATGTTAAATAACTAAACACACATTCCATTTAGTCAATAACATGGCTATAATAACTCGATAAGGAATAATAAATAAGAAAAGGTAAATAAATGAACACAAATTATATTTAAATTAATTTAATATCATGAATAGATAAGGAATAATCAATATGGAAAGGTAAATAACTGACCACACATTCCATTTAATTAGTAATCTAAGAGTAAAATGCATCTGTAGATAATATCATTGTGAAAATATCACGGATAATAATAACAACTAAATTATCAATGAAGGAAATTTTTAATTTTTAAATGTAAATATATCAGGAATAATGGTACCCCTACTATTAAGACCATTCACAAGATAGTTCAAAACTATAGGTAAGAAACCTTTAGTGCTACCTTACTATTTTCCTCATTAGACTGCCGATGCATAGAGGGGATATATAATCATGGTCCCCACCCATCATTATATGTCCAAAGAATTTATAATATATCTAATAATATATATTTTTCATTAATAATATGCCTTATAAAAAAATATCCAAACCGATTGAAGATAACAAATTTATCAATATTTTCTTAGTTAATCAAGCAACGTTTAATGTAAGAACTATATTTAATAATATTATATGGTTTAAGAAATATTCATATCCCTAATACAGAGAATATGGATATCATTTAATTAAAACATTAACCATCATTAATAAATATGTAATCATGTTAAATACATAATTGGGTACTATATAAACCACATAAAAGTAACTAGGTGCATGTTACCAAATATATCTTAATGAAATAGAAATTGAGATGAAATCCCATACAACAGTCATAAAATTGAAGTGAGAATTAATAAAAAAAATAGATTATTTGTATCAAATGTAAATTAATATATAAAATTTTGAAATAAAACATATCATAATCAAAATTAATTATACACAAAATCCAATAATATCAAAGTCAAATGAAGAAGTAATATAACCCAATGAAAAGAAATAGAGTTATGAAATTATTTACCACTTGGTAAAATTCATGTCAAATCCCTTTTGATGAAATAATTGAAATTAAGACATAAATAACTTAAATTATGAACAATTAATTCTTTTACAAGTACATGGAGTAGTATATACACTATATAAATGAAATTAGGCACATAACAAAATAATGTGTCTCAATGTTGAGAAATTGAGAGGAAGTCCCTTACCTCATGCTTTACTTTACTTTAAAGTGATTTAAACTCTAAAATAATGGTTTTAATTATGTTACTAATTTATATCAGAAATACATGCATACTTATCATATCATATATTATACTCTTATTACATTTTCCAAACTTTTTGATAATAATAAATCATTATATTCATTGTTTCAGGTGTTAATTTCTTTATTTCCTCATGTGCATTTTGTCATGAAAGTTATAGTTCTTGTGAATATGATATATATAAATAATATAAAGAATTATATTAGTGTTATAAATATAATATTTAACCATTTATGAATTTTTACATTGAAAATAAATCGCATCATTTTGTTGAGACAGTAGGTCGTACATACGGACGGGCGATAATATCACTTCCTTAACAGTTGAAAGGGTAAACAAGGGGATGATATATTAATTTTAAAAAAAATAATATAATATCATATATATAACATATATTCATTAAATTTAATTTTTTACAATCTATGTAATGCGGAAGTGAAAAAAGAATCGCATTATATTGTGGGGTTATAGTCTGTCGTACACACGAGTGACATTATCATATTTAAAAAAAATTGAATGTTATAATTTATATGTGATATTAAAATTAAACAAGTAAAATAATATCAAAATTATAATATACATGTATTAAATCCATCATTATATCTATCCTTTAGAGGTGGTTATTAAAAATGAATTAAATCGGTTCGTGAGGTTGTAGCCCTTTGCACACATGATAGACAGTTTCATTTCCCATTTAATGGAAGAGTATATGGATATAGGTGATTACATTAACATAATAAAATGTTAGTATACGTGATATAATATTTTATTATCATATCTTGATTAAATAATATATTAATGATTTGGAATAATAAATAAAATAAAAACACTCATTTAGGAACGTTAGCTCTTCCTCAGAGGACCTCCTTAAGTTTACACAAAACTCATTAATAGGATGATTTTTTGACCAGAAAAGGATTCTTGTATTAGGAAAGGTATTTATTGATGTGAATTGGGAAGGTCATGGATGAAGGAAAGGACTTTGAGGTACAAAGTGGGGAAGGGAGGGGTGGCCTTTTATTAGTAGGGAGAGGACATAAATTGAATTTTCAAAAAGAATCAATTACACCGATATTTTTATCATGAAAAGGAATATAAAATGGGTCATTATCAACCCTTAGAGGTTATAAGGTCAAAATATGTCCATAAAATGGGTTCAAACAAGTTTTTATGCCATTTAACCCTTATCATTTTAGTTTAACCCATAGTAAATCGGTTTTGACCATAACCATGGTAGTTAAATTTTTTAAATTTTACTAATCCTAATCGTAAAAAATTAAGTTAAACTTATCAGATAATTCTAATTACTATGATTAAAAACATGGAATTAGTTTTTCTAAATTCACATAATTGAAAAAATACAATTTAAAATTATACCTGTATATGTGATGAAAAGTAGGTTTCCAAAAATAAAATTTTATTCAATATAAAAAGTTTTTATATTTAAATTAACCATAAAATTGATCCAAATAACCTAAATTATTTTAATTTTAATTTATTTTATCTAATATTAATTTAAGATATATTTAAATTTTAATTTAACTCTATAAATAATTTAAAAAATAGACATTTTTCAATAAAATTAATTTATTTAACTATTCATCAAAAAATGAAACATTTCAGAAATATCCAAAAAATTAACCCTATGATATTTTTTATATGATTATTTAATGAATGAATTTTATTTTATCAAATAAATTTTTTAAAAGTAGAAAAAATTAATTTTAAATTATTTATCCAAAGCAAGACTAACCCATTTTTTAGAAAATTATTGTTTTTTAGATAAAATTTCTTCTTATTTAAAATGATTCTTATATTATTTATAATCAATAGATAAACACAATTTTAAAAATTTATTTAGTAAAAATCATACTCACTAATTTAACATCTAGGTTATAATGATATACTATATTACAGTTCATTTGAGCTTAGTATTGCATGTCACATATGCTATCAAATATAGTGTTCTTATTTTAAAATATTAGAGTGTGATATTTCCCCAACATCAATAAATTTTATCATTAAAATTTAAACATGATATTAGTAATAAATAGATTTATATTTGAAATTTTATTTTTTTAAACCATTTCATAAATATTATTTATCAAAATTTATCTTAAAATAGGGAAAGATAACTATTAATGGTCATCTAAAATAAAAAAATAACTAGATTTCCAAGTAGGAGAAAATGGGTGGGAAGTGAAGATATCGTCATGGAAGAAAAGTGCAATGCCAAAAAAATTGATGGAGGGTGATAGAGGTAATTTAGTAGATGAATGTGAACAGTAAATAAAAGTCAAAAAAGACTACAAATCTATGATGAGTCAAAATACAATTGATTCGTCAGATATATAGGTAAAAAGATAAAATTTTATTTTGAAGATACTATTCCTAAATTTTATAAATTATTTTAATTTATAATAAAATAAGAAAATATTATTAATTGATATATTTCTATTTCATAAGTAAAATTTCATCTTTTGGTTATGCCTATATGAATTTTAAATTCATAGCTTAATTCAAGATGTGAATATAAAAAAATTAATTTTTATATATAATGAACTAAAATTCACTTTTAACTATTCATAAATTCGACAATAGAGTTGGAAATATTTCTATCTATCTTTAACTATTATCTAAAACCAATATGGTTAGAACAAGTTATCCAATATGAAACATTAATCTCTAAAACTCAATAGTAACACCACTAGTTCATCATTAATATTTATTCCTCAAGTTATTTCAATAAAAATAATGATATATTAACAAAAACATCACGTAGGCCAATGGTATGCATTAAACCCTAATCATCAATTAGTTGTGGGTTCAATCCCCATGAACATCGCTGGTTGTAATGGGTTTTCCTTTACCCAAAACAATATCAATATAATTATTATAATTCTCCAAAATTGTGATGAACCATAATTACTACAACATAAAGGATTAGATAAACCTTAAAGTTTACCAAAACCATTAAAATTATGCCCAAAATATTAACGTTATTATTCCATAAATAAAATTTTCCCTAAAACATATAATAAACTAATGTTTATTATTTCCACAAATTTCTCCCAAAATATCTTTAATCTTAGTAGAATACTATCACATAAAACCTAAAAATATTTTCTTTAGACTTTAAAATTATGAACAATTATAAACTCATAAACCCATGATGGTATCCATAAATATTAAGTTAGTGAAGGCATATTTTTCTTTGAAATTTAACACAATCCTTAGATGTTTCATGATTCTTAAAACCAAAATAAATTTGGTAGAAATAATTATACAATATAATTCTATAATCCAGATACATATATACTTTAACCATTTTATTTCAAAAAAATCCTTATTTGGTTGAAGTTTTAACCTTTAGAAGAGTGAATTGACATAGATAATTCCTAGGTTCCGTACATTTAATATAAATAACTATAAATCAATACATATGATGAAATTTAATTCCATCAATCATAGTCTTCATTTTCCATGATAATTCATTACTTTATGCTCTTATTTTTCACTCATAAAATATTTTCCAATTCCTTTATGACACCTTGTTTTCAATATAAGACTCGTTTGGATTAACTAATGTTATTCATTGACATTATCTATTCAAATCATTCATAATCATTTATAAATAAAATTAAATTGTCTAATGAATATCCTCTGGGAGTGTCAAAACAAGTGTGCATTAAGGACCATTTTTGTGTACCAGGTAACTCTCAAGGAAATTAAAACAAACATTGTGCATACTTTTTACCCTTATATTCATCTGTGCTAGAAAAAATTCCACTTTAGTATCCAAAAAGTGATGCATTTTTAGGAAAAACCACACAATCCATATCTTACCAAAACACTTGGATTATTTTCAATACTTATCCTCAAAGTATATCATAGTTTAAAGTTCCCTAATCTATGTTTTCCTAAATCTAGTTCCTATGGTTTCTACTAAACATCCCTTGATTCCAACAGTAATGACCCCACATCCAATAACCATGATCTTGTTCCTTGTTTATTACATTATCTTAGATATAATGGGGTCAAATCCCAAAGTACCAATCAGTTTAGTAGGTTTGGAGAACTTTATACATACATGGTACCCATTTTACATTGGGAATAAAATAACGTAATATATAACAAAATCAAATAAACTATATCCTTGTAAAATAATTCAATGATTTCTTATTCATATCTTAGGGTAAGGAAAAAAATAAGGTTGATCTATAATTCCTAGTAAGTATTATGTACAATTGAAGCTATCATGAATCAATAAATAATAATAAATATTGAAATTTAAATAAATGAACAAAAATTCCTTTTAATAAATAAATTGGATATCATAATTTGATGAGGAATAATAAATATGTATAGGTAAATAAATGAACAAACATAACTTTAATATCATTAATAGATAAGGAATGATCAATATAGAATGGTAAATAAATGAGTACACATTCAATTTAATCAATAATTTGATAATGAAATGCATCCATAGATAATATCATTGTTAAAATCTCACCGACAATAACTATAATAATATAATTATCAATAATGTAAATGATTAATTATTGGAAATCATGATCATAGGCACTGGGATACCTCTAATATCAAGACATTTTATAAGACATTTTAAAACTATAGTTAGAAACCCCTTTAATGATATCTTACTAATTCAGCTTATGAGACTACCGATGTATATAATAGATAGATAATTCAAGACCCCAACCAAAAATTCATGTCCAAATAATTATTCATATATATAATAATCAATTTAATTCATGAATAATATTCCTTATCAATAAATATAAGACTTATGTAAATAACATGGATTTATTAAGATTTCAATATTTAATCAAATTATTAGAAAAGTAAACACCATATGTGTAACAACTGGGTCCCAGTGACAGCACAGACACCCCCACCTTAAACATGGATGTCGGGTCCTGGCCTGCTAGGTACCACCAATTACCCTACAGACACATGATCCCCACCCTGGGGCCCTCCCATGTCCCCAAACTGGTCATCTGACTAATGACAGTCCCCATAGGCCAACACATGTCCTTTCCAGTGTGCTTTGTCCTCAGTCACACACACCTTGGTAAAATTCCCATAAGGTCACCAACCCTGATAACTATTCTTGGCCAAACATGCTTAACAATGGAGTTCTAATTAGGTAGGCTCCCAAAAAGAAAGGTGCACCCAGTTAACATGAGTCTTATCATTTAGTCATTTAACCCTTTATCATTTGGGGGTGTTACAATCACCATCCATTTAGAGAATAATGCCCCCATTTTGGGCCCTATATCTCAACCCAGGCAGTGCACCGCACTTAAGGCTGGGTTCCTCCTCTGATACCAAATGTGAAAACTGGGTCTCAGTGACAACACATACACCTCACTTTAAGCATGACCATCAAGTCTTAGCCTGCCAGGTACCACCAGTTTTCCCATATACACATGGTCCCCACCCTAGGGCCCTCCCATATGCTCGAATGGGTCATCTGACTAATGATGGTCTCCACAGGCGAACACATGCCCTTTCTAGTGTGCTTTGTCTATACTCACACACACTCTGGGAAATATCATAGAAGGTCACCCATCCTGATCACTAATCCAGGACAAGAACGCTTAATTGTGTAGTTTTAATCAAGTAATCTCATGAAAAAAGGTTCACCTTGTTTACATGAGTCATATAATTTAGTCATTTAACCATTTATCACTCTGGGGTGTTACAGTATTTAAGAATGGTAAATGGTTTAAGAAATATTTTTATCCATGAAATAAAGAATATGTATAACCTTGAATTGAAACATCAATAATCAAGAATAAAACATTATTCATGTTAAATATATAAAGGGTTAGTATATACACCCCATGAAAGTTAATTGGTGCATATTAATAAATATGTCTCAATAAAATGTAAATTGATACAAAATCCATTACAATGAGTATAACTTTGAAGTAATAATTAATCAATGAATTGGTTATGTGAATAAAATTTAAATCCATATAGAACAAGTCTAAATACAATAAAATATAATAATATGTCATTATACATGTAATCTTAGCATATAAAAGGAAAATGAAGAAGTAATATTACCCAATGTAAACAAATTGAGTTATGAAATTCTTTACCACTTAGTAACTCTCATATAAAATACCCTTGGAATAAATAATTCAAATTGAAACTTAAAATATAATAAATTATGAAAAATTCATGATATTTTATCAAATAGGGGAAGTATATAAACCACATAAAATAAATTAGACACACACTAAAATAATATGACTCTATGAAGGGAAATTTAGATGAAGCCCCTTACCTCACAGTTTCATTCGGTTAAACATTATTTATACTCCTTTATAATGGTTTTAAGAAATTTTATAATTTACAATAAAACTATATTAATACTTATAATATCATATATTATCCTCTTATTATATTTAACCACCATTTTTTTAATAATATTTCATTATTTTTACCATTTCAGGTGTTAATTAACTTGTTTTATCATGCATGTTTTGTCAGGAATGTCCCATTTCATGTAAATAGGATATATATAAATAATATACCTAATTATATTATTGTTATAAATATATTATGTACTAATTATAAATATTTTTATAACCATTTAGGAATATTGAACATGAAAAAAGAATCGCATCGCTTCGTGGAGACGACAAGTCGTACATATGCATGAGCGACAATATCATTCCCTAAACGAGTGAAATAGTAAGGAATTGGGTGATATATTAGTTTTAAAGAATAAATATAATATCATATATATCATATATATTATTTAAGTTTATACTTATTACATTCCATTTAAATTGTAACTGAAAAATGAATCGCATCATTTTGAGAGGCGGTAGTCCGCGGTACACATGAGCGATGTTATCATATTTCAGACGGAACAGAACATAAAAATTTATATTTGATATATAAATTATATAAGTATAATAATATCATAATTATAATATACATGTGTTAAATCCATCATTATATCTAGTCATGAATTTTGGTGATGGAAAATGAATTAAATCAGTTCGCGAGGCAGTAATCTGCCATATACACGATCGACAGTCTTATTTCCCATTTGATGGAAGAGGAAATAGATATAATTCAAGACATTAACGCAATAAAATATAATTATATGTTATAAATTTTTTTATTATACTATAATTATTTAATAATAATTTTATGGGGTGGAAGAAAAAATAAAATAAAAATGCTCATTTAGGAACATTTTCTCATTTTCAGATGACCTCTTTAAGTTTACATCAAAAAACTTCCTAGGATGTTTTTATGATAAAAAAAGGATTATAGTATGAGTTTAGGTAATTATGGATTCATTTTGGGTAGATAATATATAAAACAAATGGTATTGGAAGTGTGAAGTGAGGAGGATAGGGTGACCTTTGTATGTGGGGGAGATGACACACACGGAATATTAGAAAAGAATCAATTAAAAACAAATTTTTATCATGATAAAAGCCTAAAAAATGGGTAATTATTGAAACATAGATGCTATAAGGTTTAAATATCACCATAAAATGTGTTTTTTTACATGTTGGTAGGTCATTTTAACGCATATCTTCATAGTTTAACCCATAGTAAACCAGTTTTTACCCTAACTATGGTAATTAGATTTTACTTATTTCATTACTAATAATTATTAAAAATAAAATTGATGTTATTAAATAATATAAATTATTCTGATTAAAACTTTGGAATCCATTTTTTCTAATTTCAATTCACAAAACTGATAGAATAAAATTTAAAATCACACCTATAGATGTCCTGAAAAAGCAGGTTTCCAAAGAGAAAATTCTCGTAAGTATAGAAAGTTTTTATATTTAAATTGAACATGAAATTGATCATAACGACCAATATTAGTTATATTTAAAAATAATTTATCTAATTATATTTTAATATATTTTTAAAATTTAATTTATCTTTGTAAATAATTTAAATGAAAAGGGAATTTTCAATAAAATTCAGTATTTTTCACTATTTATCAAAAAATGAAATGTTTCAGAAAAATAAAAAACATTCACTATAATATAATTTTAATATTATTATTTAAAAAAAATTATTTTATAAAATAAATTTTATTAAATTATAAAAAAATTAATTTTAAATCATCTTTTCAAAGTGTTACTAAATTGTTTTTTATAAAAAATATAGTTTTTCAGAAAAAATATAGTTTTTCAGAATAAATATAGTTTTTAGAAAGAATTTTATTTATTTTAAATGAATATTATTTTATTTAATGTTATTAGATAACAATAATTTTCATAATTATTTATTAAAATTCATACCATTTAATTTAATTTCTAGTTTATAATGGAATACTATATGTGTGTCACATACGTTATCGAATAAAAAGTTCTTCATTTAAAATTTCAGTGTGTTACAATCAAAATTATTATCTTGGTAATATTATAATTTTAGAAATTAATAATTTATGTGAAATAATATATATAAATACAAAAATAAATATTTAATATCTATTAAATATATTAGTAATGATAATAAGTTAAATATAATCATTCATTACAAAAAAAATATTTTTCAAATTTATTATTTTTTCATTTTAAAAGTCTTATTTTCCATTATTAGAGTTTTAGTAAAAAATTTATTTCTATATATTTAATTAGGAAATAAATATTTGGTAGTGGTTTAATATTATTTCCAAAAAAACAATTTACTAAACATAATAGTGATTTATTTCAATAAATAGTAAAAATAAAAATAAAAATCCATATATGGTAAAAAAGATTTATAAATTAAACTATCATCCAAATAAATATTAATAATTTATTTAATATTATCAAATAGTTTTTAATTTTATTGTACACTTTCCAACTCATTATTCCCTTACTTGTCCATTAATGGATAAATATTTTCATATTTACCCCTCTAACTCATATATAGAAGGACCCATACCAATTATAAAATATATATCTTATTATGTTTCCTCTTAAATATATTATTGTATTTTCTAATATAAATATATATACATTTTTTATATCTTCTTTTCATAATAAGGATACCTATATATTTCATTATGAAAGAAGTGATTATAAAAATAAGAAGTTTTTGCCAATGTAAGTGATAAGTTATTATCTATTATTTTCATTTATCTTATAAAATTCACTCTTATTAAATCTTATTTGAAACTTTTATAATGTATTATAAACATAATTATAATTCTTTAAAATCATATAACTTCGTATTCTTACTCATTCATTCATTATATCATGTTCATGTTTGGGTTGGTTCGACCACCTATATGAATGAGGCTATACTATATTTATCATTTTATTTATGGGTGAGTAAAAAAGAAAATATATTGGTAGTAAACATTTTTAATGAGTAACCTATGATATGTTTATGGTTCTACGATATTTTTACCAAAATTAATGTTCACTATAAAGTGAATAATTATTATTAGTAATGTTAAAAAACAAGAAAATTATGAATTTCATTATTTTAAAGAATAAAAATTCTTTTTATGAAAATAGAATTTGAATATATAAATAAATATAAAAATATTATTCCATTAACATGTTATTTTATTAGATAAATAACTATTTAAGAAATAAGGATGACCAAAATCATCATATCAAAACAAATATGAAATAATAAAATATAATTACATAAAATTACTAAAATAAACAATTAAAACCTAGTAGAAATATAAAAAAATGAATATAATTGATTGGTATAAATATTAATAATTATAAATAAGGATATAAAATATTTTATTAAAAAGTATTGTGGATTATACAATTAGGAATAACATGTTCAATAACATCATGATTAAATGTAATGGAAAATTTCTTTATCTATATTTTAGTTTGGAAACATTATCTCCATTTTACTAGTTATCTATAATTTTTTATTAATATATTTTATTTATTTCCCTCTATTTATATAATTTATTAAGGTATATTTTTAGTTATTTGGATTATTTATTTTATTATTAAGGTAATTATTTCATATTTCTTCTTTTAAATATCTCACGCATTCGTTACCCCTTTTTAATTTCTTAAATTTTCATTTTAATTATTCCATTAAATGTTATTTTATTCTATGATTATTTAAAATAAATTTTATTGTATCTAATCTCTATTTTTAATCTATTTCTTCCCAAACATTTTTAAGAAAATATTAAAATTAAATGAATATTTATTCTCAATTTATATATAATTACTTATCATTCTTAAGTATAATTTTGCATCTATGTCAATATTTTTTTATTTTATTCCTTTAATATTTATTATGTTTCACTAGTAATGTTATTTCATAGAATCGTGTAATTCGTTTTAAGGATGATTTATTATTATGTCTTGTGAAAAAATTTATGCAACATATTTTATTGACATGGGATAATTATACTATTATGGAATTATTATTGTTTTCATGTTCATGTGAAACACATGTGTTTGGTTATAACATTATGTGATGGGTGGTCCTGAAATAACATATCTATTCAATTCATTGGGAGAATTTTTATATCTTTTGATATAACTATGTTATTTATGTGCACCTTGTGTTCAGCTTAGTTCTCTATGTTATGTGTGGACATGATGTCTTTCTCTTTCCCCATAATGTTATGATTATCTTTGAATAAAAGATTTTTATATGTTTTTACTTTCTATTCATATTCATGTGTGACATTACTATGTTATGTAACATATTTATGTTATGATTCATATGATATTTTTGGTCCATAAATAATATTTAGGATTCTATGATTTCATTTTTCATACCTATATTACCATTTTATGTTTATTGCATTATATTTTTCATTATAATCCCATATATTAATTTGAGTTACTATCATATTTGTTACCCCATTAATAAAAATATTATCTCACCATTTAATAATATTTCCCTTTTCCATAGGTGATAATGAAGAATATTATGTATGATATATTTAAATTGTAATCAATCCTTAAGAATATTCTGGAAGAAGTTTCTATTATATGATTTAATAATATGGATATGTGTCTGATAATTAAATACATGAGACCTTTTGGTTTTAGGTGTGATATATATTTATGAGTTATAATTAATAATAAATTAGAAATATTATATAATATAGTTATATTAAGGTTGATTCCTCTCATGGGCCCATGTGATTGTAGAATTTTGCAGTAGTCATTACCTTTTTACTACCTAAAAAATCAATAAAAACATCAAATTATTTTATAGTGTGCATTATAAAAAAATAAATAATTGTTTTCAATTTTTTCATATACGTCTTGAAGATGACATTTTTAATTTCAATATTGGTCACCTATAAAATATTTTATAATTTTAACTATTTGGACACTGACTTTTATGATGGATTAATGTAGAAAAATTTTAATAGTGTCTTTGCATATGTTTTACTTTGTTGAATGGAATTATGTATTCTTTAAATTTATTTAGATCTCATTAGATAATGATATTTTAAAAATAAACTTGTGGATATAGACATCTCTATATGAAATATTAAAAAAATTAAAAATTTAAAATAAACATCGATCTCCTCATTGGTGAAAAGACCATAATTATTATACTAATAAAATTATTTATAATGATATTCAATGATGAACCTTTAACAGGTTTGATGTATTATAAACATACTATATGTTTTATGATATGAAAAATAGAAATTATAAATATCTAAGTATAATAAAATTGTTTCAAATGATAGAGAAATAGAATTATTATCATGATCCTCATATCTATTATAAGTCAGTAGTATGGAATGTAGCATTGTTCCTACTAGTTGTGAGTTATTTAGTTTTCATATAAGCACCATAATGGAAAAAATGACTTAAGAATTATACAACATGACATATCATTATATTGAATATATTGATTAACTTATATAGAAAATCTGGTGATATTTATCTCCCTCAACACCAATGCTAGTTTATTGAATTATTAACCAGTTGGGTGAACAATATATTGGATCATTTTTTTATTATAGAGGTAAAAAATTTGAAAATATAATGATTTATTATCCTAGATGTTAGTGTTTTGAGATTTTGTTTTTGAATCATTAAACAAAATAATGAAAAAATTAATAATGGATATCTAATGGTTTCATATTATTTTTACAAAAAACTACATTTTACCACTATATTGACTTCTTTGTAGAAATAATGTAACACTAAGATGAGAGTTTAGTTTCTATGAGTAAGTACTAATCAATAATGTGGTGTTGTTCCACTCTATTTTTTATTACATGAACATATAAATATATATATTATTGATCAATGATTTTTGACACCACATCATCATTGAAAACTTAATTGAGTAATGGTAATCCATACATGGATTTATGTACCCACTAAATAATTATTATATTATATTGGATGAGATGTTTCAAATCAGATAACCAAATAGAAATTTCATTAATATCTTATTGAAAATATATATTCCCACATATCCATATATATGGTTATTTTTTATCAATATTTTTTGTGGGAAAATTTATGACTCTTTTTATTTGGGGATTTATATTATCTATGTTCTCAACCATGGATTATTTGTACAAAAAATACCTATGGATGTCGATTTTAAACATCAAATAATATATAATAATATGTAATATTATTTTAGAGCATGAATTTGAGATAGTTTCCTAGATATTATCTAACCTAGATTTCCTATTGGTGGTAATATTATTTAAATTTAAGACTATTTATTACAACTTCATATGAATTGATTATTATTCACACATGAGGTCTTTTTATTATTTCTCATCACATTGGATATTGGTTAAGGTTATTATTCTCATCTAATCATGGGAAAATTTATGGTGATGTGAATGAGAATATGAAAAAGTGTTTCATTTTCTAAGACATCATGGAGGCTATATGGTAGGTGGTGAAAGTTCATGGAAGTGGTCCTGTGGTGAGAGTTAGAGGAATAATTATATATGTTTTCCCATTTTTTATTGACATGTTGCATCAATCATTTGTATTTAACTATCACATAAATTTTCCCTGAAATTTTATTGTACTAATCATGTGTTATTTATTTTTTAATAATGATAGATGATATGACAGTTATATATGAAATAATTCATTTATAATATTTGAAATTTTTTTACTATATATATATATTTTGATTTATAGTGATTTTTTTGTACCAAATTCATAGAAAAATTTATTTTCTATTTTTTCCATTTTAACACTAATCAATAAAGCAGGGAACATTTGTGGTAAATATAATGAGGCACAAATGATATTTTCATGGGCCTATAAAGGGATTGATGTAGTCAATTCAAATCATTGTGGTATCACAATGGATATTTTTAGGGTTAAATTTTAGAGTAGTCACACAAGAGGTTATAGTTTTGGAAACTTGGGAAATAAATATTTGTATTTTTATTTCATCCTATTAGTATAGGAAACCAACTATAAGGTTATAGAACAATACTTTTCTATAAATGGACTCTGATAATTTTTTATTAACTGAAGTAGTTATAGATTTATTTTCATGATACAACTTGGTTGTTACATTGGTTTTATAGCTTCTATATCATTATTTGTTCACATACGTTTCTATGATTATTAAGTTGTTATAGGATAATGTTTTAGTTAATTATAATAATATATTACAATAATATATCTTCATTATATTATAAAAATATATCTATTTATAAATTCCTTTTTTAATGTGATACATCATAATTTAGGTTTTTATTATAAAATTAAGGTATATAAATGGATGGGCCTATATGAAATGCCACATCCACCATGGTCGACCCTGACGATGATGATCTCCTTATTTTGGGGCTATAGTATAATTTAAGGCACTATTTTAAAATAATAAAGAAATACTCGAGTCTAGAGAGTATATATTTATGGTAGGGACCCATTTCAGGTATTTATTTCATAAGTTTGAGTTATATTGATGTTTAAGAGTTCAAGGGGTGAAATTAGGGTGATTTAAGGGCTTTTTGAGACATGAACTATTAGATAGATGATTATGGAGAAATTTATTATCCTCCGGTGTCAATGAAAGGTTGAATGGTGGAGGATGAATAAAATATATGATTAAATGTATGGTCACTAGGAATATGTATATCGACCCTTAATTTTTAGAAAATATTCTAGTGAGTAATGCATGGTTGGTAACATGTTTACTAGGAACTTAAAATAAAACTATACACTCAAATCAATATGGCCTAAAAAATATCTATTTTACTCCAATTTTTGTGATTCTTCGCCAATATTTTCCCTTAAATTATTTGATAATGACCTAAGGTTATACTATAGGGATTTTAAATGATTCATTCCTTAGAATCTATTCACCTTTTATATTTAATTTTTTAGGTATGGGTTCAGTGCTACATTATCCCTTGTCCTTTGAATTTTATTTTTCTTAATATATCTTGCATTTTTTATAAAGGGTTTCTTTACGGCATGGTAAAACCCTTTTTATTATCCCATATTTTATTTCTATTGGATAAAACTATTCTACATTAAAATTTCACATTTATTTGGGTGGTATATTGATGGATGTTGAATGATATGTAAAATTTTCATTTGTTTTGGAAGGTTTTGGTAGATTTTTTAGATATCTAATTTGAATAATTTGGGGGTTTAGACTAGGATTGTGACTTAAGAGTTTTATAATGACTATAATTAAAAAAACAAATTCTGGAAACCATATGAGATATGTTAATTTATATTCCCTCTATTATATTATAAAGTGGATTAACTTATATAAATTTTTTCAGTTTAAATATCATAAATTCTATCAAAATAATTTATAAAATATGTTCTCATATGTTGTGAAATTTTTTATTGGCATATAGATTTTATAGAAAGAGAATTGGGGTTTTTTCATTATGTTGGGGTTTTATAGAAAATATTATTTTATAAAAATTAGGGAATTAATGTATTTTATTATTGTTGGTATATGTAATATGAATGGTTTTTGTTTCATATTTTGATGTAATAACTTTTATTATTTTTGGATAATTGGTTATGCTTTTTATTTATTTGGGAAATTGCACTTAAGTGAAAGTTACTTATTGAGTTTGATGAGGTTTGGTTATAAAATTATTCTTGAGTGTGGGGGATACATAAAATTAGATAATGTTTTTTTACAAATTTTTGTTTGAATGTGTGGGAATCATTAGGTTTGAGGAGGTTTATTTGGGGAATTACACTTTTTAATAAAGGACTGTTCAGGTAATAAAAATTCTGTTTGGAAACTCCACATGATTTTTAGGGTCTAAATGTTGGTTTGGAAATTAAAATTGAGTATGGGAGTTATCGATAAGACAATTGTAGTCGTGGAATGAGTATTGAGTTACCTTATGACTATCATAGAAATATGTACATGAGTTTTTTAGCATGAAATTATTAGTTTATAGAATGTTTAGTTTTTTATCTTATGAAATATTTATTATGTTTATTGTGAATAATATATGTTCTTTTGATTATATCATTTGTTATTTGTTGGTTTTATTATCAAAAAATTCATTTTAGATACTTGTTTTTATTTATACGAGATTTCATGGAAACCATCTTGAAATCCTACTGAGTTATAACACTCATCCTTTTAATGTGGGTCTTTATATTTTCTTGAGTAATTTGTTTGGGGGGGGGGGTATTTCTTCATTGAATTGGAAAAAGTAATGAATTTTGGATAGTGGAGACTTGTAGTGGTTGTGTAAGTGGTGGTTGGTTAGTTATTCATATGATGATTTAATTATAATGTATAGTATTTTATATTTTCATTATATTTATATAATATTTATTATATATATTGGTTATTTTTATATGTATCAATTTTATAGGAATATGGTTGTGGAGATTATCAGGTTGATTCAGTTTTCATCAGGGTTAAAGATTAATTGTTTCATTCTATTATCAAGACTCAGTAGGTAGGAAATGGCATTAAGGGCCCAATAACATTTTAATTCAACTCAAGGATGGTGTTTCATTACTAGATTGGGTAAGGATATTATTATTATTATTTATTTGGTTCTATTAGTTTCTAAATTTTTTGAGTATTCCTCAATGAGGTATCTTTTAGGTACCGGGACTACGTAGCGGAAGCCAGTGGGCCGGGATTTTAAATTTTTTTCTTCACCGGAGTGACATATCCCTGTCAACTCCGGTGATCTTGTCCTAGATTGGTCTAAGGATCTCGCAAGGTTTATAAAGAGCATGAAAAATTAAACTAAATGTTTACCTTCTTCAGAGTTTACGTGTGCAAGTCTGCCGCAGGATGCCGGTGATCTCTGGTCGAAGACTCCGACGTCGAAGCCCTCTAGATCATCCACAAACGCCTCACGAATCTGCTCGCACGCCGTTTGTCAAGATCCAGGTGCTAGCATAGATCTTCAATGCACACTTCATTACAACGATGATCACCGCAAAGGAGGAAGCTTTGATCTGGGATGGATGACCTTGAAGATCCTTCTTTGCTTGAGAGACTCTCTCTCTAAATTCTAGGAGGAGAGAGATTCTCTCAATCTTGACACATGAATAGTAATAGTGGGATAACATCTCTCTCACTTATATAGGGAGTGTTAAAACACACGGTATAGGTACTCAGCCCCCATGTAATATACTTCCACTATATAAGCAATATAAATAATTATTTATGAAAAATAAAATTATGCCATAAATAATATTTACAATTTATCACTTACTTGTAATATATAAATATATTACGTGATAAATTTGAGTCTTTAACTCAACTCATTTCTCCTGCTAATATTAAACGAACCTAGGATATTTAAATCCAGTCGAATAATATTAATGAGTGTATTTACTATATAACTTTTAAATACATGTTATAAATAAATTCAACGAATTATTGTAAACTCAAATAATTAATGAATTTATTTATTCTTTGGTGATCCATAGAATTTGGATAGTGCTCAGACCCTTTGGCGGGGCCCGCCAAGTTCTAAATTCCTATTCACAGAATAGGGCAGATTCTCAAGGCGCTATTGTGTGTGAACCTCTAGGCCCTTATCTCAATAGTAGTGAATAATATCCCCGACCTATTGTGAGGTCTAGAAACCCATAGAGGCCCCTATAGAGATAAGGAAAAGTCAAAGAAATGACTGCCTTTCTATGAACACAGTCCGTGTAATCTAATCTCTTCGTCATCGATATCTCAATAAAGCAGAATGCATACTAGTGTCATCATTCTTTATTTGCTTTATTTTGTTTGTTGATTTGTCTGGACGGTCTTAACTTCGACTACCATGGCCATAGATTTATTGAAGGTGCAACCATCCTAATCAACCAGGCCCGAGATATCACTTCCTAAACTCGGAAGAGACAAATCCTTTCTCGATCATTCAATCAATGCCATTCCATTAATGACGTACCCGATACAAACTACCTCACCACTACTTTATCGCCATGTTTTTCGCCTTATATCAAATGTACGTAATTAAATGACATTCATTGATAATAATCTCAAGTCAGGAGACCATTACACATGTCTGTAGATAGGAACGACCAATGACACCAGAAACATGTGGTGTTCCTATTAAGCGAGTATGTCCTCCTGATCTCAATACTGTAGATCACCTAGTGTGAACTTCATGAGAGGAAGTATTAATTCTTATGAGCCCCCAACACCTGATAGTCAGACTTCTACTGTGTCCAGTCAGTAAGATGTATCTAGACTATAGAACATATATTTAAGATCAATGTCATTGTATCTCGAGGTTCTCATTATAGTCTGGGATCTTCTATAACCTCTTGACATGACAATTAACCTTTGGACATTACCATTATTATAGTGGATGCAGAAAAAGTCTTCACTATAATGGTAAGATATCATCATGCATATCTAACTGTACACATGATACGATAATCAAAATTACTACATAGTTGGGTCTAGGGAACCCACTATTTCAACACTCCCACTTGCACTAGAGACAACTTGCTAACTAAAATTTTTAGCTACTCACATGATAAATATCATGCTTTTTCTGAGTAATGGCTTTAGCTGCTGGGCCTGCCACATTTTCGCTGCATGGCATATCTGCTATATGCAATCTCATCTACTTGAGCAAAACTTCTCAAGATAAGGTATCCCCGAGTAGATTACTTTTTTCCATTGTCATAACTTGACAACTTGGCTAGTAATAAGATCATAATTCTCATTATGATAATACTTTTCTCACTAGGTGATAATCCAAGAATTGGAACAAATTTTTTCAATTTACAACTGCTTCTAAGTTTCCTTAGAAGCTACAACATACTCGGTATTTCTAGGTATAGCTACCAAAATATTTTATGAGCTTGACTCGCTCATCTCCTTTACCTAACTGTGATACTAGATCAAATTGATCTAAGGATTACTAGTTTGTGTCCCACCAAAACTAGTATACCTTCCTCTCCATATTCTAAGTACATATTATTTGTACTTTCCGAAGTACAAGATGATAGTTATGACTGCATCACTTGCAGTTCTCCTGGAAATAATTGATATCTGCCTCTAGTAAATTATATCCTGGCAGTATCGATTATTGTACATAATATGGGATATGTGATTGATCCATCACTAAATAATATGTTATCAATTCACAACTTTAATATCTATACATGCTCCGAACATGTTAACCTAGAGAGATTAAGCCATGTGACATAGGCTAAAATTTTGAACTTGAATTGTTCTAACTTGTATTTTTCAATACATTGTCACTATATGTACGATTGAATAGGACCAAGAAACATTTGGATTTACCTGAGTAGATCATGTTCCCTAGAACTTAGGTTGCTACTTGAAGTCAATCATTGGAGAATTTCTTTTAACCTGATCTCAACTAACTGTAAGATCAAAATCTATTTTCCATATGTTGCTGAACATATATCATTTGGAAAACATTGGTGCTCCCACTAACCTTTGGTAGACACAAGGAAAAGATTCATATATAATGAATGATCTAAGATCTTGTTGCTTACTTTAATCCATAATTGTACTTCAGTAACTTTCAACCCTTATTGGCATCATTTGATGTCATCATCTCTTTCTGGTTGTGTTGTATAAACACCTTCCATGAAAAATGATCTTGACATCCAATGAACAATAAAAGGATATTAGAAGTTTAGCTATGACAAGTAAAATTCTAATATATTTTGGAGTACCAACTTGGTATAACCAATCAGGCCTTATTGGTACTATACTTGTACCATCCATGTATCATTTAATTTGAATACCCACTACAGCATTCAATTTATGAGCCCCTTTACAATTTGATACATGGAATCCATTATTGAATTGATATTCTCAATATTATCTTGTTTCCATATACTGATTACTTGTAGGATTTATTATTCTTAATGAATAATATATCACCGACCGCGGTGATTATAAAACCATCACCATGGTTTCATACTTCCTATGCAGTATGTGTCTCTAGAACATTCCTATTCCTTATGTACTTGTGGAACTTGTTCCCTATTCCAACCATTTGTGCATCTTGAGAATTGACTTGGTCCAAGTCAATTCATCTCCCACTATCTCTAATAGAGATGTGCACCTTTGTATATAAATGTAGTCTAATACTTGACATCATCTTTTCTATCTTAGGGATTTAGGTAATATCTTAACCAACTGTTAGAATAATTACCTCAAATGCACAATGTGTTTAACTTGATGCATGTTTGTTTTAATCCTAACAAACACTTTCCATCTAAACACTTCCTATGAAATAATGGATTTTCCATCATACTATGAATCGTATGATATCCATTTGTCATTTTATTTGGCATATTGGTTATGGGTTTAAGCCGTTATTTGCAAATCACATCATGAAATATAATGGAAGTTTCTACAGGTTGTAACATTGATACTATAAGGACACAGCCTTAAAACATTACTCAATCTTTAATTAAATTGAATAATTCACATTGAGGATCTTTTCAGGTTTATAGTTTTAGATAATTAGGACATAACTATTACATATCAAAGATTACAAAGTATACACTTCTACTAAGTTTCCATAAAATAAAAAAACTCTTAAAAAGAAACATGTCTAGTTCCATGTTTTAGATAACATGTCTTTCCTTGATCCCATCCTTGACCCTATTCATCTCTAAGTCCTGTGGAAAACATTTCAAAAACATGGGATGAGCATAAAAATCCCAGTAAAGGATACACAAAGAAGGTAAACTGTTAGTTTTTCAAAACAACAAGTAAACCAAGAATACTTTATAAAAGTAACACTTTTTGCCTTCATGAAGTAGTAAAAAACTCTTTACTGAATAAAATATCATTACTTACCCTTTTGTAACCAAAATATTACCATAAAACCCATATAAAGAACACATAACATATAAAGGTAACTTGGGACATAAACATACTTAAATTGAATAACCATACGGTCGACTTCCACACATATCACTTAATGGAATAGCCATACGACTGACTTCCATACCCAATGCATTGGAGGTTATAACGTAACCACTCGTCTTGGTATTCACGGCACCGCCCGTCATATGTTTTATCACGTAACCACCCGTCAAATGTCCAAGTACCATTATAAAATCATAACACATAAAACAATTATAAAGTAAAGAAAACATTTCCACATTTCAAGCACAATATATCACTTAAATATATTGACATAAAAAATCCATTATCAAAACCATTTTCAATACCAAAAAAGAGTATATGGTATTTATTTACTTTTAAAAATATAACGGCTTGTTGAGGAATCCAAAGATCAAATAATATTCGCGGTGGTGGAAAGGTCATTGTCACCACGTATGTTAAAAAGAAACTTACTTTTGGTCATTTAGTAAAACGCTTCATATAGAAAAGATTCCTTTCAAATAAAAGTATAAGTCAAAGGGGTTTATACACCATATAAAATAAAGTTGTGTATAAAAAAAAATATGCCTCAATGAAAGGAGATTGAGACAAAGTCCCTTACAAAGTCGGTATCCTTTGATTAAGGATAAATCAATTACATGATTATGTGTGAAAAATATGAATACACAAAATATAAGTGGATATTAAGTGTAAAACAATCAGAGTTCATTCACACATAATCTTGGAAAAAAACCAATGACATAGATATTTAACTCAATGAAATGATATTGAGTTATGATTTCCCATACAAGTTCGTCTAAATGACGTAAGAATTTATCAATGAGATGATTATGTGTAGAAATAGTATATCCACACAAAGGTTTGTGGAAATTACAACATAGAGATTCCACACATAATCTTGGCATAATAAAATCAAGAATTAGAGGTTTAACCCAAAGAATTGAAATTGAGTTCAGAAGTCCTTCGCAAAAATTCGACAGCCTAACGACATCACTTCAAAATTCAGAAAATTAGTCGATGAGAGAGAGAATGGTATCTCATCACATGGACATAAAATTTACATCAATAAGGATATATAAGAACATATACCAACATAATAATATGTAAATTAAAAGAAATAACAAAAGAAGTCTTTTAAAAAGAGGAGGGTGAAAGGTCCCCTTACCGATTTGGGTAACTTTCAAAACGTACACCCCATTAAAGAAGGGTCATACAATGAATATGTAAATACCCATAAATGAAATTATATTACACAAAGAGTATAATAATGGTCAGTACATACACCACTCAAAGTAAATGGTGTCAAATGTAGCATAAATCTCACGAGAATAAAAGTGAGGTGAAAATCCCTTATGAAAACTCGGCAGCCTAACGACGCCACATAAAACTTCCAAAAATAGATTTATGAGATAATATAGGGTCTCTCGTCATATTAAAATAAAATTTACATAAAGAGGAATATAAAATAACATCCCCCAACATAACAAAGAGGAGCTTAAAATAAGTGACATAAAGGAGAGTACTTAAAAAGAAAGAGAGAGGTTGGATCTCTTACGAAAATTCGGCAGCCTAACGGCGCCACTCAAAACTTTCAAAATGGATTGATGAGAGAAAATAGGGTCTCTCATCATATGAACATAAAAATCACAGTAAGAGTAATATAAAAGAACATCCAAATCATAAGAAAGATGATCTTAAAAGGAATGACATAAAAGAGTGTACTTAAAAAGAAAGAGAGGGGTAGGATCCCTTACCTCAAGTCTGACTTGTCCTATTCATTTCTTTATATTCCTGAATAATAAACATTGGTAAATTTATAATTGTCTAAATAACTCATTTAAAGATTATTATTCAGTTCCTATCACATATTATAATGTTATAATAATTTTTTAATAATGTTAGTTCTTATCAGACGTTTTTGCCGATGTTTGGTACATGAGTCAAAAATAAACTTGTTTGAAAATTATTGCCCATGTAGTTATAAGTAAATCATTTCCAGAATAGTATTAATGATTAAAATATCATATATATCGAGTAAATATTTATTTTATACTATTAAATAACATTTGGAGATAAAAAATTAGATGCACCGTTCATGGAAATGGTAGGTCGTACGTACGCATGAACGCTACTTTCATTTATTTGTCATATTAATGGAATTAAAAAAATGAGAGAGATATATTTTATAATTCCAGAATGATATCCATCATTTAGATGTAATATATTACATATATATCCATTATATATATGTACTTATAATAGTACATAACATTTGGAGATAAGAAATGAAATGTACCGTTCATGGAGACGGTAAGTCGTACGTACGCGTGAACGCTAATTTCATTTCTTTTTTTTTTGTATTCAATGGAATGAAATAATAATGATATAAAGGTATATTATAATTAAATTAGGATATAATATGTAATACTATTAATTCCATCCTTTATACGTCCCACATATGGCATTAACGAATCAAATCACTTTGAGGGGGCAGTAGTCCGCACTTCCTAAAATGAAGATATCGCGTTTACCCATAATGGAAACCATAAAGGTATGCCATAAATGAAAAATACATAAGCTTAAGAAAAAAATAAACATATTATATATCATATATAAATATAGTGACATCTTAATGGCCACCTTTGAAGGTGATAAAAGAATATTGAACAATCATCATTTCGTGAGGCAGTAATTCTCCATCCACAGAAACAATATGTTCTTTAACCATTAGACGGAGGTGTGTGAAAGTGTAGCTCGAATAATTCTAATAACAATATCCTAGTATATTTAATATACTGGTGTTGTTACAAAAAAAAGTAATAAAAAGAGTTTAGGGGGTTGGAGAAGCAAAATAAATCAAAAGAACACAAGTGAAGACATTACCTTAAAATCGGGTTACTCCTCTTGGTTTGAACCAAAAGGGTTTCTTGAAGAGAATTCTGCAAACGTAGAGGCTTCAATGATGAAAATAGGGATGTGGAGAGATGAAATGGGCAGGTTTTGGCCGAGCCAAAGGCTTGAGAGGTGTGGGTAAGGTGGTAGAGGTGGGGGCCTTTTATAAGAGGAGAGGAGGGGCACTCTTGGAAAGTTATAAACTTTTACTTTATTATAAAATGCTTTTCAGATTTTAAAGGTCCCAAAATTATATATTTGGATTATAAGGTGATAGGAGTTCTAAATAAACCCATCCAATAGGTTTTTGGCAAGTGTAGGTCTTAGATTTTACATTATCTTTTCATTTTATTTAAATCGTTAAATAATGAGGTAATCAATGCATCATCATGGTGTCATAAATAATTTAATTTATTTAGTGTATAAAAATTATAAATAAAAATATCATGATGTAGGAAATATTTTTAGCTTTATAATGAATATTTATAGTAAAAAAATGACTTGTATAACCCCATGTAATTTTTTTTTAGTAAAACAATACATGTTTGTGACATTTTAATTTTAACTTTAAATAAAAAGTTATTAATGTCATTTTCCAACCAAAGTTGCTCCATGGGGTCCCCAAGTTGACCCATGGATTTTCATGGTCGTACATGACTCATCCAATAAGGGTAGGACATGTGTCAAGGTCATTTCATATTCATCAAAAATTGAAGTTTTTCAGAAAATTACCAAAAATTCACCCTAAGCTATATTTGATATTCCAAATTCAAAAATGATGTCCATTTCAAAAAATTCAAAACATATAAGTTGCATTAATTAATTTAATAATCAATTCCCGCTGTCAAAACAAATAGTGTGTTTTTAAGAAACAATATCTATTAAAATATTGACACTAGTTTAAGTCCAATTTCAAAGTGAAATTAATTCCAATGACCACTATTGGATTAAATGGTAAAAATATATTATAATTGGAATTTAAAACCAATTCAAAAGATAATATAATCATATAAATAAATTAGATTAAAAAGTGGTTTTGAATTAAAATACATAATTTTCACTATTCATTAAAAAATGAACTTTATCTGAAAAATAAAAAAAAATTATACAAAGTAAATTTGGATGTCCCGATTCTAAAAATAATTTTATTTTTTCAAACATAACATATAAAATTATCAAAAAATTTGGATTTAAAAGGGGTTCGCCATCAAAAGGCGGTTAATCAACATTTTAAAGAATATTAGAATATTTATGCTTAAAATTGGATTCATTCACATTTTAACATTTATATTAAAAATTAAAAATATTTTACAAACATATATAATCATTTTGTAGTTAGTTCTGTTCATTCCCACTGTTACAATGGCTAGGTGTTAACTACCATTTAAAATAATATTATTTTATTATTAGAGTGCAACGTAAGATATCAAAGAAACTTGTTGTTGCGTATTGGGTATGTCATTGAGCATAGCATCCCCTTTAAAGTAATATTAATATTTTATTCAAAAATATGGATAAATATGAAAATGTCATATTCTTTATTTACCTGGGGTGTTACAGATACAACTTACATCATAACTTTGATGTATAAAAATGTGCATTTAGGAATTTCTCCACACTACATTTTTTTGATCAATGTTAATATGTAAGACTCATCATCGATCCTCCTTATAAAAATAAATACAGTGATGTAGATAAGGTAACATGCGTTTAGGAATTACTCCACGCTACATTATCATGATCGATGATTTCTTGGTCAAGATATTCTTCGGCCTGCCGATCCAAAGAAACTCATATCTCTTGACCAAACTTATACTTCATTATTCCTTAATTAGGTAAAGGAAAATTATGAAGTATATTTACCTCTTGATTTCTTTGGAACAGTTCACACTCTCGTGTTGAACTAATCTCTAAAGCTTTGTGGCATACCTTTATTTCTAAAGGTTTCTTTGTCTAAACTAAGGAAGTCAATAATACTAAAGCTGTTTAGCTGTGACGAGCCTAAATACCATACCGGGTATGTTGTTGACATCCACTTTTAGTTTTACTTCAAAAATAATCACATTGCCAAAACTGGGTAGGTCTTACATTTTATATTCAACATGTATTTCCATTGATTCAAGTAGCAGTGAATTATATGTTGAGTATGTTACCAGAAACAACATTCATTCCAAAACATGGAATAATGTCTCATCATTTCCAAATGGGAACATGAGATAAATGTTTTTGGTTATACTCTATAACTTGTTCAATTTGAATCAATCACTTGGCAATTAAAAGTTATGTGTTTCTCTCCGCTGACTTAAGAATCACCCTTTCTCAGCTGCTTGGAGAAGACACTTTACTTCTAGAAATGTTTCTCTACTTGCTTTGTTAATGTATTTAAATACACATATGTTATTGACATATTATATTCAATACTCAAGAAGTATATTAGAAACATTAACATATTTGATGAATATAAATTGAATGATAAGCGAGTACTGGCTTCTTGTATTTCAGTTTTTTTTAAACTTCCATGAATTTATTTCATTATGTGATGCAAATATCCTCCTGTTAAATAACCAACTAGTTTTCATTGAAGGACATGACAAAGGTGTCTTTAGTGTAACTTTCCATAAGCCTTTTCTCCTTGTCTTTCAATGTATTTTCTATAAGAATAAATGATGGTGTTATCTCCAATATTCTTATTACTTGACGAATGTTACCTTAACGGTAATGAAGCGCTTAATCTATACGGTTAGTTTTTATCCTTAAACGAAACTAGAGTAAAAAGGTTTAAGAAATGGGATGGTAAGAAATATTGTGAACTATCTTTCACTTTACACAAACCGAGTGTGACCATCACATCCAAATCTTGCTTCACCTTCTCCTCAAAAGGATCTTGGAGATGAGACTACATGTGATCATCCTCCAAGTCTTGATGTAGAGACTGCAACTAACATCAGAATTTGATGATAGCATTATGAAAAAACCATTATATGCTTTATTCATGAGTCTCCTGTAAGAGTTTTACACCCTCGCTTCTTAAGGTGGCTTAATAGGTCGGGACATAAGCACCTTGAATTTCCATTATGGTAGTAATGTGCACAAGACCCTATAATACTCTTGGAATTACGTGCTTGTTTGGACATTAACTTTTTCCAATGTTCATCGTAGTTTTATTGTGGTATTCATTTCCATTATCTACAAATATACTTTAGCAAATTGTAATTTTATGTGATTACCTAATCTGACATTACTGATTAATAAACTATTATATCATTTAATGTATCCCACTATTTTAATGAACCTTAATATCCCTCACTATTAGATTAAGAATACTCTATCGCTTGAGCATTATAGTGGCAAGGATCCTCAAAACCTCCCTTGCAATCTACAAGCTAGGTCTATAACACTACATGGAGGGTTTCAAGGTAGGCGTTATGCTGGCCAACCACTTGTTCTTGTGGTCCCTTGTGTAGTTGAGTAAAGCCCCGGATTTTGGAATCTAAACTTGATTCCCTCAACCTTTTGCCTCTAAAGTGATAGCAAGTTAGCTAAGTCTAATCCTTGATTACTCACTTTAGTCAAGTCGACCCATTTATCTCATGGAAACACCCCGGTAGTAAGAGGCACTCTCAACTAAGGCTGATGAGTACCCAAAAAGCTGGTTTTGTTTAGATGTGAGAAATGGAAGGCATTTGGTCTTAATATATCTTTGAGGGATTTTTAATATTAATTGACGAATATAATCATTTTCTATTTATTATGTTCAAACTGGGTTGTCGCGCTCACAACTGAACATTCAATAGAATATTATTCGTCGAAACTTTATGCATTTTATCTTGTCTACTATCCTATGTGATCATGAAATAATCATGCAGACGCATAAAATAATAAGTTATGTATAATGTAAATCATGCATTCCAACTATTCTTGATCATTATATTATGATCGATCGATAACTGATCAATAATCACATAGGGGCATCCATACCTAAGTAAATACAGGACTCGTGTCGCTGCTGGCCCCAGTGCAAAGTGCCCAACTCCTGTCTGGACTACCGCCTCAACAGGGTGGGGTCTGCCTCTCAGATCATCACCGTATAAATAAAAATATACTCGCACACAGGAGAGGGGGTCTGGGGTACAAAATACAACTAGTGCAACGGACGCGCATGCCCTTATACATATTTGAATTAAAAGACGATTCACAGACCGTCATTTATCTAATTAAATATTAAAATCATCGGACGCATTGAATAAATAATTAAATAAATAAATAAATGTCAGACATACATAGGTCGGTCAATATCTCAAGACCAGTCTGGGTAAAAGTGCAATAAAATTAAATTTTAATAAATTTAAATTATGTGACGGTGTTCTAATAAATTAAATGAATTTGATTAAATTAAAATAATTTATTTTTATCAGTTCCATTTGTTTAATTTAATTTTCTTCCAAAAATTAAATTAAACCATTAATTTAATTCTAAACATAAATTAAATTTATACTTCAGATTAAATAATTTAAACACTTAAATTAATTCCAATTAATTTAATTTAAAAAACTAAATTAATTAAAATTAATTTAATGCAGGGTTACCTCTAACCGGAGAGGAGTCCTGTGGAACTGCGTACCGCCACGGGATGTCATCCTGGAACCACGACGTGACCCCGATGTGACCGCAGCGTGACCGCTGCGTGACCGTGGCATGACCGCCACGTCCAATGATTCCTTCGACGGCTGCATCTTCTAGTGTGGTCCGAGGGGAGCGAGAGGAGGCCGGGAAAGAAAACTGGCCAGCCACATGGCCGGTAGCCCACTACTCTGGTGAGCCGGCGATGTGGCTGTCCGGTCTGGGGTTCCAGTGAGGGTTTGGGGTGGCTGGACGGAGCCGGTTCGGAGGTGGTGGTGAGGGTCTGGGGCGGCTGGACGGAGCCGGTTCGGAGGAGGACGGCGTGGGCTCGGCAGCCGGCTGGAGGAGGGCTTGGCGCGGGCTCGGGCGGCCTCACGGAGTGGGTCCGGTTGGGAAGTGGGGTCTGACGTGAGGCGGGAGCTGGCGTGAGGTGGGAGGCCATCCAGCCGGAGGGGGTCCGGCATGGGCCGCATCTGGCAAGGAAGAGGAGCAGGTGCGGGGTCGGGGTGGCCGAAGGGAGCCGGTCCGGATGAGGCCGACGCGGCTGGCGGCGGCCGGCCGGATGTGATCCAGCGGGAGGGGAGGCCCTAGGGTTTGCCTCCCCTTTGAGCGCCGCGTGAGAGGAGACCCAATTTGGGGTCTCCTTTAATTTTTTTTATTTTTCCTTTAAACAAAAAATTCCAGCCCCCTTTTTTTTAATTAATAAAGGGAGAAGACCCCATTTTGGCGTATCTTCTTCCCATTTTTTTAAAGCAAGAAGACCCCATTTGGGGTCTTGGTCTTGGTCCCCTCATTTATATATTTTATTATTATTAAAATATAATAAAATATTTATTATAAATATATAATAAAATATTTATTATAAAAATTTTATAATAAAATATATTTTTTATGTTAATTCTAAATTTGAGATAAACATCAAATGACCAAAAACTTGCGATATCGATCCGTTTAAGAAATTAAAATGATCATTACTTGATCATTAGGAAATGAAACGACGTGTGGTCGAATCTGAATGAAACATTTTAACACACCACAATTAAATTTAATTCATTTTAATATTTTTGACTTAGAAAAACCTTGAGACTCCCTCTGATACCACTGTTAGGTACCGGGAATGCGCAGCAGAAGCTGGTGGGCTAGGATTTTAAAATTTTTGCTTCACCGAAGTGACATATCCCTGTCAACTCCAGTGATCTTGTCTCGTCTTTTTCCGAGGATCTCGCAAGGTTTATAAAGAGCATGAAAAATTAAACTGAACATTTACCTTGTTTAGAATTGACGTGTGCAAGTCTGCCGCAGGATGCTGGTGATCGTTGCTTGAATACTCCGATGTCGAAGCCCTCTAGGTCGTCCACACACGCCTCACGAATCTGCTCGCGTGCCATTCATCAAGATCTGGGTGCTAGTGCGGATCTTCGACGCACACTTCAGCGCAACGATGATAACCACAAATGAGGAAGCTTCGATCCAGGATGGATGACCTTGGAGATCATTCTTTTCTTGAGAGACTCTCTCTCTAAATTCCAGGATGAGAGAGATTCTCTCAATCTTGACACATGAAAAGTCATAGTGTGAGAGCATCTCTCTCACTTATATAGGGAGTGTTGAAACACGCGGTATAGGTACCCAGCCCCCGTGTAATAGACGTCCTCTATATAAGTGATATAAATGATTATTTATGACACATAAAATTATACCATGAATAATATTTACAATTTATCACTTACTTGTACTATATAAATATATTACCTGATAAATTTGAGTCTTTAACTCAACTCATTCCTCCTGTTAATATTAAAAGAACCTAGGATATTTATATCCAGTTGAATAATATTAATGTGTGTATTTACTATATAACTTGTAAATACATGTTATAAATAAATTCAACAAATTATTCTAAAATTAAATAATTAATGAATTTATTTATTCTTTGGTGATCCATAGAACTTGGATAGTGCTCAAACCCTTTGGTGGGGCCCACCAAGTTCTAAATTCCTATTCACAGAATAGGGTAGATTCTCAAGGTGCTATTGTGTGTGACCTTCTAAGCCCTTATCTCAATAGCAGTGAATAATATCACCGACCTAGAGCGGGGTCTAGCAATCCATCGAGGCCCCTATAAAGATAAGGCAATGTCAAAGCAACGACTGCCTTCCTACGAACACGGTCCGTGTAATCTAATATCTTCATCATCGATATCTCAATAAAGTAGAATGCATACTAGTGTCATTATTCTTTATTTTCTTCATTTTGTTTGTTGATTTGTCTAGACGGTCTTACCTTTGACTACCATGGCCATGGATTTAATGAAGGTGCAACCATCCTAATTAACCAGGCCCAAGATATCTCTTCCTAAACTCAGAAGCGACAAATCCTTTCTCGATCATTCAATCAATGCCATGTTATTAATGGCGTACCCGATACCAACTACCCCACCCTGACATTATCTCCATGGTTTTCACCTTATATCAAATGTACGTAATTAAATGACATTCATTGATAATAATCTCAAGTCAGGAGACTATTACACATGTCCGTACATAGAAATGACCAATGACAATAGAAACATGTGGTGTTCCTATTAAGCGGGTCTGTCCTCATGATCTTAATACTGGAGATCACCAAGTGCGAACTTCATGAAAGAAGTCTCAATGATTATGATCCCCCAGCACCTGATAGTCATACATCTACTGTGTACAGTCACTAAGATGTATCTAGACTATAGAACAAATATTTAAGATCAATGTCATTGTATCTTGAGGTTCTCATTATAGTCTAGGATCTACTATAACCTCTTGACAAGACAATTAACCTTTGGACATTACCATTATTATAGTGGACATAGAAAATGTCTGCACTATAATAGTAAGATATCATCATGCATATCTAACTCTACACATGATACAATAATCAAAATTACTACATAATTGGGTCTAGGGCACCCACTATTTCAACAATATCATGGTCATAATAGAATGAGATGATATTTATATCTCATTCATCATTAAGTACCATGATAGGGGTTTTATGTAATTTTTTTTAATGTGTGTAGTTGTTAATTAAATTTTAATATAAATAAAATTGAAACTATGTAATGGAAATCAATTATTTATAGATTGTGGGAAATAAATGTCATTGATATCAAATATTGATTGTTGTTGTATAATGATAAATTTAGAAAAAAAGTAAATATATGACAATGAAAGTGTACCTATTATTTTGGCATTAGTTATGAATATTGATAGGTTGTTTGTTTAATATCTTTAATGAGAGTATGGACTTTATTTTATGTTATCTTTAATATTAGTATTAAGTTCATTAAATTAATATTATCTCTCAAACTAATTATATATTAGCACATGAACAATGATTCACATAATTATAATATATTTTATCCCAATGTAATGACTATATACAAAAATATTAAATAGGGAAAGGGTGTTTAGATTATATAAAATTCAAAGGGTATCCACAAAGATCATTTAGAATACATGATATCAATCATTTAGTTACCTCAATTCCAAGTGTGTTAAATATATACTACCTTATCAAGAAGATATATATATTTCTTGATTTAATAAATCTCAAACCAATTTGAAGTCATTTACCACTTTAGGAAGATAAAAAACATGATAGATCGAGTCATATTCTTAGTAATATAAAATTTATAAAGACAGTATGATTGAAGTGAAGTATTCATCACCCCCACTTTTGCATGTATAAATTTTACTTCACCATAGAAATCACTAAAACCAAGATAGAATGAACCATGTCTATCTTAGATAATCCCACATCCCTACATAAACCCATTACAGTAAGACCCAGTAATATTAAGTTTGAGAATAACAAATTTCACTTTTCGAGACACCCAATTATAGGGAATGATCCTATAATTATTCCCTTGGTATGAGTAGTCAATGGGATAAAGGATCAGGAATATACCTACCAATTAATTAATTTAAGAGAAAGAATTAATTTTAGGAAGAAAATTATATAATCAAACTATTAAATGACCATTTTATTTGTGAGATCACTAGTAATGAAACTAGTTTCATGCATCCCATAGTTCCCAATATCTAGATACCATAAACATACTTTGGGTGCATTATACCTTTGAATTGGTAGTCATATCAATGGACCATGATGTAATGAAAATATTAGGGTAATTATATTAAAAATATATACCCATTAAACCACCAAGATAATCCCACATATATCTAGTTGATTTTGGATCCATGAATAAGTGATTGACCATATAAAAGTTACCATTATTATTGTTGGCATGTTACAAATCCAGTGAGACTTGTTTTATTTATACCACATCATTAGTGGAGACAAAACATTTTCTAATTCAACAAACTCAAAATTTATATTTTAAAATGATAAAAGAACTCTAAAATATCATTTCCTAGAGATTAAAATCATGTGGGTCCTTCTTGATCTTCTTAAATCGATTATAGGAGAGCCTCAGTGAGCTTGTATAAGTGAAAAAGAGAATATCATTCTCATTGTAAATGGAGTGGTAGTCATTAATAATATTTTAATTATCATCCATTTTAACATTAAAAATGTTAGTATGGAGCATGGGATCATAATACTATAAGTCCGGGTTGGGAAGCTTGGTAAAAATAGAGCCTTTCCAACTAAATTTTCATTAAAAAAGTATATATCCCCCACACAATGATCTATATTGAGGGGTCTTTGAGAAGATGATAGTACTCCAATAATCACTTCCATGAAATGGATTTTTCATGCCTCCTTTCATCATTAACATTCAAAATAGTCCTATATTTGGTGACAATGATTCTTGGACAAAAAATACCCCCTTCATGAAATACCTTACTATCATTCATTGAAACTATTTTATTTTTTCCTAAACATTTAAATTTGACCAAAATTTCCCCATAATTTTAGAAATTTTAGGACCAACTCTTATAATTAACATTTTTATCATTATGAGAATCCTATATAAATCCATTAAGAAAATTTTCTTATGTAACCTAAGCTAAACATTCCTTTATTATACATAGTTTCTATAATTAATGAATTACATTACATAAAACAAATAAAAACTCAATAATATATTAGATTAGTGTCTTTTAATACTAGATATATAATAATCATATCTTATTAAACTCAATGTTATTTCTATATAAAGGAACCAGACTACCCTATATTCTTAACATATATTCAGTAAGACCCATCCTTAGAATGTGGGTAATTAAATTATAAAAAAAGGGGGATATAAAATGACCTATAAGGTATTAATAAACATTTCATCAAGGATGAGTTCATAAGAATAAGAAAATAAAATATGATCATATTGGTAATATCATAATACCATGATAGATAATCATAAGTAATAAGTGAACATCTATGAAAATAACATAGGAACTAAAATGCATAAAAGATCAACAAGGATTTATAACATTTATAACATGAATTAAAAGCATTCAATATTAACCTTGAACCATGATAGAATATAATCATAATGAATAATATACTTTAACTATGGAAAAATCTTATAATAGGGAAAAATTCCTTTCAAGATCCAATATTTTAGTTACTTTTATTATGAGAAACTAAAATATTATCCCAAATACCTATTTTAATAGATATAAACTATTATGAAATTTATTTGAGGGTGATATTGGACCCCAACTATCATTCAACCAGATATACATTTTCTACTTAAAAACCATACAATTTTCAGTTCAAAATGAAACAATGGAATTAAAATGGGATTCATAAATCCTAAAAATGAAAAACATTCATTTGTTATAAAAACCCATGAAATTAAAAAAGGGATTTATAAAACATTACAATGGTATAAAATAACCTCAGGTATTAAATCTATTCATTTTGAAAACATGGATATGCAAAATAAACACATATTAAAATTAAAATATAGTGTGAATAATGAAACATAACTACATTAGATATTGGCCATTTTGAGATAACAAAAATAAAATATTGAAATGATATTTTTTGAAAACATTTTGTATTCATCGTTGTAAATGTCATAGTTAGAGGAATATTTTTTTGATAAATATCATTTGTTTTAAAAATGATGGATTAAAACATTTCATGGAAATGTATTTAGATCCAAAAATATTTTTTCATATAAATAATATAGATAACATAAATAAAATTGGAATGGAATTATATACTTATGTTTAATTATAAATTATATAACTCAACAAAAGAAGTTTGAGTTACCAATCCCTTTACTGTTACCATTGATTTCCATTGAAGTGAATTAAACTCATATTTAATCATGAAAAAAAATATTAATTTCATATTTTAGAACATTATTGATTTATTTTTACATTTATACTATCCATTAACAAAAATTAACATAGTGTATTAGTTTTTTAAAATATACTCTCAACATCATATGTTAATAATCGTGACCATTTTGAACAAGGTTTATAAAAGCAGTATTCATCTGCCACCAAAATCCAAATTTATTCATTACAAAACCATTATTGGTACTATAATTGTTGTTTTATAATTACCACTTACGTAATATTTCTAGAATATTGGATTTTTAGTCATGTTTTATGAATAAGAAACAACGATGATGTATTTTAGGGTTATTCACAAATATCGATTGATTAACTTATAACAATAATTACCTTTTCCATTTTACATAAAAAACCATAATCATGATATAAATTAATTATATATATATATATATATCATATAAACTCATCAAATACAAACTAAAACCATACATAAAGGTTTTCTTTAAAAATTAAATGAATCAATCCATGGAGATGTTAGTACACATGTACACATGGATGATTGTTTGATTATTCAAAGGGAAGAAGAAATAAGTAACATGGTTTATCATTTCATGAACTTATATATGATATATATATATATATATATATATCATATATGTATATTTAATTCTACTTTTTTACCATCTAGGTTAGGTGGTGATGGAAAAAAATTGTGCTCTTACATAGAGGTTGTAGTCCACCTATAATCACAATTCAAATTTTTTTATTTTTTAATGGAAAACAGAAATGTGGATAATGATATTACTATAATTATAATTATATAACCTAACTTATACAAATGTATTTGACTATATGAGTGATCATTTTCCATAAAAAAATTTCCATGAGATCTGGGATATCCACTGGTTGAACCACACAGAAGAGATCATCATCCAATTTCATGGCTTCTGAGCTTAAAATATTTTAAGGTAATGGTAAGTAATTTCCCAAAAGTGATGCATAGAACGAATATTATACTAGGTAGAGTTCTGTAGGGAGTTATAATAAATAATTTATAACCCCAACATGAGAAAGTATATGTAAGGGATTTATATAACTATGGATTAAAATTCCTTTCTAACTAAATATCATAATATTCTTCCAAGTAGATATCCATAAAAACACCTTTTAAATAACTTAAATCCCTATATCTTGTCAACATTTTTTATATAATTTTTTTCCACTTTGTTTAACTTTCTTATTTTACTAAATAATTTAATAATTTTATTAATTTATTGAAAGAAGTAAAAACCTATTAATTTCTTATCCAAAATTCATCCCATCATGTCGGTAAATCTCATATTATCCAATATAGAGTCTCATATGGATTCATATGAATTCTAGATGTAACACCCCTAAATTTTAATATATAAACATCATATTAAATATCATGTATGACACAAAACATGAAGCATAGAAAGAAATAAAAGATATTTAGAAATAAAAATATATTTACCATTTAAAAAAACCTCAATAAATTATATATCTTTAAATGCATGAAATAATGAGTTTATCTTGAGTTTTATGAAATATTTTTTTCTGGGATAGCTTGTGTTATATGAAATTACAAGTTTTACCAAAAAACAATATACTGTTAATATTATTATTCAATATGATAGATATAATATAGAAATTGGGATGGAAGGTATGAATTTGATTAAATAACTTAATAAAATTTATATTTTACACATATTTATTGGTTATCTATTGATTATAAATAATAAAAAAAATTAAAAGAAAAAGAAATGTTTTCTGGATAACTGTATTTTTTTAAAGACATTTTAATCATGATTTTAAAAAATAATTTAAAAGTAATTATTACCAATTTCAGAAATATTATTTTGAAAATTTAAAAAAAAATTGAATCATAATATCAAAAAAAATTAGGGAGAGTTTTTGGGATTTTCTTGAGAAGTTTCATTTTTTATTAATAGTTAAAATACTGAATTTTAATTGAAAACTGACTTTTTGTTTAAATATTTTCTATTGTTAAATTATATTTTGAGTTGTTTTTAATGATTCAATAGTAAAATTTAATAAAATTTATCCTGTTTATTTCATTGGAATAATTTTCATATTGAATTTTGATATATAAAAATTGTAAACTTTAGAATATTTAACTTTAATTACCTTCTTTCACGTTGCGTCTGCGAGATTAATTTTATATTAAACCATGCCAATGAATTGAGTTTATTTTTAGAAAATTGTAATCTATAATTACAATAATAATAATATTTATAGTATAATAATGTTAATTTAAATTTTGACAATAAATATTAGTGAAAAAATTTAAATTAATCTTCGCAATTAAGGTTAAAATGATGTTTTTGCGTAATACATGTGTTTACATTAAAATTATTTTTACACACTCATAGGATCTTTATTTAATAAATTGAATTACCTATTTAGAATAATTCGGTGTATATTATCTATTGAAATTCATTTTAATTTTATTCTTAAAGGTTTAATTACCTAGGTAAATAAAAAGATAAAAGTTACTATGGTAAAAACTCAAAGTGTAAAATTAAGTATACATAAAGAATAAGAAATAAAATTATGAAAATGTGTTTATTTATATTTTTTGGATGTTTTTGTAAACCACATAAACCCTATAAAACATTATTATTTAATTTTTTATCTACATGATGTAAGGGAGACCTCCAAATTGTGAATACTTTTGGGTATTTACAAGAGGACCACTACTCCTAAACTATAAACTAGAACTCATTGTCCACCCTTTCTCACTAATTTAAAACACTTTTATGGTAAAATATCTATCAAAATAACTCTCAAAATTACATAAAATCATCCTATAATCCTTATTTTTCTCAAAAATAAGTCATTTGAAGGATTTAGTGAAAACCTATAGAGGATACCCGAACAAGAGGTAATATTATTTAATTAGCATCTTTATGTTACATCTTTATCCACCTCCTTAATTTTTTATTAAACCATGATGTTATAATAAAAATATCATTCCATATAATGTGATGCTGTTATAATTATTTCGTTACTTAAAATTTTCTCCACCTCCATCAAAGGTGTTATGAAATCATCATTTGTGTGTACGGTGGACTAACGCCTTGTAAACTGATGGCTTTCATTTTTCCCTCTCCACCACTCATGGTTGTGTATGATGATCGATATAAAGTACATATATGATATTTGTAGAATATTTATACCTATTGAGTCACTATATAACATATTTTTTTTATATTCCATTCTGTAAGAGACATGATAACATCTCTCATGTGTACAATATACTACCGCCTCGCGAAGTGATGTGATTCATCCTTCACTAAAACTTCTCATAGAAGCTGAAAAATATAAATTCAATGATTATATGTGATATAAATGATATAATTATTATATTAATTACCTATTTACCATTATTTAATGATAATATATATCATTCTATTTATTTCCTTTTCATTCACATAAAGATGATAACATCGTTCGTGTATATATGGACGACCGCCTTCATTAATCTATGTAACAATATTTTCATAAAAAACCACATGGATAATATATATAATTAAATATTATGTTATATATGATAATATTATTATTATTTAAATTTAAAATATTACTTACCTCCTATCCATAACAATCATTGAAAAATGAAAATGTTACTCATGCGTATGTATGACATACCATCTCTATGATCATAACATACTTCATTTTTCATAAATATAATTTATGATCTATTTTAAAAGTATAATTGATTTTTAATTATGATAATTATTTCAAGATTATTATTCTATAGATTATATAACTATATAATATGTGTAATAAATGGATCTTTCATTTTGAAAATGTATGAGAAAATAAGCGAACTAACTCCCAAAACAATGAAAATAATGAAATATTATTAATAAATAGGTGAAAAGATGTTATAAAAAGATAATATATGATATAATAAATATTAATATGATTATATAGTAAGTTAATAACATGTCTAAAACCACTATACCAGATGTTAATGCACATTAAACCAAAACAAAGTGTGAGGTAGGGTATTTCTTAAACCAATTTCCACTCTTTGGGGTAAAATTATACTTATTTGATTATGTCATGATAAGATAATGTGTATAATAAATTATTATTGTATTATTTTTTATTTCAATTTATTTATTTTCATTTAAATTTGATACACATAATCGATTCATTTATTAGTTCTCACTTCAATGTTATGATCATTTTAATGGTTTAATTCACAATATCATTCTAATCAAGATTGTTTATTCTTGAATATAAGTTGAAGAAAATTACAATAAATTTTCATAATTAACCCTTAAATTTTATTATAATATGGATATTAATGAACCCTTTCATGCTAATTTACCATTTTCCAATATTTTTTTTATTAAAATGTTAAATTTTTTTTTAATAAAACTCGACTTCATGTAGAGGCCCGAAGCTTGACGTACATGGACAATACATTAATTTTACAGAATACTTGATACATAACAAAAACAGACACACAAGGATCGTAATAGTTTAGTGTCTTTGGAAACTCGGAATAAAATCTTCTAATCGTGGTGAAAGATCTTCAACATCTCCCAATAAAGATCTTCCACTTTTTTTTTCTTACCTAAAACCTTTCTTTATATCCTGGGGAAAAGAAAACATAAAAGGGGTGAGCTCAAATTCCCAGTAAGGGTAAACATAGAGAACATAAAACAATCCATAAACATTTGAATGCAAAAAATTGAACATAAAATCTAAACATCAAAATCTTGAGCAAAGACATAAATCTTAGAAGTACATAAGGCATATATCATAAGGGAACATCAATCATGATAAAATAGCATGGGAATAAAACATCTAATTGTGGCAACCATTAAGAACATGATATGATTTCCATAGTAGCCAAGGCATTGCTGCCAAGACCATGTTAGTGGACAAAGTCCCTTTCTGAATAGAGTTCACTCCTCGTTACAGTCCTGTAACACTATACCGGATTATCTTACCATTCCAGCCATGTCTATCTCATGAGATATAAATCTTTACCCAATGCATTGGAGGGAGATATAGGTCCCACCCATCTCATAATGAAATCATTCTTACTTGTGCCACAAAATAAACATTCATCATTCATAATAACCCAATAAATAAAATGGGTTTCATAAACATCATCCCATCATCACATAATCCATATAAAACAAATGTACATTTCATCATAAGAAAAGTTAAACCATGTAAATCATAGAGACATTAAACTTGAAATATACACATATGAAATAATGTCATATTAGATGGAAAAATGGTTTTGATAAAACACTTGAAATGAATTCTTGAGGAAAATATCCTTTCTTCTTCAAAATCAATTTCTTTTCACAAAACGTCATGCACTTTTAAAAGAAAGAGATTTTGTTGGATATATTCATGAAATATTTTGGAGGAAGATTCATGAAAATAAGGCTTTATAAAACCTTGAAAATCCTTTCATGCCGTATAAGTTAAAAAAAACATTCTCCTCATACTTTTGTCGGAAAAGTCAAAAAGTACCTCGTAACATAAATAAAAGAAAGATTCCTTCCATAACACATGGTAAAAGTAAAAAGAAGGGTAAAAAGGACTTGAAGCATACATGAAAACATTTTTATAAAACTTGGACATGGATGATAGAAATAACCCCAGTAAATACTTACGAATAAGCAATCTCGGATAAAAATGAGATTTGCAAAATTATCCCTTACCTTAGGTCTGATATGCTTCGTACGTATCCAAACCTCCTATATAATGATTTAAATAATGTCATTGACTTATTACAGAATCATATTCATTGTTATTATATCATATATGGTTCACTTATGACTTTATATTACCCGTTCTTTTGTAAATTCTTGGTAAAATCGTGTCATTTTTCGTTCGTGTTTTAACTTGTAATTATTCATATGATTACTTAGATCATGATTAATTACATCCAGAATGTAAAACATGATTTATATATAATATATATTCATAATATACATATATATAATGGATCGATAAATGGAAATAAATACACCGTTCATGGAGACGGTAGGTCGTACGTACGCATGAACACTGTTTTCATTTCCTTATTGAATTGAATGGAATTAAGTAGATGACATAAATATATATATACATAAATCCAGTAGCATTATTATGTCATATATTTCATGATTACTTATTATATATACTTTATAATCATTCTTGAATGGTTGTCATGGAGAGTGAATCTCATCGCGTCGTGGAGACGGTATTCCGTACGTACGCACGAGCGATGATATCATTCCCATGATCGTCGAATTGTATTAAAGTGTATGTATAATATTACAGAATCAATATCACTTTAAAATAATCATATATATTCATTACTTTCACCATTATACCCATCCAAGTTAGGTGGTGGTGGAAAATAGATTACACCACGGCGTGGAGACGGTATTCCGTACGTACGCACGCGCGGTGATTTCGTTTTCCGTAGGATGTATAGATGGTGAAATATGGTTGTTTCATACTTATAATAACATATCAGTATATGATTGATACTTATGTTATTACTTCATAATGAAAAAACTAAAGAAGAATAAGTGGAAGAAGAAATAATGTTGAAAGAATCGGTAACAGACATTACCTCTTCTTTGAAGCGCCTCTTTGAGACCTCCTCTTAGGGAACTAAAATTGGTCTTTGAAGAAGACCAGGACCTCTAGGACGTTTCTAGGGAAGTGGAGAAGAGAATTTGGCAGGGGTTGGCCGAGCTTGAAGGCTCAAAGTGGTGTGAGGAAGAGATGGATGAGGTGCCCTTTTATAAGGGAGGAGAGGGGCACCTTTGGAATAACTAAAAATATTATTTTATTATAAAGTCATATTCGGTTTTTAATAGCTCCAAATTGAGTTATTTTGAAGATAATGTGGGGATGGGTCTAAATCCTCTAATCCAATAGAATTTAGACAAGTTTAGGTTTCTATTTTAGCCTTATCATTTAGATTTAACTTTAAGTTAGATAATTTAACCTTTACCGTGTCTTCTTGTTTTTTTACACTATAAGGTTAATAATCTTACTATAACAAACCAAACGAACCCCAAGTTGTTTATTATTAATATATATAACCTTATCTAAGTCATTTTTTCGAACCTTAGATTTTTAAGAATAAAATAACAATTAATAATATAATATTTGTTTTAAAAACTATTTTATGTCAATTTTGACACTATTTTGTAATTGATTTTTGTGAAAATCATAACATAATGATTAGTTCCAGAAAAAAGTTAACTAAATCAATAATAACATGTCATATTAACCTAGAAAATTAGTGGAATTCATAAAAAGTCTCAAATTACATTTATTTGAGAATTTATAACATCAATTATGTCAATATTTCATTAATAAGATAATTACTGCATCATCTTTGTGTCATAAATAAATTACATTATTTGATGTCTAAAAATTATAAATAAAATACCATATGTAGGAAATCTTTTTAGATTTATAATTAATATGTATAGTCGAATTTATCTTATGTATAACCCTATATTAAAAATGATCTACTTATTTAAATTTGATTTTAACTATTTTAACCCTTCTTTAAATAAATTAATATTAAATGTCCTAATCTAATCCAAGTGGACCTAAATGGTCATATTTTATTCCTAAGATTTTTTTTCGTAGAATTACACTTATCCAATAGAATTAGGATATGTGTTAAGGTAATAATAATATCATTTTTACCCTTAATTACCCTATTTACTTTTAACCGTGGTAAATAAAAGTAAAAAGTTACTATTCACCAAAAAATATTTTCATCTCATTGAACCACATTTTAGTTCTTGATATTAACCGTGTGTCTCGGATTTTCGAAATTCCTCTCACAGAAGTGGTAAAATTATGTTTTATGAAAAATTCATTTTTTTAACTACCACTTAGTGGTTTCACTATTCATCAAAAAATGAAAGTTTCCAGAAAAATACCAAAAATTAGGCCTAAGATATATTTGATATTTTGAATTCAAAATTGATGTCTATTTTACCAAATTCAAAACATATCATTTGCATTAATTAATTTAAAAATTAATTCCCGTCATCAAAACAAATAGCGTGTTTTTAAGAGATAATAACTATCAAAAGATTGACACTTGTTTATGTCTGGTTTAAATGTGAAATTACATCCAACGACCAACATTGTATTAAATGGTAAAAATATATTCTAAATATAATTTAAAACCACTCAAATTAATTATATTGATTAAAAAGTTGTTTTTAATTAAAATTTTGTAATTTTCACTATTCATCAGAATATGAAAGTTATCCAAAAAGTACCAAAATTTCACCCTAAGCTAATTTCGATATTCGGAATCCAAAAATGAAGTCCATTTTGAAAGATAAAATTTATAAAATTTCAAAAAGTGGGTATTACTATTCATAAAGGCTAGTTCATAATAATATTATAATAATATCTCATTTAGTGAAACTTGGTATTGCGTACTACACACGCTATCGAGGAAGGTCTTTATTGCATGTAATGCAAGCCAAGTCAAGGATGCGTGTAGTGAAAGCTCTGTTTGGTGGGGCGTATAATCAAAACTTATTTCATGTATACATTAAACAAAATCTATACATAATGTTGCATAGAATAGTTTCTACAAAACGAACTTGAAATTATGTGTAATGCGAGCCAAGAATAGTGTCGCGTATACTGCAAGAAAATACGGTGTTGTGTATATCACAAGCTAATTTTTGTGTAGCGTACAACACAAGATATTAAAAAGAATATTTTTCATAAAATCTCGGGGTTTTACACTTCATTTCTCTCATTAATCGAAAATAGGTTTTCTTTCAAAACCTTGTTTCTAAAAAATTATTTCAAAAATGTTTCAATATTTTAAAAATTATTTATTAAAGGATTTTCATCCATTTTATACTCTTTAGAAAATGTTTTCAATGGAATATTATGTTGTTTTCAAAACATTGCACATTTTTCCTTTACTAAAACTATGAATGGAATCTTTTTATTATTTTCAGAACAAGTAACATTCATAACCTTTTTACAGTGAAAAAGGAATGTTATTTTTTTAAAATTTTATGGAATTTACAAAATTACCCATAATAATTAACTTTATTTATTTGAGTCTTCCTTTTTATATTTATGAGTATCTTTTAAAGAATATGTTTTTGAAAGTGATTTTCTAAGAAAAGGGCTTTCAAAATATTTTTTCAAAATGAAAATGATATTTTCCTACAGTTTTTTATTAAATATATTTTTATGGTATTTATATTAATTAATGAAAAAAACTTTTATTCTTTATCCAATGGTCATATGTTTATACCATCCTTATTTTTCATCTGGATATTTTATGATTATTTTTCCCAAATAAGGTATTGGAATTCACTTCCTTGATTCATTTTTTAGTCATTAACTTTTTATTGAATTATTAAATTTACCATGTACTTTAAATTTCCCCTAAATTCCAATATAATTGATCATGGATATGATTATTTCTTAAACCTTATAATATTTTTACATATGGTGTTTACTTTGACAGTTATTTGATTAATTAGGGAAATTTTGATAAATTTTCATTGTTTACTTAATACTGATATTTAATGATAAGACACATTGTTTATGAATTAAATATATTATTCAATATAGAATTATTTATAAAATAAATAAATGGTTTGGATATTAGTTAATAGAATCCCCTATATGCATCAGTAGTCTCATGAGACAAAATCATTTGGCACAAATCCTTTGATTTTGTTACCATGTTGCATTAAACTGTCTGGAGGATAGATTTTGAAAGTAAGTGTCTTGTGAAATTTCTTGACAAAAATAAAATGTTTTTTTATCTAGAATATTTTAAACCATATGGAAGAATGATATTGATGGTAAAGTTATAATGTTAATGTTAACCATTATCTCCACTAATTAATCATTTCCTTCATTAATAATTCAATTATTACTATCCATTATATTTTCTCTATGTTATAATATATGGATGCATTTAATTATTAAATAATTGATTAAATGGAATGTGTTATTAGTTATTTACCATTCATAATTGATGTAAACTTATCTTATGATGATATTTAAGTTATTTAAATGGAATATCTATTCATTTATTTACCTTTCAATTTTGATTATTCTTATTGATTCATGATTGATTCTTCTGTACTTGACTGTTACTGATCCTTAGAGATCACCCTTATTTATTTCAATTTCTTTTGGATTTAATTAAGTTTACTAGGACTAATATGAATATATATTCTAGAAGTAATAATGTTATTCTCAAAAAAATATATATTTTAAATTGTGTATTCAAATGTAATGTTAGACTCATGTATGTATATAGTTTACCAAGACTATTGAACTAATCGGTCCTTTAGTATGTGATTCCTTGTATTTTATGCCAATGTAACGATGTACGGTACTGGATTTAGTATTATGGGGTTAGGGTTACTATAATTGGTGTTAGATAAACATTACTATAAACTAGGAAACTAGATTTAGGAAAAAATAGACCTGTGAACACAACCATATGATAGACTTTAAGGATAAGTATAGATGAACAACATAATGTTTTGATAAGATAAATATTTTCTAGTTTTCATTGGATTACATCACTTTTTAGAAACTATAAGTAGATGTGGTTCTGGAATAAATTTACCTAAGGGTAATAACTACAAAAAGTCATGTTGGGCTTAATTTGAGAGTTACCTAGTACACAAAAATGGGCCTTACTATGCACCAGTTTGACACTACTAGGGGTTATTATTAGGATAATTCATATTTTATTTAGATTCCATTATTTAACATTTGAGTAGATATTTATATTGAATGATATTGGATAAACCCTATGCTAAGGATATACCATTTTGGAAATAAAATGAAATAAGTATTTATATATTAGGATAGAAAAATAAATAAATTTCAGAAGGATTTTTACCAATGTTATTTTTGTTATAAGGATAATGAAACATTTTTGAATTGTGTTAGAATAATATATTTATTCATTAACATAAGAGTTGTGGATACCATAATGGGTTAATGAGTTTAAGATTTAATTTAATTTCAAAGACATAAACACCACTTTTTCGGTTTTTTTCTGATGAGATCCAACAGAGATTAAGGATATTTTAGAGAAATTTATGGAAGGTATATGTTTTAGTGAAAATTTATTTGAGTAATAATGCCTTTACATTTTGTAGACATATGTTTAAATGTATTAGTAACTTTTAGGGTTAATATGATCATTAAAGACATTGTAATAATTGTCATATATGAATATTATACTTTGTAAAATAATATTGTATTTAAAACCAGAATAAAAAGGTTATTTAATGATTAATATTATTTCAATATATTCATCATATTTTTTTTGGGAACATTATTGGAATTATATTAATATAGTTTAGAAATAGGATAACCAATATGTTGGGTGATAAATCATCCTGTCCAAAAAGGATTTAGGGCATATAATCATGACCAACGAATAATAATTCCATCGACCTATGTGATGTCCTAGTTAATTTTTTATTGTTTTTATTTAAAGAATTTGAGAAATAAATATTAATGATGAACTAGTGGTGTTTATTTGAGTTTAAGAATTTAATTTATTATATTGTATAATTTTTTCTAACCATGTTGGTTTTGGAAAGTATTTAGAGATAGAAGAAAGTACTTGTCACTCCTTTATGAATCTTATAATCCATTAAAATTGAATTTTGTAACTTCAGTCATAAAAATTGATTTTTTGATATTCATTTTATAGAGTAAGATATGCATTGGAAATTTATCGAAGCCAAACAAAAGGATAAAATTGTTCTTATGAAGTAGGAACATATCATTTAAATATATTTCGTTATATTCTTAGATAGTAAAATAATTCCTCAAATTTAAAAAAAGGATATAAAAATTAAATTTTATATTATTACCAACATTTATGATGATATCAATGACTATTTTTACACCTATTTGGTTTAGGCTTTTATGGTCATTACCCTTCTATAAATCACCCACTTTCTTGTGATTAATATTCTCTATCACTATCCATTAGTATTTAGGTATTATTTCAATCTTCCATCTTCATTTTTTCATTTCCCACCTATGTTATACTACTCAAAAACCTAGTTATTTGATTATTCTAGATGACCTTTGTACTTACCTTTTTTTCTTATCTAAGGGATTTTTTTATTAAATATTCTTACAATATGGGTTTTTAATGAAGGAATTTTAAAATATGAAACCCTTTATTACCAAGATCATGTTTAAATTTCGAGTATTCAATTTATTTAAGGTGGAGAGAAAGTATCACCATGAAATTTAAACATATGAACATCATATTTGATATCATGTATAAAATGAAACACCAATAATAGAAAGGAATACAACATCTTAATACTTTATGATATATTTTATAATTAAAAAAACTCAAAACATTATACAACTTGAAATGAACGAATCACTGAGTTTGGATTGAATTAATTACAATAATGAGTTTCTTTTATAGCTTGCATTACATGAAAGACCAAGTTTTACCAAACAATAATATAATATTAATAATATTTTTTAATATGATTTTTATCACTTGAAATTTAGAATGGTGGGTATGAATATGATTAAATATAATTTTAAAATATATATTATAAACACATTTATTGGTTGTCTATTTATTATATAAAAAAATAAGAATCATTTAAAGCTAAAATTGTTTTCTAAAAAACTATATTTTTCTAAAATATTATTTAATTGGGATTTTCACACATAATTTAAAATTAATTTTTTATAGTATAAAAAAATTATTTAAAAAATAAAAATCTTTTTTGAAATTGGGATATCAAAATTATCTTATGGTGAATTTTTGGTATTTTTCTAAGAAGTTTAATTTTTGATGAATAATGATAAATACTGAACTTTAAGTCAAAATTGACTTTCCATTTTAATAATTTATTTTATTAAATTATATTTGGAATTTGATTCAAAGAAACAATAGTTAAATATTATATCAATTAATCCAATTTAGGTTATTGGAATAATTTTCATACTGAATTTTGATATATAAAAATCGTAAACTTTTGAATGTTTAACTTTAAAAACCCTCTTTCTCATCGCATCTATGAGATTAATTTTATATTAAATTAGGCCACTGTTGTGAGTTTAATTTAGAAAAATGGATTTTATATTTTTAATAAGAATAATTTTTATTATATAATAGAGTATAATTAGTTTTTTGCTATATTTATTAATGAAAAAAATAAATTAATTACTGTGATTAAGGTTAAAACGAGGTTTTTCACATTATCTACATTTGTATTAAAATTAATTTTACACACACATAGGATTTCTATTTAAAAAATTGGATTTTATATTTAGAATAATTGGATATAAATTATAAAATAAAACTCATTTTAATTTTATTCTTAATGGATTAATTACCTAGGTAAATAAAATGATAAAAGTTACCGTGGTAAAAACTAAAAGGGTAAGATTGATTAAACATAAATATTAAAGAATAAAATTATAAAAATGTGTTTCATTTAGGGTTTTAAAATTTTTTATCGACCAAATAAATCCAATTCTATATTATTATTCAATTTTGAGCTACATGAGGTAAGGGAGACCTCTAAATAGTGAATAATTTTTGGTATTTACAAGAGTGTCACTTTTCCTCAACTATAAAAGGACACTCACTATCCACCATTATTAACAACTTAAAACCACTTTTTTTTCATCCGAAACCTTAAGAAATAACTCCAAAACTTCAATACCGTCATACTTGAAGCCTTAGTTTGGGTATAAATCCATACCTTTATGGATTTAGTGAATACATAATGAGGCTACCCCGAGAAGAGGTAATTTTCTTCAACAAGCATCTTTATGTTTCTTCTTTCCCCACCTCCTTAATTTTTTAGTAAACCATGATGATATAATAAAGTCAGTATATTACATATAATGGGATGTTTTTATAAAAATTACATGACCTAAAACAATCCCAACTTCCATTTAATGGGTTATGAAATCATTCTTCATGTGTGTGGAGAACTGTAACATTATGAACCGATGTCATTCTTTTTTCCATTTCAATATCTCAAGGTTGGGTATTATGATGAATATAAAGTATATATATAATATTTATAACATCTTTATACCTATTTATTCACTATATCACATATATATTTTTACCTTCCATTCTATAGGAGACACGATAATGTCGCTTTTGTGTACGATGGACTATCATCTCGTGAAGTGATGTGATTTCTTTTCACTAATGATTCAAATGGAAGGCGATAAAGATAAATTCAATGATTATTATTGACATTAATGAAATAATTATGAAATTAATTATATATTTACCATTCTATAAATATAATATATATAATTTTATTTATTTCCTTTTCACTCATATAAATATGATATCATCGTTCATGTATGTGTAAACTACTGCCTTCATGACGCGATGTGACTATTTTCATCACCACACCACATAGATGATATATATAAGTATATATGTTATATAAGATATTATTATAATTATGGAAAGGTAATATATTGATTACCTTAGTTTTTTAATGATCATTGAAAGTTGAAAATGTTACTCATATGCACGTACAACCTACTATCTCTGAGATCGAAACATGCATAATTTTTGATAACCATCAATCATGATTGGTTTTAGAAATATATTTTATTTATAAATATAATAATTATTTCATTATTATTATTCTGTATATTATTGAACTATTTAATTAACAAAGTAAATTGATCTTTCATTATGAAACATGCAAGAGAAAACAAGACATTTAACAACCAAAACTATGAAATAAATGAAAGATGATTAAAAAACAGATGATAAAGATGTTATAAAAGGATCATATATGATATAATTTATATTAATAAGATTATCTAAAAAGGTAATAACATGTTTAAAACCACTATATAAGAGTTTAATCCATGTTCAACCGAAAAGAAGTGTGAGGTAAGAGATTTATTAAATGAATTTTCATTCATTGTTTTAGACTTTTACTTTGTTGATTTTGTCATGATAAGATTATACATGTAATGAATTTTGATTATATTGTGTTTTATTTATACCCTATTTTTGAGGATTTATATTCTATAAACATAATCGATTCATTTATTAATTCTCACTTCATGATTACAATCATTTTAAGGGTTTATTTCCCAATCTAATTCTAATCAAGATTGTTTATTCTTGAATAGTAGCTGAAGAAAATTTCATTAAAATTTAGTAATAAAAGATTCCATTTCATTATACTCTAGTTATTAATTAACCCTTTAAATTTATAGTACCATTTTTACACTCCTTGGTACTTAAAATGTTTTTAAGAAAATCTGACTTCATTTCTCTCTTTAGTCAGAATTATGTTTTCTTCTGAAACCATGTTTTATACAAATGTTTTCAAAAAAAATTTAACCCTTTAAAAAAGGGTTCTTAAAGTATTTTTTCACCAATTTTAAAATATTTAAAAAATATTTTCAAAGTAATATTATGTCATTTTTAGAAAAATTCATGTTTTACTATTATCAAAAATTTGAATGGATTATTCTTGTAATTTTATGAATAAGGCACTTTACCAACCTTTGTACAGTGAAGAAGGAATGTTATTTTTTAATTTTATGAAATTTAATGAATTATGCACCATCATGAACATCATTTTTTGAAATTTCCTTTTCAATTTTATGATTATATTCTTAAATAAAATGTTTTTATAAGTTATTTTCAAATAAAATAAATATCAGAATATTTTTCAGAATAAAATAGATTTTTTCCTCAATAATATTTTTAAAGATATTTTTCTGGTGTTTGAATTCATCAATGATAAAAATGATTTATTCTTACTCTAATGGGTATATGTTTATACCATCATTATCTTTCTTCTAGATGATTTATGTTTATTTTGAGCTAGGAAATTATTGGATTTCACTTCGTTGATTAATTTTTGTAGTCATTAACATTTCCATGAATCATTCAATTTCCTGTAGAAATTAAATTTCTGGTAAATTTAAATATTTTTTATCATGGATTGTTTTTTATTTCTTAAACCATAAACCATTTTACATACAGTTTGTACTCTGACAGTTATTTGATTAAATAGGGAAATATGGATAAATTTTTATCCTTTAATCAATACCTATATTTGATGATAAGGAACAATATTTGTGAATTAAATTTATTATTTGATATATGATAAATACTTTACATGAAATACATGGTTTTTATACTGGTTAATGAAATCCCATCATTGATTAAGTAGTCTGATCATACAAAATCAGTTGGCTAAAAACCATTTTCTTTTGTAACGAAGTAGTTTTAAACTTTTAGAAGGATAGATCTTGATAGTAAGTGTCTTCTAAAATGTCCTTAGAAAAATAAGATGGGTTTTACCTAAAATATTTTAAACTACCTTAAGGATAGATCTTGAGGTAAAGGTATCATGTTACTGGGAAATGTGACCTCCAATAATGAATAATTTTCCTAATATAGAATTTTGTTGTTACTATCCATGATATTTTTCCACTATTATAATCTATGGATGCATTTTATTATCAACTTATTGAATAAATGTCATGCATTCTCAGTTATTTATCTTTCCATATAGCTTCCTCCTTGTCTTAGCATGATAGAAAATTTATTTAAATGAAATATTTGTTAAATTATTTAGCTATCCATATTGATTATTCTTATTGATTCATGATAGAATCCATTGTACTAAACCCTTACTAAGTATTTGAGATCACTATTATTTTGTTTCCTTTCCCCAAGATTCCATGAATTTTTCAATGAATGATATACTGAGAGACTCTAGATAGAATAAAGTTAATCTTGAAAAAAATTATGTCATAATTTTTGTATTCAAAAGTAATATAAGACTCGAGTATGTATCTAGTTTGAAAAAACTTATAAACTGATCAGTCTGTTGGGATAAAATTCCTTATATCGTATGCCAATGTAGTGAAGAACCACACTTGCTATTAGATTCTAAGGTCAGGGTATCTACAATAGAATATAATCTATTTTTATGCGATAACTCTACTTGGGGGAGGTGTTGATCCCAATATCCTTGAAACTCTATTAAAATGGACCTTATCATGTCTTCAAGGGTTTGGATAGTCCTCTTCGACCGACGATCGGTCTAAGGGTGACAAGTGGAAATGAAACATAGCTCTATCTCTAACACTTTCTAAATAAATCTCCAAATCCTATAGTTAAACCATATATATTTTTTCCAAAAAATAGAGTGTAGTACTTCCTAAATTATTACTACTTCCATTATCTATTTTAATAACCCAGGTTTTTGAGCAGGTCATAATTTTCCCAACCTATTTTTTCGAATTTAGTGAGCTAAAAAATTCTTTTCCTAATCTTCATAATGTAATTCCAATATTTTCCTTAACCCAATATCATTATTTTAGATTATTTTTATGGCTCACAATGTTCCTTGGGGTTTTGAGTGGGTTTCAGGTGTGTCAAAGGCTGAAGACCCAACATTTCAAGGGGTGCATAAAGTGGTGCATGGTTTAAAAAGCCTTGTGGCCTCACAAGAGAAACCATGAAACCCTCTTTATTCATTGGGAATAGTTTATCAAATCATGTAGGAGGGAGCTCACGAAAGTGAGAGAAATATGTAGTTTTTAGCAGTGAAAATTTATATGGCCTACACACAGTTTGGGAAACCATGCACCTTAGTCGTGCAAGAATGGTTCTTAGATAGTGGGCACCACACAGTTTGTGAATGGTTTTACAAATAGTGCGGACTATTCAAAGAGAAAAATAACCATTTTACCCTATTTTTTAAGAGTGTTTCCCCACTTTTTTCTTTCAAAAATGTGCCTCCTCCTTCTAAACCATGGAGCTCTCCTCCTCCCTCCATTAGGATTTGTACTATCTTCTTTGTAAAAGGATAAATATTCAATACATTGGTGGATACGTATTCATCTTGATAAGGAATTCAATATGACATCCGTTTTGATCTTTTCACTCTATATGCGGTACGCTAAATATGTGAGATCCTTTTTACCCTATTTTCGGTCGTTCGTCCAAAATGTTGATTTCTCCCAATTCATCTCAAGTTAGAGGCTAATATCAGATGAGAAAGAATCTACTAGTATGAGTTTCATGGTACCTATCTTTATCAATGATTTTTTGGTTGTTTCATGGGTGATCTACATATTGTCCATGAGAGATGACCGAGTGATTCCCAATTAATTAAAAACTTATTTTAAAATTATTGAATTAAAGCCTTGGGGTTCTGATGGGTATATTACATAGAACTTTTACACATGGTCAATCTAGGAAAGGGGCTTCGATTATATTCAGAATATTAGGCTAGGAATATTAATTTAATTTAATCAAACTGTTTACAGTTATTATGCTAGTTCCATGGGAACGTGAGGGTTAGGCCTAAGGATTAAGATGTTGTTGACCAATTGGATGAGGCGAAGTGGTTCATCACATTGGGCGAGGCCCCGATATATATATATATATATATATATATATGTGGGTTATGTTGATAACATTTTGAGGTGACATGGTCATTGGATTGAGGTTATGAGTTCCCTTAGATAGGGGAAAGGCCTATGGTATTTGAGATGGTGATGACCATCAAGCTGAGCAACATGGTCATAGGGGCATGAGGTGTTGGAATGATGTGGCTTAGGTGCTATGTCTGGGTCATTTACAATTATTTTGAATGGATGACACACTATTGGAGTCATGTTCACATTTATAAGACTCATACGATGAGGTGGTGCTAACCACTCATGTGGGTGTATTCCTACATTATTTATGGCTTAGGATGGTGATGAACATTAGTAAGGCAGGATCTAGTTGCCATAGATTTTGAAGTGGATGGTGATGGACCATTGGTTTATAGTGTTGATAAAATTAGTTGGAGTATAAATCTCACCATATATTAAGGATGTTGGTATGAGATTATTCGGGAGGATGGATATCATCATTCTTTGGGACATTGAATGTTGAGACAATGATTATTATTATTCAGAAGACAAACATCACTGTGACTCAAACATCAGGATTCAAGCAGATCAATATTTTATAAGATGAGGTTAGAAAGACTAGGTATATGTCTAGGAATATCATATAGATGCTGGTTATTTCATTTTGACATGGGAGGTGTCGGTTGACACAAGGTGTCCTTGATACTTTTTAAGGATATTCTTGAGGGATATCGATATTATTACTCGTACTAGGATTCCTAGGGAATTATTCTTAGGATCCTTGACACTAAAATTATATATATATATATATATATATACGTTACTGTATTCCATATATATAACTAGGGGCACATGGTTTATCTTCATTGGCCAAGGCATGCGAACATTTCCTTGTGGCTATTGAGAATAAAAAAAGCGAGTATTTAATTATTATTCATGTGTTGCCTATTTATTTATATTTCATAAAAAACTATAGTATTAGGGATGTATGATAGAAACATGTTGGTTATTTCCCACTAAGATTCATTCTCACACCCCACACGGGACCTTTGGGACACATGTAGACTTTATGCATTTGGGATCAGGTAAGGGACCGAGCTCAGGAGCTGAACCTTAGGGGTTATGTTTTTCATTTTTCATGGGATGGATGAAAAGGGTACATATAGGTTCTTACATTATCTAAAGTTAATTTTATGTTTTTTTTTGGTATCAACATGCTTACCATATATATGTAATGGTGGTCGATTATGGGAGAACCTTCTATTTATTGTTATGTATGACCTATTATGACTTGTTGTATATGTTTAAATATTAATTATATTTTCTTTTTATGCTTATACAATTTCATGTTACTGATTCTATTTATTTATTGGTATTCTACCACTATTTAAGATACAAAGACCATTATTTTTATTATCACCACCTGAGGGTATTGTCCTCCCACTATCACCTCTTTACACCCTAACTCCTAGTCGGAAACCTATGGCATACAAGAAGGTGTTCTTAAGGCCCAGTGGTCAACCAACCAAGAGTACCATTTAATGTGGTATCCAAGTTGGGTTGATCCAAATGGTATAAGATCATTTTATGACATGGATGGAGTATCCATGTTCAGATAGATACAAATTATATCAATTTATTTCATTTACTTTATTGGTTCTCATAATTTGGGTTATGGTAGACCAGAGACTAAGATGTTGCTGGAACTATGTACAGAGCTCATTTTTGGGTTCCAGTTTCCCCATGCATGGGGAAAAGATAATTTTTCATGTGATTGGAAATTGATGTTCTTTTTTTTCAATTTTGAATGTGGATTTGATTTTCACATTAGGTGGCACACTTGGGTGTGATGTTTATCTATTATTTTTATTTTGACCCTTAGCCTCGTATGGTAATTTAGTTTTTGATTTTACATTATGGTCAGAACATAATGTATTTTTATATATATGAATGTGTCCATAATTGATTATCATTGGGAACCTGGAATACACTAAGATGAGTTCAGTTTTTGAAGTGAAAAAAAAGGTTGTTAAAATCTTTTTAATGATTAGCCTCTGTTTAATAGACTTCTACTCATCCATACTAGGCATGTGGTTCCAAGGAAATTTTTATGTGATATGATATGCATGTTTTATATGGTATTTAACTTGATAAGGGTAGGTAGGGTTGATGATAAGGGGTGAGCTATTTAATGTGTCAATAATGAAGGTAAATAGTTTTTTCCTGTATATCCTTTTTCATGGAAATTTACCTAGATACCCCAAATATGTGACATGTGTTTCCTAAAAATGTTATGGGAAGGTAAGGGGAAATGAGGTTAGGATATAATTGATACCAAACCCCGGTACGGGTGGGTAAGGGGCCTTGAGGTTAGTTGTCCCGAGACAGGGTGCAATATGGGAGTGTGAGGGTGGGGAGATGTGCTACCTGTTACACCATTCCCTATCTGTGAAATTACACACACAAACACACAGACACACACACAAACACACACTATTATCGTATTCTTACCATGTAATTGTTAATTAGGGAGATGCCACCTAAAAAAGCTTCATAGAAGCTTCAGGAGGGTGGTGATGTGGTGTGAATTGAGTATGAACGGGATAAGGCCCCCAAGGGTAAGGATGAGGCCTAGAAGGGTTGGGATGATGATGAGCCACATGTACAAGCATAGGTACAAGCTTAGGTATAGTTGGGATTACTGAAAGATATGGCCCCTTTTGCACAGTGACTTGATGAACAGCTCCAAGTGATCCTAGTTTGTGTTATCTAGGGAATTGATTGGGGATCTCAAGGAGATGATCCATCAATGGTATACCTTAATAATGAGTTTCAATCATAGAAACCACCAATATTTTATGGAGAGTATAGACCATAGGTGGTAGAGAACTAGATAAAGTCAGTCTAGACTATCTTCGGCCCACTCGAGACACCCCCAGATTGGAGGGTGAAGTTGGATACATACATACTCTGGGGAATAGAAAATCATTGGTGGGATGTACATGTATAAGGGGTCATACACAAGGGACTGTCCTGGATGGACTTCTAGGTCAGGTTATTCATGCACTTATTTCCAGAGACACTGAGGGAAGAGAGATCTCAAGAGTTCTTAATCCTACAACATGCAGACTTATCAATCATGGACTATGTGTCAAAATTCACAGATTGGAATTGTTTCTCACTTGGTATGGTGATATTTGACACCTTGAGAGTGAGTAATTTCAAGTATGGTTTATGGAATTCCATTCAGGTAAAGGTAAACATCTTCAAGATAGACTCATTCACAAAGGCATTGAATCAGGTGCTGATAGCTAAGGGGATTATGACAGAGAAATAATATACAACCAGAGTGATGGTGTCAGGTGATTTTTATGGTGATGATTTATCTTATAGGATGAGGGTCTGAGATAAATCTCAATAGGGTAGTCAAGTCTAGGATTGAAGTAGACAATTGGGAAGTGGGTCTTCAACATTGTGTTTCCTATGTAGGAATCCTTGATATGTTCTGACTTAGTGCTAGTGGCCTCCAAACAAGTGTTGGTCATGTGGATAGATGGTCCATCTTAAGAGGTTATACAATAATCCATCTGGGAAATCTAGGAGCTAGGGACTGGGACTGACATAGGCATATAAGGTAGTATCGAGACCAGTATTAGGAGCTGTTATCTGGGAGTTAGATGCACATGGGTGTCATGAAAGAGATATTGGGACCCAGTTGTGGGGTTAATGGATGATGATAAGTGCATCTACATAGGGTGGCATAACATCAGTTAGTCGAGCTTCATTATAGATGAATGAAGTTTACCTTTTAAGTGTATATAAGGTTGGGGATCCAATTATAGTTAAAGGTATGCAGACAGTGTGACTTGGTTACCTTATATTTTTGTCTTATTCTATTTTGATGCATGTGGTGAAAGTGTATAGTTTTTTCAATAACTAGTAACTAGCTAGTATGTCAGAATCCGATTGGATATGAAATATATATATATATATATATATGAGTTTTATTGGCACTGATATTATTGATGGACATCAATGCGATGTGAGTTATACATTTGAGGTGTGTTGGAATCTGGGATTCTAGGCAATGCAGGTTTTCTATGTGGGTTATTTCTGAGCACTTGATGATGTGAAGGAGTAATGATTCCTCACATGAGTAATTTTCGAGTACAAATATGGTATGTAGACCATTAGATTATTTCATTTTTGGGTTGGGATTAAATTGGGTAGGTAAATCCTAAGGTGGGGAGTGCCTTGAGTGGAGTTGACATGGGAATTGATGATTGAGGTAGACTGGGATAACCTTAATGAGATGTGTAAGTTTGGTACCATCTCTAGGTAATGATTTATTGTTAGGGAATGAGCTATGTTAAACTGGAAAGACTATAACAACCTAGTTTTTTGGATAGGTCGGTATTATAGCATCCCGCCTTTTTAATACATAACTTTTCATTACATTTTACATACAGAGGTTCTTTACAGTCTAGTGTCTTGGAAATCAGGAATATAAAACATGAAAACAACATAAAAAATTATTATAAACCACTTTTAAAGCTTCATCATAAGTTCATCCTAAGTATAATTACTTCATCTCATAACCTGTAGACATACATTCAAAGGAAAGGGTGAGCATAAATCCCAGTAAGGGTAAGCAAGGGAATCAATGTACTTGTGATATCAATAAGAACTTGAATAAAAACATAAAGACATGAGAAATAGAAGAATGGGAATATCATAAAGAAAATAACTTGGAACATAACTTGAATATGTGGCTACAACATTTCATTTATAAATTCATGAACATATCACCAAGGTCCATCCCCAAGGTGTAATAAAAATTACTAAGGTTATTCACCAAGGTATCGTAAAACTTATCATCTCTAGAGATTAATTCTTTACCCAATGTATTGGAGTGTTATCAGGGAACACCCTTAATATGTATTTACTTTCATGTGATCCACATATATCATAATCAAACATTTCATAAATAACCTAAATAGAATCAAAGAAATGGGTTTTGTGTCAAAATCATGATGTTTAAAAAGAGCTTAAAAATAAGATCATTATGTCATTTATAACCCATGAAAAAGGAGTGAGGGTTATATGTATGTCAATTACAGAATAAATTATACCATCTTTATATATTTATGAACACCCATGGAAACGAAATAAGTCTGGGTATTCTCATAAATAAACAATATAATTTCTTGAGAGAAAGAGATAGAAATTATGAGACGAAATTTCTACAGAATGACGACTATATAAAATGGTTTTAGAAAACATTGAAAAGAGATGGGAAAAGATTAAAACACTAATAAATAATTCATAATAAAGTATGGGTACTGAATAAGATCATGTTATGGATATTTGAATGACATACCACATGAAAAAGAAACATGAAAGAAAAGAGAAGATGCGATTTCTTTTACGAGAAATTCGGCAGCCTAACGATGTCACTTAAAAATTAAGAAATCAATTGATGAGAGAAAAAAGGGTATCTCAACAATTAGACATGAAATGGATAGAAATTAGAACATATAAGAACATACCCTCAAGATAAATAGATGGAAATTAGAGGACACAACATAAAGGAAGCCGTGACTTAAAATAGGAGGGTGAATGGATCCCTTACCATGAAGAGTAACTTCGAAAGCATGAAGGTTGGGACCCTGAGAGACTTGAGGGCACCTTAGGAGGACTCCTTGGGAGGTAAAAAGAACAGAACTTCATTGGGGGGATTTGTAAATGAAATGAATGAGATAAATGCCTGGTATTTATAGGAGAAGTGAGGGGACATAGCATTAATTGCCAAAGGACACCTCATCGGTGGTATTGGAAAAACCATGGGCTTAACCATGGTATTTCCCATGGTATTGGCCAATTGGGACACCTCATATCTTATCTTACTATTCATAATTCAACCAGAATTTTTTCATAATTATTACATACTTAATGATGTCATTAAACACCCGAAATTCAAAAACTGTATTTTCACTATTCACCGAAAATTCAACTTTCTCAAAAAAATCCCAAAATTTCACCTTAACCAAATATCGATGCTCTGATTTCAAAAATGAACTTCATTTTATGAAAATAATTTTTAAATATTTTTAATTTAATTTTATAATAAAAACACTATTCACATAAAATTCAATTGTTTCATAAAAATTCTAAAAATTCACCTTTACCAAATATTGATGCTCTGATTTGAAAAATGAACTCCATTTTATGAAAATAATTTTTTAAATATTTTTAATTTAATTTTTAAATAAAAAAATAATATTCACTTGAAAAAACTAATACTTAACCAGTAATTTCTGAAATAGTTATTTACCTATTTTATTAAATCGCATTACTTAATCAAGGTGCCTAAATTATATTAATACTTTCTTAATTGAAGTTAGTTAATCCATTTGGTCACATTACTAATCATTAGAATAGAATCACTATTCATAATTTACTATTCATCAAAAATTAAGTTGATCTTATTAGACTCTAAATTTCTTACGAAATATAACTGTAAAAGACCATTTTTTGAAAATCATTACACATTATTAATTATTTAAGGTTTACATGAATATTTTTAAAATATCCTTTTGCTAAAATTCATCAATAATATGCATACGATATTTATCCATACATTTGAAAATTCACAAACTTTATCATAATAAGAAATTAAATTTTTTATTTAAATCAAAGGATTACACAATGCAGTTATGGTCTCGTTACATAGCCCCTTAAAATACCAGCATAGGACTTAAGAGTAAGGTGTGATAGGGTGATAGAATATTGGGGCGGCTCAACATACATTGCTCGAGTAGTGATTTCTATCAGCTTGAACTTCTCATGAAGGAGATTCCATTCTAGCTTCACACGATTAAGTTCGGTTTGGGTTTTTTCCCGAGTAAAGCCCAAAGGTACTACCTCCTTCCCGAGTTCCATCAGATGGGATTCGATCGGCCCGAGAGTACTGGATGGGGTCATCAAATCTTCCTTCAATATTAATTAATCAAGATCACTTGTATTTATAGACAATAATTTCAACATTTTGTTTCCAACAGTCATATTGACCAATGGTCATATAACAGTCGAAATCCAATAGTCTTATTTTAATTATACTCATTTTATTAAATGAAATAGTTTTGTTGAGTATAAAATAAAATAACACAAAAAGTTAGGAAACAAAATTTATTCAAAATTTTGGGTTGTTACAATCTTCCCCCCATAAGAAATTGCGTCCTCTCAATTTTAAAATTAGGCTTGGAAATTTCATTGAAAGTCCCACATTGGAAAAAGAGTCAGTAAAACTATTACTTTAAAAGAAAGAAAGAGAACTACAAAGGTCACCTGAGTTAATCGACACTAGGATTCCATGTAGGAAAACATGGATATGGGATAGAAAACAAAGGGTCAAGTTCTGATGGAGAGTGATAGAAAACATGATTAGGAGAAAATTAACCACAAGAAGATCACAAACTTAAGATGTGTTAAATAGTCTTTGATTAACCAGTAGGAAATGTAAACCAAAAACGTTTTTGTTTTAAATTCCTTTTCATAATTTTGAGGAATTCAATTACTACATAGAATAAAGACATAAGGAAATATACTTAACTTCAAGTAGAGTTTCATCCCTTAATAAGTTTCAACCAAGACTAATCTTTTCTCCAAAAAATGTGCATTCAAAAAGAATTGGTCTCATCAAAAGCACAAGAATCATCTTCTAGAGAATCACATAATCCACAAAATAATAACTATATTTTTCCATTGTATTTAGTAATCAACTAAAACTAAAATGGTTAGTATGAGATCATATAATCCCCAAAAAGGATAATCCTTTATAAAAATAAATATGACTATTAATCTCCAAAATTCAACAAAAGTACCCAAAGTTCTAGAAAGACCATTCAATACACAACCATCCTTAAAATTCTTCAGAATAATCCAAACTAAGATTGGAACCCAAAACTCAAGAGGATTTAATCACACAGTCTTACCCAATAAATCTTAACATTTATCTCCAAATAACATCGACTAATATTAAAGAATCATATTAAAGTGTAATTAAACTATTCTCATATTCTCTATGATCAGTTCATCATTTTCCAGAAATAACCCAAATCACCATATGTCCACAATAAATACATAAATTCTTACAAAAAAAGAAATTCAACCATTCCTCCTCAATTTAAATCCTATAGTATTTTATTTCCCTTAGGAATATAGTACTCTAAAAGAAAAAACATCGTCCAAAATAACCTTTATCATTTAATCACAAAATAATTTTCTTATACAAAGTATATCCATTTGATAGACCATAAGTTTCCAAAATCAACTTATTCTTGATCCATAAAAATAGCAGGTTCATTAGTCAGTATGAAGGGCATAACAAAAAAAATCATAATTCCCATATCTTGATTGGAAGTTATCTTTTGGAATATCAACATTCTTCACCCTAAATTAATGATAACCAGAACAAAGATCAATCTTAGAGAAGAATTGAGTCCCACGAAGTTGGTCAAATAAGTCATAAATTCTTGGAAGAGAGTATTTTTTTTCTTCACAATGATCCTAATTAGTTCTCTATAATCAATGTGTAGCTTTATAGATCCATCCTTCTTATTCACAAAGAGAACTGGTGCTCCCCAAAGAGACACATTTGGTCGGATAAAACCATCTCCAAAATATCTCGGAGTTATTTCTTTGATTCCTCTATCTCCACATTTTCCATCCTATAGGGGGTCTTTGACATCAGATGAGATCTAGGTACGAGTTCAATGGAGAACTCTGCCTCTATTTCTGGGGGAGGTATGGGTAACTCCTCAAGAAATAAGTCAAAGTATTTTTAGACAATGGAGATATTTTCTAAAAGAATAAATCCTTCCTGAGAAACTTATTTCATTTATGAATCTTTTAAAAAAAAGGATTTTATGTCTTAAAACTTAATGCTTAGACAATTACATTTTTCTATAATTCCTTCATAATGATTCATAAAAAGCTTGCAATTAACCAAACATATCCTCTGAGAGTGTTGTAACCAAGAGTGCAGCAATGCCCATTGTCATGTACTAGTTCTCGTTCAAGTCTAGATCAAAGAAGTGTTTTCGGGTTTTACCCCTATGTACATCTGTGTTAGAGCCCCCTCTACCTGCTCATATCCAGACATGGATGTATTTTCTTGATAAAACACTCCTCAATACTCACCAAAATAACAGGAAGATTTCCTATATTTAATCTTTTATTTAGGTTTATTCCTAAAGTTTTAATATCCCAACTTCCATAAATAACTAAACTATCCTTTGATACCAACTATAGCATCCCTCCTTTTTAATACATAACTTTTCATTACATTTTACATATAGAGGATCTTTAAAGTCTATTGTCTTGGAAATCAAGAACATAAAACATGAAAACAACATAAAACATTCTTCTAAACCACTTTTAAAGATTCATCATAAGTTCATCCTAAGTATAATTACTACATCTCATAACCTGTAGACATACATTCGAAGGAAAGGGTGAGCAGAAAGCCCAGTAATGGTAAGCAAGGGAATCATTGTACTTGTGATATCAATAAGAACTTGAATAAAAACCTAAAGACATGAGCAATGGAAGAATAGGAATATCATAAAGAAAATAACATGGAACATAACTTGAATATGTGTCTACAACATTTTATTTATACATTCATGAATATATCACCAAGGTCCATCCCCAAGGTGTCATAAAAATTACCAAGGTTATTCACCAAGGTATTGTAAAACTTATCATCTCTAGAGATTAATTCTTTACCCAATGAATTGGAGCGCTACCAGGGAGAACCCTTAATATGTCTTTACTTTCATGTGATCTACATATATCATAATAAAACATTTCATAAATAACCCAAATAGAATCAAAGAAATGGGTTTCGTGTGAAAATCATATCGTTTAAAAAGACCTTAAAAATAAGATCATTATGTCATTTATAACCCATGGAAAGGGAGTGAGGTTTATATGTATGTCAATTAAAGAATCAAATATACCATCTTTATATATTTATGAACACCCTTGGAAATGAAATAAGTCTGGTTATTCACATAAATAAATAATAGAATTTCCAGAGAGAAAGACATAGAAATTTTGAGACGAAATTTCTACAGCATGATGGCTATATAACATGGCTTTAGAAAACATTGAAAAGAGAAGGGACAAGGGTTACCCACTCATAAATAATTCATAATAAAGTATGGGTACTTAATAAGATCATGGTATAGATATTTGAATGACATACCACATTAAAAGAAAACATGAAAGAAAAGAGAACATGCGATTTCTTTTACGAGAAATTCGACCGCCTAACGGCGTCACTTAAAAATTCATAAAATCAATTGATGAGAGCGGAAAGGGTCTATGAACAATTATACATGAAATGGAATGAAATGATAACATATAATAACATACCCTCAACATAAATATATGGAAATTATAAGACACAACAAAAAAGAAGTCGTGACTTAAAAGAGAAGGGTGAAAGGATCCCTTACCTTGAAGAGTAACTTAGAAAGCTTGAAGGTTGGGACCTTGAGAGGCTTGAGGGAACATTGGGAGGACTCCTTGGGAGGTAAAGAGACCATAACATCATTGGGGAGGATTTTGAATTGAAATGAATGAGGGAAAGGCTAGGTATTTATAAGAGAAGTGAGGGTACAAAGTATTAAATGCCAAGGGACACCTCATCGGTGGTATTGGAAAAAACCATGGGCTTGCCCACGGTATTTTCCCATGGTATTGGACAATTGGGACACCTCATACCTTATATTACTATTCATAAGTCGAAAAAAATTATTTCATAATTATTACATCCTTAATGATGTCATTAAACACCCGAAACTCAAAAATTGTATTTTCACTATTCACCGAAAATTCAACTTTCTCAGAAAAATCCCAAAATTTCACCTTAACCAAATATCAATGCTCTGATTTCAAAAATGAACTCTAATTTATGAAAATAATTTTTAAAATATTTTTAATTTAATTTTTTAATAAAAACAGTATTCACATAAAATTCTACTATTTCAGGAAAATCCCAAAAATTCACCTTAACCAAATATCGATGCTCGGATTTGAAAAATGAACTCCATTTTATGAAAACAATTTTCTAAATTTTTAAATTAAATTTTTAAACAAAAAAACACTATTCACCCAAAAAAACTAATACTTAACCAATAATTTTGGAAAGAGTTATTTCCCTATTTTATTGAATCACATTACTTAGTCAAGGTGCCTAAATTATATTAATACTTTATTAAGTGAAGTTACTTAATCCATTTGGTCACATTATTATTCATAAGCATAAAATCACTATTCATAATTTACTATTCATCAAAAATTATGTTGTTCTTATTAGACTCTAAATTTCTTACTGAAAATAACTGTAGAAAACCATTTTTTGAAAATCAATACACATTATTAATTATTTAGAGTTTACATAAATATTTTTAAAATATCATTTTTCTAAAATTCGTCAATAATATGCATACTATATTTATCCAGACATTTGAAAATTCAAAAACTTCATCATAAGAAGAAATCACAATTTTTATTTAAATCAAAGGATTACACAAGGCAGTTATGGTCTCATTATATATCCCCTTATAACACCAGCATAGGACCTAAGAGTAAGGTGTGCTAGGGTGATAGAATCTTAGGGCGGCTCAGTTTGGGTTTGGTCCAGAGCAAATCCCAAAGGTGCTACCTCCTTCCCGAGTTCTGTCAGATGGGCTTCGATCGTCCCAAGACTACTAGATGGGGCCATTGAATCTTCTTTCTATATTAATTAATCAAGATCACTTGTATTTATAGACAATAATCGCAACATTTAGTTTACAACGGTCATATAACAGTCAAAACCCAATGGTCTTTTTTTTAATTATACTCATTTTATTAAATGAAATAGTTTTTTGAGTATAAAATAAAATAACAAAGTTGGGAAAAAAATTATTCAACATTTTGGTTCATTATAGGTATTTTCCCAACATGTTTGAATTTTTTAATTAATTTAGATGACCAATTATTTTATTGATATTTGGAACTTAATTTTGGTAGTTTCCTTGACCAAAGGGAGTTTTTTTAGATTATATAATGTCTAAAAAAGTGTCTTGGAGTTTTTAGTGGGTTTCAGGCATGTTAGAGGATGAAAACACAACTTATCTGGGTGCACAAATAGAGGTGCATGATTTGGAAAAACCATTTGGCCTGTATGGAGAAATGGTGTAGACTTATTTCATTATTGAGCATGGTTTATCAAACCATGTAGGAGGGCGTTTATGGTCATGTGACACCACTTAAATTTTTAGAATAGGGTATTCTTACAGCCTACACATGGTTTGGGAAACCGTGCAACCTAGCCATGCAAGGATGGTGCTTGAATAGTGGGCACCACATGGTTGGTGCACGATTTTACAAACTATTTGGTTACTGTGTGACCTATTTAAAGAGGGAAAAAAATTCTAGCTATTTTAATTATGTCTGTTTCCCCTCTTTTCTTCCTTCACATGTGGCCTTCCTCCTTCCCATTCATAGAGATCTCTTCCTCCCTCCATTAGTCTTTGACCTATATTAATTTTTTAAGCTCTGATCTTTGATCTGTTGGAGGAAACATATTTTTTTAATTATTTCCTTAGATCCTCTATAAACTTGTCTTATTTTATATCTCCATATGGTGTGATAAATCCATGTGATCTTTTTTACCCTATTTTTTGGGCATTCTTATAAAACACTGATTTCTTCCAAATCATCATTAGTTAGAGTCTGATATTAGATGAGAGAGAATCTACCAGTATGAGGTAGGTGGTGCCTATATATGTCAGTGTTTTTTTAGTTTTCTCGAGGGTTTACTCTATATGATCCATGAGATATGACCAAGAGATCCCCAAATTAATTATATGATTATTTTAAAATTATTTAATTGTATTCGTGGGATGATGATTATGTCATAAACTTTTACACATGGTTAGGATGGGTAAGGGACATGGAAAATCATCGGAAGTTTTCGTCGATCATATGGATTAAATGAAATTAAAAATTTTACATTGCTTATCATGGTTCCATGGGAACATGATGGGTTAGGTCCATGGATAGAGATGGTGTTGACCATTTAGATGAGCTGATGTGGTTCTTTAGGTTGGGAGAGGCCCAAGATATATATATATATATATATATATATATATATATATATATATATATATGGGTGATTTTGATCACATATTGAGGTGATATGGTCATCATATTGTGGTAAAGAGGTCATTGGGATGAGAGCACAACCAATCTGATTTGAGATGGTGATAACCATCAAGCTGAGTGACATGGTCACAGGTGCACAATGTATCATGATGATGTGGATAAAGTTATATTTTTGGGTGATTACCACTCACCATAATTGGTCGATTCACCATTGGAGTCATGTTCACACATATAGGGATTAGAGGATTAGGTGGTGTTAACCACTTATGTGGATAGAGGCCTCCATTGGTTGCATATTAGGGTGGTATTAACCATCAGTTAGGTTGGAGGTTATTTCATTAGAAAACCACATGGATATTGATGGAATACTGGTTGATGGTGATGAGACCGCCAGTTAGGGGATGAGGATTTCTATATACTGAGGCCATTGGACCAGGATTACATGGTAGGAATGATTTCATCATTCCTTAGGATGTCAACAATTGATATGATTGTTTTTATTATTTTTAGGATAGACAACATTGTTCCTTGGGTGTTAGGATTCAAGACAATAGGTATTTTTTGAGCTAAGGTTTGATGTACTAGGTATTTTTTTGTATGTGACATTAGGATGCCAGTTATTTGATAATAACATAGGAGGTTTTGGTTTTCACGAGGAACTAGGGATAATTTTTCAAGAGGTAGTTGAGGGTTCTCCAGCTTGTTACTCTCCAGGGGATGCCTTGGGATTTATGATAAGGATCCTCGCCACTAAAGATATATATATATATATATATTCATATGTGTCCCTATATTCCATATATATAATTTTGGGTGTTTGGTATACCATTATTGACTGAAGTAAGTGAATTTTTCTTTGTAGTAGTTCAACATAAGGAAATCAGGTATTTAATTATTATTCACATGTTACCTATTTATTAATATTTTTTAAACACCTATAGTATTTGGGATGTAGTATAGGCACATGTTGGGGGTGGCCTACTGAGATTCATCCTCACACCCTATATGGTCCCTTCGAGACAAATATAGACATTATGATTTTGTGATCATGTAAGGAACTGATCTCGTGTACTAGAACTTAGGGGTAAAGTTGGAACTTTTTCATGGAATGGATTGAAATGGACCTTGGAGGTTCTTATATCAGCTAGAGTTACTTTTTTATTCCTTTTTCGTATCAACATGCTTACCGCATATATATGTTATGGTGGTTCACCACTGGATATCCATATTTTTATTTCTATGTGTGACCTACTAGAAATTGTCGTATATTTCCAAAAATAGTATATTTTTTCATGTCATTTATTAATTATGTTGTCTGTTTATGTTTCCTCTATTACATGTTACTGCTTCCAAATATTTATTATTATTCTTCTTCTATAGTATATATATCGATCATTATTATTATTATCACCACATGAGGGCATATTCTCACTACTATCACCTCTTCACACCCTTGATGTTAGTCGACGGCCTTTGGTGTAATGGTAGGTGCACCTATGGCCATGTGGTCTATCGTCCCAAAGCACCATTTAAAGTGGAATCCAAGATAGGGTGATAAATATATATCTTAGTGAGTTGGTCAAGCAAGAAATACTATTTTATAGAAATAAAACATGCTACCTTGTTAAGGTTATTGAATACAACTAGACAAAATTATCGAATTTAGATGTCATGGGAATTACTATTAAAAAATAAATAACATTTTTCTCATTGTCATACTAGTTTGGGTAATTGATGAATTATCCCTTTATACATTTTATGTTTAGACTTAAATTTTTTGCATACCAAGCATCATGATATGTATTATATAGTCTCCCTTTTCAGGTTATCCTACGAGATTTTTTTCATCAAATATCTATACATCTTTATGCTTCCTAAATGAATAGAGAATGGTGAGTTATGAGAATCATCCAAAAGTTCCATATTCAGTTTTTATTTTAATGGAACATATATTCAGGTTCAAAACCACATTACTTCATCTTAGTAAATTTGTTACTCAAGAATATTCACTACCTTTTTATAGTGATACATCATCTTTCTAGGATACAATGATTATTATGTGAATAGATAGGTGAGAAGTCACTTTGGAAAGATAGGATTAATCCTTTACCCTTATCACTTCTAGATTCATCCTTTTAAAATCCATGGATATTTTTTCTCTTTAAACCATAATAATTAATGAGGAAGAATGATCTCTCATTCTCAAAGAATTATCCACCTTGTTTACCTTCCCAGTGAGGTAATGTATTGAGTACTCGTTGAATTTTATCATTTCCAAGAATTTCCTTTGGGGCATATTTTGATACTTCTATGTAAATATATATGTCAAAAAAATTTGGCCATTATAAATATCACACTTCTCACAATAAAGATAAAGTGAAAAAAAATTAATGGAATGATTATGGATGTTATCTCTAAATCACATGTCAAATAATTTTGGTCATGAGTTTTTAATTTTCATGGGGAATAATAAACTGCATTTTTATTTTTGATGAATATACATCCTAATACATTCTTTTAGGAATAAATATATATTATAAGACCATACCCACTATAGGGTAATAAAATTATAGGTTTTATGACCAATATCTTATTCAATTCATTTAAATAGTCTTTACATTCCTATATTGTAAGTAAATTCAATCCCTTTTATGTTAATTTGGTTAGCGGATTTGGTATCCATAGGAAATTTCACAAAAAAATCAATATTATCCCGCTATCTCATGAAAATTATGGATATTTTTTACAGTGGGTTTTTGGGGCCATTGTATTATAACTTCTTTCTTTGAAGGATCTACATGGATTCCCTTGTTTGTGATTATGCGACCTAGTAATGGAACATTTTATTACCATAATTATTATATTATAAATTTTTAATAAAGTATATTTGTATTTAATATTGATAAAATAATACAAAAATGATATCCATTCTCTTATTTGGATAGAGAATAAATAATAATATCTTCTACAAACACAACCACAAACTGATATTAGTAATCTCTAAAGACTTGGTTCATTTTATCCATGAAGATGATAGAGGTATTAGTTAATTATAATGGAATCACTATAAACTCATAATTTCTATAACTTGATTAGAAATATTTCTTTGAAATATCATCCCTTTATATATATAATTGATGATATCCATATCATAGGTCAATCATCGAAAAGTATTGACCACCTATGAGATGATCAAAAAAGTCATCGATATAGGGAAGAAGACACTTTTTCTTAATCATGATCCTATTAAGATCATTATATTTAATGGAAATACATATTGAACCATTGTTATTTTTTAAAAACATGACTACTTCACCCCATTTCAATGAACTAGAGTGGCTAAAACCCTTGTATATATTTTCTTTTAACTATTTCATTAATTTATACAATATAATAGAACCATCCCATATGGAATCTTTGATATAGGAATAGATCTAGGTATGTGTTCTGTTGAATAATAAACCACATTATCTAGGGGAATACTAATTATTTTATTGATAAATAAATTAGTATATTAACATATAATAGGTACATCATCAATGCTAACTTCCTCTTTTATCATTTGAGTCAGAAATATCTCTATGTAACATGGAAATTAGTCTTTTATAGTGGTATGTAAAGTGTATATGATGAACCATTGAATATCCACTAGGAGTTTCTATCCAGTTGTGAATTATTTGAGGCACTCTCCATGGAGAAAATTGATGATTTAGTCAATGCTCAACCAACCCTATTTGGGTGATTACCCCTTGGTGCATTTGGACCACAACCACATCCACTTAACAATATCCATATATGGTTGTTTTATTAGTAAAACCAAATACTCAAGACAATACCAAAATTTTAGGATATCATCCTATGTATAAAATAATATCTCAAGTTTTCTCTATTTTTTATCTTACACTAATATGATAATAATCCAAACTAGTCTAAAAAAATAAGTATACCTTCACTTCGATACCAACTTTAGTAACCTATAAAAATCAACCATTTATTCAAAAACATTTCCATTATCAATATATCTAATTAAATAATAAACTTAATATCCCATGAATTGAGATATTTAGTGTAATTTGAGAATAACTATTTAATTAGATTATTTATGCAAATCTTGATCATTTCTAAATAAAGGTGCCATACTAGACCATCTCTTATACATATCATTAGTAATAATCATCCTCAACTATTGTAGAATAATAAAATAAGAAATGAGTGAGTAAAAATGCTCAGTATGGGATAAATAAAAATTTCATTATGAATGATTTCATATGAATAAGTGAAAAACATTAGCATAAGTGAAATATCAAAACATTCTATGGTATAATCACAATACATTAGTGAGATTCAATGTACATGGATTTATAATGTAAATCAAAAAAAAGATTATTATGGGAGTGTAATATCTATAACATGTTTTAGAATAATTTAACATAATCCTTGAATCATCAGAGCATAATATTATAATTAATAATAACATTTAATTGTGACACAAACATTATCCTCAAGAAACATTACATTCATGAGCCACACCATTAGTTCCCATGCTTATGAGAAACTAAAATATACTCATTAATAATTATCTCATGAGATATAAACTCATAACCAATTAATTATTGGGTTATATGGGACCCCACCCATCATTCATCAATACTTATATGTGGAACTTAAAAAAAGTTCAGTTATAAAATAATAAAGAACCCATGAAAATAATATGTGTTTCATAAAAAAAATCATTATCATTTCACAGATAACATACAAAAAAAATGTGTTTTATAAATCATCAAAATGATTTAAAATAACATTATGTATTATATTTTTGGTATAAAAAATATAACCACCTAAAATAATCACATAATAAAAGAAAAATATAGTGTGAGACATGAAACCTAACTCTTTTAGAGATTTATCATTTAGAGATAATGAAAACCTAATCATGAAAATAGAGTTTGGGAAATCATTTGTATTCATCATTGAAAAAACCATCATTAAGAGTCTCCTTCCAAAAATACCTTTAAAAAAAGAATGAAAACCATTTATAGAAATGGAATTTTTAACGACCTAGTATTAACATAATATAAATTACATCACCTTTTAGGAATACTTAAAACAATACACAAACATATTCCCAAAGACTGTATTAGTTTAGTGCCTTTGGAAACATGGAAATGTAAACACTAGTACATAAATGTGCTGCATTATCTCCCACTAGGTCTTTCACAACCATCACCCTTCTTAGAAACATAAAACATAATACATATATTCATAATCTAGGGAAGGAAACATAAAAAATTGGTGAGTTTAGATGCTTAGTAAGGGTAAAGAAGGGATACATGTAAGCATAAACATGAGAATAGGGGTATGATAACATGATCATAACATTAGAAGATCATACCCTACATATAAAAAGATAAGAAATATGAATCATAGAATAAATCTTGGAATTTTATAAGACATGAATCACTAGAAAATAAAGAAAATAATTCATGAAATCATATCACAGGAATAAGACATGGAATCATGGAATTCATAAACTTATGATATCATTATTTATAAATCAAGACACATTGCTAGAACTTATTAAGGAACTTCATGGGAACTTCACCAACTATGTGGGACACACCACCATGCCCAGTCGCATCCTTTTACCTATAAGGGATAGATTTTCCCCATCTTCCATCTTTATAGTGACTACACCTATTAGGTGAGACACACTAGTATCCCCAATCACAATCCTTTCCTTGTAAGGGATTGGGTTTCCCCATCCTCCAATAGTGGATAAAGCCCGTAGACTTGATTCACATCATTATCTCATGAGATATAAATCTTTACCCAATGAATTGGAGGGATATATAGGTTCCAACAATATCATAATAAAATAATTCATACATGTACCACAAGAATATAAAACATTCATCATATCATGACATATAAAAAAGATATGTCTTTTATAAACATCCTGTAATAATTCCATGAAATTAAATGAGTGACATAAACAGGTAATCATATCTTAACATGTTAAAAAATAGGTTTTATAATCATTTCATGAAATCTTAACCCATGAAAAGAAGTGGTTTTCACAAGCATAAAACTCATTTAAGAGTAATGTGTTTCATAAACATCAATCCATTAAAACAAAAACCATTTAGAGAAATAATATGAATGGAACCTTTGGATCATTTCCCTAGAAAGGAATGAGTAGCACTAATGGATGTAATATTAGATAGAAAATAATTTTGAAAGATACTTAAAAACCATTTCTTGGGGAAAATATCATTTCTTCTTTTAAAAATTCTTTTTAAAACATAAAAAAATTTAAAACTATTTTCTTTAAAAATAACTTTTAATACATATAAAGAAAGGTGGAAAAAAAATTTGAAAACCATTTTCTTGAAAACACTTTGAAACCCAAAAAATAATTCTTTCAATAATTTATATAACCTTTTCCTTGAAAACAATTAAAAAACTTATAAATAATGAATGAAAAAATTTCCCTTGAAAACAATTTTCTTTGAAAATATATGATAATTTATAAAGAAAAATGGAAAACCTTTTGAAAAAACTTTAATTTAAAACATATTATAAAATGAATAAATAAATATTTTTAAAAAATTTAAATCCATTTACATTGAATATAAGCTTCAAAGATCATTTAAAAATAGACTTTGAAAAAATTTATGAAATCATGAGTTTTTTAATAAAACTTATTTACAACCAAAAAAAAAATTGAGGTTAGATTTAGTTAAAATCATTTTCTTAATTATAGTAAATACCAATGTAACACCCCAAGATTTCATAGTATGCTATTTATTCAAAGTAATTCAGCAACATGCACTACATTCAACACTGAGTTCAAACGCACCACGACTTACCAATCTCACCGTTCAAAAGAGGTTATGAATAGTATTAACTGAATTTTGAATTTTATATACTCCATATAATTTTAAAATTCATATTATGTGTTTCTTAGACATAATATAAGAACAAATTCAATTTTTTAGATAAAGAAAGTATTTTTCAGAAAATGTAATTTTACCACCTTTTGAGGAAAACCCCTTTTTAAATCCAATAATTGACACATTTATGTATTCAATTTGAAAAAATAAACTTATTATTTAGAATCTGGAGATAAAAATTTAGTTTGATAAATTTTTGGTATTTTTATGATAACTTTCATATTTTGCTAACTCGTGAAAAATACTAAATTTTAATTAAAAACAATTTTTCAATCAAAAAGAATTATAGTGTTAAATCATGCATTTGATTGGTTTTGAAGTATAATTAGATTATATTTTTATCATTTAATACAATTTAGTCCATTATAATTAATTTCACTTTGAAATTGGACATAAACAAGTGTCAATCTTTTGATCGATATTGTTGCTTAAAAACACGGTATTTATTTTGACAACGAGAATTAATTTTAAATTAATTAATTCAACTTATATGTTTTGAATTTGGTAAAGTAGACATAATTTTTGAATTTGGAATATCAAATATAGCTTATTCTGAATTTTTGGTATTTTTCTAAGAAACATCAATTTTTGAGGAATAGTGAAAAACACCGAGTTATTGGTTAAAATGACTTTTTATTTAAATAATTATTTATTTTATTTAAATTTATTTTAGGTCAAAATAGATACATAATACCTATATATGTTAAAAATAATTCATTGGAGTCATTTTATAATAAGTTTAGATATTTAAAAATTTTATTGAACTTTTTACCATCTTTTACCCACCTCCTAGGAGTATTCACAAATTTTCATAAAACTTAATTTTACCACTTCTGTGAGTTGAAATTAAAAAAATACAAGAAACAAGATTAACCTCAGTAAGTAAATTTTGGTTCAATAAGATGAAAATAATTTTTGGTGAATAGTAATTTTTGACTTTTATTTACTGCGGTTAAAGGTAAATAGGGTAATTCAAGGTAGAAAGAATAGTTTAATAATTCAAAATTACCTTAACACGTGTCTTAACCTTATTTGATGAGTAATGGATGACCATGGGCATCCTTGGGTCACGTTTGGGACCCCATGGAGCCACTTATGAATGATAATGACACTTTAGATTAATTAATTTAAAGTAAAGGAAAAATCGACATAAACAAAAAAATAGTAATTAATTTTTATATGGTGTTATATAGATAATACTTTTGACTAGAAAAATTAATTAGAAATATAAAAATATTTCTTACATAATGGATTTTTTTTATAATTTTTAGAAATTTAATGAATTATATTATTTATGACACAATAATGATTCAGTATTTACCTCATTAATAAATGATTTAAATAAGTTAGATTATAAATATTAAAATAATATCCAAAATAGGTCCAATTATTATTGGATTATTTTATTTCGACCATGAGTCATCTTATCTTCGACCCTAACTATTTTTGGACCTTTAGAAACTGAATATCATTAAATAATAAAATAATATTTTCACACTTTCCTAAAGAGCCCCTCCTCCCCCTTATAAAAAAAGACCACTTCTAACCACTTCCTTACACCTCTCAACCCATTAGGCTCAGCCAAAAACTTCTAAATTAAGCTCCCTACATCCATATCCTCCTCCAAGAAGCCTTACCTTAGGAAGAAGGCACTTTAAGAAGTCCTTTTGGTTCAAACCAAAGGATGTTACCCAAATTAAAGGTAACAATTTCTCTTAACTTATTTTTTTTATTTTACTTGTCCAACCCATAAACTCTTTTTATTACTTTATTTTATAACCAAACCAGTATAATAAATATACTAGGATGTTGTTATGATAAATATTCAAACTAAAATTAAACACACCTCCATCTAATGGGTGAAGAACATAATGTTTCTATGGATGAAAAACTAACACCTCACGAAACGATGATTGTTCAATTACCTCCTACCGCCTCTCATGGTGGCCATTTTGATGGAGCTGTTTTTATATATGATATATATTATGTTTATGTTTTCTTCATTCTTATGTATTCTTATTTTATATTATACCTTAATGGTTTCCATTATGGGTAAACGCGATAATTTCATTCGAGGAAGTGCGGACTACCACCCCCTCATAGTGATATGACTCATTAATACCATATGTGGGACATATAAAGGATGGAGTTAATGATATTATATATGATATTATACTGGAATTATAATATACCTATGTATCATTATTTTTTAATTCCATTAAAATAAGAAATATAAATGAAAGTGGCGTTCATGCATACATAGGGCTTATTGTCTCCATGAACGGTGCATTTCATTTTTTACCCCAAAATGATATGTACTGTTATAAATACATGTATTTACTAGATATATATATATGATATATTTGATATCTAAATCATGAATATCATTCTGGATATAATGAAAATTTGACCATGTGAACAACTTGTAACTATAAGGTGTTCATTTTTGACTCAAATGCCAAATATCGACAAAACAAACGTTATTAACTTAAATGATTACATAATGTTTATAACATGGTAATAAGTGATATAAAAAGAATAATAAACTTGAAAAAGGTTTTTAAGAATGTAGAAATTAATTTTAGTTTATTATTCAGGATATTAAAGAACGAATGGGTCAAGTCGTACACGAGGTAAGGGGTTTCTTATCTCACTTTTAATTCCGTAAGATTTCCATTATTCACCACTAATTTATTGCATGTGGTATATTTTGTACTGCCATTTGATATATATTATCATGATTCTATTTATATTCATGATATTATGTGATTCATTTGGTGGTTAATTACTATTGTTCAAATGACTTGATTGATTACAACAATGTAAGGGTTAATTTCACAATCTCTTTATTATCTGAGATTGTTTTTACATAAGTATCTAGTGGGACATATTTATTATCCATGTCCATGTTTCGTAAAAGAGTTTTCAAAGGGATTATTTTTAAGGGAATTTTTACTAAAATTTCATTCTAAATGTTTTAAATATCTATTCTTCTAAATCTTTCTCATTAATGTCCATGTTTTCAAAATGGTTTTAAGGATTTATTTATATGGACATGAATATTTTTAAAATTTTAATTACTTTGAAAACTTTCAAATTGCTATTGGAAACTTTGATTCAAAATTTTCATTAAAAGTATTCCTTTTTAAATTGTGTGACATTTAAATGTTTTCATAAAAAATTTATATTTCTCTCAAAGAGTTTTACAAATCATTTTCAACTATGTCAACAACCTTTGATGGATTTTAAACTTGTTTGAAGTTGATTTATTGTGATACAGATCTTCTATATTGTATTGAAGGTTTTGTGATATGTTTGACTATGGATGTGCTATTCGTATACCATTAATGATTTATGGTTAAAGTATTGACATTTCGTATGCTAGTTTTAATACGAATGTTTATTATATATTTCAACCTTTTCTTATGATAAATTTATTGGACTTGTATGTTCCGGGTTGGGGACCGGTAAAAGTAAGACCTATGGGTTGGTGTCCAGTTATAGTAGACCCTCTGGGTTGGAGTCCAGTTACAAAGTCTCTCTGGGATGGAGTCTGGTTATAGAGGCTCTCTGGGTTGGAGTCCATTTACAGAGGCTCTCCGGGGTGGAGTCCGGTTACAGAGTCTCTCCGGGTTTGGGTCCTGTTACAGTTAGCCCAAAGGTCCTGGAACGAGGCCTTGAAACAGAAATTAAAGTCTGTTATTATACATTCCCTCATTATGAAAATAATATTAATGGTTCATGTGGTCATTTGACAAGTAGAATACCCATGATTATTTTTTATTATGGAATTATTTACTTAGATCATATTTCTTCCATAAAAATATTCATGTTTATTATTGGTAAAGGCATGTGGGTTAAATTATTCACCATGATTAATATTTATGTTATCTTCCGTTATATTTCTTACCCTTACTGAGCATTTGATCTCACCCCTTTCTATGTTTTATTTTTCCCAAGACTCCAAGAAGTGTATTATGATTGATATGCAAGGTTAAGCTAAGGGAATAATGGCGTTCATAAAGGATTATTTATGTTGTTTTGTATGTTATAAAGTGTAATGTAACATTCATGTATGCAATCTATCTTCCAAGACTTCTAAATCGATCAGTCCTTCGGGACTTGATTCCTTGTAATCCTGCCAATGTATTAAAATAATGCACCGACTCTGGGTAACTATGGTCAGAGCATTATAGTTGGTATCAGAGGAAGTTTAGCAATAACCATGGAAACAAATTTTAGATAAACTATGATTAGAACACATATCCCTAAGATATACTTTTAGGATTAGTATAGAATAACTTACTAAAATTTTTTTAATGTAGATATTTTGTGAGTTTTCCAAGAAAATACATCCCTGTCTGGATACGAGCAGGTAGAGGTGGATCTAGCAAAATTTTCCTAGGGGTAAAACCAGAAAACACCGCTTTGATCTAGGCTCGAATGGGAACTGGTTCACGACAACGGGCCTTGCTGTACTCTTGGTTATGACACTCCCGAGGGATATGCTTAGGATAATTCTCATTTTCTTTACAAATCATTATGAAGTGTTTATGGGTATATAATTCTTCAATGAAAACATTATTATTATTATGGATTATATCCATAAACTGTTAAATTTATGTTAAGTGTTTTACAAGTTTATAATTATGTATTTCGATTCATAAACTAATCTATTTTATGCCATTGTATAGAAATGGTGCCCAGTAGAAGGAATGTGAACTCCAGCAATACGTATGATCCAAAGTGTAAGAAGGATCATATCTTTCACGATATTAAGCCAACATTTAGAAGGGAAATAGTCTCCCATTTATTCTCAACATATGAAGAAATATTATCATGTGTTAATAAGATAAGTAAAGAATTCTCTTAGTCCTATGGCTTTGAAGGGAAGCAAGAGAAGAAAAGGATGGAAGAGAGAAATATGGATAAAGGGAAGAGGGAAAAGAAGGATTTTCCCATATGTGATAACTGTGGAAAGAATCACATTGTAAAATTCTTGAAGGGAATGTGAGTTTGTTATAAGTGTGGAGAAAATGGACACCAAATACATGATCGCAAGGGTAAGAAAAAAGTTTCCAATGTACAATGCTTCATCTTCAAGGAGTTGGGACACTGCGCGAATCAATGTCCAAATCAGTAGAGTATACCCCAAATGCTGCTATTTGATAATAATAAAGTTATGATACTACTAAAGATAAAGAGAAATGATTAGATTTCTTATGTTGTTAGTAAAGTATTGTGTCATTTGAGTATTGTATTAATGATGTACATGTTATAATAATTATATAGTATATAATGATTGTACTGTAGTACTATTTCATTAAGGACTTGAGATTGTGGGGAACCAAGAAAAGTGACTCAATTGTAGGTTAAAGTTTTAGAAAATATATGGTTGAGAGAATAATAAACCATAATATGGTTCTGATACTGAGGTATAGATTTTGGAATAAGAGATGGTTGATTTGGATAAATTATATTGGATATTCTTGACTTCCTTGGAACTGATTAATAGTTTGTTTATTTCATCATTATTGGAATATTCAATATTTTTTATACAAGGAATATATCCAGTATTATATAAAGGATATGGGAGCATGAATGTAATCAATAAGTTTTTATGGTAATTTAGGGTGTTACCAAGTTTTAAAATAATATATAATGAAGGTTTTCACATGTTATTATATGAAAAAAAGGATCTTCATTGTGGTTAACTTCCTTATATATTTTGGACTGTGAGTTTGGATAGATTTATTTTGGATAAGTCTAAAGGTTGGAATGGATTAAGATACTATTTTTAAGGTTATTTTTGGATTTTTATAAAAAGGACAACACATAGACTGTTTGACAACCCGTCGCGTCGGACAAAGCTGCTGGAATCGAACCCACAACCATAGTGCGATTGGGATTTATCACCTACCACTAGACTACGTGAAGTACCTGGATTGTATAATGTAGTTTCTTTTTTTAAAGGTTCTGATAGGTGAATTATAAATTCATATTTTTTGAACCCTATACGAATAGGAAAAATAGAATATTCTTTTAAGTTCTATTATCTTTTAGAGTGAAAGATGAGTTTTTGGTTGAAATTAGTTAAAGGATGGAACTCTACTTGTCAAGTATATAACTTTTTTTCTTCTTCTCTTATTATATGAAGAAATTAATTCTTAAAAATTAATTAAAGGATCTTAAAACTAATTTTTTTTTATCCTAATACCTTATGTTTTATTGAACCGATGATATTTTAAATCGTCATAGATTGATGGCATTGGGGCCCTCAATTCTATAATTGTTTATTACTGATGACCTCAATCACTCTATATAAATATTTATGTTTTTCCTCCAATTATGTGTCTCTAATTTCCACCAATGTTCTCTTAATCAAGATCATAATTTGGTGGTGACTTTTTCATTCCCCTTTTCCTCTTATTAAGAATAAATTTTATTAACCCAATTTTCGATGTGGCTTTTCCCACAAAGGTATTTTATATTTTCAGCCTTCAATTTTTGAAGAACAATTTCAAATTGCGAGGACTAAATTTATTGAAGTAGGGAAGAATTTAACATCCCAAGATTTCATAGTACATTATTTTTTCAAAGTAATTCAATAACTTTCACTACGTGAAACACCGAGTTCAAGCACACCATGAATTATCAATCTAGCCATTCAAAAGAGGTTACAAATAGTATTAACAGCATTTTGAATTTTATATAGTATATATAATTTTAACATACATATTATGTGTTTCTTAGACATAATATAAGAACAAATTCAATTTTTTAGATAAAGGAAGTATTTTTCAGAAAAATGTAATTTTACCGCCTTTTGAGGACAAACCTTTTTTAAATCCAATATTTGACAATTTTATGTATTCAATTTGACAAAATAAACTTCTTATTTAGAATCTAGAGATAAAAATTTAGTTTTGATAAATTTTTGGTATTTTCTGATAACTTTCATATTTTGGTAAATAGTGAAAAATACAAAATTTTAATTTAAAAAAACTGTTTTAATAAAAATAATTTATAGTGTTAATTTATGTATTTTATTGGTTTTAAAGAATAATTAGATTATATTTTTATCATTTAATACAATTTAGGACATTATAATTAATTTCATTATGAAATTGGACATAAACAAGTGTCAATCTTTTGATAGATATTGTTGCTTAAAAACACGCTATTTATTTTGACAACGAGAATTAATTTTAAATTAGTTAATGAAACTTATATGTTTTAAATTTAATAGAATAGAAATCATTTTTGAATTCATAATATCAAATATATCTTAGGCTGAATTTTTGGTATTTTTTTGAGAAACATCAATTTTTGATGAATAGTGAAAAATACTGAGTTATTGGTTAAAACCGAGTTTTTATTTAAATAATTATTTATTTTATTTAAATTTATTTTAGGTCCAAATAGATACATAATACCTATATATGTTCAAAATAATTCATTGGAGTCATTTTATAATATGTTTAGATATATAAAAAATTTATTGAACTTTTTACCGTCTCTTACCCACCTCCTATGATTATTTGCGAATTTGCATAAAACTTAATTTTACCGCTTCTGTGAGTTGAATTTCAAAAATATGAGAAATATGGTTAACCACAGTAAGTAAAATGTGGTTTAATAAGATGAAAATAATTTTTGGTGAATAGTAACTTTTGACTTTTATTTACAGCGGTTAAAGGTAAATATGGTAATTCAAGGTAAAAAGAATATTATAATATTACAAAATTACCTTAACACATGTCCTAACATTATTTGATGAGTAATGGCTGGCCATGGGCATCCTTGGGTAGATTTTGGGACCCCATGGATCCACTTATGAATGATAATGACACTTTAGATTAATTAATTTAAAGTAAAGGCAAAATTGACAAAAACAAACATATTTTAGTAATTAATATTTATATGGTGTTATATAAGTAATCTTTTTTACTATAAATATTCATTGGAAATATATAAAGATTTATTAAAGAGCCCCTCCTCCCCCTTATAAAAGGATACCACTTCTAACCAATTCCTCACACCTATCAAGCCTTTAGTCTCGTCCAAACTATGCCAAATTAAGCTCCCTACATCCCTCTCCTCCTCTTAGAAGCCTTATTTTAGGCAAAAGGCACTTCAAGAAGTCCTTTTGGTTCAAACCAAAGGAAGTTACACAAATTAAAGTTAACAGTTTCTCTTAACTTCTTTTATTTTATTTTACTTCTCCAACCCTAAAATCTTTTTATTACTTTATTTTATAACAAAACCAATATCCTAAATATACTAGGATGTTTTTTTGAGAAGGATTTGAACTAAACATACACACACCTCCATCTAATGTGTGAAGAAAATAATGTTTCTGTGGATGGAAAACTAACACCTCACAAAACGATGATTGTTCAGTTACATCCTACCACCTCTCATGGTTTCCATTATGAATGCACTGAATTTATATGTGATATATATTATGTTTATGTTTTCTTCATGATTTTGTAATTTTTTATATCATAACTTAATGGTTTCCATTATGGGTAAATGCGATAATTTCATTTGAGGAAGTGCAGACTACCGCCCCCTCAAAGTGATATGACTCGTTAATACCATATGTGGGACATATAAAGGATGGAGTTAATGATATTATATTTCATATTATACTGGAATTATAATATACCTATGTATAATTATGTTTTAATCTCATTAAAATAAGAAATAGAAATGAAAGTAGCATTCATGCTTACGTACGACTTATCATCTCCATGAACGGTGCAATTTCATTTCTTAGCCGAAAATGATATATACTTTTATAAATACATGTATATACTGGATATATATGATATATATGATATCTAAATCAGTGATATCATTCTGTATATAATGAACATTTGACCATGTGAACAACTTGTAACTATAAGGTGTTCATTTTTGACTCAAGTGCCAAATATCGAAAAAAATGAACATTATTCACTTAAATGATTACATAATGTTTATAACATGGTAATAAGTGATATAAAATAAATAATAAACTTGAAAAGGTTATTAAGAAAGTTTAAATTAACTTTAGTTTATTATTCAGGATATTAAAGAACGAACGGGTCAAGTCGGACACAAGATAAGGGGTTTCTTATCTCACTTTTAATTCCATGAGATTTCCATTGCTCACTACTTATTTATTGCATGTGGTGTATTTTTAACTTCTATTTGATATTTATTATCACGATTCCGTTTATATTCATGATATTATGTGATTAATTTGGTGGTTATTGACTATTTTTCATATGACTTGATTGATTACAATGAGGTAAGGTTTAATTTCACAAGCTCTTTATTATCCGAGGTTATTTTTACATAAGTATATACTGGGACATATTCAGTATCCATGTCCATCTTTCATAAAAGAGTTTTCAAATGGATTATTTTTAATGTACTTTTTACTAAAACATCATTCAAAATGTTTTAAATATTTATTCTTCTAAATCATTCCCATTAATGTCCATGTTTTCAATATGATTTTTAAGGATTTATTTATATGTACATGAATATTTTTAAAATGTTAATTCCTTTGAATTGTTTCAAAGTGGTATGGGAAACTTTGATTAAAAAATTTCTTTAAATGTATTCCTTTTTAAATTGTGTGACTTTTAAATGTTTTCATGAAAAAGTGATATTTCTCTCAAAGAGTTTTACAAAACATTTTCATCTATTTCAACATCCTTTGATGTAATTTAAACTTGCTTGAAGTTGATTTGTTATGATAAAAAAGTTCCATATTGTATTGAAGGTTTTGTGATTTGTTTGACTATGGATGTGCAATTTGTATACCATTCATGATTTGTGGTTAAATTATTGACATTTCATATTATAGTTTTAATACGAATGTTTATGTTATATTTCAACCTTTTCTTATGATAAATGTATTAGACTAGTATGTTCCGGGTTGGGGACCATTAAAAGTAAGCCCTCCGGGTTGGGGTCCGGTTACAGCAGACCCTCCGGGTTGGAGTTCGGTTACAGAGGCTCTCCGGGATGGAGTCCAGTTACAGAGGCTCTCCGGGTTGGAGTCCGGTTATAGTGGCTCCCCGGGGTGGAGTCTGGTTATAGAGGCTCTCTAGGTTTGGGTCTGGTTATAGTTATCCCATAGGTCCCGGAACGAGGCCTTGACATAGAAATTAAGGTCTGGTATTATACATTCCCTCATTATGAAAATAATATTGATGGTTCATGTGGCCATTCGACTAATAGAATATCCAAGATTATGTTTTATTATGGCATTATTTACTCAACTCATATTCCTGCCATAAAAGTATTCATGTTTATTATTGGTAAAGGCATGTAGTTTCAATTATTCACCATGCTTAATATTTATGTTATCTTCCATTGTATTTATTACCCTTACTGAGCATTTGAACTCACCCCTTTCTATGTTTTATTTTTCCCAAGATTCCAAGAAGTGTATTGTGATTGATATGCAGAGTTAAGCTAAGGGAATAATGGCATTAATAAAATTATTATTTATGTTGTGTGGTATGTTATAAAGTTTAATTTAACATTAATTTATGTAATATATTTTTCAGGACTGTTAAATCGATCAGTTCTTTGTGACTTGATTCCTTGTAATCTTGCCAATGTATTAAAATAATGCAACAACTCTGGGAAACTGGGGTCTAGGCATTACAACCAAATAGTGGGAAAATAGTACTAAAAATTTAATAAATAATTTATAACCATAGGAGAAGGAAATTCATGAGTTTTATTGAGATATGAATCATGATATTTCATTAATGTAATCATAATCGTAAATAACCTCGATAAATGATGAGATTATAACAATAAAATGTTACCATTTAGGTAACTCTAATTCCAAATGTATAGAATAAAATTAAATAAAGCATAAAATATCATTAAAAGAAGAATATTTTTGATATTACTTGTAAAAAGTCATTATATACACCTCATATATAAATATAGGTGCATGACATGGCATGTGTCTCAAAGAAGGAAAATTGAGACAAAATTGCTTCACCGATTTGGTAACTTTTGAACCATAAACCAAATAAAATAAATATAATAAAATGGATATGTAAATGACAATAAAATTAATTATAATAATCAAAGTATACATTCATGTGAAGTATAAACAAAACACAAACCAATTGAGTGGTTATTGAGGAATGTATCTCACATCAAAAAAGTGATATGAAATCCCCTTACCTTGTGTCTTAAATGTCATAATTCTCATTCAAACCTCATGTATAATAAATATATTTTTATTATAAATCTATAATATAAAAAAATTGTTACGTCTAATACCATATATGATTTTATTATTATTTTATATTACCAGTTTATTAACAATTCTATATTAATGTTTCACTTTGGGTAATATTTGCTTTGTTTTTCACATGTGTCTTAATTTGTTGTATCTTTGGTCCTTATAATTATATTATTATTTAAATAATGTAAACCATGATATAAATTTGATTCATCTTATGTATATATTCATTATAATAATATATATAATATTTAACTATGAAATAGAATACACCGTTCATGGATAATGTAGGTTGTACATATGCATGAACACTGTTTCCATTTTACTATCATATTGAAAAAAGAGAGTAAATGAAACATATGAATATATAAATGTATATATATATATAATTATAATGGTAGAATTATTATATCATATATATCAAATAGTTTTAATAAACTCTTCCTTAAAACATTTCATGTAAAGTGTGAATGAATCACGTTAGTTTGAGGGGTGGTGGTCCACACTTCCTCAAATGAAATTATAATATTTAAAAAATGGAAAGTATAAAGATATTCATTGTAAAATAACTAGATAATATTGAAGTCCTAATAAATTTAATATATATCATATATAAATAGTGTGTCCAACATAATTCCCTACTATGAAATGGGTAAAGGAAAAATGAAAAATCATCGTTTTGTGATGTGGTAGTTTGCCGAACACATAAACAATATGTTTATGACCTATTAGATGGAAGTGAGTGTAAGTTTACATAAAAATATTATCTTAAAAAAATATTATTATATTTAGGAAACCAATTTTGTTTTATAATCATGTAATAAGGATTGTGGATGGGGTGGAGAATGAAAATAATATAATGGATCTTGAGAAAGGATGTTACCACATACTTGGACAACTCCTTTTGGTTTTCACCAAAGATATTACTTTGATTTATTTCTTCCAAAATTAATGCTTCAAGGATTAAGTTAGTGATGTTTGGAATTGTATTGGGATAATCTTTTCTGAACCTAACTGTTTTGAGATGGGTGAAAAAGATGGAGAGTTGGCAGCCTTTTATAGGAAAGGAGGAGTGGTACACTTGTACATACTAATAGGTATACAATAATGAGTGGTCTCCCTTATCTAATGTGCCTAAAAAATAGAAAAATAATGGATTAAAAGTGAATAATGTTCGAAAAAACCCATAACACAAAAAAATAAGTGCATTTTTATAAATTTTTCCTTCACTTTTATATTTCTTAAATTTTATCATTTTGGTTTTATTAATGAATCTAGTATTTTAAAATATGTAATATATACATTAAGAATAAATTAAAGTAATATTTATTATAAAAAATATAACCACCAATTTATAATTATTAGATCAAATTTATAAAATAAAAATACCATATTTTTTGGAAATTAAATTTATAATAAGCACATGTAACACATAAAAACACTACTTTAAGAGGCACCGTGATGGTAATGTTTTTACTATCTATGGGTAAATTTGTCAATTTTAAAAGAAAAATTTGTCCCTTAATGGGAAATATATGATATTTATTAATAATTAAAAATAAGTTGGAAGAAGATAGTATTTTTATTAATTTTAAATCATTTAATAAAATATTATTTATTATAAAATAGAATTATTATTAATTTTGACAATATGCAATTAATTTTAATTTAATAAATATCAAAAAAATATTGGAATCAAAATATATTAAGTTAAAATATTTTTAACATGATATATTAATCTAAAAAATAATTAATGATAATAATTCAACCAATTTACATAACTTTTAATATGTATAATATCATTTATTTTAGTTAATTATTAACTAAATAATCACTACGTTTGCGTTTCTTAAGAATATTTAGTAACTAAATCATCTCTAAAAATAATTTATAAGAAATTATTATTAAAATAACCCATTTATTTTTCTAAATTATATTTTTAACTAAAAATATGTTGATTTTTCCATATATCAAATTTTTATAAATTTTAAATGTGAGGAAAGTTATGTTTTTTTCTTTTACCTTACTTTACATATGAAATAGGGAACTTTTATTTAATACTATCCCAATAATTTATAAAATTACAACCATTAAGGGATATAGTCTAAATATGGGCATCGAATGGCTTTTTACCATGTTTCTAGGTCATTTTGGCCCTTATGATTAAGATTGAGTCCCAAATTAAGCTTAATTTTACCATAATCTCTATGACTAATTTTCATCACTTTCACAAATCTTTTTGGTTAAAAAATAAAGGTGATCTTATTAGAATAAAAATACTATAATAATTATAATTGTTTTTGTTTTTTTACAAAATTCAAATCATAGTAGTGGAAAAATTATGTTTAACTCTAATCCTGAAGATGTGGCAAGAAAGCGAGTTTTTAAAGTAAAAACTTTCCAAAGTTCAATAAGTTTTTAGAACCAATTTCTATATAAAAATAATTCCAATGAACTAAATTTGATTAATATATGCGTAATTGATCTATTTTGACTCTAAAAACTAAATTAAAATATAAATTATTAATAATTATTATTTAAGTGGAAATGATTTTTTAACCAAAATACCGTAATTTATCGATGAATAAAAAAATGAAGTTTCTCAGAAAAATCAAAAAAATTAAACCTAAGATAAGTTCGAAATTATGAATTCAATAATAAATTTTATTTTATAAAATTAAATTTCTAAAAGTTTCTAAAATTAATTTTATTATTGTTCCTAGAAGGACATAAAAAGTTGTTAGTTGAAGAAAATAGTATTTCTAAACATATAAAGACTTTACAAAAAATTATATATTTCACTATCAATAGGTTTTATTTATATTAAAACATTACAATTAACACTTAAAAATTAGATATTACACTTTATATTACTAGGTTTAATGGCTAGGTTATAACTATCATGTTTAAATAATTATAATAATAAAGTATTGTTTCATAGAATCTCAATGCTTCTTGTAACGCAAGCCAAGTGGGTTCCATGTGAAAGGAATTTTTGACTTAGTTCAATGAAAAAAGAAATGAAAATAAATTTATTCAAAAAATCTCATGGTGTTATATATACCCCCATTAAAATGAATTTCTCCCTCAAAATTTATCTGGGTTATCAAATTTTCAATACTTGAAAGTTAATAGACAAGAATTTTTCTTAGTCCTTGGAAAATATAGAGAAACTCTTTAGGAACTACCTCAACATCGTGAATAGCTAACCCTAATCACCTTAATCACGATCTCTGTTTGTATCTTTATTCTATAATTCCGAATGGTATCTTTCGATCCAGAGTGGGAATGCTATTTTGAAAGTGCTAAACCCACTACGCAAGAAGTAGAATCCCTTGGTGGGGAGATTCTCAAACATCATTTTGTGGGTGGAACCAATGGGTTTTCATTCCTAGATTCACTTAAAGGTACAGATCTATGTAAATAAAATATGATGTAGCCCTCTCTCTTCAAGAAACTAGATGATGGTGGTTTATTGGTTGAAGCTGACCTGAATGCACTCCAACAGTAAGCACAAATTTGAAAATACTTCATATTGGGTCACATCACTTACATGAAAGGTGATATCCCTTAGTCTTTACCTGATTTAAAGCCTATAATTGCTCATTTTTTGGGGTATCTCAGACTAGAAACTTGTTCCAGTTGGTAGAGGTTATTTTCATATATGGTTTAAATAACAAGAAGACCTTGATCATGTATATAAAACTGATAACATTCAGCTACAACATGTATTTCTTAGATTCTATGTTTGGGACTATGTATTTAACCCCTATACCCATAGGAAAACAATGGCACAAATATGGGTTAGACTACATGGCATCAACTAATACTTTTGGCATCCTAAAATCCTAAATGACATTGTCTCCTATATCAGATCACCACTTAAGATAGACCAGTGAACTCTAAATTATAAATTGGGTCTATTTTCAAGGGTAATGGTGGAAGTTAATCTTTATTCAAAACTCTCTAATACTATTAATTTTAATTCCAATGAGTATAGAACTAAAATCAGGATCGAGTATGAGAAAAAACCCCCATTTCTGATATATATGTAAAATTATTGAGCATACTATATCAAACTGTAGGGTGGTTAGGAAACAAGTGGTCCAGCCAATGGATAATGAATGTAAATAAGTGAGTATTAATAAAATAATTAAGGCCCCCATTTATGATATCCCAGAAACTTTTAAGAAAAGTAATAGAGTATCCGTAAAAAAACAAATTCATTGATGCCTTTAGAGAATGGCTTAGGAAAATCCTGGGCTGAAATGGTAGATAATGAGGATAATATTAGAATGGATCTTGATCTCTTTGAACAACTAAAAGATCTTGTTTTGGATACTATACATTCTCTATAGGAACCTATCTCTGGTGAAACCAAGGCATGTCAAAATTCTATCCATACTCGTTTTCCTACTATTTCTAACTCTTATAAAGAAGATAAAGAAGGATATAAATGAAGGGTCATTACAATCAATAATTCCAATGATAGAAATGATGGTAATAAGGGTGTCAATGCTACTGGTCATCCTTCTTATCCCTCATCCAATTATGGCAATGAATCCCAACAGGCGAGCAATGCAGGCACTAAGGATAAGAAGGTTGAAAACTCTTGACAGCCTACTTATCCCCACCCAATTTGGGTAGTGTGTCTTATTAGAATAAACTCATGGCACATGAACCTCTATAAGAAATAGTTATACATGACCATGTTACTGCTGTTGCAACCTCAACTCTGGATAGTTCTTTAAAGTAGAATTCCTCCATCATGAAGGATTAAGTTGCACTAGGTGTAGAGAATGATGTAAATGCCAACTCTCCTTTGGACATGGAAGCTCTCATGATGTAGGGGAAGACTACTAGGACTATTCAAAGACAATTGAGTGTGGAAGACACTCTATCATGGCTCGTAGGTTATATGCAGACAATTGACAACCGGCCAGTTTTGTGCAATGTTTTACAATAGGGAAAATCTGCTATAATTAACTTAGGTACACCTGATCCCTCCTTTTTCAATCATTCTGTAGGTATTTATCAAGATACTGATAATAATGTTATTTCTACAATATTTGAGAATTTTAGTATTAATCAAGATGTTGATAATACTATTTTTATTAATAAATATTATGTGGATTTACTGATAAATGGCCCTTTTCATGATCCTCCCCAGGATAATACTAAGGTAGGTAACCAAAACAGTCTCCCTACTACTTCAAAAAGTACATAAGACCAGAATAAGTGCCCAAAACCTTGATTAAAAGGTTAGATTATTCTCTAGAAAAAATGGATTGGGAAATAAAAAAAGAGATTTTTAACTCAAAATTTAGGTTTAAATGAAGATTATATTTTTTAATTGTCAGGGTATCGCCATCCCTGAAACTTTTTATATTTTAAAAACAATGATTAACACTCAATCCCCAAATTTATTTAGTCTTACTGAGCCCAAAATTAATTTTTCCTCTAAGTACTCCCATTTTTCTCATCATGGTTATTCTTTTACTGGTGCAACCAAAAACTCCTCTTATACTGAATACCTATGGTTTTTTGTACTCCTCCTAAAAAAATTTCATGTTTTTAATGTTTTGGGGTAGGTCATTACATGTGACTTTATTAGTGATGGAAATCTTGTCTTCTAATATTTTTTATGCTAAGAATAGATACCAATATAGGAAGTCCCTTTATAATTACCTTACCTATTTTGGTTCTAATATTAATACACCTTGGTTTATGATTGGAGACTTTAATGCCATTCTCAACTCAAGAGATAAAATTGATATGTCTCATGCTATTATTTCTATGTGAGAATTTAAAACCTCTATAAAATACAACAACCTTGTTGAAATAAATATTACTGGTGCCAAATATACATGGTATAGAAAGCATTATAATAGGGTGTTCGCCAGTAAATTGGATAGAGAATTCATGAATTTTCTTTCTTTAGACAAATGGGACACCATCTCCAGCACCACCTTTCACATGCATTACTATAACCACCATCCCATTCTTTTCAATTTCTCTACCAAAGCTGTAAAACCATATCTACCTTTTAGGTTTACAAGGCATGGTTTCCTAACACTAAATGCACTAACATCATCAAAAAATGTTTGTCTTCCATTTCACACTACAATGATTACTTTTCCTGCTTTAGTAAATTAAAACACCTTAAACATACTCTCAAATGTTGGTGCAATTATTATTCCAAACAAATTGACAATGGCATCCTCCTCATTGAGGATGATCCCAATCAGCTTCAAAAAAATAACACTAGATATGATTTTAACACTGATATGAATCATGAAATAAAAATTTTAGTAAATCTCTGCTCTTTTATCACCATCAAAGAGAACATGAGGAAACAACCCTTTAAAGAAAAATGGTTATCTGGTGGTGATATAAATAATAAGTTTTATAACTCCCTCCAAATAGTTAGGAAATATTGTTGAAAACTAATTTTTTTAATATATGGGGACAACCTCTTATACAATGAATATGATATTTATAACCATATTATCTCTTGATTTGAATCTATTTTTAATGGAACTAATAATAACAAGGACCTATTACCTGGGATCATATCGAGGGTGCTCAATGATGAAGACAACACTTTTCTTCTAATAATTCTTCTTGATCCTGAAATTAAAGAGACTGTCTTTAGCTTAAATCCTGATAGTTCTCCTAGTCCTGATAGTTTTAATAATGGTTTCTATCAAAATTATTGCGAATTTATTCATTTTGACGTTTTCAATATTGTCAAATATTTCTTTTCTGATAATTTTCTTCCTCATGGTATGAACACTCAATTTATTTTTCTATTGCTGAAAGTTGACGATGCTTCTGATATTCAATTGTTTGAGCCTGTTTCTCTTATTAACACCCTATATAAAATCATCACTATAATCATTGCTAATATAATTTCAAGTATCATAGAAAAATAGTATCTTGTAACCAATATGGATTTATTAAGGGTAGATCTAGTCAAGACTGCATTTTTCTTGATTTTGAATTCATAAAAACATTAAACAAAGATAACAAAGGATGTAATATTTCCACTAACCATGACATTAAAAAATATTTTGATACCATGGACTAGAGCTTTATCCTCAAGGAGTTATAATCCTTTGGTTTTAGTGATACTTTTATCACTACAATCATAACTCTATTTAAATCAACTTCCATATCCATTTTGGTTAATTAATCTCCCATGGGATATTTCAAAATCACAAAAGGTGTTAGTAAAGGTGACCCCATTTCTTCCTTTCTTTTCTCTATTATGAAAGACTATATTAGTCACCTGCTCACCCATTTTATAGACCAGACCAAACTTAATCCCATTAATGCATCTAGGAATGTGAATTTTCCCACTCACCTATTATATGATTATGATATCATCTTTTTCCTAGAAATTGATATAAGAAATATTCAAAACCTAAAAAATTCCCTCGCTAATTATGAATATGTTTCTGGTCAAGACATTAGTTGAAGAAAATATTCTATCTTCTTTCTTAAAAAAATTCCTCCAAATAAGAAGTGTAATTTTATCACTGCTTAAGAATTAATCAGGGATCTATTCGTTTTATTTATCTAGGTGGCCCCATGTTTTTGGGAAAACCCAAGTCCTCTCACTTTTTTATAATTGTTAACCATGTCCTTCATCAGTTATCTTCTTTGAAAAAAAAATCCTTCTCTATGGTAGGAAAAATATACCATGTCAAAACTACTATTGTTTTTAGAATGGTTTGTTCTATGATGGTCTATAAATGGTCTGTTGTTCTTATAAAAAATTATTACCTCAAAAAAAATTCATTTGGACAGGCAGCACTCTGGAAAGGAAACTTGTGACTTTCCCCTGATCGACTTATTGCAAACTGATTGATAAAGGTGGTATTGACATAAAAAATATTAATTACTTTAATGAGGCTCTTAATTCTAGACTCACTTTGAACCTTCTATATAATAAATCTGACTCTATTACCATTATAAATAATAGATTTCTTGAAAAAATTAATAAAATAAATTTAAATATTCTTAACTCTTTTATCTAGTCATCCATAAAGAAATCCTTTTCCATCATTATGAATAATTCCAGATGGATGGACTCTAGATATTCCACCATGAACTTCTGGTTAGATAACTGGACTAGAACTCTCTTAATATCTATGTTTCCCCCATGCCAAACCCCATATAATACAATTTTTTTAATAAAAGATATGCTAACTTCTAAAAATTATCATCTCCCTGACACCATTATGTATGTCATTGACAACTATCCCTTCTCAACAACTAATGCTTTTTTAATTTGGTAGCCTTCTCAAGATGGTATGCTTAATTCAAAAAAAATATAATAATTTTTTTTGTAACTCGAGAGTGATTTTGGTTGGATGAAATAATTTGACAAACCTTGGAGAAAACCATCAAGACTCACTCTTATTTGGAGCCTTTCTCATAATATGGTTCCCATAGATGGGTGACTTCAATCATTTGGAATTAAACTATGATCTAACTTTATACTCTATAATCAAAAAAGAGAATATACCAATCATCTCTTTTTTTCTTTTTTTACTTATTATTCCCTTTGGAACTATATTTTTGACATTTTTGACCACATATGGTTGATTCATGGCTCTATCAAATCTCAACTGAAGAGATGTGAGGAAATGGAATGTTCTCAAAAAATTAAGTACCTTTTCCTTGTTGTTATTTATGAACATCATCATGTGATATGGTATGATAGAAATTCCATTGTTTAGAAAAAATTCTCATTTAGCCATAATGCAGGTCAGATACAGATCCTTACTTCCACACATGAAGCTGCATCGATAGGCCATTTTAATAACAATGTGAATGAATTTGGCATTCTAGGATGCCTTCCAATTGATGGAATTTTTTTCCAATCATGATGCATTTTGGATGTTTTCTAGTGAGATCCTTTTCTTGTATGGATTAAAGTAAATGTAGATGGTTGATCTAAAAAAATCTAGGCCATGTGGGTTGTAGTACTATCTTAAGAAACCATCTTAGTTCGATCCTTGTATGCTTTTTGGTATCTACATCATTTCCTATTCACTGGAGGTTGAAATGATGACTATGATACTTTCTATTTCTTTCTAAAAGTACTATGGTTGGATTAACCTCTGGATTGAGAGTGATTTGACTAAAATTGTGCAATCTATTTGGATTTGTGTGACACATCTTGCATGGCTGATCACCACCCATTGGATGGATTGCACATGATCTATTATTGACATCAACTACATCATCACACATATTTATTGTGAAGATAACATGGTTTCAGATAACCTTCATAACAAGGGAGTTTATCAAGACATTACTTGGATCGATGATCTCCCTACTGATTTACTTCTCCTTCATAACAAGGATTGTAATAGGATTCTGTATTTTAGACTTTTGTAACCTATTTCTTTTATATTATTCTACTTTGAAATAAAAAAATACTTGAATGTTCCTTTCAGAGAAACCCACATTATAATAATGAATACTAAAAATTCATTTAAAAATGGATGTTTGAGACATATAGGTTACTCAAAGTAACATATCACTTGGTTTTCACATAGGATATCATAGGTGCGAAATGAAAACATGGACCTGGAAGAAAAATATAACTATCAAGTTTTCATGGAGAGTTATAGAGAACATTGATACATAGAAGTGGGTGATCACAAAACCATAACTTTGTGTTGATTTAACTGACCATATGATTCATTAGAAATAAAGGTAATAGGATAAATCTTTTACCATATACTTTTCCAAGATTCTGGAAATTATTTTACTCTTTAAGAACATTATAAAATATAATTATTTGATTTCATTACTTTTCATATGTATAATCTCACCCTTTAGTTTTTCCTTGATTAATTCCCACTTTGTCTCTTACTTCGAGGAATGATGTTGAATTTTTCATTCCTAAAGAACCATTATATCATGAGATCCAAAAATAGAATGATAATTCATTTCATATTCATTCATGTAATATATCTGAAAAAATGGCTAGTAGGGGTTACCCAATATGCATAAATCCGCATATGGTGAGACATTATGTTAATCTCACAAACATTATTCACAGTTTAAATTAATCTTTCTATAAATGGTTAACCTTATTACCCTTCTAAAAATTAAATTACATGACATTATGAATAAGGTTACTAAATCATCTTAACATTGATCCCCCACAAAGTAACTCTTGGTTGTCAAATTCTAAAAATTTGAATAACCCATCATATATTCCCATGAAACATTGTAATAACATGAATTATCATAAATAAATTTGGAAAACCTACATTATTTCTTATTCCAATGATTAATGGATACATTCTTTACATCCAATAATTTTTAAACTTAATCCATGATGACATAGACCACTTTTACAACAAATAAAGAATCAGATCCTGAGTAATCATTTCTATCCAATTTACTCTATCCAAATCAATTATCTCTTTATCTAAGCTAAACATAATTTTCTCAAAATATTTATTACATTAAGGGTTACCTTACCTTAATCAAAATATCACCTTTCCATTAAGTCAATTGTATATGTCTTCATCACCATTCCAAAAATCATTTTCAATCCTTAATGAAAGCTTATACAGAAAAAACATAAATATTACATGATTCATATAACATAATCTTTGAATTCCAAAACATAAATACTTAATTCATCCAACTTTATTCTTAAACCATTTTCAGCCTTCATCAACTTATTCTTTAATACCTCTTTCCTAGAGAATAAAATATGAATCATGTCTTAAGGTTCCTCAACCTCAATCTAATAATGATTCTTATGTTTAATGTAAACAATATAGGAAGAACATCGAATACCTTTCACTTGTTATTTGTGGTGTCTTTATATTTAGAAGTATACCAAATAATCGTACAACCTTCCTAATTCTCTTTATGATATTTCCACTAGGGAAATATATTTTCATAGTGCTCATACTTTAAAAATATAAAACATTTAATGTTAACCATGTTCTTTATACTTCTCTCTATTAACTAAAACAAGAAAGCATAGTGTAAGATTCATTTATCATAACAAGATGTCGTATAACCATGAAAAATTAGTTATAGGGTTTCCCAAATCATGGATCATAATTTTTCAATTTATTACTCCTTTGGTTTATCCAATGTTATTCATCCTTCATGATGATTCGAAAAGAGTTTGTGAATTCCTAAGGCATAACCCATGGTATTGTCCAACCAGGTGTGCAGGAAGGACCATTTTCATGTACCGAGTCACATAGAGTTAGGATCGATTCACCTTTTTGAGTTTTTACCCCTAGGTACATCTGTTCCACATCCACATTCACTTTTAGTATCAAGATAGGGATTAAATACTTAGAAACCACTATATCATTTACCAAAATTCCAGAACATTTCCCTAAACATTAACTCATCCTTATACTTATCCTTAAAGGAATCTCTAGACACATTCTTAGAAATATTCCTAAGTATATCACTAAATTATTCTCATCATAGTTTCCAAAGGTTGACTAAACCATCAAACAAATACCAAATATAATGAACCAGTCTTAAAATTCATAAAAATTTCATTACTTTTCGAAATAATCAAAACATTACACAAATATATTCCCAAATACAGTATCAGTTTAGTGCCATTGTAAACAAGGAAATGTAAAAATTGGTACATAAATGAGAAAACTTATCTCCAACTAGGTTATTTATGACTAACACCCTTCTAAAAAACATCAAACATAATAATTATCTTCATAACATGGATAAGGAAATAGAAAAAAGGGGTGAAATCATATACTTAGTAAGGGTAAACAAGGGAGACATATAAGTATAAAAATCGAATATGGGTATGAGAAAATTGTCATAACATTATAAGATCAGACCATGCATATCCTAAGATCAGAAACATGAATCATGGAATAAATCTTGGCCGTTCATAAGACATGAATTGTAATAAAATAAATAATTATAGCCATGAAAGCATATCATAGGAGGAATAAATGGAATTGTGGCATGCATAAACATATGAAATCATTCCCTATAATTCAAGACACATTTATTGGACTTATAAAGGCACTTCATGGGAACTGTACCTACTGGGCGAGACATAATAACATCCCTATTAATAGTACTTTCTGTTTAATTTATCAAGTTTCCCTATCTTCCCATAGTGGACCATGTTCCCCCATCTTCCCATGGTGGATCAATTTTCCCCATTTTCCATCTCCATGGTGATTACACCAACTGGGAGGGACACACCCCCATCCACTATCAAAATACTTTCCTTGTAAGGGGTTATGTTTAACCATCTCCCCATAGTAGATCAAGGTCATAAACTTGATTCCCATCTTTATAACATGAGATATAAATCTTTACCCAATGCATTAGAGGGAGATATAAGTCACACCCATATCTTAAAAAATTAATTTATACATGTGACACAAGATAATAAAACATTCATCATATCTTGACACATAAAAAGAGATGGGTTTTATAAACATCCTATCATAATTCCATGAAATGAAATTAGTGTCCTATAAATTTAATCATATCTTAACCTATTAAAAAAAATACAAGTTTTATAATCATTTAATCAAATCCTCGCCCCTAAAAATAACTGAGTTTCACAAGCATAAAACTCATGTTAGAGGAATGTGTTTCATAAACATAATTCCATTAAATCATAAACTATTCAGAGTAATAATATGAATAGAACATTTGGATCATCCCCCCATAAATGAATGATTAATAAAAATGGATGTCATATTAGATAGAAAATATTAGTGAGAGTTCCTTTAAAGAAAATTCTTGATGAAAATATCATTTCTTCTTTGAAAATTATTTTTAAAAAATAAAGCAATTTAAAAACCACTTTCTTTAAAAATAGCTTTGAAAAAATATAAAGGAATCTTGAATACATTTTAGAAACCTATTTCTTGAAAACACTTTCAAAAAAAATAAAGAATTCTTGAAATAAATTTGATAAACATTTTCTTGAATAAATTTTAAAAACTTATAAATAATGATTGAAAACCTTTTTAAACCTTTTCCTTTAAAATAATTTGAATACTTATAATGATTGTTTGAAAAAAATTTCTTCAATAACACATTGAAATTTATAAATAAAGGTTGAAAAACATTTAATTCAAAATATCATTGAGAAAAAATAATCATTTAGAAATAATTGAAATCATTTTACATTGAAAATAATCTTCAAAGATCATTTAAAAACATAATTTGGAAACATTTATGAACACATGATTTTTTTTGTTATAACTTATTTCTGACTAAAAAGAGAACTGAGGTAAGATTTTGTTAAAAACAATTACTAATTAAATGAAGTACCAAAGAGTGGGAAAATGGTACTAATATACGAAGAAATAATTAATAACCAAAGGAGAATAAAATTCATTAGTGTTATTGAGAGATGGATCATGAGATTTCATCAATGGAAGCATAATCACAAACAACCTTCATAAACGATGAGATTATGAAATTAAATTATTACCATTTTAGTAACTCTAATTAGTCATGGATAGAATAACCTTAAATGAATCTTATAATATAATTAAAATAAGTATATTCATGATATGACATGTTAAAATTCAGTAAACACACCTCATATAAAAATATAGGTTCATTACATGGCATTTGTCTCAAAGAAGTAAAATTCAGACAAAATTGATTTTCTGATTTGATAACTTTTGAAACATAACCCCCATGGAAAAAATATATTGGCCCATATATATTTTTGGCCACTATCTCTAACTATAATGGTTTTAATTATCACAAATCATTTCATATATTAACATATATCTTACCTTATGTTAAATATTCTATGTTGTGTCACAAAACTATTTTGAATACCATATCAGTTCATTTATATAACTATTTATGTGTGTTTAAGTCTAAACAAGCTTATAACTGATTATCTTTGTGTTTATATATTTTAAAACTATTTTACTTTTCTAAAATGTAAGATAGACATAATATCTAAAAGTTATCTAAGTATTTGTCATTGACACCAACAGACATATGACTCAATGACAGACAATTAAAATAGACATATATTCTAAGTAAGTGAAGATGAAACCATTATAAGGACTCATCGTTTCCCATGACACCGACGTAGATAACTCACCATTGTGTATTAATCACTGATGAATATGACCTACCATAAGTTCAAATGACCTACCATTTCAGGATGCAATCAATGCAAGGACTGACCATCCATTTAAATGAGTCATTGTTGGTTCAACTGTCTCACCGATAGAAGGAAGGACTCACCATTGAAATGAGTCACCATTGGTTCACCTGTCTCACTGAAAGAATGAATGACTCACCATTGATATGCATCATAGTTAGTTCAATTGTCTCACCAATAGAATTAATGAATCACCGTTGAAACAAGTCATAGATATAATGAGTCACTGACTTATAGCAAGATTGACATAATGAAATACTGATATAAGGAGACACTGGCAGATGAGTCACCGATAGACTATTTAAAACTATATTTATTAATATTATTTCTAATGGTCATATTTGTGTTATTTAATTAATCTAAAATAATTAAGTACTACTTTCAGACTTGAATTTAGATATTACAATGTATCTCCACAGGCACATTGTCAGGCTAGAATGTTTAAAAGAGGAAAAATGCATGTGTGAAAAAAGTGTGGATGAGAAGTAGTGCATGTTGTGTGTGAGAGAGGCATAATAAAGAACATAAACTCTTATGAAACCAATATGAACATAAAAATTAATAATGAAGAACATATGTGGAGATCAAGAAATAAATCTAAACCTGCTGAGAAGACCTTAAACATCTTTTGAACAAGAAGCTGAACATCTTATACTCCTAGAATCCAGAACAATGAGGCTATGACAACCTGTTTTGGAGTCAACTTCTAGAAGAGGACTCAAACTTCAAATACATTTCATCAAATGATTTCAGAGCTTCAATACATAACACATATATCCTTCTAAACCAAATTATTCATCTTTATCACTATTGTGTTCATTTTGTTACATTTCTGAGAAGTGTGTGTATCGGTCTGTTACACACACTAACTCCTGTCCATAACTGGAGGATACTTGATATCCTTAATCTCACACTATTTTTATCCATTTGTATACCATGAAGAACTATATAAGGGGTCGTGTGTAACCTGTTTGTTGTTTTTCCCATGAATAAAAATGGTATAGGTCAAGGGTGACCTAAATATCCCTGTGTGCTATTGTGAACCCCAATCCAGGGAGTGGATCAAACTATTTATTAATTTAAACTAATTGGTGGCAGGTGATCACTAAGTGGAGAGGATTAAGTTTCTACTTGAGACTGAACCTCTTATTTTATATTTGTAGTGTTTATATTTTATATTTACTCTATTTTTTCACATATTTCATAAAACAAAATTTAACTCTGATAGTTAGTCTTAAAAAGTGTTTATAATAATATTGACTTACTAGGTTAGTTTTAGAAGCTGTATTAATTGTCAAACTGATACAACTAAGAACTAATAATTCTTTTGAGAAATTAATTGAATATTAAAGATCTCATAAATTCACTACTAGATAACTAGTAAATTTAATTTTAAATATTGGTGAATTTTAGTTTATACCTTTTAAACAGAAATTTTTATAGATACTCAATTCACCCCCATCTTGAGTACTCTACTCCAACCAACAAAATATAAAAAATGAATATTTAAATACCAATAAACATAATTATAATAATCATATAAAATATCCATGGTCAGTACACACACCACACAAAAAAATTGGTGGTGATTGAGGGATGTATCTCATGGGAATAAAAAGTGAGATGAAATCCCCTTACTTAGAGTCTTGATTCTCGTCATACTCACTCAAACCTATTGTATAATAAATATAAAAATATTATAAATATATCATATAAAAAATTATTATAAATAATACCATATTTTTTATTATGATTTTATATTACCCTCTTATTAACAATTCAATATTAATGTTTCACTTTAGGTAATATTCACTTGGTTTTTCACATGTTCCTTAATTTGTTGTATCTTTGGTCCTTATACTTATATCATGATTTAAATAATGTAAAAAATGATATAAATATCATTTATATTAAGTATATAAATAAATATATATATATATATATATTATAATAATATATATAATACAGAATTATGAAATAGAATACACTGTCCATGGATACGGTAGGTCAAACATACGCATGAACACTGTTTCTGTTTTGTTATCGTATTGGAAAAAGAGAGAGTAAATAACATATATGTATATATATATATATGTATAAATATCATTATTAGAGTAGAAATATAATATAATATATATTATATAAGTTTACTAAAATCATTCTTAACACATTCCATGTATAGCGTGAACGAATCACATCAATTTGAAGGGGCTGTAGTTCCCACTTCCTCAAACGAAATTATCATATTTACAAAAAAATGGAAAGCTTAGAGATATGTGTTGTAAAATAATTAAATAATATTAAATACACAATAAATATAATATATATCTTATAAACATTATTTCTTTTACAATACCTAATCATGAAAGGGGTAAAAAATGAACAATCATCATTTCGTGAGGCGGTAGTTCATCATACACCTAAATAGTAATGTTCGTTACCCATTAGATAGAAGTGTGTGTAAGAGTTAGTCAAAAACATATCATAAAAAAATATCATTATATTTAGGATACAATTTTTCTTGTTAATCATTTAATAAAGAGAGTTGAGGGGGATGATAATGAAAATAATATAATGGAGCTTGAGGAAGAGTGTTAACTATTCTTTGGGTAGCTCCTTTTGGTTGTCACCAAAGAGATTACTTGGAGTTCTTTATTAAAAAATGGAGTATTTAAGGATGAAGTTAGGGAGGTTTGGAAGTGGATTGGTAATATCTTTTTTTAACCTTAGTGTTTTGAGAGGTGTGAAGAAGAGGGAGAGTTTTTGGCCTTTTATAGTGTTGGAGGAGTGGTACTCTTATAAATACTAAAAGGTATATAGTAGTGAGATGTCTGCCTTAACTAATGTGCCAAAAAAATGGACAAATAATAGATTAAAGGGGAATAATGGATGAAAAAAATCCACACTAAAAAAAAATAGGTGCATTTTTATAATTTTTTCCTTAACTTCTATGTTTCCAAAATTTTATCATTTTGGTTTTTATTAAAGCATCCAGTATTTTTACCAAAGTAATTTAACCATTAAGTATAAATTAAAGAGATATTTATTAGAAAAAACATACCCACTGAATTATAATTATTTTATGCAATTTAAAAAATAAATATACCTTGTGTGTTGTAAATTAATTTTTAAATAAGCGCATGTAATGCGCAAAAACACTACTTCAATTGAGACTATGATAATAATGTTTTTACAATATATGGTTAAATATTTCAATTGTAAAAGACATATTGGTCCATGAATGGGCCATATATAATATTTCTTAACACTTAAAAATAACTTTGTATAAATTAGTATTTTTATTAATTTTAAATCATTTAATAAAATATAATTTGTTGTAAATAGAATTAATGTTAATTTTGACATTATTTTATTAATTTTAATTCAATAAATATAAATAAATATTTAAATATAAATCTATTAAGTTAAAATATTTTTAACATGATATTTTAATCTAAAAAAATAATTAATGACAATAATTCAACCAATTTACTTCACTTTTAATATTTAAACTATCATTTATTTTAGTTAATTACAAACTAAATAATCGTTGTATTTACATTTCTTAACCATTTTAAGTAACTAAATCATCTCTAAATATTATTGATAAGTAATTATAATAAAAATAACTCATTTAATTTTCAAAAGGATATTTATAACTAAAAATATGTTGTTTTTTCATAAGTCAGAGTTTTATAAATGTTAAATGTGAGGAAAGTTCCATTACTTTTTTTCTTTACATAACATATAAAATATTGATATTTTATTGAATAATATCCCAAATGATTGTAAAATTAGAAAAATTAAGGTATATAGTCGAAATATGGGAATCTAATTATTTTTTCCAAGTTTCTAGGTCATTTTGAAACTTAAGATTAAGGTTTAGTCCCTAATTAAGCTTAATTTTACCTTAATCACTGTGGATAATTTTAATCACTTTCACTAATATTTTTGGTAAATAAATAAAGTTGACCATATTTGACTAAAAAATATATACATATTAAAACTGTGTTTGTTTTTTCTACAAAATTAAAATCATATAAGTGAGAAAATTATGTTTAACGCTAATCCCATAGACGTGGTGAGAAAGCGTGTTTTTAAAGTAAAAACGTTCAAAAGATCAATATTTTTCTAAAACAAATTTCCATATAAAAATGATTCCAATGAACTAAATTGGTTTAATATATGAAAAATTGATATATTTTTTCTTTAAAAAACAAATTAGAATATAAATTATTATTAATAATTATTTAAAAAGAAAGGCATTTTTAACCTAAATACAATATTTTTCACTATTAATCAAAAATTGTAGTTTCTTAGAAAAATCCCAATAATAAACCCTATGATAATTTTGAAATTCTGAAATAAAAAAGAAATTTAATTTTATCAAAATCAATTTTTAAAATTTTCAAAAATTAATATTATTATTTTTAATAGAATGACATAAAAAATAATTCTTTTAAGAAAATTGTATTTTTAAACATATACAGACTTTAAAAAATATATATATTTCATTATCAATATGTTATATTTATATAAAAAATATAATTAACATTTTAAAAGCAGTTATTACTATTCATATTAGTATGTTTAATGGATGGGTTATAACTATCTCGTTTAAAAAATTAAAATAATAAAGTGTTGTTTTATAGAAACTCTATGTTGTGTATAATGCAAGCCAAGTGGGCTCCATGTGAAAGAAAGTTTTGAATTAGTTTAATGAAATAAATAAATGAAAATTAATTTATTCAAAAAAATATTTCCCAAAATTTTTAGGTGTTACATTCTACCCTCCTTATATTGAAGTTCTCCCCCAAAATTCATTTGGGTTATAAAAGTTTAAATAATTTAAAGTTCCTTTAATATAAACCCATATCATAAAAATTAATAATAAAACTTCCTTTAAAACGGAAATTTTGAAACATAGTGGTTACCCAAAGTAACATATAACTTGGTTTCCACATATGAGAAAATAGGTGGGAAGTGAAAACATGGACATGGATGAAAAATATAACTATATAGTTACGATGGGGAGTAATTTAAATAATTCATCTACATAAGTGGGTGATCACAAAACCATAAATATATATTGATTTAAGTAACCATCTGATTCATCAAGAATAAACGTGCTAAGATAAATCTATTAAAATATTATTTTCCTAGATTCTAGGAATTACTTTATTCTTTAAGATAATTAGGAAATATAATTACTCGATTTAATTCCTTTTCATATGTACAAAATTCTAACCCTTTAGTTTTTCCTTGATCAATTCCCACATCACATCTTACTCTATGTAATGATGGTGATTTTTTTATTCCTAAAGAACCATCACATCATGAGATTCATAAATTTAATGATAAGTCATTACATCTTCATTCACTTAACATAACAGAAAAATGGATACCACAGGTTATCCAACATGCATAAATCCTCATATGATGAGATATTGATTTAATTTCACAAACCATATTCATAGTTTAAGTTAATCATTCTATAAATGGTTAACCTTATAACCCTTCCAAAAACTAAAATAAAAACACATGATGAATAAGGTTACTAAATCATCTTAACATTGATCCACCACAAAGTAACTCATGGATTTCACATTCCAAACATGTGAATCCCTCATCATATATTCCCTTTAAACATGGTAATAACATGAATTAGCATAAATAAGTTTCAAAATAATACATTATTAGTAATTAAAATTATTACTGGATACATTCTTTAAATACAAAAAGATGTAAACCTCATCTATGATGACATAGACCACTATTCCAACAAATCAATAATCAGATCCTGGGTAATCATTGTTATCCAATTTACTCAATCCAAATAAATCATCTCTTTATCCATGATAATCATGATTTTCTCAATATATTTATCACATTAAGGTTTACCTTCCCTTAATCAAAATATTACAGTTCCATTAAGAAAATTTTATATGTCTTCGTCAGTATTCCAGATATAATTTTCAATCCGTAATGAAAACTTAAACTAAAAAAACTTAAATATTTCATGATTCATATAACATAATCTTTGTATTCCAAAACATAAATACTTCATTCATACAAATTTATTCTTAAACAATTACACAGACTTCAGCAACATATTCCTTAATACCTCTTTCTAAGAGTATGAAATATGAATCATGTCTTATGGTTCATCAACCTCAATCTAATCCTGATTTTTTGTTTAATGTAAAAATTACTGGAATAACATCACATAACTTTCACATGTAGTTTTCAGTAACTTTATATTCAGAATTATAATGAATAGTCATACAAACTTTCTGATTCTATTTATGATATTTAAACTTGGGAAATCTATTTGCATAGGGACTATACTTTACACATATGAAACATTCAAAGTTAACCATGTTCATTTTATTTCCCGCTAGTAAAAAACCCAGAAAAAATAGTGTGAGAAACATTTATCATAATGGGATACCATATAATCATGAAAAATTACTCATAAGGTGCCTAAACTATGGCTCATAATTTATTAATTTATTACTCTTTAGGTTTATCCTAAGTTATTCACCCTTTATGATGGTTTGTAAATAGTTTGTGAATTCCCAATGCATATCCCCCAGGAGTATAAAACCAGATGTGCAGGAAGGCTCGTTATCATGTAATAGATCACATAGAGTCAGGATCAACGCACCTTTTTGGAGTTGTAACCCCTAGGTACATTTTTTCCCGAGACACATCCACTTTTCATATCTATATATGGATGTAATTCTAGGAAACCACTCTATCCTTTACTAAAATTTCAAGACATTTTCTTATAAATTGACTCAAACTTATACTTATCCTTAGAGACATCCATAGAAATATCTGTAGAAATATCCCTAGTAATTTTACTAAAGTTTTCTCATCCTAGTATCCAAAGGTAGGCTAAACCATCACTTGAATACCAACTATAATGATCTAGTCTTAACAAACATAAAATTACATAACTTTTCTAAATACTTAAAACATTACTTGAACAGATTCCCAAAGACCATGTCTATTTAGTGCCTTTATAAACATTGAAATGTAAATACATGTACATATATGATCTACATTATCTCATACTATGTTATTTATGACTATAACCCTTCTAAAAAACATCGAACATAATACATATCTTCATAACATGGGAAAGGAAACTTAAAAATGGGTGAGATTAGTTGATCAGTAGGGGTAAACAAGGAATACATATAAGAATAAAAAATAGAATAGGGGTATGAGAATTTGATCATAACATTATAATATCATACCTTGCATATCATAAGATCTAAAACATGAATCGTGTCATAAATCTTGGAAGTTTATAAGACATGAATCATAAGAAAATAAATAATTATATCCATGAAAGAATATCTTTAGAATAATAATTATAATTGTGGCATGCATAAAAATATGAAATTATTCCCTATAAGTCAAGAAACATTTATAGAACTTATCAACACACTTCATGGAAACTTCACCTGCTGGCGGGACGCACCACCATCCCTAGTCATAGCACATTCCTTATAAGGGATCAAGTTTCTTTATCTTCCCATAGTGGACCAGGTTTCCCCATCTTCCTCTGGTGGATTCGGTTTCCCCATCTTCGATATTCTTGGTGGCTACACCCACTGGTAGGGACACACCAGCATCCCTAGTCACAATAATTTCCTTTTAAAGGGTTATATTTCCCCATCTTCCCATAGTAGATCAAGCCCGTCAACTTGATTCCCATCATTATATCATGAGATATAAATCTTTACAAAATGAATTAGAGGAAGATATAGGTCTCAACCATATTGTAATAAAATAATTAATTCATGTACCACAAGATAATAAAAATTTCATCATATCAAGACACAAAAAAAAGAGATGGTTTTTATAAACATCCTATCATAATTCCATGAAATGAAATGTTTACTATAAAAATTTAATTGTATCTTAACCTATTGAAAAATAAAAGCTTCATAATAATTTCCTCAAATACTAACCCCTAAAATGAAGCAAGTTTCACCATCATAAATCTCTTAGAAGAGGAATGAGTTTCATAAATGTCTTTCGATTAAAACATAAACCATTCAGAGAAAAAATATAAATAGAACCTTTGGATCATTTCCCAAAAAATGAATTACTAACATAAACAGATGTCCTCTTAGATGGAAAATAATTTGGAAGTATCCTTTAAAACCATTTCTTGAGTAAAATATCGTTTATTCTTTGAAAATTAATTTTAAGCATAAAATAATTTAAAAACCATTTTCTTTAAAAATATCATTGTAAAAATATAAATGAATCTTGAAAACATTTTTGAAAACCTTTTCTATGAAAACAAATTAAAAACTTATAAATAATTATTGAAATAATTATGATAACCTTTTTAGTAAAAACAATTTGGAAACTTATAAAGAATGACTAAAAACATTTTAAAACCTTTTCCTTTCAAATAACTTGAATACTTATAATATTTTTTTTAAAACATTTTTTTTGAAAAGAATTGAAAATTTATAAAGAAAGATTGAAAAAATTTTAATTGAAAATATCTTTGAAAATACATAAATAAAGATTTGGAAATAATTTAAATCGTTTTAATTTAAAATAAATCTTCAAAGATCATTTAAAAACATATTTTAAAACATTTTCAAAAACAATGTTTTTGAATAAAACCTATTTCCGAACAAAAAGAGAACTGAGGTCAAATTTTGTTAAAAAAACTCTTAATTATATTAAGTGTTGAAGAGTGGGAAAATGGTACCAATACATGAATAAATAATTAATAACCATAGGATAAGAATATTCATGATAATTCTTTAGATATGGATCATGATATTTTATCAATAGAAGCATAATCATAAACAACCTTGATAAATGACGATATTGTGACAATAAAAGTTACCATTTTAGTAAATCTAATTCAATATGGATAGAATAACATTAAATTATGATTAAAATATAATTCAAATGAGGATTTTCTTAATATAATATGTCAAAAGTCAGTATACACACCTCATATAAAAATATAGGTTCATGACATTTCATGTGTCTCAAAGAAGGAAAATTGAGACAAAATTGCTTTACCGATTTGCTAACTTTTGAAACATACCCCCATGAAATAAATATAATAAAATTTATATTTAAATACCAATAATGTTAATTATAATAATCATATAATATATCCATGGGTATTATACACACCACAAAATCAAAATGAGTGTTGATTGTGTCATGCATCTCATAGAAATAAAAAGTGATTTGAAATCCCCTTACATTGTGTCTTGATTATTGTCATACTTGTTAAAAACTATTTTATAATAAATATAATTTTATTATAAATCTATAAAAGAAAAAAATTATTATATATAATACCATATATGGTTTGATTATGATTTTATATTACCCTCTTATTAACAATTTTATGTTAATGTTTCACTTTGGGTAATATTTGCTTTGTTTTTCATATCAGTATAAATTTTTTGTATCTTTGGTCCTTATACTTATATCATGATTTATAGAATGTAAAAAATTATAGAAATATCATTTATATTAATTATATATTTATTATAACAATATATATAATACATAAGTATGAAATGGAATAAACTTTTCATGGATACGGTTGGCCGTATGTACACATGAACACTGTTTCCATTTTATTATCGTATTAAAAAAGAGAGTGTAAATGAAATATATGTATATATATACATATGTATATATATTATTATTACAGTATCATTATTATATCATATAAATCATACAATTTTACTAAACTCATTCTTAACACATTTCATGTAAAGAGTGAACAAATCCCATTAATTCGAGGGGGTTGTAGTCCACACTTTCTCAATTGAAATTATCATATTTAAAAAAATGTAAAGTATAAATACATGTGTTATAATATAATTAAATAAGCTTAAATAAATAATTAATATAATATATATCATATATAAACATAGTTTCTATTATAATTCCCAACCATGAAAGGGGTAAAGAAAAAATAAGCAATCATCATTTCGTGAGGCGGTAGTTTGTTGCACACACAAAAAATATGTTCATTACCCATTATATGGAAGTGTGTGTAAGTTTAGGTGAAAAACTTAGTATAAAAACATCTCATTATATTGAGGATACTAGTTTTTTTGTATAATCATGTAATAAGGAGAGTAGAGGGGGTAGAGAATGAAAATAATATAGAGGAGCTTGAGGAAGAGTGTTACCTCTTCTTTGGGTTACTCTTTTGGTTTTAACCAAATAGATTCCTTGAATTTATTTATTAAAAAATGGAGGCTTCAAGTATAAAGTTAGGTATGTTAGGAAGTGTATTAGGAATATATTTTTTGAACCTAAGTTTTTTGAGATGTGTGAACAAGAGGGAGAGTTGGTGGCCTTTTATAGTTCTGGAGGAGTGGTAATCTTGAAAATACTAAATGGTATACAATAATGAGAGGTCTCCCTTAATTTATGTTCCTAAAAAATAAAAAAAAGGATTAAAGGGGTAAAATGGTTGAAAACAATCCCCACAAAACAAAAATAAGTGCATTTTTATAATTTTTTTCTTAACATCTATGTTTCCAAAATTTTATCATTTTGGTTTTTATTAAAGAAACTAATATTTTAACATAAGTAATTTAGCCATTAAGACTAAATTAATGTAATATTTATTATAAAAAATCGACCCAATAAATTATAATTGTTATATGTAATTTAAATAATAAAAATACCTTGTTTTTTGGAATGTAATTTTAAAATAAGCGTATGTAAGAGGCAAAAACAAAACATTAACCGTGACTGTACTAATAATGTTTTTACTATCTATGGGGAAATATTTTAATTTTAAAAGATATATTAGTCCATGAATTTTCCATATAGGATATTGATTAACACTTAAAAATAACTTATTAGAAATTAGTATTTTTATTAATCTTAAATCATTTAATAAAATATAATTTGTTTTAAAATAGCATTAATGTCAATTTTCACATTATTTAATTAATTAAAATTTAATAAATATAAAAAAATATCGGAATAAAAATATATTAAGTTAAAATATATTTAACAATATCTTTTAATCTAAAAAATTTATTAGTGAAAATAATTCAACCAATTTACTTCACTTTAATATCAATACAATCATTTATTATAGTTAATTATTAACTAAATAATCACTAAATTTTCATTTCTTATGAAATTTAAGTACCTCAATCATATCTAAAAATTATTGATAATTAATTATGAAAAAATAAATCATTTAATTTTCAAAAGGATATTTATAACTAAAAATATGATGTTTTTCTATAACTTAATGTTTTATAAATTTTAAATGTGAGGAAAGTTCCCTTTCTATCTTTTTCCATACTTAACTTATGAAATATGAATATTTTATTGAATAGTATCCCAATAATTCATAAAATTAGAACAATTGAGGTAAATAGTCAAAATATGGGAATCCAATAGATTTTTTCTCAGCGTCTAGGTCATTTTGGAACTTAAGATTAAGGTTTAGTCCTTAATCAAGGTTAATTTTACATTAATCACCATGATTGATTTTAATCACTTTCACTAATATATTTGGTAAAAAATATATATTTTACCTTATTAGACTAAATATTCCATTCATATTACAATCTTGTATGTTTTTTCTATAATATTAAAATCATATTAGTGGGAAAATAATTTTTATGCTAATCACGCCGACGTAGTGAGAAAGCGAGTTTTTAAAGTAAAAATGTTCAAAAGTTCAATAAGTTTTTAAAACCAATTTCCATATAAAATTGATTTAAATGGCCTAAATTCATTTAATATATGTTTAATTTATATATTGGGGATTTAAAAACCAAATTAAAATATAAATTATTATTAATAATTATTTAAATGGACAAGCATTTTTTAACCAAAATATAATATTTTTCACTATTAATAAAAAATGAAGTTTCTTAGAAAAATAAAAAAAAATCACCCTAATATATGTTTGACATTCTGAATTAAGAAATAAATTTTATTTTATCAAATTCAATTTCTAAAATTTCCTAAAATTCATTTTATTATTTTTTATAGAAGGATGTAAAAAAGTAGTTTATTTAAGAAAATAACATTTTAAACATATAAAGACTTTATAAAACATTATATATTTCATTATCAATATGTTTTATTTATATTAAACCATTAAATTTAACATTTAAAAAATATTTATTATTGTTCATATTACTATGTTTAACAATTGTGTTATAACTATCATGTTTAAATTATTATAATAATAAGTTGTGTTTTGTATAAACTCAGTGTTGCATGTAATGAAAGCCAAATAGGTTCCATGTGAAAGGAATATTTTACTTAGTTCAATGAAAAAAATCATTGAAAATTAATTTATTAAAAAAAATTCAAAAAATTCTAATGTATTACATTCTACCCCTTTAAAATGAATATCTGCCTCAAAATTCAGATGGGTTATCAAAGTTATAATAATTGATAGTTAATTTCATAGAAACCCACATAGTAAAAATGAATACTAAAACTTCCTTTAAAAGGGAAAGTTTTAAACATAGTGGTTACCCAAAATAACATATAACTTGGTTTTCACATAGTAGAACATAGGTGGAAAGTGAAAACATGTACATGGAAGAAAAATCTAACTATCAAGTTATGGTGGAGATTAATAGAGAACATTGATCTAAATAAGTGGGTGATCAAAAAACCATAAATCTATATTGATTTAAGTGACCATATGATTCATCAGAAATAAAGGTGTTAGGATAAATCTTTTACAATATCCTTTTCTAATATTTGAGGAATTATTTTATTCTTTTAGATCATTATGAAATATACTTACTTGATTTCATTCCATTTCATATGTACAATCTCACCATTTACTTTTTCCTTGATCAATTCCCACTTCATATCTTACTCCAGGGAATGATGGTGAATTTTTCTTTACTGAAGAACCATCATATCATGGGATCCATAAATATAATGAGAATTCATTCCATCCTCATTCACTTAACATCTTAGAAAAATGGCTATCATAGGTTATCCAACATGCATAAATCCTCATATGGTGAGATATTTCTTTAATCTCACAAAATTTATTTGTAGGTTAACATTATCTTTCTGTCAATGGTTAACATTACTACCCTTCAAAAAAAAATTGCAAAACATTATGAATAAGGTTACTAAATAATCTTAACATTGATCCCCCATAAATAAAATCTTGGTTGTCACATTCCAAACATGTGAATGAACTCTTCATATATTACCTTAAAACATTTTAATAACATGAATTATCATAAATTATTTTGGAAAACATTCATTATTCCTTATTCCAATTATTTTTATATGCATTCTTTAAATCCCAGAAGTTTTAAATTTCATCCATGATGACATATACCACTTTTCCAACAAATCAATAATCAAATCCTAGGTAATCTGTTCTATCCGATTTAAAAATCCAAATCAATAATCTCTTAATCCAAGCTAAACTTATTTTTCTCAACATATTTATCACATTAAGGGTTACCTTCCCTTAATCAAAAAAATCACCTTTCCATTAATTCAATTTTCTATGTCTTTATCAACATTCCATATATTATTTTCAAGCCTTAATGAAAACTTATATTGAAAAAATTATATATTTATTGATTCATATAACATAATCTTTGAATTAGAAAACATAAATACTTCATTCATCCAACTTTATTCTTAAACCATCACTCAGCCTTCATCTACTTATTCCTTAATACCTATTTCCTATATTATGAAATATGAATCATTCCTTAAGGTTCCTCAGCATAAATCTAATAAGGATTCTTATGTAATGTAAAAAATACTAGAAGAACATTGCATACCTTTCAAATTTTGTTTGTGGACTCTTTATCTTCAGATGTATAACCTATAATCATACAACCTTCATGATTCTATTAATAATATTTCCACATGGGAAATCTATTTTCATAGTGCCCATATTTCTACATTATAAAAATTCAATGTTAACCACATTCCTTATAGTTATCACAATTTACTAAAGCCATAAAGCATAATGTGAGAAAGATTTATCATAATGGGATACCATATAATTATGAAAACCACTTATAGGGTGCCTAAATCATGGATCATACTTATATAATATATTACTCTTTAGGTTTATCCTATGTTATTTATTCTTCATGGTGGTTCATTAAAATATTGTGAATTCCCAATGCATATCCCCCAAGAGTGTCAAACCAGGTGTGCAGGAAGGCCCATTATCATGAACCAGGTTATATAGATCCTCGATCGATGAACCTTTTCAGAGTTGTTACCCCAAGGTATATTTTTTCCAGATCCACATCCACTCTTAGTATACATATATAGATATAATTCTATGAATCCAGTCACTCTACCCTTTACCAAAATTCTAGGACATTTTCATAAACATTAACTCACCCTTATACTTATCCTTAGAGACATACATAGACATATTCTTAGAAATATCCCTAGAGAGGTCAGTAAAGTTTTCTTATCCTAGTTTCCAAATGTTGACTATACCATCCCACAGATACCAACTTTATGGACCCAGTATTAACATATATATACATTACATAACTTTTTTTTAATACTTAAAAAATTACACGAATAAATTCCCAAATATCTTATCAATTTTGTGCCTTTGTAAACATGGAAAATTAAACACTAGTATATAAATGAGCTACATTATCTCCCACTAGGTGATTTATGAATATAACCCTTCTAAGATGAATCAAACATAGTACATATCACGATAACATGGGGAAGAAAACATAAACAAGATGTGAGATCTGATTCCCATTAATGGTAAATAAGTGATACATGTAAGCATAAAAAATAGAATAGTGGTATGATAACATGATTATAACATTATAATACCATACCATATATATAATATGATTAGAAACATGAATCATGGAATAAATTTCGGTAGTTTATTACTATTCATATTACTATTTCTAATAGCTAGGTTATAACTATATCATTTAAGTAATTATAATAATAAATTGTTGTTTCATAGAAAATCGGTGTTGTATGTAACGCAAGCCTAGCCAATGATGTGTGAAAGGATGGTTTGACTTACTGAAATGAAATAAATTATTGAAAATTAATTTATTTGAAAAAAATATTTCAAAAAATCTCAGGGTGTTATAGAATTAGATCAAAAAATTGGAATAACCTTTTTTATTTCATAATAATGATTTTGTATTATCAATCATTATATATTTTTTTATGAATTATTTAGTTAATTTTCAGAATTTATTTGATTATGTTTATTGAATTTTTATTAAGAACCTTTTGTTACAAAGTTTCTAGGGGAAGACATAATGTTTTATAAACATTATTATGAAACATTATTAAATATTTGGATTAGTAATAAGAAATTTTAGAATCCCTAAAAATAATTAAAAACTCATGACCCATGAATTTATAAACATGTTAGACAGGTATATCCTTTTTATGGGTATTTTTTTCTAGATAAACAAATATATAAAAGGGAATCCAAAGAAGATGTTGCAAAAGGGAGTGTTTTATAACATTGTCATAATATGGTGTCTGCGGGAAAAATTATTTTTACATAATATGATTTTAATTGAATTTATATAGATGAAGTTTTTACAAAATTTGTAGTATGAAATAGGGATGAAAGTTTTATATCAAAATAGGGTTCAAACCAAACAGACAAGGAATTGTAATAAAATTCATATATTGTGTTTTTTACTAGTATGAACAAAAATAATAAAATGTTACAAAATGTTAAATTAGGTGTATAAGTGGAGAAGTCCAAAAATTAAGAAGTCGGATAAAAATGTGGAAGAATTTATTGGTCAAGTCAACATAATTTGATGAAGGAAATATAATAAATACAATAAATAGAGAATGTGTAATGTGAATAAAGTAACTAGAATATGAAACAATGTAATTAAATTTCTTTATTTGGATAAATTTTATATGATAGTGTCTAATGAAGTTTGTAAAAAAATAGTTCTATGATGTTTTATTTGGAAACTTGTTTTTGTGAAAGGATAAATAATGTTATATGGTGAGAAGTAATAAAGTTCACAGATGAAGAATATCTATCAGAAAAACATCCATTAGAAAAACATTCCGTAGATGAAAAATCATGATTTCATCAAACATACTTCTTTTAGAATTTTATTTTTAGAAAATATTGATATGTGGAAGTATGACCGGAAAAAGTCAGTTAGAAGAATCCATCAATGGAGGAGTAAAATGAGTTTTCAGACTCATAAGTTCATATAAATTCACCAGAAAACATTTCACTTGACATAGAAGTTTCTAAGTAATTCATTAGATAAACTTCTATAGAAAAAAGATTTAAGAGCTTTACATAAATCCCTATAATTTTTTTAATAATGATGTAGTTTTTTGTTTTTATTTGGTTTATTATCATTATGTGAAAAATGAATTTATTATAAGTTACTTAACATTTGAGGTTAAGAATGTTTGAATTAATTTTTTTTCATTGGATAATTCATGATATATCATAATGCATAAAAATTGTTCATTAATGTTCTAGAAGATTTTAAAATTGAACAACTAAATCCAGAGTAAGTGGGAATAATTGATTTTATAATTTTATTAAGTGGTGAATTGAACCTAGTTTCCTACCTTTTCTACTTTGGATCACCAATATAAATGTGGTAAGAAGTAAAATTATAATTAAAAATGATCATTCATAAGAAAATATGAAACTCTGATGATTTTGTGATAGTCTAAGTTTCTAACCAACTTCATATTAATTTTAAATCAACATTATATAAAGAGCATTGATTAGTGTATATGAAAATGTTTTAGTTTAGAGAAACTAGATAGAGTTCTTCAAACAATGTTTGTAAAGAAGATTTTTGAGGCGTATATGTTTTTATTCAAAGGATAGAATCCAGGTTAGAATATTAGTTTTAGTTTCAGTGAGAATCACCAAATGGTCTTTCACCAGATGGTGGAAGAGTTCATTAGATAGGCATTTTTGGATGGAGGAAATCAGATGGAGTAATCTTGTTGAAAATCATAGTTGTAGATTTTATAATGTTTAACATTTTTTTCCTTTGCTTAAATTTTTAAGATAAATTGGTAAACTAATGAGAGTAAGTTTATTCATTCCAATTATTAGATAAAAGGAGTCTAATAAGAGTTATAAAATGTTGTATTCACTTATTATTAATATTGAATTTTTATATATCGATGAGAGTCTCCATGAAAAGGACCTAGGTTCTCACACCATGTTTGAATATCCTATATCTAGTATGCTATATTTACATTCTTATCATCACATACTTGTGGCATTATTATAAAAGTTAATAAGGAAAATAACTCTCATAATTTTCATGGGTAAATTTAGGTGAATTGAAAATTTTAAAATAATAACCATTGATTCGACCCCTAGTTGTTACATTAATCCTAAAGGAAGGTGCACCTTGTTGACATGAGTAATATCATTTAGTCATTTAAACTTTTATCATTAAGGGTGTTACAATCACCCCCCCCCCCCCATTAGAGCACAATGTCCTCATTGTGTTCCCTACATCTCAACCCAGGCAGTACACAACACATAAGTCTGGGTACCACCTCTGATACCAAATGTGACAACTGGGTCCCAGTGATATCATAGCCACCCCGCCTTATCATGTAAGTCGGGTCCTGGCCCTCTAGGGCTTTCACCAAGACCCAGTTGTTACATTTGGTGTTAGAGGAGTAACCCATCCTTAAGTGTGGTGCACTGCCTGGGTTGAGATGTAAGGCCCACAACACGGACGTTGTGCTCTAAAGGGGGGGGGGGGTGATTGTAACAACCTATAAAGATAAAACATTAAATGACTAAATGACATGACTCATGTCAACAAGGTGCACCTTCATTTTCAAGAGCCTGTCTGATTAGAACTCCACAGTTAAGCATGCTTGTCCTGGAGTAGTGATCCGGATGGGTGACCTTCTGTAAAAGACTTGTGTTGGCCTGTGGGGACTGTCATTAGTCAGATGACCCGTTCAGGCATGTGGGTGGACCCTTGGGTGGGGACCGCATGTCTGCGGGGCAACTGGTGGTACCTGGTGGGCCAGGACCCGATGACCATGTTAAGGAGGGGTGGTTGTGCTATCAACGGGACCCAATTGTTACATGATGAGTGATTGAATATAGTTAATGAATTTTTTTTTCAACATCAAAGTTTCTAGATATATCTTGGAATATTTTACCATTATTAAGAAAATCATGAGAATATTACATGGTAGATTTGATTCGAAAATATATACTTTAGAATATAAAGATTATTTATTTGTTAATGAATTACAAAACATTATTATTATATATGATATGATGAAATCTTTATCATTAAAAAATATTATCTTGTAGTGATCAGGATGGGTGACCTTCTGGGAAGTTTCTCAGGGTGTGTGTGAGTAAGGACAAAGCAAACTGGAAAATACTTGTGTTGGAATGTGGGGACTATCATTAGTTAGATGACCCATTCAGACATGTGGGTGGACCCTTGGGTGGGGACCACATGTCTGTGGGGAAACTGGGGGTATCTGGCGGGCAAGGACCCGATGTCCATGTTAAGTCGGGGTGGCTGTGCTGTCACCAGGACCCAGTTGTTACATGATGAGTGATTGACTAGAGTTAATAAAGTTTTTTTTCAACATCAAAGGTTTCAGATATATCTTGGAATATTTTACCATTATTAAGAAAATCATGATAATATTACATGGTAGATTTGATTCCAAAATATATACTTTAGAATATAAAGATTATTTATCTCTTATGGAATTAAAAAACATTCTTTTTATATATGATATGATGAAATCTTTATCATTAAAAAAGAATGTCTAGAATGGAGTATATTTTGAAGATATTATAATTTTAAACACCCATGAAACTGAGGTTGTTGACCATAGTGATTTAGATGAAATGGAATATGATGTAATGAATTAAAATATTATGCCTCTTATATCCAAAAATTGCTAAAGATATTGAAGATATTATTGTGGGAAAACCCACTTAAGTGTTTTCAGTGTCGAGGAATTGGGGATTTTCTATGAATTTATATATTAATAAAGTTGGACTATATTAAGACAATTGTGAAGAAATACCTCATTGAAATATGTGTAAAAAATAAATAATGGAGATAAGAAAACTATTGGTGGTATGAAAAAGTTCACTAGAAACAAATGAAACATTTTGAGAAAGAAAGTTTAGCAGGACACTAATAAAAATATAATTCAGAAGCTAAAACCCTAGTAAAGTTAATAACATCCTTTGAAAATGTTTTAGAAAATAAATATTCCTCATATAGTGAATAAAAAGTTGGTGAATAATCATAAAACAAACATTAGATGAGATCAAAACCTATGGAATGTCTTGATAAAAATACAATAGTCAAGAAATAAATTAAAATTCTATAGAATGAAAGTTGAAATAATAATAAAGGTAGAAACATTATCCATAAATATGAAGATTAGTATATCTTATAGATCATATAACTCAAACTGAGTCTTTTTGAATGAGTAATGATGGCTTAAGATCTTATTTAGAAACTTTCTACCAAGTTAGATATTGTTTGGAAGTTATAATAAGAACTTATTAAGGATTATTGAAATTTAATAAAAATGAATGAATTTTTAAACTATGATTAAAAGGAAAAACATTAATCATATTAATATATAAATAAAGCCAATTCTAACAAAAATATGAAATCATATCCCACTAAATTTAAAATTTTATATAATTTTATTAACCAGGCAGGTGTAAAGAAAAGAGTTGGGAATTATTGGTTTGATAAAGGATTTCAGAAATCCATCACATTAAAAAATTTGAAAATAACCCAAATAAGATAGATTCCCCTCAATAGGGGAAGATTAACTCAAAATAACATTATGAACCTAACAAAATCAATTCTACAGTGAATGAGACTACTTCAATAGAAAACTAAGAATTGATGGTTTTTATTGGTGTTGTGGAATCTATGGGAACAAAACCTTAAATATTCAATGCAACATGTATCTCCCAAAAAATAGGCATGGAACAAGGGGGACGAATAATGTAAGAAAATTAATAAAAATTACTCAAATGTAGGAGGGAAAAAAGGAAAAATAGAAGATGTTAGAAAGTTTCAAATGAAACATCAGTTAGAATTCCTAGTTGTTTATTTGATTAATAGGGTCACTTTACTGAATAATGATTGTCAACACTTCTAATTAAATTATGTTATTCTAGAAATTTAATGGAATCAAGAATGAATAAATGTTTTGGAAAGATCCTTCTTTGTTAAAACAACACAAAAATCTAGAAGAAGAAAAACACCCTGAATTATTGAAAGTCATTGCTCCTTATATTCAAAGGTGATATAAATATATTGAATGATATTGAAAACTGTGAAGGAGGATATGTTACATTTGGAAATGATATTTCTTTAAATAATAGAGGAATAGTAACTGCTGAGATTAATGGTCAAAAATAGAAATCTAAAGAAGTTTTATATGTTGATTGGATTAGACCGAACTTAATAAGTGTTATCCATCATTGTGATTATGGAAATGAATTTATCTTTAAGAATTATTCTTGTATCATTAAAAGTTTTTAAAATGTAAAAGTTTTTATAAATTTACATATAACTATAAAAAATCAATTTCTAGATTAGAGATCTTTCCAACTCATGCTACTTGAGTATTGAGGATAAAAATAGATTATGGAATCAAAGACTTTTGAATCTTGGAAAAAAAGTATGAGAACACTTTATAAGGAAGATACTATATGAAACATTCTAGAACTGACGAGGAAATATTATATTATTTTTGTAGCTTCTCAAAAAATAAAGATGATTGAAAAAGGCATAAAAAAGTTAAAATTTAATCTACCAGGATGGTTGAGATTATAAACTATAATCTTTGTGGTCCAATGAGGAATCTGTCAAAAAAAGGTGATGTATAATTTATCACATATACTAATTACACCACTTAGATAACCAGTATAATGTTTATGAAACATAAATCAGAGGCTATAAAAGGATTAGATTTTTTAGAAGGCAAATTGAATGATAAATGGGTGATTATATATTGAAGATGATAACTAGAAATAGAAGTGAGTAAATAAGAACTGTTTTTGATAAATATCTAAAGAAAAATGTAATTAAACATTAATAATGTTCTCATTCCCCCTCAATAAAATGGAGTGGAAGAAAAGAAAAATATAATATTATTTCAAATAAGAATAAGCGTGTTGGATGAGTATAACCTTATGATGTTTTTCTAGAGAAAATATATTATTACACCTGTAAATGTAAAAAACATATGTTTTTTAAAGTCAAAATCCAATGTGGCATCCTAAGAAATTTCATATATGAAAAATCATTAGTGAAATATTTCATGGTTTCTTGAAGTCTTGTCATTAGAAAGATAAAAAAATATGGATCTTCAAAAATTTTAGGAAAATAAAAATGAAGAGATTTTCATGGGATATTCATCCAAAGAAATATATTATAAACAATGGAATAAAATTATAAAAAAGTTGGTAGATTCCTATGATATGAATGTTTTAGAAAAACCTAATTCCTTAAAAAATATTTTAAAATGATGGGGAAGATAATTTTAAGACATCCAACATGATTAAAAAAATATGAATATGAAAGAGTTCCAAAACAAGTTCTTTAATATTTAGAAGCATCATGTAAAGTGGAATTTGTGACTGGAAGAAAACCTAAAAAAATTCATACATTACAAAAATAGGTGTAATCTGAATACATTATTAGAAATAATATCCAGTTCATACTAGAAAATTTTCGATATTAGATAATCATACATCACTTCACTCATTGGTTGAATAAGAATTAGTTTCAGAGGTAGTTGAACACAAAGAATTTTTTGATTATATGAATGGAGAGTTCGATGAGATTGATATGAATAACACCTGATAAATTTTCCCATGACTAGAATGAAATAATATTATGAGGAATAAGTGGGTATTCAGAAAAATGATCAATAAACATAGATAAGTTTAAAGAAACAAGGAATGATACATTTTTAATGGATATTCAAATGTATAATGTGTGTATTTTAAAGAATCATTTTCCCCCAATTATAATATTAAAAACTATAATAATGTTATTTTTAGTAGCTACACATCATTGTTATAAAGTTTATCATATGGATATGAGGTTATATTTATAAAATGGATAAATTTATCAAGATGTTTTCATTGAAAAATATTGTGGGTTCTTTCTTTAATTATATGGAACCAAGGTGTGTAAATTGTGGAAATACTTATATGGGTTTAATAACTTCCACATTTAAGGTAATAAAACTTTGAAATTACATGAAAATTTTTAATCTTTCAAAAGGAAAAGGTGATAAAAACTTATATGTGAAGGAGATGAACTCAAGTACCTATATTGTTATTTTTTATATTGATGAAATGATTTTTAATGGGATAGAGAAAATTATTGTAATGATTTTTCTAAAGAAATGATGAAAATTTGAAATGTCAATGCTCAGTGAATTATCATTATTTCTAGGATTACAAATTTTACAGAAGTAAAGATATATTTTTTTATCACAAGGAATGTATGATATAGATTTGTTACAAAATTTTGTTATATAAGATTCCAAAAAAGTTTCTACTCCCATTTCAATTGGCATAATTACATGTAAAGATGAATCTTGTAAAATTTGGAATTAAAATTATCTTAAAAAATTCATAGGATTTTATCTCTATATTATAGCTTCAATACCTATCATTGTTTCTATTTTTAATTTTTTTCCCAGGTGTTTGATAGACCCATATGAATCAAAAATTGTGGTCACCTAAATAATTCTCATATATATAATTAAAAAATTTTATTATTGACTGTTGTATACAAAATTTTATGATATAAACATTCTTGTATACACTAATTCTGATTGTCCTAGAGATTTCCATGATATAAAATCAAAAACAAGATGAAATTTCTTTTTTGGATAATGTTGGGGGAGTTGGAATAGTAATAAATAGCCTTTGATTTTATTGATTTTAGTATAAGAAGAATATGTTGTCTCTACCAAATCATTACAAAAATTATTTATATAATATCTAAGATATAATTTATTATTTTAAATGGTTTTAAAACTTTAAGTATTTTTATTAGTTACTAGAGTAATATTGATCATTCAAAAAATCATGTATATCGTTCAATATCATAGCATGTTGATATTAATTATCATTTCATTATGAATAATGTCACTGGTGGAGATGTTATTCTTGATTAAACTTCAAAAAATAATCAAATTGGCTATTTATTAAACAAAGATAAACCAAAATACATATTTTCGATTTTGAGGCTACAACATCATGTTCAGCCTCCACCAAAGGCTTCAAAATATTTTTAAGGAATATACCATCTATTTTTTAAAATATATTAAAAAATGGAGATACAAAGTAACATAATTGTAATAAGTTTATAAAAACCTTTTTATGAGGTTTTTACGACTCTTTCTATTATTATTCTAAAGTTTTGGTTCTCATAAAAAAGAGGAGAGTGAAATTTTATTAGAAAAATAGGGAATATAAAATTTATTTGGAGTTTTATCTTAACATGAGATTTTTTTAACTTTATCATAAGGATAAAATTATTTCAAAAACATTTATTTATTTAGTAGTGTGTTTTTAAGACATTTTTCTTTATGGAAGGATATAATTTCATGAAAAAATTAGAATCATGAAAAAAATAGTTCTTAAAAAATGAATGTGAAAAAATGAGTGGATAAAATGATTGAGTGGTTTGTAAATATTTTTAATTAATGTTCCTAAAAAATTTATAGGGGTGATTAAAAATCCTATTTTTTCATAACAATGTTTATTTATTTATTTTTTCAACATAATTTTTTATGAATATTTTTTAATTGAAGAGAGTTTTTATAAAGTTGTTAAATGTTTTCGAATAAATATTTGTTATGATTTTGTGACAAAAAGTTATAACATTCATGAAATTTGTAAAGAAACATTCTAACTCATTTAGATTATGATAAGTTATTCTAAACTATCCTAAAATCATTAAAAATTCTATTATCGAATATTTTTTACAAAGATAGAGATGTAAAAACTTATTACCAGAAAAGGTTTTCCGAATATTGTTTTCTAGATAAATAAAGATGCAGTAGGGATTCCAAAGTAGAAACTGCTAAAGGGAGAGTTCTAAAACACTTCCATTTGATGAATTCTTCCAGAAATATGTTTTTTAAAAATGGTGATTTTCATATATTGAACATGGATGTAGTTTTTAAAAAATATATGGAATCAAACAAGGAAAAAATTTGGGTAGTGAGGTAGGGTTTTACCTACCCATAAAAATAGTTTTAAGAAAATTCATATGTTGATTTTTTATGGTTATTTTTTCCTTAGAAATGTGTGGTTCCCTGAGTTTGGGAGAAAAGTTGCTCGATGCTAAAATTATTTATTTTTTCATTTATTATATGCCTTCACACTTGGTTCACCATTTTTATCCTATTTTAGGACTAATTGTGGGAGTTTCATGTATGGTTATACTATTATTCATTCCATGTTCACAATTTTCATCTCTTGGAAAATACCAAAAACTCCCACATCCATAATAAGGTACAATCCTACTTCCCAAAGGAAGTTTTTCGTTTGGGTTTTCAAGCCCAATTACTCTTAGTAACTCACATTGGTCTAGAGAATTGGAGTTCGGGGTCATTGAAACCTTTTGGGGGGGAATTATCACCAATTTAGGGACTTTATTATAGATTTAATATACATTTATGAATATCATCTAAATCATGAAACAAGTCCAATTATCTTAATAAAATGATTTGGTGTCAAATAATTTTTCATGTGGTTGGGGGGGGTCTATTAATGACACCATCTATATATATCTGAGTTTCTTCATATGTTTCCAATTATTTGATAGAAATTGATAGATATTTATATTTTGAATCCATATAATCAGGAAATATAAATATTACAACCATCTAATAAGAAGAGCAATGAATTTAAGATGATATAAAACCCTCATGAGGTGTCCTATATATCCTATGTATAAAAGGAATTACAATCTGTGCAGTTCATTTAGAATCAATAATTTTAGTTTAATGTTATTCAAAAAGGATATATATGAGGTCACTTAGGAATTGAGTATAAATATTGTGCCTTCATATGGTGTCCTATGTATAATGTTTACGATAGTAATTAAAGTCATCATAAATCGATCTTCCCTAAACCTGCTGATGAGAGGTGATAGATAATTAATTCTCATTAGGGTTATTTCCCTAGGATTTACCAATATGGGAATTCCTTTGATACATACATTGAAGTGGATTCCCATGTATAGAGGGAGTATTATCATGCCACAAAATTGGGATTATGCACTGAGGTTTCCCTAGTTATGGGGAATTCATGATATTAGTTATATGATCATTAAAAACCGCTAATCCCACAAGGGTCGTGATCAGTGTGAGAAAAAAATGTTAAAATATGACCATACTCACTGCATATGATTACATGAATTATGAATTAGGGTTTCCATAATGGGGTGTTTGATATAGAGATCAATCCATTGGAAGTCCTTCAACATATCTTTCTTGTAGTAGGAATTAGAGTCCTTGTAGTTTAATTGGTTTCTCGATCAGATGATGGATGAGGAAGAATAATAAACCCATAAGAGAATTGGGTTTCATGTTTTAGAGTGTATGAAATATGGAGGGACTTACACTGATGTGGATTCCCAATTAAAGCATAGGATATAGGAATGAAACCAATGTATCCTATTCCAATATAAATTAGAGTCTTCATAATTTGAATAACTATATGTCCATGTGTGTTTTCCAAGAACAGATTACATGTTCTAGGATATCCACCCAACATATCTTAGGTACCTTCTTAGTATGTTTTGAGTGTCTTGTTGTCATTCTCTATGTGTTTATCTGAAAAGATTGACATGTTTATTTAATTTCACATAATCATATAGACTTTTCTATGGGCTATTTCATGTATAGGTTGACATATCCAAGGTGAATTTCATTATTTAATAAGACATGTCAGAGGGATTCTATATGAAGTGGCTGAATTTTCTGAAGAACCTTTATAGGATCGAAACAGACATGTACAAGGGTGTCACATGATTAGGGTTGACATATAGGATGGGATGCCTCGTGATCTAGATGGAACATCTATAGAACATCCAATGATATAGATAACATGTCTGGAGGAAATCACATGACTTAGATGATATGTACGAAGGACTTCACATGATTCGACTGACATATATGGAGGCCTTAGCATGAATTACATGACAAGTCCAAATGATTTTTTGTGATTCATATGACGTTTCCAGAGGCTTTCATGTGACTTGGATATCATGTTCAGAGGACTTAACATGGTTGAGATGACATGTTTGGAGGGATTCTTGTAATATGGATGACATTTTTGAGTGCTATCACATGTTCTGGCTGACATGATCAGGTGTTATCGCATGAACTATATGACATGTATAGAATTATTCATGTGATTCATATGACATGTTTGGAGGTAATCGTATGAATTGTATTACATGTATGGAGGCCTTCACATGAATTGGATGACATGTATGGGTTCTATCGCATGATCTATCTAACATGCCTTGGTGATGTCATGTGATATAGATTGACAATGAAATTCATACGACACATTATCAAGAAAATATGTGTGTCTATAATCACATAAGGCATCCATACTTTTCATCAATTATTGTATGTATTCCTAAATATTATTCACTCAATGGCCTATTGAGACTTCACATGATCAAGTATACATGTGGAAAACTCCTTCACATAATCTGGATAGTGCATCCTAATTTCTTTTCATGATCAATACAGTTATCAAATGAATAATATATACATTTTATCCCTTAAGTAATTCCATATGTTTTACTTGATGGATAAATCTTTTGATTTCATGGTTCTTTACTCTGAGAAGTATTATCTCACTTATGTTTTCCCATGTGTATCTTATACCTCTAGTGTGTTTTTTGGGCCGGGGGGGGGGATTTATTGGCATCACCACCCCATATATATGACACCTTTCACAACAAATATATCTTAGATATGGTCTTGAGTCATTGGAGGGAGTATCACATTACACGCTTCACATGATCCTATCAAGGGTTGTATATGGTGTCATTTTTACATCGCATAAAAAACAGTGACCGAGAGAATAATCCATTATCAACATATTTATTAGACCCATGGAATATTAGAAGGATTTTTTATGATAAAATTGACATGTCCATGGGATTTATCAAGACTGGGATGTCATTCCTAGGATTCCTCATGGGATCAGGTTTCCTGTTGAAATGGATTTCACATGATTGAGGGAGACTTGTATGGGGTCCTTCACAAGATCAACTTTTATTATTAGAGGGCCTTCATGAGATCAATATAGATTTTAAAAGGAAAATTTCATGATAAATTATGATCACATGATCTAAATAAACCCTCCATATGATAACTAATGTAATTTTATTTCACAAGTGGCTTCCGCATTTTCCATCATTTAATATTTATTTTATAAATCATTTATCATTTTCTCTTTGATTGTATTCTAAGGCGTTGCATGATAGAATGCAAGCATCATCATGGATGGTATATATTCTTATATATGACACGTGACATGATTGGTGATAGATATTTTGACAATGTATGATCATTTTCATTGGTGTTCATTACTCTTTTTTGTGGATATGGAGGGGTGTTTCATGGTTAAGTAGACATGTCCAAGGACCTTCACATGATGAAGATGACATACCAGAAGTCCTCCACTTTATCTAAGAAACTCACCTATAATCCTTCACATGATCATGGGTACTTATCGGATGGTATTAACGTTATTATCCATAGATCACATGAAGCGCGTGAATCATCCATGTGACCTTCCTAGGGTCAAGTATTCACATCTATTCTTAGGTGTCATGTGATCCACATAACCTGACCACTTGGTCTCCATGTATCAATGATGTTCCCTCCTTCCTTTTTAAGAGAAAACAATATCAATGATTTGGGTATTTGTTAGGTTCTAAAATTTTCAATGATCATTTGAAGGGCATTAACAAATACCCCCCCCCCCCCTCATGAGTGAGGTTCCTAGAGAAAAAGACTCAATTTCGAGAATAGTAAATGACCACCTATGTCCATATAGATTTCGATGATTATTCTATCGAGTATATTTTATTCATCTTGGTTACCTTTGGTATTTCACGGGTAACATTATAAATAAGGGAGTGAGGGAGTCCCTAATTACACCAGTAATTCAAAATTCCAGATCTCTTATGACTTCCTATCTGCTGTTTCTATATCGTAATTCCTCACTACAAGAACCATTTTGTAAGATCACTTTGAGATAATTAATAGTGCGATCTTGCTTCTTGAATTACTCATCTAAAGGACTATCTTGATTGATCCATAAACTAACCAATGATAATTTCCCCAGTCTATGCTCCACGCCTATATCTATGGGGTCATATCATATTCTTTTTGTAGTCGAATGAAAAATATTCACATGATCACTTGATAAATGAATGAATTTTGTGACCTCTATATAGTCATGTGATGATGAGTCTTAAAAAAATCATGCTAAAATGAGATATCCCTTGGGTCACCTGCTTCTTAAGACCTGTGATGGGTCATACGATTGTGAACCCTTATATGATTCACATGATTCTTATGATGTTTCTCGCTCGATATGATTCATTTAAATTATCCCTATTTCCCTTTCAGTATTTTACTCATTCACATTTATGATTTATACTCTTATAAAGATGAAATCCATTTATCCTAAATCTTATAATGCAGCTATCTAGAGTTATATGACTTTTGGTAAACATAATTCTAACCCTTGGTATCAATTGTTATTAAAAAATGAGGGTTTAGAGGGGATTATTCTACATGAACATCAGAATCATCCTCTTATACACCGAATTATTTTGTATAGATTCATTCTTCTAGATGATATCATCGTTCCTTCACCATATTATAATATTTTATCTTTCTAGTTATCATCTTCCATTAACTGTATTCAAATGAACATTTATAAAGATAGTCTATTGGTTGTAGCACTACTCCAGGGATTATTATATATGTTGGATAACACGCCTTTAATTATAGATGGTTGTGATATTATATATCATCTAATTGATCAGACTTATTCGGGCATACTGATCTTCTCATTGAAGGATCCAACAAGTGATTGGAGATCAAAGTGGGACATGTGACCTAGTGGTGACTTCTCTGATGAATGGGAATTGTTTTTATGGGTTAGGTAAAGATATGAAAAATTCTCAAACCGTTTACATTCTATTCATCATTATGAGGTTGAGATGGACTTCTCTATTTTTCATTTATCATCGGTCCTGACTCTTCAAAGAGATGACTAGTTCTTGGTGTCCTCACACTGATTTATTTCATCTATCTTAAAGAGATGTAGACATCAGATTCTTGGATATTTACCATCTTGGAGGAATACCTCATCTATGGGAGAAGCATGTTGAATTCCTTCCTTCTACAGACATTTAATATGGAACTTCATAAACTCACACCATGTAAAGGTACATGGCAACCATTGAGAAGGAGAATTTAAAAAAGGAGTTGAACCTACACTCACTCATTTCTTTTAAGGACTGGATCAATATATTCCAAAACCATAGTGGGACGTGGCTAAATGCTACATGAAATCATAAATGTCCTTCCTAAAATTTACGAAATAGTGTGGGATCATATTAGGACATTCTTGAGGATGGAGAGTATGCCTCGTGGGGATACCAGGAGATACATGAGATATCCCCAAGATTTCAGCGAGTAGAGTTTTTAGACATGTTTTTGAATGGATGGATCTTCCCATCCATGGATGCATTGTTGGGAATTCGAGTAGGAACATTGGTAATGACAACACAATTTTCTGAGGGGTACCGTTTTATTGTATTCATACTGACTCTAGCACTTATATATCAACTCTATGGTTATATCAAACAAGGAAACATCCACTAACTGATTTGAGGACCTTTACAATTATTTTTTGGATGAACATGAGAGAGTTTATAGTGTCACACATATCATAAAAATGATTCTATCCACCAAGATTCATTCCATCCTAGGATTCTGAACATTTCTAGGGTTGAGGAAATGCCATTAGGTCTCAACAAGGTGATCAATATATTGAGTCAGCATGACCATTCCAACTTCATTCTCTATACTACACCCATAGGGACACTTATTGATAATGGAAATGGTTATCCATATGATAACTCATAAACCCCCCCCCCTATGAGATGGTGTTATTATAGCTCCCATGGAAGAGATAATCATTAGTGATCCATATAACACCTTTCATTCTTTCTTTCTAGTTTTTCTATATTGAAAGGGTTTCTCCTCTCCATTATACTTGTGTGTGTAATGAGAAACATCCTTGACTTATTCTTCAATTTTGGCATAAGTTTTCATGCGAAGATAAAAATGATGATAGTATTCTTCCTTTTATCAACGCCCTTGTAAGACTTTCTTATGACTATACCCAGGCATGGGTGGACGATTACCCAAGTAGTGTATTGAATTGACTAGTACATCATGTGAACATTCCATGTGCTTCCCTAAACACATTATAATTGGTATAAATAGAGTTGATTCAGGAATTGGGGGAGCCTCCAAAGAATCACTCTCATAATAATTAAGAACTCACCATTATTGGGATAACGTTTTTTGAGGAGGATGGACCTTCAATACTAGTGAAAAAGGATGCACTGATTGAGAGGAGAGCACATGCGATATCTTATCTCACCTCTTCCTTGAGTCAGCCAATATATATTTCATCAAATTTGGTATCTCAATACCTTATATCAACCATTACTCCTTCGGTTTTACCCACTAAAATATTTGTAGATGACCATGTACCGCAAAGGCTAGTCTAGCAGGAAATCTATACCCATATTATTGAGACTCCCTTGGAAGAGTTTCATGGAAAAGAGTAATGAATTCTATATCTATTTAATGGTTTGGGGGAAGGTATATTTTATTGATAGAAATTATATGATATCTTGATATAGATTTTCCTCGCTCGGAATCAACTATAAAATAGTGATAAGGACCTTTGCATCATCGATGAATATATTTATCTAACCCAGTTAAATAAGGAAATCTTTATATATTCTTGAGCAAAGATATAAAAAATTATCTTATCTACACACTCATATGGACTCTTTGATCCCAAAAATATTAGAATACAATATTTGGATAGCTAGCACAAGTTCCCATATTCTGACATTATCATGATTAATAGAGAATACTCATAAAGGATCCAAAGATCTATCATCATCAATTGATACTCTCCATCCTCAGGTGGTAGTACAATAAATAGAATGGGTTGCACTCCAGTGTTGAATTGATACCTCTCACTAGATTTTGTTGGATTTGGAAAACATAGTTAACTAGATTTTATTATGACCCATCCATGGGCATGTATGTTTTTAACTCTTTATTTAAAAAAAATAGGATAGACTCTGGAATGTGGGGAATTCTTCTTTTTCACATTATGAATGAATAAATATTCTAAACATTACATTTTTTTAATATTTTCTTCATTCATGATGTGTATGAACATTAATTGAATTTTCATCATATGTATCATTAAATATACCCTTATTTTGTATAATACCTAGTAAACCCAATGACATGGATTAGAATTATTAAATCATAACAGATTTCTCTTGATATTTTCTCATGAATGCATACCAAAATAAAATTCCTCATTTATGTATCTACTCCATTTTTCATAGGATCACATGGTTTTATAGAATAATATATTAAAAATACATCCTAGAGGGAGAGTGTTCAAATGTTTACCTATATTTGTGGAAATAGCGAACAAAGGTTTTTTTTCTAGGACAAAATAATGATCCCAATAATCTTTTTTTTAATTTCTCTATATTTTGCCTATGTTTCATATGGGGAATGATTAGTGGGCCTGGAATTTTATTTTTCATAGGCCTCCCTCTTATGGGTTTTGAACCTAAAACGTTTTCTTCCTTTTATATTGTGTACGAGATCAATATTTTATAGATCAAACAATTTTTATCTCCAATGAGAAGAAACTTTACTTTTCCAAGGATAATTTTTTGGACTTTCAACCTGGAGGGAAATATATCTCTTTCAATTGACTATTTTAAAGTATTGAAAATTATATTATTGTTGCAATTTAGGGTTTTTTAGATTAGAACATCTATTGTTTTAGTTTAGGGTATTTTAGCTTAAACCATATGATACTGTAGTTTAGGGTCTTTTACTTCAAAACATCTGGTACTACAGATTTTTCTGGGTATTATAGTTCTGACCATATAATTCTATAGATTAGGGTATATTATCTGAGACCATATGTTGTTGTAGTTTAGGATCTTTAATCACATACCATGTACAATTATAGTTTTTTGGGTATTCTAGCGTGAACCATCTGCTACTTTAGTATAGGGTCTTTTACCTAAAAACATCATTTATTATATTTTGGGTTCTTCTAGATCAGACCTATATTGGTAGTGAAATAATATATTCATTAAGTGTTCAATATAGCTACATCACTGATGGAATTTAGAACAATGGGTGTCCCCAATGGGTTATGATACCCTACATTCTCAATTGATATTCCGATGAATGAATATTCATGAGGTTTTGTAGAACCCTGTATCCTTACCTTAAATTGTATTAGTGGATGTTAAAATATCAATAAAGATGATTCCACTAGGATATTTGGAAAATTCATTACGTAATTCCTAACACAAAAGTTCAAACTAATGAATATGGAATGGGTAAGACATAATGGGGATGAACCAAAACAAACTATGTGATGAGTTCTACCCCACTATTTCCCAGGATCATGAGGAATAGAGGTCATTTCCTGTAAGGAGGAGAATCCTCTAGTTTGTGGGTTAGATTAACTTATGCATGATCCCATAGTGAATAGAGGCATGGACAATAAGATGTGTCCCCACTCATTTACAAGTTCCCAAAAATATTTTTAAAGGCTCAAATTTCTGGATGATGTAGTTGTAAATGGGGATAAGGTTATACAAGAAGGGTCCTAGAACTCTAAAGTAGTTTATTTTTTTGGTCGGGAAGCACATAACCAAAGCCATGTGGTTTTGCATCATGTGGTGTGGTCCATAAAGTAGTTTAGAAATGGAATATTTCCTTCCTACTATGAGAAATGGTACAATACATAGTTATGTGACATCAAGGGTTTCAAATCCTCTTGAATAGTCTGGTTATTTGGATTTTAGATCATATTATCAGAATATAAGAATTAACTAGAGGTGTAATGTGGTGTATATAGGTCAACTATTAGTAAGGATAGAAGCTTATATTCCACACAATTAGGATAATATCTCATGGATTTAAGGGTGGCCTCTCTGGGACCAAATATCCTCTAGGAACAAGCTCTTCAGTGGGCTAAAATTCTATAATGAATAATAGAGGGGTACTTTTGGATTAGATTTTAACAATTTCCAGTTCATTATAGGGAATAACCAAGAGTAAGGGATCCCAAGGTCTATGGGGTTCCAAGAGGAGGATACCAAATTGGGGAACTGGGGTGTCAGCTCAAACTTCAAATGCAATAAGTTGGATTATGGAAGACATAATATTCAAGATGGTTTCAAGAACCTGGAAAGTTGTTTCACCACATATATAACACATTATCATAGATTTTATATGTGGTAAATCATTTATATAACTTTTTTATAGACCAGGGGGTCCAACGAGCATTGATCGGCTTTTACATGGACCAAAAAGTGGGCCCCATGAGTACTATTCCTTGTTTATTTATGCTACACTTTTTTTCCTAAACTCTAGAGATGAAGATTTTATATAGAAGAGAGGTTATTTTTCCTCATGCCTCTCCTTGTGGGTTTTTAACAGGACTAGTTTTATGTCTCTTTCACTATCCGTTTATGGTCCTGTGATTTAGACCATCAAAGGCTAAATTTTAAGGTCATATAGCTTTGAAAAAAGTGCACGCAGTTTAAGTTCACAGTGTAAATGGACTTTAGATAATATAAATGTTACAAAATATCCTAATTAGAATACCTAGTGTCATGATTACCCAAACATACATTTGATTGAAATATCATATTTTTTGAAATCATGGATCATGGTTCTCGAGTCATGAGTAATGGTATGAGACGATCAGGTCAAAAAATGATCTCTAATCTGTCTAAGGTGATAAGATCCATTATGATGATGTCAGGGAAAATTAGGATTATAAATACCTTCTGACATGGCCAATATTCCTATGTATGATTGGTCTAAGGCCCTTATACATGTTCACCTACACCATGATTAATCAAAGAGATCTTTTTTCCTTTATAGGGTTCATTAATGTTTTGTAAAAACACTAGGTTCTCAAGAAATGAAGTGTGATTTATGGATTCATGTGCTCAAAAATATATTGTAATTAGCCCAAAATTTAGTTGACTAAGGTTAGGATCTTAGGGTCCCTTGATATGGTGTGATGATGAGTGATGTCCTCTACATTTAAACATCATGTTGTGGGTATGTATCTACCATGAAGTTTATGTCCTGCAATAAGGATTTTTTCCTTCAATTTTAACTTCATGCAGTAATGGATGGGTCCTAGTCCAAGACAAATCTTAGTCACACCAACCAAATTGGATTTCTAGGTTCCCTAATCTCACATGATCCATGATCGTCATGAGAAACAAGGGATAAATGGGTAGTTAATTAAGGTGTGTGAGAGTACACAGTGAGGAATATGTCGGTGTGTTCATGATTTATTATAGATTATGACCTATAAATAGATATGACTCTCATGGAGGTAAATTATTGAGGGTGATGATAACTCATGGATGGGGGAATAATAGAGGATCAAAGTGTCACTATGTAGCCTGTGGTAATAGGAATCAATCCACACATAGTTCTTGTATGAAATTTCAATGTGATGGTCTTACTGATACCTAGGGTTGGTGGAAATTTAATTTTTCTCCTGGACCCAGGATTGATGGTCTATGAATAACTATGTATACTATGGTAAGAGGTATAAATCCATACATAGTTATTGAATTGAAAACTATCCATGGAAGGTTGGACCATATACATAGGGGGATATTTTTCCCATTGATATTACTGCTAGACAAAGGATTTGAATGTTTGGGTATCACTACATATCCTATCATTTCAAGCATCAATCTACACATAGATATTAAATGTAAAACTCTTGATGCAGGTCTAACCCATAAATAGAGGGGGATCTTTTACCATTGATATTGTGGCTAAACCCATGGTTGGAGATATGGGCATCACTATGTATCATATAATGACATGATTTAATCCACACATAGTTTTTGAATGAAATAATCTCCACGTAAGTCTAAACTATATTTAGAGGGGGGAATTTTTCATGTTGATATTGTAGTTAGAACTAGGATTGATGATATGTGTGTCACTATGTATCTTGTGATATCATGAATCATTCCACACATAGTTCTTAAATGAAAAGCCCTCCATGCATGTCTAACCCCTAGGCATAGGAGGCATTTTTCCCTTAATGATACAACTAGATCTAGGGTTGGATATCTGGGTGTCACAATGTATCTTGTGATTGAAGGAATCATGGCCCATGTAGTTCTTAAATGGATAACTCTCCATGCAGTTCTGACCCATTAACATAGGGGGACATTTTCCCATTAATATTAAAGGTGGAACCAATATTGAATATTTAGGTTTCAATATATATATTGTGATAAAAGGAATCAAGTTGTGCATAGTTATTGAACAAAAATTCCTCTATGTAGGTATGGACCATTCACAAAGGGGGAAATTTTATCCATTGATATTGTGACTAGACCTATTTTTGGAGATATTGGCATCACTATATAACCTTTGATGGAAGAAATCAAGCCACACATAGTTCTTGAATGAAAGTTTTGTGGGAGACCAACAACTAGGGTGGTGTTCCTCTCAGGTAGGGTTTATAGTAATGCACAACATTATGTCATGGAAGAGACATTAACTAGGTAACTTAATGTAATATGTTAAAGATGTTTGGTGTTCCTTTTAAGGTCCTATATCTGGGACTATAATAAACCTAATTTGAATTGACACATTTTGATCATCTGGGGAAGCCCTTAACAAAATCCCTAAACCCACATGTCCCATGCTCATTGTGAGAATCAAGGAATGAAAAAGGTTTATTTCACTACAAAAATAAGACAAAAATGAAGGATATGAGATCTTTTATCATGTGGTGGTTGGGATAAGATATGTGATCTAGATGTAACTATATATCCTGTGATGGTAGATATCAAGTGAAACATATTTATTGAATAGAAAACCCTTCACATAAGTCTAACCTATACATAGAGTTGGAATTTTTCTATTGATATTATGGATGGACCAAGGATTGGAGATCTAGGAATAGCTAACTATCATGTAATACAAGGAATAAATACACACATAGTTCTTGAATGGAAATACTCCCTATATAGATTTGACTTGCACATGAATAAATGAGTACTTAATTTTTATTTCACAAAGATCAATCTCATGGGAAGAAAATCATTCTTGATATAATGTTTACATTGAAGTTTAATGTCATCACGTAAGGTTTTCTTCAATGTAGTTTAACTTCATGTGGTATGGATGGGTGGTGAAGCAGAATTTAAAGAATTTTTTCTAAGAGTTCTTCTATGTAGTTTAACGTCATGCTTTTAGGATGAAATATGTTATGAATTTTAAAGTATTACTTAAAATAATTCTTGATTTTATTTTAAAATAATTTGTTAAGGAAAAAAATGTTGTGAATTTTAATGTCATTTTACAGGACTTGTTCCATGAATTATATCATAATGTGGTAAGGATGAAAGAAGTTGTTATTTTTATCGTCTTATTTCAAGGACATATTCTATATAGTTTTACATCATGTGGTAAGGAAAATATATGTTGTGTAGTTTATAGTATTGATTTTAGGACTGTGGATGCTCTAAGAAATATATGTAAAGAACTTCTATAGAAACAGTGAATTTGTGGGGGGAGTGTGTAACACATTCCCCATCCATTGTCGAAAATGAGTAAGAACCATTGTGAAAGACCTTATATATGATGTATGGACCTTCCCACATGGGTTACAACTTTGGTGATTTATTTTCTGGTGTCATTAGGTTTTGAGAGATCATAGAAATTATCCTTATAATAATAAGTGTTGGGGAACCTTTTAATTGAACACTATTGCAATAAGATTCTGGTGAACCTCAAGGTTGTGTAGTGTATGAAACCATTTCTCATTTAACCATTCAAACTCATACATCTACTTTTCTGATTTCAATTATTTTGATAGTTTTCAAAACATATCTATATAGAGTGATGATAACTATAATTCTATTGGAATCATTGATTCAGTCCCATAAAACAATGAATATAATTATTCTTATGTGGCAGTGCATGTGGTGTTATGGTAGGCCCATAAATCTTGAAGGATCTTTTGGTTTTAGAACTAATTTTATTTTCCCACTATATTATATAGTATATTTGATAGATTTATATTGAAGGCCTCTATTTGTCTATTTTCTGCTACATGATAGTGGGATAAATGGTTGGATTCGATATTGTTCTCATGGTATAATTTCATCAACATTTTAGAATAAAAGTTAGTACCCTTGTCCATAAATATCATATGAGGGACTACAAACCTGGTGATGATATTTGATTTCATGAAGATGATGATATTTTCCTTCTGAATTCTATTAGGGGTATTCTCCCCATCCTGTTTAGAAGATTATTCAATAGTAGTAAGTATGAACTTAAAATTATTAGTTGTTGTTGGGAGATATGGCCCCACAATGTCCATTCCCCATATGAAAAATGACTGAAAATATTTAGTTTTATGCAGTAACTATAGGTGTTGATGGATGAGTTTTTCATGAATATATCATGAATGAAATTCCCTCGTGAATTCCAAAATTTCCAATATCATTATTTTACAGTAGAAACCTATCCTCCTAATTTTGTGGGAGAGTCTATCCTCTTACTAATGAGACACATAAGATCCTACTTGGATTAATCAAACGATGAAGGGAATATCTCATTTTTCTATGGACCAGAGGATGATTCCATCGAATCCTCACTTTTAGAAGACTTCTTCTTCATTTGGCCCATATCTCATGGAAATGTTCACTATTCAACGTCGGTTTTATTCTCTATCAGATTGATATAATGGAAGGATCCCATTTTAAAGGTAATCGAATATGGATTCCATCCATCCAGGTGTGTATATCTATTCATAATGCTCTAGGGTAGTGTTGAACTAGTTTATTTCCTCCATTTTATAGATGATGATAGATTAGACCATCATTCCGTGCACGATGCGGAAAACTATTATGTCTTAACCAGGGACAACCAAGACTATGGATACATTACCCAATGTATCAACATGAGTATTTTTTGATCAAAGAACATAATAAAATGTTGGTTCAAAAGGGAAACCTTTCATTAATCCTCTAATGTAATTTTTTAGAGGAGAAAATTCTTCATTTTTTAGGGAATACTCATCATTATTTTACTTTTTCAATAGTTAATAATCCCCTTTTTATATTCAGGTAGTATATTTATAGATGTAGGTATAGTTTTAATCCAAAAATGAGGGCCTGATATTATTCCTCATTGTTAGTATAGCCTTCAGACAGTGAGAAAGAGTAGGGAAAAATTTCCTTATACAAAGAAAAAAATAAAATCCCTATACTAACCCGATTAAGCTTCAGGTGTTTATCCCTTTTTCAAATAGAACATTTGGAGGCACCATTAAAATACATATTCTACATTCAGGGAGTTTCATGGACAAAGAAAAGTTATTTGTCTGGATTTTTCTCTTCCATTGGGGTGATTTCCAGGGAAGGAAGTTCCAAAAGTAAATCATGCAGGGCTTATCCTTTAACTGTATTTTATGACATGATCTGAATTTCAATTTTTTTTAGAATAATCTCCCATCGGGCTATATGCCTAGTCAAAATGGTTGTATAAGAATTTACATGAGCGGACCAATATGATAGATTTGGTGGACTTCATGGGGATACAAGTAATGATTGATTTTTCTTATTGTAAAGATGAGTGTGAGGTAGTTCATCTCGATATCATAATACCATGTCTTAGAACCTATCATTGTTTGACTGAGGGATTAGAGACTATTTCCATTCCCCACATATTTTTTTTGTGCAAGGAGTGCACCAAGAAATTATTACACAGTGGGAACATATTGGATAAGTAGTTTCCCTTATACCAAAGGAATCATTATTGTCAGTGCAGTGAGTACTAATTGAGATTCTCAATGGATTCTTGAGAATCCTCATCCCATTGGTAAAGTAATATTTTCTTCATTAATTTAGTGGAAGAGAGACGTTTTCCAACCAATATTTCTATGAAACATCGAATGTAAACAAGTTACCCTTGGATCCCCCATGATTCCTTAATATTTTATGGGGTAACATTTGTAGGACTATACTTTTATTTTCTGGATTAACCACGATGTCAATATAGAATACCACAAATCCATTAAATTTTCCTAAAATTAACCTATAAATTAAATTTAGTAGATTTATATTCAAACTATTTTTCTAGAAATTGATAAAGATTGTTTTAGGATTCATGATGTGATGACATTGCTATCATGATTTAACTACCAGGTCATCAATGTATCATTATTATATTAATCCTAAGAAGGTCTTAAATGTATTATTTATTTTTAATTATTAATTATCACAAGATTTATTTTATCTAAAGGGAATGTATAGATAGAAAAACATCCCTCCAGGTTCTCTAAAGGTAGTGGTTTCCTTGTCTTATGGGGGTATATTTATTTGATTACACCCTAAATACCCATCCATGGAGGAAAGGGATTGGAAGCCAATTGTTGTATTGATAAAAAGTTCTGTAATTTAAAATGGTAAATGATTCTTTGGGAAGTGTCTATTAAGGTTTTTGAAATCGATTTAGACCCTAATTTTCATGTTTTTCTCTTGATGAGGACAATTATAGCGAGCCATTTGGGGTACTACACTTCCTACAAAAAAATTGTCATTGATTAATTTTTTAACTTCTAATTATACATTAGTAGCATAAGAGGGATGAATCCTACTTGCTACCTATTTGAATCCCAGATGGCTATTGGGTAATCCCAGATTATGTGAAACTTTGTCGGGATTTAGCTGAAGAAATTCTATATAATTCCAAGAGATCACATATCAATTCTACTATGGAGATGAAATATATATCTTCTATACCATGAGAGGAATGGAGGAACTAATAAACATAGGTCTTGGGTCTTATTTGGTTCTCAAATTTACCTTACTATGTTCATCGATGGTGATGGAGACACCTTCATCAAATATCAGATGGGTATTCCTATGGTCATCCTCTTCTTCTTCCATCTCTGTGTCTATGGATGAATTTTCAGGTATGGTGGGTAATCCAAGGGAATCTTTTTAACTATTGAGGAAAGTGATTCCATGGGAAGAGACATTGTCATCTTGGGATCCCAAAGTCATTTTAGATATATTAAATGGATTGTGTTTTCATTTTATGTTACCACTGTGGGAAAGAGGGGATAAAAAATCTTGGATTAAGTCTGATACCTCAATCTGGTTTATGGGTAGCACATAATCACTATCGAGCATACTCTATGGGTTCATAGGGGTAGTCCCCATTTAATTGGGGTATGTAACATTCATATTTTAATCCATCATTTTTTTCCTTCCACATTTTAGAAACATGCCTCAACATATATGGATTCATAATAATCAAATGCGGTGATTCCATAATATAGTATGTTGACCTTCCCATAAATGGGATATTTATAAAATTGATGAAATGTTAAAGGTATCACTATGTGGCTATGAATCCCAGTTCTTCCAATAGGGGAATTATATGTTGTGTCTTTTTGGATCAACTATAAGATCAATATAGTACTACTGCTTTGTTTGTGTATGGATGAAAAAAAGTAGTCAGATGCAGGATTTTCCAATCATTTTTTCATTTGATATTTTCACATTTGGTTCACCATTTTTGTTTTTATATAGTGGGAAAAATGTCCCAATAGATTGTAAGACAATAATTTTGTTATTAGAGAGATTTATATTGGGTTAACCATTTTTTGTATATAGTGGGAAAACAAAATGGGAAGACAGATAATAATCCAATCATTTTCTTATTTGAGAGATTCATGTAAGGTTCGGCATTTTTGTTTGTGTATTGTGGGGAAACAAAATGGACTGATGGATTATAATATAATCATTTTTTATTAGAGAGATTTATATTGGGTTCACCATTTTTATTTCTTGAGGGAAGGGAAAACTATTGTGGTGGCTTGTTTTGGGATGATGTTTTGTTGTGTGTGTGGGGGGGTACATTTCATGAAAAATCATTAACATTTGGTCACCATTTTATTCTTGATAGAAACTACCAAAAGATTCATATTCCATAACTGTGTAAGGTCCTAATTTCCAAAGGCAGGTGGTTAATTGGTCTTTTAGACCCAGTGACACTTAGGGACGCACATTGGTCGATAGGATGGGAGGTTGGTCTCATCACACCCTTTTGAGAGAATTTTGACATTCTCTGAGACTTTCTTATAGATTTAAGATATGTTTTAGAATATATTCCTAAAAATTATATGGGATCAGTTAAGCTAAAAAAATAATTATGGGTTTACTCTATTTATTACAAAAGATAAGGGATATCATTAATGAATATAAGAAATGAGATCTAATTAGTGAATTCATATGTATCATCCATGGTTCTTCATCCATTTCTGAGTAATGGGTAACTGGTCAGGTACTGAATCCATAAAACCAAGTAATTTGACATATTATGACATTTTGGGAGGTAGTTAATATTATGAGGAGGGCATTGAGCCATTATGAGGTGTCATACATATTCTAATTAATATAGAAATCAAAATCATAGTAGTTTGTTAAATGCAATTAAATTTAACATCATGTGAAGAGGACATTTGTGTGGGTAGTTTCATGCTAGATATTTTAGATCAAGTTTCAAGGGGATGTCCTAAATATCATGGTTATAGTAGGAATTAGAGTAATCATAGTTTTATTACGTCCATTAGACTGTAACCCAGGTAGATGTCTACATATGGGGGATGTTTATATCATGCCACTCATCAGGGATTACATACTAAGATTTCCCTAATTAGTGGAGATTTATGTTTCTAATGGGATTAACATCATAACTCCCCATGCCCATGTGATCTATTATCGATGTGAGAAAAAAGGGATGCTGAATAACCAGTATCACTATATATGAATGCATGGATTATGTACAGATATAGACCTTGATATTTTTAAGGTGGATATTGGACCTTGGGGATGTGTCCTACATATTGTAATTGTGCCAGGAATCATAGTTATCATAGTTCAAGTAGTTTCTCAGTCCACTGATGGATGAGGTAGATGATCAGCCCATGATAATGATTTGGTCTTGATGGATAAAATTTAGGAGACATGGATGGAATTTTAATGAGGTGAATTCCCATTTGAGTTTGGAATCATGCCTTAAAAACGAGTTCTATGTATCTTGGTTATGGTAGGAATCATATTTGTCATAGTTTAATTATTTTGATTTTACAAACTAATGTTGACCTAGTATTTATAGAGTTTCATGGTGAAGATGATATAGTTATTACAAGTCCTTAATCCAATTGATCTTTTCTCATTGTGAGAAACAAGGGATGTAAAATAATCACTATCATTTCTTAAGGATGTGATACTTATGTATTGGGACTACCCTATGGGAGATTAATATATGGTTTGAGCCTCAAAGAGGTACCCTACATATCCTAGTTATCATTGGAATCAAATTCACCTCAGTTCACTTTATCAGAGGATACATGCTGATGTTTCCCTGATAATTGAGGCTTACACACGAAGGATGTACGAGGTTATGAAATATTGGAATGCCCTATTGACCTGGCCTAATTTCCCACATGAAATGCATTGATTTTCTACTCGACATTCCATGATTTCATACTCAACATATTAGAGAGTGTATTCTTGACATGTTCAAAGAAAATTGTATGACCCAGTTGGCCTGTTCAGAGGTACTCACATAATCTAGATATAATGTACAATGGTTGTTTCCTAATTTATGTTTAATTATCTAGAGGTCATCACAAGACTTGGATGGTTGGACCTGAAATCCATCATATGACTTGGGTGACTTGTCTAGAGGGTGTCTCATGATCGAGTTGACATGCCCAAGTGTCATCACAAGACCTGGATGACACATATGGAGGGCATCATGAGAGTCAATGTGAGATGTATTGGAGGGTGTCACATCCCCCAATTGACATATATGGTGGGCATCATAATATTTGACTGGTGTGCCCAGGGGGTATCACGATAGTTATTTGGCATGCCCAGGTGCTTCTACAAGACTTAGATGACATGAAATGGTACCGCCTTGTTGGTCAGGTGAGATGTTTGAAGATCATATCAAGGATAGAATGGATATCCCAAAGGGCGTCATGAGACCAAGGTGGTATGATTGGAGGGCATCATGTGACTTGATTTGACATGTCCAAATGACGTCATGTGATCTAAATATTATGCCTAAGGAATGTCATGTGATTTGGGAGACATGTCCAAGGCTATCGCTGACCTAGATGGATCATGCAAAGCACATGAGGATTAGCATATATGTTCTTTTCTTAAGTCTCAAATCTTTAGTACTTTTTCTATCCTTTATATTGTGAATTCCTTGGATTTTTTCAATGTTATCTTGTATTAAGTCTCACTTGATCCATTAGGTTTTCATGATGTTCATAGCATATACTTCCAGAATTCCTTCACCTAGTCTATGGGTGATCATGAAAAGTTTCTATTCATATTGAGTGATTGGTCTTGATATCCACTAGTATCCTACATGATGATATTTTTTTTTTCAAAAGATCATCTTCTCTGTGAAATCCACTCTAGATCCAGTGCGTCTGGATGTGAGAGGTCCAAATATTTGTCCTGAGAGAGTGGTCTTGTAGTCATGGTAGCCCTACATTTTTTATACAGGGGTGGAAGATTTATAGGAAATTCCAACCTAATTGTTCACTACTTTTCACAACATATCTTGCATAAATCCAAGATGAAGTCAGTGTATGGATTCAATGTCATGCGTCTTCTCGATTCATTATCATGGATCACTTCGAGGGCGTCACCCAATTTTCAGTGATAGTGAGTCCCTCCCACCAATTCTTCCTTTACTACATTGTTTTCAATTAATGGGGAAATTTTCAATAATTCAGGCATTCTTAAGGACTTCTATATTTCCATATTGACAAGTCCGGGGGTCTTTGAGAGACCAGGACACCTATTGAGAGGTGTCCGTGTGTTGTTTGAAGCCTTGTCTGGGGGATTTTGCAAGATTATGCCGAATGTTCAAGGGCTCTTGTGATATCTTGTTGTGGAAAACCATATAACACCATAAGAGTTTTTTGACTGTGATAGGGGCCCGCATCCACCCATTTTTATTTTCTTTGTTTTATTTTACAAAGGCACAGTGGCATCGCGAGTTTTATTGGATGTTGATGAGGGAAACCATTATCCCCATTAGTGATCCATCACATGAGTTTCTTGACTGGAAGTGGCTCCAAAATATTTGGTGTTTCCTCATATTTTCAATGTACTTCTAGATGTTTTATTAGGTGTCCACTAATTGACAATCCACGTGTCCTGGGGGTGATTATATGACTAACATCGCATGACAACTAGTTGTAAAAGGTGCCTTCATAAGAATAGAGGTTCTTGTCAAGAGGGGATCCACAAGATCTACTATAGGTTATGTGCTTCACATGATTCCTTTTCATGATCTTATGATGGTCATGCAATCAAGTATCCCTTGGAGGATCACGTGATCCATGGGTATTGGCCACCTTTTTCTTCCTTTTCTTTTGTGGGGATAATAATACCCATATCCAACTATTTTTTCATTTGTGAATTTGCGGATTCTCATTAAACAGGCATCAACAATCCTATTTTATATGTTTATTTTGATAATGTATCATTATAAATTCTAAAATACTCCAATTTTGAACTGATTTTATTGGAATGTAACTCTGTAATATCTTAATGTTTTGTAAAATTACAAGAGTTCCCCTCCCCTCTCTTATAAAAGGTATCCTCCTCTTCTCTCTTACTCACACCTATTGAGCATCATATCCTAGAAAAAACATTCCAAAATCCCTTTCTAATATCCTTACACAAGTCCTAGAGGTGTTATTTTTGGCATAATACTATTTTTAAATGGGTTAGGTTGTAAATAAAAAAACTTTGTCCAAAGGAAAGGTATATCTTTTAATCGAATGATTTAGATTTATTTAATCATCTAACTCCTTAAAAAATCTTATAAAATTTGTGATATAATAACATTAATATCTACTATATAGTGAGATATTATTATTATAATTTATTAACCATAATACATATCCTTCATATATAAAATGTGAAATAAAACTATCATTCGTGTGTAAATCATACTACCACCTCACAAACCAATGTACATATCTTTGCATAAAAAATAGTTATTTATGGTTATAATTATGGATTTATTATCTATATATGATATTAATGACATAAATATAATTATTTAATGATATCATATCATCTATTTTATTACCTTTTGAAAAATTGAAAAATTGTAATGATGTTCTAGAGTACGAGTGGATTACCACCTCCATTAAGTGATTTCATTTTTTCATCACCTCCTCACATGGATGAAATATATTAGTGTATTTAAATATATAATAAGTTATTTAAGGTATAATAATTATTATATAAATATAAAATAATATGTACCTTCTTTCCCTCATGTTAATTTAAATTTGGATATGTTAATCGTGTGTATGTATGACATATCATCTCAATGAATTTGACTTAATTCATTTAACATAACCACCATAAATAGTTGGTTCTAAAAATATAATTAATATAAACAACTGAAAATTAATTCATCATTATTATTCTATATATGATGTACTTAGGGACTTTTGGACCATGGTTAAAGTACAATAACCGTTTTGAAATTATGGGCTAAATGTCCTAGAAATACACCACGTGGACTTAATTGATTTAGTAGTTAAAATTTTAATTTATATAATTGAAATAAATAGTTTAATGATAATTTTTGGGACCAATATAAGGTTCTAAAAATTTTAAATAATTAATTTATGTTTATTATATATTAGTTAAATGTAATACATAGAAATTCATGACTCGCGGTATGGGATTTCATCTAAATTTCCATTAATTGTGGCGTGATTAAATATTATATCAATAAATTATTTTATATGGTTTATAAAATGATATTTTACAATTTATATCACAAATACCTCATAATTCATGAAATTTTATGTTACAATTCATGTAAAATCATCCATTATGTTTTGATTGGGAAGTTCCCAAAGCAGTAAGGGGTTTCTTAACTCAATATCCCACCATTTTGTTATGTCACTTCTTTATTGATTATATAATGTCAAGATTATGTGTGAAGTAACATTTTACTATTTAAGTTATATTTTAGATCTTTATTTTGGATTTCAATTTGTTACAAATAATCACCCAAATGATTAATTCTCAATTCAATGATATGATCTTTGTAAGGGTTATTCATCTATAATTTTCATTCTTTATGAAATATGATAATGTTGTGCACCTATATTCATTTATGAGGTATATATACTACACATTGAAATGTTATATCTTAGATATCCATATATTCATGATATTTAAAGATTCATTTGAATCTATTTCATTCACATGATTATGGTTCGAAAGTTACCAAAATGGTAAGGAGTTTTATGATAAAATCTAATTTTATATCAGGACTATATATGTTCAATGTTAATGGGGGATGGATCATATGAACATATATTCTTAAAAAAATATATTTTCATCTATTATGGTTACGAATGTGGTTTTCTTTTTTAATTTCCATTTCCTCCTATATTGATTAAAGATACATTAATATTTTTTTGAAAGTGATACCACTATTTTATCTTCTTTTAGATCAAGAATATTTCTCTTCCATATCCATGTTTTCTAAAATGTTTTCAAGAATTTTCTTAGTTACTCATAAATTATTAATTAATTTTATTTTAATGTATCTTTTAATTTACTAACAATTTTTTATAATGAAACTTTTTAACATTGTTCGTAAGAAACATTTTTTCATTATTTACAAATGTTTAAAAGGAACTTATTATTTTATAATATATGGATTAACAACTTTTTTAATCTACAATGAATTTTTTTTCTTTGAATATTCCTTTCAATATTTCTTTGAATATTTCCATGGTTATTTAAAAAAAATACATACTATTATGGAAATTATTGGTTTTTAAAAGTGATTTTCAATGTGGAAAGGATATTTTTCTCAAGAATTTTATATTGTGATATTTTAATGGTATTTATATTCATCAAAGACAAATAACCTTGATTATAATTATGCTCTAATAGAGATATATTTTAATGATACCATCCTTATTCTTTCTCTTGATATATTTTTATTGTTGAATGATATTTTTATGCATCACATTTCTTTTCCATAGGTAATTGAAGCAATTAAATAATAAAAGTTATTGTTATATGGAAAAGTGGAAGCCTAAAATTATTTTTATCATTATGAAGTACATGTAAATTTATATGGATGATTGATGGGTTGGATACATTAAAATAAATTATGGTAGTTTACATTAAAAAGAATGGATGGGTGTGCCCAATATAGATATCTAATGATTTGGGTAAAGAGATAGTTAGTCATTAATAGGATTATCCTAATAAATTAATAGAATTTACCAGGAGAGTTGTTTTATTTGTATGATTGATTTTATGACTGATATAAAAATTATCTTCCAAGTTGTATATTTTTTTCTTTGTGATGTCTTCATTTTTTAATATATCATTTTCAAAAGGATTCTATTCACATGGATCATGACTGTTTAGTTATATGAATATAGTCTTATGTTAAATATTTATTTCATGTATTATGATTTATGGTCCTTATTTATATAGGTATAAATTCTATTATGTTATATTGATGAATTTTGATTGTGTCATAATAACCTTTTTCTCATATTATTCTCACTAATTACATTCAATTATTAATGTTTATATTGATCTATATAGAGTGTTAGAGCTCACCCTTATTATTTTTTTCATTTCCCTAGGTTATGAAGATTTATATTAAATTATTTTTATTAAGAAATGGTTCGTGTATAAATATTTTTTGGGGATATATTGAAGATTTAATTTGGAATAATAAAACCTAGGTATAGTGGAAAAAATTCACAGTTAAAGAAATATGTAATGCTGTGTATGGGTTTTTCCCTAATTCTTGAAAATGTTATACCTAAAAGGTTCATGGGTATATATGTGATATAGATGTTTTTGATGTTTTATGGTTTTTATGATTTAAATTGGGTTAGATATATCATTTATTAAATCCATAAATGTAAATATTATATTTTTACCACCAAATCTTGGAGTGCAGGTTTAGAGTCCTTAAAGTTCATATAATAAAGAAGGTTTAAATAATTTTTTAGATTATGATGTTTTCATGTGAGGATAAATTTTGTGTTTTGGATATGATGATGTATTTAAAAGTTTAAGTTTGATCATATGTTAAATGGCATAGAAAACCCTTATAATGTTTAAAGTGATGGGATTTTAAGGCGATTTTGAGTGATTTTTTATTGGACTAAGGTATATTTAACCCTTAGGTTTTGAAAGAAAGATTATTTGGGAATAATGATAATTTTTTTGGGGATGTATGATGATGGGTATGATATATTATTTTTTGTTTCATTTTTATTTAATATTGATGTTGTTATGGTTATTAGATAAGTAGGGGTATTTATTTATGGAATAATCTAAGATAGAACTATGGTTTTATTATTTAATATTTAAAGATTAAGTAATTATTTATTAATATGACTATTTATTAATTTTTTGTATTATCATACATTGTGCTCAACATTTTGGTTTTTTTAATGTTTAAATACTTGATTAATAACATGTTCACATTTTATTGATCATGATTTTCTTTAGATATTTATTATAGTGCTTCAAGAATGCAAAATTATCTTAAATACTAATTTCATAGAATAATATATTCATTAAAAGTTGAAATATGCAAAAGAAAAACCAATGGATAAAATAGTGCTGATGAAATATAACAATTTATGTCATGTATATTATTTTATGTTCTAACTAACGATAGTAAAAAAATCCTCATCACTAGGAAAATTATTTTATAATAATTTTTTTCTTATTACCTTAACTAATTATGAATAGGTTTCCTTATTTTTCCCCTACTATTTTATGGTTTTTTTTCATTAAATTTCTCATGACCGTGTTCTATATCACACCTAATTATTTCTTAGGTGTTGATTTGTTTCCTCAATGTCCATATTTTTACTTCCCACTAATGTTATCCTTATATAAAAACATAATTATTTGTTATTTTATTTTACCATTGTATTTAATTTTTCCAATTTTCAAATGCATGTTTTGTTATCCATTTTTATTAAGTGGGATTTCAATAATTGTGTTTTAAAATATTAAAAAAATTAATTTCCTGATTGCATGTTTTAACCTCCACTCCCTAGAAGTGACTTTAAAAAATCTATTTAAATACTATTACTAAGAAAAATGTAAAATTGTGATGAAATAATTTAATTAATGTGGTATAATGTAATACACTATTATTTTATAAGAATATTGTGCTTGATATTTTTCTAATCACTCAACACCATGCTTTAAGATAATTTCAATATACATTAAAAATAATATTATATACATTTGAATTTTATGACCTAGTCATTCAATTAGTAGGTATAAATATGAATAACCTTATTATAAAATATCATTATAATGGTCCTACATAATAAAAACTTATCGTTTAATTCTTATGAAATAATCATTCAAATTTTTTGTCATAATTTCATGCTTCTAGAATACATTTTCCATCAATAATGGTTTTTTATTGATTTATGTGAGAAAATATTATAATTTATTTATTCCAATTAAATAAAATGATTTTTATATAATTAATTTTTTTTATCAATTATAACATTTTAATTATTTAAGGTATAATATATTGGATTTTTCTAAAAATATTAATTTTTTTAGTTAATAGTGAAAATGTCATTTTTTTGTAAAACTACCATTGGTTTTCATTAAAAAGAAGACATTTAAATATACCATTTTATATTTAAATAAAATAAGACTCCTTTAATTATAAATTATACATGTATTTACAAATGAATCATAATTATACCTTATTTTGGTATTACTTCATTTTTTGGCTCAAAATCAAATTTATCAAAAAAATGTTTTTCATTGTGTTTAGTGTTCTTATCTTCAAATAATTTCTTTAAATTATAGAAATTTAATCCTGAAATTTTGATTCAATATTTAAAATTAAGAGGTTTAAAATTGGTATATAAGTCACTTTTAGTTTTGGTCATTATGAATTGTAATCATTGTAAATTTTTGTCACATCGGTAAGGGTAAATAAGATAATTGAGGTTAAAAAACACCATCATAAGGCATAAAAATAAACCTTAAACTTTAATTTAATATGTTTTTTGACTGTATTTCTAACATTATCATCCATGATTTTATTTCTGGAAAATTGTGATCCATTTCTCTTTAAAAGTGACATATATATTATTTTTAGTAAATAAAATTTGAAAGTATCACTATTTTGATTATAAATTTTCTTAAAATCTCACATAAGGATAACAGGATGTTATGAATTAATATTAAAGTTTATATTTAACATATTTTTTTTTATTTGTTATTTTTTTAGTTTTTAGTTGTGGTATAATTAACCTAAATTCTTACACAATACTGACACATTTCTTGGAAGTGGTAGAAAAATTGAAGTAACTGATTTTAAAAATATGAAAAGCAATATTTTTTAGTTTAATTATGGTATAAAACGAATTTAATTGTTAATAATAATTTATAATTGATAGATAATTGGATTATATTATAATTACATACCTATATAAATGTTTTCAAAGTCAAAAAATTTGAGTAGCTTCAAAAATTACATTAATTATATTTTATAGTATATAATAATTAATCTAATGATTTAAAAATCATAAAAAACATAAAAAATTAAAAGTGAATGGGAAATGGTATAAATTTAATAAATGGGAATTTTTATCCAATTTTTTATTTATATCTAAATTTAAAACTCTTATTCATTGAAAAACGTATTATTGCGGTTGTGGAGAAAAAGGGTTAGGAGGGGCTAAACTAAAGAGATAAGGGTGAAAATGATAAACCAACTTTAAAAAATCCTATTAGATGAGTTTATTTAGATTATAAATAATATTGAATTCTAAATTATTCCAATTTTTTACCACATATCCTTGAATGTGACTTTATAATATTTTAATATTTTTCAAAAATTACATGTGTGATCCTCCCCTCAATTATAAAATGAAACTTCCTCTCCTCTATTTCTCACACCATTGAGAAATATATCTCATAAAATACCTACCAAAATTTTTTTTTAAAATAATTCCCCATATCCTATAGGACATATTTTTTCTATTATACCATCCTTACAGTACTTAATATGTAAAGCAAAGGATGTTTTCCAAAGAAGTGGTATAACTTTAAACAAAATGATTTGGTTTTATTTAATTATATACATATATAAAAACAATTATAACAATTTTAATATAGTGAAATAAGTTTCTATCATATAAATAAATTTTATTATGTTAATTTATTAACATTTATCCATCTATCTCTTCTATAAAATGGGAAATCAAACTGTCATTTGTGTGTATGTCAGACTACCACCTCATGAAATTACGAACTTTTTTTCCATCACAACCAATTATGGATGGCTATAATGATGGAATTAATTTATATATAAAATATTAAATAGATAAATTTTATTTTGGAAATATAATATTTTATCTATTTCCTTACTATTACATCCATTTAAATATGATAACATCATTTGCATATATGTGTGGATTACCACCTATACAAAGTAATATGATTCGTTTTTCATTACTGCCTCACATAGATTGTATAAATAAGTGTATATAAATAATTAATTTTATATTATGAATATAATCATTATTCTATAATGATAAATTAATACTTACCTTATTTCCCTCAATTTCTTTGAAAATCGGATACGTTTCTCCTATGTACATATGACCTACCATCTTTATGATTATGACATTATTAGTTTTTCATAAAAACATTAAATAGTTGGTTATAAAATTATAATAAATGTATAACATTTATAATTTTTTGTTATTATTATTATTAATATTAATTAATAATGACATCATTGACCGCAGTAAATATACAAAAGTATCTTTGAAATTATGAACCAAACGTCCTCAAAATACAAGACGTAGACTTAACCGAATATATTAATAAATATATAACTAAAATAAATAAAATAAATAGTTTAATTATAATTTAATATACCTATAAAAGTTTATAATTCATATAAATAATTAAAATTTATTTATTATGTAGGATTTAATGAATATAATTATCAACTTTAGACTAAAGATAATGGATTTAATCTCAATTTTCCTTCATTGAAGAATATTGTAATGTTATACACCTAATTTATTTTATAAGATTTATATAATGTATATATAAATGTTATTGATTTAATCTTTCATAATTCATGGAATTTTATGTTACAATTCATGATACATCATTTAAGGTGTTTTGATTGGGAAGTCACTAAAGTAGTTAGGGGATTCTTAACTCAATTTCCTTTCACTGGGTTATATCTGTTCTTCATGCATTATATTATGTCAGGATAATGTGTGAAATGATATTTTTAGTATTTATGTTGTATTTATAGTTTGTATATATAATTATATTATTTACACATGATATCTCAATTTACTAATTCACAATTTAATTATATGTTCTTTATAATGTTAATTCATCTCATTTTTTTAATTTGAGACACGTTTTTGTCATGAAACTATATTTTTTTTGAGATTTATATAATACCCATTGAAATATAATATCATATATTTCTTTATATTCATGGAATTTAAATTCTTATTTCATTTCATTAATTTCATAAACATGTGATCTAAATTCTTCCAAAACAATAATATTTTTATCATCCAATCACATATTATTTAGGGATTTTATATGTTCAATGTTACACTAAGAGTGATAATATGGTATTATTTTCATGAAAAAAATGTCTTTTATTCACTTAAATTTATGAATTTGGATTACATATTTAATTTACATTTCCTACATTATTTATTAAAGAAACATCAAGAATGTTTTTTTTCATGTGATACCAAACATATATCCTCTTTTAGAACTTGAATCATTATCTTCCAAATATTTATTTTCAAAAATGTTTTCAGTAATGTTATTATTTAAAAAAAATTATTTCTTAATTCATTTTCATATATATTCATCTTTATTTAATTTTTTTAGAAAAGTAATATTTTTAAAAAATTTCATACAACACATTTTTTACTATCTTTACAAAAGTGTGAAATGAATATTTTATTTTTAAAAATATGAAATAAAATCCATTTTTTATCCATCATTAATATTTTTTATATAAATATTAATTTAATTTATCCATGGATATTTTGAAAGAAGACATTTTTCTTAATATTCTGATATTTTTTAATTTTTAGAAATGTTTGTCATTGCGGAAGGGGTATTTTCCTCAAAAATGTTTTTAATCATATTTTAATGATATTTCTATTCAAACATAACATCAAACCTTGATTTTAAATATGACCCACTAGGGATATGTTGTAATGATACCATCCTTATTCTTTATCTTGAGAGATTGTGGTTATTTTAATTATATTTTCATGGAACCCGTTTCATTCCCATAGGTAAATTATGTTATGAAAGAATAATGGTTTTTGTTATATTGAAAATTAAAAGCCTCAAAATATTTCTTTTTCATTATATAGTACATGGAAATGTGTATGGTTGACTTATTATTGGTGATGTTATAAACCATTTACCGGTAGTTCAGTTATTATCTATTGATGGATGAGTCTGATATAGGTCTCTATGATTTTGGTAAAGAGACGCAGTTAACCAGTTATAGGTTTCTCTTAAGATATTATATAAATTTATGAGGTAAGTTATTCCATTTGTAAGATTGATCATAATTGTGATTTGAAAATTATGTTCCAAGTTACCAAAATTATTTACGTATTTATGTATTAAGTTATAATGTCTCATGAGTGTTGACTTATATGGATTTTTTCTTATGATAATTTTTTCCATGTGTCATGATTTATGATCAATGTTTTTATGGGTTTGAATTATGTTATGTTATGTTCATGATATTTTATTGTTTATTTATACCCTTATTCTCATCTTATTCTCACTGGTGGCATTGAATTTTTAGTGATTATATTTATCCTTACTAAGCATTTGATCTCACACATATGATTTCAATTTCCCCATGTAATGAATATTGATGTTAAATGAATTATTTCCCAAAAGGATTCTTGTATGAATACTTTTATGAGAAATGTTTAAGTCTTAGTTTCAAATAAGAAAGGTTGGGTATATTGGAAAAAATAGTCACTTAAATATATGGGTATTTTTATGTTAGAGTTTATCCTAATTTTTTATATCTATAAACCTAAATGGTTAATGGGTATTTAAGTGAGCCAATATTTTCTTTTTATGTTATAGGTTTTTAATGGTTAATATTTGTGAACATTAATATGCACCAGAGAAAAAAATGTAAAGATTATGTTTTTAGCCCAAGATCTAGGTTTTTAGGTTGCAGGCTGTTATAATTGGACATTTTGATATCTATAAGAAGTTAATTTGCAGTGGAAAACAATATAGTTTCTCTATAAACCATTGAAATACCATGATGTATGATGATTTTAAATTTAAATATTAAGGGGTTTTGATGAGGTAGTTGATTTTAGACTTTGTATAAAAATTTCTTACATGCCAAAATATTAATGTGGAGAATGAGTCCTAGAAGTTTGTTGAATCCTTTACCCATTCCATTTTTAAATAGTTAAGAGATATCTATGGACTTAATTATTGGTTTTCCAAGGAATCCATGTGGGAAGGATTTACGTTTTTTGACCATTTATCATATTACTAAATCAACTCATTTATTTCATATTAAATAGATAATGAAGGTGAAGTGATTAGGTGCATGTATGTCTAATATATTTTTGATAATCCTTAGAGTTATTTCTACAACTATTCATGAAAAATATCTAAATATTACTTCTCATGTTTTGAATGTTTTACCAGTGGTAATGGTACCCAGTTGAAGTTAAACACAACTTATCATCCTTATATGGAATAGTGTATTGAGTTATTCTAACAACCCCGAATTCTATCAATGGAAATTACCTTCTTATAATAATGGAACATAGCATCAATCATGTAAAATCACATAGATAACAAAGTACAAACTTTATAAATGAAGAATAAATTAAAAAAGAGGTATTTCTATAAGTTAAAGAATATATACCAATGGAATAGTAACATGACCTTTGGAATACTAATATAACCCTTATGATTACTAAACTATCCAATAGAATAATAAATTAATCAATTAAAGTTTAAGAAAAAATTAGGCATCACATAAATGAAAATATGACATAATTATACCATAATATAAGTAAATCAATGTTCTTGAAATGATAAATTAATTTTTTTTATTTTTTCTGAAATATAAATGTTTATTTAAAATTTTATAATTAATATAATGATTTAAATAAAAATTTATTTTCATAAAATATATTCATAAATTAATATTTTTTTGACTTATGATTATAAGATATTTTTATGATACCATAATAAGTTTTTCAAAGTGTTTAAAATCAGTTATAATTTTAAAATCAGCATTTTCCAAGTAAATGATGATTTTAATTAAAAATTAAATTTCCCATATTTAGAAAACTATTTTCATAAAATAGATTTTATTTTTTAAATTTACACATTGAAAATTGGTTGGGTATAATTTTTTATATTTTTCAAAAATATTTGAATTTTGGTGAATAGTAAAATATGATAATTTATGGTAACAACCAAAAAAAAGAATTATTGAGTCATAGATTATTTATGACTGATGTAATCCCATAAGATCTAACTATCTAAAATTATTTTAATATATTTAGTGATAATTCTCATATTATTCATAGTCTTGAGGAAAAATAATAAACTAATGAATAAAACAATGAGAAAACACCCCTCTCATCCCCTATAAATACCACCCTCACCACTCCTTATCCTCCCACATTTAAAGCGTTGAGAGTTGTCTAAATTCCACCCAATCCTCTTCTTAAGTCTCTCACCCACTTTCAGGATCCCTTGTTCTAGAAAAAAATACCAAACCCCTTTCCCTAAGCAGGTTCTCAATGAGGAGGAGTTCAAGAGGTAAAACCCTCTTTCATTTTATTTTAATTCATTTTCAATTTCTTTTATTTTCTTATTATCTCCTAACCTACACTAATACAAGTAGAATTAAAACTAGATTATCTTATATATACTACAATTTTATCATTTTAATGAAAGAAATCATCATCATTTCTCTTCCTCTCCCCTTTTGTACTAAAAAATGAAAACATCGTTCATTATGTGTTAATTTATCATATTCAAGGATGATGAGGTTTTAAATTTGTATTAACTCCTTCAATATTACTCATAAACCCATTTTTATGGTTAAAAGATTATTATATATGTATTAAAACCTATTTAATGTATTGTTACCATTTTATATACATAATATTTATTAGTAAAACAATACTAGTTTGTGATGATCGAAAAACCACCAAAATAATCTAAATGATTACCACTATCATTTTATATAATGATTTATCTTAACCCTAAATTAAAAAAATAATTATATAAAAATTTAATATTATTTATGTTCCTTAATAGAAGATAAATTAAATTTTGTACAATCATTCTCATTTAACATGTTTTTTCGTACATATATACGAGTAAACCAACCATGAAAACCAAAGAAACCAACACCCCCAAACGATGAAATTGAATCTCATTGCCCATCAAAAGGCCATAAATGAACATAATAAAATTTTACTAAATCAAATTCATGTATAAATGGTTCTTAATTAAATAATTAATATATATAATTCTAATTATATAAGAGATTCAGATAATATGTAGAACCGTTGCATACAAAAGGTAATGGATTCTACTCAGACCCCCATTTTTTCCTTCGGGTTACTATTTTTCTCTATTTAACCCACTGAAATTCTTCTTTATTTTTTTAATTACAATAAATTCAATTTATATGTTACTATATTATGTATCTATATCATTTCATCCTTCTTTTATGGTAAAATACATGTTTTAGGAAAGTTCTCTTCTCAATTATTTCTGATAAGCACTCCCTATTAAATGGAACTTCCCAATTTCTAACCCATTTTAAGTAAACTCCATAATCTTTTTTAAGACATAATTATTTTTATAAAATCCATCATTATATAATAAAAACTATCTTGGTTAATTTCTAGTTTTATGGAAACAAATATTCCTTTTTCACTTTAAATTCTATTAAATACTTTCCTTAAACCGCATTAAAACGTTTTATTTATAATGTTTATTAAACAATATTTTTATATGTTTCCACTTAAATTGGACATAAATTATCATTATATATGCCTATTTTTTCTTATGAATGTCTATGTATGATTTAAATCCATTCTTTCATGGACACCATTATGATATTCAATTTTTTCCCTTATAACATGATTATGATACCCAATTCTTTCCATGGGTAACCCTTATTCATGATTATTCATGTGGAACACATATTCATGAACATGTTATGATGGGTGTTCCCAGATATCACTCCAATGAATTAGTTAATTTTTAGTATCATGAAATGTTATGTTGGGATAATGAGTAAACCTTATTTCTTTATGGGACTTTGTCCACCATGTGATATAGTCTTGTATGTTAGGCTTTACTCTTGTTTTTTTAATGTTATATGTTGTTTCCACATTTATAAATTTCCATGATTATATGTTACAATGTTATACATGTTATTCATCTTTATGTTTATTCATGTTTCATGCCTTTCATTTCATCATGTTATTCTATCTAACCCATGTGCTATGTTTTATTCATATGACTATTCCAATACTAGGTTTTTTAGCTCATCCATTTTGTTCATGTATTCCACAGGATATCCTATGTTATTATGTGAGACCAAAGGATGTTAGGATCTTATTATGGATATTAAATAAAATATGTTTTCAGTTTGGTTTCACAATTTTAAATTATGTACCTAATTTTCCAAAAAAAACACTATAATTTTTTATCCTTTGTTATATTTGATGGTTAATTTAACTTAAAATCATGTAATGACATGTGTAAAAGGATAGGGTCACTATCGTTGGTATCAAAGAAGGTATAGTTATTTTTGGATATTAGGATTAGATCATTATAGTAACAACCCTGAGGAAAATTCTCTCACTATAGACAATCTATATTGAATATTATGGTATCACAAGTCAGGATATAATTCTAATTTACAAGTTTATCCTTCTATATCAAATGTTTTCTTTCTTATATTCTTATTAGCTATGTATTCAAGACCACTAATTATACAATATTTTTCTTAGTTAATGGATAGAAATAGAACAACCTATGCAGATAATCAATGTGATAGGAAATTTGATGATTTCATTAATGATATACTAAATTTTATGGGAATGGGTATTGAAAACATCATGAAAATACTTTCTCAACTGGCTCAAGTTAGGAATAATAACATGAATCATGTGGAACACTATCCTTATCTTATGAAAGGGAAAGTTGCATTCAAATCCTTCATGCAACAAAGGCCTCTCATGTTTAGTGGATCTTCTGATCCTATCCTTATAAAACAATGGATTAACTCCATTGAGATGATATTCTTTGTCCTATAGTGCTTAGAAAAATAGAAAGTTGGATGGAGGTCTATTTTTTTGATGGGGAAGATGATCAGTGGTGTAAAATGATCAAGAACACGAAGTCTAAGGATGAAATTGATTCCATGAAATGAAAAGATTTCAAGAAAATAATTTTTCAATAATTATTTTCCCCAAATCCTCCATATTAAAATGGAATGTTAGTTCATTGGACTTAAGAAAAAATAATATGAGTTTATTGGAACTTACAAGGAAAAATTCACAAGGCATTAAAGTTATGCCTCTGACTTTGTCATGAACACTAAAATCAAGGTTGGTCACTTATTTAGTAGACTAAATCTAAGTCTATAAAAAGCATTGGTGGTTTGAGAATTCAAAAGTTATGAGAATATTGTCCTTTGTTCCCTTAAGGTTGAAATGGGGATCAAAGACTCTCAGTGTTCTTATGGCCCATGTGAAAAAAGAGGAAAATGGAGTTAAATATGGGTGGAACAATAAATAAATCTCATGATGTAAAGAAGACCCAACATCCCAGGTGTCAAAAGTGTGGGAGGAAGAATCCTGGAAACTACATAAATGGGAAAAATAAATTCTTCATATGTGATGATAGGGGCATATGGATAATAACTTCCAAATGAATATGAGGAATCCCACTAATGTGGAAGAATAAAGGAAGGTTAAAATAAACACTCAGCATGAATTGAAGTGTTTCAAATTTAAGGAACATGAGGATTATGAAATACATTTCACTAATTCAAGGGTTTTTGGAGGATATCATCAACAACAACCTCAAAGATAGCAAGGAAGGGAATAAGATATCACAACTACTAAGGTGGAGCCTGAAAATGATGCAGGGATAGGTATATTGGTTATTCATTCAAGAATAGAGAATATACTATTTGATTTTTGTTCAACACATTCTTTCATATCTTTCTTGTTTAGTATAAATATTCAAACACCACATCAAAATATGTAGGTTGAGTAATCTATGAGAAAAGAAAATGGGGAAATTATTGCATCTAAAGTATATAACTCCTGTCGAGTTAATGTTTATGGATCTAACCTCCTAGAAAATCAGGTGTTACATCATTTGGTGGAGTTTAATGCTATATTGTGCATGGATTGGATATATTTAAACAAATCCAACATCAATTGTTCGGAAAGGGATACCACTCTTCACATCTCGAGGATTCCTCTAATTATATACAAGTGTAAGGAGGAAGATGAATCTCCTCTAAAATCGTTATATCAATTGTGGATATTATTTCTATATGAGCATGAATATCTATCTCAGTTGATCAAGACAAAGGAGATAATCATACTGCAAGGAATTTCCATCATAAGGGACAACAATTATCTATTCCTTGAATAATTTTCTAGCCTTCCCCTAGATCGATATGTTGAGTTCTCAATTGAAATTATTCCTAGATGTCCACCTATATCAAATAGACCTTATAGAATGGCCACTATTGAGTTTGAAGAACTAAATATGCAGTTAAAAGAAAGTTTAGACAAGGGTTTTATATGTCTGAGTGCTTTACCATGGGGTTTGATAGTCCTCTTTGTCAAAAAAAAAGGAAAGATAAATGTGCCTATGCATTGATTATCATGACATCAATAAAATCATGATAATGAAAAATAATCCCCTTCCACAAATAGATGACTTGTTCAATCAACTACATGGGGCCATGTATTTCTCGAAGGTGGACCTGTGGTCGAGATATCACAAATTAAAGGTGAGTAATGAATATATTCATAGGAATACCTTTGGAATGAGGTATGAACACTATGAGTTCATAGTTATGCATTTTGGACTCAGAAAAACTCTACAAATAATTGTGGACTTAATGAATATATTATTTAGAGATTACCCTAAAAAATATATTATAGTCTTTTTTGATGATATTATGTTATACTCCAAGATCAAGGGGGAGCTTGAGCAGCTTCTGAATACTGTGATAATGACTTTTCGAAGGGAGAAACTTTATGTAAAGTACAATAAATGTGAGTTCTGGTTGGATGAAGTATCATTCTTGGTGTAAGTTATCACCATAAAAGGAATGTTGAAATATTGGGTTCCCTAAACCCAACTATATAGTACTTTTGATTAATATATCATTTATACAGTTATTTAAACACAATGTTTTCTTACCATAACAGTGGAGATATTTCTCCATCCACTACATAATGGTAATGTCCAAGATTAATTGTCATATCAAAAGGTTATAGTAGATCCCATGCAATAATGAAAACCTCAAGATACTATGACATTAATATTAAATATATGTTATATAGTCTAGATACATCTTACTAATAGGACATAGTATATGTTTCACTACAAGGTGCTGGGGGATCATATGCATTGAGACTTCTTCCCATGAAGTTGACACTTGGTGATCTCTAGTAGTGAGTTCCTGATGACAGACTAACTAATAGGAATACCACATGTTTTGGGTGTCATTGGTGGTTCTTATCTATGAACATGAGTATTGGTCTCCTAACATGAGATCATTACCAATGTGTACTATTTGATCACGTACTTTTATGGAAAGAGAAAACCATGGTATTGAAATTGTGGTGAGGTAGCTTATGTCAGGTGCATCGTTGGTGGTATGACATGAGTTGAATATTCATAAGGGATTTTTTTATTCCATGTTATGGAAGTTATATATCTCATGCCTAGTTGATCAAGATTGTTCTACCTTTATAAGTCATTGTTCAAAGAATTAGAAAGGTAAATTGATCCAAAAAGATCAACAAATAATAAATCAAGAAAAATGACCATTACACAAGTGTGTGTCCTGATTTATTAGATATTTAATGACACATATTTTATAGTACACTGTCAGTGTTTATAGGTTAGTTGTCATTCCTATGAAAATCCTTATCTTTTTAGGGGCCATGATGGGTAACTAGACTCTACTCTTGGTCTATGGATTTTATTCACTACTATCGAGATAAGGGCATAGAGGGTCACGCACAATAGCATATTCAAGAATCCACCCTATTCAGTTGAATAGGTATATTGGACATAGTGGGGCCCACCATAGGGTTTGTGTGTTGTCCAAGGTAACAATCACCAAATAATTAAATAAATTCATTATTATTCAATTTATGAATATTTGGGATTGAATTTATTTAAATTATTTACATGTTTAGTAAATGTGAGATAATATTAATCGACTGAATATTATTTTAATTTTCAAGGTTTGTTTAACATTAAGAGGGATAGCGAGTCGAGTTAAATAGCTCAGTTTTTTCACATAATATATTTTATATATATTATAGGTATGTGATGAAATAATAAATAATATTGATGTAGATTAGTTCATCAGAATTACTTATTTAGTGGACGTTGAAATGAACGGAGGATGGGGAACCCAACTAGATATTTGGAAACTCCACTATTAATAGAGGTGGGACTCTCTTTCCATAGAACTATTCATTCATTTAATGCAATTAAAATTATAGCCTCTCTATACTCCCACTCTCTAGAGAGAGAGAGAGACTCTCAATCCAAGAACTCATATCTAGATCTTCCTCAAGTATTAAAGGCATCTCGATGCAGTGATCATCGCGATGTCAAAGGTATCGTCGGATTGTCGTGATAGCTCCCAGAATTTGACGATTGGCACTTCAACAGATTTTAAAAGCATGTGTGGATGATATTGAGGGATCTTGCTATGGATCCTTCAAGCGACGATCACTGGCAATGAGTTGCTGTTGACCGCTGCTTCAAATATGAAACATGTATTTTATTCATTTTAATTTTGTGATCTTTATAATATACCCATGATCCTCGAACCTTATTGGGGATCATATCATTGGCTACGAAAAGTTCCCTCATCTTGTTAATGAAAAAAGTTAAAATCCCAGGCCCATTGGCTTCCGCTGTGGGTCCCAAAACCTATCACTGGTATCAGAGGGATCACATAGATTTTCTGAGCCAAATAAAAGTTATTTTTATAAAAGTATGTAGATGGTTTTAAATCAGTCACAAAAGTTCGAACCGCGCATCGATCAGATTTCAAATGTCTGAGTTATGATCATTTTAAATATTTGGATTGGATTGATTTTGCATTTGATCTCAGGTATTAAATTTTATTCATTCTGAAGGACGGATCATGTTTATATTGGTTCGTCATATATAATTACAATTATATGAAAATTATAAATTTGACAATTTAATAATTTTATTTTATTATTATAATAATAATATAATAATGAATTATTATTTTATTATAATAATTTTATTATCATTATATTTAAAGCCTCATAGATATACTGTAGACAAACATTGTGTGAAAAAACAGTCAAAATAAAAATTGGCAAGGGGGTGTGGAATCTACAAACCAAAAAAAGGGGGACTTGACCTTTAAAAAAGGAGGAGGGGACTTATTAAAAATTTAAAAGGAAATAAACAAACATAGGTTGGGGCAATGCATAAAGTAATAAAAAAAATTGATTTTGTTTTAAAAAATGGGGGGTGGGGTTGCATTGGACCCCTTGTCTGCTTCCTCGGTACGCCATATGGGCGTCGCCTAGACCTGACCACCCCTCCAAGCTGCCTCCTCCGCCTTCTGCAGATGGCGCCACATTCTAGCAACCTGCCGGCCACACCAGGCTGCTTCCCACTGGATCAGCCTTCCCGCGCAGCCCCTCCTGCTGCGCTCCACCCAGTTCCGCCGCCCTAGCTACTCTCTGCTACCAGGGCGCACAACCCGACACCCCACGCTACGCCTCTTTCAGCCACTAGTCTCCCCTCTCTGTACCCACCTTGCAACACAGCAAGCCGCCACCTAGCCTCCTTTCGACAAACTGTGTGTCAGGATACAGCAACTACAGGCCTCACAACCATAGGATCTGGACAAAGCAGCTATCAAGGTAACCCCTCGTGGGATCAAGAAGACCTAGTTTTCCACAAAACATGACTGAGCAGATCTTCCCGATTAAGTATGGGTCTAGGTGGACCTACCTAGCCTAGATAAGCCCAACACGGGATTTCCCCGACCTGTTGCGGGTCTGCGCAGGTTCAACGCGACTCGCAATCAGTCAGAGCATGGTTTCGAAGCTTGGGTTATAATTAAATTAATATAATTAATTAATTTAATATACTAAATTAATTTAAATTGATTAATATATTAATTATGGTTAAAAATAATAAGTTTTAATACCTTAGAATATAAATTAATTTTATTATTCAATTAATTTAATTTTCGCATAAAAATTATGTTAATTAGAGGACTGCTAAATAGTTAAATTAAATTAGTTTATTAATTCATTTAATTTAATTAAATAACCCTCATACTTATTTAATACAATTAATTTCTATCATGCATTTTTTTATACTCACCTACTGGTCTTGAGCACCGACCCGTGCATGTTTACATTAATTTAATTAATTATTTACCTGCATGCAAAGTTTTTAATTAATTAATTAATGGTCTGCACATCGTCTATTTTTAGTTAAAATGTATAAGGCCATGCCCGCCCAATTTTACCCGATATACATTTATATCCCTAGCTTCCTCACCTACATGCAAGTATTTTTTTTACTTCGAATGATTATGGTGAACAATGTGGACCTCGCCAATATGAGGTAGTGTACGTTGATCATGACAGTGCAAGAAGACATGTGGATTCCACCATGATTAGGCAGTACTCCAAGATGTGACGTGGACCCCTCCAAGATGAGGTGATACTCTAGATGAGAAGTAGATATACTGAATGAGGACGATCTGTATCAAGAGTCATGCTTCAACCTAGGTTTGATTCCCCTAGACTAGTTAGATACTCACGACCAATCGGGTAATAGTTTACCTTTAAAGATTTATTTATTATTTTATGCATTTATAAAGAGTGGGAGAAATACATAGAATAATATATAACAAGATGCATAAAGAAGTGACATATGATTTTGCTATTAATGTTCAGTTGTGAGTGAAACAACATAAATGAACAATATTAACTGAAATAGATTATATTTTTCAAGAGAAAAAAATTAAACCCTTACAGATATATTAAGTTCTTACCACCTTCCAACATCCAAGTTTGAACAAAACCAGCTATTGGGGTGCCAATCATGCCATTGCTGAGAGTGTCTCTTAATACTGGAGAGTTCTTATGAGAGTGGTGGGTCAATATAACTAAATTGGTAGTTAGTATTAGACATATCTAACTTTCTATAATTTTAGAGGCAAGTGTTGAGTGAATCAAGTGATGATTTTAGAATCCGTGACGTCACTCAACCAATCAATGAACAGTGAGTTAATACGGTTTGTCATCCAAAATCCTACATTGAACCCTTTGAGTAGTTTCATAGCCATAGCTTATAAATGATAAGGGTAGGTTTAGGGATACCTTCCATTAGAATAATCAAGCGACAAAGTATTTCGATTCTAGTATAGAGGGATCCAGAATTTGATGAAATAGTTGGAGGCATTTAATGATTAAATTAATCGGTAATGTCACATTCAGTAATCAACATAAAAGTACTAATATGCTAAAGTTTATTTTTAGATAATGGAAAGTAATAACACAAATAAAGACTAAGATAAATAATGGATAATGTTAATGTCCAAACTTGCATGAAATTACAAGGGTAGTATAGGGGATTACACACATTTCTACTATTTTGAAAATACAAGCTGCTTTTCCCGAACCTGTTAAGCCACCTCAGGAAGTGTGGGTGTTAAAATTACTTACAGAAGACTCAAGAATTAAGAATATGATGGTTTTATAATAATGCTATCATCAATATCTAATGTTAGTTTCGGTCTCTACATAACAGCATGGATGATATTACAAGAAGTCTCATCTCTAAGAACCTTGCGAGGAGAAAGTGGAGCATATTTTGAATGTAATATTAACACTGGTTTAGTGTAAACATGAATGGAAGACTATGATCTGTCATGAAATCTCATTATTACACCCAATTACTCTAGTTTCGTTTAAGAGTACAAACAAACAAGAAAGAGTAGACACTTCATTACCTTTTAGGTATGGTTTGACAAGTAATAAAAAAAATTAATGAAAGTACCGTATTTATTCTTATGATGAATCAATTGGAAGAAAATGTGAAAATGCCAATGAAAAGTTACATCAAAGGAACCTTCATACTTTTCATCAAATAAGAGTGTTTGGTTATTAAATAAGAGGTTATTTTCATAGCATATAATGAAATAAATTTATTGATATTAGAAAACGCAATAAACTGAAATACTTGAAGCAAGTACCTACTTTTTGTTCATGTATATTCATCAATATAAAATAATGTTTCAAACATAATTCTTGGGTAATGAATACAATATTCCAATAACATATGTGTATTTAAATATAATAACCAAGTATAGGAACATTATAAGAAGTGAAGTGTCTTCTCCAAGTAGCTTAGAAAGGGTGATTTATAAGTCAGCGGTGAGAAACACATAACTCTTAATTTCCATGTGAATGATTTTAGTTGAACAAGCTATTGATTATAAGTAAAAAATTTATCTCACATTACTATTTTTTCATAATGATACATTTTTCTAAATCCAAGAATGAATTTTGTTTGTGGTGTAACATACTCAACAAATAGTTCAGACATACTTGAATCATAGGAAATACATGATGAATATAAAATGTAAGACTTACCCAGTTGTGTCAATATAATTCTTTGTCAAGTAAATCTAATAGTGGATGTCAATTACATACCTAGATTTGTATTTAGGCTCATAACATTTAAAAAACCTTTGGTATAATCGATGTCTATAGTTTGAACAAATAAAGCTTTAGAGATAATGGTATGTCACAAGGCTTTTGGAATTAGTTCAACAAGTGACTGTGAACTATTTTAAGGGAAAGCTAGTGGTAAAGATACATCATAATATTTCTTTATTTTATTAAGGAATGTTATATTGAAGTATATGCATGGTCATAAGATATGAGTTACTTCAGATCGGTATGCTAAAGAATATCTTGACTAAGCATTCATTGATCATGATAATGTAGCGTAGAGTAATTCTTAAATGCACATTACCCTATCTACATCAGGACATTGATGTTCATAAAGAGGATGATGATGATTCTTACATATTAACATTGATAAAAAATGTATCATGGAGAAATTCTCAAATGCACATTTTATACATCAATGTTATGATGTAAGTGGTATCAATGATACAACATGCAGTAAATTCCTTCATATTTCAAGATGTGATTTGAAAATAATGGCTTAAACCCATAACCAATATGCCCATAAAAATGAAAAATGAATATCATACGAGTCATAGTATGATGAAAATACATTATGTAACAGGACATGTGTTAATGATGCAATGTGTTTGTTAAATAAAAAACAAGCATCAAGCTAAAAACAAGGTGGATCTAAGTAAATATCCTAAAAAATGGTTAGGATATTACATAAATCCTTAAGATAGAAAAGATGCGGTCAAGTGATAGAATAAATTTCTATAAAAGGGTACACATATCTATTTGAGATAATGGGAGCTGAATTGACTTGGACTTAGGCAATGCTTGAGATGCACAAATGGTTGGCATAGGAATAAGTTTCACAAGTTCATGTGGAAGAGGCATGTTCTAGTGACACATACTGTGTATGAATGTTAAAAACCATGGTGATGGTTTTGAGTTCACTGTGGCCGGTAATACATTATTCATTGAGAATAATAATTCCTTCAAGAAAGAAATACAAGGAAATTAGCTATGATTGACTAAACAAATCAAAATTCAGTAATGGATTACTCTTATCAAATTGGAAAGGGGCTTATAAATTTAATACTGCGGTGGATATTCAAGTGAGTTGATATATGTATGGTACAAGCATGGTTCTAATAAGGTTAGGTTGGTAATACCAAGTCGGTATTCCTCAATTCATTAGAATTTTACTTGTCATAGCTAACTTCTAAGATCATTAAATTGGTCATTGGATTTCAAAATCAACATTTGTGGAAGGTGTCTATACGATGCAACTAGAAAGGGATGATGACACCAATGAATGCCAATAAGAGTTGAATGTTCTAAAATACTGCTTATTATTAAAGTAAGCAACAAGATCTTATAATGTTCATTTGGAATGATTCTTTGCCACATGTCGACAAAAGTAAAGTGGGATTACAATACTTTTTAAAGTTAAACATATTCAGTAACATATGGAAAACTAATATTGGTATTATAGTCAGTAAAAAACTTGATAAAATTAATTCTTTAGTGATTAAATTAAATTTTCAACCTATGTTTTAGGGAACAAGATCTACTAAGGTAGATCTAATGGTTTATTGGACCGAGTCAATCATATATATAGTGGCATTATATTGAAAAATACAACTTGAAATAATTCATGTTAGTAATTTTTTCCCATATCATAGGGCATAATCTCACCTGGTTGACATGTTCAGAAAATGGGAAGAGATTAATGTTGTCAGTTGAGTTCCATACACTTCAATGATGGATCAATCACATATGCCATGTTATGTAAAATAATTGATATATCTAGGATATACTTTATAGTAGGCAAATATCAATTATATCCAGGAACACTGCAAGTGAGGCAGTCAGAACTATTATCTTGTATTTCGAAAAGTAAAAAATTATATGTACCTCGTATATGGAGAAGAACGAATACTAGTTTTGGTGGGACAAAAATATTAATCCTTGGATCAATTAGATATAGTATCACTATTAGGAAAATGTGATGAGCTATTCCATCTTATAAAATCCAGTGGTAGTCATACGTACAAATAACGAGTACGTTGAAACTTCTAAGGCACCTAAGAAGTAGTTATCAATTTTAATGATTTGTTACAGTTCATGAAATTAAACTAAGAGAGTAAATTATTATCCTAATTTAAATTATGATATTCATATTAAACAAGATGTCATGTTATGATAGTGGAAGAAAAGGGATATACTTGGGGCACCATCTCTTGAGAAGTTTTACTCAAGGAGATGATGCCACATATAGTAGAATGACCATACAATGGAAATGTGGCAGACCCAACAACTAAAGTCATAATTCACTAGAAACATGATCTTCATCATGTGATTAGATAACACCCTTGGTTAGCATGTTTTCTCTAGTTTAAGTTAGAGTGTTGAAATAGTGGTTTCCATAGACCCAACTATGTAGTACTTTTGATTACTATATCATGTATAAATTTATTTATACATGATGTTTTCTTACCATTATTGTGAAGATATTTCTGCATCCACTACTTAATGGTAATGTACTAGATTAGTTTTCATATCAAAAGGTTACAGTATATCCTAGGATATAATGAGATCCTTGATATATAATTAAATTAATCTCAAATTTATGTTCTATATTCTAGATACATCTTACTGATCAGACCCAGTAGATGTTTGACTATCAGGTGTTGGAGGCTCATAATCATTGAGACTTCTTCTCATGAAGTTTTCAGTTCATGATATATTGTAGTGTGATCATGAGGACATACCCTCTAATAGGAATGCCAAATGTGTTTGGGTGTCATTGGATGTTACTATCTATGAACATGGGTATTGGTCTCCTAACTTGAGATCATTACCAATGAGTACCATTTGATTGCATACATTGATGCAAGGAAAAACCATGGTATTGAAATTGTGATGAGGTAGCTTATTTTGGGTGTGTTGTTGGTGGTATGGCAGTAGTTTTATGTTCAATAAGGGATTGGTCATTTCCAAGTTATAAAAGTTATATATCTCAAGCCTGGTTCATTAGTATGGTGCTACATTTATAAGTCTTTGGCCAAAGCAGTCAAAATGAAAATCTATTAGGAAAGATAAACAAATAATAAAGAAAGAAAAAGGAGGATGAAACAAGTGTGCGTCCTACTTTATGCGTTATTTAATGACAAAGATATTATAGTACACAGTCAATGTTCGTAGGTTGGTTTTCATTTCTATGACAGTCCTTCTCTCATTAGGGGACATGATTGGTTTCTAGGATCCACTCTTGTTCTATGGATTTTATTCACTTCAATTGAGATATGATCTTAGAGGGTCACACACAACAGCGTATTCAAGAATCCGTCCTATTCAGTTCAATAGGTATATTGGACATGGTGGGTCTCACTACAGGGTTTGAGTGTTGTACGAGGTATCGATCACTAAATAATTAAATAAATTCATTATTATTCCAGTTATGAATATTTAGGATTGAATTTATTTAAAGTATTTACAAGTTCAGTAAATTCAAAATAATATTAATCGAACAAATCTTATTTTGATATTCATGGTTCATTTAATATTAAGCAGGATAACGATTTGAGTTAAATGGATCAGTTTTTGTCACGTAATATATTTTATATATATTACTGGTATGTGATAAAATAATAAATAATATTGATGTACATTAGTTCTTCATAAATATTTATTCAGTGGACGTTGATAAAAACAAGGGTCTGGGAACCCAACCGGGTATTTGGAAACTCCAATATAGATAGAGGTAATGCTCTCTTTCCATGGAAATATCCATTCATTTTATGGAATGAAAACCATATACTCTCTATCCTACCTCTCCCAAGAGATAGAGACTCTCGATACAAGAACTTGAATCAAGATCTTCCTCAAGCATTAAAGGCATCTCGATGCAGTGGTCATATAGACGTCGAATGAATCGTCAGATTGCCGTGATAGCACCCAGAATTCAATGATAAAATCTCCTTTGGATTTTAAAAGAACTTTTGGATGATCTTGAGGTATCCTGATATGGATACTTCGTGCGATGATCACCAACAATGAGTTGTATTTGATAGATTCTATAGATATAAAACATGCATGCTATTTATTTTAATTTTGCGCTCTTTATAATTTAAGAGAGATCCTAGGACCTTACCGAGGATCAGATCATTGGAAAAGACATGTTCCGTCATCTAGTCGATGAAAAAATTTAAAATCCTTGACCCATAGGCATATGGTGTGGGCCTCATAACCTATCAGGGAAAATATATGAACCCTTCTAAGACAACGGCAATCGAAGAGTGTCCCATGCCAATATCTATATTGGAGATCCATGGTTCCCTTGGTCTAGATATGTATTATAAATTATTTATGAAGAAATTATAATGATTATCAAACCCAATAACCATGTTTTCTGGGAAGGGAGTGATTTTTTTATGGACTAGTGAATGTGAATAATGCTTTAAAGTGTTGAAAAAGAGGCTTATCACCGTGCCAATACTCATACATTCAACAAGTGGGGAACACTTTGTGGTCTAAAATGATGATTTAAAGAAGATATTAGGAAGTGTACTAATTAAATATGAAAAATTTATGTCATACACCTCATGAATGTTGAAAATTCTTGAGCAAAACTCTCCTATGCATCATATGGAGAAGGCACCTATGCTCTTTCTGCTAAAAATCTAGCAGTATAATCCATATAGAGAGAAGTTTGAGATATATAATTATTATAAGAGCCTAGAATATATATTCACATATAAATAGGTTAATATGCACCAATGGAGATGTTTAGATTTCATCAAGGATTATAACCGCCCAATCACCTACCATCCTAGTAAAGAAAATAAGGTGGAAAATGCTCTAAGTAGAAATGATCCTACCTCATTATCAATGACAAGAAACAAACAGTATCCAATATTCTTATATTTTCAAAGATAGACATACGTATCACTAAAGAAGGAACATAATCAATACTTTACCAAATAATGGATCAACCATTCCTTATAGTGAAAATAAATTATGCTTAAATAAATTAAGTGGAAATTCAGTAAAAGGTGGAAGCCATCAGAAATGGGAAATCCTCAGAGTTCTAAATAGATGAGGAAGGAGTCATGAGATTTTAGTCAAGATTTTTTTTACAATACAATATAAAGATAATAAAAGATGTTATAAATGAAATAGATAGATCAACCTTCTCCATTCAACTAGGGAGCACAAAGATGTATCACGATATCTACGAGAACTATTGAAGGGAAAATTTTATGAAGGAGATCAATGAATGTAGATCGAAGTTCTTGGTATGTCAGAAAGGGAAGGATGAAAGGAAAAATTATAATGGGATGAAACAACTATTAAACATAACAATATTGAAGAGGGAAAACATCACCATGGAGTTTTTCACCAGACTTCAAAATACATCTAGAGGAAACAATGCAATATGGGTTATTATGGATCATCTCACAAATATATCTCACTTTATCAAAATTCAAGATGAATTATCTTTAGAGAAACATTCAAGGATATACATCATATAAGTGGTAAGGCTGCGTGGAGTTCGACTACTGATTTTATCTGATCGAGAATTGATATTAACCAAAATGCTTTTGAAAAGACTCTAAGAAACTCTAAACACTTTGTTGACTTCAATACGACTTATTATCCTCAAACTAATGGAAAATCTGAATAGACTATTTAGACACTAGAAGACATCTTGAGATAATGTTCTATAGACATAAAAAGAGGAAAAGACCAACATATTCATCTAGCCTAATTCTATTACAATAATATTTTTGACTCGGGCATCAAAACAGCTCCATATGAAGCCCTTTATGGGAAATTATGCGGAACACCCAACATGATGGGATGAAGTTGGTGCAAATATGCATCTAGGACCTGAAATGGTATAATAAATGACAGAGAAGGTGAAAAACATTTAGTATCATATCAAGGTAGCTCAAAGGAGCCTATGTACCTAGGAATTAGATTTTCCTTTTTCCCAAATCACAGGATCCTCTTCCATAGAGATATATAGAGGAAAAATAATAATCTAATGAATAAAGTAGTTAGAAAATTCCCCTCTCTTCCCCTACAATACCACCCCATATCCTCACACCATTAAATTTTTGATACTTGTAAAAATCTACCCAATACTATTCCCATGTCTCCCCACCATGTATAGGATCCATTTTTCAAAACAAAATATAAAAAACCTATCCCTAATGAGGTTCTCCGGGAGGAGAAATTCAAGAGGTAAAAACCTCTTTCATTTTATTTTAATATATTTTCAAATTATTTTATTTCCTTTTTCTCTCCACAACTCCCCTTATCCTAGTAATATGAAAACTAAACTATCTTATATATACTGAAAATTTATCATTTTAATGTAATAATTCATTATCATTTCACTTCCTCTCTCCTTTTGTACTAAAAATTTAAAAAATCATCCGTGATGTTTTAATTTATCACATTCAAGGACTGAGATGTTTTCAATTTCTATTAATTCCTTCAAAAATAATCATAAAATAGTTTTTATTTCTAAATAATATTTTAGTATATGTACTAAATACCATGTAATGTTACTGAACCATTTTATATACATATTTTTTATTAATAAATCAAAACTAATTTGGGATGATCGAAAAACCGCCAAAATAATATAAACAATTATCACAAACATCTTATCTAGTGAATCATCCCAACCTAAAATTAAAAAATGAATTATATAACCATTTAACAATATATATGGTTATTAATAACATAAAACATAAATTCTATAAAAACATTCTCATTTAACATGATTTTTCATACATGTATACAAGTAAACCAATTATAAAATGAAAAAAATCGATGCTCTCGAACGATGAAATTGAATCTCATAACCAATAAAAAAAGTCACTAAATGAGCATAATTAAATTATACTAAATCAAATAAATATATAAATGGTTATAAATTCATTAATTAGTGGATTTAATCTGATTATCTGGGACATTAAGATCAAGTGCAGAACTGTTTCAGACATAAGTTAAAGGATTCTACCCGAACCCCCATTTTTCCTGCAGGTTACTCATTTTATATCTTTAACACTATGTAATTATTATTATTTTTATGTAATTATTCTAAATTATAATTATTTTTCCTAAATAATGTATCCATATTAGTTTATATTTCTTTGATGGGGAAATACATGTTTTAGAAAGGTCCCCTTCTCAATTCTTCCTCATAAGAAATCCCAATTAAAAGGAACTTCCCAATTTCTCATCCATTTTAAAGTTCACTCAATAATATTATTTAATTGAACATTAATGTTCTAAAACAAATAATTTTATCATGAAAAAAATATCTTGGTTTTTTTTGTTTTATGAAAACAAATATTTATTTTCTGCTTTAAATGCTCTTAAATATTTTTCTTAAACTGACTAACACGTTTCATTTATAAAGGTACTTAAAAATTATTTCTACATGTTTCCACTTACATAAGACATAACATAACATGATATATGCTTATGTTTCCCTATGAATGTCCATGTATGATTGAAAACCCTTTTTATGGACACGATTAAGATATTTTGTTTTGTTAGGCCTTATGACATGATTATGATACCCAATTTTTTTCCATGGAAACCATTATGATTTATTATTCATGTGTCACACATATGCATGAACATTTTATGATGGGTGACCCAAAATAGAACTCAAATTCATTAGTTAATTTCTATTCTCATGACATATCATTTTGGGATAGGTAGTGAACCCAATTCCTTTATGGTAATTTCTCTACAATGTGATATAGTCTTGGTAGTTATTATTGACTAATGAATATGTCATGTTTTATATTGTTGACACATTTCTATGTTCCCAGGATTATATGTTCCCATGTTATAAAAGTTAGTCTTCCTTAGTTCTATTCATGTTCCATGTATTTTATTTCATCATGTTATTCCATATAACCTATGTACTATGTCTTATTCTTATACCTATTCACTTACTAGGATTTTTATCTCATCCATTTTGTTCATGTATTCCCCAGGTTATCTTATGAAGATGTAAGAACTCAATGGATGTCAGGAAATCAATAGGGAGATTAAATAATTTTTTTAGTTTTGTTTGATGTCTTAAAATTATGTACTGAATCTTCCAAAGACACTAGAATTTACAATCCTTAGTTTTATTTGATGGTTACTTATTCTTAAAATCATGTAATGATATGTGTAAGAGGTTAGGGTTTCTATAGTGATCCTTTTAAAATAATGTGAATATGATTCGAGAGTGCATTCTTGATTTAAGTGTTTCATGGGAAAATAATTTTTCCTTGTTCTAGTTTTATTAATAAAATATTAATATACTTCGATTATAATTTATCGCATTTAATAATTTTATGGTAATCCATGTAGATATCGTTTGTTCATGGAATATTTGGGAGAATGGTCTTTGTCTAGACTAAGTATTGTTTAATAGATGATGTAAAATGATCAATTGTTTATAAAGATTTCAGAAACCACACATAGTCACAAAAAATACCATACCAACCATCATTATCTCCCATTGGAGTTTCAGGTAGGTGATCTAAGTTTTCTTTGGGATTAACCTAATTTGGGACATCATTATTTAGGTATGAAGTGTAAGTTTGAACTGATGATTTTTGTCCCTTTTGAGATCATTGAATGTCTTGGAAAGGGGGGGGTTATCATTTCTACTTTATATCTATATTGATTTTGATACATGATGTGTTTCATGATTTCCAATTGAGGTGGTATCAACAAGATACATCACATGTGATTGAATGGGGGGATGTTGATATTTATCATAACACCTCATTGGTTAAGAATCCAGTTCAAATTATGGACCATAATGAAAAATTTCTATACAATTAAAAGATTTATATGATCTACGAACTATGGAAGTGCCCATGGGATATCAATAAGACTTTGGTGTGGGAATCATTTTTGATGGATTAATGTCCTTATACTTTTATCATTGTAGACTCTTGAGTACAGTTCGAGGACAACATTTTTCATGGTTGGGGGAATTATAACACCATTTGGGTTACATGTATATTTTATTTTGGGCTTGTTTTATCACTCCTGAGGTTCTAAATGATTTTTTTGATCTAGTGGTAGGGAATTTTGAGTTTTGGAAGAAATATTCCAATAAAACTTTCTATGGAAGTTTAGTAGACACCACACATTAAATGTGTGACATTGATTTATTGGTTCTAGTAGATATTTTTATGGTTTGATGATAGTTTTTACAACCATTCGATTCTTCCTGAAAACTATGTAGATGAAAGGGTTTTGGTTTGGAGGATATTTCCTAACATATTCATGGTTTTTATAAACATGTGGCTATTTTTAGGTAACTGTGCTCTTGGGGTTTCAAGGGGAACTTTTCTACCACATTATTAGTGAATTTTTTGTCTTACCATTCCACTTAACTGTGAGACCCATGTAGGTTTATTATAAATATAATGTTACAACAATACTATTATTATTTTAAACATATAATGTTTTTTATAATCCATTATTAGCTCAACCCATCCATTAATTGATACTCTAAGAGGCTCTTCCCTTGGTCTATTGGAAATTCCACATAGATTTGTGTTGATATCTTCAAGGTATATATAAATATCTTTATGTTTTATCCTTATTTCTCAAAACCCTTTCCTAATATTTTATCCCCTTGATTTGATGAAACCCTAATGGGATATGATTTCCAGATCATGATAGTATTATTTTAAATTGATGATGTTTATTTTATATATATGTTTGTAAGAACTAAATATCTTCATTTGAAATCTTCCTTTTCAAAGATGGTTATGTTTCCTCTATTAGTGAGGTAGTTGTCTCAATATAATGGTTCTATCTCGTGATTTACATATAGTTTTGTAATTTTTTTATTGGATTACAAAGATGAATAATTTGATATCAAATAATGATTTTTATTTAATTCTTTATTTGGAAGAAATTAAAGTGGTTTTATAGGGGTTGTATTTAAAAATAGTTGTATTCACATCATGTGATTGATGAAATCCTACAATATGGTTTTGACTCTAAAAAGGTTCTTCTTGCATGAGAGAGGTGATGATTATCATGTAAAAATGTTTAATAAAATTATGGGATATTTTTCTTTAATTTCTTTTTGAAAACATAGCACATGGGAACCTTGGGTTCATTAAGACATGGAAATATGAAAAACATAGTGTGTGTTTCATTTATATTGGTTATGATTATGATATATATAGGCTATGGAAGAGTTTTCTATCGAGAAGATTCATGGTATTATTAGCTTAATTTTATATCACAAGTGATAATATGTATTTCTAATATGTTAGAGACAACATTTTTATGGATTTTTACTTGATGGTAATGGTTCATATTGTAATTTATCACATATTTATCTTATGGGTTTACATGGATAATTCTGATTATTTCACTAATTTTATTTTTTATGTTCATGTTCATATTTTAGGTATGTTTGAACATGTCACGCTAAGGGAAAAAAATGATGTTTTATGAATTTTTTTCATAAGAAATTGATTTATATGATTTTTTTTTAAAATTTTATGACCAATAGTTGTATGGAAACATACATTTTATAAATTATGATTGGTATCCTACTGGTAATTTTCCTCACAACCTACATATGACTTTTGGTATAGACAGATTCCTTTTTTTTAAGATATAGGTAATTGTAAGGTATTTATTTAAATCTTCAGCTTACCTTGTACAATGCCATATTCATTTTGGGTTGTGATGGTGGTGAGTGATGGTTTCATGGAGACTTGGTTATGGTATGATATTTATTTTTCTTTCAGGTTTAGCCTTTTAGATTGGGTTTTCAAGTATCAATGTTGTATACTTTTCTTCCATATCATACTTGTATTGTTTATCATTCTAATATTATACAAGAGCCATGTTTTTTGATCATTTAGGGTGAAATTATTCCCATGGTTATGTGTTTGGATACCCACGTGTTGATCTCCAACTCATTATTATTAATAATGAATTTCAAACTTGGTGATAAGATAAATTTAGTGATATGTTAGGATAAACCATGTTTGTTCATTTTACACAAGAGTAACTTTGGATACATGAATCCCAATAAAAACATGTTTCAAAACATATTTATTTTTAGATATTTTTGATGTATGAACATGTGTTATATCTAGATGATTCAACTTTACCACAATTTCAAGACACTTCATTTTGAGGGAATTCTTATCAGCCTTAACTAATAAAAAACATATTTACCATTTTGTTTCCTTTTTATAAATATGATTTTAATGAAATTTAATTTCATAATTATGATCATATTGAAGGTATTTAATCCTCCTTTCATTGAAATACAATGGGGTAATATATGACACCAAGAGTATATTTTTGACTTTCATTAAATGTACAGATCTCTTATTCAAAAAACATAATTTTTTCAGCTTTCTCATAAATGGGTTTTCAAAATTTTCTTATATCCATGGATAATTATAATTTATAAAATAATAAATCCTATTTATATTAATTATTGTGGAGAAATGTATCATGATTCCAATAAACCAACACCAAACTCAGCCTTTCAAAATCCCTAAATGGCGTTCTTGATCCCTACAACCTATATAATAGCGGATATGAATCACATAACACACTTTGAAAATGATTTCACCATATATGATCAGAAACCACATCATTGGTCCCACCATAAAATCTTTCATTAACCATCCTTATATCAAAAGCCCATGCATATATATAAGAACAAAAAAGTAAAAAAAATTACACTTCATTACCAAGTAAATAAAAACATCACATAAAAACAGAAATATCATTAATATACCATAATTAAATACATTAGGAAAGTATTGGATAGTCATAGACAATAAAATAATATACCAAAATGAAATAAGTCCAAACACAATATCAAATAAATATATGTATCCCTTCGGTAACTCTACATATCCCAATCCAATCAACCTGATAAAAATGAAAACAACCAAAGAATATATTGTATCTATGAAACCTGATAAATAAACCATAAGAGAAATATACATTGAGTGTTGTATATAGGGGGTTAGAAGAACCCATATTAGTAGGATTATAATAATGATTTTTCAATTTATATCAAAATACAATTCATTGTATTATAGTTTTATATAAAATTAGAACGTATTTTTCATGTAGTGAATTGACCCAAAAAAGTTCAGACCATTCATTTTTTTATAAACCATACACCCCTTTTTAAGGAATCTAAAAACATTGAAATATAAACTTATGAAATTTACCTTTCATCTTGAAACACCTATTTAAAATTCAATTTTAAATTTGAATTTGAAATAATCTTCTCGAATTACTTTAAAAATAACTTTTAAACAAACCAAACAATCTTCAATTATAAAATAAAAATAAAACAACCCTTTCAATAATAATTTAAAACAATGAAACTATCAATTACTGAAAAACATTGTGCTAATATGAGTCAATTAAATGAAGTGATAAAATGAATAATTCCACTATAAATGTCATCAATTATCATGTGTAACACACTAGGATCCAACATGAATTATACTCGACTTGTTCTACTTGGAAATAAAATATAGGGGATAACTTGTGATATCATAACAATCCTATTTAAGAACTCCCTCAGGGCCACCGATTATAAAATAAAAATATAAGAGGGAACAAATTTCCTACTAACCTAGTTGTTGAGATAATACTAGGATAGATTAAAACAAATATAGACCTTTTACCTAGCTAGCAAGGGACCCATTATAAAACTCAATGGATGTGAGAAACAACAATAGATGGAATGAAACCAAAAAATTATCAATAAATCATATTTCACCTATTATGAAATCATAGTAATCATCTATTTTTTATATAAATAATATAAAAATTTAAAAAAACCATGCCACTAAGACTACTAACATATCACAAACACATATAAGGATAAGAAAGCTCCTAAGTGAGTCCCACAAATTCCATAAAATAGCATATATGTATGATAAATTATCCATTTCAAAACTTCTCCCATAATATCAAGACATCTTATCACCATTAAAAATTAATTTCAAATCATTTTTTATTCCAAATAATTTACATTCCTTTTTCAAGTCCATGAAAATTATATTTTCCATGAAACACATACTTTACACCATTTTTTCCCTAAACTGGATCAAATGACATCAAAATACACCCATTTAATTCTAAAACATGTAATTAAAACATTAAAAGTCACTTGGAACAACAAAAAACTACATTAAAAACCATAAAACATGTATAATCTTGAGATTTTATGAAATATTATATTCTAATAAATTTTATTTCTTTAATATCTTGTGTTACATGCAACACCATGTTATAACTAACAACAATATACTATTATTTAAACATAAATGATATATACTAAACATTAAACTTATAAGAATGAATTGGAATAACCAAAATTTTAAAATTAAGTATAATGGTTTTAGATAATGAAAATATATTGATAAAAAAGTGCATAATTGTTTTGGTAAAGTCTTAATATACTTTTAAAAAAATTCTTCAAAAAAATGATTTTCATGGTTTTTGTGAACAATTAATATTTTTTTTCCAATTTTAGAAACATTATTTGAAAAAATGAAATTTATTTTTTGAAAATAAAATCAAAATTATCTTAGGGTGAATTCTTAATAATATTCTGAAAAGAATAATTTTTCTATGAGTAGTGAAAAAGAATGATTTTAATTTGAACTACCATTATGTTTGAACTATAAAAAAATTACATATTGTTTTAAAATGGTTTAAAATTAAAATTATTTTAATTATGTCATTATTAATCCATATTATATCATTGGAATAAATTTCATTTTTAATTTTAAAGTAATAAAGTTTTATTCTTTAGAAAGTTTTTAATTTGGAATTTTTTTTTCATAATGTATGTGGGTTTAATTTTAAATGATATTTTACAAATTATATGGATTTAATTTATAAAAATGGATTAAATATTTGGAATAATCATAATTAATATTATATAATAATTTAAACATAATTTCTATTCAAAATTAATGGTAAAAATAGTAAAAAAACAATTACTGTGTTTATGGTGAAAACAGATTTATATGGGGTTAAACTAAAAATATAGAGGTTTAAATGGCCTAAAAAAGTTCCAATTAATATTTTATGGAAATATTATATCCTTATAACCTATAATATTCAATAATAATACATTTCATAGTGTTTTTGAATTTTTAAAATGTGGGTAAAATGTTTCCTTTTCCAAAATTCAATGTGTGTCCTCTCCCCCACCAATAAATGGGAACCCCCAATCCTCTTCTATTCACACATAAAATATTTTTTTTCATTAAATACCTACCAATATATCTTAATTAATTTCCACATAATTTTTTAAATTCCATATTGTGATTAAAAAACCCTCATAAGAAGGCATATAGTTCAAACTTAAAGAGGTTTTCTGAAGAAGAGGTATCATTCATAACTCATCCTTTTTGTTTTACTTCTTATTAAAACTCATTAAAATATTATTCAATAATTATGATATAAAAACATAATTATATTAAATATAATATTATTCTTACTATGTTAAAATTCATTACCTATATACATATCATCTTCCATCGAATAGAAAATGAAACTGTCGATCATGTGTATAGCGGACTACCGCCTCACAAACTAATATAGTTCATTTTCCATAACTGCCTCTCATGGGTAGATATAATGATATATTTTAATTATAAATATATATATTATATAGGACATTATTGTACATGTATAAGTATAATATGAAATCTACCTTCTTACATTCCAATCCGTTGGAAAATAATAACATCGGTTGGATATACGTGTGGACTATCGCCTCCACGATGCGATGTGATTTGATTTTCATTTAAATTTTACATGGATGATAAAAATTATAGATTTAATGAATTTATATGATATATATGATATAAAAATGAGTATGTAAATTTGAATTCATATTTATCTTACTTTATTTCTATCTGTGGAAAGAATCGAAACAACATTCATGAGTACGTATGGCCTACTGTCACCATGAATGATGCAATTAATTATTCCATATATAATTTTTTTAATGAATATAAATATGTATAAAATTAATATATATGATATTATATTATGATAAAAATATTTTAAATCATAGAATTATAGTCAATGTACAATGACAAAAAATACCTAACTAGAGCATACATGAAAAACAAAGTAGTTATAACCATAAACTATGATTTCAATAATGAATTGTAAATGAACATGTGATAGAAGGTTATAAGTAAATAATATATGGTATGATATATATAATTATTTTTCTTTAATTGTTTTATAATAATTCAATATTTATAATAAATTTGGTCTGAACATTTAGGAATAAGGTCGAGACTTCAGGTAATGGATTTTCATATCACTTTTATTTATATAGGACACATGAAATTTTTAACACTTATCTCTTTTATGTGGTGTGTATACTGACCATTCTATATTTTATGATGCTTATAATTAAATTTATCATGATTTACATGCCCATATTAAGTTATTACTTTCCTGGGTCATATGATTCAAATGTTACCAAAGGGGTAAATGTTTTATGTTATAATCTCTTTGTTCATACGGATTATTGATGATTATGATTATGATAATGAAATATTAAGATCCATATCTCAAAAAACTGATGAATTTCCTTATACTGTTGTTATTAATAAGTAATACATTTTTCCCATTCATTTCCCTCTCTATAAGAACTCAATAGTCTGAAATAACATTTTAAAGAAAAAATGACTTTATTTTTATCTTTGGTAAAAAATAATTTCCCTTACATGTAAATGGTTTCAAAATATGATTTAAATCTTTTTTGGACTATTACCCAATATTAATTTAATGTCATTTTTACCCCCGATATAATTTTTGAAAAGGTTATAAAATAAATCATTTTTGGTGTTTTTTGAATGAGGTACATTTGACTTCTTTCCAAAAATACGAAATGAACCTTTTTTTCACATGCACATCTTGAGTAGAATTTCCCCATATTATAACTAGTCAATAATTTAAAGCATAATTTACAATTTTTCTATTTTATTTTAATAATAATTTTTTTAATATTTTGAAAAAAATTAGATTTCAAAGAAGTGGTTTCATATTGGAAAGTATATTCTCCATAAGAATGTTTTAAAGATATTTTATGGAATTTATATTCCACAAAGACAAAAAGCCTTTGGTGCTTCAAATATTTTACAAGGGATATGATCCAATGGTACCTTGTATATTTTTATTAGTATGGTTTATGTTTAATATAATGAGATGTTTATGAAACCCATTTATTTTACTTGGGTTATGACAATATGGATTGATGAAATTTTTAAGAAACATCATCTCTTTACATGAGTTATGATATGAAGATATAATGAATATTTAACGAGTTTGTGGAAAACATATGTATTATTTTAATTTTTTGATGGGTGGGACCAAAATTATACATCACTCTAATGCATTGCAAAAATATGGATGGCTCATGAGTTAGTTAGGTTATGTGTGAACCTGATGTCATGTTCACAATGTTATGCCTGGAACTCATTTCATGTCCATAAGGTTAAGTGTGGACCTAGTTTCAAGTTCATAAGGTCATATGGGGACCTGGTTTCATGTCCATAAGGTTAAGTGAACACCTTGTTTCATGTCCATAAGCTTATGTTTGGACCTAGTTTCATTTTTAAAGGGTTATGTTTGGACTTGGTTTCATGTCCATAAGGTTATGCATGGACTTGGTGTCATGTACATAAGTTTATGTGAGGGACTGATTTTATCTCCTTATCATAATGATTTAACTTGTTTCTATTTATATATGTTCAAAATGTTATGATTTTATGTTTTCACCACTTTATTATTTGAATTCAATGCTCCCATGGATTTTTATCATTAATTTATGTTATGGTTCTTATCTTATGAAATTCCATGATTTATGCATTGACTTAGGGATATGATATATGTTATGCAGGGTATGGTTTTCATGTGTTATATTCATGTTCTCATACCCTTATGTTCATGTTATTTTTAAGTGGATAATTATATATCCCTTTATTATCCTTCTAGATAATATAATATCACCCTTTATTATATTTCATTTCCCCAGATTATGAAGAAAGGTTTTATGTAGGGTATATCTAAGGAGAAGATCATTGTGGAAGATATTGAAGATATTTCATGAAAAAATAAGATTGTGTATCTGGTGTCCAAACACGCCAAACCATTATAGCCCTAAATAATTTATTTATGAAATTTATTGAATATTCATATAAAAATATTTAATATTTATGTATGAAAATAATGAGTTTCTATAGTTGTTATATGAGCAGGGATTAGTCAATCATTGGAGATTAGGTCTGGAAAATATTGGCGAGAAACCTAATGATAAGATAATGTATAATAAAATGAATTGAAATTTTGTTCACGGATAGAGTGAGTGGATTCCAAGAAACTAAATCCATGTTTATATACTAATTGTGTATGTGGATCTAGAAAATTTGTACCTAGGGGTAATAACTTAAAAAATGGTGTATTGGGATTTAAATCGTTCTTCACAATGGGAAAGAAAATAGGACTTACTCCACACCTTGTTTGACAATCCATGGGGATATGTTTTCAATATTCAAAAACTATTTACAAACCATCACAAAGGATTTGAATAAATTATGAACATTAATTACCTATGTTAAACCTGAATTTTTATAGATTTAAGAGAAGGTGTAATAATTTAGACATCCTATAAATGATTTTTCATGATTATATGGTTTCCCACTATAATTATTACTTACCACACTACATTTTTGGTTTTTTTCAATGGATAAAAGTAGAATAAACCATTCTAATGATGAATATAATGGAAAATTCGATTAATTTCAACCAGAGAAGCTAAATTTTATTGGAAATTGAATGTAGATTCTTTTTTCTATGATAAAAAAACTTTCTCAGGACATGAATCATAATGATCTTACAAACAATCAAATGAGGGAAATTGTATTGTTGTGTCCTTCACAAGGAAACATAAACCTTAATTTACTGGCTCTTATGATCCAATAGTAGATGATAAATGGATTAGCTTCATTAAGATGATATTTTTCACTCTTTAATGTTTATAACATGAAAAGGTTGTTCAAGATATTTATCATTTCGACAGTGAAGTAGATCAATGGTGGAACCTTTTTTAAAATACGAGTCAATTATAAGAAATTGACTCTAATGATTGGGATTACTTTAATATGATAATTATAAATAAATACATCCCTCATATTCTATATAAAAATCTATATAAGGAATTTCATGAGATTTTGAAAAAGAATGATGATTCCATTGGTGCTTAAGAGGAGAAATCTATAATATTTTCAAGGTATAATTTTGGTTTAATGATTAGACATGAACAAATAATTGATTGATTATTTGGTGGATCAAAATTAAGTCTTCAAAAGGTGTTATCTATAAGAGACTTTAGTATATATAAAGAAATAATCTTATGTACATTCAAGGTAAAAATGGAAATTAGATATTACCACCATTACTATGGTTTGGATTAGAATATAAAGATCAAGTCTCATAAAAACTCAAATAAATCACATGGTGTAATGAAATTATATCCATCTACGTGATATAAATGTGAGAAGAAACATCAGGGAAATTTTTTAAATGGATTTAGTTGGTTATTTAAATGTAAAAATGTTGGTCATAAAGCCTCTGAATTTTGGAAGGACATGAATAGTTAGATTAATATAAAGGAATAGAATAAGAACCCCACTAATGAACCACCCATGATTTAATACATTAAATGAAAAGTGTATGGTAATTTTTAAAACCAGTGCACGAATCTGAATGTTTTTGATGATTATCGGCATCAAAAACATATTAATACAAAAGAAAAAGGGATATCTCATGCAATAATCACTACTGTAGTGGGTTACAATAATGATGTGGGGAAAGATACACTTACAATCCACTCTAGAAGAGATAATGTATTATTTTATTATGAATCAACCCACTCTATTATATATAAGGATTTTACATTTTTTATTGATTTAAAAGATCAATTATTAGATATTGATTTAGCATTGGTAACTATTAATGGTACGATGGACACAAATAAAGTCTATAGTTCCTCTCTAATTGATATTTACTAGAAATTGATTCCTACAAATCTTGTGATTCTCCATTTAAATGATTTTTTTGTGATTCTAGGATTAGATTGGATTTATTTATATGGATACAATATTAATTTTTAAGGGAGGGAAGCCACATTTCATATTCCAAATGAATCGATGCTAATTTATCGATACAATGATGAATACAAAGTTCCAATGGAAATTTTATCCATTTTATGGGTCTTGATTCCTATTCAAAAGTGGTGTTTATCTCAAATTCTTAGGGACAAACTCAAAATTGATGATATACCTATTCTGTGGGAGTTTTTTGATGTCTTTATATATGAGTTTCTAGTCTCTTAAAAAATAATGATATTTAATTATCAATATAACTCATACATGGTGTTATGTCTATTTTGAAGACCCCCTATAAAATGGAACCATTTGAGTTTCAGGAATTGAAGAAGAAAATCCATGAGAATCTTGAAAAGGGATTTATTCATCCATTCGAATCACCTTAGGGTGTACATGTTCATTTTGTTATGATGAAAATTGATGTATTCCTCTCTAATTTGATTATTAGGAACCAAATAATATCACAATCAAGAAAAAGTATCATATACCCCATATTAATGACTTGTTTGATCAACTTCTCATAGCTCAATACTTTTCCAGGATTGAACAACATTAATTATATCACCGAATTTGGGTTAATAACGAGGATATACCCATGATATAATTCTATTAAAGGTATAGACACTGTGAATATATAGTGTTGTCATTTGGTCTTACTAATCCCCCACTATCTTCATTGATTTAATGAATAAATTCATTATACTTTTCTTTGACCAGAATGTGGTATTCTTTAAATATGATATTCTTAATTATTCAAAGAGAAAGGAAGAGTGTGAAGATAAATTTATAATTTTGATAAAGACCTTGAGTAAGGAGAAGTTGTATACAAAATTTACCAAGTGTGAATTTTGGCTACAAAAGCTTTCATTTTTTGTGTCATATAATCTCAAAAGAGGGTATATCTGTGAATCATTCAAAGATGAAAGATATTGAAAAATGGACTAGACCAACCATTTTTATTGATATTATAATTTAAATTGATTTGGATGGATATTATCGACAATTTTTTAAGAATATATCATGGTTTTATAATCCACTGACCAAGTAAACTCATATGGGAGACAAGTTCCTTTAGAAAAATAAATGTGATAAAAAGTTCAAGAAATTGAAGGGACAATTATTGAATGTACCTATGATTAAATTGACATATAGTGGAAAAGGGTTTCTTATCTATGGTGATGTATCAACGAATGGATTCAGATGCATTCTCATGAATAATGACATGGTTTTATCTTATTCCACATGACAGTTAAATATTCTTAAGAAAAATTTCCCAACTCATTATTCCAAGTAAGATATGATATATTTTTCATTAAATAAATAGATGCATTATCTTTAAAGAGAAACATGTGACATATATACTAATCCAAAAATATTAAATTATATATTCACAAATAAATAGTTGAATTTTCTCTGTAGAATATGGTCAAAACTGATTAAATATTATGATTTTCAATAAATTACCACGGTGGTAAAGCAAACATGGTGGCTGATTCTTGGAGTTAAAAGAATAATTCTATCTTATCTATGATGATGATCACTAAATATCTAATATTTGTGGATTCTAAAAGTATGGATATTTAAATCATAAAATATGGTGGAAATCATATCTTTCTCAAGTGAGTGTTCAACCATATATCCAAGTGAAGAATAATGAAGTGTAGAAGGATGACATATAACTCCCAAAGAAAGTTATAAATTTTCATGAGTTCAAACTTGGTTGGGATGGATTTATTTGGTTTAGGAATCATGTATGTGTTCCATCCATAACAAATGTTGGGAGGGAGATATTAGTGGAAGCTTATAGTTCTTCATTCTCTATTAATCAGTGGAGTACAAAGATGTATATATATTCTTAATAATATTTTAGGTGGGACAACAAGAAGAGAGATATTGTATAGTTTTTATCCCGGTGCTTGGTATTTCAGAAATTTAAGGCTAAGAGATAAAAGTATAATGGTATTTTAAAACCATTACCTACTTTATAATGTAAATGGAAAAACATATCCAGGTATTTCTTTCACCATACTCCCCAAAACATCTAAAGTCCATAATACTATTTCAGTTGTAGTAGATCACCTAAAAATTTAAGAACAAATCATTTCCATCATATAAGAATAGTACTGATATCTTCATTCCAGGATATTCATTAATAATGTGGTATGGTTTTATGGAGTGTCACATTCTATTTTATCTAATTAGTATTTTAGTTTTAACTAGATGTTCTAGAAAAGTCTTTAAAAAACTGTTGATGAAAAGTTCAGTTTTATCACTATGTATCATCATCAGATAGATGATCAGTCTGAGAGAAAAATAAAAACCCTAGAGGATATTTTGAGATTAATTTATATGGATTTAAAAGTTTTTTAAGATCAATTCCTTCTTCTAATAAATTTTTCTTACAACAATAGGATACACACAAGCATTCATATGGATCCCTATGAGGACCTCTATTAAAATAAGTGTAGGGATAAAGTTAGAGAAACAATTACATTGGAAACTAAGATAGAAAAATAAATGATAGAAAATGTTAGAGTCATTCAGAAACACGTAAAGGAAGTACAAAGTTGATAGTCTAATGATGCTGACAATCTTCGGCGTGATATAGAATTTGGAGTTGGTGAGAAGATTTTTCAGTTAATTTATCTAGGGAATAAAGTTATAAAATTCATAAAGGAAAAATGAGAAATATGTAAATGTTCCTATCAAGATTCTTGATCAATTAGGAATGGTATCTTATCTCTTGGTTCTTCCATCAAACCTCTCTCATGATCATGACGTGTTCCATGTATCTTCCCAGAGGAAGTTTATACCTAACACATCACATGTACATTAGAGGTCATAAAAATATATATTGGTATTTTTTATGATGAACAACTAGTGGATATTCTGTATTTTAGAGAGAATGTTGTAAGGAAAACGTCTACTCACCTGGTCATTGTTTTTTTGCATAACAGTCAATTTGAAGAAGGAACATAAGAACCCGAGGATATGATGAGGTAGGATTATCTTCATTTTTTTTGTTTATGTGTGATAAAATTCAATGGAAGATTTTTTTTCGGGGATGAAATGTAATAAATATTTTTTTTAAATATTCTTTCTATTAAATTTAATTTATTTGATAGATTTTATTACACGCAACACAATGTTTTAACGAATAATAATATAATATTTTTAAAAAATGATTATTATAACCAAGCTATGAAACATGGTGGTATGAGTAAGAGTAAGAAAAATTTTAAAATGTAGTTTAATTTTTTATATAATGAAAACATATTGATAAATACACAATTATTTTTTGGTAATGTCTTTATATACTTCAAAAATACATATCTTAGAAAAATATTTTCCATTATTTTTGTGAAAAAATACAAAAATTAATTTATTCCAATTTTAGAATTTTTATTTGAAAAAATGAACATAATTTTTGGAGGAAACATGTAGAAATTATCTTATAGATTATTTTTGAAAATTTACTAGAGAGATTAATTTTTTGATGAAAAGTAAAAAATTAGGATATGTATTGCTAACTACATTTTCATTTAGATTATTTATAAAGTTACATATTATTTTAAAATGTTTTAAAAGTTAATTAGTTAAATTATATTATTATTAATAAAAATAGGTAATTTGAATAAATTTCTTATTGAATATTGATATAAAAACTACTTGTACTTTTGAAAACATTTTCTTAGGAAAAACGTTTTTTCAACACATCTACGGGTTTGATTTTAAATTAAAATCATTAAATTCTATGAATTTAATTTAGAAAAAATTATTTTTTATTTTTAATAATAATATTTAATATAATATAATATAATAATTAAAGATTATTATTTTCATATTTAATAATAAAAACTATTTTTTTTACCGTAGTTAAGGATAAAACTTGTTTACCAGGGGTTAAACATGAAATATAAGGATTAAAATGACCTAAGAACATGTTCAATTTCAATTTTATAGACATATATATTGAAATTATATCATATTAAGTTCAATTATTATCCATTATTATCCTTTTTTAATCTTTAAAATGTGGTTATTCCCTTTTCTTTTCAAGCATTCAAAGTGTGTCATCTCACCAATTATAAATGAGAACCCGTTTTCCTCTCTACATCACACATAAAAATAATTTTTTATCATCTGTGAACTAAAAAAGTAATATAATTAATCCATATACTTCATAAATTATTATTTTGAATAAGAAACCCTCCTATGAAGGATTTTGACACAAACTAAAAGAGGTTATCAGAAAAAGAGGTATCATTCTTAACCGAGTGTTTTTATCTAATTTTTTTTATCACATCTCATTAAAATATTATTAAACTATTATGATATAATAAAATAATTATTTATCATATACTAATATGTTATTATGTTAATGAATAAACATAAATCCCTCTCATCTTTCATCGAATGGTAAATGAAATCATTGATCATGTGTATGACGAACTACTGCCTCACGAACTGAGGTAATTCATTTTACACATTTTCTTATCAAAGGTGGATATAATGATTATTTTAAAGTATATATATAATATATAGGAAATATTTATAATTCTATAATTATTATAATAGATCTAACTTCTTACCTTCCAATATATTGGAAAATGATAATGTTTCTTGTGCATGATCTTGGACTACCAGTTCCATGAAGCGATGTGATATGTTTTTCATTATATTTAGACATGGTTGGGGATAAGGATATAGTTAATGAATTTATATTATATAAATGATCTAAAATTTAATCTTTAAAGGATAATTTATATCTATATTTCTTTAATTCCATCCATCAAATTAATGGAAATAGCTTTTATGCGTATGCACAACCTCTCATATCCAGGAATATTGTAATTAATTTTCCATCTATAACTTTTAAAAATCACTATAAATATGTATATAACGATTATATGTTATCTTATATGATGATTAAAATTTAGGAAATGATATAACCATAATCAAAGTAAATGTATCCAAATTAACGAACCAAAACATACATGATAAACAAACCATTTATCACTTGCAATAGTGATTTCAATAAAGAATTGTTAATAAATATTGATTTTACTCTTTTATGGGTTCCACATACTACCCATGAGTTCCTTATATTATTTATCTTATGAAAAATATGGGGATTTGTGTATCCATATAATTTTCTTTCTTTCTGGGAGATTAGGATTCAAAGGATACTAAAGTGGAATATGTTTTATGTTATAAACTAATTGTTTATCAGGATTATTGATGATTATGTTTCTAATGATGAAATATTATGATAAATATCTCAAGAAAATCATGATTTTTATTTTCATATTCTTATTTATAGGGAATAAAATCTTACCTTTTATTTTACTCCCCTTAAGAACACAAGATACGAAAGAATATTTTTAAGGAAAATAAATTTATTTATCTCTTTGGTCAAAACTATTTTCTCTTCAATGTCAATTTATTAAGAAATTTATTAAAGAAAAATTTTAATATTCTATAATGAAAATTTAATGAAAAATTTAACCTTGTTTTAAATTTTACAAAAAACTCTGAAAGTATTATTTTCATTTTCTGAATGAGGTATTTTGACATTTTACTAAAAATGTGAATGGAATCATCATTTTATCATGTACGTAGAAAATTGTATTTCTTTACATCATGACCGCTCAAGGATTTAAATATTCTTTTACATTTGTACAGTGGAATTTTAAAAGAAAATTATTTCTATCATATTTAGGAAATTTTTATAATTTAAAGAATAGAATGAATATTTTCCTCAATAAGGTATTAATGATATTTTATGGTGTAACGCCCCCAGCCAGGTGGCCACTATCCGATTCCCCAATCCGAGTCATCACATGAACTCAGGTGTGCCTCCTCGTATGCCAAAGTATTTCAACTAGCAGAGTGGGTATATAGGAAAACATTGGGGAGACTATACTCACTTATCATAGTAATAACATAGAACAAATATTATCATCAAATATAATAACTAATAAGAAAAAATAAATAGAAAGCATGCAACAGATTCAAATAAGTACCAAAGTAACACATGTTACAATAAAATGATGGGTACACTATATATCAAGAAATCATACATATAAAATCACAAAACCAGAACAACCAAAAGTCCCCGATCATGGACCCATGTCCCAACCTGGTCCTCCCCACCCATGCCCTAACCCGTCACCCTATGCACAACAAAAACACTAGGTCCCTATTCTAAATCTGTACCTAAAAATAGGTGACACTTACTTAGGTACCCATGTTCCATGGTGGTCTGAGCAGGGTGTGAGTAAAACTCAGTAAGCCACCACCAATTGTGTCTAAATCAATAACCAGTCCGTAAAATATTGTATGCAGTTAATAATTAAGATAAATAAACATATAAAGAAGGAACATATTTTACAATTAATAATCACCCAATTAACCAAGTTTTATTATGAAACTAGTTTTTTTTAAAAGCTACTAATTAAACAAATTTTACATGAAATTTTTCAGGGTCAACCAACCAACTAAACTAGATCCAGTCTCAATAGGATCCTTCATCATATCATAAGAGTTTACACAAACTTTTAATCCCAAAGTTAACTAACTATCCACAATTTATTAAAATACCCAGAAGACACAGTCTGGTAATCAATCCATGTACTTGTTTTTGGGAATCATAGATCCTCAATCTGAAATCCCAACCCACAATATAACCATACATTTCAAAGAAAAGTGCCTTATTATGATATCCCAACCATACATTACATAACACTTACCTTGGAGCCTAAATCCTAGTAGTTTCACCAAATAAAACTATTATGGGCCTCGATTCTCAGCCTGAATCCCTAACCCATACATTATAGGGGTGGGGTTTAGTGCCTCAGTCTAACTAGACCCTTGGGAGGATCCTTAGTTTTATACCCCACATACAACCAAGCCACGTGCCCATGCTTTTTTTAACCAATACACATTTACCAAATAAAACCCACAACCATTAAACACAACCTTCATTTTCAATTATATCTCATTTTACAAATCCCAATAACAAGTTATAAGACATTAACACATACACCATTACGCCATACACCCCCTTATACAATTTAAAATTGGACAAAAAAAACATCAAATTAATTTTATTGTACATGATAACAAACAATTTAAAACCCTCATTAAAAAACCCCTTGAAGCCACCAATTAAAACAAGGGTATTCCTTTTTGAAAAACTAAATCGTTCCAAAAGCCTTTCATTCCCATTTCAAACTATTTAAAATAATCATTAAGGAATTTTCACAAAATGGGGGGGGACACCCTTTTTTCAAACCATCATTGAAATATATAAATAAAACCATTTTTGTAATGACCTTGAGGCCAACACCACCTTTTAAAACATTGACCACTTAAATAAATTATATTCACTATTTAAAAACCATAACCAAATAAAAATCCAAAATGAATAATTGAAACCATTTCAAAAGACCCTTTTCATTTCAAAAAATGGATATATAATCAATTTATTTCACCCTCAAACTAGGACCACATTCCTGATTATAATCCACAAACCATTTGCTATCATATTTCCCCTATCATAACGTTTACAAATGTATATCACCATTCTCAAGGGTTCATCATACCCCATGGTTATTCCTAGTTCTGGTCTAATATCATCAATAAACCCAATGAGGTTGGTGAAGGGTCTCAAACCTCAATCTAAGGCCCAAATCACATTCCAAACACAAGGATATTAGAACGTGACAAGGAAGCGAATTAAAACTACTAAATACACATATATACCAATGATATTATGGGTAAAAGATTTAAGACTACTAATATCTTGATCCAAGATGATTACCAGCCCAAACCAATCCCTTGATTTCAACCATCCATCCAGTAAAACTATAATGAAGAACACCCTAGAAAAATAAGGGTTTACATATTTAGAAAAATAGAAAAAACTCCACAATCCCTATTCCAGAAAATAGAGGGAATAAGAGTGTTGGAATCACCCAGATCTTTGATTCTTGCTAAACAAAACTCCAAACTCCCTTTAATAAAAGGAGAATCATCCATAGATGATGAGGAGGCCATTGTTTTTTCACCCCTACTATAGGGGTGAAATGGGGTAAAAAATCTGGGAAGAAAAAAATAGGGTTAGGAGGGAAAATGGAAAAAACTCACTTCTTAAATGGTTTTGGTCTCACAATTTTCCAAACTGTGCACCAACTATGAGGTTCCCTCTATCCAAGAGGAAATAGAGCCGCATAGTTTGGTTTTCCACCCATAAAATTTTAAAAACTGTGTGATGGCCGTGCACTCAACACTATCTTAAGGGTCCCCAAGATTCACTATTTCATAGCAGTATATAATATTGTTTCATTAACCATGCACCCCCTTTTATTGGACACACAATTAGGGTTCATAATTACAACTAATAAGGAACCTGTCATGCTGTCAACATAGATTGGCCACTGTTTCTCTTTTCCCATGCCATAGATGTAATGCCCCGACCCTAGTTACCCAAAATCAGTGCATTATTATGTATCATTGTCATGATAAAAAAAGATCAAGTCTCGAAAGAACGATTATTTTAGTAGCCTTGGAAGTACTAGATACATTCATATGGTTTACATTACACCATAAAATGGAAAACTACAACAAAATTGTTTCCATAGACAACACTGGGATCCCATAGACTATCCCTGCAGGTTAGTCAAAATATATTTCTTCGCATCCTGGAAAAAACAAAACATATAAAGGGGTGAGATCAGATTCTCATCAGGGATAACAATATAGTGGAAACTTTCATTAATAAGCATATACATTTAAGGCAATTTATAAGACTAAAACAATAGCCTTTTAAACTTGAACTTCAGTATAATATGGAAAACATAAAATAAAATAATTCCATTTACTTATTCACATGGATATTCTGCTAGTCTAATAATCAGATGCAATATCAATAGCCACATTCATAATGATGGAATGCATAATGCCATAATTTCATAACAACATAGTCAAGGCCTTGTGCCAAGACTAAAAATAATATTTTGTCAAGGCCTTGTGCTAGGACACTAGTTTGTCTCATGAGACCTACTGATGCATCGAGGAGTAATAGCGGGCTCCACCCATCACTTACTAAGTCCAATTAATTCCTCAAATGAAAAGGTTTAAACATATCATAAACATTCATATTAAAACTAGAATACGAAATGTCAATACTTTATCCATAAACCATGAATGGTATAAAAATAACATATCCACAATCAAACGTATCACAAAACCTTCAATACAATATTGAAGTTTTGTATCATAATAAATCAACTACAAATAAGATTAAAATTCATCAAAGGATGTTGACATAGATGAAATCAAAACCTTTTTTTTGAGAAATATCTCTTACTATTTTGAAATCATTTAAAATTCATATAATTATTAAAGAAAATATTTATTTTGAAAATATTATTATAAACTTGTAAGGGAAGCTTTGACATTGTTATAATGGCGGAAAATAGTCTCACCCATCGTATAAGTTAAAAAAACATTCTTACCTTAATTTTATTGAAAAGGTCATAAAGTACCTTGTTTGGAAAACAACGAAAAGATTCCTTTCAAAACATTTTATAAAAAGTAAAATAAGGGTATACATGAATTTAACCCATATTCTAGTAAATAATAAATTTTTTTTGAAATACATTTTTAAGAAACAAGGATGTGGATGATAAATAGGTCCCAGTAGATAATTACATATAAACAACCACGGATAATGAAGAGATTGCGAAATTAACCCTTAACTTGTACTTTTACTTGGTCAAGGGTAGGTTAACCTCCTGTATAATTGTGAAAAAATTGTTATTAAATTATAAAATAATCATATACATTAATATGATATCATATATTATCTTTTAACATTGCTTTGTCAATAATATCTTAGTATTATTTTCATTTCGGATGTTAACTGATTTGTTTTCCTTTATATACTTTGTTATGTAAGTAATGTCTGTTATGGATAGGATGTATAATATTCATATTCATAATGATATTAAGTTTTTAAACATTATTTTTAATAATCTAATGTAAATTAGTCTTGAATGGATTAGGATGGGGAATGAATCTCATCGCATTCGTGGAGACAGTAATCTGTACATACGCACGAGAAACAATATAATTCTTTTGATATTAAAATAATATATAATTGGATGGTATATCACATATAAAAATTAATTATCATGTTATATTTATTATATACATCAATTACAAATCATTATTATACCCGTCCAAAAAATAATATATTGAATAACAATTACACCTTGATGTGGAGACGGTAAGCCGTACGTGCGCACGTGTGGTGACAGGTCATTCAAAGGATGGATAGAATAATGAATATGGTTGTGACATATTTATAATAACATCATAGTATATAAAATATACTAGAATTATTATTTTAGAATGGAAACAACAATGAAATAGGAAGCGGAAGAAGAAAAGAACTTGAAAGAGGTGATGAAATATTTACCTCTTCTTTAGGTTCTTCCTTTTGATTTGATCAAAAGGGCTCCTTAAGATGGATTTATGACTAAAGTAAGGCCTCTAGGATGAAGGTATGACAGTTGGAAGGGTATTTGGGCAGAGGTTTGCCGAGCCAAATGGCTTTGAAGGTGTGAATTAGAGAGAAAGAGGAGTGCCCTTTTATAAGAGGGGTGAGGGGAACCTTAGGAAAAGCTAGATATATTATTTTATAATAAAATAATTTTAGGTTTATAATGGCTCAACAATGAATTATTTAAAGGATAAGGTGGGTATGGGTCGAAAACCACTCAACCAATAGGTTTTAGACAGGTTTGAGTCACTATATTAACAATATCGTTTAGATTTAACTATTAGTTAAATAGTTTGACTTTTACCATGTCTCTTTTATTTTTATATTATATGGTTAATAAACTTACTATATACTTCCAAGAGAACCCCAAGTCGTTAATTAATGATACAAATATTATTAAATAAGTATTTTTTCTCAACCTTATATTTTTAGGAATAGAATATCAATTAATAATATAATATTTGTGTTAAAAACTCTTTTATGTCAATTTTGAAACTATTTGGTATTTTGTTTTTTCTAAATTCATAACAGCATTATTACTTCAAAAAAAATTAATCTAACCATCCCTAATATGTCATATTTACCTAGAAAATTAGTGTAATTCATAAAAAGTCTCAAATTACATTAATTTGGATATTTATAATATCAATTAATTTAATCTTTCATTAATACGGTAATTACTGCAACATCATTGTATCATAAATAAATTTAAATATTTAATGTCTAAAAAATATAAATAAAATACCATTATATAGGAAATAATTTTATATTTATAATTAATAGTTATAGTCAAATTTATCTTATCTGTAACCCTATATTAAAAATGGTATAGTTATTAAACATTGAATTTAGCAGTTTTAACTCTTCTTTGAATTAAATAATAATAAATGTCCTAATCTAATCCAAGTCAACCTATAGGATCATATTTTATTCCTAAGGTTATTTTTGGTTGAATTACACTTATCCAATAGAACTAGGACATGAGTTAGGGTAATAATAATGTCATTTTTCCCATTAATTTCCCTATTTACTTTTAATCGTGGTAAATAAAAGTAAATAGTTACTATTCACAAAAAAATTATTTTCATCTTATTGAACCACATTTTACTTACTGATATCAACTATGTCTCTCAGATTTTTAAAATTCAACTCACAAAAGTGGTAAAATTATGTTTTATGTAAATATGCAAATGCTCTTAGGAGGTGGGTAAAATACGGTAAAAAGTTCAATAAAATGTTTATATATCTAAAATTATTATAAACTGAATCCAATGAATTACGCTGAACTTATATTGGTATTATGTATCCATTTTTACCTAAAAAAATTTAAATAAAAATTTTATTTTAAACAATAACTTAGTGTTTTTCACTATTCATCAAAAATTGAAAGTTTTCAGAAAAATACCAAAAATTCACCCGAAGCTAATTTCAATATTATGAATCCAAAAATGAAGTCCATTTTGAAATAGAAAATTTATAAAATTTAAAAAAGTGGTAATTACTATTAATAAGGGCTAGTTTGATTGATTGTCGTGTGTTAGAACTCGAAGTTGCGTACAACACATGCTATTGTATTATTCAAAGAGAAGCATACCTTAGAAGCTTGGGGTGTTACATTCTCCCCTCATTTCAATAATTTCATCCTCAAAATTTTTGGAATATTACTGAATAAAAAGTCACGGGTGGTTCTTCATCATAAGTTCCTCGGGTTCCCACGTTGCCTCTTTCATCTTATGGTTTCTCTATAGAACTTTTACCCGATGAGTCGTCCAGTTTCTCAGCACTTGTTCTCTTGTATCAAGAACCTTGACATGATCTTTGCAAAAAGATAGATCGGGTTCTAGTTCTAATTCCTCATAGGTGAGTACATGCATTGGGTTAGGCATGTATTTTCTTAATAGTGATACATGGAACACATCGTGAACTTTGGAGAGACTTGGTGGCATTTCCAAACGGTAAGCTACAACCCCAATTCGTTCTAGAACATCAAAAAGTCCAATGTACCTGGGACTCAATTTACCCTTCTTACTGAAATATATAACACCCTTCCATGGAGATACCTTCAAGGAAACATGATCTCCTACTTGAAATTCCAAATCCTTCCTTCGGTTATCGACATAGATCTTCTGCCTACTTTGAGATGCCTTGATGTGGTTTTGGATTACCTTCACCTTTTCCATAATTTCTTCCACAAGTTCTGGGCCTACGAGTTTCTTTCACCAATATCATCCCAACAGGTTGGTGTGCGACATCTCTTTCCATAAAACGCTTCATATGGAGCCATCTAAATACTTCAATGGAAGCTATTGTTATAGGAAAATTCTACCAGAGGTAAATATTGTCCCACATGCCTTGAAAGTCGAGTGAGCATGATCTCAACATGTCTTCTAAGGTTTGAATAGTCCGTTCTGATTGTCCATCAGTTTGGGGGTGGTAAGAAGTGCTCAAATGAAGTTCAGTATCCAAGTCTTTCTGGAGAATTTTCCAGAATCATGATGTAAAATGTGGATCATGAATAGAAAAAATCGATAGTGGTACTCCATGAATTCTTACAACTTCATTAATATATAGTCTTGCTAATCATTCAAGTGGTAAATCTTCTCTTATAGCAAGAAAATGTGCTGACTTGGTAAGACGATTAACAATGACCCATATTGCATCATTCTTTCTAGGAGTCTTTGGTAGTCCCATGATAAAGTCCATCGTAATATTATCCCATTTCTACTCAGGTATGGGAAGAGGTTGCATGACTCCTCGAGGCTATTGCCTTCCAGCTTTCAATTGTTGACAAAACAAACATCTTGACACAAAACCAGCAATCTCCCTCTTCATTTTGTCCCACCAAAAATGTTCCTTCAAATCTCTATACATCTTAGTGCTACCAGGGTGTATAGATAAATTGGAGCTATGAGCATCATCCAAAAATTATCTTTTTAGATCTGGTATATCAGGAACACAATGTCTCTTCCCAAATTTCAAAATTCCATCTTCATACACGAAGTCAGTCAATCCCCCATCATTCACAGCTTTGATCTTCTTTTGAAACTCCTCATCAACAACCTGAGAACTTTTTATCCTTTCTAGTAAAGATGGATTTGTAACCATTTGATAAAGCATTAATGATTCACCTTCCGTGGTTATTTCCATATCCATATTTAAAAGATCCATGAAAATAGAGGGTGCATTATTCAATCTAAAAGGCATTACTATAAAATCGTAACGCCCGTACCTAGTTCGAAATGCTGTTTTCGAAAAGTCTTCCTTCTTCACACAAAACTGATGATATCCAAATAAAAGGTAAATATTTGAAAAGTATTGAGCGCCTTGAAGTTGGTCAAATAAATCATCAATGCATGTTAGGGGATACTTTTTCTTTATGGTTATAGCATTGATCTCCCTGTAGTTAATGCACAACCTCATAGATCTATCTTTCTTCTTAATAAAAAGGATAGGATCTCCCCATGGAGAAACACTAAGGAGAAATAACCCCTTATTACTCAATTCATCTAGTTGTTTATTTAGTTCCACTAATTCTACACTGTCCATTTTATAAGGGGTCTTCAATATGGGCCTTGAACCAGGAATTAAATAAATGGAAAACTCAATTTCTCATTCTGGAGGATTTCCAAGTAAATCTTCTAGAAACACATCAACATATTATTTCACAATAAGTACATCCTCTATTTGAACATTCATTTCCTCACCCAAAGTTATTTCATTCTGTTCCTCCCCAATAATTGAATTTAGTTGAGCTACTAGGGGTGGATATAGATAAAAATCAGGTTTTGATGATTTTGATCTAAAGATTATGTGTTCTTTATCATCATTATCCAAAATCATAACTTCCTTCTTCTTACAATAAATTTTCGCATCATGGTATGAAATAAAATCCATAATGAGGATTATATCAAATTCAACCATGGGTATGATGATTATATTAGGAGATAAAGAGCATTTATATTCCCAAATGGGTACTTATTTACAAAAATTTGTTGCAATGATACATCCCTTTGGAGTTTTGACTGACAACACCCTTGTTAAATAAAATTGGAAATATCTAATTTTCTTAGCAAACTGGGAAGATATGAAACAATGTTATGATCCTTAATTAAATAAAGAATTTTCTAAACTTGAGGAAACCATTAAATTACCTACCGCTATATATTTTGGACCTTCAACCTCAGGAGTAGTGATAGCATAAGCTTGGCCTTGATCCCTTGTCATTTTTTGAGGTAAGTTCCTCTGAAGCTTAGAAAATTTATTCGCATAATTCTCCCTTTCTCTACAATTGTATCATTCAACATAGACAACCACTTTCTTCCCCTTGCAATCAAAATCTTGGTGGAATTTCTAACCACAGTTGTAACATACTCCCATTCCCTTCATGAAAGTACTAGGGGATTTCTTCCCACATTTACTGCAGGATGGATATTCAACTTTTCCCTTCTTCCCATTATTTTCATTTCCAAAGTGTTCAACAGATCTCTTCTTCTCTTGCTTTTCATTAAAGTCATAAGACTTAGAGAATTCTTTTTCTATCTTTATAGTACATGAGACAATATCTTCATATGACGAGAAAGATTGTGAGACTAATGGTCGAAGGATAAATGATTTTAACCCATAAAAGATACAATCAGTCTTACTTCTTGGGTTATATATATAACCTGTTTCATTCCTTTCTAACCTTGTAAAGTTAGCCTCATACTTTGCGACATTCTCATACTCCTTTTGAATCAGACATAGATATTGTCTTTCCATATCTTCTTGATGGTCATGAGGAAAGTATTTTTCTAAGAAAATATATTTAAACTCCCACCATTCCATATTTGATACTTCATCATCTTCCTTTGTGTTTTGAATCAATGACCACCATTGATCACCATCTCCAGTGAGGTGGTAAACTTCCATGAAAACATTTTCCCTTTCACTACTCCCCAAGGCATGGAATATTTTCTCTAAGGAATTTATCCATTGATTAGCTACTAATAGATTTGTACTCCCATTTAATGTTGGTGGTTGTTTCCACATGAAGCGATCTAACATTGATCCTTTGCGTTGTGGATCAGGGTGCTCTATACGGGTAAGGATATTATTCATAACCTGAGTGAGTTGTCCCAGTATAGTGATAAGATGATCAGCACTAGTTGTATCACCACCTCCACTATAATTATCTTGATTAAGAGGGAAATCCCTACATGGAGTGCATGCATTGATACAGTTTCCATTCCTTCCACTAGGCACCATTTCCAAACAATGGCATAAACTAGATTAGTTTATGAATCAAAATACATAATTTCAAACTTGTAAAACACTTAACATAAACATAACAGTTTATGGATATAATCCATAATCATAAAAAATGTTTTCTGTGAGGAAGTATCTACTCATAAACCCTTTATAATGGTTTGTAAATAAAATGAGAATTATCCTAAGCATATCCCCTAGGAGTGTTGTAACCAAGAGTGTAGCAAGGCCCGTTTTTGTGCACGAGTTACCATTTGAGTCTAGCTCAAAGAGGTGTTTTCGGGTTTTACCCCTAGGTACATCTCTGGCAGCCTCTACCTGCTTGTATCTAGACAAGGATGTATCTCTTGGAAAACTCACAAAAACTCTACAATACCAAAATTCTAGGATTTTATTCTATACTAATCATCAAATTCTATCTTAGGGCTATGTGCTCTAATAAGAGTTTATCTAAATCTAGTTTCCAAAGTTTGTACTAAAATTCCTCTAATACCAACCGTAACACCTTGACCCCAGTTAACCGGAGTCGGTGCATTATTACATATCATTGGCATGATCACAAAAGATTAATTCTCAAAATATCGATTAGTTTTGTAGACTTGGAAGTACTAGATACATTCATAAGGTTTACATTACACCATAAAATGGAAAACTACAACAAAATTGTTTCCATAGACAACACTGAGATCCCATATACTATCCCTATAGGTCAGTCATAATATACTTCTTTGCATCCTGGAAAAAATAAAACATAGAAAGGGGTGATATCAGATGCTTAGTAAGGATAACAATATAGCGGAAACGCTCATAAATAAGTATAAACATTTATGGAAATGTATAAGACTAAAACAAAATCCTTTTAAACATGAAATTCAACATAATATGGAAAAGAAAAAATCAAATAATTCCATTTACTTATTCACATGGATATTCTACTAGTCAAATAATCACATGCAATATCAGTAGCCACTTTAATAATGTCAGAATGCATAATGCCAGACTTTCATAACCACATAGTCAAGGCCTTTTTCCAAGACTACAAATAATATTTTGTCAAGGCCTTGTGCTAAGACACTAGTTTGTCTCATGAGACCTACCGATGCATCGAGGAGCTATATCAGGCTCCACCCTTCTCTTACTAAATCCAATGCATTCTTCATTTCAAAAGGTTTAAACATATCATAAAAATTCGTATTAAAACTAGCATACAAAATGTCAATACTTTATCCATAAACCATGAATGGTATAAAAATAACACATCCACATTCAAACATATCACTAAACCTTAAATAAAATATGGAAGTTTTATATCATAATAAATCAACATCAAATAATCTTAAAATTCATCAAAGGATGTTGACATAGAAGAAATCAAAACCTTTTTTTGAGACATATCTATTACTATTTTGAAATAATTTAAAAGTCATATAATTATAAAATAAAACATTTATTTTTAAAATATTCTTATAATCTTTTAAGGGAAGCTTTGATGTTGTAATAACGGTGTTAAATGGCTTCACCTGCCGTATAAGTTAAAAAAACATTTTTACCTTAATTTTGTCAAAAATGTCATAATGTACATTATTTGGAAAATGACGGAAAGATTCCTTTCAAAACATTTAATAAAATTTCAAATAAGGGTATAAATGAATTTAACCCATTATCTAGTAAATAGTAAAAATGTTTTGAAATACAATTTTGAGAAAAATGGATGTGGATGATAAAGAGGTCCCAGTAAATAATTACGTATAAACATCCTTAGATAATGAAGAGATTGTGAAATTAACCCTTACCTTGTACTTTTACTTGGTCAAGGGTAGGTTAAGCTCATGTATAATGGTGAAATAATTGTGGTTAAATTATTCAAGAATCATATAAATTAATATTATATCATATATGATCTTTTACCATTGCTTTGTTAATAATAACTTAGTATTATCGTCGTTTCGGGTGTTAACTGATTCATTTTCCTTTATATGATTTGTTACGTAAGTAATGTTTTTTATGGATAGGATGTATATTATTAATATTCAGAATGATTTTAAGTCTTTAAAAATTATTTTAAATCATCTCATGAAAATTAGTCTTGAATGAATTACTATGGGGAATGAATCTCATCAGGTTCGTGGAGATGGTAATCCATACGTACGCACGAGCGACAAAACATTCTTTTTTATATTAAAATAATAAATAATTGGATGGTATATCATATATATAGAATAATTATCATGTTATATATATTCTTTACATCAATTACACATCATTATTATACCCATCCAAATAATAATGTATTGAATAACAATTACACCACGACGTGGAGACGGTAAGCCGTACGTACGCACGTATGGTGGAATCTCATTCAAAAGATGGATAGAATAAAGAATATGGATGTTCCATATTTATAATAACATCACAATATATATAATATACTGGAGTTATTATTTTATAATAGAAAAAAAAAATAAAGAGGAAGTAGAAGTAGAAAAAAACTTGAAAGAGGTGATGAAATATTTACCTCTTCTTCAGGTTGTTCCTTTTGAATTGAACAAAATGGCTCCTTAGAATAAATTAATGACTAAATTATGGCCTCTAGTATGAAGGTATGACGGCTTAGAGGGTATTTGGGTAGAGTTTGGACAATCCAAATGGCTTTGAAGGTGTGAATTAGAGAGAATGGGGAGTTCCCTTTTATAAGAGGGGTGAGGGGCACCTTAGAAAAAGCTAGATATATTATTTTATAATAAAATCATTTTCGGTTTATAATGGCTCTAAAATTAATTATTTAAAGGATAAGGAGGGTATGGGTCAAAAACTACTCAACCAATAGGTTTTAGACAGGTTCGGGTCACTATATTAACTTTATCTTTTAGATTTAACTCTTTGTTAAATAGTTTGACATTTACCATGTCTCTTTGTATTTTTATATTATATGGTTAATAAACTTACTATATACTTCCAAGAGAACCCCAAGTGGTTAATTAATGATACAGATATCATTACATAAGTATTTTGTCCAAAACATAGATTTTGAAGAATATAAAATCAATTAATAATATAAAATTTGTTTTAAAAACTCTTTTATGTCAATTTTGACACTATTTGATATTTTGTTTTTTCTAAATTCATAAAAGCATTATTACTTCGAAGAAAATTCATCAAAGAAACCATAATATGTCATATTAACCTATAAAAATAGTTGAATTCATAAAGAATCTCAAATTACATTTATTTGGATATTTATAATATCAATTATTTTAATCATTCATTAATATGGTAATTACTGCATCATTATTGTGTCATAAATAGATTAAATTATTTAATTCCTAAAAAATATAAATAAAATACCATTATATAGGAAATATTTTTATATTTATAATTAATATTTATCGTGTAATTTAACTTATATGTAACCCTATATTAAAAATGGTTTAGTTATTAAACATTGAATTTAACACTTTTAACTCTTCTTTGAATTAAATAATAATAAATGTCCTAATCTATTCCAAGTGGACCTAAAGGATAATATTTTATTCCTAAGGTTGTTTTTGGTCGAATTGCACTTATCCAATAGAATAAAAAAATGTGTTATGGTAATAATAATTTCATTTTTACCCTTAATTACCCTACTTACTTTTAACCGTGGTAAAGAAAAGTAAAAAGTTACGATTCACCAAAAAGTATTTTCATCTTATTGAACCAAATTTTCTTTAATGATATCAACCATGTCTCTATAATTTATTAAATTCAACTCACTAAAGTGGTAAAATTAATTTTTATGCAAATTTTCTAATGCACCTAGGAGGTGGGTAAAAGACGGTAAAAAGTTCAATAAAATTTTTATATATCTAAAATTATTATAAACTGATTAAAATGAATTAAATTAAACTTATATATGTATTATGTACTTATTTGGACCTAAATAAATAAATAAAGCAATAATTTTTTAAATAAAAAATCTATTTTAAACTATAAATCAGTGTTTTTCACTATTTATCAAAAATTGAAAGTTTTCAGAAAAATACCATAAATTCACCCTAAACTAATTTTGATATTCTGAATCCAAGAATGAAGTCCATTTTGAAAGATAAAATTTTTAAAATTTCAAAAAGTGGGTATTACTATTCATAACGGCTAGTTTGATTGGTTGTGGTGTGTTAGAACTCAAAGTTGCGTACAACACACACTATTGTATTATTCGAAGAGAAGCGTACCATGGAAGCTTGAGGTGTTATAATAAACCCAAAGAAAACCCCCAAAACTTCCCATACACCCCCAAAACAACTTCATTATCTAGATCAAGGAATTTTAATAAAAATTTAAATAGGGACACACCTTTAAGAAAGGTTGAGATCTTACAACATCCCCACCCTACAACACCTGGTCATCGAGAATCATTTACAAACATAACTATGCCTTCAAGAAAAAAGGTCGGCCATGTGTCCCACCTCTCAAATCCCATCTCCCAAGTTTTTCCCTGAAATCCTTCTTGTCGTAACAATAATCAGGCCAAAGAAATATTCCTACCCAAAAAAATATTTCCCCATCATGATCTATAATTACAAACCTGATGCTCCTTGATGATGCATCCACCTCAACTCCTCATTACCAACATCAAACACAATAGAATGGTCCATGTAATGTTACTAAACCATGACATTAGAGGATAAAAAATGAACTACACTACCCTAAGAGATCAAATCAGAACACCTTCAGCCGGATCCTATCCACAATTAATGGCCCAAATCACTTTGCTTCACCTCTCCTAGTTTCTCAAAATTCCAATGACGACCTAAGATTTAAATCACTGAGGAACACAAAGACTCCAAAAAAACTCCCCAACCTTAACCGATTCACAACATGAGTCCAAATGGACTTACACCACATATAAACATCCAAGAACAACCCAAGAATAACCTTCTATTTAAGGTAGTTAACCAATCAAAACTGAAGCATACACTCATTTCTAAAACCAAAACACTAAGATGGTTATCACCTGAGCCTATCCAACATGTACCACTACTCATGTCATTAGCTAACCACTTTCCCTTCATGGTGATCCCCATCAAACACTTTATCTATCTATCACCATCACCTGGTGTTGGGAACCTCCACCATCGAAAAGAGACCAACATGACCCCAACTGAACTTATGCAACTCACCCCACATGTTTCCCAACACACCTCACCCTACAAACATGAGAACTATACCCAAACCTGGCATTCAACCTTACCATAGAAACTACCCAGATTGGTCACACTTCTACCCCCATATATCAGCAAAATAAAACTTGGTTCTTCCTCAAAACCCATTTTAATTACTATAGAACACTTATCATTCCAAATTTTACTAGAGGTAGCTTACATCCCACCACATCTATTACCTTTTTCAAAAAATGAGTCCGATGATTTTGTATGGCTCACTCCATTGGTTCCTAAATTCAACATTCAACATGTCTCCCCTCTACCTAGACATGAAGCCTTATAACTTATAGAAAACCTCCATCATTTCATGCACTTAACATATTATATTTCAGAACTCCAGTGAAACATTAATATAAAATATTCTGCTGCTCAAAAAATTGTTGTCAGCTCTATTGTACCCACCAAGATATCTCTGATACAAAAACTCAGATTACCTCTAAATTTGTCAAAGTCTGAATCCATCACTAGGTTCGATCTACCACCACATCCAAGTCTCACTTGGCCTTCCCTACATAACTCAAACATGTCCTTCACATGCTTCTATTTGACATCTCTATCCCACCACATATACCAAAAATCATTCTCCACACATCCCTGAGTAACATACCACTCCCCACCTTAAGAGTATCATTGTCAATGCTTACCTCAATAAATTCCAAAAACTACTAACCATGATTTGATAAAACTATGAACCCCAAAAATTGGATGTTTATGTCCAGATTCAACATAAAAAATAAAGAACATAACCCACTACTCATTCAAATCATCCAAGACCGGCACCCAAGACATTCTTCGACATCCAGTCCATCTCAAGGACCTCTCTTGTAACCGGTATGTGGTGTACTTCCCACCATAAATCTATACAAATACCAATCCATGAGGGTTTCCTCCAAGAGGCTCCATATCCAACAAAAAAAACATTTTGGTATCTAGGTGTAAAGCTAGATCTCTCACAGTGTACCTAGGATGATATTATGATATTGGAAATGATTTTCAATAGCTAAATTTATTCTAATAATTCATCGAAGAACACCTCCAAAACCATCTATCACTGAATTCACCCCATATGATTCACCTTGACCTATCAAAAGTTTCGGGCTTCCCTACCCACCAACATCCCATCAAAACACAGTCACCACAAATCCAATGGGATTTACAACCAAAACTCACTACCACTTTGTGACCCTTTTCCAAGAAGTCATGACCCAATGTTGCATTTGGAAACCCTGGAATTACTCTGCTAAAGTTATCCCATCATGAACCGAGTGATTTACATGGAAAAACAATGGTCACCACACTAATACACATCCAAAATATTTAGCAGATAACATTCACTTCCCCCTGTGATCATACTTAATTACAAAAGATGCATATCCCGAGATCCCTGTTCACCCATACCAAAAAGAAATCAAGCCTTCCCAACATGAAACCACATATAAAACTATTCAAATACCTAAATGTCCCACACTTTCATAAGACCACACACTAGGACCCACTCAAAATCACATGATTCGTACATTACCTGAGCCAGACCCAAATGCCTGTTTACCCAACTAACCATACCACCTGATCTGTCAGCCTCATTAGACTTGATCCATTCCCAACATTCTCATCCGACAAGACAACCATTCATGCAACCATCCAAACAATGTGACCACCACCACCTTGGGTGTCACAGACAAACAAAAAGAATCCATCATTTCTTTGATCACCCTTGTCTTGTTCACCAAAAATCAACATCAATTATTCCATTAACCGTTTTTAAAATAGAATAGTTAGACACCCAATGATACAACCCTTCCCGCTAAAAACCCTATAACCAACTATAGGAAGTAATGTTCTTCCAATGAATGAAACCAAGACACAACCATGTACTTTACTAAAACTATATGGAACACACCATGCAATAATTACACCTCTAAATAATCCACCCATGCTTCATATTTGAAGGTACCAGAAACACTGGACTAACCCCCCTTGAGGATACCCTCAATTTCTTTCATGAATCTAAATTCAATTCTATAAATGAAATCAGAACACCAAAACCTTAAACCTTACCAGTTAGACCCTAGGACAAATGTGCACTAGGAAACTCTATTTTTTTCTATTCCTTATGTCCAAAACATCTACCCATTCCATATTCACCCAAAACCACTAGCAACCCAAACCGACCCCTCTCTCAGGCCACTATGAGGGTCAAACGATACTAACTCCCTAAAATGGAGTCAAATAAAGAAATGGTCATTGGATCTCTCTCATTATGCCATAAATATCAACACTCAAATATACCAATACTCATGGGGAAAACCCCTTCCCCCAATCCAAAACACACTACATATAACACACCAAGCAACCATTTACTTTATGTTTTACACAAAGATACTGACACACGTATATCAACACCATGAACCAAACACCCCTATAGGGTTCAGAATAAAACTCTCAAGGTCTCAACCCATAAGAGTCAGAAAATCCACATTAACATAAAACACTTCACAAATTTGTGGTCATAACCTAACCAAAGACACAACCAAAAACATTCCATTAATCAACACATACAAACCCCCTAGGGTCTCACATACCACAACCTAAGGTCTCAAAGTAAAGCACTCTCACTACCCAAACCACCCATACATAGGGTTAACCAACAACATATGGGATACCCACCATCGATGTTCCCATGTATCATCATTTTCCCATTTCACTTCATAATTAAACTTTACCATTTGAAGACTGAGGTTTCAGAATTCCAAACATTCCAAAATATTCCATTTCAAAAACCAAGCATTTACCTTTGAAAAAACCATTTTTAACCCAACATTTCAAAAATACAAGAATTATTCAAATTTAAATTTAAAAAACTTTCATTTATTAAAAATTTCATGTAAATATCAACATAAAAAAATCCATAAGGAGAAAATTACACTACTATCATGTGAATTTGAAGGAACTACCAATAACATGCAATATAAAAATGACCTATCAATACTATGTGCCTAGCATAATGCATGAAATCACACAACCTCTCTTTCCATAGCAGTACAAGAGATAGAAACTCATAATTCAATAATATCATATCCAAGTGCACTACTCAAGATGTAAATAATTGTCAACCAGAAAGGAAAAAATATAAACATCAATTCCCACCCCAAAAACATGGATTTTTTCTCATACGTGGGGATGTAGGCATATAGGCACGAGCTCATTACTATGCCCCTGACATGATCTGAGTAACTTTTCCACCCTACCCTGAATATTAAGACAAATGAAACCACTCTGATTCCACTTTATAATGTCCCTGATCAGAGGGACACTATCTGGTGCCCTGAGCCAGGTCATCACATGAACTTAAGAGCACCTCCCCTTACACAAGAGGTTGTCCACTAGTAGCACAAGTCTATAGAGAAACATTGTGGAGACTATACCAACTTATTAGAGTAATATCATAGAAATAATAGTATCAATAGATATAATATCCATAATGGTCAAATAATTTGACAACATGCCAAAAATTCTAACAAGTAACCAAGTAGCACATTCTATAACAATAAGATGAGTACACTAAATGTAAATTAGTCATACAGATAAAATCTAAAAACCAAAATAACCCAAACACGAACATGAGTACCGACCTACTCTTGACCCCCATGCTCCAACCCATCACACCATGTACAAATGAACACTATGTACTTCTCCTGAACCTGTACTTTAAAAAAGTGACATCTAATCGGTTAACCAAGTGCCATGGTGGCCTGATCAAGGTGTTAGTACAACTCATTATGCCACCACCCATAGTTTATAAAGAAATAACAAGTTAGTACAACAATGTATGTAGAGAACAAGTGATATAAATAAACATGGAAATAAGGAACATGTTTCAGATTTAACAATTTCCCATTTAACCAAATTGTATCAAGAAATAGTTTTACTTTTAAACACTTACTATTTAACCATTTTAACCATCATGTTCATTAGTATAAACCAAAAAACTAAACTATCACTGGTCACATCAAGAACCTATTACATATCGTAAGGGGTTATACACACTCTTAATCAAAAGGGGAATTCAATAAACAAAATTTATCAACATACCCCGAAACCTCAGTATGATAATCAGGCCATGCCCATGTGTTTGGGAAGCATAGAGACTTAGTCTTACATCGAAAAAATACATTACATAACAATTAAATTGGACCCTCTATCAAAGTAGTTTTAACAAATGAAAAGATTAGGGTCTTAGAGCCTCAGTTTTACTCCATAACCCATGGATTATAGGGTTAGGGTTTAGAGGATCAGTACACCCCAACCCGTGGGAGGATCCTTAGTTCGAAGCCCCACATACAACCAAGCCATGTGAACATGATTTTTTAAACCATATTACATTTAACAACCACAACCCAAGACCATTAAAAAACAATCATTTACAATTATAACTCATTTTACGCATCCCACTAACAAGGCATAACCCATTTACACATATACTGTTATGAAAACAACCCCTTATGGTATATAAAATTGGGAAACAATCTACATAAAATTAATTTCACAATCCAGGATAACACACAAGTCAAAAACCTCATTTTAAAAAATCATCTTGAAGCAACTCATTAAAACATGAGTCTTCCCTTTTGAAAAATGAAACTATTCCCCAAGGATTTAATTACCATTTCCAACTATTTAAAATAATCATTAAATAATTTTCACAAAATGGGGGGGGGGACACCCTCATTCTAAACCATCATTTAAATCAATACGGAAAACCACTTTATAAATCACATTGAGGATAATGACTCCTTTTAACACATTTTCCAATTCGAAACATTATATTAAACATTTAAAACCCATAACCATATTAAAATACCAAATATATTATTTAAATCATTTCATTATACCCTTAGTAATTTCACAAAAACTAAAATATAATCAATTTAAATCACCCTCAAACCAATACCACATGTTTGATTACAGTCCACAACCCATTCGCTCTCATATTTCCCCAATCAAAACATTTACCAATTTATGTCACTATTATCAAGGGTTCAACATACTCTATGGCTAGTCTTAGGTCAGGTCTCACGTCATCAACCAACCCAATGGGGTCTGTGAAGGGTCTCACGCCTCAATATAAGGACAAATAACTTTCCAAACTCAATTATACTAGAACATGACAATAAAGATAAATAACACAACTACATAGACATATATGACAATGATACTATAGGAAAAATATTTAAGACAACCTACCATCTGTTTGAAGATGATTACCTACCCAATAAAATCCCTTGACTCGAACCTATCCGACCACTAACACTTGAACAAATAATTCCCAATAAAAATAAGGGTTTAGGGATTTAGAATAAGAGGAAAAACACCACAATCCATATTCTATAAAATAGAGGTAATATGAGAGTTAAAATCCCTTGGAGCTTCAATTATCACTAAAAGTCATTCCAAATGACCAATAATAGAAGGAAAATCATGAATAGAGGTGAAAGAGGCTGCTGGTTTGTTAACCCTGATGTAGGGGGTCAAATTTGGTGAAAACTTAGATAATAAAGAAATAGGATCAGGAGGGGAAAATGGTAAAAACCTACTTTTTAAGTTGTGCATGATTTGGCAGTATGATTTTCCAAACATTGTGTCAACCGTGTGGTTTCCTCTATCCAATAAGAAATTAAGACACATGGTTTGGTTTTCCACCCATACGATTTAAAAAACCATGTGGTTGACGTGGATTCACCACTATCGAAAGGGCCCCCAAAGCCTCATGGTTTCCTAGGGGTATACAAATCAATTTCCTTAACCTTTCACCCCTTCTATAAGCTACATGCTTAGGGAACACATTTACTAGTAACTATGTGCCAACCATGCTCTCAACACATATTGTCCACTTCTCTCCCTTTTCAAAATTTCAAACCCCCAGAACACCCCCAACACTTCCTATACCACACAAAACCACTTCATTAACTATATCAATAATTTTAACCAAAATTTAAATGGGGAACCACCTTAACGAATGTTTGGGATCAAACATATAGAAGTTAAATTCATCAAAGACAACAACCTTTTATTGTTGCTTATATTTTATTGAGTATATGATCCAATGTTATCTTTATTGTTCTTTATTTTTATGGTTTATGAATATAATTATGATTTTTTATGAAAACCATTTATTTTCCATGGGTTATGCTATGATGTATTGATGAAATAATTATGAACCTATGTTTCTTTTCATGGGTTACGATATGATGATATGATGAATGTTTAATGAGTTTATCACATGAATATAAATGTTTTTCATTATGTAATGGGTGGTAATAGAATTATATTGGCCTAAAATGAATTGTTTATGGTTGAAAACTCACGAGTTAATTATGTTTCATGTGAACCTGATTTCATGTCCACAAAGTTATGTATGGATCTAGTTTCATGTCTTTATAGTTATATGTGGACCTTGTTGTATGTCAAAAAGGTTATGTATGGACAGGGTTTCATGTTCATATAGTAAGGCATGGTCTTAGTTTTATGTCTATAAGGTTATATGTTGAAATTATTTCATGTTCACAAGGTTATCTATGGACCTGGTTTCATGTAAATAAGGATATGTGTAGACCTAGTTTCATGACCCTATGTTTATAAGAGGGACCTGTTTCATTATGTTAAACATAATAAGTGAACCTATTTCTCTTTAAATATGTTAAAAATGTTATGATATTACATTTTTTCCAAATTCTAGTGTCTATGTTATACTATAATGACATATGTTCATTAGTGTCCCCTATGATTCATGTCTTATGAAATATCATGCTTTTTCCTTGAACCAGGGTTATGATCCATGTTATGCTACATATGGTTTTCAACTCTTAATATCATTTTATATTATTTTTATATTCTTGTTATGTTTAATTGAGTAATTATATGTCCCTTATCTACCCTTACTAGGAATCTAAGATGACACTTTCTTAATTTTCATTTCCCTATGTCATGAATAAATTTTTTAAGTAGGGTATGTCTAAAGAGAATATATTTATGGGAGATGTCGAATATCATTCATTAAATATGAAGATTGTGTATCCAGTATCTAAATACACTAAACCTTTATGGTCCTCATGAATTTATTTGTGAAGTGTATAAAAAATTCATATAAAAATATGTAATATTTATATATAAAATGCATGGGTCATTATAAAAACCCCTTGAAAATCACTTTAGATATACTTATTCCTTGTGAATTCAAATTTAGATCACTTGAAAAAATAAAAAAACCACATATACATATATTCACGAAATTAAATCAATTTAAAACTCACATGTATATAGTTTTATATAATATAAATTGATATTAGAAATATAAATACCAAAACAAAGAGGGTAATCAAGCCACAACATGAAGAAACACATAACCATCAGTAGAGAATGATCAAACAAACCATGATATATTCATTAAATTAATTGGAAATTAAAAACTATACTTTATTAGACCACATTCACCCCTAAATCAACTTATTAAGGCCACTATGGTTTGTGGATGGAATAAAAATAAAGTGAGTATATAAGAGGAAGAAGAAGGTGATGAATGGAAGAATAAATAAGGGTTCACCTTTGAGGAATCACTTAAAACATATGCAAGGATCTCAAAATATCCAAATTGAGAAGGGAAGAATCCCCTGAATGTGACATATACCTCAGTAAAATAGAGTAAGAGGAAGGATATGTGAAAACCACTTATATATTAAGATGGAAAAATTAAATAAATCACATTTAAGTGATTATTTGATGAAATACATGGTTTACCTACATGGTTATCCAAACCATGAACCAACAGAGATGAACAATACTATACCTTTATTGAACTCTTCATATACATATTGAATAATTTTCCATATGTGGGAAAGATATGTTCCCAAAAACACCCATGTAATGGTACCTCACACATTTAATTTCTAGTCTAACAAGGTTCACCACAAGACATGCTCTAAACCTATGAGATAACCTTTCATATTAAAAATTAAAGTAAAACCTTCTATAAATATGATTAATGGAATGGTTTATGATAATCCATTCACACTGAATCATGTCCTATTTAAGACATAAATAAATTTCTTCCACATGGTTTCCCTAACCACACACCCTCTGTCAAACTGATTAAAAAAATTTAAAATTAAAATATAATTACCAAAACCACTATAATTAAATTCAATTGAAAATAAAATAATTTAATATAAATGACATCACATAGTAATAGTTTTTGTGTAATAATTCACCCCATTTTTAAATATAACGTGCCAATAATTTTCTGAGAACAAGTAAAAATAATTAGAAGGAATCCACCATGATACCTAGAACCTTGAGGGAGGCCTAAGGGGGAAAACTATACATGGTACTAGTAAGAAAAATCTATTAAACATAAAAAATATATTTCCAAATGAACAAATCCATCAACATCACCACACATCTCTAAGAAATATTCTTCCACAATCATGGGGAACCCAAAATTAAAATATAATTGAGACCTACCATTTATATTCCCATAATCTCGAATTTATTTAAATGTTGAGATGAGGAAATAACACCACCTCGTAAAACACCATCAATAAGAAAATTTCTTTGAAAAGACCCCAGAATATACATGCCACTTTGAAATCCAACAACCATCAAGAAAAAATATAAAACCCAATGAAATGGACTTCCCAAGGGAAATATTACATCGATCAAACAAATTCCATCACCATACTCAACTAATAGATCTCAAAAATACATCAAATAAATGAAAAAACCTATAATCCAATGTATGCATTTCAAATATATTGAAAATAATAAAATTGGTAAATCATAACCTAAACATCAAAACTCTATCACACATCGAACCCATCAAATAAAAATAAAACAATTGGTTTCTCAACAGCAAAAAATAAGAAGTCATCCTAGTCACTAGATAATAAAACCAAGGATTCCCAACCTCATTCATCACAGATTATATCATTAAGACATAAAAAATATAGAAAATAATAAAATAAAATACATAAAAATAAGTAATACACACATCAATCCTATGTTCATTACTAATGACAAGGCAAAAATAAAAAATTCTCGACAGTAGCCAAAAAGGATTCCAAAAACAGCCATCCATAATAACCTAGCTACACCCAAGATCCCTTTATCTAATATATTCACTCACAAAACCTCTATAAGTTCCCCAACAAGAAATACCAAAATAATCTACAGACATGAAGATATTAAAAGACATCTCACTAGGAAATTAACTTTTAATGCACCCTTATGAGAAAATTTTATTGGTTTCAAATGGAAAAGGAATTGAATCCACCACATAGTCTCTAATCTAGGTGTATCTAGAAAATTTAGAAAAAACACCAATGATATGGGAAAAACTATACCAAATATTAGCTCACTAAATGGACTCCCCACCATTCTTTAAAAATATCTCTCTATTAGAGGCATACAATACATGACAAAAAACATCAACTAAAATTTTATCATGTTAAAAAAATAACATTACAAAATTACCATAAAAAACAAAAAAATAGAAAAATAATTATTTAAAAATCACAAAAATCATTTTTTAAAAACACATCCCCTTCCAAAAAACTAAAAAAAACTTTAAAATTGAATACCTTATCTTTAAAATAGTTTATATTGATTTAAAATCACCAGAAAATTTTATATAAAAATATAATCCTTACTCTATTTTAAATTCCTAACCCAAGGGATTTATTTTTAAAAAATTTATTACATAATATTCCCAATTGAAACCTTTTTTATAACCAAAACATTCACTAAGTAAACTATAAAAGTAAAATATCACTTAAAAATAATTTTCATATTAAATCCATTTCATAATTTATATTTTAAATTGATAAACAAAAAAAATATTTCATGTAATTAACAATCCATTTATAACCTTCTCAAACCATGTTATAAAAACCAATCACTCTATAAAATCCCCTAATAACCTCAAAAAACAATTTTTCCTAATATATAAAACAACATTATAAAATACAAACCTATTAATAAACAATATGATTCAATGAAAACCCAAATTAAAAAATCAATTCACAATAATAAATCACATAATCTCTATCACATTAATGATAAACACCATTGAGATCATTTTAGTAAGTAATGGAGTAAAAAAAATTATAAATAAGAAACAACATTGTGCGTGGTTTATCCACATGGGATGGTAAAACATGACCAAAAAATGAAGTTGGATATTTAATAATTTGAAAACCCTTCTCTACGGGAGCCACATATTTTAGCAGACTGTGCTGGATAATTCTGTGACTCTGATTCCTTATATTCTTTGTCATATGAAACCCAATTTCACCATTGAAATCACTTATATACTCTACTGGGATCCAATAAAAAATATTACATTCCAATATCCATCAAACATAGTAAAAAAAACTCTAAATTATAATTTCATATTGCAAAAAACCATTGTGACATTACTCTCATCATGAATAGTGGTGACCAAGAACCTAATTATGATATGAAACTCATGTATTGATGATAATATTAGACTATTGTATACAAGGAACATGCCCCACTTTACTAAAGGTATTTTCAAGAGCCTAAGTCCCCTTCAAATTAACTAGTCTTTGAAACAAATTTTTAATGAAGCAAAATGGGATTATATTTAACTAGAATCCCAAACATCTTGAAATAATTCCCAAAGGAATTTTTGATTCTTACAGGTTGTTAACTAGTTCCTAGAAATCACATAACACACTTTGGGAGTTATTGAACCCTCAGAGAACCAAAATAATATCATAAATCCCACTAAGTTTTACTGAATGTCCTATACATATATTGGATACCCACGTATATAACTAAACATAAAAAATAAACAATCAAGAATCAAACAGAGCGCACAACATGAAAATGTAAATAAAGAACATATTAGTGACAAAATATACTAACCATAAACTTAATATATAAGACAATAATGTTTTAATTAATCATGGATCAAAAAATAATAACCCAAAATGAAATGAGACCAAAGACACCATCAACCATCACAAGTTGACCCTTATGTCACTCTCCAAATCCTAATTCATAAAATCCAATCAACCTGAACACAACCCAAAGAAAAGATAGTAGTCGTGGCACTATAAAATGAGACTATAAGAGTTACATACACCTAGTGGTTTATTTAGGCTGTGAGTGGAACTAAACTTAGAAAGATATCACTAAATATTTTTCCACTACTTTCAAAATACATTTTATTTATGCTAAATTGAATAAAATTTGAATATAGTTTTCTATAATTGAAGTTACAAAAACACATATCAGACCATAAGTATTTTATTAAACCATAACCACCTTATTATAGAAACAAAAAACTATGAAAACACCAATTTAAAATATTTACCTTTATTATTGAATCCCCCATTTTAAATCTAATATTCAAAGAAATTAAAAAATTCACCTCCCAAAACACATGAATATAAGTATTTTAAACAAACCAAACAAAAATGAATAAAAATTTAACAAGAAAAGAATCATTCCAATAATAATGAAAAATAATGGAACCAATAATAAATCCAAATCATTATTTTAATATGAGTTAATAGAACAGAAAGATACAATGAAAAAGTCCCCAATGAAATGTATACGAGTATCATGAGAAACAAACTAGGATATAAATGAATGATAATAGAACTTGTATCCAAAAAAAAAATATACATGGGCCCCAATTGAAATAAGAATAAATGTATTTCATAACCACCTTATGGGTCATCGGGTATAACAAAATGACCAAGAATGGAGAAACTCCATGTGAATTATAACTAGTGATTACACAATGGGATGCCATAACACACATCATGACATTCACAAGGGATACCTAGGATGCCATTATAATTCTAATAGTTATTGAGAAATAAAAATACAATAATTAGAATAAAATAAGAACTATATATCTCATCTTGTGTTGTATACCCTCACATGAAACAGCCACTTTTTTTTTAAAAATCCTATCAAATGAATAAAAACATACCCCTTGGTCTAACAAAATATCACACACATTTTTAATGTTAAAGGGTATCATAAAAATCTCACTCTATCTCACACACAATGAAATATAATATAAATATTTCAATTGTTCCTTACCAAAACTTGACATATAATGAGAATCCATTTTCTCACCATTTGAAATTAATTTCAAAACACCCTTAAAAAAATCTTATAAAAAACACATTCGAAGACATTAAAGTCATTATTTACATAAAAACACACACATCACCCATTTTTGACACAAACATAGTAAAATACCACCAAAGATACCCATTCCAATATAAAAAATTAGTAAATCATTTAATTCCACTTTTAACCCACAAAAACTATTAGAACCAAAATACCCATTGAAATTCAATTAAATAACATAATTACAAGTAAACATCCTCTTTATTAAACTTTATATACTCATCATAGTTATAAAAACTATATATCATCTATAACATATAGATTTTAAAATTATAAATAAATTGAAGATATTTCATTTAAAGAATGAGCACAAAAATACCTACCTTAAGTATGAGGAAATCATGTCATGATAAGATGTAATGAGTCTCTTTATATAGAGAATGTAAAAAAACAAAGATATTCCCTTCCCAATACATAAAAATAAAAAACATATAGGGTTAGACCACCCCCAACCCTAAATAATTCCATTAAATCCTCTCAAGTTCAACATATGGAAGGAAATCAAGGGGGTATTAAAGATGTGGAATAAAGGGAAGGAATCTAGAAGAAATAAGTGTTTAACTTTTAATAATTAAATGAAAAAAGTGGATAATTCAATATTATGAAATGTATAAATAGATGGATCCTCATTAGGTACTGAAGGCTTTAACCAAATGAGGGAGGTTAAGACAGAGGGAACAACCATGTGAAAATCTATAATACCATATTTAAGTAATTATGGGTAGATCGTATGGTTTTATAAATCATGGGGCCACAATGTATAACTACACTATCCTGGTACAAAACTCTTTACAATCATGACTCATATTTTTCCAAAAAATGAACCAGAATGCACCAAACAACTCTCATGTAAATGTACCCCACACAGTTACCCATTGGCCTTCCATAGTTTACCCCAAGACATGCCCTAACCATGAAAGATGGCCATGAATATTAAATATTTAACTATAAAACCACCCTTATAAGGGTATATACATAGATTAATATAAACATTACACACTGAACAATGATCTGTAGAGGTCTTATGTTATGGTTATCTTTAAATTTTCCATATCCATGTGTAGACCATAAATCCTAACATAAAACATTAAAAATTAATATATAAATCCCAAAACTGAGAAAATTTAAATTAACCCAAAAAAATAAAATAATATAAAATAAAAAACATAGTAACATAGTGGGTGATACATTACACATTTTAGATGATATTTTTTCACTATTGTAACTTTTTTATCATGGTTTTATCTATGATTTTATCATCCTACCCCAACTGTGTGTTTCCATCCTATACTCTTTGATAAAATATATTATCTATACAATAACATAAACATGAATAATCTTAAAATAATCTTAAATTTAGATTAAGTATTCTTATGTGTTTCACTAAAAATAAAATAAACATATTGAAAATTTAACTTATGTGAAGAATAATAATAACATAATTTAGATAAAAATTTTCTTTTATTTTGATATTTTGGTTATGGTGAGTTATTCTATTATTTTGAAACATTCTTCATCTTTTTTTATTCTTTTAATATTTTTTAATTTTATGGTCTGATCCACCAAGTTGACACCTATATAATAAATTTACATTCTCTCATCCCGAGTCATCATTGATGTGTTCAATAAGTCTTAAATCATTCAATGTAAACTAGGATTAAATATACTATAAATTAATGATCCTTGGTTTTCAAAGATCACGACGTGGGGAGTGGTGAATCGGTGATATATATTCTTTTCTATAAATTATCCTTTTCATTTACCATTTTTGATCGATTGGTATATTGATCCTCTCATATTTCTATCCCATAACCTCACGATGATAATGTAGTAAATAATTTCATAATACATAATGATTTACATGGTACATCTTTAAAACACTACTAATATACCTGATTTGTAGATTTACCAACCACAAGTCCTTACACTATTAAGTCAAGAAGATATAAGTAATATCCTTCCACCATTATTATAAGATATCATATCATTTCCTCCACCATCCCACTAGAGGATCTTTATACCACATTTTACTGTCCCATGATTTTTACTATTCCATGATGTCTTGCGCAAATAAGTACTCATGACTTGTCTTGATGCCCAACATAGTCCTTGAATGGATCCTTTCACAAAAAGTAAAGTAGGTATTTGATTGATCTTTCTTTTTTGTGTGTAACATGTTTTCCTTTACCCTTAAACTCAAACTTCTTTGATAGTTCTCAGTTTATCTACTTCTACTATAAAAAATAACACATGTCATCTTATCCTTCTTCTTTAAGTAACAAGACACCCCTTGATTCCATCAAGGTCTCCTCTATTGATTCATAGATTATATTTAATTGTAGAAGTATCATGATCTCTATATTCTTCCCCAACATATTTCTCTTTGATTGATAGCTATGATAAAGAACAATCACCTCAATTTTCTTGTTTTATTTTAATATTCATATATTAATCATTAGGTTTCTATATTTTACTTTATAGAAACTCACCAAATCTCAACTGGATGACGATCCACTCATTCAAACAAGAGAATATTTCCAATTTTAAATTATCAAAAAAACTCCCTTAAAATACAAATTAATTTTCTATTTAAATTATCCTTAAGACTTCAAATACTTTCATCCATTATAATTTTTAAAATATATATACTTTTAATTTTTCCAAAATACCCTCTATAAATATTCTTTAATCTTGATCCGTGTATGCAAGGACATGTGTATGGGGACTTGGTAGAATAGATTGTGGAAAGGGTGCTCATAAACTCTACCATCAACCATGGAATGTTCTTTATTTATAAATTGATTTCATTAAAATCCTACACTAATGAGATACTATGCTATTTAAATCATCAATGATGAAAAAAATAATCATAAAAATTTAGTTTATTTATAATAAATATACTAAAGTTCCACAATAATTTGGTAATAAATAAATATTATTTAGGGTCTCTTAATTTATTATGAAGTAACTATATTCCTCAATAATTTAATGATTTTTCATTTAGAGGCACATTTTAAAAAAATATTATTGGTCTCATAAACTCTGTAGAGTAGATAAAGACTTATTACCATCATGAAAGTGTGATGTATATAAATTAATGTATTATAAACTCTAAAAAGTAATTGGTTTATCAAATGTAATATTTTTGAATCTTATTGATTTCATAAAATGTTTATAATTTTGGAAGGTTTTGAATTAGAACATGTAGAGATAATTTCATATGTGATAATTCAAAATCTGATGATAGTGTTCAATGTTTCACAATGTCTCTATGAAAATATTATACCATATTTATGTATAATGTGTAGAAAATTCATATATAAATCCATACCATGTCTTATATGATAAAAAATATATTATTGCAACAAAATTGTCTTATAGGATCCTTATCCAAATCATACACTCACTATAGAAGTCATATAAAATTGCAGGAGTTACGAAATTCCTAAGACATGGTCATTTTTCAAATTAGAAAAAATTTATATAGTGTTTCTTCAAAGGAAATATCCAAATCAATGAATCTCGATGGATTCTAAATCACTCAAAATTAAGTCCTGACATCATTTAAATATTCAAATATCCAACTTATAATAGTTTTAACTTCCAACATTATTTTGATGGTTTCTTAGACAATAAAGTATATGTATCTTATGAATCTCTATAGTTTTTACTTCAGAATATAAATATCCCCTTTAGTTGAATACTAAAAATTATTTTAGATACTTTTTTTGATAGAATCACTTCTCAATATCTAATACATTTCATTTAAACTTGATGATTAGCTCACCGATCAACACGTATATGGGTGCTTCAATGAGTCATTCCACACTATTATAGTGACAATGTTACCTCCTTTAAAATCATATAAATGAATCTTTAAAAACACCATAAAGTGTTATTTAATGGTGGGTACCTTTAATATCTCTTCAAAAATTTATAACACATATTAACAAAAACTTTTTATAATAACAACCACACTTATTGTTAACAAATTCAACCATTAACATCAGCTATTCAGATGATATTTCTCGGATATCATATCTCAAGAGAACACATGTATCTGGTTGTTTACATCACCTACCGATATTATTTTACAGTTTGTGGGAGGAGGTCTATTATGAAATTATAGCTTTGTAGAGGATAAAATTTCACTCTAAAATTTTATTTTTTTATAATATCTATGGGTATTTCAATAGTGTTCCTAGGGAGACCCACATTTTAGGTTTTAGGACATTGGAAATTTTTTTAACATAATGAAATTATGTATTAGTAGTTCTCTAAAATATATTAAAGGTTTTATTATTTATTAAATTAATTTTTTTGTGTATTATTTTTAATTGGTTACAATAATTATTTTATTACCTTTTATTATTTTATATTATTATACTTGGTGGAATTATAGAATTTATATAGATAATGATTCCTTTGGTTAATATATGTAATGATATTAGTTATGAGGGAGGTATGTGAATTGAATATAGGAATTAGAATATGGGAAATGTAATTAGATGAAGTTGAATTTAAATGGTTAATTATAAAAGTCTAAATTCTATGTTGGAATATCATTATGGAAGATTATTGTAAGGGAATATGAATATAAGAAGGAGGAAGAAGTGTTGTCTATAAAAATAGATATTATCAATGATATTTTTCATGAATTCATGGAATCTTCAATTATATTCTTATTTAGAATTTTTTTTATTGTGCCATGGCGGTGAAATATTTTTTTTAATAGAATGAAAAAGAAAAATATGAAATGAATGATGATTTAAGGTTGATGTATTGAGCTCTACACTATCACTTTTATTATTATTTATAGTTAAAGTATAATTATAGTATTTTTGTATTTTTAATTGGCATAATAATTTAAATAAACCATTTTTATTCATTTAATATAGGGATATTCATGATTAAATTATTAGTTATATTACTTATTTTATAAAAATGTAAAAAAAATATTTTCCTAGATCAAATATGGATTTTAAATACCTCAATATGATTATTGTTTATATTATCTAGATATATTTATTTTATATTATTTATGTGAAATTCTATTTTATATTAAATATTATATGATGATTCTACATGATCACATTTCGTGGTCACTTGCTTTTGATTTTAGATAAAATTTAGATATAGACAATAATATTTTTTTTTGATATTTATAATTTGTTGTTCCATGTACACATAAGGGTTATAATACTCACTAAAATTTGATACCTTTGATTTATATATATAAGGTTTATGTAAAATCTTCAAGGGGGCTTGATAAACCCATAAAAATGCCATTTCACTTATAATATTATTTACATTTCGATAAGATTTAACATGGACAATATATATTAACATAGAGGTTTTGAAGAAGATTTTATGAATATGATGAGAAATATTAACACTGGGTTATTACTAGTGTGTAGTTATCTATGGTAGATGATATATTTTTCTAATTATAATTAGGTTATATAAGTAATTATCAACGGTACTTTAATATCAACTAATTTTTAGAAAACATTGATAAAAAATATGTTGAAATAGAGTTAAAGACAGATATGGTGTCTAATAAATCTAAATGGATATAGATATAATCCTAAAAATTAAGGTAGAAAACTATTGGTGTTACATTTTAGGTAATACTAATAGATAAAAAATTTGGTTAATTATAATTTGGGATTTTAGGTATTTCTCAATGGTGTTAGGTAATAAATTATAGGTAATCATAATAACATTAAGAATATAAATGTAACTAAATCAAGTTAGATATGTCTATAAATTATTCCTACAAATGGGTTAATTATTTTTTGGATTTATCAATATATTGGGAGGATAATTATGTATATACTTGTATATTTATATTATTTGAGTGGTGATATACACTCATCATCCACAACACTTACATATCCTAATGGTTTACAAGGGGTACAACCTATAATCCAGTGGGATTTAGGGATTACAATATAACTATATATTGTTTTTAATTTTGGTAATAACACACCCATTACTATATTTATGATTTTGAGAAAATCTATTTTACAAAGGTAATGGTGGTGAGAAAACTAGTAGAATTTGGTATGAATGGGCCCTTTTTTTTTATTTTTATGGATTTTTCATTATCTTATTTATATATATATATATATATATTTGCGATGAAGGTTTTTAGTGAGATATAAGTTGAATTTTTGAATCTTAATATTTTTTTATCTATTCACTATCATTACAACATAGATGTATTAGTATATTTTATACACAATTACATGTTTTGGTCAAGGGAAAAAACGTATTGAGTATTTTTATACTCCACCTTATTCTATATATATACTATTTTTATATCATTATAATTGAGTTTATTGATGTGATATACATTGAATTATTGTGATAGATGAGAATTTGCAGGCCTTCAGTTAAATTTCACTTGATTTTTGTGGTATGCCTTTGGGATTTGTTCTATTATCTCACAAATCATTATTTTATGGGTTATCATGGTGTATAAAATTTACATGCATATTTTAATATTATTATATTATTTATTTTTATATTTAACATATGGTTTCTTCATTTATAAAGTATAATACTACCTATTTATGTGATTTATAATCCAAAAGTAGTCACTATCCCATTTTTTTGTTGGAGTTAAGAATAATGTGGTCATACTCATACCCATTATCAGTATTTGGGGAGTTCTATCTTTGATAGGTTATAAAAAGTTGTATTTGAAATAGAAAGAGTCTTATAATTATATTTATAGTTATAAGTTGTGATACTTTACATTATATTGGTAGGATTATAACATATTTACAACTTTGATAGATTGTATACCCTAGAAAATAGAAAAGGGTGTAGCCATTGACTCCCTCTTATGTAAGGAAATTGATTCTATAATAACTATAACTAGAGGATTTTTTACATTCTATATTATACTATATTAGGTGTTCACATGAGTCATTTAGTATCAGGCCATGGTTAAGTCATTTTTAGTGGATAAGATAATTGTATGAATTTAGGTGGATTAGAGGTAACGATGACTCATTATACATAAAAAAACATTAGATAAATTTAGGTTATATTATATGATTGTGAAAATTAAATAGGTTGTTTAATAAAATTGATATGTTAAGGTAAAAATGGGGGAGATAGTAGATATTCACATATCAAATTAGGGGTTGGGACAGTTCACACTCATAGATCATCTTGATATTGGTATATCACTAGATACCTATCAAAGCGATCAGATGTATTAGGTATGGTTATGTATCAACATTAAAAATGTATATAGGGTCTATTATACTCTATTTTTTGTTTTATAAAACATATATATGTTGTATATCCATTTATATAGAGAATTTCACATTGGGTTATGGTTGATAGAGAACACAATGTTTGTAGAGGTAACCTCAACCGTCATTATCAATAAGAATTTTTCTAAAGCATCAAGATAGGAAATGAAATAGAATAAACATTTAAGGTGGAGTTGGAAGATGTCAATTTACTGATATTACATTAAATTAAAGAATTTAGAATAGTAAAATTTAGGGAAGAATAGGACTATAGGGTAATCGAAGGGGAGGAGTTTGAGTTGGACAATATTAGATAGTGGATATAGATGTGGTAGAGATTTTAGAGGTATTCAGAGTAAGTATTTGTATATTTTCTTACATTTAATTGTTTTATTTTATTTAAAATCATTGAATTAATTTATTATACCCACCCTTGTCCAAGGTTTAGAGATTCGAGTAGAAAATATTTATATACAATGGGATTAACTTCCATTTTACGGGTTAATTGAAATTATTAGAGAATTGTCAACTGCGAGATATAATTATAGGAGATTACTTGTATTCATATGATGTACTCTTACAATAGTGGTGTCCATATAATGTTATTCTCAGGATATATTATATTTATGATTCAAATTCTTGTGTTTATTATTTCTAATGAAGGGTTATTTTCAGTAATATTGAAAGGAAATTTGTAACTTTTATTTAAGATTGAAATAGTCATATGGGGAAATAAAATTATGAGCCATAAGATAATACCTATAGATTATGAATAACGATTCTTAGTGTATTAGAGTTGAAGGAGGGAGATAATCATAGATTTTTGAGGGAATTTTAGGATGTTCTTACAAAGTAAGTGATGTGTTTACCTCCCCAACATGACATTAAAATTCAGATATATTTATAATATAATGACTCAGGGGTTTAATATATATATATATTTCATTTAATAAATATTATTAACTTTTTTACTTAAAATGTTAATTTTTAATACAAATATAAATTTTATTAATATTAGTATATATCTAATGAGACACTATCTAGGTTGGTTGAATTAGAGGGTATGGAAATGAACATTGGTAAGATAAACCATGCAGCTCTGCACCGGGAAACACCAGTTAATCAGCAATGCGAGGTGGGGAGCTAGGTGAATTAAATGATATAGATACTGGGGATGGGTTGTTCTAGTGTAGTTTGGTTGGGCCTTGAGGTCATGCATTGGGCATTGTGCCTCTGGGCCTTCAGGTCATGTACTGGGACTTGTTCCACTAGGCTTATGGGTCATGTAAGGGTTCTCTATCAAACTAGTTAAAAAGAGGATTATCCAAAATAAATACAAAATCAAGGCCTTAGGTCCATTCTGGTAGGAGATACTAAATAATCAATATTTTATGAACTTATGGGTACTTTTATAATTAAATTAATTCTTAGTGTCTATCTGGTGGTAATTGATAATTAATGTTAAAATATAATTTTTATAAATGTTATAGTATAAAAATTTGAAATAAATTTTTAAAATATATTAAAATCTATATAGAAACTATTTTAATTTGAAGTAAATACATTTAACTATTCAAAATGGAAATATAATATTACTTATAGTAAGTTGTTTTTAAAGTAAATATATTTAATTGTGTTGGTAATTTAAATTAGTGAAATTATATATATATTTTTTGTTTTATAAAAAATTATAAATGGACTAAATTTTAATAATAACATAATAATAATAGTGAAACAAATATAAAATTAAAACATATATAATGATAATATATAAACTTTTATATTACATAACATGTTAATGAGTGAAATGATAAATAAAAATTCAAATAAATATAAAAAACTTTAATATGAATAATGATTTTAGATTGAATTAAATATATGAAGGATATTATAAATTCACAAATTCTAATAGTATTATTTACCAAGACATATAATATATTGATTCAAAATAAAAATATATCATAAATATAATTCAAGAGATACAAGTATAAAATATTAGTTTTAAATTAAATAGAATAAGATTATTGCAAGAAGATTATATTAGAGTTGAATATATATATATACATCATGATGATGAAATGATATATATATATATATAAGTATTTGATATACCCCACACACGCACACACACACATATATATATGAAATGTATTATGATAACTACATGTAAAAAACATAGAATAATAGGTTTGGTTTAACCTATTATATTCAAAATAGTTTTTATGGGTCTCTTCATATATTGTCAAGTAATAATTTGGGGATGCAGTATATGTGGAATACATCATTAAAAGTGAATATATATATATATCTTTATAAATATATATAGTGTATATAATATTTTAATATATATATATATATATGATGTAAACCCAAAATTGAAGAGTAGTTATGTATTTATATATATACTTGATTATAATATTTAAAGATAAGTTTATATAATAAGAGTAAAAATTATATTATAATTTAAATTAATAATTTTCAAAATTGAGTTTATATCAATGAACCCTAATTTTATAATATATATATATATATTTAATACCAAAAAAACAATATATATATATATATATATATATATATGGGGAACATGGGTTATGGAGATGAATATATATATATATATATATGGATTGCCTCATGAATAATCAACACAAATAAAAATATGAATTGACTAAATGAAATTGTAAAAAATAGGGGTGTGATATGAGTGGTGTGAGAATGAATGGGGATACCCCATTTGTTAAGGAGATGTGAAATAATTGTGGATGGAAATATAAATTAATGAAATTAATAATAAAGAGAATCAATATAGGATTAGTAATCCCAATGGAAACAAAAATGTTAAGTTGTTAAATAGTCTCCCAAAATAGTTGTAAAATAATAAAATATATATAATAATATAATAATAATAATAATAATAATTAAAAAAATCGGAATATGTGTCATTGGGATTATAAAAGTATCCTCTTCCCTTGGATTTAAAACAAATGATTCACCACTATTATTCATTAAAAAATATATGTTTTGTAGATACTTAACCAGATAAAGAAAGAGAGAGATATATAGAGAGTTGGGGAGTGGATTTTGGTGTTCTGAAACTGATGTTCAATTATAAGAGTAACGTATGGGTATTATTATTTCCAAATTATCATTTATTTAGAAAAATATTTTAAAAAATTTGTGTCTCAAACATAAAATACCTCTTAATAGAATATTTTCTAGAATGTTAGTTTTTAAAAAAATTTAGATTTTAGTATGTTTAAAACTACAATTTCATATATATGGGAATACTTTTGAAGTTAACTATTTTTTAATCCTCCAAAACACCCTTTTTAAAGGGTCAGTTCCTTTAAAATTAATGTTATTAAAATTTTTATATTTGATATTAAAAATTTCCATATCAAGTTCATGTTGTCTTATTTTAAAACTACGTTTTAATATTTATAATATTTACTTTTTCAGAAGTTTTTTATGTTTCTTCCAAGCCATTATTTAGAATTCAATATTATTAATCCATATATTTTTTATGTATTTATGTTTTTTTATGTCCATACATTAATTTTATTTTGAATGGAATTTCATATTTTTTTTATAAAATCATATCTCAGGCTAAATATTTATAAAATTTTAGTTTCTTTAAATTCATTATGTATATATAAATGTACGTATCAATATATTTTTATACACATATAACCATTGTAAGAGATCTTTTTTAACAAATAATGTTTTGATGGAAAAATCTGGTAAATAAATTGAAATATATAAAATGTTTTATTAAAATATGTCACTTGGGTATTAAAAACATAATGTAATGAGGATTGAATATAATACCAAAAGGATATTTTAAACTATCTACAAAGTAGTCCCAATATATCCTATAATTTTCTAGGTTACATCATGGTCCTTTCAGAGTTTTCCAAAATTTTAAATTAAAAATCATTGAAAACATTTATAAGGAAATATTTTGTTATATTTAAAAAGTGAAAAAATTATATTTTCAAAAGAATTTAATGGTTTTATAGGGGTTTTATTTTAAAATATCTTTTCATTATTTTAAATATATTTAAAAAAATTTCTTGAAGTTTATTTTCTAAACTCCCATTATAGTGTTTAATTAGAAAAGTGAGTTTTTTTCTTTATCATATGTTCTATAAAAATAAATGTTTTTAAAGGATAATTTTTTTCAAAAAATATTCAATGTATTTAAAAAAATTATATCTATTTTTGAAACCCATTACAAAAACTTTTTCTTAGTCTATGTTTTGAAATGTTTCTTAATCAGATATTGATGAGTAGATGTAATTTTGAAGTCAAGAATTGATTATGTGAATTTTTCAGATTGAAGCTAGAATTTTCATAAAAAAATTTAGATTCTATAAAAATGAACATTTTAGTGAGATAGTACATGATTAAATTTTCATAATAATCCAAACCACTTGTCCTAAATGATCCATGTAAATGAAATATTTTATATCATTCAGTAATTATCAATATCATATTTTATAAAATATTGTTTTTTAAACTATATCCTAGATCACGGGTCTAGGAAATCATAGTTGATTTTAGGGAAATGTTTTAAAAAATATTTGAGATTAGTATGTTCAGAATAATTTTTGAGATAGAAAAAATCTTTTTTTTGTTTTATTTTAATATATTTTAGATGATTCTTAAGATTAGATATCATGTTATTTAAGGGATAATACTATAGGATCAATCAGGTTTATTTAATTTTTATTTAGGATTTGGTATAGTGAAATTTAGTTAGAAAATTTTCATTAACTAATATCATATAAACATTATATGAAAATATCATCTTCATGATGTAAATAGTCATAACTAGAAAGATATATGTTTTTTCTATGGTGAAATTGAAAGTAAAATTTATATTAGATAAATACAAATTATGATGACATAATTTATTTAATAGGGGTGAAAGTAATGAAACTTGTTTTTTTATTTATATGAATATGATAATTTATTTCATTTATGAAATAAGATAACTGTTTTACTTAAAACAATATTTCTATAATACATATATATATTAATATTATTACAATTTTATTTGTTTTATATTATATGGTTTATTTTATTCAAATGTATGGGTACTATATTAATTAAATTAATTATAACTAATTATTTGATTATAAATGATAATGAAGGTTAATATATATATATATATATATTATAGTATATAAAAAAGAAACAAATTTATAATAAATCCTTACATTTATAATATAACTTTATTAATTATATGTAGATACATCTAACATTATTAATTAAAGTTGGGGTGGCTCTTGAGTTCTACATTATGTAATACTTCATCATAAATAATAGGTTTTGATTCTTGGATATACCCTTGGGGGATTAATTATGTAGGCAGTGATGCATGTATGATGTCAGAAGGCGGTGACATAGGCATGATGTAAAAATTCGATGATAAGAGATATGATGTCGACATGACGTCGCACTAGGCCTTCGTACTATTATAATGAGCCACTTGGACTTGGTAATAAAATGTATTTAATGGGTTTCTCTATACCTAGATAGAAAGTTTTATTTTCTTTCATAATATTAATTGGATTCAGCCTTAATTTTTTTTAAAAATAACACTCTTAAGTGGTTATATAATATATTTTTTATTATTAAAATCTAGATGAATTTATCCCTAACCCCTATTCCAAAAATATATGATATCATTATATTACATCAAGAAATAAATAGAAACATTTATAATATCAAATAATCTCTCTCAAATTATCAATGAATTTTAGGAAAGACAGTTATCTTTGACAAGCCCTTTTTCTATTGTGGGAAGAGGATTCTCCCTTATATAAAATTTAGCATTCTAGTGGATATAAGAATCAAATATTATATCATTACCATCACCTACCTTGGTATTAACTTTTTTATTGGGTGGAATTATGTTAGATATATCCCTGGAATTGATGATCAAGTGAAAAATAAACTTTCATCCTAGAAAGAAAAGGATATCTCCATGGATTGTTGGATTTTCCTAGTGAAGTCCACTATTTCCTCTAAAATGGTTCACTCATTCATGATTTACAAATGGAATACTATGTTTATTAAAAAAAACATTGTATGTATTAAAAAAGATTATATACTTTTCTATTTTTTTAATATAAAATAGATCATGTTTCCAAGAAATATCGCTACAAGACTCTCACCAATGGCTGTATAAGAATCAAGAATATCCAGAGATTCAATGACACTCTCTAAGATTGGTTCACATGTAATATAATAAATATTATATTAAATGTAATATAATTTATCAAGGTTTTATTTCAAGGAAAAAATAATTATGTAAACACTCTATATCTAGATATATCTATCTAGGCAACAATTAAATCTCCATTCTCTGACATCATGTCCCACTCATGATGGATTTCCAATATATAGTCCTCCCACAATTTCTTGAATGAAAATTGGATTGGAGCTCCTCTCATCAATTCCCTGAATCCCCTCAACTCCACCTCATACATTCAATCATCCATCAAGGACTTCCTTTCTATACCTAATCTTTTCTTGCAGAAGGATGTCAAAAATTTTATCAATTTTTTTTTCTTTTCTTGTTAAGACAATTTTCGGATGTAGAAACATTCCAGTACTGTAATTTTGAACATCCATATATACTAATAGTATATCACTATGTATTTTTATATAATTTTCTATGTCATAGAATATTAAAAAAGACCTATACTAGACACTCATGACTTACCTTAATATAAAGGAATCCCTATATTAGAATTCCCACTAAAAAATGTTTACAAAATTTTGGTTTCTATATTTATTTCATGAGATATCTATGCACACAAAATATGGATAATTATAGCCAAATTTTATATTTTCGTGCAATGACATTATCCTTTTTAAAGGTAGTGTTTACTCTCATTGAAATCCATCATCTAAAAATGTAATCCCCCATGAAAATGTTCTAACTTTGTATAGATGTCACTTTATCTCAAAAATTGTGTAACATGTTTCATATGGTTGTTGATGAATAGTGGAACTTAATCTAGTATGGTTGTAATGTCTTGATTTATCATCTCCATATATTCAATATTCAATCTACTATTCTGAAGATATTTTTATTCGATAACAAATAGCAAATCACTTCAATATGACTACTGTCAATAAAACATCTATGACTTTACTATCTTGAAGAGACTTCGTATTTTTGGAAATTTTAAACCACCATATAAAACTTTTACAGTATTTTGGAATCCACCCATCCCAAATTAAACTGAAATCAACATTTATGGTTCCTGAAATTGGAATACATGTCCCTTGGTATGTGGTGTTGTTTTTTTAGATTATAATATGAATGTTTCTTTATTCATCCTTGTGTCTTGTAGTATTAAATATTCTCATGAGATGAAAAATATACTAATTCATCAATGATTTATCCTTTTACGAGATTAAAGGTTAGGAAAAATTATTCCTATAAAGTGATTCCACAACCATTGTTCAAGATAGAAAGAATGGAATAATACACATTGTATGGAGTGTCACTGGTCGATAGATAGAGTGAAAGGTATTTCTATCCACAACATATACATTATAAATCAATTCTGTCCGGATGTGGATATTGTGGATGATGGATTTTCTTAAAATGGAATCAATGGGGAGATCACTTGGTTGAATTCTATTTCTTTATATTTAGTTTACCTTTATAAAATATATTTTGTAAAATCTCTTCTACTAAAATATTTCAATCCCTTTGTTATTTCAAAGAATAAGCCTTGGTAACTTTGTCTAACGCAACCCTTTTAAAAAATACTAAAATGTTATTTTTTTAGGTGTATAAAAAATTAAAAGTGGACAATATTTCTAGAGTAACATAATAATTATAGTGAAATCTCTATTAAATTATTGAAAATACCAATATAATATAAGAATTGTAATGCTATATAAAATATTGATGAGTGTAATGAAAATTAATTTTTGTAATGAAATATATAAAATATTTCTATGAATACTAAGAGAAGAATGAATTGAATATATATAGGATAATGGGAATGAATGAATTATAATTTTAATATTTTTCAAGACATATAATATATTAATTCAAAATAAAAATATATCATAAATATAATCTGTGATATACAATTATAAAGTTTTAGTTTAATACTAATTGGAAGTTTATTATTACTAGCAGATTATATTAAAGATAAAAAATAATTATTTATAATGATGAATATAATTATATATAAAATTAATATATATATATATATAGGAAATGAATTATGATAATTGGATATAAAACATAAATAATAATAAGTCAATAATATGTTTGGATGAACCTATTTCCAAAAATTAAGTGTTGTTTATAGGTTTCCCAAAATAAAGTGCGGTGATAATTTTGGGATTAGATATATATGGAATCAATCTATAAAAGTGCATGTGTATATATATATAATGTGAGATTGTGTAGAGAATATGTTTATATACATAAAAATATCTATGTGTGCGTGTCTATATGTATGTATTATACCCTATATTGAGAGCAATCATATATATATATACATCATTGATTACAACATTTATAGTAATGTGATGCACCCAATTTGTGTATACATTTCCATATATAAAATTGAAGATAAAAACATGTTTTCAGCAAATATCTGTTGTTTCATGAACATATTCTTTGATTTTGGTGATTCTGTTTACTTTTAGGAGCTTTCTAGCTAAATACACGAATCAAGGGAAGTCTGTCAAAATTTTGCAACTACACGGTGTGAACATTTATACATGCCGTGTACATCCAGACAAGGACACAGACTGAAGGAGGGAGTACATGCCCATGTCACCAGGCAGAAGATACAAGCCGTGTATGGTGGTGCTACACGCCGTGTACTACATTCTAGAAGCGGTTGTTGCCGAGAAGGTTCTACACGCCCATATGGCCGTTGAATGAGACACAACATGTTCCATTTCTATACACGCAGTGTCTGATAATCTAGAAGGAGTTGGTTGCCGAATTTTGACACTACACACCATGTATGGCGGCGCTACACACTGTGTACACTCAACCACTAGGCGGCGCTGTGTTCAAAAGTCAAAGACGACATGTTAGGCCGCCTACCCATGGAGAAATTTGCGCCAAAGTGTGTTGACGAAAAGTACACGACGTGTACTTTCTATACACGCCGTGTACTTTATTATTCTATTAAAATAGGCCTTGGCCTTCATATTTTAGAGTTTGAAACCATTGGAGGATAAAAGAAGCTTTGCTTCTACCATTCTCGAGCCACCGTGGTGCCATAGTTCCACTATTCCACCTACCGACACCAATCCTCAACGCTCACACGATGAATCCATCAGGTATCACGTGTGTCGTTTCTCTCCCACTTTCTATGTGTAACTAAACCTCTTGTGTTGGGGTTGTGGATGAAAGTATCATAATTTGTGTGTTGTTTTATATAGTTGTGTTTACTCATTGTAATTCTTCTTACTATTCTTAATTCAATATCAAATATAACTGAGAATTCTGAGCCAGACCAAGGGAAGAATTCCCAGCGATACAAAAGAGAAGTAATGGTGAAAATATCCATGACCACTGGAAAGAATTCACCGAATCAAATAATGGACTGAACTTAATAAATAATTAAAAACACTGACTACCAGACCAAGGAGTCAACTGCTCTAATTCCAAACAAGGGGAACCAGACCAAGGAAATCTTGTAACAAAATGGAATCCATAATGATTGAATTATTATGAACCACACAGCCATTTAAACCATCTGCATAATAACTCCTTAATCACCATAGCCCCAAAACGTATTTTCTTCCTGTTTTAAACTCTTTAAATTCACTTGTTGTTTTCTTTAAAACTATTAATCATTTCTTAAAAGTAAAACAATATAGTTTTAATCAAAAACCAGAATCAAACCAATCAACTCTAAATTCTACATACTTCACCTAATTAATTAATAACTCAATTGAATTCACGCACGCCATAGTTCCCTGTGGGTCGACCTCGAACTTATGCTATACTAAAGTTTTAAGAACGGATAATTAATTTGGGATGCATATAACTTCAGTCAACGACACGCCGTGTAGACCAAATTTTGGCGCCGTTGCCGGGGAATCTTTGGTTTTAGTGCTAATATTTAAATAGTGTTAATAATTGATTTATGTGAAAATATAAATAAAAAAATATCAAAAATCACTTTTCTAATACCATTTCAAATTTTCTCTTTTGTTTTTCCCTTTTACGCCTGGTTTTCATTTTTGTGTTGTGTAGAGATTAAAGTGTGTGTTTAGACGTCTTACATGATCCAGAAGCACAGAGTCTTCAGAATTAGTTCCGCTTGACCCGGAGATCGAATGGACCCTGCTTCGTCGTCAACGTGAACTGACAGAAACTCACAACCAACAACCACAACCCATTGGTCTCACCCAAATTTACCCAAGTTTTAAGGGTCAAGCGGTCGCTTGTAGTGTAGCTTGGGTTGTCGAATCCTCAGAGACCTAAGAAAAACCTTTAGACACTCAATAAAAAGAGATGGATTTTTGGCTATGAAGTGGCCAACTTGGGTTGATTTTATATTTTTTTGAAAGAGCACTAAAAGATCTATGTGAATTCAAATTATGAGAAAATGAGTTGATCCTAGGTTATTGCTCGGGGTGGATTGAATGAATTCCTCTTTTTTACGATTTTAATTTCATTAACTCGAGAAAGATTCATGCAATGAATTCAAACTAACCTCATAACTTACTAATTAAACACCTTAAAAACATATGATAATCACCTATACACTTGTAGGATCATTTTCATGAGCACTCCAAGGTAAAGGATGTAATTAGCACATGAAAGTGCGGGGAATAAATTCAATAAGGAAGAGGAAGAATAAAAATCATTGAATGAAAAAAACTCAATTAAAAGAAATTAATAACATTTAGGCATAAGAAATAACATTCAATCCAGCCCCTTGCTAATCCCTTGGATCAACCCATAAAAGAGCTAGCCCTCCATTGATGACAAGTTCTCAACGGAAGCGGAAAGTAGACTTATGAGGGTGGAATTGAAGAAGTAAAAACAACAAAAATAATAATCACTCCACCATTGTGTGAACAAAATCACAAGGTTTGTTGTGAATAAATTCACACCGTGAGGAAACGGTATCAAGGTGATAAGGAGAAGAAAATAAAAAGAGTAAATGAAGAACTTTTATTAATAACTAATGTGATTCAAACAACTTACATGAGAATGAAGAACGATTACAACATCAAATGGACTGCATAACATTATAATGAAACAAAGCACCCAAGATCCCCAAATACATCACCACTACTGCCTTAAATAGGAAAAAATGAAGCCTTGGCCGAGCCCCCAATATCCCATGTGCCTTTAATTAATTATATTGGGAAAAGGTGGGTGGAACATTAATGATAAGAGACTTTTCCACTTCTTGCCCCGAAGTTGCAGCCATCTTGCATCCACCGGAAAGAATCGCCTAAATCACCTTCTAGAAAGCCGAATTTGAGTGGGCCCTAGAAGACTTAAATAAATCCCCGGATGTCCCCTAACGGCCTGTAAACTTTAAGCCCAAAATAATTTGTGGTTCGGGAGATATTATTGAAATGGTGGGCTGTTTTTCTGGGCCGCAGACTCTGGCCCAAAATTAAATCTTCAACTTGGGCCGCCTTGATCACCACCATTGAGCACGAATTAGCACTAGCTCCAGCAGACTTATTTGTTCCCCTATATGTCTTATAGTCTCCTCTAAAATTTGGGATTCATTGGGCCTGTATTGTGGGCCCCATAGTCCGATCAGTGGGATGATATCCAATCTGACTTCTTCAGAATTGTTTCCTTTAATCGCCAAATATCTCCATCATAATTTATTAATAATCCATTGATCCCTGAATAAAAAATGTTCATAATTAAGTGAATATCCATTTACAAAAATTTCAAATTAAAACATGGATATTTACATTCTTTAAAATCAGATGAAACATTGGGCCTAAATTGGTGCACATTAGGCATGAAGTGCACAAATGATGAGAATGAGTGTTCAAAATGTAAAATGCACTAAAAAATGGTATTTATGAATATCAAGGCACATGAAAACTACATATATTAGCAATGAATATTAGCCTCTTACAGTGGCTAATCACACCCCCCAACTTGAGTTTTTCTAGTCCCGAGCAAAATATATCTCACAAAAATGAAATTCGAATGACATTTTCCAAAAACATTTTAATACAAATTTCTCACCCAAAGGTCACATACCAAACAATTATGAAACCCATCAAAATCATTTAAAATAAGCTATGTCCATAAGCATATCCCAAGCTCAAGCCCATTCCTTTGTTCAAATTCATTGCCATATTTCATCCAAATTCAATTAAGCATGATGAAGTGTTGTGTGTCACAATAGACATGGGGGTTCATTTTTATTCGAGGGAGAAAAGATGGAAGCGCTAGGAGCAATCAAATTTTAATAATAAGATGAGTACTCATTTTTTATTATCTTTTTTTTTGTTTTTTTTTGTTGTTTGTATGTTTTTTTTTTGCAATTTTGCCATGGTAATTGAAATTGAACTCAATCGAGTCAACCCATGTAGCAAGACTTTGCCGATGACTCCCAGGCTCAAAGACCTTAGGGCACCAAGTGAAGCTCACATACTCGGGAATAATCTCGAGTTAACTCAATCAAAAACAAATTCAAATTACCACAAATAGAGATAAAATGGCCAACTCTGGGCCAGACAACTATGGAGTCGCGATCCCCAAGTGCCGAAAGCCACACATTAGGTCAATTCATTGCTCTACGCGCAATTTTTTTTTTTTGAATACTCATGTTAAAATTAAAATGATCGCCAATCCTATGCTATTTATTATGGGTCCCCAAAAACTCAAACTAAGACCCCACAATCTAGAGGACATGCATTGTGTTTTTTATATTAAATGGATGAAAATATAACAGTGAAAAATCACATCGGACAACCGCACTTTCCAATAACTATGCACATGAACATAAACTTGCATTAAAATCAGAATCAAGGCATGCAAAATTATTTGATATCCAATTTCAGAGTTTGGAATGTGTGTTATCATGTTCAAGGTTAATGACATTTTTCCTTCCACACATTTTCATCTCCCCCCCCCAACTTAGAATAACACTGTCCCCAGTGTTTAAAGAATTGAAATATAGAAGGGGTAGGATAGAAGTTCACCGAAGACATTGAAAATGAAAATTATGGAATGAAGTCACCTGGTGGTTGACGTTGAAAATGCATTCCCATGTATCCCTTCAATTCTGGTTTGTCTCCCAATGGCTTGGACGGTTGTGAACAGCTTTTCCCAATGACCTATGACATGCCTTAATTTTTTTTTAATATATATATATATATATATTTTATTATTTTTTTAACCTAAAAAAAGTATAAATAACATAAACTGATGATACATTGTCTTCTTTATATTTTCTGGGTAAGGTATTACTCAGGGATCACACCGCGTGACATGGATGAATACGGTGCTCCCCTTTTGTACCCATCCTTACTCATAAAAGAAGAACAGGTCAACAATCTATTTTTTTTTAAATACCAACAAAAATATAAAATAAAATAAAATAAAATAAAATAAACTGATGATACATTGTCTTCTTTATATTTTCTGGGTAAGGTATTACTCAGGGATCACACCGCGTGACACGGATGAATACGGTGCTCCCCTTTCGTACCCATCCTTACTCATAAAAGAAGAACATGTCAAAAATCTATATTTTTTTTAATAACAAAATGCAGAAGAAGGAAAAAAAAACGAGTCACAAAGATTAGAAAGATGAAGACCACGGGTTGCCTCCCATGCAGCGCTTTTGTTTAACGTCGTTAGCCCGACATGGATCCTAAATCTATCAATTTTTTCCTGGTTCATAGGTTGGCTCTGTTAACTCTACCTCTATTTCCTGTTTATTGAACGATTCAATGAAAGGTTTTAACCTATGACCATTGACCTTAAAAATGTTACCACTTGTGGGATCCTCAATCTCTACTACCCCATGGGAGTACACATGATGCACTATGAATGGACCTGACCATCTAGACCTTAACTTTCCCGGGTGTAAATGAAGTTTTGAACTATACAAGAGCACAGGTTTTCCCAGTTCAAATTGTTTGACTTTGATATTCCTAGATTGGTAGGCTTGAACTCTAGCTTTATTTATCCTTGAATTTTCATACGCCTCCATCCTAAGTTCCTCAAGTTCATTAAGATCTAACTTCCTCTTTTCTTCGGCTAAAGAAATGTCGAAATTCATTTTCTTGATTGCCCAAAATGCCTTATGCTCAATTTCAACAGGTAAATGGCATGCTTTTCCATAAACCAACCTATATGGGGACATTCCTAGGATGGTTTTGAATGCTGTACGATATGCCCAAAGAGCATCCAAGAGTTTCTCAGACCAATATTTCCTAGAGGGGTTGACAGTTTTTTCAAGAATTTTCTTAATCTCCCTATTTGCTAACTCAGCTTGACCATTGGTTTGAGGATGGTAGGCAGTGGAAACTTTATGAGAAATTCCATACTTAGACATGAGTGAAGAGAATGGGCGATTACAGAAATGGGTTCCACGATCACTGATTATAGCCCTCGGAATTCCAAATCTAGAAAAGATATTCTCTTTTAGGAATCGGATCACAACTTGATGATCATTAGTCTTGGTGGGAATGGCCTCAACCCATTTTGAGACGTAATCAATAGCTAAGAGGATGTAGAGGTATCCCTTAGAGTTTGGAAAGGGTCCCATGAAATCAATTCCCCAACAATCAAAGATTTCAACGACTAGAATGGGAGTGAGGGGCATTTGATTTCTTTTGGAAATGGATCCTAATTGCTGACACTGAGGACAACTTTTGCAGTATTGGAAGGAATCCTTAGTGAGGTTCGGCCAGTATAAACCACTTTGGAGGACCTTTGTAGTGGTTTTCTTTGTAGAAAAGTGGCCTCCACATGCCTCTCCATGACAAAATTTTAGAATGGACTCTTGCTCAGACTCGGGAACACATCTCCTGATGATTTGATCAGGACGAAACTTAAAGAGGTAAGGATCATCAAACACGTAGTGTTTGACATCAGAAAGGAATTTCCTCTTAGCTTGGGTCCCCAGGAATTTTGGAATGTCACCCGTCACCAAATGGTTTGCTATGTCAGCATACCAAGGGCAATCACTCACTGAATAGAGGTGCTCATCGGGAAATGAATCAGACACAGAGAGGTGGTGTGAGTTGCCTTTGAATTCCATCCTAGAGAGGTGATCAGCTACAACATTTTCAACAACCTTTTTATCCTTAATGGTTAAATCAAACTCTTGAAGAAGAAGGACCCACCTAATTAATCTAGCCTTGGCATCTTGTTTTTGGAAAAGGTATTTTAGGGCTGAATGGTCAGTGAAGACAATGATGGGTGATCCTAAGAGATAAGACCTGAATTTTTCTAAATCAAAGACAACAGCAAGCAGCTCTTTCTCAGTGGTGGTGTAATTTATTTGTGCATCATTTAAATATTTGCTTGCATAAGCAATGACACATGGAGTTTTCTCACACCGTTGTCCTAAGACTGCTCCTACAGCAAAGTCACTTGCATCACACATGAGCTCGAAAGGAAGTTTCCAATTTGGAGATTGCATGATAGGTGGAGATATAAGAGTTGACTTGAGTTTAGAGAATGATTCCTCACAGCTTTCTGTCCATAAAAATGGAGCATCTTTTACCAATAGAGCACAAAGTGGTCGAGAAATAGAGCTGAAATTCCTAATGAACCTTCTATAAAAACCAGCATGTCCTAAGAATGACCTCACTTCCTTAACAGTTTTAGGAGAGGGAAGGTGACGAATGATGTCAACCTTAGCTTTATCAACTTCAATCCCTCTACCAGATACTAGATGACCTAGAACATGTCCTTCCATTACCATGAAATGGCATTTTTCCCAATTTAGTATGAGATTCTTATCCTCACACCTTGACAAAACCTTTTCAACATTTAGAAGGCATCCCTCAAACATATCCCCAAAGATGGAGAAATCATCCATGAAGACCTCTAAACAATCCCCCACCATGTCCGAGAAGATTCCCATCATGCACCGCTGGAAGGTACCAGGGGCATTACATAAACCAAAGGGCATGCGCTTGAAGGCAAAAGTGCCGAATGGACAAGTGAAGGTCGTTTTTCCTTGATCCTCTAAAGAGACTTCGATTTGATTATACCCTGAGAATCCATCTAGGAAGCAGTAGAATTGATGACCCGCCACTCGCTCGAGGACTTGATCAATAAAGGGCAAGGGGAAATGGTCTTTCTTGGTACAAGAGTTGAGCTTACTATAGTCAATACAGACTCTCCATCCACTACTAACCCTTGTTGGAAGCATCTCTCCATCATTATTGGTTATTACTGTGATTCCAGCCTTCTTTGGAACAACATGGATTGGGCTAACCCACTCACTCTCAGCTATAGGATAGATGATACCAGCTTTTAACAATTTCAAAAGTTCTTTTTCTCACTACTTCCATGAGATTAGGATTGAGTCGTCGCTGAGGTTGATGACATGGATTTGAATCGGATTCTAGAACAATTCTATGAGTCCCGATAAGTGGGCTAATCCCAAGAATATCTGATAGGGTCCATCCAATGGCTTTCTTGTATCTCCTAAGGACATCTAGAAGAATCCTCTCATGATTGGATTCAAGAGAGGAAGAAATGAAAACAGGAAAGGATTGATTGTCCCCTAAGAAAGCATACTTGAGTGATGAAGGTAAAATCTTAAATTCAAGATCAGAGTGGTTATCACTTTCCAAGAAAGGACGAGACTTTGTATTGAACTCAGTTTCTTTGGTCACATTTCTTGACAAAATTGGTTCCTTGTGAAGAGAATTTTCATCCACTAAATTAGCTAGAGTAGTTTCATGAAGGGATATAGACTCGATGTTATTGATTTCACTCATGGTATCATTGATCGGTGATTCTAGAAAATCACCAATAGAGCAATCTGAAAGAGAACCAAGCCAAGGAGACAAATTTCCCTCATGTGAACAAAGAAAATCAATCTCTTCTTGACTTAAACATCCTTCGGTAATTCTTTGATGTTCCTTGAGTTCACTATCAACACTACCCATCCAATTAACCTCATGGATCTCTTCATCATCCCCAATTTGAGAGTTTGCATTATAGATGTTCAAGTCTAGACTCATGTTTCCAAAGGTGATGGTCATGTTCCCATTTCGGACTCGGATAACAGAGTTGATTGTTGCAAGGAAGGGACGACCAAGGATGATTGGGGTTTTCTCCCTAGGACCTAAGCTTGGGTGATTGTCAAGAACAATGAAGTCAGTTGGGTAAATGAAATTTTCAACTTTCACTAAAACATCCTTTAAGATCCCCTTTGGAACTCGAATACTATGATCAGCAAGTTGAAGAGTGACAGATGTGGGTTGGAGTTCTTCGAGCCCTAACTGACAATACATAGCATAAGGAATGAGGTTCACACTGGCTCCGAGATCACACAAGGCTTTGAAAACTTTGTTCTCTCCTAGTTCAACATTTATGTAAGGGCATCCCGGGTCTTTCATCTTTGGAGGAAGGGTTCCTTGGATTGTTGTGCTAACATTTGCTGCCAGAAGGACTTGGTTCTTATGTGAGAATTTCCGTTTAAATGTGTAGAGGTCCTTAAGGTATTTTGAGTATGCAGGAATGGTTTGAATGGCATCGAGGAGTGGAATGTTCAACTTTACTTGTGAGAATATTTCCCTCAATGTTTCACTCAATTCAGGCTTGGTTTTCCCCCTCATGCGTTGAGGAAATGGGGCAGGTTGTGGGGTTGTTTTTTGAAGAGTTGTTTCCTTCACATTTTTATTAGTATCATCAGTTTGTTCATGTGTTTCATTTGAATTTTCATTAGAGTTTGAATCTTCAGGTGGGTTTTGAACTATTTGTTCAGGTTTCTCAATTGATTTCCCACTTCTCAAAACTGTCACAGCCTTTAGTTGTTCATGAGTTGTTTGAGTGAAACTTGTCTCCCCCCTTGATGTTTGTTGTGGAATGGCCTGTGTGGGCATGGGTGCCTTTCCTGTTTTTATGGTTTGAAGTTCTTGTTTAAGGGACGAGACTTCTGAGTTCATCCTTTCCATTTGTTTGCACAGTTGTTCAAGGATTGGGAGAGGGACAGATTGGGAAGGGGTTTGTGTTGGTTGGGTTATCCCAGGGGGATACTTTGGCTGTTGGATGGGTTGTTGGTATTGGACTAGAGGATGTTGGTATTGGATTGGTTGTGGTTGGTATTGGTTATGGTTTTGAAACTTTTGTGTAGGGTAGGGGTTTGGTCCTTGTGGTTGGCTAGGTTGTTGGTTATCTTTCCATCGGAAGCCTGGGTGGTCATTATACCTTGGGTTGAATGTGTTTAGGTATTGAGGCTTTTGAAAGTTTAGGGCATTGAATTCCGTAGGTGGTCCTCCTAAAAGAACATCCTTGATGGATGGAATGGTTGGGCAGTTGTCCGTTTTGTGGTCATGTTTTTCACAGATTGTGCAAACAAGGTCTACAGTTTGGATTTCATTGATTTTCCTATGGTCTATCTCTTCAACCTTCCTAGAGAGTGCTGTAAGTTTCACCCTAAGGCTTTCCTCTTCCCTAAGTGTATGCATTCCAGTAGTTCTTTGAGGCTTTTCAGAGTAAGGTGATGTTCCCCATGTTTGGTTTTGTTCAGCAAGGATTTCTAGATACTTGTAAGCATCATTTGGGGATTTGTTTTTAAAGGTCCCATTACACATCATGTCAATGAATTGTTTGTTCCCCGGGCCCAAACCTTCATAGAAAATTCTTACTTGTTCAGGAATAGAAAAACCATGGCGTGGAACCATGTTTAGTGTGTCTTTTAACCTCTCCCATGTTTCATAAAATGACTCTCCCTCTTTTTCAAAAAAAATTTGGATGCTCTTTTTTAGTGCAATGGTTTTGTGATGGGGGAAGTATTTTTTGTAAAATTCTCTTTGCAGTTGGTTCCAAGTGTGGATTGATGAAGGTCTCAGGTTGTTTAGCCAATTTTTAGCTCGATCCTTTAATGAAAAAGGAAAGAGCCTCATCTTAGCATATTCTAGTTGATGTGGGGGACACATGGTTTCAAAAATGTCGTTGAACTCTTTGACATGAAGGTATGGCATTTCTGACTCCATCCCATGAAAGGTTGGAAGGTGGTTTAGGACATGGGGTTTGAATATGTAGTTGGTGTCTCCTATGAAATTTTGTCTAATGCATGAGGGGGCATTGGTCCAAGCTGGAGTGAGGTAGTCGTTCATGGTTTGATCAACTACATTCCCTAAGTTTGGAGCTTCTTGGTTTTGGTTTCCCATTTGATTCCCCCCAGGGTTTACAATTTGATTTTGTGGATGACCCTCCATTGGACTTGTTTCAAGTTCTGACTTTGGGGTTTCAAGAGTATTTGAATCTGATTTAAACAATACCCTAGGTGCACTTGACTCCCCAATCCTAGGACTATCCACCCTGACTAGTCTGTTTGAGAAATCGCGGGTGTAGGCGAACATGCGGCCAAAAAAAAAAGCGAGAAAGGGACAAGATAAGAGATCTTGGGTGAGAGTAGAAGAATGGGGGTGAGGAAAGAAGGTTTTTGTCTACGGAACTTACTTGGTCCCCGACAACTGCGCCAAAATTTGGTCTCGCCCAAATTTACCCAAGTTTTAAGGGTCAAGCGGTCGCTTGTAGTGTAGCTTCGGTTGTCGAATCCTCAGAGACCTAAGAAGAACCTTTACACACTCAATAAAAAGAGATGGATTTTTGGATATGAAGTGGCCAACTTGGGTTGATTTTATATTTTTTTGAAAGAGCACTAAAAGATCTATGTGAATTCAAATTATGAGAAAATGAGTTGATCCTAGGTTATTGCTCGGGGTGGATTGAATGAATTCCTCTTTTTTACGATTTTAATTTCATTAACTCGAGAAAGATTCATGCAATGAATTCAAACTAAACTCATAACTTACTGATTAAACACCTTAAAAACATATGATAATCACCTATACACTTGTAGGATCATTTTCATGAGCACTCCAAGGTAAAGGATGTAATTAGCACATGAAAGTGCGGGGAATAAATTCAATAAGGAAGAGGAAGAATAAAAATCATTGAATGAAAGAAACTCAATTAAAAGAAATTAATAACATTTAGGCATAAGAAATAACATTCAATCCAGCCCCTTGATAATCCCTTGGATCAACCCATAAAAGAGCTAGCCCTCCATTGATGACAAGTTCTCAACGGAAGCGGAAAGTAGACTTATGAGGGTGGAATTGAAGAAGTAAAAACAACAAAAATAACAATCACTCCACCGTTGTGTGAAAAAAATCACAAGGTTTGGTGTGAATAAATTCACACCTTGAGGCAACGGTATCAAGGTGATAAGGAGAAGAAAATAAAAAGAGGAAATGAAGAACTTTTATTAAGAACTAATGTGATTCAAACAACTTACATGAGAATGAAGAACGATTACAACATCAAATGGACAGCATAACATTATAATGAAACAAAGCACCCAAGATCCCCAAATACATCACCACTACTGCCTTAAATAGAAAAAAATGAAGCCTTGGCCGAGCCCCCAATATCCCATGTGCCTTGAATTAATTATGTTGGGAAAAGGTGGGTGGAACATTAATGATAAGAGACTTTTCCACTTCTTGCCCCGAAGTTGCAGCCAGCTTGCATCCACCGGAACGAATCGCCTAAAGAACCTTCTAGAAAGCCGAATTTGAGTGGGCCCTAGAATACTTAAATGAAGCCCCGGATGTCCCCTAACAGCCTGTAAACTTTCAGCCCAAAATAATTTGTGGTTCGGGAGATATGATTGAAATGGTGGGTTGTTTTTCTGGGCCGTAGACTCTGGCCCAAAATTAAATCTTCAACTTGGGCCGCCTTTATCACCACCATTGAGGACTAATTATCACTAGCTCCAGAAGACTTATTTGTTCCCCTATATGTATTATAGTCTCCTCTAAAATTTGGGATTCATTGGGCCTGTATTATGGGCCCCATAGTCCGATCAGTGGGATGATATCCAATCTGACTTCTTCAGAATTGTTTCCTTTAATCGCCAAATATCTCCATCATAATTTATTAATAATCCATTGATCCCTGAATAAAAAATGTTCATAATTAAGTGAATATCCATTTAAAAAAATTTCAAATTAAAACATGGATAGTTACATTCTTTAAAATCAGATGAAACATTGGGCCTAAATTGGTGCACATTAGGCATGAAGTGCACAAATGATGAGAATGAGTGTTCAAAATGTAAAATGCACTAAAATGGTATTTATGAATAGCAAGGCACATGAAAACTACATATATTAGAAATGAATATTAGCCTCTTACAGTGGCTAATCACCCATGGAAAACACGAAAGAGGGGGCACCATCCGTGGATGCTGCAGATGAGAATCAATACCAGGAGCAGCAGCATCCAGCTGCTGTTCTATCGGAGCAGGCGCCCGTGGCATTCATGGAATTCCTTCCAAGGGATTACCAACGGCCGCCACAGTATCCTCCTCCGGCGTACGACCAACTCTAACAACCTCAAAAACTCTTCCCACGACCATACTTCTCCCCTCAGGAGCAGTTAATGCAAGCTACACCCCTTCAGAAACAACCTCCAAGACATACTCTTATGGAGTACGGTCTTCCTTCGATACAAGGAGATGATACGAGAATTGTCCGTCCCCCGATCCAGGCTCCACACTTCGAGATCAAGACTGCTATCATGCAGCTGATCCAGAACACAGTCCAATTTGAAGGCCTAGCCAACGAGGACCCGAACACCCATCTCTCCAACTTTCTAGAGATATGTGACACCTTTCAGTACACTGGCATGTCTGAAGACGTCATCTGTCTTCGCCTATTACCCTTTTCTCTATGGGAAAAGGTGAAATACTGGATCAAGGGGCTGCCAAAATGATCTATCCTCACCTGGGAGGAGCTAGCCCAGGTGTTTCTGTCCAAATACTTTCCATCATCGAAGACAGTGACACTCTGGAATGAGATCCATAATTTCTACCAGCACGACTCCGATTCGTTGTACGAGTCCTGGGAATGCTTCAAAGAAATGTTACGAAAATGCCCCCACCACGGACTCCCACTCTGGATTCAAGTCCAGACCTTTGGAGGACATACAAAAAATACCAAGTCTGTGGTGGACGCTACTACTGGAGGTACAGTGATGTGGAAATTCCCCGAAGAGCTATTCGAACTACTGGAAGACATGTCAACCAACAGCTTCCAGTGTCACTCCGAGCGGGTGACTCAAAAGCAAGGTATGTACAATATTGATGCTACCACTATGTTATCTGCTCAATTAGACACTGTGTCCAAGAAAATCGATGCATTGAACCTCAAAGGAGTATCTCAAGTTCATGCGGCGAACCATCCAGCATGCGGCGACTGTGGTGATAACCACATCATGGGAGAATGCCCGGGTTCGACTGGAGGCCCTTTGACGAGCGAGGTGAGTGATGTTGCCCAAAATCGAGGGCCCAAACAGTACCAGCAGTACCAGAACCCGACATGGAGAGATCAACAGAACATAGGATGGGGCCAACAACAGCAGAATCCTCTGCCCCAGCGACCGCTCAGCTACAACCAACCTCCATACCAGAACCAATACCAAAGTCCGCAACAACCCCAGCAGGGTCCTTATCAGTAACAAGGGTATCAGAACCCTCACCCACAACAGCCATGGTAGCCACCTCCTCTGTCGGCTCAAGAACCACCTCATTAGGAGAACACCTCAAGGTTATAGGATCTAATGACTAAATTCACATCTACTGCTAAGACTCAGTTCCAAAATCAAGAACATTCGATTCGAGGCTTGGAGAATCAGATTGGCCAGCTGGCAAACCAACTCTCAGGAAGGTAACCCGGTACACTACCAGGAAACACAGAGAAGAATCCAAGGGAGGGGGCCCATGCTGTCATGATCCGAAGTGGAAAATAGATCCAACAGAAATAACCAGCATAGCCAGGTGAACCCACACCCACTGATGATGAAGAACATACAAGTACTGACCATTCCTCTTCCAAAATCCCACAACAGTAGGTTTCACAGAATAAAGAGAAGGAGGTTGCCAAAAATTTTGAGCCTGCCCTACTTTTTCCAGAGAGATTGAAGCAGAGGAAGCTGGACCACCAGTTTAGAAAATTCATGGGCGTGTTTAGAAAGATCCACATCAATATACCATTTGTAGAGGCCCTGACACAAACACCTACATATGTAAAATTCATGAAGGAAATCCTCTCAAATAAGAGGAAGATGGAGGATTTGGGCGTTATTGCACTAACAAAGGAGTGATCCACGGTGGTTCAACATTCCATTACTCACAAAATCCAAGATCCAGGTAGTTTCACCATTCATTGTACTATTGGATCCTGTGAGTTTGGGAAGGCTCTCTACGACTTAGGGGCCAGCGTGAACCTCATGCCCCTCGTATTTTTCAAGAAGCTGGGACTCAACGAGCTCAATCCTACCCATGTAGCCCTTAAACTAGCTGATCGATCCATCAAACATCCGAAGGGACTACTGGAGGAAGTACTGGTCAAGGTGGGAAGGCTGATCCTCCCCGCTTATTTCATCATCCTCGACATGGGGGATGACCAGGAAGCACCTCTTATACTTGGAAGACCTTTCTTGGAAACTGGGAAGATACTGATCAATGTGCACCAAGAAGAGATTATTTTTTAGGTAGGTGATGAAAGATTTTCCTACAACATCCTCAAGGCCGTCAAACATGCTTCCTTGTCAGATCATGAGGACTATTATGCAGTGTCCACTATGGTTAATCATTTTAGCAAAAATGGGATGATCTGGTATGTTCTTTTACTTCGAATAATTTAACTATTCCATATATTCTATTTGAATAAGTTCCATAAGACTTTCAATTCTTAGAAGGACAGGGTGGCCACTATTGGCAGTGTGCAGTTGTTCCCAATAGTTTGGAACGGGACAAGGTGAAACCACTTGTGCCTTCGATTTTAAAGGCGCCTGAACTCAAATTGAAGCCTCTTCCATCTTCTCTCATGTATGGGTATTTAGGACCCAATCAAACTTTTCCTATTATACTTAATGTAGAACTGTCATAGGAGTAGGAAGATGCACTTCTGAAGGTTCTCAAACAGCGGAAGCATGCTATTGGGTAGACAATCACTGATCTGAAGGGAATCATCCCTACCATTTCCACTTACAAGGTGCTACTTGAAGAAGGTGCCAAGAAATCTCGGCAACCGCAACGGCGCTTGAATCCTCCAATTAAGGAAGTTGTAAAAAAAGAGGTGATCAAATTATTGGATGCAGGCATCATCTATCCCATCTTGGATAGTCCGTGGGTGAGTCCTCTACAAGTGGTACCCAAAAAGGGGGTATCACTATGATTTCAAATGAAAAGAACGAGCTCATCCCTACAAACACTATCGTGGGTTGGCGAGTCTGTGTGGATTACCGAAAGATAAACGATGCCACAAGAAAGGATCATTTCCCCTTGCCGTTCATGGATCAAATTCTAGAGAGACTAGCAGGGCACAACTTCTATTGTTTCCTCGACGGTTTTTCCGGCTACAACCAAATCTCTATTGCTCCAGAGGATCAGGAAAAGAGCACATTCACTTGACCCTATGACACATTTTCTTATTGAAGGATGTCTTTCGGCATGTGCAATGCCCCCTCCACCTTCCAACGCTGTATGCTGGCCATCTTCCACGACATGGCAGAATGAATCCTGGAGGTATTCATGGATGATTTTTCCGTTTACGGAAAAGCATTCACCATTTGTTTACGGCACCTGGAGCTAGTTTTGGAACGATGTGAGCACACTAACCTAGTCTTGAACTGGGAAAAGTGTCATTTCATGGTGAAAAGCGGCATAGTCCTTGGACACCGAATTTCGGCGAAGGGGATAGAGGTGGGCCCGACATAGATCGAAGTCATTTCACGACAACCTATACCGACTTTCGTCCGCGCCATCCGCATCTTCTTGGGGCATGCCGGTTTTTTACAGGCGGTTTTCCCATGACTTCTACAAAATAGCCTAGACCCTCACCAATATTCTAACCAAGGATGCCATATTTGAGTTCAATGAGACATGTGTCAGATCTTTTGAGCATCTAAAGTAGCGCCTGGTGGAAGCTCCAGTTATGATTTCTCCCAACTGGGAGGAACAATTTGAGGTGATGTGCGATGCGAGCGACTACGCAGTGGGAGCAGTCTTGGGCCAGAAACTTGACCAGATTTTTTGACCTATCTATTATGCTAGAAGGATGCTCAATGAGGCACATATCAACTACACAACCATAGAAAAGAGATGCTTGCACTGGTTTTCGCATTTGACATGTTTCGTTCTTACTTAGTGCTGTCTAAAGTTATTGTTTATACTGACCATGCAGCACTAAAGTACCTACTCAACAAGAAAGATGCGAAGCCCCGATTGATCCACTGGGTAATCCTCCTACAAGAATTCGATCTTGAGATCTGAGATAAGAAAGGGAGTGAGAACTTCATTGTTGACCATCTCTCCTGCCTCGAGCTGCCTCATTTGGAGAAGGAAGAAGATCGGGAGATCAGGGGGGATTTTCTTGATGAGCACCTCTTTTAGAAAAATGAAACACCTAGACCATGGTATGATGATATCACTAATTTTCTGGTTACATGTGTCGTTCACCCTGACCTCTCCTTCCAACAAAGGAAAAGATTTTTCTCTAATGTGAAAAGGTACTTCTGGGAGGATCCTCTGCTATTCCGATCCTGTGCAGATGGGGTGATCCACCGTTTCATCCCAGAGAATGAAGTTCACAGTGTCCTGGAGTTATGTCACGCCTCACTAGTAGGAGGACATCATGGGCCGGACCGTACCATAGCTAAGATCATGCAGTCTGGATTTTTTTGGCCCACCATGCATAGAGATGCCTGGGCCTTTGTTTCCTATTACGATCGATGCCAGAGGACCGGTAATGTGGGACGTAGAGCCGAGATACCCCAACACCCCATCCTGGAGGTCGATATTTTCGACGTTTGGGGCATATATTTCATGGGTCCCTTTCCCCCATATTTTGGGAACACTTACATCATTGTCTGCGTCGACTACGTCTCCAAATGGGTGGAAGCCACTGCTACAGCTCAAGACACAGCCAAGGTAGTCATAAATTTCCTAAAGAAAAATATTTTTAGTAGGTTTGGAGTTCCACAAGTACTAATTAGCGATAGAGGGACCCACTTCAACAACACACTGATGAGAGGAATACTGTCGAAGAATGGAGTAAAGCATCAGATTGGGACACCCTATCATCCCCAGTTCAGTGGACAGGTAGAGCTCTCTAACCGTGAGCTCAAGCAGATCCTGGAGAAAATAGTGAACACTTCGCGGAAGGACTGGTCCAAGAAGTTAGATGATGCTATATGGGCATATTAGACTGCTTTCAAAACACCACTGGGAATGTCCCCATTTTGCCTCATCTATAGAAAGCCCTACCATTTTCTAGTATAATTAGAACACAAAGCCTACTGGGCCGTCAAAGCCCTAAATTTTGATCTGAAGGCAGCTGAAGAGAAATGAAAGTTCCAACTATCGGAAATAGATGAGATCCGATTAGAGGCATACGAGAACACCAAGTTGTACAAGGAGAAGACAAGAGCCATTCACGACCGGATGATTTCACGAAAATCATTCCAACCTGGTGATCAGGTACTTCTCTTTAATTCTTGTCTTCGCTTATTCCCAGGGAAGTTAAAGTCATGACGGTCAGGACCATTCCACATTGTCCGCGTATTCCATCATGGAGCGGTAGAAATTTCTGGAGAAGATGGTCAACCATTCAAGGTAAACGGGCAGCGGTTGAAAGCTTACCATCCTACAGACAACATGGTGGGAACGTTGTCCACTATATAGCTTAGGTAAGGAAGGCAAGAAGGTCGAGCCAATGACCTAAAACAAAGGTGATTTTTGGGAGGTAACCCAGAGGTTACACGCCGTGTCCCACTTATATACATGGCGTGTACTTATCTTTTTAATTTATAATATTAATAGTATAAATCTGCAGAATAACAAATAAATAATTAGGGATGATGCTGGTGTTGATGGAAAAGTCACTGGAGGTTATTCGATCCATCCTTGGTTCGAATCCTCCTGACCTACCTTCGTCATGTGGTTCCTCCTTTTATTTACATGGAGTGTGTGGTATTTTTCATATATATATATATGTGTGTGTTTAAATATAATAAAACCCATGATGGGGATGGGCTGGTTGGCTAGAATCATACCCCAATTCCAAAGGGCTCGGGTTTGAATCCAGACAACCGTCCCATTTCCATCATTTGTTCTTCTAATAAAACCACACGAAGTGTACTCTGATATACGCCTTGTGCACCATAATTTTTCAAATATAAATGAAAAACATTTTTAAAATAAGAAATTACATGCGGGTGAAGTTGGCGGATTGGAAACGTCTCGACACCGAGTTCAAAAGGCCCTGGTTCGAATCGCGCTAATCTCCCCACTTCATCCCCATCCTTTCCTAAATAAAAACCACACGCCGTGCATTCTTTCTTCCCATGTGTATAGGCCGTATAAAATAACTATATATATAAACTAAATATTAACAGCAGTACAACCTTCGCTCTAGTGGGTGAGGGATTCCATTCGGAATGACCGATCACCAGTTCGAATCCCGCCCCAAGCACCGGACCAAAGGTTGTACTACTCGTTTTCTAATTTTAAATTTCACGGCGTGTATATTCTGATATACGTCATGTATAGGTTTATTTGTAATAGAATTTATCAATATATCTATTTTATTTTAATTATTATTAATAATTATTATATAGTTTACTATAATGATTATATATATATATATATATATATATAAATTTGAAGATACATGGTGTGTAGTCCAAACATACACACCATGTACCTCACCTATATAGGCCGCGGTCCACCCATTTTGAGGCCGTGTCGCGAGACCTCCCCATTTCCTCCCCTCTTCCCGTTTTCTTCTCCCGAACACCACCCGAACCCCCCTTTGCCAGATCCGTCAATTTGGAGTGTTTCAAGTTCTTATTCTTCTCACATTGTGATCCTCGGTCAAGGTATGCCATTCTACACCCTCTTTTTCAAATTTTTAGCATTGTTTAGGGTGTTTTTCGGATCGGCTGACCGTTCGGCTTCTGCCCGCACATGGCCATGAATTGAATAACACACGCCGTGTAGTTCTGTACACGACCACACAACAAATAATTCGAAATATGAATAGACAAGGTGTGTATGTTCGGTACACACCGTGTCCTTTTCCTCGTTGTGCCTGAGTGCCCCTTTTGTACACAGCCTCACACACCATGTTTACATACACGGCGTGTGTGTTTGGTACACACCGTGTAGACCATTTACTTTGTCCCCTCCGTGGGTAGCATATAACACGGCCTCTCACCCCATGTTCCAGGACACGGCGTGTGTGTTCGGTACACGCCGTGTCTTTTATATCTTTCACCGGCCCATGTCTCACCCTCTACACGGCCATGTTCTTCGTGTTCCGTACACACCGTGTCCTTCACCTACACGACATGTATTGTTTTCTTTGAACTGATTACAACATGGCCGTGTCATTTTTACCACATGACTAACAACAATTTAAGTGAACAAGGCGTGTATGTTTGGTACACGTCGTGTACTTTTACATGGTCTATTTTTCACCCTCGGCGTGTCTATCCAGAGAACACGGAATACTCTACATTTTTACTACACGCCATGTACTCTGGAGTACACGTCGTGTACTTTTATTTTCTAGTTTTCTCACATTTTATTTTTTTTGTTTTCTTTATTTTTTCTTTTTCTTTTGTTTTGTTTTCCTTTTCTTTCTATTTCAGGATATGGCAGATCATGATCCTTCCCGCGGGAAGCGGCCAGCCTCCGCCACCGAGGGCAAGAGGCCCAACTATTGTCGGATCCGAATCCTCCCACTTATGTAGCCAGAACCCGACGCTCCAGTCTTTGAGCTCCCTGCATTGGACATTCTGCCACCACTCACTCCCTCAACGGAGGCCGAGCCTACTTCTGTTGCACCTCCACCTTCCGGCACAGAGCTTCCGAGCACCACCGTTTCTACTGCACCAGCTGCCACTTTCCCTGCGCTATCGTTATCAGCAGTTGGTCCCTCTTCGAGCACACCATCCACCGAGCCACCCTCTACTTCGGAGACTCCACCCACAGAGCCAGCCGTTGCTGCTGCACCGACACCTGGGCCAGGACCTGCAGGTTCTCTCTATCCTTGAACGGTATTCCCGGTCACCGATCTAGCATACGACAGGGTCTGACGCTTCTCTCGTCAGCCAATACCATTGAGTGGCATGTATCTCGATAGCAGCATTACGCAAAAGCTCGGTATTTGGGAGGAGTTGGAGGCGCTTCTTGGGCACACCTCACTCATTGATATTTTCCAGGTCAGCACCGCTGTGTTCCGTGATTTATTTTTGGAGTTTGCGGCCTCGTTCGAGTTTGATGGAGTGGAGTACCGGGAGACAACTGGCGATGCGGTACCCGTAGTTCGATTCCGGCTAGGCGGCCGGCGTTTATCTCTTACTATGACAGAGTTTGGCCAAGGGTGTGGCTTCTACCCCCATCCTATCACCCCACCCCCCGTTTCTACCTTGACCCAGCCCGAGCGCTCTGTCCTCATTGCCATGTGGCAGGAAATCGCTGGGCCTGACCACCGATACTCCCCCACTTCCCAAAAGAGAACTCTTAGAGCTGACCCTGTCCTTCACTTCACCCACCGGTGCTTCAACGCCATCATATTCTCCCGACATGAGGATATGGGGGTCGTGACCAGCCGTGACATGGAGCTTCTTACCTGTGTCATCCGACACGACTACCCAGACCTCCCCTATCTCGTCACCTCCTATTTCCACTCCATGATTACTGGCCATTAGGGCAACCTGAATGGCGGGTTTTACACCACCCTTCATGCCAACCACCTAGGGGTATTCGAGCCCTTTTTACCTCATGACTTGTTAGGTGCACCCAAGTGGATGGAATTTCTCATGCTCATTCACAAGGGTTATGTCCGGAAGCAGGGGTGCCTACATACTTGCTTAGGCTCATGCCCCGCCACCGGCCTCTACCTCCATTCCTGGACCATCTGCTGCTGCTCCACTGCCCTCTCCTATGTAAGCCATGGATTCTGTTCTGCTGACTACAGTGATCCCTGCTGCTACCAATTCTGCCGGGCCAGGGCCTGCTGCTGAGCTTCCTTCACCGAGTCTTTCACCTGTGGATCATACTTCTTCATCTCCCCTTCCCGATGCAGAGTCAGCGCCTCCTGCTTCCACGCCTCCTGCACCATCTCTACTAGCCGATTCTATACTATATGTGCCGTCTTTTGAGGTGACCCCATGATAGTGAAATTTTTCTTTCTCTTGTATATCTCTTTTGTCATTTTCTATGCTGTGATGTTATGCATGTTTTCCATTTTATTTTTCCTCGACAGTCACAGGTATGGTCATGGAGCACCTTGGGCATCACTTTTCACGTGGGGAGTATTTTTCCATTTATATTTTCTTTCTTTTTGGATTTACTTCTTCCACTACTTTCCCTCATTTTTTCCCTATTTATTACCCTTTCCCACCGTTTCCCTTAGTATTTCACTTGGTGGACCATGTGCAGTATTAAGTGTGGGGGAGTATCTATCTTTTTCACCTTAGTCTTTTCCCTTTAACTAATCTAGGAGACATCATTATTAGATTATATATTTGAAAATGTAAATCAATTTTGGTTAACCATTATTAGAAATGATAGAGTTATCAATAGGATCTTTTGGAAAGGTTGCATGCTTATTTTAGTTTTTAAGTATTTTAAAATGATTGCTGATATAGTTTCAATTTCAAATTTTCATCCTTGATTAAATTTCATTGATTAGGCTAATCATTTAAATTCATGTCATGACCTGATTGTCCCTTTATTATTTTTCCACACCTAAGAGGTATTCTAAACCCTTTTTCGTATTTCTTTTCTAATACCCTCTTTCTTGAGAGATTATTAGGATATGCATCACTACCAAAATTTGCAAGTTTTTATTTTCGAAACATGAAGGAATCTTTGAATTACTTTAACATGATTGAGGCATTAAATTGTTTCAACCCCTTTATCTTGAGACCTACCATACACTTAATCTTTGCTAAGCGCATAGAATCCATGAACAACCTTTATAGGAAGCCACGTTATAATCCTATTTCCCTTCCTACCCTATTTATTTTTAAACATTGCATGATTATTCATTTGAGCTTTAAAGAGGGAGTTGGCAATACATAGAGTATTTTTGTACACATTCATGAAATAAAGTGTGGGTGAATACCTCTTGATTATTTGGAAGAAAGGGTTCCAAACATTTATTCATTGTATTCATAAGTGTTCCCCTTCGAAAAAAACAAACAAAGGGACCTTATGCTTATTTTCTCATGAACCCTACTTGCCTAAAGAAAGATAGTGATGATTAAAAATGCATTTGACTGAGCTTGTGAAGGAAGAATTTTTTAGTGAGATTTAATTTTAATATCATGCAATGTTTTTTAAAGGAATTAGCCTTCCTTTTTCAAGCCTCAGAATTTATTTTTCATCTGAACCTACCAGCCCTTAGCCACAGAGACATCTGAACCTTATTGTTTAAGCCCTCATGATTTTTGTAATTAAATTTTTTCTGAAGTAGAGAACAAGATATCTTGCAAACCTATGGATAGAGTGTATATACCTTTGATTGAGCATAAATTTGAATAAAAATATATTGACTGTGGAGTATGATTTTAACTGGTAACGTAAATCATCAAGTGGCATGCTTTTTTTGAAAGGTTGAAAAATGTGTTGAAAGAGGATGAGAATAGTTAATTGAATTATATATAAATGATGATTTTAATATCTTATGAATTGAATTTTTTTGTGCCTTTTAGAATTTTTCCTCATTAACTTTATCATTTATACTTTTGATTAGTTGGATTCCTTCCTTTTAAAAGTATAGGCTCTCTTAATTAGATGTTGAGATTTTGCTTGAGGGCAAGCACATGACCAAGTGTGGGGGAATTTGATGAACCCAATTTGTGTATACATTTCTATATATAAAATTGATGATAAAACATGTTTTCAGAAAATATATGTTCTTTCATGAACATATTCTATGATTTTGGTGATTCTGTTTACTTTCAGGAGCTTTCTGGCTCAATACACGAATCAAGGGAAGTCTGTCAAAATTTTGCAACTACACGGCGTGTACTTTTATACACGCCGTGTACATCCTTATAGGGACACATACCGAAGGAGAGAGTATACACCCATGTCACCAGGCATAAGATATATGCCATGTATGGCAGTGCTACAGGCCATGTACTACATTCTAGAAGCGGTTGTTGCCGAGAAGGTTCTACACGCCCATGTGGCCGTTGAAGGAGACACGATGTGTTCCATTTCTATACACGCAGTGTTTGATATTCTATAAGGAGTTGTTTGCCGAATTTTGACACTACACGCCGTGTATGGTGGCGCTACATTCCGTGTACACTCAAACACTAGGCGGCGCCGTGTTTAAAAGTCAAAGACGGCGTGTTAGACTGCCTACCCGTGGAGAAATTGGCGCCAAAGCGCGTTGACGAAAAGTACACGGCGTGTACTTTCTATACATGCCGTGTACTTTATTTTTCTATAAAAAGAGGCCTTGGCCTTCATATTTTAGAGTTCAAAAACATTGGAAGAGAGAAGAAGCTCTGCTGCTACCATTCTCGAGCCACCGTGGTGCCATAGTTCCACTATTCGACCTACCGACACCAATCCTCAACGCTCACATGATGAATCCGTCAGGTATCATGTGTTTCATTTCTCTCCCACTTTCTATGTGTATGTAAACCCCTCATGTTGGGGCTGTGGATGAAAGGATCATAATTTGTGTGATGTTTTATATAGTTGTGTTTGCTCGTTGTAATTCTTCTTACTCTTCTTAATTCACTGTCAAATATAACTGAGAATTCTGAGCCGGACCAAGGGAAGAATTACCAGCGATACAAAAGAGAAGTAACGGTGAAAACATCCACAACCATTGGGATGAATTCACCGATTCAAATAATGGACTGAACTTAATAAAGAATTAAGAACACTGACTACCGGACCAAGGAGTCAACTGCTCTAATTCGAAACAAGAGGAACCGAACCAAGGAAATCTTGTAACAAAATGAAATCCCGAATGATTGAATTATTATTAACAACACAACCATTTAACCATCTGTATAAGAACTCCTTAATCACCACAGCCCCAACACATATTTTCTTCTTGTTTTAAACTCTTTAGATTCACTCATTGTTTTCTTTAAAACTGTTAATCATTTCTTCAAAGTAAAACAATATAGTTTTAATCCAAAACCATAATCAAACCAATCAAATCTAAATTCTGCATACTTCACCTAATTAAGTATTAAATCAATTGAATTAACGCATGCCATAGTTCCCTATGGATCGACCCTGAACTTATGCTATACTAAAGTTTTACGAACGGATAATTAATTTGGGACACATATAACTTCAGTCAAAGACACGCCATGTAGACCATGATGTTTATAAAAAAAGTGTAATAATTAAAGTATAATTTAAATTAATAAATATTAAATTCACTATAAATGTTTGAAAATGAATTTTATAATATATATATATATACATATAAAAAAGGTTTATGAGATATATACACATATATAATATAGAGAGTGGTGCATTAGAAACAAAAAAAAATATATAATGGAATGGAATAGGAATAAAAAAAGGGGAATGATTTGTGTGGTGTGAGAATATGTGGGGAGAACCCATTTGTGAAATATTTTTTCAATGATTGGGATGAAAAAAATAATAATTAAATGAATAAAAAATAAAAATAGAATCAATTTGGGTTAGGTAAGGGTATTCAAGAAAACAAAATTACACTATTTAGGCGTCTCCATAAATAGGGATAAAAAATTAAAATAAATAAAATATAATAAATATAATAATAATAATAATGCAATAATTGGTATATTAGATAGTGGCCTTATAAAAGGTTCCCCTTTCCTTAGATTTTAACCAACAAATCACCGTTAATATTGGTAATGTGTTTTTCAATTACATGAAAATACAATGAGAGATATATTAAAAGAGTTTTTTTATAAAGGTAGGGTTGATGCCATTTTATTGAATCAGAAACCAAATGATACAATGAAAGCAGATAGTTTTAATAGCTAATCTAATACCTCATCACTAGGACACCTGTTTTTTAATAATTTTCTCAATGATAATTTTTTATTTATCTCTCAAATATCCCAATCCATTCCCTAACCATGCACACATCCACAGACTCTAGAATGTATAAATTTCAATTTATTTTATTCTTGAAGAAGAGTTTTAATGTCCGTGTCATCTGAGTTCGATTCCTCATATGGAGACTCATCTTTCCCTGGAGTCAATTCATCATTTACACATCCCTACCCACGATTTCTAGCATATAATCCATGCTTCCAATATTTATCTTGCTAACAAGAGTCATCCATCTCATTCTCATCAGCTGTAGGATGATGCATTTTTTCCATTGAGGTCACTTATTCTGTCTTTTCCTTAGGGATAATATGCATCATTTGTGAAGAGACCGAGGTGGTATTATCCCCTTTGGACACCACTGGATCATCATCAGGTTTCCCTGCATGGATAATGAGAGTATTAGAGTTAACAGGAAAAACCTGCACCTTGTTAGGATGTTCAACCCTATCATGTGTAGCTAACATGCAATTCATAGATGAAATTATAGACAAAGGTTCATAGAAAATTGACTTATTCACCTATTTAAGAGGGTTGTGAGGTATAATTTTCAGCTTGTACATCTAGATATGTCTTACCAGGATGAATTTAAAATTCTTTGTTAACATTAGTGGGGTAGGAAACAGAAACTTTACCAGTTTACAAGACATCGAAACGCACAATGGAATAAGTATAATAAGGTCCAACCAATTTCACCTCAAACAAGATGCCTTCAGCATCCCTTCGGTTATTGATGTCCACTAAAACATCCAGAGGATTGATAAAAGTACTAAAAGGGGGATATTATTTCAAAAATATCATTTCATGTGATTTTTTAAAAGATTAACCTTTAAAAAAACAACTACCTTTTAAGAGAATATTTCTTTGAAGTCCAGTCTATTTTCAAATTTAAATTTAAGTGGATTTAGAATTATTATTTTATTTTTAAGTAAATAATTTTCAAATTATCTATTTTTAATTTCACAAAAAACCCTTTTTAAAGGATCAATTTCTTCAAAAATTATATGCTTAAAATTTAAATTTTTTATTTTCAAAATTTCTATATCATGTTCAAGTTATATAATTTTTTGTAATATAAGTTTATATTTATAATTATTTGATTTCAAGAAGATATTTAGGTTATATCTAAAAACATCTTTCTAATGAAATAATTATGTTCTATTGATATCTTCTACATTTAAATTTTTATATAGACATGCATTATTTTAATTCTGTATGGTGTTTTAGGTATGTTTTTTGGAAAACCATATCTCAGCCTTAAAATTTATTTAATTCTAATTCTTTGATTAATTATATATATATATATATATATATATGTTTATGTTTACATATATATATACATATAACAATTTCAAATGATTTTTTAATAATTTTTTATGGGAAAAATCTATGAAATAAATAAAAAACTAGAAAATGATTTATTAAAATATAGAATATGGGAATTTTGAAGAGATTAGAATACAGAGTGCATGTAATCCTCTTGGTACTTTTTCCAACATCCAACAGGTAGGCCCTATATGGACTTAAATGTTCTAGGTCACATCATGGTTTTGTTTTCAGATCTTGAAAAATATTAATATTTTAGTAAATACTAAATTAATTTATAAGAAAATATTTTTGAAGTATTTAAAATATGGAAAAATAATATTTGTAAAATAGTTTCATGGTTTTATAATGGTTTTGTTTAAAATAATGAGTTTTCTATATTTTCAGAAGTTTTCATAAAATATTATTGAAATATGTTTTTTGAAAACCCCTTCACGGAATTTAAAGAAAAAACAAAAATTAATGATTTATTAAATATTATGTTGAAATCATGGTATTTTTTAGGAAAATTGTAATCAAGTAACATTTTAAGTTTAAAAATGGATATCTAAAATTTTAAATTCCTCAATTGTTCCTTTTGGTCACACTAATTTTTGAAATGTTTTTCACAATGACATAGAGAGTAGATTCATTTTTAGAGTCGATACCAAAATTTTTGATTTTTTGTACAAGATAAATAATGTGCATATAATTATATAGAATCTGAAAAATGTATATTCTAGTGAGATATTACGCGTTTTAATTTTTAAAATAATTTAAAGCTTTATACCAAAAAGATCCCTGGGAATGTTAGAATATATATTATTCTTAAATGATAAATATTTTAATTAAAAAAAATATATATAATGTTTTAACATTATATCTAGGAGAACATGTATGGGGAAATATATATACACTAGTTCTATTTCCCATTACTATGAAACATATTATATAGAACTAGTATATTTATAATAGATATGGATTTAAATTCACGAATTGTCCCTGAAATGATTTATATGACTGAATATATCTCTATGGTGAACTATAGAGTTTTTTAAAGGAATTAGGATTCTAGAATGAGGTTATAATATACTACCACTAGTTGAACAGAGTAATGATAATGAACCATTATGCACTATGTAATGACCCGTAAATTTCAAGTAAATTTTTTTCTCTTAATTTTCTTTGGAATTTTAAAAGAACTTAGTTTCTGACGACACCTGATTCTGAGGCCCGGTGTGCCCAGAATCATTTTCCGATGTTTGGATTGGGTACGTTCAGTGAACGAATGAGTGGGTTTTTCTAACTTTTGAACCGGTGCTCAGAATCGAATTCTGAGGGCACCGATGGAATCGCAGTGCCGGTATTTGCTTAGAAACGCCTCTTCCGGAGTTGCTTTTGCTCAGGTGTGGTTTTTAATTTTTTGGTTAAGTGAAGAAAATAAAATAAAGTGGTGCGACAACTTTATTTCATTTCACTTAAAGCCACTTAAATCCACTTTAAGCTGGTTAATTTGAGTTGAAGTGGATAGTGTGGAACCCAAAATATCCTACCCTCTTGGTAGGATATTTGTGAGGTGGGGCCCGCATGAGCCCCACCGTTTCTTTTCCTCTAAGTAACGCACCCGCGAAAACCCTTTTTAAATGAAATTCAACCAGAGCATTTTCTTAAATTCTTAACGCCCCTATTAATTGGGCAGTTAATTCGTTGCAATTAATTCTATGAATTAACTTGTTCGTTACTTATCATTGAAATCAATTGTTGGCGTGAGATTAAAAAATAAGACCAACACTTTTATTTTGAGGGGTGTCTTGTTGAGAGGATTTGGAGAAATATCTGAAGCTAGAAGATCTTCATCTTTCTTCGCGAAGAACGCGAAGAATGTGAAGAATGCGAAGAACGCGAATAACATGAAGAACGCGAAGAACACCGGACTTCGACAAAAGGTAATGAAGAACGTTGAACCCTCGGAGATCGACGACACGACGCCGTGTACCGCGACGCCGACGATTCTCCTCCCCCCGACGTTCTTCCGCGATGATTCTTTCCCCGCAAAAAATCTTCGATCAACTTCTTGAGGTAGGAGATTTCAAATCTTTTAAATTACTTTGTGGTTTTTATCCTTAACATGGATTTAATTTGTGAAATTAAATCTGTGTGTTTTCCTAAACACTCGGAGATCGTCAACGCGAAACCGTATACCGCGACGACACGAAACTCTTCCGCGACGCGAAGATCCTCTTCTTATGCGACAGTCAATTCCGTGAAGAACCCTCGTCCTACGACAACTACGAGGTAGGGGTTGTTTTTTTTTAATCTTCGTGATTTATATCCCCAGTTGTTAAATATGATTGTTGTGAGACTTTAAAAACCGCTAACGCGGTGGGTGCGGACAAACGAACAAGTCCGAACCCACCACCCTTCTTGTTGTTTTGTGAGGATTGGAGGGAGACGACAAACGGGGCCGCAAGTTAATTTTGAAGGCTTTGTAGTGAAGAACGAGTCTCGGGACGAGCACTGGTGAAGACTGTGCGCAAATCGGACCACCGGAGCGCGTCCTGTGGTCCACGAAACCCCCCGCCGGCGCGCCCTGCCGGCACGGCGGCGCCGGCGGTCGGCAGCGGCCGGCCGCCAGGATGCGGAGGCGCCCGGCGCGCCGCCGGGAAGACCCGCCGTGGCGGCGCTGGCCAGTCCCGCATCCGGGTGTCACAGAGCGGCCCCCGCGCGGGGGCCGCAGCTGCCTTGCGCGGCGCCTGGCCAGCGCCAGCGCGCCGGCCGAGCCGCCCGGACGGACCATCGGGCCGGGCCGCATCGGCCGTGTCAGACCTGGACCCGGGTCGGGTCGACCCGGTTCGGGCCGACCCAGGGGGTGTTGGGCCGGGTCGGTTCGGGCCCAGACCCCCCGTTTTCGGACCTTTTTGGTCTTTTGCTCATAACTTGAGCTTCGGGCCTCTGAACGACGCGCCGTCAGCGGTGATGCGATCCATGGATCATGGAGGTCGTCTCGGTATATCACACTCAAGGTTTCGGAATACTTTAGGTTTGGTCGGGTTGGTTCGTACACGAAACCAACCGGGCCCTCGGTGCGAAAACACCCATATCTTGAGCTCCGGACGTCCGATTGACGTGATGTCGACTTTGTTGGATTCTTCTAAGTAAGATGAATCTTTTGGATTAATCCTCCCGAGGTTTGGATGCAGGTGGAGTACATTCAGGTTGGTTTTTCCTTAAAAACCAACCGGGCCCCTCGAACGAAAAAGCCAATAACTCTCAGACCGGGCGTCCGATTGACGCGCCGTCTGCGACGTTGAGTTTCTGTTGACGATACGGAACTTTTGGATACATAAAAAATGGAATATGTGTCAGTTGATGTATCAGCCTCTCGGCTCGTGGAGCGGACCCTCCCGAACGAGCTTGCTGTGTGCGGGAACCCTAGAGCTGGCTGCGACGACGACGATGACTGTGCGAAGATCCTCAGTGGATTTGACAACGACTGTGCAGAGATTCTCAGTGGATTCGACGACGACTACAACACTCAGTGATCCTTTGTGGGTCAGTGCTTCTGATCCTGTGTGGGTCCGATCCTGTGTGGGTCAGCGCTCAGCGGTCCTATGTGGGCCAGCGCCTACAGATCCTGTGTGGGTCCGATCCTGTGTGGGTCCAATCCTGTGTGGGTTTTTGCGGGGGTTAGTTACCTATCAATCCTTTGTGGGTCAGATCCTTTGTGGGTTATTTCGGGGGTTAGTTACCTATCGATCCTTTGTGGGTCAGATCCTTTGTGGGTCATTGCGGGGGTTAGTACCTATCGATCCTTTGTGGGTCCGACGACTTAGATGAATCAGTGGCAATATCTGGTCATCTTTATCGTCATATGAAGAAGTATACCTGTGCGAGCTGAAACCCTGTTTTTCTTTCCTTTGTGGATTGTGTTGTGCTATCCTGTGTGGATTTACGTTTTTCTTTCTTGTGTGGACTGGGTTGTACTTGGGCTCGGATGTTGGAGCGAAAAGAGAATTGATGACTTAGGTATATGTATGGGCATATACCTATGCAGTGTCGGATGTTACTTCGCGATTGTATCTTTCTTTTGTGGATTATACTTTGTAGATTCTGGGAGACCTTCGTGGGTCTCGGGGTCCCTACTGAGTAGCTTATACTCACCCCTGCATGGGCTATGCCCGCACTACGTTGTGTTGGTTGCAGACGATGGACAACGCTGATCGTGATGGAGGCTTGCGGAGCAGGACGGTACCTGGAGGTGGACCACTGGGCATGATGTACTCGGAGCGGTAGGCTGGACCGAGGAGCAGTGGAGTCTTTCTGTACCCACCCTTCAGGTGGGATTCCCAGTGGACAGCTCGTCATTGCGGCTTTACCTTTCAGTTGTTGTTTTCCCTTTTCGAGTTGTACTTTACTTTCAGTTTGGGTTTGTACTGGCCTACTTACTTTTCCGCACTTACTCTTGTACCAGCTTTTACTTAGTGTTTACTTCTTCTGCTTGCTTACTCTGTGGTGCTTGTTTACTTTACAAAGGAAATGCCTTCCCTTTACTGGAATTTACGCCTTGGTGCTAGTCGCCAGCCCCTGGCCTATGGAAGGCGGGCTTGGGGTAGTCACGGCACGAGCCCCGAGGACGGGTCATGACAAGTTATGTTATGTAATAATTACCTCACTTTACTTCCCACAACCTTATATATTGGGAATCCTAAGATTATTTATTATGATTAAAACTAGTACCCATATTAATAAACATACCAAAAAAGTTTATGTGTATAAACCCACATCCCAAACTTATCACCTTCACTAACAATGTTAATTTTTCTTTATGAAATTTATAACAATCAAACATATACATAAATATTTATCCCCATTATGGGTATCCCACCAATCATCAGCATTGATGGAAAATGTTCCATGTCATATGAATCTTCTATCCATAAAACATATTTAGTATATAACTATATTCTCTATTACTTATCCTTGAATTCAAGTAATGTTAGTACAAGTAGGAATGTATTTTTGGAATAAAGTGGAACATCAATGTTCCTTAGAAGTATCATTTAGTATAATATTCTAATCCCATTCTATATTTCTTATTTTTCTAATATTTATCATGGGTTATAAATTATTTCTTAATATATTCTTTTAAAAATTTTATAATGGAATTATTTTTATTAATAGAATACTTTGTTGAAGATGCTGACTTCTATTCAAATTTGGTAACTTCTTAGTGAGGACACCAGCAGACCTCATGGTGATCCTCGCAGCGAGCCTACTGGACGCGACAGTGGGCCGATGGCGGAGCTTGATGCTCCAGGTGCACGATGAGGCATGCCTTATCTGGAAAGATTTTGAGAGCCTCTTTCACTCAAAGTTTGTCCCGTCAACCCTCCGTGCAGTGCGCATCCAGTAGCTTCTTCAGTTGCGGCAGGGCAGCTTGACGGTCGCCCAGTACTCGGCGAGATTTACCGATCTCTCGCACTACTCGACGAACATGGTATGGGACCCATTCTTCCAGGCCCGGACCTTTAAGCAGGTTTTGAGACACGAGATCAGGGCATCGCTGATCTCCATCAACATTACGACTCAGGCAGGAGTACTGGAGTGAGCCCTTTTGATCGAGATCTTCCTTGCTGAGCCTTCATCCGCAGCGAGACCTACCGCGGGGTGGCACGTAGCAAAGTCTTCTGCGGAAGACAGTCGACGGATGAATCAGGGGTCCAGGCAGACCAGAACCTCTCGCAGATGACCTCAGGACACTGGCTCAGCAGTGCGGGGCACACAGTGCGGAGCCAGTCTTTCGAGAGGCAGGCAATGCTACACATGCGGCGGGCAGGGTCACATGGCTCGTGACTGCCCGACCCACCGTGCCGAGGAGCAGTAGATGGTTGAGGGGCCACCCAGGAAGAGGCAGAGGGTCGACCGTGGCGGTCTGTAGGGAGGAGGAGGACGAGGCAAGGGATCTGGCCGAGCAGCAGGTGGTGGGAGACGCTTTGAGGCTCTACCACCACCACCACCGGGAGGTCCACCCCGGCCACAGGGAGCAGGCGGGCAGAGACAGGCACAGCTTCAGGGAGAAGAGGCCTACGACCACGGCGTGCCCGAGATGATTCGAGGTACTATCTGTGTCTATTCCACCCTTCCTGCAGTTCTTATAGACACAAGAGCGAGCCACTCTTTCATAGCCGCTGCCCTTGTTCGGAGCTCAGAGATTCCGACAGAGCCGTTGGCTCGATCCTTACGGCTAGAGAATTCTACGAGAGCAGACTCTACGATTAGGCACTAGTGCCGGCAGTGTGAGCTTACTCTAAGAGGTGAGAGTTTCGGCTGATATCTTCTTGCAGCGGCGTTGAGGCCTTACGACGTCATCTTGGGTATGGATTGGTTATCTACAGTCCATGCACAGATTGACTGTATTAGGCGCAAGGTGCGATGTGTACGCACCAACGAGAGTAGGTTCACCTTCACCGGCAAGAAGGGATCCTTCACAGCACAGGATGGACTCTCGCAGAGGAGAGGACATCCCATCACTCATCAGTTGGCTAGCCTGATACTAGGAGCAGTTGACGTGTAGAGTCCTAGTTTTCCTGCAGTGGTGGAACAATATACGGACGTCTTTCCCGACGACGTTTCAGGACTACCTCCTCACAGAGAGGTAGAATTTTATATTGATCTGTACCCCAAGACAACCCCGATATCTACTCCAGCATATCTTATGTCCCCCGCTGAGCTTCGAGAGCTACGGGTACAGTTGGAGGACTTTCAGGGCAAGAGATTCATCCGACCCAGTGTTTCACCCTGAGGCTTCCCCGATACTGTTCGCCAAGAAGGCGGACGGGAGCTTGCGACTTTGTGTCGACTATCGTCGCCTGAACCAGGTGAAGGTGAGGAACAAGTATCTGCTACTGAGGATTGATGACCTCTTAGATCATCTCAAGGGAGCACGGTGGTTCTCGAAGATAGACCTCAGGTCAGGCTATCATCAGCTCAGAGTTCGGGACGAGGACGTGCAGAAGACGGCCTTCAGATGTCGGTATGGCCACTATGAGTTCTTGGTTATGCCATTCGGCGTAACCAATGCTCCAGTAGTGTTCATGGGCCTCATGAATAGGATATTTCAGCCATACCTTGAACGATTTGTCGTGGTCTTCATTGACGACATTTTGATATACTCGACGACTGAGGAGGAGCACGCCTATCACTTGCGGGTTATACTAGACACATGCCGAGAGCACCATCTTTATGGAAAGCTCTCGAAGTGTCAGTTCTGGATACGTGAGGTCCACTTCTTGGGACACGTCATCTCTAAGGCGGGAGTTGTAGAGGATCCTGTGAAGATCAAGGTAGTGCTAGCTTGGGAGCCACCCAGGAGCATGACAGAGGTGCGATGTCTCTTGGGACTAGCTGGATACTACCAGAGATTTGTTCCAGACTTCTCTAGAGTTGCAGCACCACTCTCTGCTTTGACGAAGAAGGGGAAACCCTTTGTGTGGTTAGACAGATGTTAGCAGAGCTTTCAAGAGATGAGACAGAGATTGACCAGCGCCCCTATCTTGAGGTTGCCTGAGGAGGGAGTTGGGTATGTAGTCTACTGCGATGCATCAGGGACCAGACTCAGATGTGTCCTGATGCAGGATCATGCCGTGATCGCCTATGGATCATGTCAGTTGAGTCCGCATGAGCATAACTATGCTACCCACGACCTGGAGTTAGCAACAGTAGTCTTCGCTCTGAAGACATGGTGACACTATCTAATGGGCAAGTGCTTTACAGTCTTTTATGACCATCAGAGTCTCAGGTACATCTTCTCTCAGAAGTACCTGAACCTGAGACAGTGACGATGGCTCGAGTTCCTCCAGGACTATGACTTTGAGATAGTCTATACTCCTGGGAAGGGGAACGTGGTAGCCAATGCTCTCAGCAGGAGGACGAGCATTCAGCTACTCGAGGAGGCGACAGAGCAGCTAGCCGCTTTGCGGATATCCTTTGTGGATAGATATGGAGTAGCCTTCCTTCAGTCTCTCGTAGTCACCCCTCCACTATTACAGCGGGTTAGAGAGGCACAACGTGGGGATGTTGACTGTGAGACGCGGCGTGCACAGATATTCTCAAGTCAGGCACCTGATGGTTTCTCCTTTGGAGCAGAGCACGACGTCCTTTTCAGAGGACGTACCTTGGTACCAGTTGCCTTATGAGAGGAGGTGCTGAGAGAGTTTCACACTTCTCCTTTGGCGGTACATCCTGGAGTGCCGAAGATGTACCATGATCTTAGATGATAGCACTGGTGGCCGGGCATGAAAAAGGCTGTGGCAGAGTTCGTTTCACGATGCCTCACCTGCCAGCAGGTGAAGGCAGAGCACCAGGTACCGGCAGGCTTGGTACAGACCTTGGAGGTCCCGGAGTGGAAGTGGGACGAGATATCTATAGACTTCGTGACTGGACTTCCATGCACTTCCAGAGGTCATGACTCCATTTGGGTGATTGTCGGCCGACTCACCAAGTTGGCTCACTTCTTACCCATCAGAGAGCAGGGCTCAGTGGAGTGTTTGGGACGTCTCTACGTTCAGGAGATTGTATGGCTTCACGGTGTTCTATCATCCGTCATCTCCGATCTAGATGCTCGCTTTACTTCCCGGCTTTGGAAGGGGTTGTAGGAGGCATTCGGGACGTAGCTACGTCTGAGCACTGCCTTTCACCCTCATACGGATGGTCATATAGAGAGGACCATTCAGACTCTGGAGGACATGCTCCGCGCATGTGTCCTCGACTTTTGTCGTAGCTGGGAGGACCACCTACCCTTGGTGGAGTTTGCGTACAACAACAGCTACCACTCCACCATCGGGATGGCACCGTACGAGGCATTGTACGACCTACCTTGCAGATCTCCTTTGTGTTGGAAAGACCCTGGGGAGTCAGCACTTGTGGGACCAGAGATGGTCCGGGCCATGACAGAGAAGGTCCAGGTCATCCAGGAGCAGATGAGGACAGCTCAGAGCTGGCAGAAGTCTTATGCTGACAGGAGGCGGAGGCCACTAGAGTTCGAGTATGGCGACCATGTCTTCTTACGTGTCTCACCTCGACGTGGTTTACAAAGATTTGGACGAGGCATCAAGTTGTCTCCACACTTCATCGGACCATTCCAGGTCCTCAGAAGGATTGGCGAGGTGGCTTATCGCCTGGCTCTACCACCTCAGTTGCACCGGGTGCATGACGTCTTCCACGTATCTCAGCTGATACATGCATGACCCGACGCATATCATTGACCATGGGGAGCTAGACGTTGATGATGGGGCGACTTTTGCGGAGGTCCCAATGGAGATCGAGGATCGACAGGAGCGGGTACTACATGGATGGTCAATTCCTCTTGTGCGCATCAGATGGAAGCACAGGAACCTCTAGGAGAGCACTTGGGAGCGGGAGGCTCAGATGCGTGGTCAGTACCAAATTTTGTTTCCCTAGTTTATGATGTATCTTTACGGGGACCTAAATCCCTGAGGTGGGAGTGATGTAAAGACTCGTAAATTTCAAGGAATTTTTTTTTTCTTAATTTTCTTTGGAATTTTACAAGAACACAGTTTCTAACGGCACCTGATTCCAAGGCCCGGTGTGCCCAGAATCATTTTCTGAAGTTTGGCTCGGGTATATTTAGTGAATGAACGAGCGAGTTTTTCTAACTTCTGAACTGGTGCTCGGAATCAAATTCCGAGGGCACCGATGGAATCGCAGCGCCGATATTTTCTTAGAAACGCCTTTTCCGGAGTTGCGTTTGCTCGAGTGTGGTTTTTAATTTTTGGGGTTAAGTGAAGAAAATAAAATAAAGTGGTGCGACAACTTTATTTTATTTCATTTAAAGCCACTTAAATCCACTTTAAGATTCTTAAGATGAGTTGAAGCGGATAGGGTGGAACCCAAAATATCCTACCCTCTTGGTAGGATATTTGTGAGGTGGGGCCCGCACGAGCCCCACAGTTTCTTTTCCTCTAAGTAACGCACCCGCGAAAACCCTTTTTAAATGAAAGTCAACCAGAGCATTTTCTTAAATTCTTAACGCCCCTATTAATTGGGCGGTTAATTCGTTGCAATTAATTCTATGAATTAATTTGTTCGTTACTTATCTTTCAAATCAATTGTTGGCATGAGATTAAAAAATAAGACCAACACTTGTCTTTTGAGGGGTGTCTTGTTGAGAGGATTTGGAGAAATCTCTGAAGCTAGAAGATCTTCATCTTTCTTCACAAAGAATGCGAAGAACGCGAAGAACGCGAAGAACGCGAAGAACGCGAAGAACGGGAATAACGCGAAGAACGCTGGCCTTTAACGAAAGGTTATGAAGAACGCCGAACCCTCGGAGATCAACGATGCGACGCCGTGTACCGCGACGCCGACGATTCTCCTCCCCCCGACGTTCTTTTGCGAAGATTCTTTCCCCGCGACAAATCTTCGATCAACTGCTTGAGGTATGGAGATTTCAAATCTTTTAAATTCCTTTGTGGTTTTTATCCTTAACATGGATTTAATTTGTGAAATTAAATCTGTGTGTTTTCCTAAACCCTCGGAGATCATCGACGCGATGCCGTATACCGTGACGACACAACGCCCTTCCGCGACGCGACGATCCTCTTCTACCGCGAGATTCAATTCCGCGAAGAACCCTCGTCCGACAACAACTACGAGGTAGGGGTTGTTTCTTTTAAAACTTCGTGATTTATATCCCCGGTTGTTAAATATGATTGCTGTGAAACTTTAAAAACCGCTAACGCGGTGGGTGCGGACCAACGAACAAGTCCAAACCCACTGCCCTTCTTGTTGTTATGCGCGGATTGGCGGGTGATGACAAACAGGGCCACAAGTAAATTTTGAAGTCTTTGCAGTGAAGAACGAGTATCGGGACGAGCACTGGCGAAGACCGCGCACAAATCGGACCACCAGAGTGCGTCTGGGGGTCCGCAGAACCCCCCGCCGGCGCGCCACGCCGACACGGCGGTGCCGGCGGCCGACCGCCAGGATGCGGTGGTGCCCGGCGCGCCGTCGGGAAGACCCGCCGCGGCTGAAGCCGTGGCGGCTCTGGCCGGTCCCATGGCCATGCGGGACCACGGAGGAGGGACGCGGCTTAAGCCGCGTCCGGGTGTCACAGAGCGGCCCCCGCACGGGGGCCGCGGCTGCCTTGCGCGGCGCCTGGCCAGCGCCAGCACGCCGGCCGAGCCACCTGGCCGGACCACTGGGCCGGGGTACGCCGGCCTGGTCGGACCCGAACCCGGGTCGGGTCGACCCAGTTCAGGCCGACCCAGGGGGGTTGGGCCGGTTTGGTCCGGGCCCAGACCCCCCGTTTTCGGACCTTTTCAGTCTTTTGCTCATAACATGAGCTTCGGGCCTCCGAACGACGTGACGTCAGCGGAGATGCGATCCTTGGATCGATACGGTCATTTCTGTATATCACACTCAAGGTTTCGGAATACTTTGGGTTCGGCCGGGTTGGTTCGTACACGAAATCAACCGGGGCCTCGGAGCGGAAACACCCATATCTTGAGCTCTGGACGTCTGATTGACGTGCCGTCGACTTTGTTGGATTACTCTAAGTAAGACAAATCTTTTGGCTTACTTCTCCCGAGGTTTGGATGCAGGTGGAGTACGGTCGTGTTGGTTTTTCCTTAAAAACCTACCGGGCCCCTAGAACGAAAAGCCAATAACTCTCAGACCGGGCGTCCGATTGACGCGCCGTCTGCGACGTTGAGTTCCTGTTGATGATACAGAACTTTTGGATACATAAACTATGGACTATGTGTCAGTTGATGTATCAGCCTCTCGGATTGTGGAGTGGACCCTCCCGAACGAGCTTGCTGTGTGTGGGAACCCTAAAGCTGGCTACGACGACGACAACGACTGTGCAGAGATCCTTAGTGGATTCGACGACGACTGTGTAGAGATCCTCAGTGGATTCGACGGAGACTACAACACTCAGTGATCCTTTTTGGGTCAGTGCTACCAATCCTGTGTGGGTCCGATCCTGTGTGGGTCAGCGCTCAGCAGTCCTGTGTGGGCCAGCGCCTACAGATCCTGTGTGTGTCCGATCCTGTGTGGGTCATTGTGGGGGTGAGTTACCTGTCGATCCTTTGTGGGTCATTGCAGGGGTTAGTTACCTATTGATCCTTTGTGGGTCAGATCCTTTGTGGATCATTGTGGGGGTTAGTACCTATCGATCCTTTGTGGGTCCGACGGCTTAGATGAATCACTGGCAATATCTGGTCATCTTTATCGTCATATGAAGAAGTATACCTGTGTGAGCTGAAACCCTATTTTTATTTCCTTTGTAGATTGTGTTGTGCTATCCTGTGTGGATTTACGTTTTTCTTTCCTGTGTGGACTGGGTTGTACTTGGGCTCAAATGTTGGAGCCGAACAAGAATTGATGACTTAGGTATATGTATGGGCATATACCTAAGCAGTGTCAGATGTTACTTCGTGATTGTATCTTTCCTTTGTGGATTATCCTTTGTGGATTCTGGGAGACCTTCGGGGGTCTTGGGGTCCCTACTGAGTAGCTTATACTCACCCCTACACGGGCTATGCCCGCACTACGTTGTGTTGGTTGCAGAGGACGGACAACGCTGATCGTGGTGGAGGCTTACAGAGCAGGACGATACCTAGAGGTGGACCACTGGGTGGGACGTACTCGGAGCGGTCAGCTGGACCCGAGGAGCAGTGGAGGCTATCTGTACCCACCCTTCAGGTGGGACTTCCAATGGACGACTCGACATTGTGGATTTACTTTTCAGTTGTTGTTTTCCCTTTCGAGTTGTACTTTACTTTCAGTTTGGGTTTGTATTCTGGCCCACTTACTTTCCGTACTTACTGTTGTACCAGTTTTTACTTAGTGTTTACTTCTGCCTGCTTGCTCTGTGGTGTTTGTGGTTTACTTTCCAAAGGCAATGCCTTCCCTTTTTCCAGGATTTACGCCTTGGTGCTAGTCGCCAGCCCCTGGCCTATGGAAGGCGGGCTTAGGGTAGTCACGTCATGGGCCCCAAGGACGGGTCGTGACACACTACATCTTGTTGATGAAATCTTTGATTAGATAAAATTTGAGGGTTGGTTTAAAAAGATTAAATTATGATCTCACTACCATCAGATGAGGGTTAAAGGTGATTTCATTATAAAGAAAATATATTAATGTCCATATTTCTTTTTCAATTTAATGTGATGTAAATTGTAGTTATGAATACTCTAGAAATATTTATTTTATTATTAAATGAACTTCGTTTACTGTATATGGATATGTTAATTTTAATATTCATTGTTGGAATTATTTTTAATTAGATTTTTAAAAAATAAAACATTTAATATACTATGGTTAGATTGGAATTATTCATGTAACATTAATAATATAAGAAATTATTGATTCATTTTTATTTATATGTAAATTTAACATCCTTGAACAAATTATATCAAATTAATTATTTTTATTAGATCCATAAAAGATTGAAGATATTATTACCTTGTGACAAAATAATAATATTTAAATGGTATAATGATTCTTATGTTTGGGTGGGTATTATATGAGGAACATGTCAAAGTTTTCCCAAATAGAGACTCCTTTATTTGATTTGACTATGAATTGGAACACTTTTATTAGGTCTAAAAAATTATAAACATATTTTTGATAGTTTGAAGAATATGTTAAATAGTTCTCCAATTCAGGGATTACCTAAGGAAGGAATTCCGTAAATTATAACTTAATGCATCTCATCAATTATATTAGGTTTACAAAGGGTTTTGGTTATGTTCTAATAATAGTTACTACTATAATATTGATTTATAGCATGCTTCCATTGGTTTTTATTAAACACTAGGGTATTCACCTTCATAGGTAATTACTTATAGTCTATAATTATCATTAAAATCTTATTTAAACTTATTCATAACATAATTTAAACTTTATATAAAAGATATGGGTGTATTTATATAGGATTTCAATTTTATGAATATATATAATCAAAGAAAATTGAATATGGTAAACAACACTTCAATTATTATCTCATATTATAATATATAAAGTTACTCCACTTATTAATATAATATTAAAGAATAATTAAAATCCATGAATGTTTATTTTTGGAACATTTATGTTGAAGCTTGTTTATATAAGTCGGATGGATTATATTGTATATAATTACTCACCCAATAGTATGATATATATATGTGGAGAATCATGTAAAAATTTTAGAGAAGATATTTGATCCTTGATGCAAGTATGAGATGGTAGTATGTGTGTTTCATAAATGACATGTGGAAGTTCATCTTATATTTCTACAATGTGTTATTATTTTTATTGAAGCTTTTGCGTCTTGTATTGAATTTATAAATAGTCTTGTTTTTAATGATTATTCTTTCCTATTAGTTGATTTAGGATAAGTATATAGTACTACTAGTTTTTTTGTAACCAATGAGTATTCTATAGTAAACAAGGGAAAATATTTTATTGGATTTTATGACCATTTTAAATTATATACCATAATGATTTTAAATGTTTTGGATCATTTTGAACCAATAAACTATGTTGTTTTGATTAATAATTATTAAATATCCAATTTTAGAATAAATTTTAGTATTTATTTTAAAATATATGTGGATAAGTAGAAAAATGTTTCTGGAATGATAAAATCTGACTGTGATGATTGATTTACTTCTTAGGTGTAAAGAGGATTGAAAGATGCATTTGGAACTGAGTTTTATCTTAGTACATATTTTTATAACTTAACATATAGCAACCAAGAGATATTGATTAAAAAAGTGAAGTTTGTATTGAGTAAAATCATTATAATCTTTTATGGATCCTATAAGGTCATTTTATTTTAATATAATTTTTATACAATGAAAAGGAACATTTTTCCCTTGGTTTGACACCACTTGTGGAACTATATAATCGACCTTTTTTGAAAACTTTGTATTAATATTGAGTCAGTGAATCATCTATTGTTTTATAAGAACTCATGAAAAATATTATGTAGAAATTTTATATGATTCAACATCATATAATAACCTCTCAATTTAGATATATCTAAAACATGTTTCTAAAGATAGAAATTTTGGATTTTTATTTCACAAAACATATATTTTTTATATTACTATTTTTTTTATTTGAAATGTAAATTTAAAATATGATGTAAAATTCCATGAATGTTTATTAGACCTTTTTTAGTGTGAGAATCCATTAGGTATGTTTCTTATTGAGTGGAACATCATGCAACATTGATTCAGATTAGTGAAGCAATCCTTGTGTCTCAATTCAAGAAGTATATATGTGATCTATAACATTTAATTGACTATGGATAGATTTATTAGTGGAGGATATGTCTTATTTGAAACATCTTATGGATATCTAGGGTCAAAGGATTAAATTTTTAGTTGGATTTGTTATCCCATTTGTGTAAGTATTATGGAGTAATGGTGGGATGTAATAAAGTGCCAATAAGTAGAAATCTAATATTATGAATTACTACCCTGTCTTATTTTAGTTACTTATTTTATAAGTATATAAGGATATTTGTTTTAAATTTTGTAATGATATGAATGGCATGATAAATATTTTAATCAAATTTCATTCAATAGAATATTTATTTTTCTGATTTTCAAGGACATAATATTTTCAATGTGGGGAGAATATATAGTTATGTTTTTTAGTTTTAAAGGGTTTTAATCATAGACTAAAATAGTTTTTAAAATTAATTTGGTTATTATTTATTTATTCAATTAGTTATTTTATGGGATTATGTTAAATAAAATAAAATATATATTATATAATTTTCTATCATTAACAGTTGTTGGAACTATGGGATTTATGGAAAAGATGTTTCATCATGTAAATGTATGAATTTTGATATAGTCATGAAGATTTTAGGGAATTAAATATATGGTTTATAGGATTTTATATTTTATAAGAGAAAAATGAATTTTAATAGATACTATTATTAGGATACATCATTAAAACATTACATAATCTGGAGTTTTAGTCAAATAATCAAATTCTTTCTCATTAAATATATTTTTAGGTTTATATCTTTAGGGAATTATGAAATAATACATATATAACATCCCATATTTATATAGAGTGGATACTACTAAAACAATACCTATTTCTTTCAAAATATAAAAAATTTAAAATAAATTTTTTTTGTTTCACAAATTTTCGTAACATTTAACTTGAATTCCTTATTTCTTCTACACATCCTTATAAACCATGAAAATAATTTAAAAAATTTGTATGAGCACAAAAATATTAGTAAAGGATATAAAGAAAGAAAGTCTTTAGTCCAATGAAACATGAAAACCCATAAAGAACCCTTTCCCTGAAAACTCATAAGCATGCATTGAAAAATCATGCAGTTTCCTTGGGACATCATTAACATATAACTCTTACATTCACCCTTACAAATTTAATAACCTTTCAGCCTACTTTCATCTTAAGAGTACCCAATTCATGAGAGAGATATAACGGGGCTCACCCATCATATCTTGATCTATAATGGGCTCTACCCAACATATCTTGAGCTATAATGGGGATCAACCTATCATATATTGAGTAATAATGGGATCAACCCAACATATCTTGAGAAATAATGGGCTCAACCCATAATAAATAATGAACAAGTAACATATCATGAATAAAACTCTTGATAAATTATTTAAACCCTTAAGAAAAATACATTCATATTTTTAAATACCCTTTTTGTAAAAACAACATTAAAAATATAAAATCTTTGCACATAATAATGAAATCATATTATTTAACAAAAACATTGAAAAAATTTAATAAAAAAATTATAATAATAAATACACCTAAAATATGAAGAAACTTCTCATGTTGTATAAAATAAAAACAATATTTTTGAATTTTTTAAAAGAGAAATTTAAAAGATTTAAAAAGGAAAATACATTACCTTAGGTTATAATTACTTAAAATGTATTCAAACATACTATATAATGATTTAAATAGTTTTATTAATTTATTATATAACTAAAATCATGTTTATAATACCTTGGATAATCTTCTTATAATATTTTTCACCCATTTAATAATAACATTTTGTTATTTCCATTGTTTCGGGGGCATTATTTTCATGGTTTCCAAAGTCAATTTATTATGGAAGTCCTTGTAAAAAACAAATAATAATATAAAAGTGAGAAAATATGTATAATTAGTTCATTTGAAACTATTAAAATATAATTTAAACTTCCCATTATTGGGGTAAAGTGAAAAAAACTCATCATCCATAAAGGCAGTGAATTAACGCAACATGAACAACATTTTCGTTATTTTAGAATAAATGGAGAATACGAGAGAATTAATGATTCATATAGCATCAATAAAACAAAATTACAACAAATATATGATACAATAATTTTCATGAATCATTGGATAAGATGTGAGGATAAGGTAGAAACGAAAGAATTTAAAAGAGAAGAAATAAGAATATTACTTATTGAAATTTCTCCTTGATAACCTCTTCAAGGCTCTTGGAAGTGGCCTTTTTGTGTGACAAGGAGAAATAGAATATGTAAAGGGATAAGGATAATGGAATTTTGTAGAGTATAGTCGATAAAGAAGGGTCAAGGTGATGAAAAGTTCTGAAGGAAGGATCCTTCTTTTATAAGTGAGGTGAGGGGTAAGTAATAAATTAATCAAATTATTAAAATATAATAAATATATTATAAGGTTTAAGTCATAAAAAAAGAAATAAAAACTAAATGGTAATATATTATTGAATTAATATTATCATTTTTGTAAATTTTCATGATTTTTTTGATTTTTAAATATTTTAATTAAATATTATATTCATGAAAAATATGTGTTGTTATAATAAAAACTATTCATAATTATGACATTAAATAATTAAAAAAAGTTTCAAATTAGAGTATTTTTTTTATTATATCATATACATTTCATATTCATCTAGGGAATTATTTAATTAACATAAAAATATCAGATTATATTTATATTATTGTTTTTAATATTTTTATTTTGATTTATTCATTAATTAAATAATTAATTTTTTATAATTGTTCAATCCTTTAAGGTAATTTTTTATTACATAAAAATTAAAAATAAAATTTAATGAATAATATATTTTTTATCTTTTTAAATAGTATTCTTTTCTAAGAAACACTTCTGGAAAACCTCATATTAAAAGTGTATACAAACTAAAGTTTATAGTGTGAACACCTTGACTAACTATAGAATAAAATATCATAAAGGTATTAATGTGATTATTGTGGGTCCATAATGTCCCAAATTCAAATAAGAATTGGATAATGGTTGAAATTTTTTTATATAAAAACATTTATTCAAAACATGGTCCATTTAATAATTCATATAATTTTAATTAAAAACATTTTATTTACTTTTCTTATGCTTTCAAAATTGCTACATGAGCATTGTATAAGGATTAATATTAATTATATTATATACAAAAATTGAAAAACAATTATGATAAAATTAATTTATTACGTTTAAAATAATGTTCCATATTCATTCATTATGTATATTCACTCATATACACGACAACAAGACATCCTAAATTTTTTATATTTTATTTTCTTGCCATGTGTAAGAATTAAACATGCATTCAAATAAGACTTATGTTACATGACTATAAAATTCAAATTTAATAGATAAAAACTTCAATAATAAATGATAATTTATAAAAAATTCATGAAAATAATTTTTATCATGAAATTATAATTTATAAGTAACCAAATGTGAGATTTCAAATATTGCACATGCACTACGTTATCACCAAAAATAATTTTTATACTTATCATAAAATCAATTATAACACAAATGTTATAAAATTTTTATATAGAATATTAAAATTATAAAATAATAATTTATTTATTAAATAAAATTTATAATTTGATGTAAAAGTTTAATTTTTGGTGAATAGTAAAAAATACATTCTCTTATAAAATTTAAAATTTTTAAATAATAATTATGTCTTCATGACATAACAAAAAAATACCATTTTTTATTAAAGAATGTATTTTTTACTATTCACCAAAAATTAAAATTCTTCATAAAATTATAAAAAATTCATACTAAATTAATTTCATCATGATGAAATCAAAAATGAAATTATTTTGGTAAAATTAAAATTTTATAATTGAAAAATTAATGTTTCAAAATAATAACCATATAATAAATTATTAATTTAATTAATTACATAATATAATGTATATAAATATTTAATTTAAAAAAAATGTTTCTATAAATACATAGGTTATTAAATTCTCCCCCTTTTTTGAAATTATGTCCTCAAAATTTTTATTCACTTATTAAACAAATAGGGATACTTTCCCCCATATCATTTTCAGATTACCATGTTTCTTCTTCAACATTGTGATTTTTCCACCAAACCTTAACATGGTGAATTACCATGTTCTTCAATACTTTATCTCTTCAATCGAGAATCTAAATAATTTTAACTTTATATGAAATTTTCTTTTCCAGATGAACTAATTATAGGCTCAAAAATGAGAAGGATCTAGCCCATACATTCTTAACATCGAAACATGAAAAAATAGTTTACTTGAGATAAAATCGGGGGCAAGGATACTCAGTAGGAAACTAATCCAACTTTTTTATAGAATATCATAAAGTCTAATGTATCATGGACTTAACTTTACATTATTACCTAACCACATAACACTTTTCCATAGATTGAAATTAATAAATACATGATCACATACCTTGAAAGATGGGTATTTTATCCTTTTATCTTCATAACGTTTCTCCATGCTCTGAGCTTTCCTCATCTGATGCTGAATCAACTGAACTACCTCTGCCACTTCCTATACTAATTATGGTCCCATCAACTTACTTTTCCTAAAATCATCCCAAAATTCTGGTGTTTAGCACTATTTTACATATAATTCTTTAAAATGTTCCATCATTATAATATAATGGAAAGTGTTATTATAAGAAAACTCAAATAAAAAAAATGATGATCCCAAATTCCCTAGTAATATATTGAACAAGCTCAAATCATATATTCCAATTTCTAAATTGTTTTCTCTGATTTTCTATCAGATTTTGGATAAAAGGATGTGATAAAATTTTATTTAGTTCCCAATAACTTCTTAAGGGCTTTCCAAAAGTAATAAGTGAATATAGGATCATGATCAGATATGCTGGAGAGAGGAACTCCATATCACTAGAATATCTCCTTTAGATACAATTGAAAATATTTATCTGGATATAGGGTGTCTCAAATAGGAATAAAATGATTAGATTTAGTCAAATGATCAACAATAAACAAGATTTCATTATTACCTTGAGAAGTCTTTGGTAGTCCCACTATGAATTCCATAGATATATTCTTCCATTTCAACTATATCACATGAAATAGATAAGGTATCCCATTCAGTAACTACCATTATGATTTTACTTGTTGAAATTTCAAACATTTCGTTGAAAATTTAGCAATATCCATTTTCATTCCATCCCACCTATAATACTTCTGAAGGTCTCTGTACATCATTTTTCTTCCAAAATGAACTAAAAATGGAGTACTGTGAGCTTCACATAACACCTCTTTCTTTAACTATGAACTAAAAGGTTATCACTATCTATTAAAAAATCTCAAAAACAATATCATTATCGATGTTTAATTCAGTAAACTTTTCTTTTTTAACCATTTATACTTATTCCTATAACTCACGATGTTCCTTATACTCTTTATTAATTCTTTCTTAGAGAGATGACTGCGCTAACACCTAAAACAAAACAGTTGAATTTCCATCACCAAAAACATCCAAGACAGAATTCATCAAATCATTAACCAATGGATCTTGTTCCAAACATAACATGGTGACTGTAACATTATTTTTTTTACTCAATGCATCAATCACTTTATTTGATTTTTCAGGATGGTAAGGAATAAAGCAATCCAAATACTTGACTAATTCCATCCATCTTATCTATCTCAAGTTAAATTATTTTCGATTTAATATATAATTAAAACATTTATGATCAGTATATATTTCACATTTTACTTCATACAAATGATACATCTTATTTTTTAATAAAAAAACAATAGAATCAAATTCCAAATAATGGGTAGGGTAATTTAAATCATGAGTTTTCAACTATTGTGAAGAATAAGCAATTACTTGATTATTTTTTATTAGGACACTACCAAGTCCCTTCAATGAAGAATCATTATACATGAAAAATTAAGAGTTTATAGAGGGTAGGGAAAAAACTAGAGAATTCACCAATATTCTTTTAATTTCTTAAAATAAATAATAAAATTCTTTTATCTAGATGAGCTTTACACCTTTTCCAGTTAACTTATTCATTGGGCTAGACAACTGTGAAATTCTTTTCAATAAACCTCTAGTATTATTCTTCTAAACCAAGAAAACTATGAACCTTGGTTATATTTATGGGTCTTTTCTGTTCTTCAATGAATTTTCTTTTAGAATAATCAACATTTATTCCATATTTAGAAATAATGTTATAAGGAAAGATATTTATTACAAAAAAAATCACACATATAGAATTTTCCATACTGTTTCTCTTCTTTTAAAGTTTTCCAAACAACACTTATATGTATTTCATTCCCTTCCTTACTTTTAGAATATAAAAAAATTTCATCAATAAACACAACAACAAATTTATGCAAGAACTCGTGAAATTTTCTATTTATAAGATCCATGAATAGAGTAGGTGATTTAGTTAACCCAAACGACATAACTAGAAATTCATAATTCCCAAAACTAGTATGAAACACATTATTTGGAATTTATCCTTCCCTTTACTTCAAAGGATGGTACCCTGACCTCAAGCCAACATTTGAAAAATAAAGTGATCCCGGGAGATAATTAAACAAATCATCGATATGAGTCAAATGAAACTTATTCTTAATAGTGATGTTTTTTAAGGATCTATAATCAAGGAAATATCTCATTGAATCATCTTATTTTAAAAATAAGATAGTATCACACCATGTTCAAGTGCTATGTTATATGAATCCTTAATCTATTAATTCCCGCAACATATTTTTCAATTATAGATGTTCTACTTGATCCATTTGATAACTGGGTTTTGAAATTAGATTAGCATCAGGAACCATTTCAATTGTAAAATAAACTTTTCAATCATGCACAACACTGAGAAAATCATCAGGAAAATAATTATGATACTCATTTACAATTGCAACATCATTAATTTGAAATGTTCTTTTATTTTCATCAATATATGCAAGATAACTAAAGTTTACATCTTCTAACATTTTCTAAGATTCTTGATATGTTATAAATGATATGGGTTAATTCTTGTACACAAATTGAAAAAATTTCAAAAAAGAAACTTCTATAGATCTATAATCAATATTATTATGGTAAATAAAAAACACAATCCATACCTAGAATCACATCAAACTATACTAATGGAAAAAATAGGTTTTTTAGGTAAAATACATTCACATAAAATTATGATAAGATTCTTATAACTTCTTTCTTCCTTAATATATCCTCCATGTATTTTAACCATAAGTTCTGGATTCATTTTTTGATGTAGATATTCAAATTTTCCAGAAAAAATTATCCAAAAAGAATGAATGTCTAGACCCTGTATTAAAAAATAACATGAAATTCTCTATAATAACAAAAAAATGTACCTAATACTACTTCGTTTGGTGGATCAACATCCACATAAGTAATTGGAAAGGATTTTTTCACACCCTTATGCTTCCAATCTTACTGATTCCTTGACTAACTAACTATCCTAGGAAACACATTAGAATAATAACCCAATTACTAATAGTTAAATCACTTTACCTTCAGCTTCTCATTATTCTTATGACCATTTTCCTTGCACTCATGTGACATGTGTCCAAAATTTCAACATAATTAGCACTTACTATAATTTATAATACATTCTCCAGGATACTTTTTACCACACTTTTCACAAGAAGAGAAATTGATCTTTATACCTTCATATTTATTTGATGAATTATTCCCCAAATCCTGCCAACCTGAACACTAATTATTCTTTCCATCATAAGGCACATATGTTATAGTAAAATCCATTCCATCCTTTTTCAAAATAGTGAAAAAATTTCTCATATATTTTAAATTTCCATGCATAAATATCTCTTCATAAATATGGTTTCAATCCTGAATAAAATAGATTACTTTTTCAAGAAGTGGCCTAAACATAATCCAGAACATACCTGGCTAATCTTGTGAAGTTTTATTCCTATGAAATCGTCATCTTTTTTCCTCAATTATAGAAATTTTTTTCCACTTAGTGGAAAAAAACCTTTGGAAAATATTTCTCATGTAAAATATATTTGAACATTTCCCATTACATAGAATAAAAATTTTATTTCTCTTTGGTATTATCAACCAAATACTATCATTGATCATGTTTACCTTCAAAACTATAAATGGAAAGGGTTAACATTTGATGTTACAAACATCTCATGACATAAAATATCATTTTAGAGAATTGATCCATTCTACAGTAACCACCAGGTCAGATTATCCACTAAAAGATGGGGGTTGTTTCCTCATGACATACTCTATATAAGACATGTTCCTTTGTGATTGGTCAGGTTTATCTCTATCATTAATACCACAACTATTTATATCCTTATTCAAAGGATCCATTACTTTAAATAACTACTTAGTTCTAATTCCCACCATTCAAGGATATGGATTTGGAAAGATATCAGCCTCTCGATGCATTCCTACTTCATCTTCTCTATTTTTTTTGTGGAAACAAATTCCAAACAAAAAATTTTTGGATGAAGAAACATGGTAATTTTAAAATTATATATCTTTCTAAATTAATCATAAAGTAAAAATCATTTACGGTATTATCTTAACATTATTTTATACCCTAAGGTTATCTAAACCATCCCTTAATTCCAATTATAAGGACTTAACCTTAAAAAGTTACATAATCTTATGTTGTAGTCAAAAATTTACTTTCTTTCTCATTGAGGATCATTTTAGGTTTATATATTTAGAGAATTAAGAAAAAATAAATACGTAACATCCCATATTTTTACATAGTTGATACCACTAAAACATTACCCATTTATTCCAAAATAAATATAATTTAAAGAAACATGATTTCTTTAACAAATATTCATGAAATTTAACTTGACTTCATACTTTTACTTACAAAAACATATTACCTTTGGAAAAAATTTACAAACATGGAATTAAGACCAAATTATTGTTAGGAGACATAAATAAATGAAATCACTAGTCTAGTGAAAGCATGAAAGCTGATTACAAACTCTTTTCCTGAAAACTCATAAGTATGCATAGAGAAATCATCCTGTTTACTTAGGAAATCATTAAAAAATAACTCTTACATTAACACTGAAAAATGGAATAAATTTTAAGTATACTTGCATATATATAGTACCCAATTCATTGGTGAGCTATTATGGAACTCACCCATCAAATATTGAGCTATAATGGGCTCAACCCAACATATCATGATCTATAATGGGGATCAACCTATCATATCTTGAGATATAATGGGATAAACCCAACATATACTAAACTATAATGGAAAAAAACCCTTAATAAACAATTTATAAGTATCATATTATGAATAAAACTCTTGATAACTCATTTAAACCCTTGAGAGAAACACATTCAGATTTCAAAAATACCATTTTTTATATAAATCAATTTAAAAATATAAAATCCGAACACATAATTATAAATTATTATTCTTAAAAAATAAATTTTAAAACATATAATAAATAACATTATAATAATAAATAGTCATGAAATATTCAGAAAACAATGATTTCATATATAATAAAAAATAATGTTTTTGATTTCTTTAAAAGAGTCATTTAAAAGATTTCCAAAGGAAAGTCCCTTACCTCAAGTTAGGATTCATTCAAATGGGTAAAAAATACTATATAATAGTTTAAATAGTGTTATTAATTTATTAATGAAATAAAATAATGTTTATAATACATTACATGATCTTTTTATAAGATTTCCCACCCATTTATTAATAATATTTTATAATTTCCATTGTTTTGAATGTGATTTTTCCTGGTTTCAAAGGTTTATTTATTTTTTATGTCCTTGTAAAAAATAAATACTAATACTTAGGTGGGACCATATATATATATTGAGTTCATTTTAACCTATTAAAAGAGAATTAAAACTTTCCATGATTATAGTAAACAGAAACAAAAACTCATCGTCCACAAAGGCTGTGAAGTGACACACCATGTGTGATGATTTCATTATTTGAAAATGGAAGGAGAGGATGAAAGGTTTCATGATTCATATACCATAAAAAAATTCAGTATATATATGATACTATAGTTTTCATGAATCATTGTACAAAAGGTGTAGATAAGGTAGAAATGAAAAATAATTAAAAAGAGAAGAAAAATGAATCATACTTCTGAAAAATGTCTCCCTAAGAACCTCTTCAAGGCTCTTAGAATTAGTCTTTTTGTGAGACTAAGAGAAATAGAATGCGGAAATGGATGAGGATAAAATAATTTTAGGAGTATAATCAAGAAATAAGGCTCAATGGGATGAATATTTATGAAAGAAGGAACCTCCTTTTATAAGTGAGGTGAGGGGTAACTTAAGAGTTACTCAAATTATTAAAATATATTAAATACATTATAGGGTTTATGACTTACAAAAATTCCTAAAAACTGAAGGGAAAAATATTTTCAATTTAACATTATCATTTTTGGAATTTTTCAAAAGTTTGTTTATTTTTAAATATTTTAATTATATATTATATTCATGAAAAATAATTTTTTTTCAAAATAAAAACTATTTATAATTATGACATTAAAAAATCAAAAAAAAGTTTCTAATTTGAATACATTTTCTTATTATATCATATAAATTTCATATTAATCTAAAGGATTTGATAATTAATAGAAAAATATCGTATTATATTTATTTTATTATTTTCAATATTATTAATTGTATTTATTCATTAATTAAATAATTAATGTGTCCTAATTATTCTAACCATTAAGGTATTTATTTATTCCATAAAAATTAAAAATAAAATTTAATGAAGTATATTTTTATATCTTTCTAAATACTATTCATTTCTAATTTTTATTAGAAAACGCCATATTGAAATGTTATACAAACTAAAGATTATAGTGTGAACACCTTGAATAACTTTAAGATACAATATAATAAAGGTCTTAATATGGTTATTGTGGGTCTAAAATGTCCCAAATTTGAATAAAAAATGGATACTTATTGAAACTTTTATATATGAAAACATTTATCCAAAATAAGGGTCATTTAATAATTCTTATAATTTTAATTAAAAACATTTTATTTATTTTTTATGCATTCACAAGTGCAACATCAACATTGCATAAGCATTAATGTTAATTATATCATATATAAAAACTGATAATATTTTACTATCATAAAATAAATTAATTAGGTTCCTAATAATGTTATATATTATTTTATTATGTATATCCACTCATAAACATGTCAATAAAACTTCCTAAATTTTTTATTTTGTTATTTCTTTCCATGCGCAAAAATTGCACATGCATTTGGATAAGACTTTTGTTATATGACAATAAAGTTTGTGTTTAATAGATAAAAAATATATCATATATAATAATTAATAAAAAAGTCATGAAAATAATTTTTAGCACTAAATTATTCTTTATAAGGAACCAAATGTGATATTTCAAATACTGCACAGACATTGCTTTGACACCAACAATAATTTTTATACTTATCATGAAATAAATTATAACATAAATGTTCTGAATTATTTATGTATAATTTTAATATAATAAAATCATTTTTTAGTTATTCAATAAATTTAATAGATATTATATCATAATTATATCTTCATGGCATCATAAAAAAATATCGTATTTTATAAAAGACTATATTTTTTACTATTCAACAAAAATTAATTTTTTTTAAAAAATTATCAAAAATTCACATTACGATAATTTCATCATGATGAATTTTAAAATGAAATTAGTTTTTTTAAATTAAAATTATATAATTGGAAAATAAGTATTTTAAATAAACAACTATATAATAAATTTTTTGTTTTAAGAATTACATAACATAATGAATATAACTATTTAATTTAAACAAATGATTCTATAAATACCTAGTTTATTAAAAATATTTAATGTAAAAATTCTATACTGTAATATTTTTATGGTTCATTATTATAGATATTGGTGAATTTATGAAGGAGGAGGAAATTTTATCTGTAAATATTGTGTATTGATAAATTAATGGAAGACATCAAAAAGTATTGATTATTAATGGAGGTAATTATAGGTTAATATGTTTAATAATGGTTCATGAATATATATTTAGAACATTTTAGTTTTATTTATATTTTGAAATAGTATTTTTTTATACTTGTGTTTTAAAATTATTTGATCAGTGGTGCACACTTATGGTGAACTATGTGGAAATAACCCAAGAATAAATGTATGTTAATACCAAACATCCAATATGATATGGGGATCACAATATGTTCAAAAATACTATTTTTTATAAACCCTCAACCTTTAATGGGTTTTATAATTTGAGATGTGATGTATGACATTGAAAATAATAGTGAAATCGATAGTGGAATCTCGTACATGGGAACCTGTTATACGATACATTTCAAGGATGTCAACATTTAACTTCCAAATCACAATGGGTATAATTTTGTCCTCAAAACTAGAAAATAAAATTATAACAATAATAATTTAATTCTAATTTTTTAACAATTGAAATAAATAAGCATGAATAATATTTTTCCAATGAAATTCCATTATTAAAAATCACTGGTGATTTAATGACCTTTATAATATCACATATCAATGGAAAATAGAAATAGTCAAATTCTAAACTAGATGAATTCTCATTAATAGAATATAATTTTCTGAACAAATTGATTCCATCTAAACTAAAACTAAACCGTGTTAAGCTGATAAATTGATTCATAAATTCAATTATAGAATTAAAAACTAAATTTTAATAAATAATATACCTAAAATAAGTAGGAAAGTAACATTTAAATAGTGTCCAACAATAAATTAATTGTTGTATAGTATATAAATTGATTGAACATAAATAAATTAATACATAATTTATTTGAATTAATTTAAGAATCATAAACAGTTAAAGTAATCAATATTTTACAACTATTATGTGATGATAAATGGAAATTAGTAAATAAAACACCCTAATTTAGCTGGTTCGACCAATTTGTAAACATGAATGGGGTGTAATAATCATGGGTTTCATCTATAGAATAATAATTCAGCAAATTCAATATAAATAACAAAAACTAGAAAAATTAAAAAACAATATACACATGATGAATGGAAAAAGATGTTCAAAACATTTTAAAAGCCCAATAAATAAAAATATATATAGGTCTGAGACACCCTTACCCTAGATCATACTCACCAATATTAATAAATAAGCTCATTAAAACATGTTTATGTCATTATTGTTGTGTCCTCAAGGATAAAATTCAACAATATTTTCACTAATATCAGGTTTTATCTCCAAGATCATCAAAATATAGGTTTATAAACTAGAACCATATACCTTTTTTGGATCTATCAACATACATGGTAGAAAAAGTGTGGCATATGAAACTCATCTTAAGCTTAATCTATCCATCGAGTAGAACCATTGTTCACTCCTCCTCCCTATTCTGTCTAGATTGAACCAAATGAGAGATATATAAGAAGGGTAACTTGATATCACCACACATGGGCTATTATAATCACCTCATGCTGAAAAAAGGAAGCACCCAAAGTATACCCCACTAAAAAACTCATGTTCTATATCATACTAAGGACCCATGTACATAATAAATGTTTATTAGTCCAAAAATAATCAAGAGGTAAATTTATACATCTCATAATCTATGGAATAATATTGATGTGGTACAAAAATTATCATGAAACTAGGCTTGATGAATAACTAGAATTTTCCCTATGAATGATGAATAAATAATTAGTGAAGAACATGGGCCACAATTAGAAAACCCACTAACCAATAGGAAATACTATATGAAAAGGAAAAATATGGAGAACCAAAAATGAATATTAAATCAAATAATTTTATCATAAAAACAAACTCAGTTAAATTTATCATAAAAAATAATTAATAATTAAAAATTACACACCATGGTAATTAAAATGTATAAATACATTTAGTATTCAACAATACCTTATAAAATCAACATTACAAATTAAAACACAATCCTCATTATAATTCTACCTCAACTATAACTATAAACAAATGCATAACATTCTAAACAATAAATTTCTATTGGGTATGAAAGTAGTCTTCCCAACTAAATTGTATCAATATGACATATAACCTCTAAAATTAATGAAATTCTAATGTTTTTAAATATGATCATAACTTACAAAACTATAAACATGACAAAAACTCATAGTTTCATGTACTTAAGTCACCCTTTTATATGATGTCAATGGAGATGATCTAGACCATCTAATATTTCTTTTTAGTAAAAAAATTAACACCCATCCTCAAATGAAACATGTAAAAATATATTTCAAAAATAATTAAAATCAATTGAAACAAAAATAAAATTGTGAATTCATTAAAATTTAAGAAATGATATAAAAAATAATTGGAAAAGAAAAATGTTATCCACATAAACCCCTAAAAAATAATTGTAAAAAATATACAATGTGGGGTACAATAACATACACCTAAATATAAAACTTTGACTAAAACTTGAAAAAAAAGGATATTTTAAAAAATTGGAGACCACTGGAAATCATATGCATCCCCAGGTGTCCAATGGATAATCTCTAAATGGTGGGAAACAACAATGATACAATCGAATTTAATTACCAACCAAGACTTCCCATCCCAATATTGTATCATGATAAAATCTATGTACCATCTAGCAATAATGGAGAGATACCATAATAATATCTATGAAGATTTATTGTTACGAGACCTATTAATATAACACTAGAACTTTAAACATTTCTTAAGACCAATCACCACTCATAAAAGGCCAAATCAAAGAGACACAAACCCTATAGGATAATGAATATAGGAAAAATTACAAGCTAACAATGATCCCAAATCTCAGAAAAAATGTAGAACATAGGACATATAAACAACAAAATAGTAATTTCCACTAAATGTCACATATAATCAAATCTTTTGACCCTATATAACCTCACAATAACAACGTCTACCCCATAACCAAACACAATACTTGTTAGTACCTAACTAAAGGTCTATATAAGCCCCAAAATGTTGTAAGATAAGGGAAAACCTTCAATAAAACATCAATAAATACAGATGAAAAATTATATACAAAGAGATAAAGTGATATAGTTAAATTAACATCAAATAATTAAGTAAATTAAATAACAAAAAATTATTTAAACCCAATAAATAAATATTTTAATAATTTTATCTGCACAAATTTATGCCCAATTTAACTCTAATACCAATTACTAGAGTAGAGAATTCTACATTCAAATCCCAATATCAAATTAGGTTTAAAATTTGTTCATAAAACTCAAAATTTAAAATCTAACAATGATGATTAAATACTATTTTTATAAAAAAATAAACATGAACATGATTTAGATTACAAAAATCCAAAATTAGTTATTACAAATTATTCAATAGTCTTGATTAGCCAGCATATTAGTGGAAAATACAAATAAATAAAGACATGAAAACATGAAATCCATTTATTAGAAATAAATACTCCATAAATAATGATTCAACTAAAAAGTATGTATTCTATGAGGGGATAATAAAAAACTCAAAAATGTACTTCCAAAACCATAAACTAAATTTTAGTATACAAATAATCTCAATGTAGTGTGATAATAAAATTTTAGTGAAATGAACCAATGAAATGAGTGGAGTACAGAACTCAAATATAATTAATATCAACTAGAAATAAATAACATACTTAAAGAAATTCAATAATGAATAATAGATATAATGTTACATAATTTTTTATGTTGATGAAATGATAAATGGATATCGGTAAAAAGGAAAAAAGGAATAACATGCTTCATCTAATTGGCCAATGTATAGAGGAAATAATTATCATGAGTTTTCTCTAAGCTGTAATAACGGATTACAATAAAGGAAAAGACATGGGAAAAACATAAATGGGAAAAAATTTGATGCAAAAAATTAATGAAAAAAAGAAATATTCATAGGACAATTAAAATAACTGATAAATAAAAACATATTTTTGACCAATACCTTGTTTATAGGGATCAGTATCTCCTCTATCAATGAGGAATCTCATTAAATGTCATTGAATATTTTTATGTAAAGTCATAATAGTTTTACGTCTCTATTATTTTCACTATAGTAAATATTTATCACCATGTTAGTTAAGGAACTAACCATAAACATTACATATTATAGTTATTTTAAACTCAAAATAATTTTCACTTCCAAAATATCTTTTAGGTCTAGAGTTTTATAGAATTGGGAAAAACATTGACATAATAACCCTGTACTTTACAGGTGGACTCTTATACTCAGTGTCCATTTTTTTTCTACCAAGGTAAACACTTTTAAAATAAAATATGTTTTATTTTCTTGAAATATCATCATAATTTTCATCATTACCTTATCCACATCACTAATATTTCTTATATCCAGTGAAAAACAATTCAAAACTCGGGATGAGAACAAAATCTTAGTAAGGGACATAAAGAAAAAAAATCAGTAGTCTGGTGAAAACATGAAAACCCATTAAATCCCTTTCCTTAAAAGCTCATTATAATGTACATAAAAATCATGCAGGTGACTTGGGATATCAAAATAAAATCACTCTTAAATTCACCTTTAAAAATGGAATAACCTTACGGTCTTCTTCCATATCTAGAGTACCAAATGCATTGGAGAACTATAATAGGGCTCACCCATTATATCTTGAGCTATAATTGGAATCAACCCATCATATATTGAGCTATAATGGGACTCAAATTGTAATATGTGAGATATAATGGGATCATCCCATAAATAATTTTCACGGAACATATCATGAATAAAACCCATGGAAACTCTATTAAACCCATGAGAAAAACACTTCCAAATATGAAAATACCAATTTCATGTAAAAATCACTTTTAAAATATAAAAACATGAACATTAAAATGAAACCATTTTCATCAAAATAAACTATGAAAACTTATAAAAAAAGAGTAAAGTAATAAAGCTTCATGATATCGGGAGAAACCAATGATGCCATATAAGTTAAAAAAATTCCCTTTGACTTTTGTAAAAATAACTCTAAATGAGTGTTTTTACAATAAAGTCCCTTAGAATGATTCCATTATGAAAAAATTTCAGATAAATTTAAAAGTTTCCATTTTAAAACTTTCATATACATATAAATAAACTCATTAAAATTATTTCGAAATTATATATATAAAATTGAAATATTTATAAAAATAAATCTTTCAAACATTTAAAATGAGGTTTTTAGTTTAAAAAGGCCCTTACCTTGATTCTCACACATCAGGAAAATTATTTATCTTCAAAAATAATAAACAAAGGATAATTATTTACTTTATTTAGAATCTTTTTCATTTATTTAGTTACTTGTATATCACAAATTAACATGTTAGAACAATTACGTAATTATTTATGTTAAAGTTTATAGTTTTTGTCGATATTTGGTAGTTGATTCCAAAATGAATTTTGTATCATATCAATAGCCAAAGTGTTAATTATTACATCATCGATAGAGTAATATTAATGAAATAATTATCACTTTCATAAATCAATTTTACTTTTAAATAAAAACATATATATGGTTATGAAAAATGAACAACGTTATAATCACAGAGATGGTAGGTCGTAAGTATGCATGAGTAACATTTACATTTTAAATGATAATTATAGAGATAAGGTAAGTATTAAGTTATATATATATTGATAATAAAATAATTAATATTATATTAATCATTTATATATAGTTATATATATTATCCATCTGATGTGGTGATGAAAAATGAATCACATCGCTTAGTGGAGGTGATTGTTCACATGTATACCTGAATGAAGTTATCATTTTTATGTGAATTAAAAGGTAAGAATGTAAATGATATATTATTATTTAATAATTATAAATATTTCATTAATATCATATATAAATATTAGTTAAATCATTATAACCAGTCTTGAGAGAATGTGATGGAAAACAAATTATATCGATTCGCAGGGTGGCAGTCCACCGTACGCATGAACGATTAATGTTTTCCCCATTTGATGGAAATTGAAATGTATTTAGGTGATTATATATATTTAAAAACATCTAATAAAATTTAGGAACCATTATTTATTATTTCATCATAGTTGAAGAAGATTTGAAGGAATTTCCAGAATAAATAAAATTGAATCACTTGATTAAAATTGACACCCCTTCTTTAGACGATCGCCTTTGATTACCACCTTAGCAACTCTAAGGAGGGAGTTATTAATAAAATAAATACTATATAATGTGAGGAGGTATTATAGGAAGTTATTGGGAAGATATTTGATAAATAAAATAGGTTATTTAGTGTACTGAATTGAGAATAATGAGTGACATTTTAAAAGAGAGGGAAGGGACACTCTTAGAAGTTTTCAAAATATTAAATTAATATAATTAATATAATTTTAAAAATGTGTCCAAAGTAATTTATTTATATTATATAATTATTTTGGGTTGAAATAAATTTATCCAATGAAATTTAAACACACTTTCACTATATTTTTAATCTTTATCTCTTTCAACCCTTTTAACTCTAACAATGATGTCATCTAATTTACACATTCAGGGTTAATATAATTATGGAAAAAATAAAAAATGACAAATAAATGAGTCATTGATGAAATTTTTTCACTTATCAAAATTATTTTTCTAAATTTGATATTTTTTAAATTTTTATATTGTTTAATTAAATTATATTTATTTTAAAATATTAATAAGTTTAATTTTGACATTATTCATTACATGACCTTTTTAAAAATATTATTACAACAATATAAATTAGAAAAAATAATTCCAAAACATCAATAAAAAGTCAAATTCTTATAAATAATTATTTTATGACATTAATCATCTCAAATTATATATATTTTAGTGTTCTTAATATCATTTGATTGATATTTTCATTAATTTAATAATTACTGCATCATCATTGTGAAAGACATTAACTAAATTATTTATTATATAAAATTTAAAAATAAATTATCGTGATAAATATAATCATTTTATATTCCAAAATAATATTTTTAGTAGAACACATCCACTATATAAATTCATATTAAAAATATTTCACTTGTTAAAAATAAATGTGTGAAAAAATTGACTTTTCTTGGAATATAAGATTATGAATGTCATAATATCATCCATGTGGATTAAAAAGTTCAAAATTTTTTCCAAAGGATTATTTATGTCATTAATAACCCATTAAAAACATTATGTCTTGTTTAAGGTTAATTTTATAATATTTATAATATTAGTTTTACGCTTAATTACTTGATTTACCTTTAATCGTGTAAATATAAAATTACTAAATTTTATATTAATATTTTACAAATATAAAATGCACTTATTTACATAATTTGGAAATTATTATTCTAAATATGAAATCCATTTTTTGAAATTCAAAACACACAACTGGAAAAAATTAATTAAAAATTAATCCATTTAATCGAATGGGAAACATGTTTTTAAAATAAAAACATTCAAAATATTGAAATGTTTTTCTATCCAAATTCAATATGAAATTGATTATCAGGTCCTAATTTTTATTAAATGATAAAAACATTATATATTTATACTTTTTAATGACTCAAATATATAATTTAACACTATAAAAATATTTAATGAAAAAGGAGTTTCCAATTAAATTCGAGTATTTTTTAACAATTAATCATAAGATGGAACCTTTTATAAAAATATAAAAAAATAATCCAAATTAAATATTGATATTAAAATTTAAAATAATAATTTTATTTTTCAAAATTGTTTCTATAAAAGTGTGAAAAACTAGATTAAAAAAAATAATTCTATTCTGAGGTAGAATAACTACCTTTTTTGGAAAATACTTCTTTTATGCCTAAAATTGGAATTGTTCTTATATAATTTATATTAAACAAATAAGTTAAATTTTGTAAATTATATTGGATAATATATATATATATATTTCATTAATATAATCCAATAAGTGTTATTTTTTTATATATTGGTATAAAACACACTTGTGAACATTAAAATAGTTTTTCAGAAAAAAATTCTTTTTATTTCAAATAGGAATTTATATTCATTTATAATTAATTGTTCACAAAATAATTAAATATATATACATGTGTGAACCATATTTTCATAATTCAATTAATACTATCCATTCTCACCATTCTAACGACTATTTATTATGGTAACATTTAAATAATAATATTCAATTCTTCGCTTAAACTCGATGTGGCATGTCATGTATGATATCAAACATAGTATTTAATTTTTTAAAAATATTTATGTTACATTTAGTCACCCATTTATTTAAATAACAAGAACCATTTTCCTCCTTGGGGTCTATATATACATTTTATAAAAATAAAGACACATCTAGAAGTCATTTCTTACTCCAACTAATAATGGTGAAGTGCAACTATAATCTCCTCCTCCACATTAATACTTGATCAAAATAGTGGGGGGATTCATAAGTATTATTCTCTATATCATTTCACATGGGACACCCAAATTAACTCAAAAAATAAAAACTAAAAGGCACTTAAAAGAATCCTCATAGAGAAACAAAACTACTCCAATACACCAAAGCACCCTATAGAAATATCAACACGGTGAAGGATATAATAAATCTAGAGGGATATACCAATAGCTCATAATCAATAGAATAATCATGAAGTAGTGGTTAGTACATCCAGATCCAAGTTATATTGTAAATAAATAATTTATAATAATAATTTATAATGGATAACCCAGAAATAATATCAATCAAGAGAAAGCAAATAAAAAACAAATATAAATTCACATAAGGATATTAAAAGATTATTAGTCACAAATAAAAATTAAAAAAAAAATTAAATAAAAATATCAGTTCAATCAAATAAAAAAAATTCTTGATTCATAATTAATGTAACTAGTAATTATATACATTATTAATGAAATTTTCTTTTATTTAAGGATTTAATATGGTGAATTTAATTTTCCATTCTAATTGAGATATTTTTTTTATTTTTTTATCGAGTTTCATGTTTTTTATTGAGTTATCCTATACTAGTTCATGTTCTACTTTTCCTATACATGGAATAATCTTACTATAAGTTTTAGTTTTACAATGATCCTCATTTGAGGCTATTTTTAGTACTACTTCTATATTATATCATAAATTATTAGCCATATATACACCCCTATGGAATTTAAAATTCTCGATCTACCTTGATTTTTTATAGTTCTCCATGGTATATTTCTACACTTGAGTTTATTAGTAGTACTTCTTCTCATGGCCTCCTCATTTTTTTCATGAGGAAAAATAGTTCACCATTTTGTTGTGAGTTTAAGGGATCCATCTAGAGGATATATTAGATATTTTGATGGAGATATAATGGGGGGAAAACACTAGCATCTCCCAATGGTTATCTTGATATTTAAATTAGTTTTGGATTCCACCCCTTTACCATCACATTCATAGATGGATCAGTAAGAGGTAAATGCATATAATTATTAAACCTGGAAAGGAAAAAATTGGAGGTGAACATGGAATGTTGTGAGAAATATTAGTATGTAAAACCTTTAAATATTTACCATTATAACTTTAGTGCCTTGAAATAGGGTTTCCATCAGTATGGGTGAGACCAAGCCCTAGTAATTGGGTCTCTTTCTTATATATGATTTTATTTGTTATTTTTTTGAATTATTGTTCATATTTCTTGTTTTATTTCATAAAGTGATTCATATTTATTTCCTAGTATATTTTTGTTAATGTATATTGATTTCTGGATCTCATTTGGTGTTACATAATGGAATGCCATGATGATCTTCCCCCATGAATTCCTACCAATTAGCCATAACAAATAAGTCTCAGTGTTCTGTTTTCAATTTTGCGATTACCCTATCATCGATATCATAAATTATTGAATTCTTGACTTTTTCATTCTTTTTTAATTTATTTGAATATTTTTTGGATTTATTTTTGGATACTGATGTCATTTGGGATCTGTACTTGTCTAATTTCATCAATGAATGGCATTGAAGTGATATGTGATTACTGATTTGAGATTCATTATGTAGTTTAATATGATTCTTCACTTTAAAAGTTCTTCTATGATTTTGATTATCATGGTTTAATGTTTTAGTTATAGTCTAGTTGTAATTTTTAAATAAAATGTTTTTTTACTTTAATGATAATTCATGATTTTTTAATTTTTTTTTATTTTTATTTTCCACGAATTTGTGATCAATTTATAGTTATCAAATCAGTTTTAATTTCTAGTTTTTGAATTTTATAATATAAATATTTTTGATTTATAATTTTTTAATATTTTAAAAAAACTAGAATTAAAATTTCAATTATACATTTCAACATTTTTATATGGCTATGTGGGAAATATGAAAAAATGTAAAAAAATAAAATAATATATAAGAGTAAATTTTAAAATAATATTAGAAAAAAATACTTAAAAATTAAAATTAATATGAATTATAAAATATAAAGATTAATATGAGAGATAAAATAAAAGAGAAGATAGTGAAGAGAAATTATGATTTTTAAAAGAGAGAAAATTAATGAAAAATAAATAATAGAAAAGACAGAATAAATAAAAATAAAATTTGAAAAAGTTAATATAAAACAATCTAATACATGATCGAATATAGATAAACAATATATATTTATAATTAAAAATGAAAATAAATTTTTGATTTAAAATTTTTTAATGTTCTTTTATAGTTTTTATGACATGAAATTAGATTATACAAAGTAGATATGGGTTATAATAATGAATTTAAATTTCAATATAGTAATTACAATGATATATAAAATTTAAAAATGAGTAAGAAATGATAGTAAATTTCAATAAATATAATTATTGATGATTTTTGAGTATTATAATTAAATGTGTTCAAGGGGGTTTATTTTAAATTGAATACATGAAGAAATTGGAAACAATTTGGAAAATGAAAATTAATAAATTGATAATAGTTAATATTAAAGTACAAAATAAAGTTGACATAAAGAAATAAATTAGTAAAAACTAGAGTGTTATAATGAGAATATAAAGAAAATGAAAAAATAAGGAAAATAAATGATATTAAATTTTGGTTAAAATAATAATGAATAAAAAAAAATGACAATGAACTCAAAATCAAAATTTTAGACATTAAAAATGCAATAAAAAAATTTAGATATGATAGATAAAGATGGGGAAAAATTAATATGATTTTGAGATTTTTAGTACTTTGAGAGGAATTATTGAATATTACTGAATAAAATTTATTTCTTGTTTTATTATTGAGAATTATAGAAAAAAAATATCTAAAATGGTTACAACTAATATATATAATTTTTCAGAAAAAATTTAGAAGAGAGAAGTAAAAAATAATATTTAGATGAACTGCTAATACAATTATGTGAAATAATATTTATTATTTATGAGAAAGAATATTGTGGAGAAATATGATATATAAGTGTTTATTTAAAAATAAATTAAAATTTAGCATGAGAAGAAAGAGATGATTGAAATAATATCAAATAGAAAATAAAATAAGGGAAATTTAATATAATTATTGAATTTGAAATTATGAAATTAGAAATTATATAATGTATTGATGATGATATTATGTAATTCAATATGATTTTATAAACAATTTTTTGAGTATTAATATAATTTTTTTTATGATTGATAGTAATGAAAAATAAAAAGATATATTATATCATAATAATAAAAAAGATAAAAATCATTATATTTGAAAAAAATAGTCAATATAAAATTTAAAATTACTGAACTATTATTAAAAAATTATCTAATGAATTTTGTAAGTAGAAATAAATTACTAAATTGAAAAAAATATCAAAAATTTAATTAAAGAAAAAAGTGTAATAGAAATTTGTGTCATCTATTAATTCATACTAGAGTTTATAATTATGGAGGTTAGTTAGAGTTATGGGGTCTCTATGCACATTAAAGGAGGAAAAAAGTTTTTTCACTGAGTTTTTATAGAATTCCATGTATTGAGTTGGATGAATCTAGCTTCATTTTATACCATAAATTTTTATGAATAAAATATAAAAAACCCACCTTCTGCCTTAGAATCATTAGAAAATTGTTAAATAATCATCTTTATTAGTGTTGTTTTATTTCTCTAATGTGAAAAAAATATTATAGGATCCTCTAGATAGGATGTGCTCACTTTAGAATGAGAATAACTCCGATTTATAATTTTTCTTGAGCATTCATTGATTTTTTTGAAAAGGTAAATCATAACATGGAAATTAATGTTTAATGAAAATTTAAGAAATGTGGATTTAAGGGATGTGGAATTAAAGTGAGAGTCTAATAGTGAAGTATAATTAGACACACAAGAGGAATATATTTTGTATTTTTATTGATTTTCTGTAAATAAGTTTTTCTATTAACCTGATTGGATATGTTTTCCAAATGTTTTTTTATATTAATTTTAAATTCTTATTGATATTATTTTTTCATGAGGATAATAAATTGTTCATGTGGTAGGTAAGTTGATATTTTTTAATAGCTAATATGTTTCTAGAGTTATATTCAGTGACTTTTGTTACATAATGAAGCGTAATCCTATAATTGTTTAATTAATTTTTGAATGTTTTTTGATAATGTGTTTTTTATGTATCTTTTGAAGTGATTGTGGTTTATTATTGAAATTTCAAACTATAAGAAGTGTGTTGAAAATTATAATATGGTGATGGTATAATAAAAGTGAATAAATCCTAAAAGAGTAATGACCATGGACCTAATCTATGTATTGTGAAGGATTTTTGAGCATATGAACCTGATTTGAGTTCGAATTTCTTTGTGCCGTAACTAATGGATTTTGGCTTGAACCTTAAAAATATCGATAAGAAAAGTCCATCTGAATACTTTGTAGTCATCCCAAATCATGTAAGAGTCATTCCAAATCGTGTATGATACATTCATGTCATGAATACTTAAATTGATTCATGACATTGGAATTGGAAATTCATTTATTACCCATATAGTTATCCTATGCATAATTTTTTACAGAGGAACATAAGATTATTTTGGGAGTGACATTACGAATTTCTAATATTTTATAATTTTCAATTAGATAAAAAGTTTCAATCTGAAAATAAAATCACGGATTCATGTTGTGATTGGAATTCAGCAAAACAATTGGAAGGAGTATACTAAATTTTACACCACAGTTGATGGAAAAAACACCTTGAGTAGAAGGGACTCGATAAGGTAATGAAGATTTCAAGATTCACAACCACATTCTTATTTATTCATGTTTCAATGTCTCAATGGTAAATTATTAAATATGATAACTTTTCAATTTTGATATTAACTATTAATTCAATTAAGTTTATTTTATTTATGTGATGCTTAGTGGAGTATCCAATCAAAGTTGAGAGTGGGGAGAATCAGATGTTTTCTAGATATAACCAAATTCAACTTTCCTTATTTTAAAATATTATTCCTCCATTGGAATTAAAACTTTTGTGCTAGTTAATATAATTTAGTCTTGTGTTGTCCAAAAAAGCAAACCCAATATGAAATGTATTATGGGAAAGTAAATAATTTTTTTACAAGGTTAGGTCCCTCCCAAGAATCATAGATTTTTCTTTAAATGGGATGTCAATGTAATTGATTCTACACTATAATATTCTCATGAATACAAGTGGATTTATTCCTATGTTGTCTAAAAATAAAAGAACATCATATTACACAAGTGTGAGATCAATATAATACACAAGTGATCAATGATCCCTCTATTTTCCCTTCAATATTTTCTTATCCTCCTAAAGTAGAATAACATCACTACACAATGATATATCTACACACATAAGAAAACCTCATTCCTCAACTCAGAGTGAATTTGACATTATTTAGTTTATCAAACACAACCCATGAAACTCGGTATCTGATTCACTATATAGCACTTAGTTTAATCTGAATATGATTATTTCAATCTTAATTAATTATTCTCAAAATCAATTTTAAAAACTTCCTCATTTTTAGAGTGTAAAAATTATTGTGTAACTCCTTTATAATTTTTATAACATTGAAAAAAATTAGAGTAATTATTTCTTACTCTTCTTCTTACCATGTTTAGGTAATAATGTTTGTCCCTATATTCTCTAAATTATTTTTCACTAATACCATAAAGATCATATCTATTAAAACAAGTTTACTAAGCTATTTTTTTCTTCTTCTTATTCATCTTCGACATGATTTCATGGTTTTATTTCATGGTTCTTACTCTTGGATGTCACATGTTTGAATTTATAAAACTCATCTTCTATGACCTTTATTTTTAAAATATAGATTAACTGAAATAATATATTTTCTAAATATAATATATAGAATATCACAATGTTAATTTTTTCCCATAATCCTTAATAAAAGTTTTCAATTTATTATATGTGGGTTATCTCCAACGATCTAAATATTCTATTTTTCCTCTTAAAAGTTGTCTTTAGTTATTTTATAAGTGTTTCCTTAATTTTTATTTCCATTAATTATCCCTTTTTATCATAGAATAATTTAATATTCTAGAGTATTCCCAAAGACTCAGGATCTTTATATTTTTCTAATCCTAATATGAAAATTATTATATAATCCTTTTCACTGATCTATCTCAAAATTATGTTCCCAAACATATAAAAGATCACAATAGGTCTTCCTCAGATAAAAATATATTTGGATTCTTCTAAAAATGTCTCAAACCACATTATCCTTCTCATCTTCTGACACATAACTGTAAATAAATTTCGGTCAATATTTTATAAAAATATATAGTACCTATAATCATGAAATAACTCATCTTCTTATAGCATGAGAGTCTCTAAAATTCCAATATGAGTTTTAGATTATATATTTATCATCATATACACCAAAAATAAACTTTCTCAATATTAATAATGAGTCAAAATATTTTATTTTATGTTTAGAACATTTAACTATAGATCTAAATATCTTTTTAATTTATTATCTTCTTCTTCAAAAATTTATTATGGAATATCATAATAAATTTATAGTCCTTATATTATTTTTTATTTCCTTATATAGTTCCAAATGACCATTACATATCTCATAGAAACTATATCCCATTACATATCACCAAATTTTTAGTGAAAACTGTATGCATGTCTCCTTTCATCTCACATAATTAAAAATTTATTCTGTGTGTTGAAGTCATACTCAACACAGGGTACTAAATTTATTTATTATTCTAAAGGACCACGATTCAAAAATCTCCATTTCATAAGAAATTGGAATTATTAAGTTTCATGGATTGTAAAATTTTCATGAAATATTTTTTATCATAATACTTTTTATTAAATATAGAAATCTAAAAAGTAATACATACAACTTCTCACAATGTATAATTTATACACACATTCATTTTATATTATATTTCATCAGCTCAATATCATTCACTATACTCCAAATTATTATGTTGAAATATAATTATAGGAAAATTCATATGATATCTAGTAACGTCTTACAATCTCAGTGAATTCATAGGTTGTAAAATACATATGATGTCCTTGAACCATTACGATCAGAACCAATGTCTTATAAAATGCATAAATTTTTTCAAAAAAATCAATACATGGCATATTTGAATCATTCCATCCACTGAATTCATAAAAATTTCTTTTAGAATAAAAAAACCAATTTATATATTTCCTATAAGAACTCACAAAATAGAGTTTATTATATAAATTTAGAAAGAATTTTACTGGATTCATGTATTCTTTAATCCTCTTAAAATTTTATCTAATGTTTTGAACAATAATTCTAGTATCCTCCATCCAAAATAAACTTATCTGTTCCCAATAATAGAAATATATCACACTGTATATTATGATGTGAATATTTTATCTATCTTCAACAACACATGTCTCCCAAATTTGTGAAGATTAGTGCAATAGTCATTTAATTTATTGGTCTATATGTAAATATATATAGATGGGTTTTTTAAGACGTATTAACTCCATTACCCAAAAAGTATAGTTAAAAAATTATTCATATACTAGGTGGATACTCTAATCCACTGACCCTTGATAAATGGGTGTTTTATATATCATTTTCCAATATAAGATAGATCTCATTTTCATGTTCATCGTAGCCAGCTCTTTATATTTTAGTACACATTAAATTATTTAATCTTAAAATTAAAAAAAATCCAACATTCTTCAAATCCAAGTGAACTTAATTATCAATTATTCTCACTTTTTTTAGTATCATTTTCCTCTATATCCTTTTTTAGGCTGACTTGTTCACATTTGATGGATATTTCATCTATCATACATGCATAGTTGAATTAAGGGGAGATGAATCGAGAGTATATGGATTAGTGTATAAATTTAATTTCCAATTTAAGTCATTGTATGTTGTTTTTATAAGGAATTTCATTGGAGGTTTGTTATGAAAAATTCATTTTCCTGACTATTATATCCAGATGTATAGAGGGGGGAACCTTATTCCAATTGGGAATATTATACTATTAATAGTATTTTGTATGAATATTTTTCACTAATATTAAAAAAGAATGCATTTAGTGCTGTGGATTTCTCCAACCATGATAAATTTATTGGTATAAACATAATTAATAAACTTTAACATAATAAGTTGTAAACTTTAGATCAAATTTACCACAAATGGATTATATTATTCTATAATTTGAAGAGGTAATATCTTTTAAAATATTCCTGTGAAATTTATATTGACCCCCTTTCATAGTTAATCGGTTTTATCTCAATAATTTTAGTTTCAATTCAACATGATAAAAATTTGAATAGAATAATTGAGTGAACTTTATAATTCATTGGTTCTCATGGATCACACTTACACATCATGGAAAAACCTAAGAATATAATATTTATTATATGATTCATACATATAACATAATTTATTTACAATTTCTTCTAGTGAGGCATGGATAGAATTTGGAAAACTTAATAGTGGATATTCTTTTGACCCAAATCACCCAATAAATACAATAGTATATTCTGTACTAATCGAAATTTTTCAGTTCAAGGGAGGAACCTAATAACAAATATTATTATTATTACTATAAAAAATGTTTCATTTTATATTTTTACGAGTATTTTGGTGGTGGATCTGGTTAATAATATCTTAGGGTTGTAAAGAATCAAGTGGATTTTAGTCTCATTTTTTTTGATTTTAAGGTATAATTTTAGGATATAATGTGGTTTTCTCACCAATTTTATAGTTCCCTAGAATATAAAAATCACATAACTATATAATATATAGTAATTTTTTCATTTAAAACATTTCCACCAAAATTTATGTTTTTAGTTTTATAGAAATAACACAAATCAATAACTAAAAAATCATATGACTTTCTCCACTAATGGACATTTTACCCTCTATACTCAATACCACTCAACCTATAATAAATATTACAAATTACCCATACATTCTCCACAATATATAATCTTCAAGACATAAAATATATATTAATTTCATTCATAACATGTCATAATTTAAAAATAATAAGGGTTGAGCTCAAATGCTCAGTAAGGGTAAACATAACCTATTACATTCAAAGATCATAAGTGATAATAATATAATCATATTGGTATAATCAAGGTATATGGGAAAAATTAATACCATTTACCCCATAAAATTATAGATGACAAATAAAAAGTCATCACATAAGTCTTGGCGTGACATAATACCTGAATTAAAAGAGTATGGAAACCTTAGTTTATAAGAATGATCCATAAGAGTATAAGAAATGGATTATATATAAATATGACACAAAAATTAGCATATGGAAAAATCACCTTCATGAGTTACAAACTTTCACACACTCTTTTGAGATACTAATTTGTTTTATCACATACTTGGATCATGAGATATAGATCATTTTTAAGATCCCATGTTTTCTAAGTACAAATGTATTTGAGTTTTCATTAAACCTATTTTTCTTTGTTTTCATTTTCTTTTTAAAACTATTGTGTCTAAAATATTTCTTTTAGGATGGAGATATTTTTCCAGGAAAAAAAAACCTAATTTTCAAGGATGTATATATTTTTTTAATTAATGGAGTATGGGTATAAATTTTTTTAATGGCTTACAAGGGTTCTCTATGGTTTTAGAATGAATTAGAGGTAGTTTAGGTTATTTTTGTATAATATGGGCTATGATCTTCCTACTAGATACTTTCATGTTGTGAATGAGTTAAACAACCTGAACATGTAGTTTTTTAGAGTCTATGAATAGGTACAAAGCATGAAAATATTACATGTTGTGGAATTGTTTCACATCTCGAAAAGTTCTTTTAAAGTTAATTTAACTCAATGAGATTCATTATTTGGTGTATTATATAAATTAATAAATTCACATCATGAAAGCGGTTCACATCATTAATATATTTGTATCAATGGTTTTGTTAATGCGGTACATATGATTTATTTTTTGTTTTGTTTTATAGACTCCTCTCTCAAACCCTTTGGTCACTCTAGATGATTTTTTGGTGATTCATTCCATTATAGGTGTATTAGTTTAGCATTTCATCCTAGGTGGGTCCCTTCAATCAAATTTTCTTCCCCATTCATGTATCCTTTATTAAATAAGTTTGATATCATTTTAGTTATTGAATCTAGATTTCAATCTTGATACATGTGTGATCTCAGTTTCCCTTCTGAGTTCCATTACCTATGTTATTCATTAATGTTCCCATGATAGTGTTGTTTTTATTTCTGAATTAATTTTGGTGTTCTATAAATTTACCAAAATGTGTATTTAAAATTATATATGTATTTGTAATAATTTTTATCGTTCTACTATTCCATGCATAGGGCCAAGATAATTGATTAAATCTATGTTTGATAATACATATGTTCTTGGACCTCCCATTGGACCCCGCTGTGTCCATTGGCGTTGAGAATGATTTTGTATCCAGCCACACAATGATCCTTTCCTTTTACAATTAATTATAAAATATATAATTTAGATTAAGGAATAATAATTTGAATTGAGATTTCATCATTTTGGGGCATAGAAAATTAATTGAGATAAAGGTAAAGTTATCATGGTTTGATTGTGGTGATTCATCCCATCACAGTTGAATTTTTATTTTATTTTATTGTCAAATCACTTTTAAAGGAGAATTGAGAAACCCAAAGTAGATCAAAACAACCCAATAAATTATTACAAAATAACCCCAAGAAAAATACTGGTCCTACCTCTCCCCAGTAGCTCATAATTAAAATGCCTCCACCAAAGCATGGGAACTCGACAAATAGTTCCATGCAAAGATGCACGGGCATGGTACCGATGGAAAATCCATACCCTATCATTCTTTCACTCCATGTGCCCTACAGATGTGCTAACCTCATGCTCTCAACCTCGTCTAAAGTAGGACTAAGTAACATTCTTGAATCAAAACACACAAATTCACCTCAGGGCACACAAACGAAAAGATAAATTCCCTAATTCCAAGCACATCAATAAAAAGTGAGCAACCATGAATTATTCAAAAAAGGTTAAAGTATAATCATTGAAGATCAATTTAATTCTTGCAGAGTCTGTGTCCCTAAACATCTTCTAGGATATAGCAGATACCTGGGTGTGTGGATCTCCCCTTATTAGGTCTTCAAAAGAAGAAATCAGTTTATCCCAGACCTGAATGTACTCCTCGAGCCTGATCATCCCCTTATTGAATCCCCCAACCAGTATTGTGTCATGTTTTTCCAAAAAAAAATATTGATCCTCATTTAGATTCATTTCAATATCACGACCAATCATCTTGGATACTTCTTTTTCTGAGGCATTGAGAAATAACAACTGCTCGGTAAACTCATCATATGAACTGAAAACCAAATACAAGTATATTTCAGGATGACCATGTGGTTTCGATTGACACTTGACCTCATTCTCCATTATCTCATCAATTTTCCTTTTTTGCTGACTGAGTATTCATAGGAGGTGACAATGAGAAGTAGTACTTTCTACCCATCATCCTCCAATTACTCCTGTTTCTCCTCGGACTGTACTCCCCTGTAGATAGACTCTTACTAGCATCAATGGGATCCTACACATGACCTCCATCAATACAATATGGGTGTTGTTGGTCAGTGTTCATCCCTTCCATATTTAGGCCATCAAGGCTCTTCATGCGGTTTTCTGCTCCCTTAACCAGATTAGATGATTCATCTATCGACCCTACCTCACCAAGACCTTCAAACCTATTTGTCAAGGATATTGGGGTCCAAATTGAAGAGTACTCACCCCCTGATAGGTTGGAGGGAATTGCGAGATCCCTCCACAGCTGATTGAACACATTAATAACCTTCATATTGGATTGGTGTGCTACAATTTTCTTCCCTGCGCCAGAACCCACACGAGCCTCGGAACTGCATTCCTCTGCCTCACTGCTGTTATGTTTCTCCACACCCAATTGTAATGATATGTCTTCCCCACCTCTATCATCTCTTCCTGTTTCCCTATGTCCCATTCCAAAATCTTCACCAGTTTTAGTAGTCTTACCTTGAACGATGGCCACCATTCTTGGCGGACCCGGGACTTCCTGAGATCCAACCTTCAACTGGTTTCCTAATCCTCTACACACCTTCGATGCAGGCTCCTGATGAAAGAACTCCAAGGAATGTCCCTGTCATCTACATGAAGAGAAATAGTCCATCCAGGTCTCATAAACCATAGGCTGCATGCATCTGTACTCATCTTCAATCTAAATCCAAACAAAATCAAAGGGGACTCTAGACACGTTGACCTCGACACAGACTCGTGGATTCACAGGGTGACAAACCAACTCCGTGCGGCTATCTGAACATAGATACCTAATGATTATATTACCTAGCATTCTGAAAAAAGAGGTATTTTGGAAAGGTAATGTAAAATTTGGAAAACTAACCCAAATTGATATGGAAGGAAAGTCATGTTTCATGTGGAATTTGAAAAACCATCAGAACAGAAAAAACCGAAGACCATTGCAGCATTGAGGGGCCCCTAACTTGGCGCTGATGAGGTTTTCCTCTAATGAGAATCAGATCATAATATGTTGGTTGTCCAGAAAGCCCACTGTCACCCTATCTCGCACATCCCAAGAGTCGAAGACAAACCAGTCGAAGGAGTCAACTGAAGGCCTTCGCTACTTAAACCGCGCCACTAAGGTGAGCTTAAAAAGCACATAAGTTTCAATAAACTCTACTATTGAGATTTGGAGGTTCGGAAACCCACCGATGAGCTCCGGTATGAGATAGTTACTTTCCCCTTGTTATGGTATTGTTCCTTGGGAATACATAAATGACTCCAGTGTAGGGATTTCTCATAGAGATGAGTTGTGATTCTTGATACATGCTACGGGTGATCTTTTTGAATATAAGAGGATCTTCCATGTGGCTCAGATATCCATAATGGATACAAAGTAGGTTTGGCTATCTGTTAGTGTCAACCTAGAACTTGAGGTTCAATATTTTAACTTTATGTAATTTTTAATTGATTAATTAAAACTACATTTTATTTCTTTATTTCCTTAACTAACTATTATACTGGTATTTAGAAATGGTGGTATCTACCAACTACATTTTACTCACACACTATTGAGGCCACCATTGGGAACTCAAGAAAATTTTAGGGATCTATGTTTGGACAAGGATAAAAGATATTTTTGTTTATTTTTATTACTGGATGGGTTGAAACATGGAGACACAAATGACATGGGATTATGCACTGGGGTTTTTTGGGTTAATTTATGTCATCATGGTTTTTTATTTGTATGAATTCTATAAAGTCACTTAGTTACATATTATATTGACATTACGTGGTTCATTATTATTTGGTTTTCTTGGTTCGTCATTTATCTTTATTTTATATATCGTACTATTTCCTCTATTTCATTTAATCTAATATTTGTTTATTTCAATTGTATTAAAACTCTATGTGATGTGGAATATTCTCCCTACTATGTTCTCTATAACCCAACTAGTAGTTGACATCCTCTGACTTATACAAGGGTACACTTGATGTTTATTTACAAACCATGTTTATCCATGTGAGAGGGTGTTAGTCTAGTGGATGTTACAAAGTCATATAATAGATATCATGTTTTCCTTTTTTATTGATTTACAATTTGGGGAAGGTAGAAAGGAGACCATGACCGTGTTGAGACTTGGAAATGAGCTTGTTCATAGGAGTAACTAACCCATGTATGGTGGAAAATATGACCACCCAGAAATGGGATTGTATTTCATGCTATTCATTTGTTATGGTTGATATTATGTCAACATTGGTGATTCCCATATTGTGTGATGTTATTGTTTTTGGGATTTATACTGGTGGAATAGTATGGTGTTAGATGAGTATGCATGAATCATGATTAGTATATATGGATATATATGGAAATGTAACATCCCAGGTAAATAAAGAATATAACATTTTCATTTTAATTATTTTTGAATTAAATATTAATGTTACTTTAAAGGGGACAGTATGTTCGATGGTGTACCCAATAAGCAACAATGGGTTTCTTTGAAGTCTTATGTTGCACACTAATAATATAATAATATTATTTTAAATAGTAGTTAACACCTAGCTGTTGTATTGGAAGGAATGAATAGAAATAACTAAAATATTATTATATATGTTTGTTAAATGTTTTTACATACATCCAAAAAAAATTTAGCATCTTAAAATGTGAATGAATCCAATTTTAAGCACATATAATATAATATTCTTTAAAAGGACGATTTACTTCCTTTTGATGGAGAAACCTTTTTAAATTTACTTTTTATCAATTTTATATGTTATATTTGAAAAAATAAAATTCTTCTTAATAATCAAGACATCAAAATTTACTTTGTATGAAATTTTGGAATTTTCCTGACAATGTTCATTTTTTAAATGAATAGTGAAAAAGTCTATTTTAATTCAAAACTGATTTTGAATTTAATTTATTTATATGGTTAGATTATCATTTAATTAGTTTTAAAGTGAAATTAGATCATTTTTCACCATTTAATCCAATTTTGGTTATTGTATGTAATTTCACTTTGAAATTGGACATAAGCAAGTGTCAATCTTTGGATAATTATTATTTCTTAAAAACACGCTTATTGTTTTTACAACGGGAATTAATTTTAAAGTTATCTATGACACTACTGTGTTTTGAATTTGGAAAAATGGATTCCATATTTGTAATCAGGAGGTCTAAATTGTGTGAATAGGGAACTTTTATTTTTAGACATTATGAATATTTACATCGGTAAATATTTTATTTACCACAGTTAAAGGGTAAATCCGGTAAATAAGGGTAATAAATAATATTATAATAATATTAAATTAACCTAAAATGTGTCCTAATATTTTTATTTGAAAAAGTATACTACCATAGGAATCCTTGAGGTGATTTTGGGACCCCATGGAGCCACTTAAGAGTGATAATTATACTTTATATTAATTAATTTAAAGTAAAAGAAAAAAGGACCTAAACAAATATCTTTTAGTAAATAAATTTTTACATGTGGTAATATAGGTTATCTCTTAAACTATAAATATTAATTATAAAGATAACACTATTTAATACATCATGGTATTTTTTTATAGTTTTTAGAAATCATATAAATAAAATTATTTAGGACACAATAATGATGCAGTGCTTACCTCATAAATGAATGATTTTAATAAATAAGATTATAAATATAAAACAAATATCCCAAACCTATAAAATTTTCATTAGATGATTTTATTTCAAACATGTGTCATCTTATATTCTACTTTAATATGTTTTTGACCTTTTTAAAATGATGATAAGTTTATAATAAAAAAATATTTTCAAACTTTCATAAAGAGCCCCTCCTCCCCCTTATAAAAGGACACCAAATATAACCCATTTCTCACAAATCTCAAGCCCCTTGGATCGTAAAAACTATTACTAATTAATATCCATATATACCTCTATTCCTCCAATATGCCTTTCAAAAGGAATAAGGCACTTCAAGTAACACTTTTGGTTTAAACCAAAGGGAGTTACTCGATTTTAAGGTAACGTCTTCCCTAAAGATCTATTCTTTTATTTTACTTATCCAACCCCCTAAACTCTTTTTATTATATTATTTTGCAACAAAACCTGTATAGTCAATAATCTAGGTTATTTTTATGAGAATTATTCTAACTAAACCTACACACACCTCCGTCTAATGGGTAATGAACATACTATTTCTGTGGACGAGGAACTACTTCCTCACGAAATGATTATTGTTCAATCTTTTCCTACCACCTATCATGGTGGCCATTATGATGGCACTATATTTATATATGATATATATATTTTTATTTTTGTGATATTATTATGTAATTTTTATTTACCAACATACCTTTATGCTTTCCAATATGTGTAAACACGATAATTTCATTTGAGGAAGTGCGGACTATCGCCCCCTCAAGGTGATATGATTCGTTCATGACATACATGGAACGTGTAAAGGATAGAGTTAATGAAATTATATAACATCTATATGATATTATATTATACTGGATTTATAATATACCTATGTATTATTACATTTTAATTCCTTTAAATTTGAAATAGAAATGAAAGTAGCATTTATGCTTATGTATGACATACCATCTACATGAACAATGAAATTCATTTCTTATCTTCAAATGTCATGTACCATTATAAATATATATATATACACCAAATATATATTATATATATGCTATTTAAATCATGAATATTATTTTGTAGATAACATACTTTTGACCACATGGACAATTTGTAATTATAACAAGTTCATTTATGACTCAAGTACCAAATATCAACAAAATGACCATTATTAACATAAATGATTGAATAATGTTTATAATAGGTTAATAAGTGATATAAAATAATTAATTAACATAAAAAAGGATCTTAATCAAGTATAAATTAACTTTATTTAATTATTCAAGAGATTAAAGAATGAACAGGTCAAGTCTGACACGAGGTTAGGAGTTTCTTATCTCACTTTTAATTCTGTGTGATTTCCATTGTTCGCCACTTATTTTTTGCATGTGGAATATTGTTTACTAACATTTGATATATATTATCATTTTTATCTTTATATTCATGTTATTATGTGATTAATTTGGTTGTTATTAACTTTTGGTATTACAACACGATTGATTACAATGTGGTAAGGTGTTTTCATCTCACTTCTTATTCCTGTGAGATTCCTGCTATATTGCCTCTATTTTCTTTTGTGTGGTGTATGTACTGCCCATAATTTTATTAATTTTGTAATATACATTAATTTATGGCTACTTACATCTTCATTGTTTGATCCCTCTTTCATGAGGTGTATGTTTCGTAAGTTACCAAATCTGTAAGGGAACCTTTCAATCAACTCTTCAAATCAAAGACTTATTTTATATTATGTATTTTAAATTTCAATTTTATTATGTTAGGATAAGTTATTAAATATCCTTATTCCTATAAATGTTATTATAAACCGTTTTCTCTCTCATCAACTCATTTTTTTAATTTTAAATCGACGTCGTTAGGATGTTTAATTTTTGTAAGGGAACTTCTTAACCCAATTTCAATTCTTTGAGTAAAAAATATACATCTTGATTATGTCTTGATATAAATATGTGTTAATGGCCACTGATTGTTTTAAACTTAATAACCACTTATATTGGGTGTATTCTTAATTTTGAAATTTAATTATTTCATTGATTTATCTTTAATCTAACGATACAATCTTTATAAGGGAGTTTGTCTCAATTTACATTCCACTGAGACTTATTAGTTGTTAAACACCAATTCACTATTATATGGTGTATATAATTCCCTTTTACATATTATATCATTAATCTCCTTATTCTCATGATATTATATGCTATGATTAATGTTATTGCACAATTATTTTTATTTAAGCATCTCTCATTTGGTTAAGAAATCCTTAAATAAAGTATTGCTTTAAAGATTTATTCTTATAAATCATTATCATTAATGTACATGTTTTAAAAATGTTTTTAAGGATTTATTTATATGGACATGAATGTTTTGAAATTATTTTTTTTCTAAAGATTCAAAGTGGTTTGGGACACTTTGATTCAAAAATATCTTTATTAAATGTTTTAAATGGTTTTGAAAATGGTTTGATAAAGCATTGATTATGTCAATATCTTAAAATGATATATTGTGATTTCAATGTGGAAATGTTATCTTTACATTATGCTTGTTTTATGTGTTATGAATATGTTATGTTTATTGGTAATTTGTTACATATATGGGTGGTTCCGTGATAAACCTAGGGCAGGTGAGCCCGAGATAGCTCTCCAATGCATTGGGTAACATGACAGTGGTAAACGATAATGTATCTTCTAAGAGATTTATTGAATATAATGTGATGAAAATTCCAAAATAACTCCCTATGTAACTATGATAGCTACAATGTAAGTATGTTATGTATGCCACAATTTACCTTTATGATTTATGATTTCTATGTGTAATTCATAAATCTTATGCTTTCATGAGGTATGTTATGATTGAGAATTATGGTTTCATTGATTTGTATTTATTGATGATATAATGTTTTTTTTGTTTTTTACCCTTTATTAAGATTTTTATGCTCATCCCATATTTTTATACATTTTTCACTATCCTTAAAGATGAATTGGGTCAATGATGGGATCAAGGAAAAGTAATGTTGTCTAAAACATGGAACTATACATGACTTTATTTTTCATGATTTTTAATTTTATGAATAAAATGGATACTTAGTATAAGTGTCTACTTTGTAATTTTTGAGATGTAATGTAATTGTTATGTCCTAATTCTCTAAAACTCTAAACTTGAAAAGATCCTCAATGTGATTTTTTCATTCATTTAAATATTATGCAATGTTTAAGGATTGGTCCTTATAGTTGGTATCAAAGGACAGTTTAGATAACTTTAGAGGTAAGGATGTTATTTAAGAATTACTAACATAACCATAATGGTTAACATATTTTAATGAGTTGTATTTTTTTAGATAAATTGAATGAGTTTAAGATAACATGAACCTTTTTGTTATAATGTTTACCCTCCTCACAAGATAGTATATTATGATTTTACTAATGTACTCACACTGACCTTTTTGCTTTTAGTAAATGGTTGGATATAGAAGGCACGAAAGAAACAGTGGATGTGAAGAAAACTATAATGGTTTTCTGAATGGGAAATTGAATGGAATGGGAGATATAATGATAAATCTTGTGGTTATTCTCAACTGACTATCTGGAATCATGATTGACCACCTGAAGCTTGGTGATTTTTATAAGGCATCATATATGTGAGAAACAAATCCCCATGGATGTTCAGGTAATAATAATAAAGGTATTCATATTAAAAAACTTATGTGTCAAGGATTTGGAAAGAAACACATAGGAAAATGATTCAAAGGGATGGAAAGTTTATATAGATGTGGAAATGAAGTTCATAAAGCAGAAACCATCCATGTAAAAAGGAAGCATCCAATTGACCCTAAAAAGGAAAATAAGTTCTTTACGAGGGATCAATTTAATGTTTTAAATGTGGTGTGCATGGTCATTATAAAAACAGATGTCCTATTAAGATGGTTCGGGAATGGGATCACCATGATCATACAAATATATGTTTACCAATATCTAATGCCATTCTAATTGAGGATGAGGAAACTGACAATGACTAATGAAAGGTATGTATTATTTCTTAACAAATGTTTTGATATTATTTCATCATAGGATATGACTCATGATTTTGTTTGTAGAAAATAAGTATTTTAGAATAAGATGGAAAATAATGGTTAATGGATCATGAATAACATTGAATGAGTAAGATGTCAACATATAAGGGATTCATGAGTTATGATTGATATTAAGATGTTGAAATGCTTAAAAGTATTAAGGCTCTTTTGATGATGGGATTAAATTAGAAGACTTTTTATATTATGTGGAACCATGAAGTTTGATATATGAAAATTTCATTCAAGGAATAATTATCTTTTCTTTTGTGGATATAGTCATAAAGAACCATTTGGGTTTATATGATCCTTGAATTTGAGGCAATTACAGGTTATTAGATTTTATGATGGAAAATAAAAGTTTTTAGATAACATTTGTTGTTAAAATATGATGTGGTTATTTTTGATGAATTTATCTCATTTTTTGGAATATTATAAAATTATATAGTTTATGAAAAAGGACAACACACAGACCACGTGACAACTCGTCGTGTCAGACAAAGCTATGTGAATTGAACCCACAACCAAAGTGCAACTGGGATATATCACCTACAACTAGACTACGTGAAGTCCCTTGGTAGTATGAATAATTATTTTTAGTTAGATGATTTTATGAATCAAGAATAAGTTTATTTTATGTTATCTATGGGAATGATTAACCTATCATAGAGAATATGTGATTAGGTTAATTACTTTTCAATATGAGACTTTAAGAGCAATCAATGTTTTTGGAGATAAATATTAAGATTTACTCTGGATGAATATGTGATTAAATCCTTCTGAGTTATGGGTTTCAATATTAGTTTGGATTATTTTGAATAATTTTAAGGACAATTGTATATGGAATGGTATTTCTTGAACATTGGGTTCTTTTAATGAATTTTGGAGATTGAGAGTAGCATTTCTTTTTATAATAGATTATCCTTTTGGGGAATATCTGATCTTGTACTAACCAATTTGGGTTTTGGTTGATGACTAATGATAGGGTAAATATATAGTTAATATTTTCTAGATTATTTGATACGCTAGAAGTTGATTATAGCACTTCAGGTGTGACGAAGCCATCTTGAATACTTACCATTTAGAGAAAAGGTGAGTTTGTGGTAGAATTTTATTAAAGGATGACACTCTACATGACAAGTAATTATATTTCATTATGATCTTAATCTAGTTATTAATAAAATTATTCAACTCTATGAATTGGATATTGAAGAAAAAATATTATAAGCTCTCTTTTATCATCAAACTTTTACCCAACCACAAATTTATGGTATTATGGTGGTTAACTTTTCGTGTTCAAGTTCTCTATCACTCTCTATTAATCTATGAGAGTTAGTTTCTCTTACATAACCATGTTTTCATGGAATCCTATTATCTGTTGTCTCAGGTGACCTTTGTACTTGTCTTCCTTTATTTTAAAGTGATATTTTTATTGAATTTTTTTTTCTAATGTGGGACTTTCAATGAAGTTTCCATGCCCAATTTTAAAATTGTGATGGCGCGATTCCCAAAACTGGGTAAGGATGTAACATCTGAGGTCAATAAAGAATATAACATTTTTATATTTATTATTTTTGAATTAAATATAAATTTTAATTTAAAGGGGATACTATGTTCGATGGTGTACTCGATATGCAACAACATGTTTCTTTGAAATCTAATGTTGCACACTAATAATATAATAATATTATTTTAAATAGTAGTTAATGCCTAGATTTTGTATTGTTAGAAATGAATAGAACTAACTAAAATATGATTATATATGTTTTTTAAATTTTTTACATTCATCCAATAAATGTTAGAGGCTTAAAATGTGAATGATTCCAATTTCAAGCACAAATAATATAATCTTCATTAAAAGGTCGATTAACCGCCTTTTGATGGAGAACGATTTTTAAATATATTTTTTGTAACTTTTATATGTTCTATTTGAAAAAATAAAATTCTTATATATAATAAGGACATAGAAATTTAATTTGGATGAAATTTTGAAATTTTCTTGATAATGTTCATTTATTTAAATGAATAGTGAAAAGTACTGTATTTTAATTCAAAGATGTTTTCTAATATAATTTATTTATATGGTTAGATTATATATTGATTAGTTTTAAAGTTTAATTAGATTATTTTTTACCATTTAATACAATTTTGGTCATTGGAAGTAATTTCACTTTGAAATTAGATATAAATAAGTGTTAATATTTTGATAGTTATTATTTCTTAAATACACGCTTTTTGTTTTGATAGCTGGAATTAATTTTAAATTAATTTCTTCCACTTATATATTTTTAATTTGATAAAATGGATTCCATGTTCGGAATCTGGAGGTCCAAATTGTGTAAATAGTTTAATTTTTTTTAGACATTATGAATATTTTCTTCAGTAAATATTTTATTAACACGGTTAAAGGGTAAATACGGTAAATAAGGGTAAAAAATAATATTATAAAAATATTAAATCACCCTAAAATTTGCCTAATACTATTGGTTTATACATTTATGACCATTTTAATACTTGTGTGGATTTTGGGACCCCATGGAACCACTTAGTGTTATAACGACACATTATATTAATTAATTTAAAGTAAAGGCAAAAATGACATAAACAAATATCTTTTAGTAAACCAATTTATTCGTGGAGTCATATAAGTTATATCTTCAACTATAAATATTAATTAGAAAGATAAAATGATTTAATAAATCATGGTAATTTTTTTATAAATTTTATACATCAAATAAATAAAATTATTTATGACACAATAATGATGTAATGTTTACCTCATTAATGAACGATTTAAATAAATAAGATTATAAATATTAAAAAATATCCAAAACCTGTCCAATTATTAATGGATGATTTTATTTCAAACATGAGTCATCTTATATTCATCTTTAATGAGTTTTGGATATTTTGAAACTGAATATAAGTTTATAATAAAATAATATTTTTAAACTTTCCTAAAGATCCCCTCCTCCCCCTTATTAAAGGTCACCACTTATAACCCATTCCTCACATTTCTCAAGCCCCTTGGATCGTCCAAACTCTACCCAATTAAGTTCCCTAAATCCCTATATTACTTTTATAAGTCACACATAAGGCAGTATGCACTTGAAGTAATATTTTTGGTTCAAACCAAAGGGATTCACCTGATTTTAAGGTAAAGTCTTCCTTAAAGTTCTCTTATTTTATTTTACTTATCCAACCACCTAAACACTTTTTATTACATTATTTTATAAAAAAAGTATCCTAAATATAATAGGTTTTTTATGAGATGGATTAAAACTACACCTACACACACCATTATCTAATGGGTAAAGAACATATTGTTTCTGTGGACGTCGAACTACTGCCTCACGAACTGATGATTGTTCAATCTTCTTATACCACCTCTCATTGTGTCCATTTTGATGGGACTCTATTTATATATGATATATATTATGTTTATTTTTTTCTATGATTCTATAATTTTTATTTACAAATATACCTTTATTCTTTCCAATATGTTTAAACACAAAAATTTCATTTGAGGAAGTGTAGACTACCGCCCCATCAAGGTGATATGATTCGTTCATGACATAATGGAACATATAAAAGATGGAGCTAATGAAATTATGTAACATATATATATATATATGAAATTTTATTATACTATAATTATAATATCACTACTAGAAAGAAGATCTATACCAACGGTTTTGGGAAAACCTTTGGTATATTTCAATTATATGGACCTATACCAACGGTTTGGCCAAAACAGTTGGTATAGGTCACTAATTTGGAAATATACCAACGGTTTTGGACCAAAACATTTAAATAAGTCCATATAAGTGACCTATACCAATGGATTTCCCTAAACCATTGGTATAGGTCCCCCTTATACCAACGGTTTTTCCAAATCTGTCGGTATAGGTTTCAAAATCAAAGAATCTATACCAGCGGTTCTCAAAACCGTTGATGTGCTTCTATACCAACAGTTTTGAGAACCGTTGGTATAGTTACATGAATTTTTATGGAATATTCTTACATAGAACATTCAATAAATGAAAATTTAAAATATATACGATAATAAATATATATATATTTATGAAATTATATCCACAAAAGTCAAGTTAGGTTTGTGGTTAGGTCGTTCAATCATAAACTCCTGGTACTGGGATCAAAACCAACCGAATGCTTCTTTTTTGAAATACATATACCAACAGTTTTGTGGAACCATTGGTATTGATTTTTTATATTACCTATACCAACGGTTTTGAAAACCATTGGTATAGGTCTATACCAAGAGTTTCCTGAAAACCGTTGGTATAGACCTATCCCCATGGCTTACTTGGCCACGGTTCTCCAAAACGTTGGTATCAGATATACCAACAGTTTGGAGGACTATACCAACAGTTTAAAACCATTGGTATATGGTATTTTTAGACTAGTGTATTCCTATGTATCAATATGTTTTCACACAATTAAATATTAAATAAAGATGGAAGTAGCGTTCATGCATACGTACGACTTACTGTCTCTATGGATAGTGCATTTCATTTATTATCTCCAAATGTCATATACTATTATAAATATATATATACTAGATATATATGATATATATGATATTTAAATAATTAATATGACTCTATAGATAATATAATTTTTACCAAATGGACATTTTGTAATTATAACAAGTTCATTTTTGACTCAAGTACCAAATATCGACAAAATAACCATTATTAACTTAAATGATTGAATAATGTTATTAAAATGATAATAAGTGATATAAAATCAATAATAAACATTAAAATTATCTTAAAAAAGTATAAATTATCTTTATTTTATTATTCATGAGATTAAATAATGAACTATTCAAGTCGGACATGAGGTACCGAGTTTCTTATCTCACTTTTAATTCTCTGAGATTTCCGTTGTTCACCACTTTTTTTGCATGTGGTTTATTTTTTATAGACATTTGATATATAATATCATGATTATATTTATATTCATGTTATTTTGCAATTCATTTTGTGGTTATTACCTTTTAGTCTTACAACTTTATTGATTACAATGTGGTAAGGGGTTTACATCTCACTTCATATTCCCATGAGATTCATGCCATATTGCCAATATTTTCTTCTGTGTGGTGTATGTACTACCCATAATTTTATTCATTGTGTAATATAATATCATTTATGGGTATTTACATATTCATTTTATGATCCTTCTTTCTTTAGGTGTATGTTTCGTAGGTTACCAAATTGTTAAGAGAACCTTTCACTCTCCTCTACAAATCAATGAATTGTTTTATTTTATGTCTTTTTAATTTCCTTTTTATTATGTTTGGATATTTTCTTCTATATCCTTATTTCTGTACATGCGATGATATTCCATTTTCTCTCTCATCAACTGATTTTTTCTAATTTTTATGTGATGTCGTTAGGCTATCAAATTTTTGCAAGAGAACTTCTTAACACAATTTCAATTCTTTGGTTTAAACTTAAACTTATTGATTATGTTGTGCTATAAATATGCGTGACTGACCATTGATTGTCTTACACTTAATATACAGTTATATTTGGTGTATTATTGTTTGTCACACATAATTATGTAATTTATTTATCCTTAATCAAAGGATAATATCTTTGTAAGGGACTTTGTCTCAATTTACATTCCATAGAGACTTATTTTTTGTTATACACCAATTCATTATTATATGGTGTATATTATACCCTTTGACATATTATATAATTAATCTCTTTATTATAATTATATCATAAGATTTGATTAATGTTATTACTCAATTATTTGTATTCATGTGTATTTTATTTGGTTAAGAACTCCGTAACTAAAGTATCACTTTAAAGATTTATTCTTCTAAATCATTATCATTAATGAACATGTTTTAAAAATGGTTTTAAGGATTTATTTATATGGACATGAATTTTTTAAATTAAAATTTATTTCAAAAGATTCAAAGTTGTATGAGTCACTTTGATTTAAAAATATATTTATTAAATTTTTTAAATGGTTTTGAAAATGGCTTGATAAAGCATTGATTTTGTTAATATATTGAAATGATATAGTGGGATTGCAATGTAGAAATGTTATCATTACATTATGCTAGTTTTATGTGTTATGAATATGTTATGGTTATTGGTCATTTTTTTTTCATATATGGGTGGTTCCATTATAAAACTAGGGTGGATGAGCCCTGGATAGCTCTCCAATGCATTGGGTAACGTGATAGAGTTAAATAATAATGTTTCTCCTAATAGATTTAATGAATATAATGTGAAAGGTATTCCAACATAACTCCCTAAGTATCTATTATTTCTATAATGTAAGTATGTTATGTATTCCACAAGTTACCTTTATGATTTATGATTTTTGTATGTTTTTCATAAATATTATGATTTCATAAGGTATGTTATGATTTAAAAGTACAGTTTCATTTATTTTTATTTATAGATGGGATAATGTTTTCTTTCCTTATTTTTTAACCATTACTGAGATTTTTATGCTTATCCCAGGTTTTTATATGTTTTTCAAAAGACTTAAACATGAATATGGTCAAGGATGGGATCAAGGAAAAGTCAAGCTGTCTAAAACATGGAACTAGACATGACTTTATTTTTAAAGAGTTTTTATTTTATGAAAAAATCGATATTCAGTAGAAGTGTCTACTTTGTAATTTTTGAGATGTAATATAATAGTTATGGCCTAATTCTCTAAAACTCTAATCCTGAAAATATCCTCAATGTGAATTATTCATTTAATTCAGTATTATGTATTGATTATGTCCGGGTCCTTATTGGAAAAGTATTATTCATGATAGGGACACATTTATTTCTTGTGACACATTTTTTTGTATAATCTTTGAAATGAGATCCCTATTATATCTAATGAAAATCAGAAAAAATGAACTATTATGTCTCACCAATTCAAATGTTATGATATGTTTAAAGAGACCTAGAACTATTGATTATCTTTTATGGTCACCTTTTTAGGTTGAACTTGTTGTTTATCTAGTTTTATAAGTAGAGAGTTTTTCTTATAGTGAAAATGCCTCTATGTCATTTTTGAATTGATCTTCCGGAGAGCAGAAATCAGTATCCTTGTAACGCAACTAAACTGAAGATTTTAGTGGATCTGGAGAATCAGATGGGAAATCATCTCCATAATAGCTTCCTAAGTATTATGTGATCCATGGTGATGGAAACCCTTTTACCATATATTCGATATATGAGATAAAGGGAGAGTTTCAACTGAAACATCCACCTATATTCACTTGGATGGGAGGTCCCTAAAAAAATGAGTCCTATGTTGAGTCAGTTTAGATGAAATTTAATAACCTTAAGACACCTAATAGTAGGAGGTTTAAGTTGTCTATATACATGCTTTGTAGATTAGCTAAGAATTTGTGGGATATTTTCTATCAATTCTAATAGTAAGAAGAGTTATCCTGGTATGAAATCAATATGAAATTTTTGAGACACTTATAACAATACAATTTTTGGAATGGGAATACATAGAAGTTTATGAACTTTCCATAGGAGGTCTTGTTAGTGATGGAATACACTAGGTGTTTCACCAACCTACATTATTTCTCCCCATCCTTAGAATTTGATAATTTATCCAAGGAGAGATGTTTTTAGGAAATAATTTTCTACAAGATACAATCATAGGTGAATGTAATTTTCCTAAGTACCTTTGTAGACATGATGAATAAGGATTTCATTATAGAGGGAAAAATAACAGAGGCCCTAAGTAGGGGATATGTATATTTATCAGGTTAATATGGGAGATCTTCTTCTAGAAATAAGTAGTTTCATTTTGACAGTTACCACCAGGTCAGTAATGGGAGGAGCAATCAATGGAGTTGACAAATATCTCAGAATCATAGCTATTTGGACAGATTTAACTATGGTAAATGTGGTCACATGTTCAACCAATGTCATTACCCCATTTCTTGAGTGTGTTACATGTGGAGGTATGGGACATATTTAACTATTTTGTTGGATCTTACAACAAAAGAGAGATGGAAGGGGATCATTACCTGAACATGAGTATAGATAAAACTCAGCAAACCCTCATTAGACTGATATTTATAAATCCACTAGACATTCAATTATATAAAGAGGAGATGATGCTCCAATATAAGAGTGAAAGTACCACTCAGAGGGAGTTGTTCAAGGGAGTCATACTAGAGCCAAATATAGAAGGTTAAGTCATTTATATAATATATTTTCTACTCTGGCTAGTTTGGATGTATTACCATAAACAATAAGAGTTATTATTATTGTATCTTATACCCATTCCTATATTTTTTATATAGGATAATAAAATTATTTTAAATATTCTATTTATTCAAATGAATTAGGCCTGGTTATGAAAATCATGAATGGTTTATTCACTGTAAATACATTTTTGGCTGCGCAGATAGAGAATATGAAGTGTTGCAAGGTATGTTCTCTAGAAAATGTTAGTTACTATTTATTTTGGGAACTTTCTATGCATGAAATGACATGGGTCAATTTGAACCACTGTAAGGATTGTTTAGTTCTGTACCAAGATCATATCGACTATTACCAGAGGATGATCCCCTTTCTAACTCCATAAGAAGGTATCTATTTTCACCATGGTGAGTGGGATCTTAAGGCTAGTCTTGATGGACCAATTCAATGCATATTGGATTTTATCACAGGTAGAATAGAAGGTATTTATCTTTATGAAGGTTGAGTTCATAATGATACTTTTTATCCAATGATATACCATTTTTAGGATGCTTTTCTGGAAGAGATCTGTGACTTACCACCTAAGTGGGATATCAAGTTCACAATTGAGCCGGGGCATAGATCATAACCATTTTCTATCCCACCTAAAATATAAAATAAGAAGAGATTTTGTAATTAAAGGATCAATTAGAATATCTTTAAGCTAAGGGTTTCACACATCCATTTATATCACCTTAGGGTTCTCCCATGATTTTCTCCATGAAGGATGGTGAGAAGTTTCACTTGTGTGTGGACTATTTAAGATTAAACTAGATGAAATTCAAGAACCAACATCCCCTTCTATGAATTTACGATATATTTTATTAGCTGAGATGTGCCAAAATATTTTCTATGATTTAATTGAGACCAGGTTACCATCAGTTGAGGTTGAGACTTTTAGACATACACTGGGCATCGTTTAGAAATAATTATAGCCTATATGAGTTCGTGGTGTCATCAATCAGTCTAATGAACACACTGGTGGTATTCAGGTCTTTGATGAATTATACCTTTCTAGATTTTATTGCATCATTTTTTGGTGGTTTACATCGATGAAATCTTAGTGTATTTTTAGATACTAAAATATCCTTTCTAACATCTTGACATCATATTGAGTTCATTGAGTGATCATTATATGTACACCAATCTAACCAAATATTTTTTTTTGATTGATAGTGCTCCATTATTAGGTCATGTCATCTTAATGGTTTGAGTGTTAGTAGACTCAGAGAAGGATTTAATTGCAGTATATTTGGAGTTACCTAAGAATGTCTTTGAGATTCAATGTTTTCATAGCCTAGTAGGGTATTATCATTGTTTCATCTAGAATTTCTCTTGTATAGTAGCACTAATGTCTTATATGAATGAAAAATAAATGAATTTTTATTCCTCCAAAATTCATGATAGAGTTTTCTTGGAGTTAGAGAGTAAGATAACCCCGATTCTAATGCCCACCATACCTATGTCAAAAAAGGAATATAACATTTATTTTGACACATTTTGGGTTGGAGTCAGAGCAGTTTTGATGTAGGAGGATCGTGTGGTTTCTTATGGATCCAGAAAGATGAGGCAACATGATGGGAATTATCCAACTCATGATCTAGAGTTAGATGTGGTGGTACATTCATAGATATGATGGATGCACTATCTTTTAGTGTAGAGGTTCATGGTGTACATTGACTATAAGAGCCTTGGGTATTTATTTTCTTAGTGGGGCCTTAAACATTCAATAAAATATATGATTCATGTATCTATAGTATTTCAAATTTGAGCAAGATTACCCACTAGAAAATGGTTACATCATCGCTGATGAATTCAGATAGAAGAAATTGACTGAGGCCATGTAGGATTCTTATGATGAGTGGAGGATGATGGAACTATTTACAGATATGTATCTAGATGCTCAAGAGTCCAAGGGATAAGTATCTCAAACCTCCACATCTGTTATTTACATGATTTTGGACCGAATCAAGACAAATTTGTTAATTGACCCAGTAGGATTATATATATGAAAAAAATAATATTCTGGGGATCCATAATTAGGATGGTCTCTTGATAGAGGAAAATCTATTTTTTACATGGTTGAGTTTGGGTTATTATGAGCTTTTTTGTGGAACTAATGATATTTTTTCACACTTCTACATGGGAGGTACAACTAGGGTGGAAAAAGATATATTGTGATATCTATAGAAATTACCAATGGCTAGGATTGAAAAATTAAGTAGAAGACTTCATATCAAGATACTTAACCTATCCGCAGGTGAAAGCCATGAACCAGAGTCCATATAGGTAAATGTTTCCTCTTCCCATTCCAAAATAAAAGTGGGAAGATTTCATTATATAATTAATATCAGGATTACCCAACACACCACATAATAATGATGCAGTATATGTGATTATGGATTGATTGATGAAGGAAGCCCAATTTTTTTCCATTAGTTTGACCTTCATTGTGGATTATCTGGGTAGTCTTTACATGTAGGAGATAGTTTTACAACATATTGTTCCAAGTAATATCATTTCTGGAAAGGGTCATCATTTCCTGACACAATTATATAAGGGTATTTGTAAGGATCCAGGATCACACGTTCTTCTGAGTACATCCTATCATCCGTATAAAAATGTCCAATTTGAATGGATGGTTTATCTTTTGGAGGATATATTATGAGCCTGTGTTCTAGATTTTGGTGGTTTTTTAGGGAAGTATATTTAATTCATAATGTTATCATATAAAAATATATTTTATAAATATAAACTGATCGAGAATTTTAATTTTTTTGGAAGTTCATGTAATTCACCTCGTTGTTGGTTATATAGGTAGGCGAGTCAATTATCGTTGGACTTAGTCTCATGTAAAAGACATCTGAGTAGCTCAGTTGTTTAGGAAGTGGTTTGTGAAGACATATGGAAGTAAAAAATCTTATGTAGACCATCAAAGATGACCTCTAGAGTTTTAGTCGAGGAATCATGTTTTCATTATGGTGTCACATAGGTTGGGGAAACATCGTATCATGAAATATGGAAGGATGATGCCCGGGTTTGTTGGGTTATTTTTTATAGTGGGGAGGGTCAGTCTAGTAGTGTAATTTTTGTCTCTTATATAACAATAGAGTTCCATGCATGACATGTTTTATGTATCATGTATTTAGAAATATCATCATGGCTCCTCTCATGTGGAATACATGGATGACTTCAAGGATGGGGTATATGTGTCCTTTGAGTAACACCCATTACAAATTGTGGACCTTAGTAAAAATTATCTTTGGGGAAAGGCTATACCTCTAGTATGTGTGAAGTGGCAGCATGAGTGTGTTCTAGAGGATTCTTAGGAGGGTAGTTTTATATGTGAGGATATGGGATAGAAATGTTCTTTTATATCCCATAATGATTCTTAAAATATCTCAAGGATGATCTATTGTATAGTGGGTATGTTGTAAGATCCGGTATTTTCTATGTACGTACCTATTTGTGTATGGGATAAACCTCTTATTATTGGGTATTAATTTTTTCATTATACCTCAGTTTCCAAACATTTTAATGTGGGATTTTGATATTTTATTGTGGGAATTGATGTACAGTTCATGAATAAATGTATGTTTGAACTAATAGAGTCTAGTTTAAAAACATTTAAAGGATTATGAGGGTTCTTCATGGTTTTGGAATGATTCAAAGGTGGTTTGTGTATTTTCTATAGACTATGGTCTGTTATATATTTTTTGGGCACTTTCACTTTGTGAATGGGTTTCATAGTGTGAAAATGTTGTCGATAAGATTCTATGAACTAGTACAAATAATGAAAAGTTAATACACTGTGAAAAAGGTTCACATCGTAAAAAGGCCATTATGTATCAATTTAACATGAGGAATTCATTTTTCATCGTATATTATAAATTAATAAATTCCCAACATGAAAGTGGTTTATGTAATTAATATCTATAGATTTTTGGTTTTAACCATGCTGTACATATTATATATTTTTATTTCATTGTGTAGCCTCATCTATTATACCCTTGGAAAAATCCATTTGATTTTTGGGTGATTCTTTCCCTTCCAGATATCTTATTCTAGAATTAGATCCTTGGTGTGTTTCTTTAATTTGGTTTTATTATTCCATCAATTATCCTCCATTATACTGGTTTAATGTCATTATAGTCACTGAATTGGGATTTTGATCTTGATTCTAGGGCAATCTAGGATTACCTTTTGAGTTTTTTCTCATTTTTTTCTTCATTGTTGTTCCCTTGAAGGTTATTATTTGATTGCTGAATTAGGTTGTGAGGTATAAAAATTTAACATAAAGTCTATTTCTAATTATCTAGGTATGTGTATTAATTTCGATCATGCAGGCACACCATGCGTGTAACCTAAATAAATGGTTAAATCTATCTTTGATTAAAATCAAGTTCTTAGAACTCCCATTATACCCTCACTAGGTTTATTAGAGTTGCGACTGAGATTGTGGCCACCCACATGCTGAGACATCCCTTGAATTTAAAATTAGAAAACAATTATGAAATTTAGGGTTTGTCCAAACACTGTGAATTAAAATTTCAACATGTTGCATCTTGAAAAATAAACTATGATTAATTGAAACTTGCCATAGTTTGATTACGATGATTCATCCTATTATATGAGAATATTACAATTGAGAATATATGCATGGTTTAAAGAATAAGATAAATTAACCAAATATAAATGTGATGTGAATTGGTATGAAAGGTATACATGGTTTCCAGGTATATATTTTTTCTAACAGGATACAAGAGGGATTGAACTATTATATCAAGAAATTTGGCACTATTAGTTCATCTTAGCACAAGAGAACTGAGAGAGTGAGATGAGATTACCTTCTTGTTACATGCACATTAGAATTAGAATGTCACTCTAACCGGAGAATTCACATGGAGTCCAGTATGATATTGTTGCATTCCTATTGGCATGGTATTTTACATTGGGAAGACGTAAGTGCCTCTAACATGTCAATTTGCATGGAAGCCATTTGTGCTTCATTTGACATGGTAAATGGAATCTATCTTGATGCTAGAGGATTCACCCTATGATAGAGGAATCCAACATAGATCCAAATCATGTTTGGATGGACATAATTTTCATCTAGAACTAGAGTGTTGGTAGTTTTATTTTATATATTGTATTTATATATTTATTAATACTAGTATTTATTACTTTACTACATGAAATTAAAATCTGGCTAGTTTTTTAGACATGGTGATATCGACCTACTGAGTTTTACTCACACCCTATTTAGTCTAACATTATGAACTTGAGAAGCTTTCATGGATGCTAGTTTTGACAAGGGAAAAACCATGTTGTTGATTTTTCTTATTAAATGGGTTAGAGCTTTGAGATGGGAACGATGTGGGATTCGAGACAGGGGACTTTTGAGTTTATTTATTTCATATTGGTCTTTTATCTATAGAAATTCAAGCAAGTAATTTAGTAACATTTTATCCTAACATTATAGGGTTTTATTATTATTTGGATTGGTTGGTTAATCCTTTATCTTCTTTTTTTATGATTTACTATTTTCGATATTTCGTTTAGTATGATAATTTTTCTTTCTTCTATATTGAAACTCTTTTTAGGGGGTATTATATCCCCAAATTTTTTTATACACCCCATATACTAGTCGGCATCCTCTAGAATATGGGGAGGTGTGATTGAGGTCTAGTAACCAACCTAGTTTGTCCATGTGAGAGGATGTCGTTATGGGGGATTCTACACTATTAATAAATTATTTGGAGGGTGATATAATACCCCACAAATAATTCATCAATACTTATTTATGCCAGTTGAATTAAATCATTCACCATAATATAAGGATCCCACTAAATAAAAATGGGTTATATATATTTTCAAGTAGTTTTACATAATAAATTCAAATATAATTCAATAAATAATTATAACAAAATAAACCCATTGAAAATAAAAGGGAATCAAAATATATTTGGAAAAATTATTGGTAAAAAATCTTATATTATGCTGATGAATAATGTTGTATTTTCACCATATAGGTAAAAGGTATAAATATTTGTCGATAATTTCCCCAATCAATTTATGTATAAAATCTAGATAAACTATATTCTTGTAAAGAAAATATAGATTGTTCACAAAACTAAGACATTGGAATAAGAATCAAAATTATAGAAAATGACTGGTTAGGATATTCTAAACTAGAAATTGATTTACTTGAGTTCAATACCCCAAAAAAATATAATAGAATTTAAAATGTAATTCATGGATATTAAAAAAAATTGTAATTTTATTAAACAAGGTATTAATCAAGATAATTTACTTGATTAAAAACATTAATTCCCAAAAATAAAATTTAAAAATTACAAATATCATTATCATAGGGTACAATATGTAAATCCTTAAATATATCAATCATAGAAGAAAGGTTTTGACTCAAGGATGATATTAGATTTAATAAAATCACATACATTTTTGTTGTATTTGAAATTGAAAATTCATGAAAGGTTAAAGATGATATTTATTTTAAAATACCTTAAATTTCATGAAAAATTCTGATAAAACAATTTTATATCCAATATATACACCATAAAAAGAAAAATGTTTTTGAATATGCATTATATACCAACAAAACAAAATTGATATTTAAAAACCAGTACCTTTATTCCTGATTATATTAAATCGCATTAACCTCATGTAAAATAAAAATAAAAGTCATAATAACCTATTTCAAAACCTTATTAATATCCATAAATGTTTATAAAATAAATTTACAATAATTTATTACTAATATATTTTTTAATTATAACCTATTTTAATCGTTATATGTTACTAGTTTTGATAGTTTTTTTATACTAAATTATAATGGTGGTGTTGATTCATATTTATACATTCAATGTTATTCAGTAATAGTTCATCATATATACAAGAATATAATTTTTTAATGATTTATATTCTCAAAATTTCATTTCTAAATTATTTTAGTTATAATTCATGATGATGAGGTTGATGAAAATATTATCCAGATAATTTACATGAATAAGGGGTGATATCACAATAAAGAATTAGATATTATCATTATCATTCAAAAACCATAAAATATATCGTTACTAACTTACTATGTTCCAATATCAATAGTAATGATGGTTCCTTAGTAACCCATTATCTCTATTTAAAACATTTTATATGTCGGTGGTTAAACCAACCCAAAAAATATCATTATATAATCCTTTGAAGAGTATGGTTAATAATGTGATTAATTTAATATAATATCATTATTAAATAATTATAATGTTATTATTTATATGCTTTTAATGTTTTTAATTAGTTTATAAGAGTGTTTGATCACTCATTAAAGATATGTGTGAAAAAAATATATGTTACTTTCATGGAGTTGGTAGTTCACATGTACTCATGAGTGACATGTTAATTTTCCAATGATCATGGGGAATATAGGGAATGGTTTTTAATTTATTAATATTAAAGTGTTAGAAATATCACATTAATTTTTTCAATGAAATTTTATAACCATCTATGTAAAGTGGGGATGAAAAATCAATCACACCATTCATGGATGTGGTAGAATGCACGTACAAATGATGATGTCTTCAGTTTTACAATGGTTTTGGAGGAACACATGAAATAGTTATTAGGATATTATATTATCATTTCATAATATTATTATAATATATTTTATCACACATTCATTGATATAGTTGGTTTTATGGGTAGAATATAACACCCTGAGATTTTAAAATAATTTTCGATGGATTATATAACAAATAACAATGATATTTGGTGATAATGTTACAACTCAAGAATTTATGATATATTTATTTCTAAATAAATTTTTTCTCTTCGAAATCATACAGAACATACTACACCAATTCTAAATGAATTGTTATATAATAAACTCTTACAACAGAGTTATTCTATTGGCGAGTATGAATAAAACTAACTAGATTATAAAAAATATCTGGTTTACACATTCATAAAAAAATTAAATAGTTATTAATTTATTAGGAATAAAATAAGAATCTCTTGAAATAAAAAGAAGTGTTTCTGGAAAAAACATTATTTTTCTAAATGATAGTTTAGTCACGCATTGCATTCAAATATTAAAATTATTTTTCAATAATTAAATAACATTTATTTGATAAAATGAAATTTATTTTTTGAATCATAATGTCAAAATTATAATAGGGTTATTTTTGTGTTTTGTAAAAAATATTTCATTTTTTGATGAATAACGAAGAAAACATATTTTTATTGAAAACTTCTTTTTTATTTAAATAATTAAGAGGGTGAAATTATATTTTAAATTTGTTATAAAGTAAAATTGGTTCAATTATGATACATTTAAACTGATATAGATAATTTTAATCAATTTTATATTTAATTTTGATGGTAAAATACTTTATACATATGAGAATTTTCTCTTTAGAAACCCATTTTTCCATCTCCTCTACAGGTTTAATTTTAAATATGTTTCTTAAAATTCTATAAAATAAATTTGGAAAATTGGATTTAATATTTGGGATCAGATTTATTTTTATTATCTAATAAATAAAATATAATTATTTACTATTATGAATATTAAAACTAGTAAAAATTAATTATTAGGTTAAATGTTAAAATTGATTTTTTTGAAAGTTAATTTAAATAGAATTTGTTAAAAATGACCTAAAACATATCCAAAACCCATTTTATGGACTTTTTTAGACCGTATAATCTATAAGGTTCGATAATTTGTTATTTTGGAGGATTTTATCATAATAAAAATATAGTTGTAGTTGAATATTTTAAAAAAATTTATTTATGACCTCTCCCCACTTATAAAAGGCCACCTCCTCTCCTTACAATTCACACATCGAAATCCATTTGGTTCATCCAAGACCTATCAAAATAACATACCTCATTAACTACACTCATAATATAATACCAGTTTATCATATTTTCATGCTACTAAGTCTTTTGGTGTAACACTAATGAGGTTGTAAGAAAAAGATGCAACATTTATAAAAAAGCATTTTTGTTTTATTTCTTATTCAAACTCCATAAAATATTATTAAATATTTCTAGTAGAATAAAAAAACTATATCTCATATACTGATATTTTATTATTTTATTTTTTATACCTATATCCATATCCACTTCTATAAAATTGGGAAGAAAACTGTCGATCATGTGTACAGTAGACAAACGCCTCACGAACCAATTTAATTTGTTATCCATCACCATATTTCATGGATAAATATAAAAATGGATTTAACAAATACATATTATATTTATGATATTATTATTATTTAATATTAATATCACATGTTTATTTTTTTATTTAATTTCATTTAAAATGTAATAATGTTGCTCATGTGTACGGAGGACTACAGCCTCACGAAGCGATGTGATTTTTTTCAATTACACAATACATGGAATGTAATAAGGATAAAATTAATTAAAATATATTATTTATATGATATGATATTGATCATGTAAAATTAAAATATCACTCTCTTTATTATGCTATCAATCATTAAGGATATTATATCATCGCTCGTCCGTATGTACGACTTACCATCTCCACGAAGCGATGTGATTCATTTTCCAAGTAAAAAATTAATTAACGGTTCCAAAAATCTATAAAAAGAGTAAATTTTATATTAATAAGATTTATATTATTATATATATGATATAACTATAAAATATTTTCATGAAATAGATATTTCAGGATAAACATGCTTGGAAAAATAAGGAAATTAACACCCAAAACAATGAACACAATAAAAGATCACTAACAAACAGGCGATCAGATATTATAAGAAAATAATATATGATATTATAAATACAATTATGATTATTTTATAAATTAATAAAATGAATAAAACCATTCTAAATGTGGTAAAATAACTTTTAACTAAAAGTAAGTGTGAGGTAATTGACTTTTTCTCAATTTCTCATCATTGAGGAATATTGAAATGTTACGCACCTAATTTTTTATATGGTGTATATATGGAATCATTGAAATGTAACATTAGGATTCATTAACAATTTATGGAATTTTATGTTTCAATTTAAATTATTTCTTCACAGGTTGTTCACTTGAACATTATTGACTAGTAATGAATTTCATATCTCAATTTTATTCATTGGATTACATTACCTCTTCCCTATCTATGATATTCTAAGACTATTAATATAATTAATCTCTACTATATTATGATGTATTTACACTTTTTTTATTTTTATTTAAATTTTTTATTCATAATCAATTTATTGTTCAATTCTCACTTCAACATTATGATCTTTCTAAGGGTTTTTTCAAAATCTCATTTTAATTGGGATTGTTTATAGGTGAATTTCCATTGAATGAAATTTATTTAATCATTATATAATAACCCAAATTGAATTTATTCTACTATATTTATTCATAATTTTTTCAAGTAATAGTACCATTTATCCACTCATTGGTACTTAAAATATTTATGATGTTTTTTAGAGAAAATTTACCTTTATTTCTCTCTTCGGACGAAATTCAATTTTCATCAGAATATATGTTTTCTAATAATGTTTTCAAAAATATTTTAAACCTTTTAAAAATGAATTTTTAACTAAATTTCCACACATTTTTCTTTAAAACAATTTAATGGATTCTTAATGTCATTTTCAAAATAAGGCTTGATTAGATTTTACAGGAATAATAAATGAAATATTTGTTTAAACATGTACTGTATGAATTGAATTTCCAGACATCATGGAAACTCAATGTTTTAAATATTATAATATTTTTTACAGGATATTTTCATAGATTTTTTTTAAAATTTTAGGGAAATTTTATTTTTAAAAGATGATTTTCAAAGTGAAACATTTATTTTCCTCAAGAATGTTTTTGAGGATATTTTTATAGAATTTATATTCATCAACGACTACAACCCTTATCTGTATTATATTTTAATAGGAATAGTTTTTATTTATACTATTTTTATTGATTCAATTGACGAGTTATGATCATTTTCAACATGTAATGTATTGACATTCACTTTCTGTTTAAATATTCACTTTCCCGTGATTAATATACATTAAATTTCCCATAAATATCCATATTGTTTATCATGTATATGATTATTTCATAAACCATATATCATTTAAATGTAATGTTTTCTATATTTAATTTTATTATTTTATATTAGTAAACATTGATAAATCCATATTCATTAATCTATAAGAAAATTTCATAATAAAGCACATTGTTCATGAATTAAATTATTTTTTCTATATATGAGGACTGAATTGGAAAAGAATTAATGGGTGGGGACTGGAGTTATATATCCCTTCAATGCATCATTAGTATCATGAGGTGAATTAGAAAAATATCATCAAACAAGTTTCAACATATCATTTTAAACAATCTTGTGGAAGGCCTCACTGATAGAGGTATCATGATGCTTGTGTTCATGACTTCCAATAATTAATAATTTCCTTCATTAAGAATTAAATAATTATTATCCATGATATTTTCTGAAAGATATTATCTTTGGATTCATTTCATTATCAATTTATTGATTAAATTGTTTGTATTTTTGTTATTTACCGTAAAAAATTGATTATTACTTATATTATTATCTATGAGATTTTCAAAATGATATTATCTTTGGATGAAATTAAATATCAGTTTATTGATTAAATAAAATGTATTTTATGTTTTTTAACTTGACATATTTAATATTCCTTATTTAATCAGTATTATCACGTTATTGATTAAATGAAATGTGTGTTCACATATTTACCCTTCCTTTTTTATTATTCTATATTGATTATTATTGATTTACACATGATAACTTCAATTTACATAACTCCTACTAAGAATTCGAGCTCACCCTTATTTTATTTCCTTTTTTAAGAATCCATGAAATTCAATATGAATGATATGCATGAATATTTTATTGGAAATAATGATATTTTAAAAAAATTATTTTTAATATTTATATTTATATGAAATTTTGGAATCATGTATGTACCTGGTTTACTAATACTATGAAGATATTTTGTCCACAGGGATGTGATTACATATATCATATTTCCTTATAATAAATTAAAAACAGTCTCTGAGTTATTGGGTTTGGGGTGTTACATGATTCATCATAGAATGATCAATAGAAACCCATAGTACTAGATTTAGGAAAACATTATTTTGGGAATATAAAACTTTGATAGACTTTGAGGATAATTATAGAATAACATCCTAATTTTTGGTAAGGTAGAAATTATGAAGTTTTTTCTAGAAATATATCCATATCTAGATACTAAAAGTGGATGGGGTTCTGGTATAGATGTACCTATGGGTAATAACTATAAAAAAGGAATTTTAGTCTTGACTCAAGTATTACTCGGTAATGATAAGCGGCCTTACTAAGCACTATGTTTACTGTTCTTGGGGATTTTGCTTCAAATAATTTACGTTTTCTTAAGAAATTATTATGAATTATTTGAATAGATAATGAGAATGAGTTTCCTTGTTCAAATCAAAGTTTCATTTTATTTAAAATAAGGTTTCACGATTTAGAATTATTTTAAATGACTATATGGTTTTTCTACTATGATTATTTTTTCTCACACTGTGATTTTGGGTTTTAGTCAATGTATGGACCCTAAAGGAGTCATTTTAACATTAAATATGATGGAAAATATAGAGACTATATAAAACCAAATGGGATAATCACTAAAGTGACTGATATCACGATTAATCGTATTTAGTTATCCCAAACTATGTTTAGCAACATACACCTTAACAAAATATTGGACTCACCAAATAATAAAAGTACAGAGTTTACTAAGATCTTCGGTGATGTAGACCATGTAGGAAAAAATGTTTATTTTTTTCCATGTTAGAAATATCGAAAGGGACACCTTGGAAAGTGCCAAAAATAAATGGGAAAAAGTTTCATGATTTAAAAATAAGGTCATAAAGCAATTAATTTTTGACTAAAAATAGATATTATAATGAAAGAAAATAAATTTCATCATACGGATCCATTTATATTTTGTTTTCTTAAATGTAGAGAATCTGGTCATTATTTGAGTCAATGCACCCTTTTAAAGATTAAACCCTCGACCAAGGAAAGAACTATATTTAAATAGTATGGTTGAAATATTTTTGTATTGGGATCTGAGAATTATACTGTAGAATTATCATTAGGAATGGTATTTTGGATATAAGAATCATGAAACATCTAAGGATTATGTTAAATTTTAGAATTATATAGGTCTTTATTAACTTAGAAATTATCGATACAATGATGGGTTTATTTGTTTAGGATTATTCATATATTCAAATTATTAACCACCCTATTTTAGCATTTATGTGATGTTATTCTACTAAGATTAAAGATATTATTGGAAACAATTTATGGGAATACAACATATTGGTTTGGTATATGAATTTTTTTTTGAGGAAGAATACACTTTTTCTCGAACAAGATTAAATGTAGTGGAAACCTTTAGGGATTATCTTATCTTCGATGTTAAGGTAATTATGGGTAATTACCCTTTGTAAGTGTTATTGGAGTTACATTAATATGGTTTTGTAAAAATAAAAATCGACATAATGAGTGATAACCCGTCACATATAGCAAGGATGTGTGGGTTGAACCCATAATCCAAGGGTGATAAGGGCTTAATTACTACCACTAGCCAGCTTGGTGTTCTGGTAAATATGTCATTGTTTTTACTAAAATGATTTTGATGACCGAATTTAATGATTTACCTGTGGTGTTTCTGTTGAGGTTTATAGATTAATGTATTATCTTGGATAAATTGTGGTAACTATATTGGTTTTTTTAAAATAGTTAGAGATAGATGAAAATAATTTTCACTATTTTATGGACATAATGGTCCATTCAATGTTAATTTTTGTACTTTAGGAATAAAAAATGATGTTTTAGATATTAATGTCTTAGAGTAAGTGATAAATGGGAAATTTATCAAAGAAGAACCAAAGGATAAATTTTTTCTTATGAAATATAATTATAACAGGTAAGTATATTTACTTGTATTATTATATAGAAAAATAATTACTCAAATTTAAGAATAATATCTTGAAAAAAATATTATCCTATTAAATTCATACAAAATGAATCAAATTGTGTTTTAAAAATCAATGATATATGGTTTTGAGGTCCTTAAATTTCTGTTGATAATTTACTTTATTATGATCAACAATCTCTATCAGTCTCTATAATTATTTACAATTTTATTACATGTCTATATTCTCAATTTCTAAAAATAATCTCTTATTTTGAAACCTACTAATGTTTTATTCCATATGACCTTTTTTTTACCATTATAACTTATAAATCAGATTATTTTTATTATTAATCCATTTGTTATGCGATTTTTTCAAGAATAGTACTTCCAAATGTCTAACACATGGTTACTGAGATCACATTTAAAATATGAGGATAAAATATATTAAATGTTGAGATAATTAACACCCAAATATATTTTTAAAAAATAACTAGTGTATATGAAATTAAAAAATTATCTTAGATGAGAATGTAACACCCAAAGAATTTATTATATATTTTTTTAATATAAATTCTTTCACTTCAATAGCTTTCAAAAAAAACAACAACCTTGAGTCTAAATGAACTGTAATGTAGTATATCATTATAACATTGACATTAAATTGGTGATTATAGATAATGATAACTAAATTATTAAATTTATATTGGTTACATATTTATAAAAAATATATTGGTTATCAGTTGATCAGTAATAAAATAAGAATAATTTGACAGAAAAAAATTATTCTAAAAAATGTTATTTTTCTAAAAGACGGTATAGTTATGTTTTTCACACATAATTTCTAATTTATTTTTTTTACCTAATTTATAAAATTTATTTTAAAAAATGAACTTCATTTTTTAAAAATCATCATATCAAAAATATTTTATTGTGGGTTTTATGGGTTTTTATGAAATGATTAATTTTTCGATTAATAATGAGTAATTCTGATTTTATTTGAAACTAATTTTTCATTTAATTAATTAATAATGTTAAATTATTTTTTCAATTTTTTTAAAGTAAAATTAGTTAAAATATAATACAATTTTTATAATTTATTTCATTATAATCAATTTCATGTTGAATTTTGATATTAAAACATTCCATAATTCTGATAATTTTCTGTATGGAACCTCTCTTTATCGTTGTGTTTGTGGGTATACTTTTAAATTTTATTCCTCAACTTCCCTGAATTGAATTTGTAAAAATTTAATCCATATTTGGAATAAAAATAATTTATATTATCTAATATTATAAAATTAATTTTTTTTAACACTTTTAGAGTAAAATCATTAAAAAATAATTATTGTGGTTAAGGTAAAAAATAATTTACCCGGGGTTAAACTAAGAAGATAAGGGTTAAAAATGAACTAAAACATTTAAAACACCCATTTTATAGATATATGTATACCTTATATCCTCTAAGGATCATGAATGGATTCTTTTTTTAGGATTTTGGGAGGATAAAAATGTCATAGTAATTGAATATTTTCAAAACAACCATTTGTGTCATCTCCCAGACTTATTAAAGGCCACCCCTAACCCTCTATCCACACTTCCAAGACCATTTGATTCCACCATTAAATACCGAAATAAATTTCCTAATTCTATATCCTCAAACTAGAAGGCTTGGTTTTATCATAAAGTCAACGTAGGAAGGATTTTTGTGTAAACCTCATAAGGTCATCTAAAAAATAGGTAACGTTCGAAAATGAGTGTTTTTATTTTATTTCTTATAAAACCACTATAAATAATTATTAAATAAACAAATTATAATAAAAATATATATTCCATATACTGAGATATTTTTATCTTAATTTCATTAATAATATCCTTCACCTCTTCCACCAAATGGGAAACGAAACTATTGAACTTGTGTACGATAGACTAGAGCCTTGAAAACCAATTTAAGTCATTTTCCTTGACCACCTTTCAAGGATAGATATAGTAATAGATTTACCACATTTATAATATATTTATGATAATATTATATGACTTTAATTTTAATATCACATTTACCTTTTAATGTTCCATTTCTTTTGAAATATGAAAATGTCGCATATGTGTACGACAGACTACAACCATGCGAAGTGATGTGAATTTTTTCACTTATGCTTTACAAGGAATGTAATGAGGATAAAATTAGTTATTATATGTGATACATATGATATGATATTTATTCTATAAAATTAATATATCATCCACTTATTTACCATTTCACTCATTAAAGGCATGATATCATCGCTCATGTATTGGTATGACATACCCCATACACAAGAAGATGCGAGTCATTTTACATCTCTAGAATTCATAAATGGTTATAGAAATGTATATAAGGAGTAAATATATTATTTATAAATCTAATTTAATTATTTATATTATTGGACTATATAACATGAAAAAATAACTGAAACTTTCATGATAAAACACGCATGATAAAACAAGGTAATTAACACCTGAAAAAATTGAAAATAATAAATAATCATGAACTAACGGGTGTCAAGTCTTATAGATCTGACCCTAGTGGATTCTTTCACGCATAAAATAACTTTGGTGAATGATTTTTATGGGTTTATTAAATCATTTGGGTTACAAGAATGCGTGATTGTTGGCCTCCCCAACAAACATCCTGTGATGATCTGGTTCGCCTTCTTTTAAGATATGATTTGTACATGGTTTAGTGATACTTATAGATGTAATGGATATATCTTCATATTTTTTTGATGGTCATATAATTTTCAAATGAAATGGGATGTTCCTACTATCATGATCTGGGTAATCCCTTTCATACTCTAACTGCCATTCCAAAATCCCTCAATTTTATGTATGTTTGGAAATTTGGATGGATGTTATCTTTGTTATGATAGTTGAACTACATCTGTGAGTTTTCTTATTGATTAGTGTATAGGTGGGTAAGTATATATATCATGGAAACTAGTGGAATGTGTTGTCCCATAGGATACTGTTAGCCACTCTCTCTAGTATTAATGGATTTAATAATCACAAATCATGTGAATTACTATTAATCATTTCAATCATGTTTAATTAAGTTTTAATATGTCTGTTTATGATCAAATATAACATTAACATATTATGATAATATTTATGTTGTAAGATAGTCTAAGAAATTTTTTACCCAATTATGACAGATATGCACTGACAGAAAACGTGAGACAATTACAGTGAAAAATGACTCACTGATAGATGATTCACCGACAGTGAAATCGACACACCAATAGACTGACTCTCTCATAAATAGTTAAAAAGTCATATCAGTGAAAGGACCTACTGAGGCAAGGACCTACTGATACAATTGACATACTGATTCAATGATATACAGATTCATGGTGTTGCCGATGCAATGACTCACTATTAGTTAAGATGATTCATCAATGCATGGAAAGACAAATAGAATGATACACCGATGTAATGAGTCAATAATCAATAGATATACTGATAGAGGAGTCACTGATAGATTGTTTAAAATTTCATTTATTTAATAATAATTTTAATGTTCATATTTTGAGTATTTTATTGTGATTGATAAATTTAATGTTTTTTTCAAACATCTTAAATGTTGATGTCAGAAGTACGAGGTAAAACATATAACTCAAAACATTAACATTTTCAGGATAAAATAGGATAAAAGAAAATTAATCAAGATAAAAGAGACACCCAAAAGAATCACATGAAAAATATTTACAACAAGATATGATTAGATGTAGTATAATAGCTATGCGAGCATCATTTAGAAAGGAAGAACACATGAGGAATTGTTCATTCCATCTTGTTATGAACCAATGGAATATTTTCCATCAATGTTCCCTCATCTCAGAAGCATTTAAATAAATAGATAGAGAAGATCATCTCATATTCCTGGAATACAGAACATAGTTCTCCACAAAAATCTATTTTCAGTGTCTTTATCCAGAAGAGGACTCCAGCTTTAACTATGATGCATCCAAGAGTCCAGAGATAAACTATATAACACATAGATTCCTCTAAACTCTATCTAATATATATTTCTCTATTGTGTAACTTTTTTATATTTTCAAGCAGTTTGTTTATCTGTCTTTAAAACACAATCTATCTCTTGCACTGAACTAGAGGATACTAGATATCCTCAAAGAACTATATGTTTACACTAGTTTATCCCATGAAGAACAGTGGAAGAGGTCCAACGTGTCCATGTTATGTTTTGTTACCATGAAGAACTGAGATAGAGGTATTTTGAACAGGACAGTCTATATATTGTTGTCTAAACCTTGATCTATAGTGTGGATCAAAACTTTTATCTACATATATTTCTTAGTTGAAGGTGATCTACAAGTGTAGAGGACTATGTCTCAGATTTATTCTGAACCTCTTATTTTATATACACAATGTTTTTAAATTTATTTTTCTCTATTTTCACCAATATTTTAGAAAAATGAATTTCACTTTGAGAGTTATCCTTGGATAGTGTTTATAACTATTTTGGCCTTTTAAATTAGTTTAAAAAGTTATATCAACATATAATATTGTTACAAATATGAAATAATCAATCTTCTGAGAAACTAGTTGAACAATCATACTTTTATAAATTTACTACAATGATTAAATGGAATGTTTTGTTTTAAATTAAGGGAATATTTTAAATAAACATTTTAATAGAAATTTTTATAGGTAATCAATTCACCCCACTCTTGAGTGTGCTACTATGAAAAATATTTGGTATCATAGGTGTTTCTTTCTACTATTTTTAAAGGTTTCAATGCATACAAATATTATTAACTAGGATTTTTTTTGTTTTTTAATGATTTATAAATTTCTGGTAATTCTAAAATTTTAGCTCTTTTAATATCTTTTCTTTAGTATCGATATTAGATTGTAAGGTACTTATACAAACAGAACTCCCTACTTAAATAAAACTAACTATTCCCAGTAAAAGATTAAGATGAAAACGCACTTATAACATATGGGATTTGATATGTGGATAATAATAGAAGACAAACATGATATACATGAAACTCTAAGACTAAAGTGAGTGAAGCTACAAAATAAACTTATAATAACAACTAAAAAGCTATAAATTCTCTGTTTTTTACACTAGGGGATGGGGAATTTAATAGAATATCTACTTGTAAATCTGACTATGAAATATGGGACACATTATATGTATTACATGAATAAACTACCATTGTTAAATAAATGAGACATAAAACTTATAAGATTTAGTTTGATAATTTTAAGATGAATCCTGATGATCCTATTTCTTGCATATATCTCAGGTTAAATAAAATTTTAAACACCATGATATTCTTCATAGGATCTATTAAAACTAATAGAAAATCACGAGAATACTCAAATTCTTACCAGATTTATGGAGAGGGGATTTTCTATCAATTAGATAATCCATTGACATTAGTATGTTTTAAGTAAAGGATCTGATAGCTATGTTGATAATTTATGAGGAAGAACTAAAAGTAAACAAAGAAGGGGTTGATAAACCCCAAATAAAATCTATTGCTTTCTAATTTACTGCCTCCAAGAAAAAGAACAGATCTCAAGATGAAATTGAATGTTCAAGTGATGGAAAATCATCAACAGATAGTGATGAAGAGATGACTCAAATAGCCATAAGGTTTAAGAAATTTTATAGAAAGATGAAATTCTTCAGAAATACCAACTATATTGGAATGTATGATCATTAGGTATATTCATAAAAGGATTGGAAAATAGGCTATGCTTAAAATTAAATTGTTAAATATGAATGCAAAATGAAGGGACTTGTAAATACTGATTTTCCCAAGCTAAAGTACAAGAAAGAGTATGATGATAAGAATAGAATGTATAAAAAGGCCATGAAGGAAACATGGAGTGCTTCTAAGGAATGCTAAAGAGAATCAAAATCCTCTCATAATGAAAATACTAAGAAATAAAATATTTTTTTTATAAAGAAAACATCTGAGGTAACACTAAAATCTCATAAACCTAATTCTTACTATTCTGGTGATGAAAGTGATTTCGAAATCACGAAGAAGGAAAAAATGTTTAAATTTTGTAAAATTAATGAAGATACTTTTAAGGAATTAAAATATATATTCCAATATTTAAGGAAACAATATTACTTTAAAACCAATGTTAAATCTTAACTAGGTATAGAAAAAGAGAAAAATTCCCAACTACATAAGGAAAACAAGGTACTTAAATTGTCAAATGAGAAATTAAAAAATGATTTAGAAAGATTTACCAATAGGAAAGAAATATTGGATCAAATTATTAGTGAACAAGTAGCTCTTATGTATACAACTGGAATAGGATAACAACCAGAAAAGAGGAATATTATTGAAACTCATTTTGTATCAAAATCTAGAAAATCTATTTTTATGCTCGATGTTGGAAAATTTCATTCAAGTTATAGATATGAAAGATCTTATACTGTTTCAAGTTTTTCTAGACCAAATAAAGTCTATCATAAAAATAAATTACATACTATTTATAGGAAAACCATGAAGAAAATGTGGCATTTAAAACCTCTTATTACTAATGTTACTGGACCCAAATAAATCTAGGTACCAAAATATTTTCTTGTTAAATATGTTTTTGTATGAGAACTGTTTGAGAAGATCCTGTAAAATATTATGGTGCTTTTACAGTGGATGTTTAAGACACATTATTGGATATTAATCATGATTCAAGAACTTGATAATTATTGATGGTGGGCATGTCACATTTGGTGACAATGCCAAAGGAAAAATCGTTGGCCTTGACCAAATTGGTAACTCTAACTCAGTTTTAATTTCTAAAATTCTTTTTGTTGATGGTTTAAAATACAACCTACTTATTATCTATCAATAATGTGATTATAGTTTTAATGATAAATTTTAAAATGATGCATTCAATGTTTTTAATTCAAAAAATAAGTTCTCATTTCCTACTTTTAGAAATGAAAACATTTATGCTTTTGATTTAGATTCTTTAATTTCTCAAAATTTTTCTTATTTGAGTCCTTCTCTATAAGAGTATTGGATTTGTAATAGGGTATTAGGACACTATAATGTACACTCACATAGAAATATTAAAAGAAAAGTCTTAGTTAAGGATCTACCCAAACATGAGTTTCCAAATGATTAATTCTGTAATCCTTTTCCAAGGGGTAAACAACACCAAATTTCATTCAAACCAAAGAAAGAAGTTTTAATATCTTAACATCTTGAGTTGGTTTACATGGACTTGTTTGTACCTTTTATAATTTCAAGTGTATGTGGTAATGACTATGTCTATGTTATTTTGGATGACTACTCTAGATATAGATAGAACTTCTTCTTGGCTCACAAAAGTGAAGCTTTCTTTCATTTCACCATGAATTCTTGGACTGTATAAAATCATAGCAGTCATAAAATTAAAACCCTATGAAGTGACCATGGTCATGTGTTTGAGAACCAATAGTTTGAATTTTTTTACTCCCAAAATGGCTATAGTCATAAATTCTCAGCTACTAGTACACCCCATCAAAATGAAGTTGTAGAAAGAAGAAATAGAACCCTATAAGATATTTCTAGAAACATGATTAGTTAGAATGAAATACCTATATAATTTTGGGTAGAAGAATTCAATAAAAAATGATATATAATCAATAGAGTCTTGATTAGACCTATCGTTTAGATAACTCATTATGAGTTGTGGAAAAATAGAAATCCCTTCATTAACTATTTCAAAGTGTTTGGTTGCAAAGTATCAATTCCTAATACTAATGATAATATTGGAAAAATTTCTCTAGGTATAATAAAATAATTCTTCTAGGTTATTAAATTTCTAGTAATGCCTATATATTCTTAAATAAAAGAAAAACATTTATGGAAGAAAAAGTTCATGTAATGTTTGATGAGATAGATCCTCATGTTCCAAAGACCTTATAAGGAATCATGAGGATGGTTTGTAAAATATAGACATCAAAACTAAATATTCTAGATATGTTATGAAGAAATATGTTAAAAATTATAATCCAAGAAATTCTATATATTACAGTAATGATGGACCTAAACCTTTAGAAGAACCAGAAGTGACTAGACCTTCTTTTTGTAGACCTGTTAGAACTCTCAAGAACCATCCCTTAGGTGCTATAGTTGGAGATTTAGACAAAGGAAATCAGAATATAGAGTCTATCAGAAATAAAGTTCAACATAAAACTTTTTTATTAGAAATTTAACCTAAGAACATCAATGATGATATAAATGATGAATTTTGGGTGATGGTTATGCAAGAAGAGTTAAATTAGTTTGAAATAAACAATTTCGGAAAACATGTAGATAAAACCAAAGATACCTTGACTATAGTAACTAAATGGGTTGTTTTGGGGGTTTGGATTAGTGGTAAGCACCCCTTAATTCTACTTGAAAAAACGGGGGTTCAAAACCCATTGGGAACAGGGACTGTAGTAGGACTGTAGCAGCGGCAGGTACTGTAGCAGTACTATTCACAGAATGGTTCTTGGGCCAAAAAATGGGCCTACGGGCAATGTAATGGGCTAAATTCCCACTGGGCCTTTGGGCTATGTAATGGGTCTCCCTCTACCCAATTAAAGAGGTATTTTCTTTTCTTTAATAATAAAAGAGGCTTTGGCCCCAACCATTAAAAAAATAGTAACTAATTGGGTGTTTAGGAATAATGTAGATAAAGCTGGTAACATAGTTAGAAATCAGGTTAGAATGGTTGCATAAGGTTGTAGTCAAGAATAAGGGATTGACTATGAAAAAACTGTTACACCAGTATCTAGACATGAGTCCATTAGAATCATGCTTGCCTATGAAGCACATCAAGATTTGAAACATTGTAAAATGGATGTAAAGAGTTCAATATTAAATGATTATATAATTGAAGATGTTTTTTTCGAACAAACCCATGGTTTTTAAAAATACACACTTGAAAAATCATGTCTTTAAATTAACAAAAGCTTTATATGGTTAAAAGAAAGATCCAATAACATGGTTTGATAGGCTCAACACCTTTCTTGTTTCTAAAGGTTTTACAAAAGGTATTTATGATCTTATCCTTTTTATAAAACAAATTTCAAATGATGTTTTAGTTGTTCAAATCTATGTTGATGATATTATTTTTGGATACTTTATGAATTCTTTATGTGTTGATTTTTCAAAAATGATGCAATGTGAATTTTAAATGAGTTGAATAGGAGAAATCAAAATCGTTCTTAGATTTCAAATATTTAAAAATAATAATGGTATTGTTTTGAATCAAAATAAATATACTAAGGATCTTTTAAAAATATTTTTATTTGAATGAACTAAGAGTAGTGACACCCTAATGAGTAAAACTTGTAAGTAGGACCTTGATGCAGATTAAAAATATTTTGATTAAACCACTTATAGAGGAATGATTTGGAGTTTACTCTACTTAACTACTAGTAGGCAAGATATTATGTTTAGTGTGTGCATGTGTTCACATTTTCATGAAAACCCAAAGGAATCTCATCTAAATGTTGTCAAAGGGATTTTCCAATACCTTAAATATACAACCAATTTTGGACTGTTCTATCCTAGATGAAAAACATTTAATTTTTTGAGTTATTCAGATGATGACTTCGGTGGATGTAAGTTAGAAAGAAAGAGAACCTCTAGCTCATGTCACTTTTTTTTAAATTCTCTAGTTTCAAATTTAATAATGCTTGGTATGTGGATATAGATTGTACTAGCTTCATAAAAGAATCGTGGGAAATCATGAAGCATCATAATGATGTGTTTTCTTGCATTTATAAATTAAAGTACCTAAAACAACATCTTAAAATCTGGTTTCGATCCAAATATAAGAAACTTGACACTGATATCTCATCTCTTGTGAGGGATCATTATCAAATTCGAAGCTCCAACGCTAGCTCTAATTTCTCTTTTGACCCACAACTGGAAATTGATACCTCCATTAAGCTCAACTCTCTTCTAGTCCTTAAGGATAACATGAGAAATAAAATCTTCAAAGCTAAATTGCTTTCCAATGGTGATAGAAATACAAAGTTTTATAATTCACTTCAAAGAGTTAGAAAATCCTTTAGACCACTTGCTCTTCTTAGAGATAGAAACAATCTCATGGATACTGAGGAAGCTATTTCTAATCATGTGGTATATTACTTTCAATTTTTTTTAATGGTATGGATTTCAACAAATATCTCATTGCGGATATCATTCCAAATTTAGTGAATGAGGAGGAAAATAATTATCTATTAAGAAACACTCTTGATCATGAAATTAAAGATACAGTTTTTCATATTAATTATGATAGTTCCCCGGGTCCTGATGGATTCAATAATGGTTTTTTCCAGCTCAATTGGGAGATTATTGACAAATATGTTTTCAATATGGTGAAATATTTCTTTTCCAATGGTGTTCTCCCTTATGGATTAAATGCTCAATTTCTCACTTTAATTCCTAAAGTGGAAAATGCCTCTAAGATTCACCTTTTTTTTCTTATTTCTATGATTAACGGTCTTTATAAAATTATTTCAAAACTTCTTGATAATAGACTTAGTAACATATGAAATATAATTGCATCCTAGAATCAATTTGGTTTTATCAAAGTTAGGTCTATTCAAGACTGTATCTATCTTGCTTTTAAATGTACTAATATCGTTAACAAAACTAGAAGAGGTGGTAATGTTGCTATTAAACTTGATATCAGGAAATCTTTTGATACCATTGATTGGAGTTTAGTCTTCAAAGTCCTCAAAAGTTTTAGCTTTAATGACACTTTCATAAGTATGATTAAATATTTATTCTAATCGCCCTTCATCTCTGTCCTGGTCAATGGTGCTCCCATGGGTTTCATTAAATGAACAAAGAAGTATAGACAAGGGGACCCTCTTCATGACATTCTTTTTTCGATTACAGAAGATTATTTAAGTAGACTCTTCACTTCCCTTGTGGATAAAAACAAGATTAAACCTATTCAAGATGCCAGAAACTTAAATGTGCCTACACATCTTCCATATGCTGATGAAATCATCCTATTCTTTCAAGGGGATAAGAGAAACATTTAAAGTCTCAAGAGTGCTCAGTCTCATTATGAAGAAATTTCTGGTCAAACTATAAGCTAGGACAAATCCTTTGTGTTCTTTGGGAAAACATTTTCTTCTAATTGAAAAGGTAATATCATTACCTATTTAGTCATCAATGAAGGCTCTATCCCTTTCATATATCTGAGAGTGCTGATCTTTTGGGGAAGACCTAAGTCAAACTACTTCTCTACCATTGTAGACCAAATTACAGATCAACTCTCTTTGTGGAAGGGTAAATACCTCTCTATGGCTGGAAGAATTTGCCTTGTCAAGTCTACCATCTTCTCTAAAATGGTATACTCAATGATAGTCTACAAATGTTCTTATGGTCTTTTAAAAAAAATCAATGTCTCCATAAAACATTTTGTTTGGACAGGAAGCACGCTTGAAAGGAAGCTTGTGACCATACCCTAGACCACCTGTTGTAAACCTTTAGAAAAAGGTGGTATTGGCATCAAAAATTTGAATCTCTTCAATGAATCTCTTCAAGCGAGACTCACCAAGAGGTTCCTTGACAATAATTCAGACTGTATCGATTTCTTCAAAAAAAGATTTAGTGTTGAACTAAAGAGTGGAAATTTGAATTACATAAACTCTTCCATTTGTCCATCCATTAAAAAATATGACTCCAACATTATGAGAAACTCTAGATGGATGGTAAGCTCTGATTCATCCCTGAATTTTTGGTTTGACAACTGGACGGGCGTTCCATTAGTTTCCATGCTTCATCCCAATTCTTTTCCTGAAAATAATAATTCTAATATAAGAGATATTCTAAGTGACAATAACATTCCTATTTTTGACACCATCAAAACTATCATTGATAACTATCCATATACTAACTCTGAAGATTTCCTCATATGGGAACCCTCATATAATTCTATTCATGACTCCAATGTTTTTTATAATCACAATTTCATTAATTCGGACTCTACCTTATGTTGGTTTAAATCCTTCAACAAACCTTGGATTAATCCATCGAGGATTACTCTTGTTTAGCGCATTGCAAATACAAAATCCCTAACGATTCTTGCCTGAAAGCTTTTGGGATCTAACTTTGCTTTAAATGTCACATGTGCAACCCACATAGAGAAGATATTCACCATTTGTTTTTGTCATGTGTTACAGCTTCAACCCTCTGGAATTTTATCCTTGATATCTTGGGATGCAGATGGTTACTCCTAAATTCCATAGACTCCCAGCTACAATGTTGTGTTGTTTCTGAATCTTTGAAGAAAATTAAAAACATATTTTTAACCGCTGTTTCTGAGGTTCTACATGTGATCTGGTATGATAGAAATAACATTTTCCATAATAATTACTCAATTAAGCATAATGAAGGTAAGGTGAAGATTCTCATTTCCATTCACGATGCCGCCTAGATTCAGAAAGACCATTGTGACAACAACATCGAAGACTTTGAAATTCTACACTGTCTTCATATTTCTGGTATTTATAAGCCGCCTAGACGCACCTTTGAAGTATTCTGGCAAGCCCCATTTCTGGGATGGATAAAAGTGGATGTTGATGGTGCCTCCAAAGGAAACTCAGGTCCTATGGGATGTGGTGCTATCTTCAGAGATCATCTTGGGCATTGTCATGGATGTTTCTTTAGCGGATGCAGTACAACTTCTTCACTAGAAGCAAAAATGATGAGGGTTATCTACGCTGTTAGTTTTGTTAAAGAAAAAGGTTGGAACAATATTTGGATTGAAAGTGACTCAACCACTATTGTCCAAGCTATATTGAAGGGTGTGGTGCATATTTCTTGGCCACTTACCTCTTGTTGGATGAGTTTCCATGGTATGATTTTTGAAACCAAATACATTATCATGCATGCTTTTCGTGAAGAAAATATGGTAGCTGATGGGATTGCCAATAAAGGAATCAACCAGGGCGTTACTTGGCAGGATGATTTTCCTAGGGAATTGTTTCCTTTTTATGAAATAGATTGTAATAAGATTCTATCTTTAAGACTCATGTAATCCTCATTTCATTTCTATATTCAATAAATTGTGCCTTTTTATAAAAAAAAATGGTACAGTAAAAAACGAAATTCTATTGAATTATCTACAACCGAAGCTGAATACATAGCTGCTGGTAGTTGATGTGCACAAATATTTTTGATGAAACACACATTACTAAACCATGGATATCAATTAAGACATGTCCCTTTATACTGTGATAACACAAGTGCTATTTGTATTTCTAAGAATCTTGTTTCACATTCTAGTACAAAACACATTGATGCAAGATATAACTATTTGAGATACCATTATCAACAAGGTGATATATATTTAGAATTCATTGGCATTGAACATCATCTTGCTTCCATTTTCACTAAGACATTGAACTTTGAATAAATGAACTACATCAGAAAAGTGTTAGGAATGATCAATCTATATGACCTTTTTTTTATTCATTTTATAATTTACACTAAATGAGTCATTATGACACTGGAAAAGTCAAACAGATAGTGTAATGACGACACTGATAGTATGAAGCTGACAATGTCATTCCGACACCGATAACATTATCATGCTGACATAGTTATCATGTCGATATTGATTCTTTGTCATGATGATACATTTTCATGTCGACACCAATAACTTTTTCAAGATTACAACATTAGTGTTATGCAAAATCTATCATTCTAACAATGACGAATCCCTATTTTTATCGATTTTATGTTTTTACCAAAAATGACACTGTTTGATTTATTTTGTTGATCTCGGTTCAAGATTTCATGATTTTTTTATTTCAAAATCCCTAATTGATATAAAATCGAGTCAATATACTCTTTTCCTTTACCCCTACACTAACTCAGCTGTTTATCCCTCTACCTCTAACCATTCACCTTCCGACTATCAAACCAAACTGTTGGAATGGAATGTTTCATGTGAGATCTTGAAATGGAGTGTCTCGTACAACTAAAAAACTGAAAGGGGAATTGAGAAAATCTTCTTAACCTATGAATCCTGATCTAGAGAACCATGTAGTGACTCTAGAAAAAGCAATTAATACAATGGTTTTTTGAAAACAAGCCTTTTCAGCACAATGTGTAATAGGATCAGGGATGGGTAGTGTCGTTATCAGAGAAAGAAAGAACCTTCTACCCAAATCTATTTCATGAATTTTAAATGAATATGGAGTTCCTATAAGAAGTAAGTTTTGTTACATGGATTAAGTCCATAGTGTATGGGAATAGAATTTAGTTTTCATCAAGAAAATGGGCTTAATGACTTAAAGTCCCTCCATAGAGTGTGTTTGATGACTATCAAAGTACCTCTCCACCTGAGAGTGATATTTTCTGTTTTGAGAAAAATTTAAAGGAGCTTACTAATAATGATGAGCATAAGTGACCCATTTCTAAAGAGTTATAGGGGTAGTGTATAATTTTATTCAAGTTTATTCAGCCTCAGACCTATATCAGGTAAGGGGACTTTGCATATATAAAGTATCTATATGGTTATTTGGTTTATCTAATGAGAAAATGGATTAAGGTAAATCTATGAAGTTAACTTGTTGTAAACATAAATTAAATGATCAATCCTTCTTGTAAAACCAATTCCCTATTTTATACAAGGTTAATATCAATTATGTTAAAAGATAAAGTTTGTGTTAGTGAAGGAGATGATTTTGTTTCTGAGTGCAGTGGAATATACATAAGTAAAGCAATCTTTAAAAGAATGAAGATCAATTGAAACCTATAGAATAAACAATGGGTTTCAGATGAAGATATGATTTATGTTAAGTTAAATACATTGGACCATCCATCTATGCCTAATAATATGGCTGATCCAAGTTTGGGACTAAATGAGGAAGTTGTTTATTCTTCAAAAGAAGAAGAAGAACCTGCCACACCAGTCAGAGATCAAGGGTCACCTATCGATGATAGGAGTGATCCTGAAACCACTAAAGGTCACAAAGGTTTTTCTTTTGGACCTAGTTGTCATCCACTTGCATTACCCTCTGATGAGCCCACACTTGAATACAATGGAGATGAGGAGATATAAGTCTCAGGCAGTGTGGAATGTGTAAGTAGATCTAGTAGCTCTATAGAAGAAAAATAAGGAAGTTAAGAGAATGTATCTGGACATGATGACGATGAAGGAATTTAAAGTGATGGTTACCATGAAAAGGATGATCAAGGTGGGAATGTATAGATGGTTGAAGCTATGGTTTAGGATCAATTATAAGAATATCCTTAATTTTTTGTCAAAGAAATAAAAAATGATAAGGTTCGTGATGAATTGGAAGTTCAAGCGATCCCTACACCTCAGTTAGTATATGAAAGAAGGAGACCTCATGTTGAAGGTGAGAAACTAGTGAGGAGATCTCATATTGATGGAGAACCTCATGAAAAGTGTGATCAAGATGATGGGGAGCATCAACCTATAAGAGTAAGACTTGACACTATTACTCATCTTGATGATGTTATTATGATTTAATGGGAAATAAAACCAGGGTAAATATCACTGGGTTTGGATTATAAAGACTTAGGTTATGTGGTATTTGTAATTATTTCCAATCAATCCATGAATGTGAACCTTCCTAGTGAATTTTTCAATAAAGAACATTTTGAAAGATTTCAGTATGAAATTTATTCAGTTGCAAGTGTATTGGTTCAATATCAGATGACCCACAAGATTCAACAATCTATAAGGAAAAAAACTATGTTGAGTGATGAATTACACCCTCTCAGATCTTCAATAGCAGAAATGAAGCAGTTTAGGAAATCTATATTTGTTCTATGTCAGATAGTGGGTATGAGTGAGGTTGATGTAGCTAATCTTTCGAATAATGTGATAGAATAGATTCAACCCAACTTAATCACAACTGCTGAGACAATTGTTTCAAATACTTACTAGTTGAGAAAAGAAATGACTGGTCCTTCCTCTGTAATATACAATTTGACCTCGGAGTATAAAGTCTATGTGGAGACTATTATTGATGCTTTTAAGACTCATACTTTAGCTCCTACCGATATTCATTCGACCTTTGGTCAGACTTCTCAGACCTTTTAAATTGAGACAGTTCAAAGTGTTGTTAAGGAAGAGATTCAGTCTCTATTTGATGCTTATGGTTTGGACAACCATGTAAAGATTGAGAAAAATAGTGACCATGTTCATGATATGGTCAGACTCTATTCCAAGAGTGCTGAGACCACCAATTCTTAGATCACAAGAAAAGTGGATTTCTATTTCAAAAAGATCATTACCATGAATCAGGTGACCTATTTTTTTATGTATTTGATAGAGAACATTTCGTTGCATCCAGTGACCAGAGCCTTGAAAGACCAAGTACAGAAGTTGATGGAATTCACCCCTCTTTTGAAAAAATTCATGGAGAATAAATATAATTTTGATAAATATATCTAGTATGGTGGTGAAATCATTGAAGATTTCATCAAGCTATTGAATCCATAACTTCATGTGTAATGTGAAGTAATTGTAGTTCCTACAACTACACCAATTGGACCCACTGAATCAGTGCCACCCCCTCAGATGTTAATTGCTCTGGTCTTGACTCTGATTCGTCTAGTTATCCAAGAATAGTATCAACATTCTATATTGTCACAACAAAACTCCGCATTTCACCCAATGTTCTAGAAGGAGTGATCCTACCTCCTTTGAATATTTATTCAGACCCTCCAACTTTTAAACCACCACCTATTGGACCCTCTATTGACCCATCTGAAAAATGAATGGAACCTCTTAATCTTGAGAGGTCGTGTGGATACCTCTTTAATAGGGATGTTTGCATGTATTTTGTTGTCTTTCCTTGAATATTTATAATACACTTTACTTTATTGATTAATGAAATTTAGTGCTCTTTTCTTTTATCTATTTGTGTTCTCTCATTTTATTTTTTTAACACCCTTTTCACTTTTTGATAATCCCAAAATGGGGAGAACAATTTGGAATTATCCTTATTTATTTTTTATTTGGTATCACTCTTATGTATTTTATTATCTTTGATACCATTACTATTTATATTACCTCTAAATGTTATCTATATATTGAGAAAATTCCTCAATAATGGGAGATGATATGAATAATTATTATATTCTACATTAAATGATTATTTTAAATAATGCTATGATTTGTGATCATCAGAAGGGGTAGATTTTTGGCCCATATGAGACTGTTGGCCACTCTATCTAGTATTAATGGTTTTTATACTCACAAATCATGTCATTTACTATTAAACATGTATAATAATTTTAATCATGTTTATTTATGTTTTAATACATTTCTCTATGATCACATATATGTTTAACACATTTTGATAATATTTATGCAGAAATATAGTCCATGAAGAAATATTTTATATGTATGAAAGACTAACACCAATAGAAGAGATGAGACACCGACAATGAAAAATGAATCACCGATAGATGCATCACTACCAGTGAAATCGACAGACTGATAGACTGACTATCTCACCGATAGTTCAAGAGACCTACCAATGAAAGGGCCTACCGACGTAAGGACCTACCGATGCAATTGACCTACTGACACAAAGACCAACCGATGCATGATGCTACCGATGCAATGAATCACCACCATTTAAGATGAGTCACTAATGCTTGGAAATAATGACAGAATGAAACAATGATGGAATGAGTCATCAATTAAAGGAGATATAGATAGAGGACTCACCGATAAACTAGTTAAAATTTATTTTATTCAATATTTCTTCTAACAGTCATATTTTCAGTATTTCAATACAACTGATTAGTTTACTTTTTTTTGTAGATATATTAAATGAGGATGTTAGAAGTACAAGGTACAATATATACCTCAAATAAAGAACTTTTTCAATTTTTAATAGGATAAAATAAAAAGACTCAATATGAAAGAGACACACATAAGAATCACATGAAAAAGATACAAAAGAAGATACAACTAGACTCAGTAGAGGACCAATAAGAGAAACATATATATAGGAAGAACACAAAAGGAACTCTAAATTCCTACTTATTGTGAACCATAGGACTATTTTCCATAAATATTCCATCATCTCTGCAGTATTCAACTAAACTGACGGAGAAGATCATCTCATCTTCTTGGAAGGAAGAATAAAGTTATCCACGACACTATGTTTTCAGTGTCTACTTCCATAAAAGGACTCAAGCTTTAACTCTGAAACAACAAAGCGTCTAGAGATGAACTGAGTAACACATAGAGACCTCTAAACTCTATATAATACTTATTGATCTATTGTGTACCTTTTTTACATTTTAGAGAAGTGTTTGCATATGTCTATAAAACACCAACTATCTCCAACACTGAATTGTAGGATGCAATATATCCTCAAAAAACTAACTTTTTACAGTAATTTATCCCAAAAATAATATATGAGGAGGTCATGTGTGACTTGGTCGTATTTTTTTTTCCACAAAGAACTATTGTAGAGTTCTTGCGACTTGGATAGTCTATGTACTATTGTGTAAACCCTGATCCAGTGTGTGGATAAAAACTTTTATCTATATAGATTTCATGGTGGCGGGTGATCCCCAAGTGGAGAGGGATACGTCTCAGATTGAGATAGAAACTATTGTTTTATATCTTATGTATTTCCAAATTTAGTTTTCTCTATTTTTACCGGTATTTTAGAAAAATGAATTTCACTTTGGTAGTTAGTTTTGGATAGTGTTTACAACAATTTTGACATATTATATTAGTTTCAAAAGTTTTATCAATATCTCATATTGTTACAACTGAGAAATAATCAATCTTTTGATAAACTAGTTGAATAGTCAGACTTTTTTAAATTCACTACTTTGATTAACTGACCTGTTTTGTTTTAAATTGGGGAAATATTTTCAATAAACTTTTTAAATAAATTTTTTAATGGAACTCAATTCACCCCCCTCTTGAGTGTCCTACTTTGACCTACAGAATGGGTATTAATTACTACTAAAGAAGATTTATGGTACGAAAAATCTACTGTATATGAATCTGGGGTTGATAAATACTCATCATGTAGATGTCTAGGTCACCTAGCTCCATATTTCCACCATTGCACCGAAAAGGTGTAGTTGAATCAATGAGAGGAAAAGATAATTGTGTTATCTATTTTATTGATCAAGTAGGGTTTAATGGGGTTGGTTCTTATTATCTAATTCAAACATATACACAGAATTTGAATGATTCGAAGATCCTGGATGTTTGTTATCACTTGAATCAAAACATAGCAGACCACAAGATGATTATATAAGATGTTTCTGTAACAGGGGGATGAGAGGGTTCATGTTTCTGAGTCATTATGTATCATCCCAAACCCCTCACCCCACAATGAGGCCATGTAGCCTCATAGTAATCTTATTCCAGAGGTGGTGGTTCACGGTCAATTTGAAAGGGAAGGTTCAATTATTATTGTTTAGGAATTCTCAAATAAGCTTACACCAATTGATCTGGTGGGTTGAAGGATTCAATCTAGTTCGCCAAGACATAGGATGAATAAGGATAGTATCAAAATTAGTAATTGATTTGAAGGGATGGAAGTTGAGGGGGTTTCTAAAGTCTTGGGAGTCTCATCTTAGGTAGATCAATCCATTGAGGGGTAGGGGCTATCTGGGAAAAAATATGATAAAGATTTTCTTGATTATTTTTTAGAGGATATTTTAGGAGAAAGAAAAATAAAATGTATGTAATTCTCAAGGAAGAAGAAGGGGAATTAGAACAATCATGAATCTAGGAGTTATTTATCGAATAAAGGGAATACAAAAGGGGAAAATGACTATTCATAACTACCAAAACCAATGGAGACCAGGAGTGCAGTAAAAAAACCAAGTGAAATGGATGGTGTGATTGTTGGTAGTGATCATCTACAGGGTATCTATGATACACCAGATCCTATTAATGGAAAGAAAATTCCCAAAAAGTTAGTTCCCCAAAATGATATCTAGTCTTGTCAACTACTGGAGACAAGTGTAGAGGATGCAATAAAATGGATTAATTTAGATATTCTTATTCATTTGGAGGAAGAGATGGTGGAGGAGGATCTTTTGGTTAATTCCACACTATAGGATGTTTAAGGGATGATACTTTTGGTTACTAATTATGATAAGTTTGCATAGATCATCAATCAAGATATTATACTGATAAAATGATTTAGTGAATGGGAGATCAACATAGGGGAGCACATTACAACTTGGGACAAGATGTTATATCACATTGATGACCTTATAAAGGATGATCCAGAAACTCAAATAACCTCAATCTATTAGAAATTATTTAGGGATAAGTTTTTAAATAGGTTTAAGTTCTTTTTAAATAACTTTATGATTTTTTATAGTGTCTGTCTTCCTGGTGTAATCTTTTTGGTTTCTCACTTTTTCCTTAAGAGTTTTTATTTAATAAAAACTTAATTTTCAATAATTAAAAAATTGGCGATAATATGTTCTAATAGAAAGATATATGATATTATATATATGAATATGATCTTTGAATAAATAAATAACATTTTCAAAATAATTATAGATGTGTTTAAAGAATGTTTACCCAAAAGGAATCATTAGGTAAGGGACTTCATCATAATTTACCATCATTGTGTTATATTGAAATATTTTTCACATAATTTCATTTATATAGTGTATAAAATCCACCATTGACATGTAATATCATGAATCATTAATAATTAATGATATTTTATGTTTCAATTTGAATTATTTCATCCATGGGTATTTGACATGAATATTACCAATTGGTAATGAATTTCATAACACAATTTGTTTTCATTGAGTTATATTGCAACTTCATTGTCTTTGACATTATAAAATTATCTATGTAATGAATTTTTGACTATATTATGGTTTATTTTCACTTGGTTTAAGTGGATATACCTTTTATACACAAAATTGATTCATTTATTAATTTTCATTTCAACATTATGATTATTCTAAGGGTTTACTTTACAATGTCATTTTAATCGAGATTTTTATACATGAATTTCCATTAAAGGAAATTATTTTCTCATTGAATAATAGAAGACTTTAATTTTATTCTGCTCTGGTTATTCATGATTGTTTCATGTAATAATACCATTTCTCCACTCATTGATACATAAATTTTTTTGAGAAAATTTATTTTAGAAAATTTGACTTTATTTCACCATTGGGTAAAAAATCCTTTCTCTTAAAAATATATGTTATCCAAAAATGATTAAAAAAATATTTTAAACCTTTTTTCAAATTATTTATTAAATAAATTTTTAATCATTTTTACTTTTAAATTTTTTTAAAGGATTTGTCTTGTCATTTTTAAAACAAGGCCCATATAGATTTTATCAAAAAAGTGAATTGAGTCTTGGTTTTATAAAGACCACTTTATTTTAATGAGGTTATTATAGGGTGATAAGTAAATCATTTTCATGTAGAACATATAACTATAGATGAGTGATGGGTGGTGACCTATATCACCCTCTCATTCATTTAATAAATTCTAATATCTACTAATATATCTATTCATGCATATATTTTAGTATCTCATAACTATGGGAATTGATGGTGTGGGTAATGAATGTAATGTTTATCTATAATAATATTTATGCCATATTTGAATGATTTCATGGGTTTAAACTAATTTTTATTCTTATGTAATACTATGATCGATCATTTTCATTGACTTATTCAATTTTTAGGTTATTCCAAGACTTTTTCCATGATGTATCATGCATGATATGTTGGGTAGAGGATTTTTACGTAACTTGATTATAATTATATTTTAATCTTATTCTAAGTAATTATATTATATCATTATCACTTATGTTTATCCTTACTATGCATCTGAGCTCACTATTTTCTTATACTTCCATTTTCTAAGGTTATAATGATATGAAATGTATGAAAAATATAGATGTGTTAAATATGATGAAAAGTTTTTCATATATTTAATAAAATTTTTAGATTAATTAATTTAATATATATTGGTAAACTATCCAATTATACAAAGAATATGTGTCTTATTAGTCAATGTTTTTTCTAAATTCCGTAAAAATCTAACAATAAAAGGTCTAGGTAATATATTATAATGAAATATTTTCTCTATGTCATATGAATGAGATGGTCATTTCCATGGGATTATATAATATAGGTGATCACCCATTAATTAATGGAAATAAATATATAGTATTCACTGAAGAAATAAATTGAAAACATCATATTTATACTTCATAAATGATTTGACAAGGCAAAATCAATTATTGATTACAATGAGTTCAATCACCCAAAATATTAAAAGATAGTTTTCAGGTTAATTCATGAAATGTAATCTACATGAATATAAATCCTCTTGAGGTAAATTAGTAAATTGAAGTTATATATAAAAGAATTTTTAGAAAAAAAATGTTTCAAAAATTATCATAAAAGGAGAATTTATTATTAATTTTCAAAAAAAATAGAAATGGTTAAGTAAAAACAATGAAAATAGATTACATCTAACCCCCTCCCAAATAATAGATCATTGAAATTTCACAATGGTTATTTTAGAGAAATTTATTATGAATGATAAAACAAATGACTGGGAAAGGGAAATGTTTTAATTATTTAAAACATTTTTCTTGAAACCCACATTGTAAAAAGGGTTAATAAAAATTAATTTCTAAAAGTTGAAAAGAGGAATTTGAATATCACATGAGATGAAAAATAATTTTGTTTCCAAATATAAATTTGAATATTTTAGGAATGAAAAAACAAAGATATGTAAGAAAAAAATTCATTAAATGGATGATATTCGTTCTTAATGAAATTAAAATATTATGAAAAACGAGATTTATCAAGCAAAATGAATTGATATGAAATAATAATTAACTTTATGAAAAGGTAAAAAAAACTATATCATCACTATATGGTATATTATATCTATAATAGAAGATAATATTCAAAGAGAAAGGATTATGACATATGGAAAATATCTAGCTCATGATAACCACATTCATTGTCACTATCTTTCAAAATGAAAACCCATTAAAGGTAGAACATGTAATTGATTTAAAAACCCTATAATATTGGATGAAAAATAATCATAAAAGAATTAAAATTTTGACATATTAACCAAAAAATGAATCAAATGGTGAATATTAAACATATCTCAACGAATCTAAATTGATATGTGAAAACCCTTACTATCAATCCCACTTAATAGAACGTGATTTATCCTCATATATAAAAAATTACTATGTTAATAAACTTTTTAAAACCATTATTCATGTCTTTTTACTTCTTGAAACATCAATTATAATCCTTTATTACAAATACATTAGTAATTTATATCCATTTTTTATCATCATATATTATTAGTTTTGATAGTTTATTTTGTATGATATTTATAATTATTGTGTCGGCTCAAGTTTATAGATTGAAATTAAATCATTTTGATATCAATATTGGTAGGGAAATTGGGTTTTTATAATTATTTATAACATTATAATTTCATTTCATAAGTATTTTAGTTTTCATTTAGATAATAAGGTCGATGATGAGAATATTTTGGTAATTTTCACAAACATGTGGTTGTATCTTAATAAAAAGTTATATATTAACATTACCATTTTAGAAAAAATAATAATTATTTAAATATTACTTTCCAATATAACTATTAATTATGTTTAGTTATTTATCCATGATATAAATTTTTAGGATTGTTTATGTAGGTTGTTAAAGTGACACATAAAAAAATAGGTAAATTCTATTAATAAGTCTCATTAAGAAGGTGATTCCCTTGGCCTGATATCATTGTTGAAACATCATACAAATATTATTTATAGTTTTAAGGTGAATAATTTTCTTATATTATTTTTTGGGAAATAAAATAATGAAAGAGTGAGAATGGAATATGTTAAATTTTAAGAGGTTGTAGTTAGCACTTAGGAATGGGCAACATACTCATTTTACAAAAACCATAAGAAGGATAAATAATAGTTCATAATTTCATAATATTAAAAAAATTATATATATAACACTAATCCTTTAAATATAATTTTTAAACTATTAATGTAAGGTTTTTACGAATAATCAAGCATATCGTTCATGGAGGTGGTAGTCCGCACGTACGCCTAACAACGTCTTCATTTGTAAGATGGTTTTGAAGGAAGGTTCAAAAATTATATTTAATAATTATAATAATATTTAAGTATTTTTATTAATATTGATGTAATATTACATTCATTGATAGACTAAGTTTTATGAGGTATAAGTAAAAATGAATTAAGAGAGGTCTGTGGATAACATTACCTCTCCTTTTGGATATCCTCTATTTGGTAACACCTTCAAGATCTATAGTATGATCATTGGTAAAAAAGTATTATTGGATGTTGTAATAGTGTTAAAGAGATTATTGGGTAGTGTTTTTATTGAGATAGTTATTTATAATGATTGGAGAACATGAGAGTAGTCATTATTCTTTTATAGGTGAATTGGATTATTTTTTTGTAAATACAACACCTTAGTATAAAGATAGAAATTGTTTGACATGGAATATAGACCTAAAGTGGGAAATAATAGACCATGGGATGATTTCAGGTCGATTACACCTAACCTATTCATTTGAACATGCATTATAAATTTTTTTTAACTTTTTTCAAGAATTTATCTGTTATACTATTTTGGGTTTTTACTATGCTAAATAATTTTTACCTATGTAATTTAAATTTAGTGCCTAAAATTGAATTGAAAATAATTACATAATTTTAAGAAATAAAAATTAAATAATAAATTTATTTTATCAAATATAATTTCTATTTTTTGATTAATTAATATTAACATTAGAGCATGTAATGTGTAAAATCACATTTAAAAAAAATTGTATTTTTAACATCTTTGTTATGTCAATGAAAAAATTATAATATATTTTGATTTTTATAAAAAAAATTGGATTATTATTAACCAAATATGAGTGATATTACTTTAATATAAATTAAAAACATTAATACAAATATAAAAAACATTATTATAAAAAAAAACTAAAAATAATATATATTAGGAAAATATTTCATTATTTTATAAATTTTAAAAATGGATTTTTTATATGAAACATTTTATTTTTAAATACATAAATTCAGACTATAAATAAATTTTTTATCAAGAAAATATTATATCTATTTTAATATAAAATATAATTTTTTATATACAAATAAAAACAATGTTTTTAGTAAAAATGTGTTTTCACTATTAACCAAAACATCAATTATTTTAGGGAAATACAAAATAAATATTTGGATATATTGGATAATTATAAATTAAAAAATCATGTTAATTTTATCAAATTCTTAATATAAATGTGATGAATTTAATTATAATATAAAAATATATATATTGGAAATAAATTTATTTTTAAGAAAAAATGAATCTTATATTAATATAAATTTTTACATTGTCTTTATAAGGTGGTTACTTTTAATAAAACCAACCAATTTAATTTTTGTAATATATTAGTCATATTTAATAATTTTTTAACTATGGTATTTTGGTTTTTGTTATAGTTTTTTTTGTGTTTGTAGAATGAAGTCAAATATATTATTATTTTAAATAAACATATATTCTAAAATATAATGGTGTTATAACATTTCTTTTAAGATCTGTTGTGATGTGGTACACACATTCATAGGAAACCATATTTAAAAAACAATTTAACCTTATTGCAATTGTATTATTAGTGAGGAGAGTCGATCAACTATGAACATGAGTTTATATCATTCAAGTATATGTTTTTGAAAATTTCAATGTCATTAATATATATGAGATATTTTTAAATATTCTAAATTTATCAAACTAAAATTTGTGTAATCTAATGAAGCTAGGAAAAATTGAAATTTAAATTGATCAGAAAATCCTATAAAAAAGTTGTAGTTGGGATGTAAAACTGAAATAAAAATTTATTGTGCATAATATAAAAATATTTTCCTATTATTAAATCATTTTTTTCTCAATTTTAGTTGATTCGAAATATTATATGATTTTGTTACAAATATTGTTTTTCTTTCGCATAATCTTTTTAAGGAAACATTATCCAGTGTTATAAAAATATTAGGACACTAATTTAATTATATATTAAAATCCATGTGGTTAATTAACAAGGATCGTTTATTAAATATAAAAATAAGAAATCCTTCCATAGTAGGTTGAAAAACAAAACTAATTTCTCTATTACGCAAAAAACTAAGAGATAAATAATAATAAGTCATAGAATTTTTAAGTTTGTTAGTGTTAATATGAACTCATAACTTTGAGATCTCCTAAATTCAAAATTGATCCCACACATGCATCATATAGGGTGGACACATAGGTTTAGTGAGGGGAAAACATGGTTTTAATGGTATACATAGATTATCTATTAGGCTCATTCGCTAGGAGAGAAAATGTGGGTGTAATTTTGATGAGGCAGAGCTCTAATAATGTTGTGGTGATCTAATCTAAATAATAATGTGTATTGGGAACTATTTTCCCCTACCCCGATGATCTACATAAGAAAAAATGAATATCAAATAATTTAAATTAAAAAATAGTGTAGTCCATCAAAAATTATTATAAATTAATAATCAAGGTAAATTAAAACTGACCAAAAAGATATTATGAAAATTATTTGGATAAATACTAGGATAAAAATTAAAATATCACAATAGCCAAACTACCAGCACTAATATATGGTGTAATATATGTTAATAATTATAATTATAATACATTATAATTGGGGGTATAAAAAAAGTAAACAAAATAGATACCCACTCAAACCCACTACCTTAATGAAGAGAGTTTTTTATGAGTAATTGTGAAGAAAATAATTAAAATGGAGCTATTATAACGTCATGAAAATTTAAAGGTACATCAGACTTTAGTTTTTATATAACTTGGTTGACTTTTGTTTAGAATTTTAGATGTGTGAGAGGTGTTTTGGGGATGAATTTTGGAGGATTATTGGATGCTTGAGCCTATGATAATAAAAGTATAGGATTTATCATCACTAGAAATGACCATCATTAGTACTAAAAAAGGAAATGTTTTTATTGAATTATTTAATAGTTGATGGCTTTTATCATCCATAGAATGTATCACTAAATTTTTCCCCTTTAAGGGGTCTATTTTTGCATGGCTAAAGTTGGTCATTTATTAGTGCTTCTTTATATCACTGATAAAGGGGGACCTTTATCAGCACTTTGTAGCACTAATATAGAGAATTTTATTAGTTATATTTCTAGAACATATAAAATATAGGCTACATCAGTATGCTTTTAAAATTACAACACACCACAACAAAAAAATTATAAAATTAAATTTTATTAAATTTAAATAAAAATATAAAAAATGAATCATTTTATAATTATTACAATATTTTTTAACCTTGGTATATACAACTATATTAGTATATAAATTTTAGCAGAAACAAATAAAAATGAAAATTATTAATGATATGTTTTATTTAGACATTGAATGCCACTCAAAAGAGCCTGATCATGCTACATGGTTCCAATCAAACCACCCTAACTCATAAAAAATAGTATACCTATTTTAAAAAATATTCTTCTTTTCGTAAAACAACTATTAAATAAATTGAAAATAAAGATGATATAATGTAGTTAAAATTGTGACTATTAAACTGAACACATACACTTTGAATCATACCACGTAAACTGTGTGTCATAGTAACATGTGGTTCATTCCCACATGTCACAAATGATTTATTGATCACTATAAAAATGTATAAATGAAATTTCAATGTGTTTTATGGTTTTGAGTATATGACCAGTGTTTTAATCTAAAGAATCATTTTTTAATATAAACATGCATATTGAGTCATATGGGCCACACCGTGTCTCTTATTGATGTGTGGTTGATTATACCATATAAAAAAATATTAATGGGTCATTTTAATTAAATATTAAGACAATAAATGGTTATTTTCTTGGATATTTATGATTGAATTTTTTTTAAATAAAATTAAATTTTAATGTGAAGAAAACCACATTGAGATATATTGGTCGCACCATGTGTCATATTTAAATTTTAATGTTTCCTACACATTAAAAATGGAACATGGATCACTTTACTAAAGTATAAGAAAAAAAGTGTGTGTTTGTTTTGAATTTGTTGAGTGACAATCCTTTTTAACTAAAATTTCAACTTTTAAAATTAAAACACATATTTTGAGTCATAATTGTCACATAGTATATCAGATTGATTTGAAAATAATTCATACATTTCAAAAATTACATATTGATAAATGTCCAATATAATAAAAATTATATGAATGTGTTTTCATGGATTTGAGAATGTCACACTTCTTTTTAACTAAAACATTTATTTTAAATAAAAACATAAACATTGAGTGATACTAACCAAACCATATGTAAAATTTATTTTTGGTTGACTCCTACAGGAAAAAAGTGATATATGTATCCTTTTAAAAAAAATTAATAAAAAAATTTTATATTGTCAATTTTTAGTTAGTGATTTGTTTATCTGAAATGTCAATTTTAAATTGAAAATGTGCACTTTGAGTCATATTGAAAACAAAGTGTGTAGGATTGACGGGTTGCTAATTCATACAAATGAAAAATAACCTAAGGATTTTTTCCTATTATATCAAGACAAAAATAGTTTTTTTCTAATGAGTGAAACATGTTTCAAATTAAATACCATTTTTAATAGAAAACACACAGTTTGGGACATAATCAAAAATTTCTTTATCATATTAACATGTGAAAGATTTATACAAAAAAAATAAAATTCCAATCATTTTCCTAGAGTATAGAGACTATAAGTATGGGTTTTATTAGTTTTTAGTTAGGTACACACATTTTTAACTGAAATATTATTTGGAAATGAAAAAAAAAAACGTTTTGATTCATACCTGTAACACCGTGTCTTGGATTGAGGTGAAGATAGTTCCTAAATGTCACTCTAATTTACCTTTTTATTTTCTTTATAAGAACCCATATTAAGGGTTTAGGGGGAACCCTTGAGAAATCTTATAATAAAATATGAACATAAAAAAAAACATCCTCATTGAATTTAGGATAAAAGGTTACTTAAACGTCAAATCAAGATTTTTTATGTCAATGAGAGAATTGTTTTACCACTTCTCATTGTAAATATATTATATGGAGTCATAGACCTCCATGTAACAAAATATTATGCATTTATTTTCTTATCTTTTAGTATGTCTTGTGTATTTTAAAGTAACATTCCAATTTTAAATAAAACAAAAAAAATTCAATCATACCTGCTACATCGTGCATATAATTGACATAAAGAAGATTATTACATATAAAAAGTGATATATGGATCATTATCTTAAAATATAAAGTCTATATGATTGTGTTTTTATGGGTTTTAATGTTAGATGCACATTTTTAAATATATTATCATTTTAAACTAAATTCATTCACAAGGAGTCAAAAAGGCCACACTATCTATCAGATTGATGTGATAATGAATCTTACACATTGCAAAATATATACAAATAATTTTCCTATAATATCAATACATCCATTATTTCTTCTTATTTTTCTTTGAGTGACACATGTTTTTATATAAAATGAAATTTTAAACTGAAAATAAGTGCATTATGTTATACTGGTCACAAAATGTGTGGGATTAAAATTTAACGGATTTTAATACGTTATAATGACTATCTAGTCATTTTCAAAATGTATAAAGACCATATTAATTGTTTTGATCATTTTTCATTGAGTGAAACAATATTTTAAAAAAAATACCACTTTTAAACTAAAATCACACATCATACGTAACAAATTGAGATTTTAAAAGAAGAAATTGTTTTCGATAAAATTTATTTCATGAAAAATCAATATTGTAATAAAATATAACACCCGAGACATTACAGAATATTTATTTTAAATAAATTTAATCTCTTAAATAGCTTGTGGAACATGAAACCCTAAGTCGAAATGAACCATAATATAGTATACTATTATAGACTTGCTGTTATGATTTTGGGTAAGAATAGTAATTACTAAATTATGGAAATTATGATTATATATTTATTATAAATAAAATAAGAATAATTTGAAGGAAAAAAGGTTTTCAGAAAAAATAGTTTTCTTTATAAAAGACGGTATAGTTACGATTTGTGCACAAAATTTAAAATTAAAATTTACCCCTTTAAAAAAATTATTTGGAAATAAATTAATTTTTTAATTCATAATGTCAAAATTATCTTAGGGTGAATTTTTTGTATTTTTCTAAAATGTTTCATTTTTTTTATGAATAGTGAAAAATACTAAATTTTAATTTAAAACTAATTTTTTGTTTAAAATAATAATAAAGTTAAATTATATTTTGAATATGTTTTAATAGAAAATCTGATCAATTAAATATATATTTATCCAATGTAGTTAATTAGATTATTATTTTTGTTGAATTATTATTTAAAAACATTGTAAACTTTTGATAATTTTCTCCTTAAATAACCACTTTCCCATCGCATCAGTCAGATTAATTTTAAATTATAATTTTACCATTATGTGAATGGAATTTTGAAAAAAGGATTCAATATATATAATTGGAATAATTTATACTATATAATAATTTAAAATTAAAAATTCACCAAAATTATGAGTGAAAACAATAAAAACTATTTACTGTGGATAATTTTGTTGACATATTTAGATCTGGTAATTTTAAATTCTATATAATAATCCATTTTCTACTCTTTGTGTCTATGAAAAATGTGGGTACACCTTCTTCTTTCCAAATATTACATGTGTGACACTCACCTTACTTTTAAAAGAGCACCAACTATCCTATCTTCTTTCACACAATCACACCATTTAATTTATGCAAAAAACTTCACATATTAATTTAAAAAATCCAAACTCCCATCTTATAAGACTTAGTTTAGACAAAATTTCTTCCTATGATGGATTTTGTGTAATCCTAAGGAGGATACACGAGGAAAAGGTAATGTTCTTAAAGAGGTGTTTTTATTTTATTTCCTCATCCAAATCCTTACATTATTATTAAGTCATGGTGATATAATAACCTCATTATATTAAATATAAAAAGATTTTGTATGTCAAGTTCATTACCTATAACCACATACACTTCCATAAAATGGGTTACAAAAACATCATTCATGTGTATGGTGGACTACCACCTTACGAACTAATGTCATTCGTTTTTTCCATTACCACCTTTCACAGTAGGGTATAATGGTGAAAATATAGTATATATATGATATTTATAAAATATATATACATATGGAATCATTATATATTATATTATTATTTTTAATTTCAATTCTGTAAGAGATACGATAATGTATCTCATGTGTATGACATACTACCACTACTCAAAGTGATGCGATTCATCATTCACTAACACTTTACATTGAAGGAGTTAAGGTTAAATTTAATTATTATATGTGATGTAAATGAAAAAATTATAATAATATCTAAATATTTATCATTATAAAATGATAATAAATCATTTTATTTTATATGTTTTCACTCACTTAAATATGATAACACCATGCATGTACGTGTTAACTACTACGTTCAAGAAGTGACGTGACTCTCTTTTCATCACCATACTACATGGATGATATATATACATGTATTTAAAGGATTATTTTTTTATTTATGATATTATTATCATTTTTAAGGACAAATTATTATCTACTTCCTTTTCATAATGATAATTGAAAAATTGAAATGTTACCCTTGTAGACATACGACCTACCATCTCCATGATCATGACGTACTAAATTTTTTATAACCATCTTTAATGATTCGTTTTAATTCTAAAATTGATGTAAAAATATTATTACTATTTTATAACTATTATTATGGATATTTTAGAATAATATATGTTTTTTAAAAGGTTGGTGTCGAAGCCTCATTTATTATTAAAGTAAAGCAAAGACCTCTTTAACTGGGTAGAGGGAGACCAATTACATAGCCCAAAGGCCTAGTGGGAATTTACCCCATTACATGGCCCGTAAGCCCATTTTTTAGGCCCAAAGCCCATTCTGTGAATAGTACTGCTACAGTACCCACACTGCTACAGTACTGCACAGTACCCGCCACTACTACAGTGCTCTGCCGCTGCTACAGTGCCCTGCCGCCACTACAATATCGCCCACTGCTACAGTACGCTACAGTACTGCTACAGTCCTGTGCCCAATGGGTTTTGAACCCCCATTTTGCATGTAGAATTAAGGGGTGCTTACCACTAAGGAAAACCCCCACTTCATGATGAAACATGTATGAGAAAACCATAAAATTAACACCTAAAACTATGAAAATAAAGAATGATAATTAACGAACGTGTGATAAGATGTTATAAAAGGATAATATTTAAAATATTAAAAATTAATAAAGTTCTTTTATAACTTTATATCATTTTTAAAACTACTATATTGTAGTTGAAATCATGTTCAACCTAAAAAAAGTTTGAGGTATGTAACTTCATCTCAATTTCCCATCATTGAGGCATTTCTTATTTTTGGGTATCAAATTTATTTATTATAGTGTACATAATTCCGATTTTACATTAAATATCACTATTAATTAATAACTAATGTTAGTTTTATTTTCAATTTCAATTGTTTCATCCAAGTGGATCTGACATGAAACTAACCAGGTGGTAAATAATTTCATAACTTAATTTATTTTCAAAGGTTATATGTAATGTACTAGTTCTTTCCATGTAATATTGTATAATATTTATGAGAATTTTTTTCGATTGATGAACTAATAGGGTGTGATATTTGGAGCCACATTTTTTCTATCATTAAATTTTGAAATATATTAAATATATTAAATATCATATGCTTGAAAGTTTTCTAAAAAAGTTGAATAACACTTAAAATAAATCATAGATAAAACATATAAGGGAATTGATGAGTTTAGAACATGGGTATTACTATATTAAACTGATAATATTTTTTTATGTGATGTTTTTCTGAAAAAGAATTGGTGGGTGTAAATGAAAAAAGAATAAATAGAAATTTTTTATAATTTTGTTTATTTAAAATTTAGGGATCAGACTCACTATAAATTCATAGTAATGGAGTTTGTACCAGGTTTGGAAAATAAAACCCGGAGACCTAGATTAAAATTCTATATCATTATATGATATATTCTTTAACCTATTAAAACAGGTTGGGATCAGATTGAGGACCGTGTGCCAATGAAGCTCAATGATCATGCCAACAACAATGACGCATATTTTTTCTTCATTGGTGATAAATCTAAAGTGAGATAGAATATTTGACTTTTGTATTTATTTTTGATTTATTATCCCATGATAAATTCAAATCAATCGATTAACAGACTGATATGTCGATTGATTAATTTTATGGTTATTTTTTATTTGTGGGATTTTGGGGAATATTTTTTTGTTTGTTGAATTCTATACCTCTTTATTAAACCCTTCTATGACAATGGATCGAGGATGAAATGAAAAAAAATTCTAAGGTTAATATCTCAATTTTATTGTTTATGGTTTCCTCTCCCCATTCTATGTGTGTTCATCATTGGTGTTTATTTTAGCCTTCGAGTCGATGAATACCTAGTGGATGATCATTGTGTGTTTGATATTTGGCATAAAAGATCATTACCATGGATAATTTATGGAGATTTGATGATGCAGTTGTGATATATGACTAAAAAAATGGATACATGGATGGATTGTGAACTGTTCTTCATAATTTTGGTGTGTGGTACCAACACGGTGTGACATGGGTGTTTCATAAGTAGGGGATATGACTTAAATGGATATATTATAGAAAACAGTGGATAAGGGGTGTGGTAATCCCTATATCCATGATGAGTGGAATGATTTATAGTTGAACCAATGGGTAATAATTTCTTGGGAGAATTTATGTGAATGTTATAGATATTTTTTGAAAAAAAAGACTACATAACCTGTAGTACTATGATCACACATCATGTATTCCCTTCTATGCATTGTAAAAGGTTCATTACTGGGGGAAATATCACATTTCATGTGACCTAGAGGAGACTATCATGGTGTGTATAGGGAGTACACACCTAGGAAGTTGGTGTAGATTTTATGCTATGTAGGTTATGCCACACGCCGTGTACACCTAGGTGGATGTCTTGGTGTGTACATGAAGTACACGCCTAGGAGATCGTGTGGTTCTACACATTGGGTATAGATATCCTCACACTATGTACTTAGTAAAGTACATGGTCATGGGTAGGATACACAATGAGTCCCATCCCATACAACTACACATTGTGTAACTCAGAAATACACTGTGTATAGAGGAAAAGTACATGTCATGTGAACATGAGACACAAGTAGTTTTGGGTTTAATGAGACATGCCTAGTACCCTTAAGGTCAATCTATGTACTCTTTTAAGGATATGTTAGATCATACTTTATTATTATCTCAGCATCATTATCATCTTATCTGAGATTCTTGGGACTAGTATTGGTTGAGTGTGTTCTCTTTTCCCATTCCTATACTGGTTCTGCGTAGTATCCCTTGCTCATCATAGAGAGTGAACCCTTCTGTAGATTCATAATGATCTTTGTAGTGTCAGTGGGTCTCCTATTCTATATTGAGTTGTATAATACTGGTTCTACTACTTAATCATTATCGTGGAGCATGTATCACATTGAGTGTCCCAAATTAATCCTGATTTCCCTCCATGTTACCTTATATGGTGTTTTTAGAATTTGTGTGACCAATATTTATATAGGAACCAATACTCTATCTAAGAGGATGTTTCTATTAGGGTATGATGTCTACCCAGTGAGCCCTAGGAATTGACCCCTATCTGTGTATCGAGAGATGATATGTTTGATAGGGTATTAGTTTGATGGAGTGTGTATCTTGGATAACCCCTCTCATTATTTCGATGTTCTTCTTCTTGGATATACCTGACAAGTGTCACCTTTGGGATGATTATTATCAGTAGTAGTATATCTCAAGGAGAGTATCCTCTTATACTAGTGTTATCTTGGAACCCTTTAGTGGAACTATGGATGGTAGTGGTTGAGACATTTGAGACTCGAAGTCTTTTATGAGTATATGAGGTTGTTTGTTTGTATGTCTCATATTATTATTGACATATCCTATGATGATATTACTTCCTTTTATGCTTTATTCTTAGTGATTTTGTGGTGTCATATTGGGTGTTTTTATACTCACTCTTTCATGGGATCTACCCACACATGGTGTGTCTTATGTAGGAGACATAACTTCTTCAGAGTCCTTAGAGGACTAGGAGTAGGTGGAACATAGTTAGACTAGATATAATGAGGTGTATATCAGGGTTTAATTCAATAGAAGTCATGTACTTATTATAAGGCAAGAATTTACTTTCTAGTTTTGGTTGGTCTTGTATTTGGACCCTTTTATGCATTCCAACAATTTGTTTCACACTTTGGTTATAGGATTATAGATGAATGAATGAATTGTATTTAGTTGGTTTACATTTCATCATTGTATAGGCTTGGATATTTGTATGTGCCTAAAGGTACTTAAGGATAACACCAAAAATTTATTTGATATGAATTCTTGGTGCTAGTCTCTAGCCCCCAGCCTATTATAGTTGGGCTTGGGTTAGTTGGGTCTCAGGCCCCATCATGCCAGGTTGTGATATTTTATTAATTATTTTTAATCTTTGATATTCTATGAATACATATGTGATTAAATTTGATTATCTTCTTTGGTATTTACACTTTATATGTGTATGTTTATATAATACACAAAATCTATTCATTTATTAATTCTCATTTCAACATTATGATAATTGTAAGGGATAATTTCACAATCTCATTCAAATTAATATTGATAATTATTGAATTTTTAGTTGAAGGAAATTATTTGAATATTTTTTAATATATCTATTTTGTTTTATTCAATTATTGTTGTTCATAATATTTTAATTTAATGTTACCATTTTTCACTCTTTTCAAATTAAATTAATTGATAAAATGTTTTTAAGAAAATCATAAGTCATTTCTCTCTTTGGTCAGAAATTTGTTTTCTTCCAAAAAATTATTTTATAAAAATGTTTTCCAATTGTTGTAAACTATTTCAAAATGAATTATTAAATAATTTTTTTTACATATTTCGACTAATTAGTAAATGTTTTGAATGGAATATTCATGTTATTTTCAAAATAAGGCTCATTTAGATTTAATAAAAAATGTGAAAGGAATATTTGTTTTAACACACTCGATATGTACAAAATTTCATATCATCATGAAAAATTAATTAATTAAATATTTATTTTTACATTTAAAAGAATATTTTGAAAGAAAATAATTTTCAATTTTTTAATGAATTTTATTTCTAAAAAGAGATTTTCAAAATGAAATATATATTTTCCACAACAATGTTTTAATACTATTTTTATGGTATTTATATTCATCAAGGAAGAAAAACTTTTATTCTTGCACCAATGGGTATAAGTTGGATTGATACTATCCTTATTCATTCAATGGATAGTTTATGATCATTTAACCATGTACTGTTTTTACATTCACTTTCATGATTATTTATTTAAGTCATTAATATCCCCCAAAAATATTTAATTTATAGGTATTATAAGACATAACATTTACCATAAATATTCTAATTATTTATCATGAATATGCTTATTACATAAACTGTATCTCATTTCTACATACAATGTTTTACTATAAAATTTATTAGATTGAGTGGGGAAATATTTATAATCCATTTCATTTCATAAATATATATATTTAATGACAAGGCATATAGTCATGAATTAAAATTATTATTTGATATAAGAGGAATGATTTTGATATACTTACAGGGTTGTGGCCTAGTTATAGATATCCCCTAGAAGCATCGATGGGTCTTATGAGATGAATTTTTTTCTATCTTTAGTTAAATGTTTTTCTACACATCAGTTTTAGACTCTTTTGAGGATAACTCTTGATAGTATCATTTTTTAATGTTGCATGAGATCATGATGTCTAATAATTAGGCATTTCATTCATTGAAAATTCAATTATTATTTTCTGTGATATTTTCATAATGATAATATATCTATATGCACTTTATTCTTAGTTTATTGATTAAATGGAATATTTATTCAGTTATTTACCTTTATATATTGATTATTTTTATTGATTCATAATAACTTCCATTGCACTTAAACCTTACTGATCATTTCAGTTCACCATATTTTTTTTAATTTCATAGGAATCCATGAAGTGTACTATGTTTTACATCAATGGATATATTAGATAAAATACTGTTATTCAAAAAATAATGTGTTGTAAATTCTATATTAAAATGTAATTCAGGACTCATGTTTGAATCTAGTTTACCAAGACTATTAAACTATTACATTCTTTGGGATGTGATCACTTGTATATTATGCCAATGTAATAATGTATATATTGGATCTGGGATTCTTGGGTTAGGGTCTCTATATTTGGTATCATATGATGTTTAGTAGAAACCATGGGAACAATATTTAGGAAAAATTGATCAAGGATAATAACCCTATGATATACTTTTAGGATAATTATAGAAGAACATCCTAATATTTTGTTTAGGTAGAGATACTGTGGGGTTTCCTGGAAATACATCCATTTTTGGATATTACATGTGGATGTGGTTCTATCACAAATGTAACTTGGGGTAAAAACTCTAAAAAGGGAACATTGGGCATGACCTGATCTTCACATGGTGCATAAAAATGAGCCTTACTACACATATAGTTTGACACTCCTTGGGGATATGATTAAGATAATTTAAATTTTATTTTGAAACAATTATGAATTATATTTATAAATGATGATAATGAATAAACTAGGTTAAACCTAATTAGTTTTATATTGAAAATAATGTTCCATGATTTCGACATCCTATAGATATTTATATGGTTTTACCACTATGATTGTTATTTCTTACATTGTAATTTTTGGTTTTATTCAGTGACTGGAACTATGAGGAATCAAGTAAACATTGAACCTGAAATAAAATGTGGTGACTATGAGAAACCAAATTGGATAATGATATAAGTGGAATATTTGTGATTATACATAATCAATTTCCCCCAAATATGATTAAAAAAATATACCGTAAGTAAACCCTTGATTCACCGTAGAAGAGAAGGATATAGTTTGCTAAGAGCTCGAGTAAAGGAGACCAAGGGGAAAGAAGGATCAATTTATATAATGTATGAAATATGAAAGGAGATGCCTAATAAAGTGTATCATTATAATGGGAAAATGATATATGTGTGGTATGGCTACCCATAAAGAAAAAAATTGCTTAGAAAAAAAACGAAGAGTACGATGAAAGGAAATAAATATCATCATAGGGATCGAATTATAGATCATTTTTTTAAATTTTTTAGAAACTATGAATTATCAAAGTGTATTCACTATTATAAAGGTTAAATCCTAGACCAAGGAAGGACCTATGTGTAAATAAAACATATGCATTATTTATGTATTATTATTCATGATTTAAATTATAGAATTATATTTACCAGTGGTATTTTAGTGATAAGAATTATTAAACATATAAAAATGGTGTTAAATCTTGGAATAATTTATATCCTCATTAAATTAAGAGTTATAAAAACCATTAACGGTTTATGAGCTTAAGAATGATCATAGGTTCAATGTCTTAAATAGACTTTTTTGGTTTTATGTGATGAGAGTCTACAAAGATTATGGATATTTTGGGAGAAATTTATGTAAATAAAACACATTGGTTTATTGTATGTTTTATTGAAAAGTTGTTTGAGAAATAATGATTTTACATTTTATAGACAAAATATTTAAAGTATTAATAACCTTTCAGGTTAATATGATAATTAATGACATTGTAACAACAATCAAATAATATTATTAGAATATAAAAAAATAAGTTTCATTGAAAACCTTTGTAAAAGGTTATTTAATTATTAATTTTATTTTAATTATGTCCATATTTTTTGGAAGGTTGTAGGAATTAAGTTAATATAGTTATAGAGAAATATGAACCCACATTATAGGTGATAAACTATTTCCTCTAGAAATGACATGGGGTTTGAAGCCATAACCGAATAATGATAAATTTCTAGTCTCTACCACTGGCCTATGTGATGTCTTCGATAACATGGAATTTGTTTAGTAATTTTTTTTTGAAAAATAAATATTAATGATGAACCAGTGGAGTTAATTTTTAGGTATAGATATTTATATACTATATTGAATAATTTGTGCTAACCACATTGGTTTTGGAAAATAGTTAGAGACAAACAGAAGGAATTATTACATTTTTATGGATCTCACTATCCATTAAAAGTTAATTTTAGTGCCTTATACATAAATAATCCTTTTTGGATATTCATTTCCTAGATTAAGAGGTGAATAGGAAATTGATTGAATTATAACCAAAGGATGAAATTGTTATTGTGAAATAGAAATATGTGACCACCAAATCCATATTTTTATTTTCTAATAACACTTTTAAAGGATAAGTGTGAAACTTTACAAAGATCAAACCAGATTAAACATTCAACGGATTAAAGACGTCACAACCCACCAACTTCAAAAGCCAGAAACAAACACAACATCAAAAAAAAAAAAAAATTTCAAAATCCATGAAGAAGCTGTTATGTGCCAACCAAGGCCGGTCCACATAAAACCATCCTCTGCCATCAACACTGCCCATGACACCACAATGTCGCCAAATGAAACAACCATTTCAAATTTTTAAATTCAAAAGACAACGATACTGTCATCATGCCTCGGTCGCTGTCCATCTCGGGAAGCACACCTGACACTGAAGATGTTGTCCAAACAGACCTCGGTCGCCATCACCACTAGAAACCACCTGCCGTCGACGCCAATCCATTATCGGTATCATTTTCGCAATCCTTCGTCACACCCATACGCCGGAGAACACATTTCTTTAGAGCCGATCTGTAGCGCTCCATAGCCACCTCGAACATCCCCTCACCGTCGGAGTCTATCGTCACCTCCATAAAAAACCACAATGAAAATTCATAGAACATCATATCGCCGGCAAGGAACCTCTTTATCCTCCCATGGCCAATGAATATGAAACCACCTTGAGTCACAATACAACTCGAACTCACATCCCAAATCACTCAGGAGACCACCTTACAACTCCACCTCAGAGTGAGTGGTGAAGACCTGGCACCAGAGCAGAGAACCAGAGGGCGACGAACCCGAACAATCAAAACCATAAAAACCCAAAACAACGGGGTTGAACACAAAACCCTTTTCCGATCACTGCTGATGATGTAAAGATGAAAACCTAACCAGAACATTTCAATGAACTGATAACAAAAGAAAACCATCAGAAGGTACACCATCATCCAATCTGAAACATTACAAGGACAAACATCATCCAAGGCCGCACCGCACCACCAAGATCGAAGGTCCTTCAGAAACCGAGAAGAAACAAGTGAAAAGAACCCCAAGAACAGAAGAGAACAAACGTGAGACATAGCTGCCGAGACCGAGCACCAGAGCCACACCACTGATACACGCCCTTGACGCCGAACGCACCACCAACACCATCCCAAAACCACCAAAAACACCTTCATACCAGACCAAAATGGACTCCAGTACAAGGGAAAGGCAGAAAGAGCAGAGATGTGTGTTCGAGACAATATGAAAACCACCGAACATCAATACCAAAATATCCCAAACCACAAGATCCCCTTCATTTCAAACCAAAGTGGGGTTTTTTTGTGAAGGTTCCAGTGATAAGAGAATGGTACCAAACTCCGGGGAACACGAATCGATGGCGAGCAACTGAGCATTACAGAACAGTATCGGAGGAAGAAACGAAAGCAAAGAGAGGAAAGAAAAGCAAAATAAAAAAACCAATGAACTAAGAACTACCCGCCGTGATAACCGATGCAAGGAGAATCCATGATGAGAACCAGAGTAGGCGAGGACGAGGGAGGGGGATGGGAGGAGAAACCCTAGAGCTCGGGGAGAGCTCTGCCTGGAGAGAACGACGTCATCCCTTTTCTTATTATGGATAAAACGAAGAAAAAATTTTATCCTATTAAAATAATATTTTATGAATTAGATGGTTCTTCAAATCATAATAGGACTTTTAGGCCCTTACCTTTTCATTTATATTTCATTTACTTATGATAAACAACCTGTATTACTCACTATAATTATTTAAACTTTTATTCAATGTCCATGTATTCATTTTCACCATTTTTTTCTACATGGACAAATAATGAACAGTTATTTAATATGAAAATCAAACTTTCATTTCTCTTTTAATAAGACGTTCTTTATTAACCCTTTTATAATGTTGGTTTTTTCAACAATTCTATTTCTAAATGTCAAACCATTGATTACCAATGTCATGTTTAAATAGTGAGGATAAGATTTATTTAAGTTTGGGAGAATGTAACACCCTGATTTTCAAAAAGAATAATTTTTTAATAGCATGTTTTAAATAGAACACCAATAATACAAAACAATATATAACACTCAAGACATTATAAAATATTTCTTTTCAAATAAATTTTATATCTTCAATTACTTGTGGAACACGCAACCCCGAGTCAAAATGAACCATGATATAGTACCTCATTATAAAATAGTAATTAATATGGAAGGTATTAATAATACTTACAAAATAATGAAAACTATTGTTATATATTTATTATTTATAAAATAAGAATCATTTAAAATAAAAAGTAATGTTTTATGAAAAACTGTATGTTTTCAAAAGATGGTATAGTTGTGCTTTGTACACATAAAATCAAATTAATTTTTAAATATTTTAGAAAATTTATTTGATGAAATAAAATTAATTTTTGAAATATTTATATAAAAATTATCTTATGTTGATGTTCAAGTTTTTTTGAAATGTTTCATTTTTTGATAAATAGTGAAAAATAGTGAATTCTTATTGGAAACCTTTTTTTCAGTTAAGTTATTTTTAAATTGAAATTATATTTTAAATTGGTTTTTACATTAAATTTTTTCAATTATATATATTTAAATTTAGTTTATTTCATTGTAATTATTTTTTATTGAATTTTATATAAAAAATTTGTAACATTTGAACATTTTCTCATTGAAAACCCACTTTCTCTTCACATCTACGAGATTAATTTTTAATTAATTTTTCCCCTTATGTAAATTTAATTGCTCTAAATGTTTTCCATATTTTCAATCATAATAATTTATATTATATAATAATTCCAAAATAATTTTTTTTCAAAAATGAATAGTGAAAACAGTAAAAATTATTTACCTAGGTTAATGTAAAAAATGGATTTACAAGGAGTTAAACTATAACGATAAGGGATAAATTAACCTAAAACCTTATATAAAATCTATTTTATGAAAATATTTAGACATTTACATGTTTAAGTATCTATAATGATCTATTTTGGACCCACATAGAATGTGAAAATTATGGTTCCACATTTTTGTTCCAAATTTTCCAAGTGTGCCACTCACCTCATTTATAAAATGCCACCCCTCTCATCTATTCTTCACACCTTCCCACCCATTCACTTTGGACAAGAGATACCCAAAAAGAATCCAAAAATTCCCTAATAAAATTCTAGAATCATTATTTTGTTAATATATCCAGCCTAAGAAGGAATTGGTTTAATTCTAAAGAGGATACCAAAATAAGAGGTAATGTTTTTCACCAAGCTTTATATTTTATTTCATCCTCCACCTACATAAATTCTTATCAAACCATTATGATATAATTATATTAGTATCTAATATATATATATATAAATGTTTTTATTTAAATTTCATGATTTAAATCCATCCCCAAATCCAAAAAATGAATTAACAAAACATTATTTGTGTGTATGGAGGACTATCACTCTGCGAACCGATATGATTCATTTTTCTATTAATACCTCTTGTGGTAGGGAATAGTGATGAATATAAAATATATATATGATAATTATAACATAATTATACCTCTTTGATAATTATATAACATATATCATTTTTCATTATATTCCATAGGAGATACAATAACATCGCTAATGTGTACTACGGACTGCCACCTAGTGAAGCGATGTGATTTGTCTTTAACTAACGCTTTACATAGAAGGTGATAAAAAATATTTTAATGAATATATGAAATATAAATGATATAATTATGATATTAATGAAATATTTATCATTATTAAAAGATAACAAATAAATTTCTTTTTTACCTTTTCACTCACATAATGATGATAACATCATTCATTTGCGTGTGGATTACTACCTTCACGAAGTGATGTGATACTTTTTTCATCACCAAACTAAATGTAAGATATATATATAATTATATTTAAATAAATAACATGTTCATATGATATTATTATCATTACGTATAGATAAAATGTTACTTACTACATTTTTATAATGATCATTGAAAAATGGAAACGTTACCAATGCGTATGTATGGCCTACCCTCTCCAAGACCATCACATACTTAATTTTTCATAATCATATTTCATGATTGGTTTTAAAATTAATATATATATATATATATATTATAATTATGTCACGATTATTATTCTGGATATTGTATAACTATATAATATTTAGAAGAACTGGATCTTTCTGGATGAAATATGCTTGGGAAAACAACATAATTAACAATAGTAAAAATGAAAATAATGAAAGATAATTAAATATCCAGTGAAAATATTTTATAAAAGGATCATATATGATATTATAAATACTAATATGGGGTTTTTGTAAGTTAATAAAATGTTTAAATCCACTATATAAGAGGTCAAATAATATTCAACCAAAAGGGAGCATGAGGTAATGGGATTCACCTTAATTTCCATTAACTATGAAATATCATATTGTTTTGCACTTAATTTCAATTATTTGGTATAAATACTTTTCTATTTTCATTTAACATTATGATTAATTAATAATTCATGGTATTTTAAGTTTAAATTTTAATTATTTCATCAAATGGGATTTGGAATGAATGTTTTTAAGTGATAAATAATTTCATAATTCAATTTATTTTCTTTGGTTTATATTATTACTTTATTGTATTTTATATAATAAGATTATGCGTGTAATGAATTTTGATTATATTATTTTTATTTAAATTTTATATTTATATTTATAGTTGATATACATAATCAATTCTCTAACTATTTATGATTTCATTTTTATGAATATTGAAATGGTTTATTTCAAAATATCATTGTAATTGAGAGTTATTATTCTTGAATTTCAATTAAAGTAAATAATTTTGTAATTTTATAATAAATATATTTAATTTTTTTATCCTCTAGTTATTCATAATATTTTAAAGTAATATTACCAATTTTCAAACTCTTTGATACAGAAATTAATTGGGAAATTCATTTTTAGAAAATATGTCTTTATTTCTCTCTTTATTAGGAACTTGGTTCTCTTCCAAAACCACATTTTCTGAAAATGTTAAAAAAAATTTATAAACATTTGCAATTGATTTATAAAATAAATTTTATGTCATTTCACTTTATGATTTATTTTACTAGAATCATCAAGTCATTTTCAAACTAGGTTCTTTTGCCTATTGCTAAAAATGTGAAAGAAATATTTAATTTAGAAAACTCATCATGTATGGAAATTCTTACCATTATAAGCACTCAAAATTTTGAAGACTACTCTATAAGTTTCAAAGATTATTTTGACAGAAAATTCTTTTCAAAATGTTTTTTGAACTGTAAAATTTAAAAAGAGATTTTCAAAAATGAAAATAATATTTTCCACATGAATGTTTGAAAGATATTTTTTTGGTACTTATATTCATCAACGAAAAAAACATTTATTCATACTCTAATGGGTATATTATTGATTAACACAATCCTTATTCAATCTGTGAATGGATTATGATCATTTGACCAAAAATATTATTGAAATTCACATTCATGATTCATTTTTGTAGTCATTAACTTTCCATTGAAATATTTACTTTCCTGTGATCATTATAAATTAAATTTTCCCTAAATATCCATATTATTTATTACAGATATTATTATTTATTAAAACATATCTCATTTCTATATAGGTTTTTTTATATTGAAATTTATTTAATTCTATATAGAAATATTGTTAATTTTTATTCTTCCTCCAACACAGATATTTGATGATAAATAACATTTTCATGAATTAAATATATTATTCAACATATGAGGAATGATTTGGACATTCATTCATGGATGGGGATTTGTTATAGATTGATTCTTGATGCAATGAAATTCCTCATGAGGTGAAATAGTTGGATAGACTTAGTAAAATGGTTTTCTACCCATTAGTTTTAAACTATCTAGAGGATAAATCTTTATAGTAGAGGTTTTCATGATTTATGAGATCATAACATTTAATAATAATGTATTTACTTAATTTTGAATACAATTATTTTTATCCATTATATTTTCTAAATTATATTTTCTCTATATGCACATCATTTTCAGTTTTTTGATTAAATGGAATGTGTTTTCAGTCCTTTACCTTTCCATTTTGATTATTCCTTATACAAATATGATAATCAAGTTATTTATTAAATGACATGTGTGTTTAGTTATATACCATTCCATATTTATTATACCTTATCTTATCATGAAATTCATGTAGTTTAAATGGAATATGTGTTTAGTTATTTTCCTTTCCATATTGATTATTCTTTATAGATTCATGATATATTCTATCGTACTTGACCCTTACTAAGTATTAGAGTTTGACCTTATTTTTTTCTTTATCAAGAATCCATGAAGTCTACTATGATTTATATTAAATGATATGCTATAAGGAATAATGTTATTCTTAAAAAAATGTGTTGTAATTTTATATTATAATATAATTAAATACTCATGTATTTATCTATTTTACCAATATTACTAAATTTTTTATCCTTTGGGGTGAAATACCTTGCATCTTATGCCACTGAAATAATGTACACATTGGCTCTGGACTATTGGCATCGACGTCGCTACATTTTAAGTCATATCAGTCACACTATGTATCAAATTGTGGTGCCCATAATTTTTACATGTAAAAAATTAATTATGAATAATTTTACTAATGTATAGAAAAATTTAATATGTTTCCTTAGTTTTTAGTATGTCAAACAAATATTGGACTAAAATTTCAATTTTAAACATAAAAATTCTCTTTTAGCCATATAAGCCACACAATGTGTCAGATTTATGATTTATTGATTATAAATTTTCAAAAATAAATACGATCATTTTCCTAATGTATCATGGAAATTTTAGTTTTTTCTCTGTTTTATTGAGTGAAACATGTATTCAACTAAAATTAAATTTTTAAAATGAGATAACACATATTGAGTTTTACATGCCACACAATATTTCAGATTGATATGTGGATAATTCATAGAAACGAATAATGATTAATGGATCATTTTACAAAAAATATCAAGATAATTCTTTCCCTTTTCTTGGTTTTTAGTAACTTACACCACTTTGTATGTAAAATTTAATTTTAAACTGTAAACACTAACTTTGAGTCATGTTAGTCACACCATGTATATGTTTTATAGGTGACACTTTAATACACCTAAAAAATTCATTATATATTGTTTTTTAATGTTTCATGACTATTTGAGTGTTTTTATCCCTTTTTAGTGACTTACACATTTTTTAACTAAAATTTCATTTTTAAACTAAAAACACACATTTTGATTCATACCAGTCACACCATGTGTTGGATTGTGTTGAGGATAATTATTTTCAATAATAAATGAGTTATATATTGTTTTATAAAATAATCAAAACCATTTGAATATGTTTTCTTGGTCAGGAGTACGTCACAAATCTTTTAATCTAAAATGTCAATTTAAAAAAAAACACACATTGAGCCTGACCACATGCACATTTTATTAGATTTATGTATAGTTATTTCCAACACATGAAAACTATTTATTGATCATTTTACTAGAATATTAATATAATTAGTGTCTTATTTCTTTATTTTTAGTGAGTGGAACATGTTTTTAACTAAAATGACATTTTAAAATAAAAAACATGGTATTTGATTCATTCTAATCACACCATGTATAAAATTTATGTGAATATTATTTCTACCATTTAGAAATGATATATGTATTATTTTACTAAAATTTCTTGACAAATATATGTGTTGATCTTAGTTTTATGCGAGTGGTCTATTTTTTACTAAATTATTAGTATAAACATAAATAATACACATTGAGTTATATCAGTAACATGTTGTAATAGATTGTTGTTTGAATGAATAATACACTTTAAAATGATTTATGGATCACTTTCCTAACTTATGATGGCTATTTGAGTTCATTTTATTTTTTTTCAATGATCGATCTACCTTTTAACTAAAATGTTGATTTAAAACTAAAAACACACCTTTTGAGTCATATTGTTTACATCATGAAGTGGATACATGTGTGGAAAATTATTTTATATTTAAAATAACATATGGATCATTTTACTAAATTATAAAAATAATAAGAGTTCATATTAAAGGTTTCAATCATGTCATGTGTCTTTTGATCTAAAATTTTAATTATAAATAAAATCACATAGTTTGAGCCATGCCATCCTAAACATATGAAATGTTAACATGTGGTAAATTTATATGCATAAAAATTACATATATATCATTATCGTAATGAATCATGAAAATAAAAGTTTATTTTCATGGTTTTTTGTGAGTGAGACATGTTTTTTAACAGAAATGTTATTTTTAACAAAAAATACTTTCTTTGATTAAAACATTTCACACCATGTATAAAATTAATGTTCAGATGAATTCTACTCATAAAAAACATATTATGTATTTTTTCATAAAAATGAAATACATTCTGAGTCTTTTTTCTCAGTTTTCAGTGAGTGACACATTATTAACGAAAATATAATTTTAAACTGAATACATGAACTTTGATTCATACCAGTCCCACCCTATGTCTGATTGGTGTGAAACTAATTTATAAACATCAAAAATGAAATATGGATAATTTTATTAATGTATAAAAAATATAATTTTTTTCTTGCTTTTCTGTGAGTAATTTATGTATTTTAATTAAAATTTCTCTTTTAAAATGAAAACATGTACTTCAATCACTACCCTCACACCTTGTATCATATTGATATGTAGGCAATTAATACACATAAAAATTTCTTATAGATTGTGTTAATAAAATACCATGACAACAAGAGTTTTTTTTAGTTTTGACTATGTCACATTACATTTGATCTAAAATCTCAATTTTAAATTTAAAAAACATAGTTTGAAAATACCATCCACTATATTTATTAGATTAATGTGCCACAAATTTTATCCCATTATAAATAAAAAATATATCATTGTATAAAAATACAAATAAAATATGAGTGTGTTCTTAAAATTTTTAGCATGAGAAGTGTATTTTATAATAAAATTTCAAATTTCAATTAAATCCCACAAATTCATTCATACTTACTTCACTAAGTGTCAAGATTATGTATAATTTATTTATATACATTTCAAATGACTTATTAATGATTTTACTAAATTATAAAGATATTTTTAGTGATTTTTTATCTTTTTTAGCTGCTACTACACATTTTGAAAAATATGTAACTTTTAAAATGAAAAAAATGAACATTGAGTCATACTAGGCACACCATGTATCTGATTTAGGTTTCATTGATTCATACAAATCAAAAATTATTAATGGTTTATGGTATATAAGTATTAAGCCAAACCAACCAAGTTTTCTCAGTTTTGGGTATGTGAATTCTGTTTTGTACTAAAATGTTGATTTCAAATAATGACTTCAACTTTCAATCATAGCAGCCCCATTGTGCATGACAAATAACTAAATAATATGTCGATAATAATGAAAATAAAAATAAACAATTTAATTAGATAAAATGATTAGAAAATTAACTAAGTAATAGAGAGTCACCTCTTTATGATATCTTTATATGTTCTAACACCATGTCTTATTCCCACTAATTTATAGAAAAATATATTTCAAATTTTGAATACATGGAATAATTATAATAGTACTATAAAAATATATACAGATGATTTATTAATCAATATTCTAAATGAAAAATTTTAATTATCATTCAAATAACACTTTTGGGTTTCTAGTTTTTTATGTAATGAGATATCTTTTATAAATTTATAAATTTAATAACAAAAATCATTATAATTCGTTTTTTTAGGAAACTGAGAAAATATTTAGAAAAATAATTAAATTTCTAATATAATATTTTAAATTGAAATACTATTATTTATACATTAATATAGGTCTAGTTGTAGATTTTTATAGTCTTCTAATTCTCTTGGGCCACCCACATACAACTATTTTGATGATATTTAAACACTAACCTATCATTAGAATATTCTCAATAAAACATATCATAAAATGTATAAATTGAATATTATTTGTAAAAAAATAAAATTTATTGTATTAAAAATTTATAAACATAATCACGCAAGGTCTATTTTTTTGGTAATCCATGCATCAAATACATAGAAATTAATCTTTAGAATATCCTAATTTAGTGTAATGAGAGACCAATGCTCCCTAAAACATAAAAAGGAATATGTAATGAAAGAAATGAAAATATTTTTGATACGATTAGATTATAGAGTTTTACATATAAATAATTGGTTTTAATAATATTACACTAGTTATCTTTTTCTTTTCAAACGATGTGGAAAGTTATTCCATAGTTATTAAATATTCATTTTCTTCCAATGAATTTTTTATTTAGAAATTATGGGAGGACTAATGACTCTAATTTTTTTAATAGGGTTCTCCCTTCAAATTGTACAAGTTTATATATGACTAGAAAATATGAATCGTATAAAACTATATTTAACATAATAAATCAATAATTGAATAGAAAAAGTAATAAAATGCACCTCATGTATAATTTTACATCCCAGATTCAATGGAATCCATTCTTGATTATATGATGCATATTCTCAAGACCAATATGGTTTATAATGGCCTCTTCATACATGATCTCTTAAAAACTAATGATTAATATATTAATATCTTTTAATGTTATATATGCATGAATATTTAATATTAGTAAATGTGGTAGTTGAACTTGTTTGATAAAGGAACTCATTCCATATATTTTTGATTGGTATGTTGATTTGTAAGATATTTTTATTCTACAGTCTCTTTAGCCTTCCTTATCCCCTTATATAATAATATTCCTTAATTTATTCCCTTTAAATTAATTGATAAAGGATTTTCTTACATAATAAATAGGAAAGGACGTATCGTGTTGTTGACATATATATTTACATGATCCTAAAAGAATTCTATGAATGTTTCAATAAAATGTTTCAATATGTGATTATCCAAATATTCAAGGGGAAGAGTAAGCTCGAAGCCCAACTCATAAGATACATGAATTAGATGTATCACATGATTATTTTTATGTTTTTATTATGTATAATATCCAAATAGAAGTTCTATGTTGTACCCATCACAAAAATTAAATTTATGTATATTTATAGATATAAATCATAATCAATTTAACCTTATAGTTTTTTAGGTCAATAATGAAATTTGAATTTTCCAAATTGAAATTCTGCAGAAACTATTATAAAAAAATTGATTACCATATGAAATGATGACCTTTGAGTGGAATAAGAAGCGTCAAATTTGGTGGCTGGATCTTCATGTTTTTGTTTTTTCCTATTATATATGATTCCTAACTATATTATTCTATATCAACTCAAACTAATTTTTTTTCTACTAAAAATTTTATTCATTCCTACATCTTCTCCATTTTCTTATCTTTATATCCCTATGAATCTCTTCCATGGAAATTTGTTTTAGGTGACACTCCAAAACCCACACCTATGATGTAACCATTTTTTTGAGACGTTTCAAGGCCACTGAAAATATTCATTAATTAGTTACAACCATTGACGACTCTTGGGTCTAAATTGGATAAAACATATTGAAAAATAAGTCGTGGTAGTTGGTAAAACTAATTTAAGTCATGATTTTTTTATTTTATTCTTATACCTGATTCCCATACTCTTTTTGTGATTTTATCTACTAGAATTCCATAATTATTTATATGAGAATCCTTTAATAGAAAATGATGTTGGATAGAAGTGTCTTTGGATTTTGATTCAAAATTATATATATATAACCCAAGGGGAATAATTTTGTATTTGTATTATTACACGTAAAAATATAAATGAGTATTTAAAATACAAATAATTTGTTTTTTAAATGATTCATTCCCCATTATTGATTTACAATATGGGTATGTTGGTTTTTTCTGTGTTGAATATTTTAAGTAATTATTTTTTTGTTTAAAAAATTAATAATTTTTAATTAATACATATATTCCCATGAAAATTAAATAATAATCACAATGTTACATAAAAGATAACTCCTAAAAAATCCAATAAAGTAATTCTGTATTTCATAGTTTATTAGTTGTACATATATATGTGGTTGATACAGGTTTATTTTCCCTTCATTCTTAGTTATATAATTATATAAATGAATTTTCTAAAGGGAAACATGATCATTTCCTAGGACTATTAATACAAATTTCATTTGACAGTCATCTAGTATAAGTGAACTATTTAAGGAAAATTAATGAGTAAATAAACTTTTCATTATTTGTTTTCTATTAAAAGAAATAAAGTGTACCATAATTATTCCCTAATATATTCCCAAATTAGTCCATTCATCACTGGAAGAACATTATTCCATGGATCAATAACAATCATCACATAAATTAAAGTGGTAAACCTGATGTAACTAATGAAAATGTACTTGTTTTGTGTAACAAGTCATCCATGTTCATTCTATCCAAAAATTATTTTTATGCATCTACTTCCTTACAGAATAATAATTATTAATATTTTGATTATATGTTTTCCATTTTTAGAAGAGATAGGTTATTCACCTTCTAGTATTTTCCATGTTTCAACATTACCAATATATTATACCTCAGGATTTGTAAAATTATAAGGTAGATAATCCATTATCAATATAAGTGGTTGAAATTTTAATTTAATTTATATAAATTCAGTACTAAGCACATAATACTATGACGTAACCCACTATATATGAAAAACTATTAAAATTATTATTAAACTATATTTTTTTAATTAATGCATAAAGGGATTTTATCCCTCTATCAAGTATCCATACTCTATAATTGTGATTTACAATGTAATAAAAGACATTTCCAATTTGGGGATTATGAGATATTGTAAGTATCAATAATAATACAAAAGGGGGTGAATTTAGTTTTTTAAAATTGAAAACATACACGTTTCCTAAAAAAATTAATTAAGTATATCATTAATATTTTTTATTGAAATAATTTATAGAAAGAGATATAAAGTCTAATACAAAAAATTTAATCTATTCATAACCAACACAATATAAATTTGAAAATGTTTTCTAAAAAAAGAATAATAAATTAATACAACTTTTATAAAGAATATATCAACAAAAATTACAGAATCATTCCTAAAAACGATCATCACTATAAATTATAGAGATAAGTAAATATCTTATCTTTGCAATAAGTATCCATGGGTTAATATATAATATGGAATGTATTCCATTCCCAAGAATCCCTTGAACAATACAATCAGATAATGATCTATTTCCCTATCATTATGAACCCTTGATCAAACCGATTAGACCCAATTTTCCCCTTATCCTTGAGATCTCTTGATCCACATGATTAGATATGAAACATTTAAAAATATAATATCTTACAGAATTTAAAAAGATAACATCACGAATGATTCCTTAAGAAAACCCACTAATGATTACAAATGAATTATTCTCTAGAATATGATGCTATAAAACTTTAATCAAAATATTTAGATCATTGGATTGAAAAATCATTCCAAATATTTCCAAAAGATTATTCTAATTAAGGTTTTATTCCTATTTAAGTAATATTCGAACTATTATATTTCAAAATTATTGGGATTAGTTACAATGGAATCACAAAAACATTTTCTTTACACTATGTGTTCACCACAACATCACTATGTTCAATGTTCATTTGGTAAATCATCATTACAATGCTTTAAAATATAATTTTAGGTAAAATAATAAGCCCTTGTATGGTAAAATTTGTATGAATTCATCTATTAGGAATAATAATAGGATTAAATTTATAGGTATCCTTATGATGATGAATTTCAAATGATGTTTCTAAAAAACAATCTCCTGGACTATGTATTCCTTTTATCTAGTAGGCTTTGTAAACATACATCTAATGTAATTTATGCTTGTATGGCCAATGTACTTGGTACTCATCTATTTTATATACTTGATAAATGTTCATGTAACAGAACTGAAATACTCTATCTTGTAGAAATTAATACCTTCCCACAAAAAACAATATAACATGGTAATGATAAAGATTGGAAATATGAAAACATATATATGGTGAATTTTTATTTTTTAATGGAAACTTAAAAAGAGGTCTTTCAACTCTATAATCTCCCCCTTTCTGAAATTCATAATACACATCACCTAAAAGATATGTTTTAATGAAAAATTTCTAAAAACATACTAACCCTTACATACAGAATGATTGATTTGTCTACATTATCTCCATTATATATATTTGAAAAGAACTTATAAAGAAAGAGTTTTAGTAGTTAGAAATTTCTTAAAATGCATGGAAAGAACTCTGAAAATAATTTATTTGAAATAAAAAACTATTTAATAAAATTTAAAATAAATCTAAAAAATTATAATCCTATAAACACAATTAAAAATTTAATAGTAGTATTAATGATTAATTATTAAAAATGTCACGTTTTTTAATAAAAGTAATATTTTTGGTGATGCTTTTTTGTCATACCCTTCATCTTCTAATGAATAATTTGAATAATCACATAGTCTTCCACTTATTGTTTATTCATTTCGATTTTTTTTTCTGAAAACTTAATTAGCTTATTTTTTTTTGTCTAAAGATAAAGTATTATTAAATAAATATTGTTTGAGGATCATAAATATCTCTTTATCATTCTCTCACTTAAAGGTTGATAATGTCTGCATATATTAAAATTGTTTTGGTTTCACTCTTTAATCCTTCAAAATGCTCATTGGAAAACAAGATATATTATTCTGTATGATTCATCCATATGAAAACTCTCATTAAATTATTTAAATCCCTTGAGTATTTTACATTTAAATATTTAATTTTATCCTCATTCGGAATGACTATTTTAGAAATTTTATTAATGGATATCAAACCCTGAATGACATCCACTTTTTTTAATGTGGTTTCATTGAACGTGGATATCAGGAATGGTATCCATAATTATTTCTATCATTTTAATTACTTCATTGATGTAATTTATTTTCATTTTAGTACTTTTAGATCTAATTGTTATGGAATAGTCAGTGGTGCCCCTAGAATCTTCTCATAAGATAGAATCTACAACTCCTGGAGGTGTAGGTTCTTATCCATTAATTAAATTTTTTTGAGATATTATTACAAAATTTAATTCTTTACCATACTGAGAATCTTCTGATTCCCATTCAGTTAATGGTTACATTTCATCTTCTAAAGATTATTTATCTTTTTAACTTATAGAAAATTATTCCTAGGACTGATAGGTTAATTATTTTAGGTGTAAATTGAAAATTCCTTAATACCTAAAGATATATATAGTCTTTAAGAAAAACTTCATACTTTCTTAAAAAGAATAAATTCCCTAGTACTTGAGATATTTCTTTAGGAATATATTATTTTTTAGAAACTTATTCTTTTTCAATTACTCTTTTAACAACTCGAACACCACTTTTACTAAGACCTTAATCATTTATAAAGAATTATTAACCTTAAAGTTTTCAACAGATATAGGATCCATATTTATAGGAATGGGTGGGTGATTTATATATGGAATGGATGAAATAGAAATTTTTAAAGGAGAAATAGAAAAAAGATCCTATTTTTCCCTCTCAACATCATCAGATGGAGGAACTACATCTTCATCCTTTTCTACTTTTTTGTGATCTCTTTATATTAATATTAGAAAATATTTAACCAATTTAACATTATTTTCATTTTTATATTCCATATTATTCCTATCCACTTCCTTCAAGTTATACACAATTTATCTTTTGTTTGATATTGATTTAGAAACCTCAAACAAAAAATTTGGATCTCTATTCTTATTCTCGCTATTTCTCATCATAAACTCAGTGAAGGGCCCATTCTATATATTTTTTTAACTTTCTAGGAAAATAAGGAGACTTATGAGATAATTTCCAATCTTTCAAACTCTCAAGAACTTCATTATTTATCACCTCATACTCTTTAGTTGATGATTTTTTTGATTTTTTTATGATATTTTTCCTGTCTAAAAAATATGCCAACCTCATATTAGAAATTGTTTCACCACAAAAATAAGTATGATTTTATCTAATAGGATCCATTTCATTCATGATATTCCAATCATACACAAACTTCACCGAAACATTGTTGATAAATGTAGGATACAAAATAATCTTAACCATTACCCTAAATATATTGATTACTTCTATATTGTTTCATATAAAAATTACCATGTTAAATATTCCCATGTCACATAAGAAATGAAAAAAAATCTCTATGAATTTAATTGTAAATATATAACCTATCCTTAGAAAGAGATAATTTTTAATAGACTAGGAAACTATTCTTGCATCCAGTTTGATATGAGTAAGCTTCTTTAACTTCTCTTCTAAAATAGAAAAAATATTTATATTCTAGATATCATTAAAAAAATATAATCTCTTTTGGTAACTTATGGTTTAAAAAAAGGATTCACCTTATAATGTTATTTCTAAAATTTTAAAATCATTTATAAAGTTCAAACTATAAGAAAATTCTAAAAATTATGAAAAATAATAGATTACCCCATTATCCTCATTAAAAATTGAACTCGTATAAAATTATCCTTTCATAATTAGGTAATGTAGGTCAAATTATTCATCTTATATAGAAACCAATTCCAAACCTAGAAAAACAATCATTGATTTTTGAAGATAATCATAGCTCTCAAATAAACTTTGATCTACTGATCTCTCCTTAATAACTTATCTTATAAAAAAGTCATCAAAATCATCTATAGAGACTTATTAGATGAAATTTAAGACAATTGAATGAATTTAAGAACTGAACAATAAAAAATACTATCTAGATCTTTCCACATATTAAACTAATATGAAAAAATAGTTGATAAACTCTTACAATATATTGGGAATAAAAGAACATATTTATATTACTACATATCCAACATATGTGATTTAATTATGGAAAATGGGGGCGTAAAAATCTTTAAAATGATATAGGTATTGAAATCTTGTATTTTTTTTACAATTGTTAGATAATTTTCAATTTTATTAATAAAACATCATTATATTTGAGAATTAATGATTTTATAAAAACATTTTTTGGTTTATAGTATATAAATTATCAAATATATAGATGAGTTACCTCCTAGAGAGATAGTATAATATTATATTCTTAAAAATGTTTCTCTAGTGATATGAACAATATATATAGATAAATATATAAATATATAAATATATATATAATATATAATAATGATTCATTCTAACATAACATTATAAAAAATCATTCTGATGAAACATTATATTTTTCTTTAAAAATATACATCTAAAGTTTTTGTAAACATGATAATAAGAAAAGAAATATAAAACCTAGAAAAAATGTTATGCCAATTTTTTAAGGAGTTATTTATAATTAAGTAGTAGTATAAACAATATTTTTATTAAATAATAAAATTATACTAATCATTCAAGTCAACTTTTTAATATATTCAAATCTATTATAATTTAGAGATTTTGTGAAAATGTCATCAAGTTGTACTTACTTTATGAAAAACTATAAAATAAAATCTCATTTTTTGAATCCAGAATTTAATGTTTCTTAAATATATTATCTATTTTTATGGTTTGTGTGATGGGTTCTAATATAATGTTGTTTAAATCATGTTATAAAACAAATTCTTTTTTACTAAAACTCATTCCTAAATCAATTAGTGTGTGTTGCATCCACAACACTTGAGCAAAAAAACATCCAGATATAATATATTTATCATTATCAATAGAAATTGATACTAATTTAACTTTATAACAATACTATTAAAATCAAGCTTCTTCTAATAAATTAAATGTTATACATAATATTTTTACACTATTTTTATATCCCGAAATTTTTTCATGTAAAAAACATTTTTGTTGAAAATCATTTCCAAAAGAGTAAAATAGTCCTTGATCAAAACTTCCATTAAGATAATTAATATTAGAGTTTGTGTTTTTGAACCAAATTATTGTACATTTATTTCTTTAATATTTTAAAAATTAATTATTAAAAAATATTTTACTTATTGTTCAATTTTTTGTATGAATTTAATGTAATAATTTCCTATAGTATCTATCACATTGATATTTTTGTAGTAGTTACCATATATAATGAGAACCTTGAAATGAAATGGTGAAATTTTTAAATTTAATTCTACAATTGGATAATATTATATGATGGGAAACATAGAACGTGACTGTCAGGTGAAGGTACTTATAAGAGGATGATACATATTTTCATGAAATTTTCACATGGTAATGTCAAAGATGAGATATTATGAGAATATAACCTCTATTATAAATTTCATACATTTTGGTGTCATTATATATTCCTATCTAGGAGTGTGTTCAATGGTCATTATAGTTTAATATTATTATGAATTAATTTAAAAAATCAGACACATAGATGTTTATCATAAACTATGATGATACAATTCAAAGTGAATTTGGATATTTTGGTGCGTCCTGAGAGATGTGTTGTTAATGAATATGATGAGTAATGATTTTACCTTATATATTTATGTTATTTTTATCTCATCCCTATGATTGGAATTGGACAGGAAAAATAAATTACATGGATATAGTGTAACAAATTGATTATTTCAGATATCTAAATATTGACATACTAAGAATATAGGTTGATGATAAGTATGTTCAACGTGAATGATATGATATTGTAAGAAATTGATTATATTAAACATCAATCATTCTTATGTGTATTTCAATGTTACTAAATTATTTTATTCTTATAATGTTCTTTGACTCATTGTTAGATAGTAATATTGGACTTTAGGCAAGCCTTTCTAAGGCCAATGAGAATGAATCATAGAGGGGAACAAAATAAGTATTTCCACTTATCTCACATATATGAAATTATAATTTTATTATTTAAATAAATTTTAGTATCATGAAAAAAGAATAATTTTATTCATGAACTTTTTATTGCTAATATTTACAAGGAAATAAATAATTACGTGTTTATTAATAAACAATTAATTTGATTGTGTAAATATTTAATAAATATTTACTCACTCAATTTTGAAAAAAAATATTTATCATAGTTGTTAATGATTTGAATATTTATTTGTGTGATCAAAAAATTTCAAGGAGTTAGAGTGTAACAAGATCATTTCTAATGATAAATATTTATTTTCACATAGAAAAATAATATTTACCCATTCATGAGTTAGTTCATGCCATAAAATATTGATGTTTTATTAATAATATTATATGGAGTAGGGTTTTAATAATAATAATTATTTATTAAGGTTTGGTACGTAACTAAATAAAAATTTTACACAGACCCCAACTCTATAAATATATGGTTATTTCTATCGGGTTGGGTTAATTGAGATGTCAAAATCATTGAACATAATATAATTATATATCCATTCCCCTTACTTTAATTCTATCAACAATGATAATTTATAGTTATATTACTACAATATCAAATGAACAAAAAGTGATCAAAATTAATAACACATGACAATTTACTCTCCATGTTATAACCCATATATTAATTAGCATTTCTTGGAAATTATAGGAGCACATGTGGATCACCACTCTAAATATTCTACAAATGGATCCTCCCAATGCAATGTAGTTAGTTTGAGATGGTTTTGAAATATCAATATCATCATCAAGGAAGGTTCCTAACACTAGGTTACCATTTCTCCCAATATTTAATAAATTAACTATTAATTTAATATATTGATATCCTCTTCGGGGTTCTAGGTTTCTCTATGTGAATATTCAGTGAAAATATTTCATTGGTCATGCCATTCACCTCAAGTAAAATATTATAAATGATCCACTAAATAAAAAAAAACTTTTTATTTTATCAGCCACATTGGAAATTACACTATTCTTGGAACTATCAAATGGAAATAGTGTAGTCACATTCAAATTTATAAAAATTAACTTTATTCTTGATCATTAAAAATTCAAATTTTATTTTTCTTTTTATGATTTGATTGATTCTTAATCTATCATAAAAATAACTTTTTATTATTCATAATTTCATACAAATATTACCATAATCAGTTAATTATTATTAAATTTTATATATAAACATCCTATCTAGAAGTGAAAAGGATTATGGTTTAATAAGGAAAGACTATTTTTGTATACTCTATTACTACATGTTCTGTATCCTTGTTCTTTAAAAAATGATTCCCATGTGGATTCAGAGTTTTCATGCAATTAATAAATATTGTGTGTAATAAATAAAGCATTTTAAGATCATATATGGGGGAGAAATTTTTTTCCAAAGTACATTATACCTAGTTTGACTAGATTTTATGTAGTCCAGGTTCTTTTATGACTAGAAAAACAAGTTCAAACCACATCATTTAATTAATTCACCGCCTTTATTTAAAACATGAAACATAAATATGATCATGAATATAACTAAAAGTTCATGCCATGTATCCTATATACATTTTTTGTACTTCATAAATGTTACCTAAAAGTACAAATTAAGTCCCTAGTTGTGTATTGGTGATATCCCGTGAATTAAAGTAAACATCATGTTGCCGGATTGCACACATAATGTACTTTACCTACTTACATGGAAATAATAAATTTCATTTGTTACTCTATTAATCCTCATCTACCTGAGTTATATATTTATCAATAAGTTTATTTTACACACCAGTCATGAGGTAATATATTACTTTAAATTATTAATTAATTTTAGGTAATATTTGATGTTATGATTCATATATGGTAATGTTACACTAAAGACTCATTGAATTAAATTGTATAATCTGTATAATTCCTATGTTTTCTATATGGATGTAAATTGGTTTTTCACACCATGATATTATGATACAAGTCATCTAAAAAATATTTTATATGAGTGAACTGTTTACAATTTATACTATACTGATTAGTAAAGATAGGTGATCGCCCAATTTCTTCCATGTACAAATATGGGTACTATTATATTGAGCTGTAAATAAAATAAAATAATTTATTTTATAAAAAGTCATAGTTTAATGGAATTTAAGATAAATTTTATTAAATAAGATAAAATTAATTAATTGATTTATTAGATTATTAATTAAATTAGTGTTTTTCACGGTTTATTTTTTCTAATAATTAATTGAAATTAAATTTATCTAGTTATTTAGAATGAATAATTATTTCATGATTATGCCTAACTGTGATCTTGAAAAATACCTAGGTATGTGTTTGAATTATTTAATTTAAATTAATTTCATTGTTTTTAAATTGTTATTTATTAATTTAAATTTTACTTTAGGTGAGTAACCCCTCTCTCCTTTATTATATAGAACCTTCATGTGAAAGGTTTTTATTTTCTCCCATTAGCTAATCATTTGGTTACCCTCTCATACATGTGAGTTAAAGAGACATGCATTTTATGTATATCCATGAAATGCATGGAGGATGTTCAATAAAAAACCAGGATGTTTCTAATATAGTAAATATACTTGTGGACATGAGGAATACAACAAATCATGCTAAGATCATTACAATGAGTCTTACCCAAGGTAATAGTTTGATTTATTATCCCCGAAATAAATCAACCATTATATAAGTTCATGATTGGGTTCTTTTTTAGTTCTACCTAATGCATCATTTATTTTATAGATGCATGGACATATTCCCATATATAAATGAATTAATGTGAAAATATTGAAGATAAATAAATGGATTATGCATAAATGTTTTATCAAAACATAGTTAATCACTTAAGTAAAATCAACTTGATATTAATAATACATGAAAAAGATAAAACAAGAAAAAATTTATGTATAACTAAACTAAATTTCTCTTGTAAATATTAAATCATTAAGCCATCCATCTCCTAAATTTAGATGAACCCATATTTTGAGGTTCAATATAGACTCCACTGTGGGAATTTTTAATTATCAATAAATCATAACTAAGATAGTGGGTCTACTTAACCGAATATATATTGGGTTTAGTAGTCTCCTTCTATCCAATTCAAATTTGGAGTCAAGTGTTGAGGAAATATTAGTATGTGTTTTTAGAGTGGGGATTCCATTGAGCCGATCAAGGATTTTAAGGAACAAAGTTGGAAAGACCGCATACCAAAATACATTATAGTAATTTTCATGACCTTATTCTAGATTATAATAAAATAAATATTTATCATTTACAATATAATTTAAATGAGACTACTCATTCTTAGTTCAATGGAGAGTGACATTAGTACTTGAAAAAGTAGAGATAGATTCAATAAAAATATATGTAATAATGTTTTTCAAGGAATTTTTTATCTAGATATGTACTAATAATTTACTCTTTCAAAATGTATAATAATGGAATGTTTGTAATTGATAATATCCTAGTGATCGCTATTAGTGAAAAACATGTCTTCAATGGAAATAACTTCCATGAGTTGTTCGGATTCCTTCGAGTCGTTCTATTCAATGAATAGAAATCTTACACAATAGAATCCTCACTACCTGATCCCCATAAGAAGGAGGTGGTGAAAAATACTTACTTAGATTTGAAAAAAATTGCATGATGTAGTATAAATTCAATGTTTGATGTTATCATTTATGTCTCATGAACTAATGAAATCTCATTAAAACATAGATACTTATAGCATATTAAAGCATCTGTGTGAATTATACTAGGAGTGATATAGATAAGAATAATTATATATATTCGTGGCACACATTTTGAGTAAATATGGGGAGGGATATCATTCCTGGTCTCACGCAGTCAAGGTCCTTAGATAAATTGAAATCCTAGATGTTCTGGTTTTTAAACTACATTGTAAATTTTTCCCTGATTTCATTCATGCATTAAACCCTTATATATTATCATGTATTCTTGGTAATTTTAATATTAAATCACAGAGAATTCTCCCCTAGAACTATTTACTCTTATTCACCAAGTAGGTAAGTAGAAAAATCATGAAAATCTTTCCTTCCTTATGGTGAATAAATGAAAAGTTAAACTAAGGATCTCTAAGAAAAAAATTCTATAAAACACACTTATAATAATAGATAGATCAAGGGGAATACAATGTAATATTATTTTTTCTATTTAATATGTGGAATTAAGGTCCACTAGAAAAAAATCTACACCCAACAGGAGAAGGTAGAGAAATCTTATAGTACATCTGTTATAAAGTCAAATTTATCTATTTCTACAAATTTTCAATTAGAAAAAAGTCGTTGTTCCATTATATTTATTCAAATACAAAAAAATTATATTCAGAAAGTTTGATTGATGGGAGGTAGATCAACGAGTATCCCAAAGATCTAAACATTCTATGGTAGCTATTAGTGACTACAACCTCTTGTTTCTAATGAGAATGAGATTGGTTTTAAATGATTGTTATTATGTTCAATATATTTCGAAAAAAATAATATATGTATATAGACTTGGTAAAAATGGATTTATTTTCACGTTTTGGAATTAATTGTGTTCTTTTATAAAGATAACATTTTTTATGTTAATGAACATATAAATAATAATCTTTTCTATGATGGATTATACGAACTAGGTAATGGAAATAAATAATGAATCTTATTTATATGACTCATACCTAACCCAAATATAGAATCACACTCAAGGTCACATAAATGAGAAAATTTTATTAAATTACAAAAATATGTATATTTATATTATTTTAGACTAAATCCATTAGTTTATGTCATGTATGTTTACAAGGGAAAAGAAACAAGGTCATATGTAGTTTAAAAGGTTAAAGGGAAAATATATTCTTCAATTAGTTCATTCTGATTTGTATGCATCATTATTAGTTAAATAAATGGTGGGTACACATACTTAATACCTTTTACTAATGATTTATACATATATTTATATGTCTACTTCATGAGGTATTAGTTGGATTTCTTTGAAAAATTAAAGTAATATAGTAATGAAGTTGAGAATCTTCATTGTATGATGATTATGAATCTATTCCCAAAACCAAGGTAGAGAATATCTTAATCAATACTTCATTGATTATTTAATGATGTTTTGGATCTTATCCCAACTTACTCCAAAAATACTCTTTAGTGGAATAGTGCTATAGAAAGGAGGAACTGCACCTTTTTGGACATGGGGAGATCAATGACGAGTTGTATGATTCTTCCATAATAATTTTGGGGAAATGAATTATAAAAAAAATAATACATAATAAACTATATACTAATTAAAGCAGCTGACAGTATTCAATACTAATTGTGGAATGGAGTGAAACCTATGTTATTGTACTTACATGTGTGGGGATATGAGGTGTTTGTTAAGGCCTATTCATGTAACAAAATTTTACTCTAAGGAACTAAGTGGATCTTTATAATATTTCCCAATGAAACAAGATGATACTTTCTATAAAATCCATTAGAAAAATATTTTTTGTTGATTGAAACATAACGACTTGGTTTTTTCTATGAATTATTTTAGAATATTATATTGATTAATTTTGGAGCAAGGTGCTATCACACTGTGAGATCCTAAGGCCTGGTTAGCTCGTAATTATTTTTTGAAGCAAATTAAAATATATTAAATATCATTCATGTGTATTTTTCCTGAAAAATTGGAATAAATATCAAACAGAGGATTTTTTCATACATTTTAGGGCACCATTGAGATTAAAGGATGGGTTTTACCCTAAGTGTTTTATAATATTTTTTTTTTCAAAAAGTGACCTGAAATACACTATAAATATACTATTATTTGTTGATATTAGGGTTGGCCTCTTTACCCTAGAGATCTAGAAGATATTTATATAATATAATTCATGGAAAATTATATCAGATCAGATCAAGATCGAAGATCATTGCACCATAAGAGTTTTAGGATCTCAAAAATGATAATGATGTTGATTCTTTCTTCATCAAAAAATAATCCATGTTGAGATAAGATGTTTGTTCCATGTGAATTTATCCCCATTTTATTATTCTTATAATTAACATGAATCAATCTTCAAATGAATTATTTCAATGATCGAGTGTATTGTAGTTACGGGTTAGATTATCTGGGATTGGGGAATTTCAATTGTTGATTATATTATATCTCTTCTTTTTTCATTATAATGGAAAAAATTGAGGCTAATTTTTTTTCCTAGGTATGTTATGCATGTGTATGTTTTTTTGAATTTCCTCCTTCGTTTGTTTCATATTCATCATAGTAAATTCTTTTATCACGCAGTTCAATGAATACCTTGTGTTCAATTATTGAAAAACCATTCATTGGCTCAATGAATTAGTATAGTGGGTAGATATGTGTTTGATGTTATGTTTAATGGGTATGACTTAGAAAAATTATTTATTGGGTGTACATTTGGACACCCCAATACATATGGGGTTTACATCGGTGAAGATATATGATTGTGGTTGTCTACTTAGTGGAAGAATTGTCTAGAATATGTATGAAAATGATGAATTATTCACATTGATCAAGATCTTTGTTCTTTATTGAGAATAGTGATAGATCTATCAAAATTAGAGGCTTGGGAGAAGTTGTTTGATGAGATCTAGATTAAAAAATGATATATAAACAACACATACCTTAAGAAAATACATCATGTGTTGTCACAATATAATCTGAGAGTGGTTCGTGGAGAGTTAAGGATCACACATCATGTGGTCCGTAAAACAAGACAAGTAGTCCCTAGATAGCCAACTCTATGTATACATGGTGTACACTACCAAGCGGTCGGGTGGAGTTACAAATCATGTGGGCCATTGAACATATCATGTAAACCCTAGAAGGAATCTCATCATGTATAGGGTGTACTTTCTTTATAGATCATGTGGCCCCACACACTATCCATAGTGGAGAATACATCGTATACTCAAACACTGACATAGGCTTGGATCTTGATATAAGGTATGAACCTGATACCGAGGACACATACCATATACTCTCATTAAACACCATATAACTTCTAAAAGAAGTATTGGATCCCTTTTCTTTTGATATTGGAATGGTTTCATTAGGATGTGTTCCCTTGATCATTTCCTTGACTGGTTTTATGGAATTAAATTCTATGCATAGGATGGTGATCCCCTTTAAAAAACTTTAGTCTCAGCTATAGTTATTGGAATACATTTATGAGGTCCATAGTGAGATCCTCCCTCGTCACAATTTTCCCCATGCGGGGTTCTCATAATCATCTTTATCAACACTACATGGTCATCTTCCCCCTACATAAGAGGTTAATCTATATTGTGTTGTTGGTATGCCCCATGTCCCTAGTTGTGATGCCCATATATGTATCAATTTCTTCTAACTTATAGTGTGTACTTATTATGGGGATACCCAAAAATCACAACATATTGAATGGAAGCCATCAATCATATTTAGAATCATGAAGTGTGTTCTCCCATATTAGAGTTATATAGAACCTTCAAAAATAAATCCTAGGATATAATTACATATGTAATATTACCCTGAGACTGTGTGTCTACTATGATTATATTTTGGAAGATCTTATTACATATGATGTTGACATATACCTTTGATGATATGACTATTATTATTATTGATTATATATGTACAGTGATTTTATGTTTTCTTAATGGTTATTGTTATACTCACCCCTATATAAGCTCTTGTTACAGGTGTCATGTCATATACCAATGAACAATCTTTTGAAGGAGTCCTGGAGATACTCGGACAAGGTGGAACATAGTGGGCCAAACATAGTGAGGTGTGTTTAAGTAGTTTCATTGAAAAAATTCTTATAATACTTCACATGTTATAATTGATTCATTTTTTTGGGATTTTATTTGTCCCTTGATATCCAATACATTTTTTCAAACTCTGAAAGTGGGATTTTAGATGTATGCATGCCTGGTTATCAGGTTTTTACATTTCAGCATAGTATGGTCTTGGAGATGTGTGTGTGTTTGTACAGGTACATTAGTCTAAGGTTTCCCATGTGTTTGATATGCATAATCCGTGATTTCCCCCAACCCATGGCCTATTGGTGTTGGGAATGGGGTAGTTGCGACTCAAGACCTATTTTCAGGTAATGACATAGTTGTAAATGAGAAGTTAGTTCTACCCAAATACTAGAGTCGGTGATATAGGAATGAATTTTGTAGTAATAGTGTTAAGTGTTTCAACTTTTGAAATATGGAAAGAAACTCCATTTATTGTGTGGATATCAATGTATCTGTTCACTAGGGCTTTGAAAACCCACTTGTTGACTCGATACTAGTAGATATTGTATGTAGAGAAAACATGGGTACATGAATCATATAAGAATGAATTGTGGTTTCCATGTCTTTATTAATTCATCAATCTACATATACTAATTGACTATAGTACATATTTTCTATTTTAGGATGCCTAAATGATGTTTTCCAACAAGGATTTAGCAGTAAGATCATGAGGATAATACACTCAGTGCCAAGGCTTTGATATAGGCTCATATTCAAGAGGTGTTACCTCCATGTGGTGTACCAGTTATACTACCAACTTTTGGGGAAAAAAGGTACAAAAGGTATCAAAAAATGAGATTTACTGAATGAGAATAATTCACAAGTTTTAGTGTCATTAACCCCTTTTATTCAAGGGTATGCTAGACCCATAGGCAGTTGTGGATTGACTTTAGGTTGTTATGTGAGTCTAATAAATTCAGGACACCTATAAACCATATATTTTTCCTATAATAGATACTTATTCATGGCCCTATAGGATTATTATGTGAGTTATTAACCTAGTAATGTGATGATGAGACACTTTCATGGTAATAGGACAAGTTCCTTTTCAAAGGGATGTTTTCTCTAGTGATGTTGAAGGATGTTCATATCGAGGAGCTTCTACAAATTCATCTGGGAAGCATGAATTTAGATTAATATTCATTGGGATTCACTAACCTATCTTAGTGCTCGGTGGATATGGTACATTATTTGTTATTTTGGTATAGGGACTTCAAGTGTGGATTATGAAAAGATATCATAGCCCACATGATATCTCTATTCATTCCTACCTATGATAGGGTACTGGAGATCTCTTTGGTGCCAGATGAGTATAGGTAGACAGTTGGTGCCAGTAGTTGGCACACGAGAGCAGATACAGAGTGTTTATGTTTTAGGGATCACATGATAGATCTAGTCATCCTAGAGAGAGGCAGTTCTACTCTTATGATAGTCAGAGTCATCAAGCATGAGATTGATCAGCCTAGCATGTGAATGTTAAAGAAAGAGAATATGGGCCACCTAGTAAGATGTAGTGGTAGAAGAAGATGTGTTCGTAGGGGGAAGACATGGAAGAGGAGCTTGGGGAGAAACTGAAGGTTAAAGAAATTTTTACTTATTACCCCAACTACACCTTGTTGGCCCCCTCTATGATTAGGTTATTGATGACCTGGGGAGAGTGAATCTATAGGAAATAGAGGATTATGACTCAAAGGATCCATGGATGAAAGAAGGTATGATCTATGTCATCTCTACTTTATCTTCAGTAATGATTGACATGGGTGCGAGTCACTCCCTTATTTTCACTTATCTAGTTTGAGATGTAGAGATTTTGGTTGAGCCCCTAGCATGAACCTTTGTTCATGGAGTCTCCTAATCAAGGTGACTTAGTGATCAATGACATCTTTCTTTGGTGTGACCTAACTCTTGGAGGTGAGAGTTTCTCTTTGGATTTCTTTTTTACAGCGATGAGTCCTAACAACATCATCTTTGATATGGACCATTTATCAACATTTCATGCCTATCAAGACAATTTCATATAGATTATGTAGTGTTTCTATAGTTTTGGGATGATTTTTTACTTTTTGGGTGAAAACAAAACCCAGGTGGATAAGGATGGGCTCACGTGTTGGAGGGTGCAACCAATTACACACCAGTTGGCTTCCATGACTCTTGGTGTAGTGGGTGATATGATCTTTTAGTTTCCTATAGTTGTGGTGGAGTATGGGGACATATACCGTGAGAAAGTTACATACTTAAGACACAATAGAGAGATAGACATATACATTTATCTGCACCGTGGGACAACCCTATGATCAATACCACCTTATTATATGGATCCCATAGAGCTTCATGAATTGATGGTGAAATAAGTGGAGTCACATAATAATGGTATTATCTAGACCAGTGTTTCATCTTGGGTATCCCCATTATTATTTGGTAAGAAGGAAGATGAGATCTTGATGTTTTCTGTGTATTATAATATCCTAAAATAGGTGACCATAAAGAACAAGTTTCCACTATCAAGGATCAAGGAAATCTTTGAACAGTTGAGTGGGGCATGATGGTTCTTGAAAATTAACCAGATATTGAGCTATTTCCAACTATGAGTTTTTATGATGATATTCCAAATAAGTATATATGATTTTATTATAGTAATTATGATTAATTTTTGATTCTATTCAGAATGAATAATTCCCTATTAGTTTGTATGGGGCTCATCAGCCATATCTCTCATCATTTCTTAGACCAGGTTATGGTATTCTTCATTGAAGATATCACAGTGTACATGGTGTATGAGGAGGAGTAAAAAAGACACTTGTGGATGATAATGTATTTAATATAAGAGAAATCTCTTTATATGAACCTTTCAAAGTAAATTTTCTAGATTTATGAGGTCTACCTCCTGGAACATGTTCTATCAGCAGATGATGTAGCATTGGACCTAACGAAGGTTGAGGTTGTGTTATCCTGGGATCCACCCAAGGGCATGATGGAGGTGTAGAGCTTCCTTGGGATAGAATAATAATACTATAGATTCATACATGATTTATCCAATATATCATCTTCCTTGTCAGCTTTGACCCAAAAGGGGAATCCATTTGTGTGGACATAGAGGTAACAAAAGGATTTTTAGGAGTTGTGGTAGATATTGATGAGTACTCCCATATTGAGATTTCCAGAAGAGGGTATCAAGTATGTAGTGTTCTATGATGCATCAGGTATGAGGATTGTTTGTGTTATGATATAAGGGTTGGTAGTTATTTCATATTCTTCATGTTATTTTATACCAAAAGAGTAGAACTATGTGACCCACAATCTTGAGTGTGTAGTGGTAGTCTTCATACTAAAGATGTTGTGACACTACCTTATGGGTGAGTGATTTATCATATATTATGACCAGAAGAGTATAAAATATGATATCTCTCATAATGATCTTAACATCAAATAGAAGTGATGGAGAGAGATCATCCTAGAATATTAATTTGCAATAATATATACTATTCGTAAGGAAATCATCGTAGAAGATGTTGTTAGTAGAAGATCTAGTGTACAACTATTGAGTGAGGAAACAAATTACTTGGAATTGTTACATTTATCTGTTATAGATGGTGATAGAGTAGATTTATTTTAGTTTATGGTTGTTACTATACTTCTTTTACAATGAGTTAGGGAGGAACTGTTTGGGGATACCAACTATGAGACCCTACGTACTCAGATATACACTAGACATGCTTCTTATGTATTTTCTGAAGGAGTGTAGTGAGTCATTATTTTAAGAGGATGGATGAAGGTTCCAGTTGTGCTGATAGAGGAGGTGGTGAGGTATTTTCATACTTCACCCTTATCATTACATCTATATTTGAAGAATATGTACCCGAACCCTCGGTGGATGTTCTAGTAGTGAGGGTTGAAGAGATGTGTTACAGAGTTTGCTTCACAATTCCTTACTTGTCAGTAAGTAAAGGCCTTGAAATAATTTCTAAAAGGTTTAGATCAACCCCAAGAGCTTAAAAAGTGGTTGTGGGATGGGATATATATAAACATCATGAAGGGGTTACCACTTACATATAGAAGACACGATGACATATAGGTGATCATAGACTGACTCACCATGTTTGACCACCTCTTAGATATTCAACCATAGATTTTATTAGATATTTCTGTCTTCTTATATGTGAAATAGATAGTTCAGATATATAGAGTTACCCTAAAAATCATTTTAGATCCTAATGCTCAATTGAAATTAAAATTATAAAGGGGATTGTGAGATGTCTTTGGGATATAGTTGTCTTTGAGTAGGGCATTTACCCTGAGATTGATGGCTATAATGAGTGGATAATTTATGTCATGTAGGACATACTATATGATTTTATGTAATAATTTAGTGGTAGTTGGGTGGATAACCTACCACTGAGGTGTTTCAATACAACAATAGCTGCCATTCCACCATTGATATGGCACTATTCAAGGACTTTTAGTGGTGAACCTGTAGGTCACTTCTATCCAAGGATAAACCTAGGGATTAAGCATTTATGGGCCTAGAGTTAGTGTGATCTATGAAAAATAATGTGTGTATCATCTACGAGTGATGAGAATTATAAAAATCCATATGATGTCTAATGCAGACTGACTATAGAGGACCTTATAGTTTAAGGAGGGATACCATGTGTTTCTGAGGATTTCACATCAATGTAGAATTCAATGATTTGGCTGGGGTAGGATTATTTCTATGAGAATCAGTGTCCATTTTCAGATACTGTGTAGAGATGGATAGGTGGAGTACCTCTTTCCTCTACCTCCACATTTGGACCACGTACATGACATCATCCACATGTCATGGCCGAGGAGGTATGTGTATGACCTAACTCTTTCTGTTGATAGGGGTGAGCTAGACATCGAGGATGGGGATACCTTTGCTGATTACCTAGTGGAGATCAAGGATCATAAGTAGAGGAACCTTAATGGTTTATTGATTCACCTACTTCTTGTCAAGTGGCAGCATGAGAATATTTAGGAGAGGACTTTGGAGTGGGAAACTCAGCTGCGATCCCAGTACCATAATCTTTTTTTACTAATCAAGAAAAAAATCCAATATGGGGAGAATATAAAAACTCTTATTTGTCTATTCATTAAATTTAGTATTATATGGATTATTTTGGAAGCTATGAATTGTGACGACATGATATTCTAAGGCTTAGTGAGCTTGAAATTAATTTTTAAAATATATCAAAATATAGTAAATATCAGACTTGCCTAGATTTTCTGAAAAATTGGGATAACATAGAAACATAGGCTTGGATCAGAAATCTATAAATTCTATCGAGTTTAGAAAATTGTTTTTACCCAAGATTCGACATAATCATTTTGAGTTTCATAAATTTTTATAAATTGTAGTAACATGTGAATTAATAAAATAAATTAATTAATTTCGTTTATTGTTTTGATGTAGAGAAATCAAATTATATATAAATATATGGTTATAAGGAGATCATAGGGTTGGACACATAACCGTAGAGGTCTATATATCCATGGAAAGAAAGAATTATTGGAAAATGACTTCAGATTATACTGAGATTGAGGATCGTTGTGCCATTAGTGTTTGAGGATCAACCATTTGATTATGCCAATGATGATTATGAATCAATCAAACAACAAATTGATTGATGGATCAAGAATTTTATTAGTATGTTTAAAATTATTTGCAGTTTGGGTATCTCAATTGTTGATTATATTATAACTATTCAATAATATTTCTATAAAAAATGAATCAGTGTAAACAAAAACATTGGTTTAGGTCTGTTACTCGTATTTTTGTTTTTTGGAATTTATTCCCTCATTATTTTCACATTCTCCATGAGAAATATATTTGGCCCATGATACGATGAGTACATAGAATTTGATTGTCGTGTGACTATTAGTTAGGGTAATGAATCAATACATAGGGTAAGAATGCAATTTAGGTTGCATTTTTTGGAATGACTATGAAATATGATTGATTGTGGATGGATAAGGAGACCTTGGTTTGAATGGGGTCTATGATAGTGAAAAGACGGGACAGTAGACATTAATCAAGATGAAAAATATGCCCGAATTTGGCCGATGATGATGAAGTACTCACAAGAATGGAGATCTAAATTATTTGTAATGATTTTTTATAGACCTGTGAAAATCAGAGGAGTGGGTGAATATATGTAAAGAAATCTAGATTTCTTGAAAAAATCTATTCACGATGTATATGTTAAGAAAAAATGCAGTTTTTTGCCTTCAAGAAACAACTGGAGTTTACATGAAGAGTTAAGGATCACATGTCATGCGGTCCCTAACACATTCCATGTAGTCTCTAGTTGGACATATCATCATGTACATGGTGTAAATTCCCAAGATTCTGAGTGAATTTACATGCCATGTGGTCCATACCACATGCAATGTACAACAAGGAAGGTAGCTTTGTGTGTACAAGGGGACTTGACCAGGAGATTCTGTTGAACCACATGACATGTGGGGTGGGTCACATTCCATGTAAATAGGCACAGAGCTAGTCCTGGTATATGATACATGGGTAGAACTTGGTGCAGAAGAGACACGACATGTGCCCATAGTACAAGTCCTGTAACTTCTCAAATAACTCTATGAGACCTTGTGTTTATCATCATATAAAAGATTCATTAGTGTAATTTCCCATGATATTTCCTCTGAGAGTTGTTATAGATTTTTTTTCTAGGCATATGATGGTGATAAACACTATGGAACTTTAGTATCAGATAGAGCTGTTGGAACCTCTTCATTAGGCCCAGAGTGAGATCCATTGTCATCATCATTTGTCCTAGTTCAGGTTCTCGGAATCGTTGTTACCAAAAATGCATTGGTGTCAAGTCCCTACATAAGGGATTAATATAGATTGTTTTTTGGTAATACCTCATGGCCTTGGGTGTGACCAGAATCTATTTTTTCTTGTATTTTGAAATGATACATTTAAAGGATAAGTGTAAACCCAAACAATTTTAGCCAATAAAAACCATTAAAATAAGTCACCCCAGATAATTACTATAAGAAAAACCCCTCCCCAGTGACTAAATCATTAATTTAAGCCTCCAAAATCATGTGGATACTTGTATAGTTGTCTCATGTAAGGTTTCACAGGCTTGGTACAGATGGAAAAACCCATACCCTCTCATTTATCCAAATCCAAATGTCCAAGAACTAGTGAATTATTCCTTCTTTGAAACCACATATGAAGATATTCATTATATATTTTATTGAATCTCTCACATTCTAGAATCCAAATATCACTAAATACAAATCATGATATTGAGATCCATTAAGATCCATGTATGAGGATGCTTTAAATTTTGAATTAAAAAATAGAAGTACTATTATTTTCATCCTTAAGCCACGCATCAACCTAAATGGAATCAGTTGGAGTCATTGATGAAAATATCTGAGATCCAATAGAGATGGATCAACTATAATATTATTGTGGTAGGTTTCCCTCAAATACCAAAGAACCATGAATTCCATGACTCGAATCCACCTCGGAGAGAGTGAAGGAATCATATAGCTAGAGTAGGGGAACAAAGAAAAAAATACCTCACTGATGCCCATCTCTATGGACCCCCAATACTGATGTCCCCCACAATAGAGTAGGAAGAATCGCCATCGATCAATCATCAAACAAACCAACACAAAAAAAGCAAATACATTCAAAAAAAAACACAAAAAAATAAAAAATGGACCCATCAGGGAAGCCCTTATCCTAGAAACCGTTGGCCACTCAAACACAAAATCCCAAAACATCCATGGAGAGCACCACACTAGAATGGATGGGAAAGGAGTAGTGAATCAATATTCTTAAGAAATATTAAGTAGAAAAAATCCATCCATAATTCCATGTAATCCTTAGGGAACCCAAAAATAAACTAAAAAACTAGAAGTCGACTTCCAAAATCTAACTAACCCAAGAAGAACCATCTTTGACGAAGCACTACAGTAACCAAAATTGCACCGGACACCCTCCATCACCTGAGTCACAAAAGTAAATGGAACCCTAATAAAAGTGTCTAAAACCATGAGAGAATCCACCATCAGATCTAGAATAGAATCTGCCGAAGAAGAACCAGCTACACTCTGCTTGAGGATGAAACAAATATCTAGATTTGACACTAACCTCCACTATCGAAGACATAATCTGTCCAAAATTAGATGCCTAAAGAAACCTAGAAAAGGGGACATTTCCATTACGAAGAAGTGATCCACAACCAAACTCACAACTACTCACACCACTATAAAAGGAATCATCCAGAAAAGGAAGAACCCTCACTGAAATAAAGAATATAAAGGCTAAGATCGAAGAAATCATGCTAACGATGCTCGAAGAGAATCCACACTACCACATAAAGTAAAAGGAAGAAGAACAGAGACTGCTGCCACAATGAACAAAACCAACCACTATAGAGGATTCAGAGGATGAGATTGGATCCCACCTTCACAAGAATGAAACTGTTGAAACCGAGGGAGCAATGTCACAATGAAATTAGAGATCCATGGTCAAAGCTAGGGATTCCATCAATAATTTTGATCCTATTCTTCATCTTGTTTCCCTAGGTGTGATCCCCATATGCGTACACATCTCATTATACATATAGTGTGTACTTCTTTTGGTGAGACCCGATGAGCATGACATATTAGATGGATTCCATCAGTTTTATTTCTTCTCATAGAGTGTGTTCTAAAAGGCCAAAATTATATGAAACCTTGAAATATGAATCCTGGGATTAAATTATGGTTGTGATCTAGCCTTTACATTGTGTTTCTATTATGAGTATATCTAGATGTTATTTTATATATGTTTTTGACATATACCTTTGATGAGTTTAATTTTATTCTTGATTCCATATTATTAGTGATTTCAAGGGTTTCCTAATAGGTACTGTTATACTCACCCATGAATGTGATCTTATCATACATGTCATATATTATGTATATGAACAACCATATGATGGATTCCTAGAGGCACTTGGACCAGAAAGAGCTTAGTGATCCAGAAAAACTAGTTTAGTCATAATAGATTATGATGGATACAAGAGGTGGTGAATTATAGTTTAAAAAAATTAAATATGACCAAATACAATACCACTTATGTTAAGAAGTCAAGACTTAGTTATCATTTGATTATTTGAGTGTTTGAATCAGAACAAAAAATGGCTAATTATATCAGAGTTATTTATCAGTATCACAATCATTCTGATAATACTAATGTTAAAAAGTTAATTATAAACATAAATTCTAAATTATATTCCTAGAGAAAAGTAAAAATTGTATTAAAAATATATAAAAAATTATAATAGTGAGATGACTTGCAATGTTTAATAAAATAATTTACTCTTTATCCTTAAGAGTTAAGGTAGTCAGAAATCCTGACTAAATATATCCAATTTTTTTTACCTAATCTAAAAGGATTGTCTTTCCTTGCCTAGAAATCCCTTGATCCCATAGATTGGTATATCTCTATCTTCATGTACCAAGAATCCCATGATATGATGATTGGATTCTGTTATGTCTTTCTTTTATAATAAATCCCTCGATACAACGATCGTTCTCTAACTTTCTTTCCGTGGAAGCCCTTTGTAACATCCAAAGATATTATAGAATATAAATTATTTATATTTAGTAATATTATGAATTAGATATAAATTTTACCTTAAAATGGATTCAATGTTCAATAGTATACCTTACATTCAACAATGAGTTTCACAAAAATATTGCACTTCACATAATATTGAGTTATACCAAAAAATAATATATTGTTAATATTATTATTTTAAGTGGTAGTCATCACTTAGTCGTTGTTTCAGTGAAAATAAATAAGACTAATTATATTATTTTCAGACATTTTAATTATTTTTTTCATCCATACAATAAATTTGATAGGCTGAAAATAAGATTATATCCAGTTTTAATCATAAAAACTCTATAATTTTTAAAAGGTAGTTTTATCGACTTTGAATGGAGAACACATTTTGAATCATATTTTTAGAACATTAGTTGATTTTATATGTAAACATAAACATAATTTTTGAAATAGAAACAAAAACATATGGATTTTTTGATTTTTTGTATTTTTCTATGAAGTTTCATTTTTTAATGAATATTGAAAAAAATGAATTATAATTTAAAAAAAATCATCATATTTATTTATATGGATAAATTATTTTTCTATGTAGTTTTAAAGTATAGTTATCTGTTTTTATCAATTAAACAAATATAAGTTATTGGAATCAATTTCACTGTTAAATTTATTATAAAAACCTAGAAAACATTCAAACATTTTTACTTTAAAAACTTGTTGTCACATCCCACCTGTGGGGTTAAATTTAAATTAATTTCTTCCAATTATGTGATTTTTATTTGGAAAAATGGATTATATATTTGGAATTAGAATAATTTATAATAATATAAACTCATTTTTGGACAAAACATATCAGTGAAAGTGATTAAATTAATTACAACGATTAAAAGAAGAATTAGCTTAACATGGGACTAAACCTTAATCTTAAGGGCCATAAATGACCAAAAAACTTGTACTAAAGCCCATTTTATGGCCATATCTCAACCCTATAAAAAATTTTAATTTTTAATATCATTTAATACAATTGAAATGGAAAAAACATGGTTGTAATTAACATTTCAAAAGTATACAAGAGTTCCAATCCTCCTTCACTATACAAATGCACTCACCCACCCCCTTCCTCACACCTCAAAATTGACTTTTGATAAACAAAAATATACTTTAATAGATTCAATTTTTTTTCCACTCATCTTAGAATCCTATTCTTGGTTATAAATCTATCGAAGGAGGAAATTTTTTGCAAACCAAAAGGAGTTACCTAAAATAAAGTAACACCCTATATCAAGATCTTTTATTTTATTTTCATTCTCCACTTCCTTATATATTATTAATAAATGAATAAATAATAACAAAAATATGATAAATATAATAAACATAATATAATATTTTTATTATAATATTTATACCTAAAATTAAACACACATCTATCTAATGGTCAACAAACATATTTTTCTTGTGTACGGTGAACTTCCAGCTCCCAAAATGATGTTGTTCATTTTTCATTCACCACCATTCATGGTTGGAATTATGATGGAAAAGATATTTATATTTGATATAAAATATTTTTATTATATTTTTATTCTTCTATAACTATTTTATAACACATAACATTCTACATTATATTTTTTGTAAATATGATAACATCGTTTGTGGAAGTGTGGACTACCACTTTCTCAAAGCGATGCGAGACATCAAAACACAACATTGATCATGTTTAGGGTAGGATTAATTAAATATATGTAACACACATAAATAATATATGATATTAATGACATAATTACCTTTCTGAAAATATAACAAATCATTTTCTTTGACAGTTTTCCACACACTGGAATAGTGATAACGTAATTTGTGGATGTCTAGACTACCGCCTACTAGAAGTGATGTGATTCCTTTTACATCACCATAATTTTATATATAAGTATATATGATTAGTTAATATTTTATATAATATATATTTATAATTATTTAACGATAAATTGTAAGGTACATTCTTTTCATAATGGTCATTGAAAAAATGAGAATGTTACTCATGCGTATGTACAACCTACAATCTCCATGGTTTTAATATTGGTTCATTTTTCATAACCATATTCCATGATTGTTTTTAAATGTATAATTGATATATATATGTTATAATTATGTCATGAACATTATTTTGTATATTTTAATATAATAACCCCTTTGACCATAATTGACCTACCCAAGTTGTTTTTACACAAAAACCGAATATTGTCAAAACACCCGACGTAAATATAATTGTTTAAGTACTTGTATACAACACTGTAGAAAATAGAATAAAAGTAAAAATAAACATGAAAAAGGTTATCAATAATGTATATAATTAATATAAGTTTATTTTTCTAGAAGGTAAAGACACACAAGACAAGTGGGGCCTAAGGTAAGGGATTTTCTCTCAATTTCCTTTTGTTGAGTCATTTCTTGATTATATGTTCCTTTATTCTTTTATAAAGTGTATATAAGCCCTTTTTACATTATATATCCATATTTTTATCAATTATAATGTTATTTAATATTTTATTAAATTTTATTATTTCATGTAGATTATGATTTAAATTACCAAAGTTGTATGGGATGCTTTGAATATTTAAACATGTAATATTTTCCTCATGTCGATATTATTTATATTATTTTTAGTATTTTTTTATATTGATATAAAAATTCTTATAATGAAAATTTCATGAATATTTTTTGTATCATTAAATTATTTTTGAAAATAAATATTTTTATGTGCTTTATACAGAATTGTTTTACAATTAGAAAATTAATCTTCAATTCTTAATGTTTAAGAAGACAATGGCAATTACAATACCATGGGATTTATTTTACTTTTGTATTCCTTTGAAGGATATCACGTTTTCTTAAATGAAAAACCTTCCTTTTCTTTTTAAAATATTTTTTATTCAATTTTTTTTAAAATATATTTATTATTCCAATATCTTCAAATGTATTCTTGTGATTGAAAATTATTTTTTAAGTGAAATGCAGAAAATTTCAATCTTTTATGTATTATGATTATATAATTCTACATGAACATTTTATGGGTGGTTATATAGTAGAAAAATTATAGGTTGGTCTATGTTAAACCAATGATGGGTGGGTCGGTGATATCCCTCTAATGATTTGGTTAACTAATTCATCTATATGGATATTCTATTTATAAGAGTGATATGTATGGAAGTAAACCATTTAATTATTCAATAAATAAGAGTGACAAGTATAATGATGTTCCATGTTACCTTAATTTATTTTCAATACTTTTTATGGGTTTTATGGTAATATTGGGATTATAAAAAAGTATTAAAAGGGATTATTATCAAATGAAAGTATTTACAACTTATTAAGGTGATAAGTATCATTTCGTTTTAAAGTTTTCATAAGTTTTAAATATTTATAAATGGACTAATAGTTTCATTATTTCTATATCCCTTAATGATATTTTTATGCACATATCATTTTTTATTGTTCTTCACATGTCTTAAGGATGATTAGGGGATTTGAAAAATTTATTTTTATCTCCGTGAAGAATTTTTGTTAAATAGATCATTATTTCTTATAAAAGTTTTAGATTATGGAAAAATAGGATACTATTCAAAGGTGTGCACTTGAAATTTAATTGTGTTTTTATGTATTATTTATGACCAATTTCTCTAAAAATATAAACCTAAAAGATCCTAGATGTGAAATAAAATAAAATGATTGGCTTAACTCAAGATTATGTAATGTTTTAAGGCCATTTCTGAATAGTTAGCATCACAATAAGGGTTTATATAACTTTAGAGTTAAGGATAATGATAATATCATGCCCCTATAATATTTAAATTTGTGTTTAAGTTATAATGGCATAGAATTTGAATATTAACATGTTTGTTGATTTAAATTATGTTTATTTCGGAATGGTTTTCCGTTGACAAAATAAGGAAGTTATAGTGGGAAGTCACTAAGAGGAAAATATCCTTTAGAATCAGTATCTTGAGATGGTTGGAATCAGTACTAACCAGTTTGTTGTGGTGATGTATCAATCGACCCAGACTATAAATGGTGGTGGTTTCCATGCCGACGAGATACTGGATATATCATAGATGAACATGAAAAAAGTGAAGGATTTAATGCGACAACATCCCCCATTATTTAGAGGTTCAACAGACCCCGTGATAGATGAAAGATTTATTAATGACCTAGAAAAGATATTTTATTTCATGGGATGTTCATATCACCAAAATGTAACTCTTTAAATTTATCATTTTTATGGTGAATCCTATAAGTGGTGATCAATGGATAAGAATATCTAGAAAAGTGAAGAGACTGATGCCTTATAATGTAATGAATTTAAGAATATTTTCTTTAAGAAGTATTTTATGAAGGCTGTTCAACTTAGGATAGAAAATAAATTCTTGTAATTGAGAAAAAATGAATAGGATTTGGTGTATGAATATGAAGAAATATTTACTCTATTTGGGAGGTATATCCAAATGTTTTTCTTACATAATGATATCAAGATAAATATTTTTACTCCGGATCGAAGCTAAGATATTAAATGAAATTGTCTTCTTTTGAGATCAAGACCTATGAGAAACATGTTTGATGTGATGAGAAGGTAGAAATGGAGTTTTATGACGATCATGTGTCCCATGACAATAAGAAAAATATGTGGTCCAATTGAAGGAAATGGTAAATAATTCATCCAATATTTTTTGAGGTAAGGCAACCAAATTACCATCTTGTGAAAAGTGTGGTGTAAATAATCATGGAAAATTTCTTTCAAAGAATGGTAAGTGATTATAATGTGGTAATATTAGTCATTTTGTTCATGATTGTATGGAAGATGCTCATAAAATCAACGAAAATTAAATGGTAAGATGTTTTATTTTCATTGAGTTAGGCCATTATGTCAATGTGTGTCCAATGTTGTTTACACAAGGTGGAAACCAACATGATAGAAAAGGAAAATGGTGGGAAAAAAACTTTTTTCTACTTCTGTAGTTGATGTTAGACCATCAAATGAAGTTGTGACAACCACAAAGATATTGGTGTTTTTCAAATTTTGATATGAGGTATTAAAGAGTGATGACATTCCGATGATATTATTTCATATGAGATATAGGGATTTTGAGTCTGTAGTTATGCCCTTTGGGTTATCTAATGCATATGCGGTATTTATGAAACTTATAAATAGTGTATCTAGTAGTTTTTGGATCTGTTTTTGGATGTTTTCATAGATGGTATTTTGTTATATCTTAAAAATAATGAGGAACATGAAAGGAAATTATGGATAGTTTTTCAATAATTAGAAGAAAATAAACTATATTTAAAGTTTAGTAAGAGTTTATTTTTGCTCGAAATAAATTTCATAACTTGGAAATATTTTTTCTAAAGATTGCATAACTATAGACCCTTCTAAAACAAAAGTTTTTGAAGAACTGGTAAGTCTTAAAAATGCCACTGAGATCCATAGACTTCTTGGATTATTAGATTTGTACCTAAGGTTTTTTGAAATATTTTCTCAGTTATCTATCCAAATAACTAAGTCCACATGAAAGGGAGTTAGGTTTATCTTGATTAATGAATGTAATGTTTGTTTTTAGGAACAAAAAACTTGATTGGTGAAAGCCCTAGTTTTTCCCCTTCTATATATAAATAGTGAATTCATAATCTATATCGATTCTTCATTAAAATGAATTGGTTGAGTCTGGATGAATAATTTCAAGTTAATTGATTTTTATTTATGCCAGTTGAATAAACAGGAGTGAAATTACCCTTCATGTGATTTTCAATTAGCTAATGTTTTTCCATTGAAAATTTGGTGGCATAACTTGTATCGAGTGAAGTGTGAAATATATACCAATCAGAAAAGTTTGAAGTATATAATCAATCATAAAGTGTATAAAATGAGACATAGAATATGTCTATAACTAATGAAGGATAATTATGGTATGATTCATTATCATCCTAGAAAAGAAAACAAGATGGAAGATGCTCTGGGTCTAAAAATTAATGCTACATAGACGATGTTATGATTGGAATGTGACCCTTTGGTTAATTATTTGAGAAATTTTGGACTAGATGTTTTTAATATAGGGACATCCACTATTTTGTTTCAGGTTTTTGTGTAGTCAAATTTTTCATAATGAATTAATATAGCCTGGAAGGTGGATCAATATTTACAAGAAAAGGGGGAATATATTAATAATGGTAAGTTTTTGGATTTTAATATTTATGAAGAAGGTGTTTATAATGTGGAAAATATTATGTGTCTCTTGTGATTCATAGTTTAGTAATGATCTATTGACTAAAGATCTTAGTTTTATATCCTCCATTCATCTCGGTAGCACTAATATGCACAGTGACCTTCAAAAGTATTACTGTTGGGATGGAATGAAAATAAATATTTATGAATTTACTGTGAAGTGTTTTACTTTTCAATAGGTCAAAGTAGAGTGACAATTTACAAAGGGGATTATACAATATTTTCCAGTTCTAGTGTGTAAATGAGATAATATATAAATGTATTTCATGGTGGGATTGCAAAAGACTTCTCAAGGTTATAATTTCATTTTGGTTATTGTTGATCGATTAACTAAATCTATGATTGTCCATCCCTTTCAAGACAATGTTTTTAGATAATAATTATAGACTATATATATAAGAGATGATGAGGTTGCATGGAGTGACTCTATCCATTGTATCAGACTGTGATCCCAGGTTCACATAAAATTTTTGGAACGGACTTCAGAATTCATTGAGTACTATGTTAAATTTCTATAAATCTTTTCATCCTTAAAATGGTGAACTATCTAAGTGGATGATTTAGTACTTTGATGATATGATCCATTATTTCTCAATGGATTTCCAAATAAGTTGAGATCAACATCATTATTTAGTTAATTTTTCTAACAATAATATTTTTCATTCCCATATTCATGTGGCACCTTTGGAGTCATAATATGGAAAGTGGTGTCAAACACCAAATTATTGGGATTATGTATGATAAGGGAAGTTAATGGGACCAGGGTTGGTTTAGGAAACAACAAAGAATGCTAAGATGATTCTTTTCACATGAAGAAATATCAAAGAATGAGTAAGAGTGACACATATAACTAGAGATTGTATGTTTCTTTTGAGGTAGGTAATCAATGTTTTTAAAAGTTTCTCCATGGAAATGTTTAATGTGTTTTGTTAAGAAAGGGAAGTTGTGTCCACAATTCACTGGACCATATAAAATCCTATATAAAGTTGGAAAATTTTCCTCTTGAGTGTTCTTAACTCTACTTTTATTCCATTTAAATAATTTCTTTTAGGTTTCAATGTTATGTAAACATGTACCTGACTCATCTCATGTTTTTATCTTTAGAGTATTTTAGTTAGAAGTGAATCATTCTTATGAGGAAAAACCAATTCAGAATCTTGACTACATAGAGAAAGTGTTGTGGAATTATTTAATTCAATAGTTTAATGTTTTATGCAAAACCATATGGTTGATGAGGCAACATGGGAATCTGAATATTTATGAGAGAAAAATACCCCAAATTATTTGAAAAGTGAATAAAATTGCGAGGAAACAGTTTCTAAAATGGGGGAAAGGATGTAATATCATAGGTTATTATAGAATAATACTTTTTCATATTTAGTAATATTATTAATTAGATAGTAATTTTACTTTAAAATGTATGATATTATCGATATTGTACCTGATATGAAAGAATGTGTGTCTTCGAAATATTTCATTGCCCACAATACTTAGTTATACTATAATATAATATAACCTTAATATTACTATTTTAAGTGGTTGTAATGTCCTATCCTTTATGTCATATGAAAAAATAGGACTAACTATATTATGTTTATAGATATTTATAAATTTTTTTTCATTTATACAATTAATTTGATTGGATTAAAATAAGAATAATCCAATTTTAATCATAAAAAGATCTATATTTTTAAAAGGTAATTTTACATGATTTTAATAGAGAACCCATTTTAAATCCCGTTTTGGAACATTAATTGACTTTATATTCCAAAATAAACTTAATTTTCTAAATAGAAACCTAAAAACTAGGTTAATGTGAATTTTCGGTATTTTCCTATAAAGAATCATTTTTTAATGTATATTATAAAATAAGGAATTTTAATTCAAAACTGCTTTTTCTTCGAATTTATTTATTGTGATAAATTATATTTATAAATAGTTTTAATGTTTAACTAGATTATTTTTTATAATTTATCCAAATTTAGTTCATTGGAATCAATTTTACTTAGAAATTGAATATAAAAACATAGAAAACTTTCAAACATTTTTACATTAAAAACCAGTTGTCACATCCCATATGTGGGGTTAAATTTAAATTAATTTATGAAACTTATGTGATTTGAATTTGGATAAATGGATTACATATTTATAATCAGAATAATTAATAATATCATAAATTGTCTTTTTATTTGTTTACTAAAACTATTAGTGAATGTGGTTAAAATTAATTACAATGATTAAAAGAATAATTAGCTTATTAAGGGAGTAAACCATAAAATCATGGACCCAAATGACCTAGAAACTTATCCAAACATTATTTTTGGACATATTTTCAACATATCCTCCATTGGATATAATTTTTACAATTATTGGATCCACTTGACATGGGGAAAATGTGGGTACAATTTCGTTTTGAAAAATTTACAAGAGTGCCACTCCTCCTTCACTATAAAAGGAACTCAGCCATAACACATCATCACACCCCTAAAGACAATTTGGATTGAAAAAGATCTATCCAAATATATTTTAAATATATGTACCCTAATCCTATAATCCTCACATTTATTATAAATCCATCCAAAAGATCCCTTCGGTGAAAACCAAAAGGGGTTGCCCGAATAAGAGGTAACACCCTTCCTCAAGCTCCTTTATTTTATTTTCATTATCAAAGTTCTCAAATATTATTATTATATGAATAAATAATAACATAAGTATCCTAAATATAATTTAATTTTTTAATGATTATATTTTTACCTACGCTTATACACACATCCATTAAATTGGCAATGAATTTACTATCCTTGCATACAGTGAACTACCACCTCAAGAAACAATGTTGTTTGTTTTATTTTACCACCTTTCATGGTTGAGATTTATGATTTAAACAAAATTTATATATTATATAGAAGATATTTATTATTCATTTATTCTTCTTTAATTATTTTATAACATATACCTTTATACATCCTTTTTTATTGTAAATATGTTAACAATGTTTGTGGAAGTGTTTACTACCGCCTCCTCAAAGCGATGTGACACGTTCACACACAACATGAAACATATTAAAGATGGTTTAAAATAAATATTAAATAAATAAATAAATAAATTATATATTATATTATTGACATAATTATCTTTTTGGAAATATAAAAAATCATTTTCTTTAACCCTTTTCCACACACTAAAAAAGTGATAACGTCGTTCGGGGACGTGTGGACTATCACTTCCTTGAATCCATGTGTTCCTTTTATATAATAAGAGTTATATATATATAAGTATATTTGATTAATTATTATTTTTTTATAAAATATATTTATCATTATGGAATGATAACTTTTTTACTTACCTTCTTCCCATTACGGTCATTGAAAAATGAGAACGTCATTCATGTGTACGTGTGGCCTACCATCTTAAGGGTTGTAAGATTGATTCATTTTTCAAAACCAAAATTAATTATTGGGTATAAAAATATAATTTATGTATAGATATTATAATAATTTCGTGATTATTATTATGGATATGTTCATATAATAACCCCTTTGACCATAATTGGCCTACCAAATCCATTTTGACACATAAACAAATTTTTTGTCAAATCACCTAATGTAAACTTAATTGATTAATTAGTTGTTTAAAACAATGTAATAAGTGGAATAAAAGTAAAAATAAATTTGAAAAATTTTCTCATGAAAGTATATAATTAATATATGTTTGTTATTCTGGATTGTAAATACCCACGAGACAAGTCTTACTCTAGGTAAGGGATTTTGTTTCAATGTCTTTTAGTTGAGGAATTTCAAAATTATATGTGCCTATTTTATTTTATAATGTGTATATATAGGATATTTGGAATTATATATCCATATTTTATCAATTATATTTTTAGTTGATGTTTTATTTAGTTATATTCTTTAATATAGATTACGATTTAAATGTTCGAAGTGGTATGGGATGATTTCATTGTTTAAACTTGTAATTTTTTCCTCATTTCAATATTTTTTAAATTATTTTTCATATTTATTTAATATTGATATAAAAAGGGTTATAATGAAAATTTAACTCTTATTTTTAATATCACTAATAATATTTTTGAAAAGAAATTTTATTATGTGCTTTATATGGAATGATTTGACAAAAAACCAAAAGAATGTACTATTATTTACATACACTGAAAAAACATTTTTTCTACAATGGGTATCATATTACTTTGGGATTCTTTAATAAGATTTCAAATATTCTTAAATGAAGAACCTTCCTTTTCTTTTTTATGGTATTTTATTTTTCAAATTAGGGTTTTCAAATAGATATTTTATTCCAATATCTTGGAATGTCTTCTTGTGATTGAAAATGATATTTTTTGAGTGAAATGTTGAATATTTAAATATTTTATATGTTATAGTTATATAATTTTACTTGAAAATTTGATGGGGGTTCCATAATAAACTAATTATAGATGGTTACATGATAAACTAATGATGGTTGGGTCCATGATAGCCCTAAAATGCATTTGGTATGGTAGTCGGCCATATGGATATTCCATTTTTAAGAGTATAATGTATAGAAGTCAACCATATGTTTATTTCATTTATAATATTGATAAGAATAATGATGTTCCTTGTCACTTTTTTGTACTTTCTATGATTGTAATTGTTGTTATGGTAATCTTGGGATTATAAAAAATTTATGAAATGATATTATTTTTAAAGAAATGTATTTACAACTTATTAAGGTGAAAAGTATCACTTCATGTTAATGTTTTCATAAGTTTTTAATTTTTTTAAATGGAAAAACAGTTTAATTATTTTTATATACTTTACTGATATGTTTATTAAAATTATACATTTTTAATGTTTTTCATATTGCTTAAGGATGAGCATGGTATTAGATTAATTCATCTTGATAGTCGTGAAGAGTTTTCATTAAAGATATTATAATTTATTTTAAATGTTTTAGATTTTGGAAAAAATGGATACCATTCAGATGTGTCCACATTATATTTAATTTTGTTTTTATGTATGAGTTATGGCCTAGTTATGTAAAAATCGAAACCTAAAAATATATTTAATATGAAGGAAAGTAAAATTCTTGACTTAAATCTAAATTATGTATTGTTTCAAGGCATAGTACTTATACCCTTGATCTAATGGATTTAATTCAATATCTTTATATTCTTATAATACCATGATTATTACCATGATAAGACATGGAATACCAAAAAAATTATTCTATGGAATTTACAAACCTAAAAAAGATTCCTTATAACATAAACTCTCAAAAATATTTAAAATATTTAGAATGATTTGTTCACATTGGGTGATATTTCGACGACTTGAGTTGTAAATGCATCAACTCCTAGATCTTCCAATGAACTTCTATTTATAAGTAATCTTACAATGATCATATTTTATAATTTGCTGCAATAGCCTCAGAAAAATTGCACATTGATAGCTCATATAATCTGGATCCTAATCTTGATAGCTAAGAATTAATTTTTCTAAGAGCAATTATTTTAGAAACATTACAATGCTATTTCGTATTTCATCTGATAGAAAAAAATATCTATACTATGATTATAAAATTTTTATAGCATTAGGGACTTTACTATTGGTTTTTAATATGATAAACTAAATAAAGGTCTGTTTGATGTATCAATACTAAAGTCAATCTGATGGTTGTGAATTTTTTCATTCTTGTAGGTATGAAATAATTCAAACAATAGTTTAGGATAGTATTTTATCATATGGATAAAATTCACCTTCAGTGTGATGGATCTGATTGAATAATAAAATTTCATATATGTTTTATATAATAACTATTTTTATGTTTTGTATAAAATAATTTTCTCTATAAAAACATAGTAAAAAACATGGGAAATATAATGTTAGTAAATAGGTTTTTTAAGAAGGTGCTTGTGATTTCTCAAACTAAATAAATGAAATGTAAAAATTATGTCTTTGGACTCAATAATCCACCCCATTTTGGAAATCATAAAATAAAATACATAAAATAAAAAAAATAATAACTTTGAAATACTTAAAACCCGTTGTACAATTTTGGGTTCCATAGGGTTTTATAAAAGATTTGAATCCAAAATTTTTAAATAATTTATAAATCAGAAAACTTTATTTTGAAAACTAAAATAATTTTAGAAAACAAAATTCCTTTTAGAAAGTAGAAATGATAATAAAAATAAAAGTTTTAGAAAACAAAAGTTTTTTTTTGGAAATTCCTAACATATGTAGTCCCCCTTTGAGAAGGAGTTCATTAATGTATGGATATTGGTAAAAAAAATAATTATATATGAATAATCACATAATATTGACCATTCCTATATTCTGTTTAATGTATTCAAATCTATCATAACTAAGGGGTTTAGTAAAAATAGCAGCACGTTTTTCTGGTATTCCAATGAATTGTAAAATGGTATCTATTTTAAGTGTGTGATCACAATAGTAAATAATTTAATATTTCAATGTTTTTAACATACGAATAATGTGATAGGTTTTTACATAAAAAAATGGAACTTGTGTTATCACCCCAAATTTGAGTTTTTGTAAAACTCGGGTCATAGTAAGTGACTATGTTGCGTCCACTACACTTAAGCACAATAACTTCCAACTGCCGCATATTGTATTTCAGTAGTGGAATGTGATACCACATGTTTTTTCTTACATGAACAAGAAGATAAATATTCCCCTAATATATTAAATGTTCTAGATGCACTTTTCTATCAATTATAAAACCACTAAAGTCATCATTTGAATAAATTTTAAGTAAAAAAAATTAGGAGGAGTGAAGAAATCCAAAATTTGTAGTTCACGGAATTTTACATGAAATTCATTTAACAAATTTATAAGTGTAAACTTTTGGATTTTATTATATCTCAAACTTAATAATAAAAAAAAATTAAATCTGTATGACTAGCTACTAATTAAAGTAAACTTCAAATCATAACTCTAAAAGTATTTTGATCAACAGGTTTCCTAACATCATCAAGATAACAAATATTTTGGGTTCCGATAGGAGTACTAATATTTTTATTGTTGTCATAAGTGATTGTATTAAGTATATATTTTATATACTTATATTAATATATAAATGTTCCTACTGGTGTTTTAGAAATTTGAAAACCTAAAAAGTATGTTAACTCACCCATCGTACTCATTTAAAACCCAGATTTCATAAGATCTATAAAGGAATTTGCTAATTATTTTTTATTTGAACTAAATATAATTTCATAAAAATAGATTTTTAAAATGATAATATTATAATTGACACATTTTATTAAAATATTTAGATCCACAACTCCTATAATAAGTTTTTTGGTAAAAAAATATAGTTAACCTATTATACAAGGATCTAGGGTCTTTTTTAAGTCCATATAATTCCATAGTAAGGTTATAAACATATTTTGGATGTTTTTTATTTTAAATACCAGGGGGTTATCCAACATAAAAATTATCCTTCATAAATCCATTATGTAAATAACACTTCACAACCATTTGAAATAGTGTAAAATTTAAGAATGATGCATAAGCTAGAGGTATATGAATACCATCAATTCTAGATTCCTGAGTATAAGATTCTTCTTAGACTATATATTATTTTTTATTATAACCCTCATCAATATGTGTACCTTTATTTTTAACTATTATACTATTTTAATCTCATTTATTTCGAAAGTCCCATTTTATTCCATGTATAAAAGTTTCTTTAAGTCGTTATACTAAATGAAGACATTGATACTTTGAAACTAACTGAGTAAATGTTGCATTTATTTTATCCAATACTCATCACATAAATAATCACTAGGATTATTATTTTTAAATTGTGATAAGAATTCTAGATTTTAAATCTCATTTATCAATGATCTTCTATTCCAAACTGGTTTATCTACATCACTAATGATATTATCAGTAGGATGATTCCTGAAAAACAACTACTTTTCTGGATTTTTAAAACTATATTCTCTAATAATATATTGAATCTGTTATTGATGTAAAACAGTAGATAAATATTCCACATTTATTTCCCACGATAAGAACAATCCAACAGCGGTTGAAAATCTATTTTCGAAATAACATTTGATGTTGTAGGTTGGGGTTATTTGAAAACATGGGGATCATTTTAATCAAATTTAACATGTAATGTAGCATTAATAGAGATTGTGTTTTCATTGAAAACTCTATAATATATACTAGTTATGCAATAACCTAAAAATATTACTTTATCATCCATTATTGAAAACTTATGTATATTATATTTACTGTTTAGGATGAATAATTTTAATCCAAAAAACATTAAAGTGAGAAAATTTTAGTTTTATTCATATAAAAAAATCTCAAATAGGTTTATTGAAATAAGTATAATTAAAACTCTATTTATAGTAAAACATGAATTAAAAAATTATTTATTACAATTTTTTTAGCAACTATGTATTCACTTGGAATGGTTCTAGTAATCTTTTAAAAAACTATATTTTTTCCCTCAACTACAAAATTTTGATGTGGTGTTCTAGGTGATGAAAAGTTATATTTAATACCTTTTTACTATAAAATGTTTCAAAATCATAATATATAAATTCTCCACTATGATAATATTAATAGCTATCATGGATAGGTTTTTGAAAATATTAACTATGAGTATAATTGTTTAAAAATTACTAAAGGCTGTAAATTTTATTTATTGAAAATAATCTCACGTGTATCTTGTGTAATAATAAACTAAAACATATTTAAAGTATTTTACACTAATGCTTAAAGTTTAGGTAGGAACAAATAATTCCAAGTGAACTAAATATCAAGAATCCAAATTTGAGAATTTACTAGGATATTTAAAACTTGAGTTATATTGCGTACCAAATTTCAAAATGATCCCAATATTTTAAAGAATGAAACCTATGTTCTGGTAAATCTTTAACAAGTCATTTATTATTCAACTAAGAAAACTTTATATTATTAAAATATCCTAATAATATATTACATAACCAATATTGATATTCCATTTCACTAAGACAAGGTAGATCTTTTATCTTGAGGTACTTTATGTTTAAAGTGTAAACATTCTCATGCCGATTGGAAGAAAGAATAAATTCATATTTAAAACTATGAAAAGAACATTTTTTATTCCTGATGTTCAGAGATAACCCTCATAAAATGGTTTAATAATTACTATAAGGTTTTTATTATGTCCTAAAAAATCAAAACATTTTAAATTAATGATTTTCCAAGAAGAACAATATTACGTATACAGATAGTCTCCCCATGAGCTCTATTTTTTAAAAGTGAATTTGAAATGTTTCATCTTAATAATTTTATTAAAAAAATATTTTTTTTACAGTCATATTTATGGAAAAACTACTATCCATGTACCAAAAGTTTTTTTGGTAGTTTCTTTATTTTTTTAAAAACAAAACTATTACTTTTTTAGAACCCACACCATCTTGGGTCTTGTATTATCAAAAAATAAGATTTTTTCTCACCATATTTTTCTTAACATTAATATGTTGAGAAAAAACAATTTCCTTTGAAACATATGTTTATGAAAACATGGATACTGAACTCTATTTACATAATATATATTTTTCCAATGTCTACCACATTGAATTCTATGAAAAAATGGATCACCTATTCAGAAAAAAATAGTTATTACTCGAAATAGGTTTTTGGTTAATAAAAACCATCCTGGAAATACCTATAAAAGGTCTAAGTTGATTATATATATTATCTATGTTTTATTTATATGAAGTAAAATTTGATAAATTTTTTCATCAAAGTAGGTATTTCATATTTTTGTTTAAAAACTATGTTCTTGTCCCCTATAGTAGATGTTTTCAAATTAAATTTCACATAATCACTTTTTAAACCATTTTTCTTAGAATTATATTTTTGAAGACCTTTAGAAATATTTTATTTTTTAAAATTAGTTTTATCAATCTATTTATAAATATCTAATATCTCATTAGTGAGATTTTTTATTCTTGAATTGTCTATCATGATTTTTTATTAAGAATTAACATGATTTTATGAACTTTTTAAATTTCATTTTCTAATAGTTTACAAAACCTAGATACTTCTTCATAAATATGTAGACTATTAAACTCATCAGATAAGGAAGATTCTCTATCAAATGATATAGAATTTTTTTCATCATTTATTTCTGGGTAATTATAATTTAATGTAATATTTTTAAGAGATTCAGTAGTTTTACCTTTTGTTTCAGAAATATTTTCACCATTTGAATTTCCAAAAAAATTTCATTATTCAATTTTTTCTAAAACATTCATTATCCAAATAATTATCTAAAGAACTGTCTATACCACTAGTATTCCAATTTTTATAAGATTCCAATATCTTCTTTATTTTATGCTTTTAATACTTCAAAAAATGATTTCTAGAATATTCTCATACATGCTCTTCCTTTTAAGCATATAACAATCTAGACTGATGTGTCCTATCTTCTTAAATTTATAAGAAATTACATCATAACATTGTTTCTTATCATTCTTAACCTTATGAATTTTCTCATTTCTATAATGAATGTATTTTATACCCAAAATTTTATTCTTCCATCTATTAATATTTTATAACTCATTTCTAGTCAATTTGAAAGACCTAGAATCTAATTCAATAATCATGTTCTACCTATTTGGGTATTTCATAAATTTTTTAGTGGAAAATGATTTAGTTGAAACATTTTATGTTTTTTTTCAAAATAAACTCATAAATTTTTATTTTTAATATTTTTAATAATCTGTTTTCAATCTAACGTATCATTCCATGATACTTCCAATAAGATCATCAGTAGTTCGATTTGTAATATCCCTTGTATCATACAAGGCTATCCTTTTGGATTCCAATTCATTATGCATTATTTTAACAATATTTTCAACAAGGATTCCATATGTTAGAAATTTTTATCTAAGAAAATTTAAACTATTTACAATATTCATGAATATTTGATGAATTTTTTCTTTGATTACATAGGTAATAAATCAAAATATTGATATACTATACTAATCATAGCTCTTTTAGTATTATTGACTTTAGAAGTTCAAAAGTGAGTAACTTGAAATTTCTAGAAATTCTATTTTTTACTTCAGACAAATATATTTGGCTATATATATTCCTAGTAATGGAACAAAGTAGATTGTTTCTTACTCTATAATTCAGTTGATATTCATGTTTTTATTGACGAATAAAGTTAGTAACATCCATCATAGGAATCGTATATTCACCAATAAGCATAAAACAGTTATCAACACCAGTATTTATAATGAAACTTTTAATCTTATATCTCAGGTACTTATAATCATCTCTATTAAAGAGAGGTGGTTGAATAGGATTTAGATTTTCTAAAGTGACAACATTTAGACCTATCCTCATAATGATACTAGAAACACTTTTATACAAATGAGTTTGTGTAAAAAATTTATAAACATGTTGTTTATAAATCATAATAATTTTTTAGTTGATAAAAAAAGAAAAAACTTAACAATTACATATTATAACCTACTCTAATAACTATTTATGGAACATAATAGTTTATGATGGCTATAATTGGGGGTGAATTATAGTTAAAAAAATTGAACTATTCAAAAAATACATATTATGTCAAAAAGATCTGACCCAGTTATTATCTGATTATCAAAGTATTAAAATAGAAACCAAGAAAATTATAATTATAAGAAATTTATTTTTAAAAATCACAATCATGCCAATAATAATAATGTTATAAAGTTAAGTATAAAATTTCATTCTAAATTATATACAGAATGAAATTCAAAACTAGTATAACTAATAAATATGAAATCTTATAATAGTAACAATGTATTATAAGATTAAATTAAATAATTTTTCTCTTTAACCATAATATTTAATGTAGTCTGAAATATTTACTAAAGATATCCATAGTTATATACATAATTTAAAATTGTTTTATTTATTTATGGGGAAATCAATCGATCTGATAGATTGGTATAACTCTGTCTTGAAATCCCCTAAATCCTTCTATATGATAATCATATTCTTTAATATATTTTTTTCACAAGAAATCCCACAATATGATAATTGATATCTTTATTTCTATTTCCAAAACCATTTGATCGTATGGATAGGATTAAATTTCTTCCTATCTCTATAATCCCTCAATCAGTACCTCGATCAGATAGCAATACAAACAAATATTATTTTCTGTAATTAATAACCCTCACAAGGATTCCATTGAACTTCAACTCTATAAAATATTACAAATATTTAGAATGACATCTTCATATAAAATAATCTTTATATGAATTGATTTTTCAGTGAATAATATACCAACTATTCAAATGAAATTTTTCATTTATAGTCAATCGTCAAATGGTCATATATTAGAGTTGGTTTCAACAGCCTTGGATAGTTGGCACTTTGAAAGGTCATAATGATTTGGATATTGATCTGGATAGTTAAGAATTTCATTATCCAACATTGTTTAGTTTGGAACCATTAAAATGATATTTTTATTCCTTACGATAGAAAATAATATATACAATTTAAATATAAACTTTTTATAGTTGGATGGAATTTAATATTGTTTCTTAATATGAAAAACCAAACAATGGTCAGTCTGATGGTTCGGTACTGATATCAATCCTATGGTCATGAATTTTGATAGTCTAATAGAGATGACATAATTATAACAAATATTGAGAAAAATAGTTAATTTTATGGATCGAATGAACCGTTATTCTAATGGATTTTATTGAATAAGAAAGTTTATATAATTTATATAAGAACTATTTTTATGTTTAGTATAAATGTATGTTTTTTATAAAAGAATACTAAAAAAGTTAGAAAATATAAAGTTATTAAAAATATGTTTTAGGAATATGTTTGTGTCTTCCAAAACTAACAAATGGAAAATTATAAAGTATAACTTTTTAATCAATATGATTGAGGTGTGTTCTGGTCGTTTCATTAATAGAAGTCCTCTATTACTTCACAGGTTGGAGTTGTTTTAGTTTCTTTAGTAGTCTTGTATTTTTCCATTTATTTCCAATACATTGTCATCATACCCTGGTGGGATTTTAGATGCATTCATGAATAGTTATCAGTTAGATTACATTTCATCACTGTATGGGATTAGATATTGTTGTGTGTATAAATTTATATTAGGCTATGTACTCCCATGTGTGTGATATGTCTACTCATCCCTAGACAATATCCCTTGAACTTTTGGAGGTGAGCTTGGGGTAGTCGTGGCTCAGGCCCTGTTCGACAAAGTCATGAAAAGGTATCCCATATTCCTTGAGGAAGATTATATCTATAAAATAGAAATTGAACTAAAGATAGACATCAATGATTTATAGTATCAAGATACACAAGAGTTGGTGATGGATCAAATTCCACAAAGACCCGTTGAAGAAGATGTTCTAGAGACAGAAATACTATGTAGGTGTAGAAAAGGGGTTAAATAACCAAAATGGTTTGCTTTTATAGTCACTAATGATGGTGAATCATTATTATTAGATATTAATTATTGTATAATTAATTTGGAATAAGTAAGTGGCATAAATTTTTACTAGTGAAAACAATTAGTGAATAATAAAATATATTTCATAAACCAAAACCAAGGATAGAGATTATTATATCGTCTAGTGGATGTAATTACTATTGGATATAAATGGTTATTTTAGAATTAAATAGACATAGATGGGACTGTCAGTACCAAAAAGGTATGGCTGGTTGCAAAAGGGTTTAGATAGAATCAATTAATTGACTATGAAAAACCTTTTCACCAGTTTCTATGAAGAAATCCATCAAAATTATGTTTTCCATTAAAGCATTCCCTAACATGATAGTTTTCAAATGGATTTCAAGAAAACCTTCCTTAAGAAAAAACTCATAAAGACATCTATATGCCAAAACATGAATTTTTTTACATTAAATTATGCCAATAAGGTGTTCATATTTAAAAACACCCATTTATGGATTTGAGAAAGCATCCATGTCATGGAAAATTTTCTTTTATGAGGCCATAATTAAACTTGTTTTCATAAATAATGAATGTGAACCTTATTTATATAGGTATTTTATTGTGAATTTTGTTGTTTTCATAATAGTATATGTTGATGAAATATTACTTATTGTAAATGAGATACCAGCCTTTCAGCCCATTAAATCCTTGTTTAATAAATTCTTTTTAATAAATAACTTATGTGAGGTAACATATATATTTGGTATCAAGATCCATTGTTATAAATCAATGATTCTTCTTAGCCAATTTTGTGGTACATATATTTACATGATATTACAGATATTCAGTATGGAACAATATATGAGGGGACTATTTCTAGTGTTAAATGGAATTCATCTTTCTAGGGAAGTGTTTCCTCAAACACATGGGTAAAGATAAAGTATGTAAGAATTTCATTTTTATTATAAATTGGGTATGTCCTATATGTTATACTGTATAATATCCTAGACGTTTCCTAGACCTTGGGTGTAGTGGGAATATATCAAATTGATCTAGGTAACCACTATTAGATGGAAGTCAAAGATGATGCTTACGTGCATGGGGAATAATAAGGACATGTTATTGGTTTATGGAAGAGATGAAGAACTTGTCATCATAGTATATATTGATTTTATTTTCTGAATAGATCAACACGATATGAAACTAAAAATGGGATTCATTTTCACTTTGAGTGGAGGTGTTATGAGCTGGAATATCTCAAAGTAGGTTGTGGTCTCAAATTCTACACCACCAAATGAGTATATTATGGATTCTAAACCATCTAATAGACTAGTATAGATCTAAAAAATCATCACACAGAATGAAGTGGTACCTATCAATAAAGATTATATCCCATTTTATTATGTTAATACTACAGTGGTGGATCTCATAAAATATCCAAGGTCACATTAGTGTATAAAACACATACATCACAAGTATCAACTCTTTATATATTTTTATTATTGTGGTTAGGTTAAAATGAGAAGTATTTCCAGAAAATAAAACATGAAAGACCTATTCATAGTGGCCTTGAATATGGATAATTATGATTATCATGTGAGGTCTATTGGACTAAATTTCACAGGCAGTTCTCTCAAGTCCAATTGGGAGTTTGTTAAAGTTGATGTCCAAGAAGCAACTATTTTTACATCAATTTCTTGTATATTTGAAAATTTTAATATTAATATAACATATCATTACTTTCTGTTCATTATTCTGCATTTCATTGATGTAATAATGTCATATATTATCTATTACATTGATAAGGTCATAATAGATCCCTACTCTGATGATAACATTGAATTTTCATGATGATCTTATTAAATATATTACTTTAGTCAGATAAATTTATATGATTATACACATAAAATTTTATTATCTAGTTTAGGTACTCTTAATTGGATTAGACTTATTCTCTTGAGATTTTCACTTGGTAACATCCAAGAGTAAAGATTATGATAATAGACACTCCTGAAGGAATTTTACATATTTTGGTGTCGTCAAATATTCCTATCATCAAGAATGTGTAATTATACCTAGAATTTAAGATTATTATTAATTCATATTATGAATCATACTCATATATTTATTTATTAAACTATGATGATACATTTAATGGCGAAGTTGGATAAATTTGGGGAATCATACGTGATGTGTTTTTAGTGAATAAATTAAGGAAGGATATGTCCCTACTATATTTGTAAAAGTTGATATCTTGTCCCTTTGATTGGAATATAACATTAGAAATAAATTTAATCATCATGGTGCAATATAGTGTTAATTATAGACAGTAAAAGAATGAAGTATTGAGAACATAAGTTGATGACACAGATGTGAAACCTACTTGATAAGATATTGCGACAAAGGGATTATATTACACAATTATCATTCATATTTATTTTCTGATGTTGGGATATTAATTTATTTCTCTTAAGTACAATGGCATGTTGCTAGATGGTAATCCTGTACTTTAGAAAAAAATCATAAAATTACAAAAATAAATAACATTAGAGGCTCACATATTATGTGTTTCTGTTGATCATAAAGAAATTATATCTGAATTTAATTATTTGAATAAATATATTTCTCAAGAATGATGGATTTTTGTATTTTTATTATTCAAAATGTAATAAAAAATTATTAATTCATTAATAAATAATTTATTTGATTATGTGTATATTTAAATTTTCTTTATTCACTATATTGTGAATAAAAATTTTATCTTAATTATTTATGAATATAATATTTAACTAAATATTTATTCAGGTATTCAATAAATGTTGAGGATTTGGGGCAGATGATGATCGAATATAGTGATAATTATTTTTTGAAAGCGGGTAAATAATATGTATTATTGCATGAGTTTGGGCATTCCATAAAATTATATTATTATAATATGACATGAGGATTAATAATTTTTATTATATAATTTAAGGGTTTGTGTGATAATAAAAAATATTTTGACCTAAACCCTAGCTCTATAAAAATATGGTTATGTCTATTATGTTGGGATAATCATGATTTGAGATTCATTGTACACAACATAATTATATCTCAATTAATCATACTCTCTTACTCTCAATAATGATAAGCCCTAGAGATATTCTTTCATGATCAAAAAAACTACAGGATATCACTGTGGACAACACAAGAAAATTGATTCACTATGCTTGAAACTTGAAATTAATTGGAATCACTTAGAGGTAAAAGTAGAAAATATGAATAACTATATGGGGAATTATACACATTAATCCTCTTAAAAATGAAGTTAATCTATGAAGGGTTTTAATATGATCAGCATCATCATTATAGAATTATCCTAAGATGCGTTAACCATTTATCTTGATAATAGAAAAATTAATTATAAATTTAACAGAAAAAATTTCCTCTTTTGTGATTTGATAATCTCTATTTCAATATTTAGTAGAAAAATTTCATTGGAAATGGAATTAATGTCATTTACAATATTTTGAATGATCCACCAAATGGAAAAAACCATCTGGGTTTATATCCCACATCAGCACTTCTGATGCACCCAACACCTTCAATGAAAAAAAATCATTTCGTAGATTTAAGAATAATTTCCTTTGGATTTTCCTAAAATTTTTCATATAAGAATTAATAAAACATTATTTCAGGTTGACTATCATTTAAATATAACACACTACTGATCATTTATATAATTTATTTGATCAATTTTTTCCTAGATTAATCAAGATCAAGTTATTTTGATGTTTTCATAGGAGTATATATACATTTTTTATTTACATAACCAAACCTATTAAGTAAATCTCATATATAATTATTTTTTGATATTAATGTTCATCATGGTTATGGTGAAATTTAAAAACCAAGAAAAATGGTTAGTTACGTCATCATGATCATTTAAAAATTTAACTTTATACGTTCTACAAGGAAATCTAAAAGATATTTCTGAGTTGAACCAAATATTATTTCATGAACATAAATTTCAAAAATAGCCATTTCCTTAAAATCAATATTAATGAAAAGAGTTGGATTAGGACCTACATTAACATTGTTTTTTTGAAATAAAAAACAAATAAGTCTATTATACTAGTCTATTGGAACATTTTTATGGATATAAAGTGAATTAGTATGTTTAAAAATATGATTATGAGATTCTATATTTTTTAAACTAGGTGTTTATTCAACATAAACATCCAAATGTACATATATTTAATGAAAATCACAGTTCACATCCATTTGATAAATATTGAAATTTTGAATACTCAGAAGGATATAAGTATAAAAATTGATTCAATTCCTACTACTGAAGAAAATTTTTCATCATAGTCAATGACTTCTTAATGTTTATATCCCCTAGATACAAGATTCAATTTATTTTATAAAATAATTCAATTTTCATCATGTTTATTAGGTAAAACCAAGTTCATTCAAATTGAAGGATGATATTTAGGTCTTCCTACCAAATTCAAATATTTTTTCCTATCAAACCAATTGATATGATTCTTAAGTGCCTCTATTTAATCATCATCTCCTAAAGCCTCATCATGTGTCTTAAATTCAAAATAAGATATGAATACACTATGTTTTCATTAATTTCATAAGAAACTATGTGTTTTTTGTGGTTGATCTACATCACCAATGATATTATTGGTCGGTTGATTCCTTAATATCGATTGATTTAATAAATTTATTTTAATGTTTTCTTTAAAAAATAGGTTGAAATTATTCTAGAGATACAACTTAAAAAAATATTTCTTTAGTAGATCATTTTTCTGAAGGATTTAGAAAGATGGATTGAAAATGAGTTTTGAAAACATTTTCTAAAGATACGGTTTTTGGATTTTTGACAGAAAAAATGGTTAATTTTGTTAAACATAAAAAGAAATATTTCTAAAATAGTGATTATTTGTTTATTAAAATAATGATAAGAAATATTTTTTTACAATATCCAAGATAAATTCACCCATTATATTTTAGATAAAATTTATATAAACAATATCTATTATTAAATATGAATACTTTACATCCAAAATAATTGAAGAATGAATGTTTTTTATTTCTTCCTATCAATAAAAAATATGAAGTTTTATTAATAAATGTTTTGAGTAAAACAATAATATATAGTATTGAAAGGATTACTAATATATATATCCAAAAAATTATTAGAAATTGAGTATTCAGTCAACATGGTTCAAGTAATATTGTGAAGAATTATTTTTCTTAATTCAACTATATAATTTAACAGAGGGTTTCAAGGAGTTGAAAAGTTTTTAATTTCATTCTTTATAAAAGGTGTTTAATAATATATATTTTTAGATTCACCACTATGATTATTAAAAATAGAAAAAAAGGTTTTATTTTCGAATTTATAAGATGGGATAAAAAAAATTAAATTAGAAAAGTGCGTATAACATTTTTATTAGAAAATAGACCCATGTATACCTAGTATACTCTTCAACCAAGAAATGTAAATAGTATTTTCCTCAAATAAGTCAATATTGGGTTAAACCAAAGAAACCCATGTCCACTACCCACAATGATTCCAAACATTAAACATTACTAATAGATTTAATCATTGACATATGTTTCTTACCACATTGACTATGGTCATAGTCTTTAGAAGCATTAAAACTAAACTTTGGTATATCTATAACAAGCCATTTATTATAATTTTTTATCTAATATTATAAGATCACTATGTCCTAAACATATATTTCAAAACCAATATTGATCGTCTACTTTCACATTTTAAATGTATATCATATATTATAAGGTCTTACAGGTTTATGCTGTAAATATTTTAATGTCTATTAGTAGAATGAAAAAATTTAACTTTTTAAATATAAATTTTTTATATTAAATTCCAAAAGAGCACAAGATACACTTTATCACATAAGTTTTTTATACTTATCAGTTTTTATAATTTCATACAATATACAAATCATTATAAATTAAAGATTAACTAAGAAATCCAATAACATAAATACCTTGGATCACACCTTTAACATTATCTCCAAAAATTAATTTTCCACCTTTCATATTTATACACTTATAGAGGATATTTTATTATTTATTATATGTCTAGAACAAATGGTATTCTTATAAAAATGTTTTGGATATTAGTACCAACCCTTTTCCCCAGAGATGAAAATATTTAAGTATTCAAAACATAGAAATTCTTGGGTCTAAATTTATTACCCAATAGAAATTTTAGAGTATACATCATCTATACATTCTTATATTGACCATATTATGATTATTTAAACGAATATGTTTTATAAGATCCAAATTACTGAACACCATTGAAAGAGAATTTATTTTACCAATGTAATTATGACATTTACTAAAAAATGGTTCCCTTATTGAAGTAAAATAGTTTGAATGAAATTTTTTTTACTGAATAAAACATTTTCAAGAAGTATTTACATGCGGTTTCAATTTTATGTGAAGTTTATCAAAACTCTTCCTCCTATAATACAATATTGAAAAAATGTTTTTCTAACTAATTATTTCAAAATTAATTATAAAAACTAATTTTTGATAATCACATATTGAGCACGAATTAAATTTACTATATAATTATAAAGTAAGTATGTACACATCATTATTATGTTTAGTAATTCTAGAAAAACCTTTATCAAGTTATTTATTATAACAATCAAATTATTTCATAAAATTATTATTTTTTTCTTCTTATATAAAATAACATATCTAGTCATTTATTCAGAACTAGTCCCACAATCTTTATCTAGGGATGTAACATTAATTTTTTTATCCTTAATAAGTATAAGTATATTAATAAATAGATTTTTGGTAATAATAATTTAATGTGAGATTAGTATAGGATTCATATGATACATTTTAAATATTTCAAAAAAATTTCATTAGAATTAAAAAACAAAAACTCATAACTATATAACTATCAATACAATATTTTGATGAATTTTCCATAGATGTTTCATATCAAATAGAACTCCAAGTATTTTATGATTCTAGAATTTTCTTTCTCTTGAACTTATAATATTTCATAAAGACATTTTATTTATTTTTCGACCATGTAAAATATGGTCTTATATTTCTTAGTTTCTTACAATCAAAACAAATAATCATAAAAGTATGTTTTATCTAAATTGAATGTCCCAAGATTGAGCTATGTGATCATTGCGAGGGGGATAAAGTGAATTAGTGATCAATATTTATTTTATGTTTTCTTTCTTTTTAAAAAAATTCCACCAATTATTATAGATTTATAATATTACTGAAAATAAAATCACATGAAATACCAAAATAAAATAACAATTTTCATGGTTCACTACTAAAAAATACTATCTAGTCCTTATAATGGTTTAGAAATTAATCAATACCAGACAATCAGCTGTAAAAAATACTATTTTTTTATTAGAGCAAGAACATAATATCCTTAAACTTATGGATCACTATTATCAAAACTATAATTCATATGATTTATGAATGAATAAATATGTAAGAATGATTTTATAAAAATAACAAAAAACATCACCAATAGTCCGAAAATGTTTTCACTATGATGCTTGTACAAACAACACTTTTTAATACTTTCAAAACACGTACCCACTCTATTACCTTGTCGAAGAAAAGAAAATAGATCTTCTTTATCCTTCATTAATTTTTCCATTCATAATTATTCCATCATGATTTTCCATCTTGATGTTTTCTATCAAGAATATGTCCATCCAAAAAAAAATTTAGTCCTGAATTTGTGAATCTTGAATCTAACTGTCCTAAATCTGTACGTCTAAAATTTTTATATCCAGAATTTTCCATTCTATATGATTCTATGCTAAATCTCTCCATCTTGAATCAATCCATCCAAATTTTTATTGATTCTGAATCGATCTGTCTAGAATTTTTCTATCCTATTTTCTTTCCATATCCTATTATATTTTTCAACCAAGATATTCCTTAGTTTGAAACATCCTACTCTAAACTGGGTTATATATGTTCGTGAAAAATTTCTGTTTGAAACAAATTTCTCATAACATCCACAATTATTCACATGATATTAGTCACCAATATTTACTATAACTTGCATGAATAATATAGGTTTTCTCTAAATATAAAGTTAAGAACTCCCATTTATTTTTATTCTTTAATGAATAAATAGAATTTTAAAAATTCATGTCAAGCATATTGAAATTTGATACATCCAAAAAATTCTTTCGAACATTTATAGAACTTGGTGAGAATAAATATGTTCCTCTATGATATTTGGATATATAAATGGCCAACTCCACATCATCAGATTTTATAGCTTTAAATTTTTTTCATAATGCATATAACATAAAAAAATATTATCTGGAAAATGTTGGTCTAAAAATATCATCTAAAATATTCATATGAAATGTTCACCCAATATGTTTAATCAAAATTTTAACTTTGTTCATCTAAAAACGATTATCCATAATCTTAATTTTTTTCATCAAAAAAGGTTTTCCAATATTTTTATTCGGAATATTTACTCTTTTAATCTAAAAATGTTCATATAAAAATTTGACATTGTTTTTCGATAATGTTCATAAAAAATGTTCATCAGAAATTTTCAATTTGTTTACAAGAAAATGTTTATATGAAATTTCTATTCTTCATACATATTCAATATCCACTATAATTTACAACTAAAGACCAAAAAAATCATACAACCACAAATTAGATACTTTAGAAACATCATAAACTTTATAAGAAACATTCCTTATACAAAAATATATTTGAATTTGTAAACTCATTCAATTTTCCCCCTTTCTCCAAAATGTATGGCTCTTGATATTTTGTAACTCATGATATTAAAAAAAATTATAATAGAAAAGTGTCACCAAATTTATACTCCCTCACCTTCTATGTGAGGTATATTTCTTGTCAATTTCATCCTAAGGAAACTCCTTCCTATATTTTTCAACAAATTTCATAAAAAATGATCATCTAATCATTTCCACTTAATTAAAAAAATCATCCAATTTCTTCCAAATATTATTTAAGGAAAGTTCCTTAGATATTTTACAAATTCTTAGGGAATGTTAAATTGATATTTTCCATATTCTTATGGAATTCTCATTCAATCTATATCATGTTTTTAAGGAAACTTTATCAGATATGTTTAACTTCCATAAAGAAACTCCATCCAATCTTTTTCACTTATGAAAATTTCATCTGATATTTTTTACTTTGTTAATAATTTTCATCCAATAATTTTCAGAAACCATTTCAAAGATATGTTATTTTTTAAAACCAAAAAATAAACCTATTTTATAAAACCTTCTTTTTCAAAAATAAGTTGACCATACTTCTTAAAAAAACTACTATAAACCTTAAAAAACATTCATCAAACTTGGTCCCAACAATCTCCCCCATTGGATTTTGTTTTCAACCAAGAATCATAAATAACTAAATATTTATAACATAAGATAAAAAATTTTTATTGAAAAATTATTAGCTTATGTGTGTGAACATTATATAGGAAACCAGAATTATTCAATAGAAACACCATGTTGCCCATAGGTAGTGACTGAAGAAACTTCATCTTAGAAACTTCCTCGAAACATTTTTCATCAAGACAAGAACTTTCAAAACATTTTATCTTTTTCTTACAAAGAAGAACATTTCTAATATCAATATCAATAAACTGTTAAAATATTTCACACATATGGAAATAACATTTTTCTCCTTTTAACAACTCTCCCTAAATATGTACTATCCTTATAGAAATATAATCACATAATAATGGATAGAATTATGTTACATTATTTTTATCACCGTGAAAAAGATATCCAAAGTCATGATGATAAAGGGGAGGGAAAAAAATTCCATACACTTGAATAGGGGATGGTTGTTGTAGGGTCTCAAAAATTCAGTAAGGTGATGGAAAATACTCTTGTAAGGTGGGCAAAGTAAAGAAATACTTTTTGGATTAAAAATTTGGGAAGAAATTTGAAGAAATGAAATTTTCAAATTAATCTAGCCTAGATGTATACCAATTAATGATAAAGTACTATAGAAGGAATAAACATCTAACCATTAGTATGTAGATGGCCTATGACATGTTATCTTGCGAGGTATTTTCTAAAGAACAAAATTTTTCACGGTGAGTTTCCACCCATGAACTGAAGCTTCTGCGAACCGTTTTCACTGGAGAAAATTTGATAGAGGTATTCCCTACACACCATCCGTAAGAACATTATAGTTTGAAGATGTGGAGAAGACAGTGGCATCCTACACCTCCACAAATCAAGGTTTCCAAGTCATCATTGGGCCAATTTTATTCCATTGGCTTCTGTAAAAGTTGTCATGTGAATCATAGATTCAACATCCCAATCACTCTATAAAGGGACCACCATGGGAACTTAATAAAAGTGGGGTTGAAGAAGACAAGGACAGAGATCTAGGGAGGGTGAAAAGGGGATGAATAATGTAGATGGTGGGGAGAAATTTCTCTTGCACCCGAAGCAGTTTGGGGGACTCCATCCTACATCTGAATCAGTTTAAGGATTCTATACCGCAAACCATAATCAGTTCACATACTCTATCCCATAATCCATATGTGGGTGTTAGTTCATGGAATTTATCCCCTGGAACCATATTCACAATATAGTCTTCATTCAACTAGAAAAAAAATAAAAAAAATAAAAAGTAGTATACGGAACCCCCTTATACAGAAAATGGTATGAGGAACATCCCAATGGAGAACATAGTTTGCATCCAACTCCTATGTGGATGTTCCTGTGGAGAAAAAAGTTTGAATAACTATATTAGAGAAATAGTATGCATAAATATTCTCCATGCACCATCTAATGAAACTAAATCCTCCACATACCATTCTATCCACCCAGCTCCAATGAGGCTAGCCTGATGTGGCAAGCACCTATGTGAAAAATCAGTTTTCACCCACCAGTCCATATCATGATGACTGCACCCTCGCACCCCCACTTGGGATCAGTATAGGGCTTTGGTCCCGGCCTTTTAGGCTGGTCCCTTTACTACCATTACTGAACCCCCATAAAAAATTGAGGGTCACACCACAAAATATTCGTGATGGGTTGAGGAAATATTCCATTGCACCCTTACGCCACCCAAACATCCATTCCTTAAATACCATGGGAATAGGCATTCCTCATACACCTCCCAAAAACCCTACACCTACCCCCTATGATAGGTTAACTCAGAACTCCATAGACAATCACAGCCTGAATGTTTTATAAATTCTTGGACACCGCCTTTCTATCCATCAAAATCTATGTCTTTAGTGATTCTAGATCTTCATAAACCTTAATGGCCATCAGAAGCGGACGGCCAGTGTACCACAAACACCATTTTTCTACTATGAAAATGATTAACTCGTGTCTCAGCATATGTTTTATAAAAAATGACTATATATGAATGTCAAATTCATCCATAGAAGATTCATTTCCCACATATGTACGCCTCAATGTATTCCATTCCCAATATCATGTTTCATGATCTAAATGTCCCTAGAGTCATAATTTACACATTATTTCCCTCTCATGTTCACAACATGTCAGGACATCCCAACCTGATTATACTCTAGTTAATAATGGATCCAACAACACACGGTCCTAACTATATGAACATAGACTATGAGTTATTTTCCTGACCACATGACATTAAACTGTATGGTATTAGTCCCTTCAACATGACATTAAATTGTTATTCTGTCATCTATGCTATATGACTTTAAACTATAGTATACATGGTTATTTGTGATCTTTATAAACCTCCCCATCCATCAGAAATGGAAGGTCAGTGTCTTGAGGACACCTCTATTTGACTATGCACACCTTGCCCTGGTAGATCTGAATATGTTGCCCATAAAAATAACAGGTCAAAAAGAGACAAATTCTACTCCAAGAGAGGCCTCTCCTACCTCTGTATTCCTCAGTTGCTTCAATTCCTCATATCATTTATCTTGATCTAAAATCATATGTAATCATGGTTTATACATTCTTCCCATCTCATGGTCAAGGCACATCAGAACATCAAAACATGATTTTCTTCTAGTTAATCATGGTTTCTATGACATGTGGTCATCATCATATGATCATAAACTAAAAGACCTTATATATTCTTATCCACATGATGTTAAACTGTATGGAACTTGTCCCTAAAAAATGACATTAAATTGGGATTCCATCGTCTAAGATGTATGAATTTAAACTCTAGTATACCCCATATGACATCTCATGGGCACTCCCACTGAGGTAAGTCCAAAAAAATTTGAGGGATGATCCACATGACCTTCAATGTCACTTCAAATTAAAGGTTTCATTGCTCTGTTCCCTCTCCCACAATCATCTTGACTTGATCTGCCATAGACCCACCCTCTCCCATTAGTGGGTGAGAGGGTGTGTGGTTTTTTGAATCCCTCAAATCTTCTTGTTTCTCACACCGATCATGACACACATGGCCTTAGAGATTTGTAATGATTTCAAAATACATACATCTAAACCATCCTAAACTATGAGAACATTGATTCTTGTTCAAACAAGTATACATAGGATGCATTCTGGAAGGGAAGAGCTCAAAAGGGTTCACTTTTAAAAGGGTCCACCCAATCAAGTCCCCTCAAATGGGATGCTTCCATGTATAATCCCCAACCCATCGTAAACTACAAGAACATTGATTCCTATTCAAACATTGATACATAGGAGGCATTCTTAAAGGATCAATCTCAAAAGGATGTAATTCCAAAAGGGTCTACCAAATAATGTCCCCTAAAATGAGTAGCTTCCATTAATAATCCCCAACCATACTGAACTATAGTGGATATGATTCCTCTCCCAGGGATACATAGGAAGCCCATCTTACGGGCCCAATAAATACATTAAACCTGTTTCTTTACCTCCTAAATGATGATAAACTTCAGAGTGCCTTATTTCTTGGATTAAGTCATTATTTCCTCCATGGCCTCAAACCCATGTATATCCTTGATGATCCTGCAAACCAGGGGTATCCTATGGAAATGCTCTTCGGGAATGAACCACGGATGAACAAACATATGAACATGACTTAAATCTACAGGAGAGTCATGAAATAGGAAATAATTCCCTCTAAAAGTGTGCGATGAGACCGACCTCCCATCTTATCGACCAAATGTGTCCTTAAGTATCATTGGAAAATTTTTCATCCAACGAACACCTGCCTTTGGAAATCATGTCCATGAATCGAGGATACCAGTTCCTTTTGGTGTTACTAGGTCCATGAATAATCCTATTAAAGACCATCTGATGAATTTATATCCTAAGAGATCCGATTTCAAAAATATTTACCCCATGAAATCACCTATTTAGACAATTTGACTGCATAACCTCCTTCATAATGTAAAAGGGATAAAATTCCCAGTCCCTATGGGGTCAATCCATTTCCCCCTGAAGGATAGTGACACGGATAAAGTCAAAAAAATATGGTGAAATAAATGTATATATAATAACAAACGAATGCTTGTCACCCATCAGACCATTTTCTACATTTTCCGAAAACATGTACCCACATCACCCCAGATAAAAACAGTTGTACATCAATGTTCAACCTCGACTTATAAAATGTTTCCTTTTCCAATCATTAAGTGAATATATCATCAGCTTCCTCTATTATAGTAACATATTCTAGCTTCTGTTCATTCTTATCCAAATTATCTTTAATGAAGTGATATTTTATATAAATAACATATGAATGAGAATAATGCAAAGGATTTTAGTGAAATTTATAGAACATTTATTATCACAACATATGAGTCGGGGTAATATAACTTCTAATGAAAAATCATCGAACTGTGTCTCGATACCCATATGTTTTTTATATTGAGTCGAATTTACATACTTAGCTTTGACCATACTAAGAGTCACAAATATTTATTTATTTTTATGCCAACTCGCATAAATTTCATACATAACGAAAACTCTACTAGATTCAGATCATATGTCATCAAGATTTTCTATATAATCAACATTTTTGTAATTAGATAAATGAATCCTCCTGAAGATACCATATTATTTTTACAAATATTAGGTGTTCCATTGATATAACTCATAGTTATCCTCCCATGATATGAATATATTTTAGAGAACTTTGGAATATTTCACACACTTTAGAAGCATATAAAATATTAATCCTTGAAGTTTCCGAATAATGAAAAATCCTACAAAATTCCTAAATTCTTTAGGCTCAACTTTTTTACATTCTCCATATTTGAACAATTTAGATACCATTGAAATTGGAATGGAAAATAGTTTTTAATCTTCCATGAAAATTTTTCTTATAATTTCCTTATCATACTTTTTTTAGATAGAAAAATATATTTCTTATTTTTTTGAAATTTGTAACCCAAAGAAATATTTCACTTCTCTATGCATGGAAATTTCAAATAAATTCTTCATATCCTTTGAAAACTTTACAAAACATTCTTTGTCATTCCTAGTAAATATAATATCTCTAATATAAACAATAATAATGAGGGAAAACTATTGATTTTTATTGATGTATATATTACAAACAACTATTCATAATATGAATTTAAACATACTTAAGTAGGCATCCAATTTGGAATACCATTTTTTCTAAGCTTGCTTCTACCTATATAATTCCTTTTTCATATTACACGAATAACTTTCTACATTCCAAATTAGGATTCCACATAGTTGATAAATATAAACTTGTACATTATGTTATCCATTAAGAGAATATGACTTTATGTTCATATAAAAAAATTTATAACCTCATTTTACAGTGATAAAATAAATATTAAGATGGTTTCTAATATTTCCACTAGAGAAAAAGTCTCTTCAAAATCAATGACTACAATTTTTGAGTATTCCTTATAAGTAATTCATTATTTTTTCTTCTCACTTCACTGCCTTTATTAAACATGTTCTATAACACCAACTTTTTACCCAAAAAATTATTATTATTCGGTTTTTTTATAATGTCCCATGTATCATGAATATCAATTTGATATAGCTCTACAATCATATAATTAATAAACTCTTGATGCTTAAAGGATTTTTTAATATAATTTGTATCAAATTTTGGGAAAAATTATGATTGTGAAACTAAAAATGATGTTCTTGTGGTTAAGACCAATTTTTGTGGGTCACTAATGACATTTTTAATTTTCACCTATTTCTTCAGACTAGGCTGAGATGAATTAAGTTCTTATTTATCACTTGATATTGCTATGTTTTAATCTTGAAATTGTTTATCTTAAATATTGTTACTATTATTTGTAACATTTTGATGATGTTAAACTAAAACCACCTCATATTACCCATCTTCGACATCTAAATTATTGTGTAAAACTATCTTATCATTTTCTTCAAGAAATTTTACATTTATGGAATCAAATCTCATTAATATTTATTTATTAAAAGATATTTATCCTCTACCACTAGGATCATAGCCCTAAAATATTCCATCACACCATTTTGATCAATATTCCCATGATTTCGACCCTTGAATTTTATAATACAAGGAATAAAAAACCCTTAGGTTCTTTAATTTATGAGTTTAATTATAAATCATATCAAAATAATTAATATTAGAGTTTGGAATATATAAAAATATATTTTGAATATAATATTTTGTGTTGATATAATTCCACAGAAAATAATAAGAAGTATCATGTTTAATCAATATTGTTCATACCAAATCCACCAATCATTTCATTCTTCTTTCAGCTGCACCATTTTTTTCTAGTGTGTATGGAATACTAAACTCATGATGAATTCCATTTTTTTTAATATAATCTCTTAGACCTTAATTTTTATATTCTCCAACATTATCTATTCATAAATTCTTTATAAAATATCCACATTATTTTTATGCTCTTCTCTTGAAACTCTTAAAAAATTTAAAGCCTTTCCATTATGTTTTAGAAAAATAATACATGTAATGTGAGTAAAATTAGTAGTTAATGAATCTAATTTATCATCATCATATGTTTATTTTTTACTCATGGTCCCATAAATAATAGAATATATAATCTCTAGGAGATAAGATTCATAAATTTAAACTTCCTTTTGAAATTGAGGCTTTTCTTTTCATCAAATACATTTTCATATTATCAATTTATCATAGAAATTTGGATTTTTATTCAATAAAATATTCTTTATTTATTTCTATCAGATATTAATTTTTCAATTTTTTGATCCCTCTTTGAAGTTTTAAAATATTCCTAATTAATTATTTTAAATTTATTTTCAGAATAAAATCTAACTATGTTTCTTCATTTTTTGAACAGCTAAATTAATCATTGGTGAACTTTTCATCATTCAATTTTGAAATAAAAGTATTTTTAGTAGCTTTATCAATTATGTTTTAAGATTCTTCTACATTTTTTCATCTTCATAATGTTTATAAAAAATCCTTCTCCATTTAGATTTAGGGAGCTCTTTATCTTTTCCCTTGAAGTAAGATTTTTATTTTTATATATTCTTCTTAAAATATATAATCTTTTTTATATCATCTAAATAAATTTATTCATCTTACTTATTTCATGAGAAATTATCAACAATTTTAACAATAGATCTGTAATGAAAACATTTTGGTTATAACATCTATTTATACATTCTCCTGCCCCATTTATCATTTTTAGAAAAAATGGACATAAATTCACCCAAATTTTACTTACCTTATATTGGGTGTAATAGTCACTAACTTCTTCATCATTTATAAATTTATTTGATTTTTATTTCTTTGAAAATTTTAAAGAAATACCAGAGTCATCATTTTATTTAATTTTCATAACATTCTATCTTCTCATTTTATATGAGATTATACTACTACGAAAATCATCCAGATATAGAATTTTATGATCTCTATATTAAAATGATGAAATATTGGAATAAAAATTGTAAAGAATTATTCATAATATCTTTTCAATAATATTTTAATCTTAAAAGATCTCATTATGAAATTATAGTGTGCTAAAAATGTTATTCACTCTCGGAATGATGTCACCTATAGATTCATAATCACAGATTTTATGAGCTTCATAACTAAACCTATAGATTTTTAAATTTTATTTCTTAACTTTATTAATTCCTTCATAGATGATATTGATATTTGTGAAACTAACTTTGGTAATAACGACTCTTATGACTCTACTAAACTGACATTCAGAGAGAGGAACATATAAAATTTTGGGTTCACCCATCATTCTCCAAAATTTTCTAATTAGTAAATGTTAGACGAACTATCTCAGTATGTGGAGGAAAATATTTAGTCCCAACATCATGAACTTCATAAACAAGATATATAATATATATTAACATTCTATCATTCAAGATATGATCGGTCTTTCCATTTAAAACCAAAATCCACTTACTATTCACAGAGTTATAAACATCCACAGAAACTTCTCTTTTCTTCCAACATCAGAAAAGATCCAATTAAGAATACCTACCCTATGATACCACTTTCAAGGACATAGAAGTATCTATGTTATCACAGAGAGGGGGAGAGGGTTGAGAAAATGATATATTTTTCTTTTATGACTTATTTATTATAAAAAAATTAACCCCTCTTAAAGAGTTATAAATTTTCTGAAAAATAAAATCCCATGCACTACCACAAGAATTCAAGAATTTTCAAGGGTAAATTATCAACAATGGTAGATAGTTCTTAGAATGGTTTGGAAATAACCCTATACCATATAATCCATGAGAAGAAAATCCTCCTTTTGTAGTTACAATAAAAATGGAAAATCCTCACACTAGTTTTGAAACTCTGGATAAAACTATAGTGCATGTGTTTTTTGAAAAAATAAATATTTAAAAAAGAATTTGTAATGAAATAATAAACCATAAACAAAAATCTCATAATATTTTCACTGTTTTGGTTGTAAAAACATCACTTTTCCACTTTTTTTAAAAATAATTCTTCACTTTATTACATATCAATAGATAAGAATATCCTTATTCTTTAACTATCCAGAATATTTCTATTCAGAGTATTTATATCTTTAATTTTACCATCCTGAATCTTTTCATCCCGAATATATCCATCCATAATTTTTATGTCTAGAATATGTCCATCCTGAACCTATCTATCCTGAATATTTTTGTCTAGAATCTATCTATCATAAATTATTTCATCTAGAATCTATCCATCTTCAATATGTATAACTAGAATCTTTCAAAATAGATTTTTTCCATTCATAATTTTACCTTTTGATTTTTCTATCAAATCTAAACTTCTTCCTCAACCATGATATAACATGGCAAGAAACATCCTTCTCAAAGATAGATTTTATACATACTAAGATAATATGTATCTAAAACTAATTCTTAAGAAGATCAACCTTTTTTCACAAGAGTGAAGTCACACATCCATGCTCCAACATGAACTTTTTATATCAGTGAGAATGAAATATAAATGGTAATAACTAGAACTTTTTTTCTCCATTTTAATGAAATATTGAATTTATGAACTCATGCTAAAATAAGAAGAAATTTGGGGAATTCATAACCTTCCATAATAAAATCCTTAAAACATACCATGAATCAATATTTTCTTCAATGATATGTGAAAAAATCAATTACTTTATTGGTATCATCACATTTGACTTATTTAATAATTTTTTGTGAAGAATATAACTTCCCAAATACATCCTCAAGAAAAAGTTTGTTTGAAATGTTTATATATAATGTTCATATGAAATGTTTTTATGAAATCTTCATTTGAAATTTTAACTTTTTTCATCCAAATATTTTTACTCCAAATTATCATTTTGTAGGTCTGAATATTTTCATTTGAAATTTCTATTTTTTTTCATCTAAAAATGTTCATCAAAAGTTTTCATTATATTCATTGAAAATGATTATCTGAAATGTTTATTTGAAATTTTTACTTTGTTTTTATGAAAATTTGAATATGAAATTTTTATTCTTCATCTACTTTTACTACCCATTAGAATTAATAATCATATATCACAAAATTTTTACAACCACAACTTCAACACTCTATAATATTCATAAACAACCTTCCTCATTAGAAAATCCATCTGAATTTGTACAAGAAAAAAATATTTCTTCCCTTTTCCTCTAAATTAATGGATAATTACATTTTGTAACTCATGAGGTTGGAAAATTAAAAAATTGAAAATTATCATCGTATTTTTTCCATAGCCTTTAATAATGGGTAAATTTATTCTCTGAATCATCATAAAAAAAGTCCATATGATATTTTTCAACAAATATCTTAAGGAAAGTCCTCCAGAAAAGTTTTCAAAATAACAATTCATGAAAATTCATCTGATATTTTCCACTTTTTAAGGGATACTACATCCAATATTTACAAAAAAACCTTATGGAAATTTTATATGATATTTTCCACTTTATTAATGAATGTTCTTCAAATATTTTCGACTATCTTATGTAATTTTCATCCAATATATTTCACTTTCTTAAGGAAACTACATATATTTTTTTCACTATCTTATAGAAACTCCAACCAATATTTTTTTTCATTAGAAAATTTCATGTAATATTTATTACATTAATAACTAAATTTCATCGAATATTTTTTATAAAATATTAAAAAGTGTTGTGATTTTTTTTAAGATGAAACAAATTATTTTCTAGAAAAAAATGTTTTTCCAAAGGAAGCCAAAACAATTATTCAGAATATCTTTTAGTAATTGAAAAATTCATTCATCCAATTTTTTTCAAACATAAATTTTATTATTATTATTTTTATTATATTTATATTGATAGAATTTTAGTATATATATCTTGTTTATCCTCTTTGAAAGTTGTGAAAGATCATTCTCAAATTTTATTATAAAATTTGAATATGATTAAACCCTTACCTTATTCTTAGATGTAGAAAATATAAAAATATTATTACAATAATTTTATTTCTTAGTTGTTGTTAAAAATGTATAAACTAATGAAATTCCATTATTTTATCATAATACTAAAAATCTCATTTTAAAATACTATTTTACAATATGAGAATTACATTTAAATTATCCAATATTTTTTTGTTTATATGAATTGTATCATCTATCACTATATTCTAAGACTCATATTCCTTTATAATAATGAAAATAATAATTTCTATAAGATTATCATTAGTCAAATTATTCTAAATTAATATTTAAAACTATTCATGATAGTCATAAAATTTTAATCTATTAATGTAACAGATTCACATAGTACTAAAAAACATGTCATTATGACCCCAAAATATATCTCATATTCCAAAAAACCATCAATGTACCAAAATGTGTAAAATATAATTTATTCTAAATATATTAATTAGTTTCAATAGAAAAATTTATGATTGTAAATAGTTCATTCTAGAGAATGTAACAAAGTGTTTATAACATAATATTTAAACTGTTATTTTGAAATTTCATTTCTAGAATAAGTATTTAATTTCTTATCATGATTTTTTTAACTTCTAATCATTATGAATAAAAGCTAAATTTTCAATAAAGTAATTAGAGAAAAATACCCCACCCCTTCCACAATTCAAGGGGGCTAGAAATGATAGATTCTAAGGGAATCCCTCATTACAAAAGTCTTCATTATAATAAAATTATTCATTAAATCACCAAAATATTCATAGTCATCACCATTAATGATTGGTGTTCTACTAGTATTTAGATTTTATAATGTCCCAAAGAAAATACCGACCACTATAAAGTAAAAATACTCTTCTCTGCAATCATTGTAAGTACAACCAAGATATATGTAAATATTTTCTCTAATACCAAATATAATATCAAAAAAGTATTAAAAGTACTACAAGATTAGGATTAATTATTGTTTATAAAGGTTTAAACAGTAAATTTTACCAAGGCCGTTATGAAAATATATCAAAAAACTCATGTAGTGATATACATTATAATTATTGTGAGAAAATTTAATGCAACACATTATCATCATTTTTGAAAGTTAAATAATAAAAATATGTAAATCGTTTAGGAAGAAGAATATTTTTTTTAAATCTTTCTAAACAATTTAAATAAACCTAGAGAGTAATTCATAATAAATATTTTGAATTTAACATCAAGTGATAATGAAGTTTCGTAACCAAAATTTTGGTATCCATAACTTAACCTCTCATAAATTCTATCTTCCTATCCCAAAAGTCCATCTATCTACATTATCAGTAAAATTTCGATATCCATATCATTGGGAACCATCAATCAAACTGATTAGAAAAAATAAATATATTTATACCGTAGATCCCAAGATCGATAATACCAAAGTAACAATAATTACAAAGTAATAATTACAATTAATTTATAGATATATCTTAAAAAATATGCCTCAAGGAAACTCTCGAAAGATTAAAATTTATCTGAACACACTAAAAAGATGTTAAACCACATGAATATGTAGGTTTAGTTCATTAGAATATAATATGAATATTATTATTTCCAATGTTTTCTTCTCCTAGAAGGACCAGTTTATGTATTAGTGATCTCTCAATGGTTAGATTCCACAATTCTCCAGATCTATTATAATAAGTCTTCATCTAGGATAAATTGCATGTTGTCTCTTTGTAGGATTAGTAAATGTTCATATAATAGAGATTGTAGTTCTCCATCCATGGAAGTATATCCAATAGACATTTTGAAACCCCATATAATATTCTTTTTATTAATTTCATCTAGTAAATTTTATATGCATCTATCCAATGTACTTTAATATGTTTTTCTAATTTACATTGTTCTCAGCCATATAAAATACTTGTTAAATGTTCATCTGATAAAACATAAATTATTCATTTAATGAAACATAATAACTTCCTACTAATCAATTTATAGATTGGGAATGATAAATATTAAAAAAGATAAAACATATAAATAATTAATTTTGAATTTCAAAACTAATGGTAGGAAGCGGCCATTAAACTCATCAGTGTCTACAAAAAAATGAATATGATATCCCAATGAAGGGGTTATACTCAATTGAATTGACATTTAAACCTATAGTCATTTTAGTCAATAAAAGAGTATTTTACTATATTTTGATTATAGGATCAAGAGCATATTATACATTCACTTCTTGTGATTCCATTATGAGTTATTTGACCATGTACCCTTCTTTCATAAAATCTACTTTCACATATTACAATTCATTGATTTTATCTAAAATCATGTAATCATCCCACATGTATTGAAAACTTTTCACATAGAATATTATATAATACCACACTCATATTTATTTTATGTTTCCAAATTATGAAATATTCACATAAATTGTACTTTTTATAGGGTATAATATATCAACATCTCTTCTACCACAAGATTAACTCCATTATTTTTCATAACATTGTGCTCATCATGTTATTTTTTATAGAACAGAAAACCATTAATTGAATAACCATTATAATATAATACATAGATAAATTGTCCAATGTCAATCCATCAATGTCACTGTGAAATTAAATTCATATTTTATGTTGAATCCATCAAAATACGGTCTCAAAACCATCCTATAAACAGTGAGTTATGTGTATTTGTTATCCACCTTTCATCCCATGAGGGATTTACATTCATAAAAATTACATTATATATTTTAACATATAAGGAAAATATTAATATGTTATTTAAAACCTATAGTGAAGCCTGCTCACTCTATAACGGTAAATATGATAACATATATTCTGGAAATTTATTCACACAAAAGTCACCCATTGCGATTAGGTTTTGGCTGTCCAATGCTCTCTATATCAGACATGTAGTCTATATCTAACTCAATGGATACCTCAACAATATATATCTCAATAATATAAACTTATGGATAACACTATTTTCTCACATAACCTTTCAAAATATTCATATAGAATTTATTTGGGTTCACATATCTATAATATATAGAACACCATTTCCATATCTCTCAAAACTAGTAAATCATTAAGTGAACCATAATATCATATAATGATAGTTAGAATAACATCTCAAATTCAAATAACATAGAAGGAATTTCCATTTTTGTAGATGGAATTTTTTATGGATCTATAAATTTACTACATATAGATTTCAAAAATAAACAAATCAAAGATTATAAATGCAGATAAATATTTATAAAAATAAAACATAAAGCTATAGGCATTAGATCTTACATCAAAACATGAATGTCATGTGATTTCAATCCCTTTAACTTTAGATTAGTCATTCATTTGATATTTTTCAAATTTTATGAATACACTTATAGAATGTTTACATCATTCAATTGATTTAAAAATTATTATCTAACTTTCTCAAAATATTCTAAGCAGTTGGTGGAAGAAAATTCATCTATTCACCCTTCACTAGTGACAACACTTCATGTATTCCCATGTCATTAATGTCCAACCAAGTATTAATTCCATCCTTTTTTGTAGGTTGCATTTAATAACATTATAAAGACACTATCACATGGATTTTTTAATACATACATGAAATCATGAAAATTTATGACGTAGAAGAAATTCAATTACTGTAATTCAAAAAAAAACTAATATCTTTTTCAATTAGTTTTTATAATGTTTTTATAGGATTTGTTTACAAAAAGTAATGTATATATTCATTAGATTATCAAATAGATTATCAACTATTAGTGAAGATGATATTGTAACTTAATCTAAAACCCCTTAAAATTATATTTTCCATCAATGTTATTTATTTTATAGGGGTAGAAACCTATAATGTCCTAAAAACACATTCCTTAATGAATGTTTCAATGTAATTGATTTAATAACATCTTCCTAAATGAGACACCCTTGCGTTCCTTAAATATTATATCAAGAAAAATTTCAATTCATAGGAAATTCCTCAATCATCCCATATAACCTGGCACTCAACATGAAATCATAATTTCTATAATCATCACACAACTATAAATATGAATCCCACATAAATTTTAGATAATCAATAAATGGATCCAAATAAACATCCATATCATTACCTAGTTTTTTTTCTCCTGATATAATTTGTGAGAACATAACATATTTTAACTTCATGAATAACCATGATTAAAAATTATTATATACCAGTGTAACTGTATATTTACTTTGAGTAAAACTTTTTACACCATAATGATTTCTTGCATCTATAAAAAACCCAAGATGATAGTTTCTCTGCCCGTTTCCAAATTCAGGATAATTGAGATTGATTTTCATCCATCGAGGAGAGTATACTAGATGATGAAGTTTCCCATCATGAATTACTCTATCCATACCCTGTGTTAATTGTCTCCTTAATTATATATAGGTTCCAAAATATTGGAATGATTCGAATATATCATATTTTTTTGATGTACTTGATTCATCTTTCATGTATTTAGAGACACCACACTTTATGGATTTTTTAAGTGATTCATAGTCCTTGTGAAATTATATAAAATCTCTTATGAATGAATGTATTGTTTCATAGATCATACACGTGTAGAGTTTAATTTATTAGAATCTTACATTCAGAAAATAATATCACTTTCTTCTAGTATAATATCACTCAAGAAGAAATATAGGTCAGTAAATTTGGTGCCTCTTAATCTATTTATAAAATTTATATTATATAGCATCACCAAGGATATCAATGTCATATATTTAGTATAACTTATATTGAATGGTGTTTTTAACAACTATTTATGTTCTGAAACGACTTTGGGAAATAGTAGAATTCATCAACATTCAATTTCATTTCCACAATATGATATTCATCATCATTTACACGTATAATTTCATAATCGATAAAATATTCATCATCATTCATACTTATAATCATATCATATGATCCATAAAACGAAGTCTAGTCCTAGTCACTAGCTACATTAAGTTCTTCACTTGGGTTAGTCCACCATTTATAACTTTTATCTATTCCATGGGATCTCAATCGTTTATCCATATTTTCAAGACTAATGAGTTTTTAATAACAAAAATGTAAACAAAAAAAGATTTGAAAAGTTCTATATACACGATATTTTGAAATCCCGATGAACTCTTTAACCCCATAAACATAAAATTTTATCATACTAATGAGATCAATAAATTTTTAATTAATATCCATCCTATTTAATTTAGTAATTTTAATATTTAACAAACAAAAATCAATACACAAATACTTATGATCTTAGAATCCTAAATGGGTATTCATTATATACACACACATATAAACACATAGATATAATGTGAAAATTTCTTATAGAAGATTAATTATTTAAATATAATATAAACTAATAATATTCTATACACACACAAACATACACACATAGATATTTAAATACTCAAAAATTCCTATATAGAAATATATATAGTTTTATACTTATGAAAATAAAAGCCAATGAAACAATCACACACTTATATATCTTTGAAAACATCACATATCATGTCATGATTCTATAAAAACCCATTAATCATAATCTCCAATTGTTCTAATTTCAAAATATTAACCAGTTTTACCTAAACCATGTCCCAATGAATAATCCTGAGTCTTTTAAAATTAATAAGTCCAATACATATATAATACCTTACAGACAATAATTTTTTATCTAAAACATACTCGGACTATTAATTTAGCACCTAATCAAGAAAAAAAATTCATTCCTCCAACAACATTTAAATTTTCAAATAATAATAATGAAGAATATTATTTTATAATTTTGTAGGAAATAAAAATTTACAATCTATATTTATATTTACAAAGAGTAGTAATAACCCAAAGTCAAGATAATAAAGTAATATCAATGAACCTAAATGGAAAGCACCAAAAAAGGTCGATTCACCAAAAAGAATAGTGAAAATATTATAAAAATGATTGCACGTGAACCCATATGGGAAAAACCATTACACTAGAACAATGGAAGATAAACATAAAAATGTCCTTAAAGATGGATGAAATATCAACTTTAAATCAAAAAATCAATTTCAAAATATAGTACACCTTTGGATAAGAGGTTTTATTTTACTAAAATAAAATAGTTTGGTTTATGTGGATGAACAAGGGATGAAAGAGTCAAAAAATCTCGAAAAACATATGAAAGATCGACTAAAAATCCATAAAAACTTATTCAGGGTTTCAATATATGATATTGAGGATTGATTTGGTCAAAAAATGATTTTAAAGGCCATAATGGTCTAGTTCATCAAGTTCATGGCTGTGGAGGGAGGATAAGTGATCTGTTAGGGTTCAATTTAAAAAGGATGAAGAGTTTTATAACGAAAAATTGAAAAGCACGGTAAAAATACCCTTTTTTAAACCCCTAAATTATATACACTGAAAGTAGTGGTATTTCTCATGGAATAATTTTTAAGGCTGATAAAACGAACTTTTTTCAATAATTAATCTATTTTCAAAAGAAAAAAGATAAAAATGAATAAAAATGAATAAATAAAAAATAATATTATACATATATCAAAATTTTGAAAAAGAATAATACTCACAATTGAAATATAAAAAAATCATTTAAATAAATTATTAAAATAAATTAAAATCATAATGAATTTATTAAAATTTAATACATAAATATGTATAAATAAATTTTAAAAAAATGAATAAATTCTAGAAATGTATAAATTAATAAATAATATTAAATGGAAGGATATTAAAAATGAATAAATTAATTTAAATAAAAAAATATTAAATAAATGTGTATTTGAAAAATTGATTACTTAAATTATAAACATATAATAAATGGATAAATAAATAATATTAATATTATAAATACCAAAATTATTGAAAATGATTTTTTAATTATATATATGAAAAATATATTAAAAAATAATAGTAAAAAATTAATTAAATAAATTTCAAACATATTAAAATTATTAAAACATTATAGAAAAATATTTAAACATATATATTAAATAATGAATTAATTCCAAAAAAATAAAAAATTAATAAATATTTAAAACAAAAAAATAATATTAAAATAAATAATATGAAAAATGAATGAATAAAAATTAATAAAATTAAAATAATATTTAAAAATGTTATTTTGTAAGATTAAATGCCTAACTTACATAAACACATAAAAATTAATAAAAAAAAATAATTATATAATTTATAAAAATAAAAAATAATTAAAAAATTATTTACTGTTAAATTTTTTTAGAAAAAAACATTTAAATAAATTATTTAAATAAATTTTATACATTTTATTAATATTAAAACTTATTCATTAAAAATAATTAAATTTTAATCATGTAAACAACAAATATATTGAAATTATAAAAACTACAAAAGTAAATATGTTTAAATAAATATTAAATATATATATATATATATATTCTAAAAAAATAAAAATTAAATAAATTTTAAAAATGAGAATATAATATTAAATGAATGTATATTAAAAAGTAAAAAATGAAATTGAATAAATTACAAAATAAAAGAAAAAAAATTAAACTCACAACAATAATAACTTGAATTACAAACACATAAAAATGAATAAAAATGAATAAATAAATAATATTATTTAAAAATAATAATTTAAATTACAAAAAATTAATTATATTAACTATTTAAAATATAAAAACATTAAAATTAAAACCCCTTTATAAAATTAATAATATATATATCGAAAAAATTAAAAATATTAAGAAATAATAAATTAAAATGAATAAATATTAATCATATAAATTACAAGTATATTGAAAATATTAAAATGTAGTGAAAAAATATTTTTAAATTTAAAAAAAGAATAAATTCCAATAATATTAAAAAAACAGTAAATAAAAAATGGGGAAAACAATATTAAATGGGAGAATATTTAAAAATAATAAATAAAATTGAATAAATTACCAATATATTTTAAAAAATTAGTTATTTCATAAAATTAATTAAATATATATAAAAAACATAAAAATGAATTATAATGAATAAATAAAGAGTAATATTATTGTTAAATATTGATATATGTATTGCATTGATTTTGTATAAAAAATACAGTTAATTAATATTAATGGGTATTTTAAAAATATTTAAAAATATTGTAATTTATTTAAACGGATTGATATTTATAAATATTTAAATAGATATCAAAATTAAATATATTATAGAAATATTAAATGAAAAAAATTTAAAAATCAAGTAATATTAAAAATGAATAAATATTTAAAGTGAATAAATTATAGAAAACATTAAGAATAGAGGAATATTAAATAAAAATATATAATATTAAATGCTTAGACAGACATACACATCACATACATAAACAAACACAAGTACATACACATACACATACATGTACACAAATATACACATACACATACACATACATATATACATACACATTCACATGTATACTTGCATATATTTAGGTATGTACATGTATATACACAAAGAAACACATACACAAGAATATATGCATCTATATGAATATACATGCATCTACATGCATATACACACACGTACACATACACATACATACAATTATGTACATGTATATACACAATCATACACAAACATACATAGACATATACATACATACACATAATACATAAACATAAAAATATGAAATAAACATAAGCATACATACAAATATACACACATATATATATACATGTACATACAAATACACACACATAAACATACACATACACAATTGCATATGCAGACACACACATACACACACATACACACATAATGCACTTATATCTACACGCATACACAAAAACAAACAAAAACACAAACACAAACACAAACACATACACATAAGTACATAAATGTAGATAAGCACAGAACTATGCACACATGCATACAAATACATACACATAATCATGCAAATACACAAAAAACAATATCTATATAAACACACACACACACATCTATATAAACACACAAACACACACACACACATATATATATATAAAGAGAGAGAGAGATAATATATACACATAAAACAGATACATCCAAATAAACACATACTAGAACATACATAAACATACACTCACATACATGAATACACATACACCTATATAAAAATAAATACATAAACATAATCACACATAAAACTGTGAATATATATGTACATAAATTTATATAAACATACATATACACATACACATATACATACACATACAAAAACATACACACAAACATGCACTGTCATGACCCGTCCCCGGGGCCCATGTCACGACTTCCCCAAACCTGCCTCCCTTTGGCCAGGGGTTGGTGACTAGCATCGGAAAAGAATTTTACTAAAATGGGAAGACATTGCCTCAAAACCTATACACACATAGATAGGGTACAAAGCACATAAGTAAAACAAAACAAAAGAAGAAAGGTGGAACCACAACTAAAACCCCCCATAGAGTTTAAAAGTATGTAATGAAGTAAAGCGGCCAGAATACAAGCCTGGTTGAAATGGAAATATAGAAAAAAGGGAAAGTAGCACATCACGTCGTCTGCCAAAGATACTACCTAAAGGGTAGGTAAAACTCATCACTACGACTCTCCATTCCAATCGGTCACCTCCATACACCATCATGTATTGGCTCCTTGAAACTCAGTCAATGATTCCCTTCATCTTCACAAGACACAACAAGGTGCGAGCGAAGCTCATGCACGGGTGAGTATAAACATACCCATTTGGGACCCTAATAACCCCGAAGGTCTCTCATGATTCCACAAAAAAAAATCACAAAGCATTATCTCAATCACATAGCATAAAGATAAAGATAGCTCACACAAGGTATATTCTATGGTATTAAGGGTAGCATCATTGGTCTCATTATCAAACAGCTTGGCAGGTGGAGGAATACTCCTCTATCAAGTATAATGGGCCTTCCAAGTCACACATAGGTGCTTCCCACTAACCTTGAACTGCTTAGGTACTCCTCACCGTCATGTATCATGGGTCTACAGGGTCACACCGATCCTCTCCACATCGGGGCCTGCTGAGGTACTTCTCCTGTCAAGTACCATGGGTCTGTTGGGTCACATAGAACTACTCCCCACTAAGGGCCAACAATGTCACACATAGGTTATTCCCACTAGTCCATCCGGTCACACAGAGTCAAAATTCATTATTCTTCAGGTCTTAGCTAGTCGTATGGTTCCACACGTAGCGCACTTTGTAGAGCTGCTCCTGAAGACATCAATTGTATTTCAATGGGAAATAAATCCCTTGAATATGCAACCTGATGATCATCCATGTAATAAGGGTTCCATAAAAATAGATGACGCCTCAAACAGATGTTCGGTCTGTAAGTTATAGGAATTTTAGGGTCGAGGGCCTAGTTGTATTCTGATACGATCCAACATGGCCAATATCCAACTTTCCTCGAGTCTCTCGTGAATTATTTCAAAAGGAAGACCTTTTACTATGTGTTCTGGTGCCATAGACAGCTTATCAAATGGACGTCTGCTTTAAGAGATACAGTCGTTTAAGCTTAACTGGGAAAAAAGGGTCTGGGTACAGGTCGACCTAGTCGGACCGACCCAACCCGAAGGGGGCTGGGCTAGGCCCGTTATCCACGGGCTAGGCCCACTAGCCATGGGCTTGTCCTGTTAGACCATGGGTCTGGTCTGGCTCACCTTGTTGGGTGCAGTCTGTCAGGCCAAGGAATCCCTCAGCCCACTGGCTGAGTGTGTAGGTTCACTGCCCTCTCGAATGGCTTCAGCCGTTTTGGTATTCAAAACCGTTGTGCCATTTGGTGTCACACCTCATGGATGGAACATTAGGACCAATCACCATTGGGACCCATGGGAAGCACATCCATGCTCTGTTGTGGCTCGAAGTCGCGAACTTCCTCCACACCGTGCTGCCTGGTGTCAAAGTGGCTCATGATGGACGACCGCCCCTTTCATCCACCGTGGATCGGACTACAACCCTCCTCCATGGCGCACTGTTACAGCGTACCTCCATAATCAATGTGGCTGGCATCGATCAGCTGCCCCTTGTCCACTGCGGTGCCATCGGGCACTGCCTCCTCTTCAAAACCGACGGTTTCTGGCCGCCTCCTCCCTTGGTCTCTGGTGCTTCCATGCAGATGAAGATTCCGCGGGCCATCGGTGAAGCTTTGTTGGTGTGTTTTTATTCACTTCCATCCCTACGAGCCTCCGGGTATGGTGCCTACACTACGTGGTCCCTGATTCCACATTGCCGCCCAATTTTTTGGTAACCCACATAGAACACAACCAACACTGAGATTGGCAGAGGGTCCAATATTTTTTCGTTTGGCCCGAACCCTCCACATTAGCATTATAACATGGAAATGGTTCAAAATCATCAAAATAGATGGAACAATTTATCTCCTAAAACAAATCCCCTACCCCGAGTTTTTTGGAAGTTGCTGCAGATAAGGATGGAGTGTCTACGTTTGAGGGTGTTGTGGATGAAGGAGAGGGTTCAATTCCTTTGGCACTCATTGTCGAATACTCCAATGGTCGTCGATGTGACAATGTAGATTAGTGGAAGACGCCATGGCACTTCATCAGAGGTTCCTCTCTTGAGTTCCAAAAACCCATTCTCGAGCATTGTTTAAATAGAAGAAAGAGAGGATCATCACACCACGCAGTTATTGAGGTTCATTAGTAAATTTAATTAATGAAAATAATAATTCCATTAATGGTGCGGTTACACAACCAAGTGTAGCAGGTCATTTAATGGTCTAATAACCCAGCGGTCCCACCGACACTGCTCAATAATTACAAGAATGAAATAAAATAACTCTTTTAGTTATTTTATTATTTTCTGGAATGTCCAAAAATTAACTTTTTCATCCGGCCTTTTCTTGTAGAAGTTAACCTTTCCTTAAGTGAATCTCAGCATAGAGGATTCATTGGGGCGCTCCGATTTTTAATCCGAGCACCGGTTGAAAAGATATAATTCTCCACTTGCACTTTTACCGAATGTACCATAAAAAAAGTTAAAAATTCAGTTTCAAGTTCTCAGGGCCTCGGAATAATGTGTCATCAATTTTTGCAGACTTGAAAAAATTCCATTTAATTAAAAAAATACATTTAATTTATAGTTATTTAAATTATCACCACCATTGGGATTTTCATCCCCTAAAGCTAAAATAAAACCAAGGAAAAAAATGGGGTTACTGAGCACGTATCTAAGCTTCTCTATCCCATGTGCTCTCATAGAGGTTCCTATGCTACCACCAAACTCTCACTAGAGGAATAAACCGCCGATGAAGGACTTGCTGCTGTCTATCCTCAATCGCCATCTAGAACTCTGTGAAATTCGCCCCATCATCAATGTCCAGCATGCCCTAGTTGATAATGTGCGATTTATCATGCACATACCTCCTCAGATTTGACACATGGAATTTTTTTCCCTAGGTGCATCTGTGGGGGAAGAGAAATATGGTACTCTACCTCACCCACATTTGTTATAATTTGAAAAGGTCTGATGAACCTCTGAGGTATCCTACCACCCTGGCCAAATTTCAGCAATTCTCATCAGGGAAAGACCTGTATTAAGAGATGTTATCCCTCCTCAACCTCCAAGGGTATCTGTCTCCTATCATCATAAGACTTCTTCCTGCTCTATATAGTCTTAATTATCTCCTGGATGATCTGTACCTTCTCAGTGGTAGCCCATACCAACTTTTGACCCATAAGTGCTGACTCTCCTGGGTCTATCCAGCATATATGTGATCTGCATGGTCTCCTGTACAGGGTCTCAAGTGGTGCCATGCCGATGGTGGAGTGATAACTATTTTTTTATGAGAACTCCACCGGTGGTAGGTGGTCCTCCCAACTATGGCCAAAATCAAGGATACATGCACGAAGCGTGTACTCGAGTGTCTGTATGGTCCGCACTATTTGACCATCTGTTTGAGGGTGAAAGGCGATGATCAAGTGTAGCTGAGCCCCAAAAGACTATTGCAATATCTTCTACAATAGGTATGTAAAACAAGTGTCGTGATCCGATAAAATCATCAATGGAACCTTTTGGAGATTTACATTCTTCTTTACGTAGAGACGTCCCAAGCCTTCTATTAATCCCTTCTTTCAAATGGGTAGGAAGTGGGCTGACTGGGTGAGTCGGTCAACAATCACCTATAAGAAATCATGGCCCCGAAACATACATAGTAGCCCTATCAAAAAGTGTAACATCCCAAGTAAATAAAGAATAATACATTTTCATATTTATTAATATTTTTGAATTAAATGTTAATAATAATTTTACATTAAAAGGGATGCTATGTTCGATGGTTAACTCTATTTAAATCTAGTTTTGGCCACTTTTAAATATTCTATTTAACAAAATAAAATTTTCTTTTAGAATTGGGACATCAGAATTTACTTTGGGTAAATTTTTGGTATTTTTATGATAAAATTCATTTTTTTAATGAATAATGAAAAATATGGTATTTTAATTCAAAACATCCTTTTAATATAATTTATTTATATTGATATATTATATTATTAATTGGTTTTAAAGTGTAATTAGATTATATTTTTATCTATTAATCCAATTTTGGTCATTGGATGTAATTTCACTTTGAAATTGCACATAAACAAGTGTCACTCTTTTGATAGTTATTTTTTTTAAACACGGCTTTTTGTTTTGACTACATGAATTAATTTTAAATAAATTAATGCAACTTCTATGATTTTAATTTGGTAAAATAGATGTCATTTTTTAATTTAGAATATCCAAATATTTATTAGGCTGAATTTTTGGTATTATTCTGAAAACCTTCTATTTTTTATGAATAGTGAAAGAACTGAATAGTAGTTAAAAACTAACTTCTTCATTTAAATGCAACTTTACCACTTCTATGAATTAAATTTTGATAATCTGACATATTTATTTGTTATTATTAAGTAATCAATGGTTCAATAATATGAAAATAATATTTTGTGAATAGTAACTTTTGACTTTTATTTACTGCGGTTAAAGGTAATTAGGGTAATTCATGGTAAAAATAATGTTATAATAATATTAAAATTTCATAAAATGTGTCTTAATTCTATTGGTTGATACATTTCTAACCATTGGAATCTTTGGGTCAATTTTGGGACCCCAAGGAGTCACTTAAAAGTGATAATGACACTTTATATTAATTAATTTAAAGAAATGACAAAAATGACTTAAACTTATATATTATATTAAATAAAATTCTATATGGGGTAATATAAGTTATCTATTCAACTATAAATATTCATTTGAAAGATAAAAAGACTTACTACATCGTGGTATTTATTTATAATTTTTAAACATCAAATAAATAAAATTATGTATGACACAATAATGATGCAGTGTTTACCTCATTAATGAATGGTTTTAATAAATAAAAATATAAAGATTAAAACAATATCCAAAACCTATTCAATTATTATTGGATGATTTTATTTCGAACAATTTTCATCTTATATTTTCCTTTAAAAAGTTTTTGACCACTAGAAAACGAAAATCATTATATAATAAAATTATATTTTCAAACTTTTCTAAAGAGCCCCTCCTCCACCTTATAAAAAGACCTAACTTCTAACCTATTACTCACACTAATAAAGCCTTTTTTCTCATCCAAACTCTACCCAAATAAGCTCTCAAGATCCCACTATTCCACCTAAAAGCCTTACCATAGACATAAGGTACTTCAAGAAATCCTTTTTGTATAAACCAAATGGAGTTGGCTGATTTAAAGGTAACTTCTTATCTTGAGTTATTTTCTTTTATTTTACTTCTACAACCCCATAAAATGTTTTTATTCATTTATTTTATAAAAAAATTTGTATCCTCAATATAATATGTTTTTTTATGATAAGTATTCGAACTACACTTACACACACCTCCTTCTAATTGGTAAAGAATATACTGTTTCTATGGACGACAAACTATTGCCTTATGAGACAATGATTGTTAAATTTTCCCCTACCACATCTTATGGGAACCATTATGATGGAACTATATTTATATGTGATATATATTATATTTATATTGTCTCTATACTTCTGTATTTTCATTTATGTCATAACTTTATTATTTCCATAATGGGTAAACGTTATAATTTCATTTGAAGAAGTGCGGACTACCGCCCCCTCAAAGTGATATTACTCGTTCATGCCATACGTGGAATTAATATAGGATAGAGTAAATGAAATAATATATAATGTTATATTGTAATTATAATATATATATTTATCATTAATTTTTCAATCCAGTAAATACGAAATAGAAATCAAATTAACGTTCATTTGTACGTAAGACTTACTGTCTTTAAGAACGGTTCATTTCATTTCTTTCCTCCAGATGGTATGTACTATTAAAAATAAATATATATGATGGATATATATGAAATATATGATAACTAAATCATGAATATCATTCTGTACATAATGGAATTTTTACCACATGAACAACTTGTAATTATAAGAAGTTCATTTCTGACTCAAGTACAAAATATAATTACAAAATGGCCATTATTAACATAAATGATTACATAGTGTCTATAAAATGGTAGTAAGTGATATAAAAATAATAATAAACATGAAAAAAGTTATTAATAAAGAAGAAATTATCTTTATTTTATTATTTAGGAGATTGAAGAATGAACGGGTCAAGTCGAATACGAGGTAAGGGACTTCATCTCAATCTCCTTTCATTGAGGTATATTTTGTTTTATAAAAGACATTATTTTATACACTGTGTAAAGAACATTGAATTTTAATTTTATTTAATGGGAATATTTTTAAACAAGACATTTTACTAAATGATAATAAAATAATGTTTCTTTTTAACTTATGCGGTGACAATGACCTTTTCCACCGCCATGAATATTTTTTTATCTTTGGATTCCTTAACAGGACGTAATGTTTTTAAAAGGAAAATAAATACCATAAACTCTTTTAGGTATTTTGTTATTGAAAATGGTTTTGATAATGGATTTTTTATGTCAATATATTTAAATTATATATTGTGATTGAAATGTGAAAATGTTATCTTTCATTTCTGTTTGTTTTATGTATTATGAATATGTTATGGTTCTTGGGAATTGTTTACATATACAAGTTGTTCCGTGATAAAAAATAGGGAGGGTGATCCCAAGATAGCTCTCTAATGCATTGGGTAACATGATAGAGGTAAACGTGAATGTTTCTCCAAAGAGATTTAAGGAATATATTATGATGGGCATTCCAAATGTAACTCCCTATGTAGTTGTGAAAGCAACAATATAAGTTTGTAATGAATGACCCAAGATTCCTTTATGATTTGTGATTACTATGTGTTATTCACAAATCTTATGATTTCATGAGGTATGTTAAAGAGCTTATTTAATGTATGTATTGATGAACTAATGTTTTCTTTCGTTGTTTTATAACCCTTACTGAGGTTTTTATTCTCATCCCAAGTTTTGAAATGTATTTCATAGGATATAAACATCATTAGGGTCAAGCATGGGATCAAGGAAAATTCATTCTGTATAAAACATGGAAGTAGACATGACAATTTTTTTAGGATATTTTATTTTATAAGAAAAATGGAAACTGAGTAGAAGTGTCTACTTTGTAATTTTTGAGGTGTAATGTAATATTTATTGTCTAATTCTCTAAAACTCTAAACCTGAAAAGATCCTCAATGTGAACTATTCATTTAATTCAAGATTATGTAATGTTTTAAAGTTGGGTCCTTATATTTGATATCAAAGGTCAGTTTAGATAACTTTAAGATTTAGGATATTGATAAATTAATATCTATAAATTAATTTATGTTAATATAGAGATGATATAGCCTTTACAGATTACCATATTGCTTTTCCAAAGATATTTTTTTTTTCAGAATGATTTTTTGTAGAGGAAACATGGCAGCTATGATGGGACGACATCAGGAAGAAGAAAACCTTCCAAATCAGTATCCTGAGATGGTCATAATCAGAACTGAACAATTTGTTGCAGTGATCACACAATTGACTCAAGCTATAAATTTTGGTGTTATCCATGCAGAAGATAATCCAAATCAACCATAGGGGAACATGTCCGTAGTGGAGAATTTCATCAGGCAACACCCCCCATCATTTATAGTATCATCTGACCCAGTTCTAGAAGAAGGGTGGATTAATGAAATGGAAAAGATTTTTGATGTCATTTGGTGTTCATAACATGAAAAGGTTAGTCTCGTTGTTTACCGTTTTGAAGGTGAATCCGATCAGTTGTGGTCGATGGTGAAAAATATCATAGACAGTGAGTGGATTGATGATCATGATTGGGATGAATTTAAAGGTATATTTCATGAGACATATTTTCCTAAGGTGGTTCATTTTAGGATGGAAAAACAATTCCTGGAATTGAGGAAGGAAGACGACTCAGTGGCTACTTATGAAGAAAAATTCATTCGATTGGCATGGTATACTTGAAATTTCATATGAGATCTTAATAGTAAAATCCACTGTTTTTACTTATGATTAATGCCAAATTATCAAAGGTATTTAGTTTATCGTGAGTTATAAAGTTATGAAAAACTTGTTCGATTTGTGGAGAAGGTGGAAATGGAGTTTGCAGATGATCAGGTGTTCTTTAAAAAACAATAGAATAAGAGGTCGAGGTGGCATAAGAACTCTTCAAAAAATTCTAATAGTAAGAAACATAAGTTTATAGTTTGTAAAAATTGTGTAAAAAATAATGCTGGGTAATGCCTTTTGAATTCTGGTAAGTGCTACCAATGTGGAAAAATGGTACATAAGGCTCATAATTGCACTGAAAAAGATCAGGGTATTGGTAAGAAAATATTTAAATTATAGTCAGTAAAATGTTTTAAATGAAATGAAATGAGTCGTTATGCAAATTAGTGTCTAATTATGAACTCAACTGAGGGAAAGAAACCATACTACAAGAATAAAGGGTTGGTGAAATCCTTTGAAACTACATTTGCAGATGTTCAGCCATCGAATAAAGTAGTATCCAGTACACTATTTGTTTGTTCAGAATATGCGATTGTGTTGTTTGATTCAGGGTCTACATATTCATTAAATTCTAAGAAGTTTTCTAGTATATTGGGAATTCCACCTCAAGATATGAATCCTGACTTATGTTAAAAACTCTGGGTGGAAATATTAAGACAAAAATAAATTATAAGAACATTCATTTCCTTGTGTGTAGAAAAAATCTACAAGAAAACATTATTGTTTTTCCTCTAGTTGAGTTTTATTTTATTTTGGGTATAAATTTACTTTCTGTTTATCATGCTAAGATTGACTGCAGAGCTAAAGAGGTTTATTTTCAGAATGATTTTTAGTTTGTGAACAATAATGAACCCTTACTTTTGATAACATATTATGAATCTTAGAAACTAGTAAAAGATGGAAATGAATATTACATTTCACATATAGTTGATAAAAAATGAAATTTTCAAATTAATGACGTGTCATTGATAATTTAGTATATTAATGTTTTCTTAATGAGTTTCCTAGTATAATACCTTATCAGGATGTTGAATTTATAGATGACTGAGCTGCTGATGCTATGCCAATTTCTAAAACTCCTTATCGAATAGCTCAAATTGAACTTTTAGAGTAAAAGAAACTATTATAGGACATATTAGATAAAGGCTTCATTCGACCTTGCACATCACCATGAGGTGTTACTGTCTTGTTTGTTAAAAATATTAATGGTTTACTGAGACGTTGCATTGATTATAGAGCATTGAATAACATCATTGTTAAGAAAAAGTATCATTTTCCTCATATTGATTAATTTTCTTGATCAGCTCCAGGGAGCTCAGTATTTTTCAAATATTGATTTGAGGGCGGGGTACCATCAGTTGAAAGTAAAGGAGGAATACATTCCAAAGATCGCATTTCATACTAGATATGTCCATTATGAATTTGTAGTTATTCCTTTCGGGTTAACCAATTCACCAGCTCTATTCATGGATCTTATGAATAGAATTTTCTGTGAGTTCTTTGATAAGTTTGTGGTTGTGTTCATTGATGATATTTTGGTTTATTCCAAAAGTAATTTAGAAACTTTAAAGTCATTTCAGGGTTGCCTTGCAAACCTTAAAAAAATAATCTTTTTGGTAAATTTAGAATGTGTGAGTTTTGGATTCAAAAAATTTCATTACTTGGACACATTGTTTCAAAAAATGGCTTAATTATTGATCCTACTAAAACAAAAGTAGTTTAAAAAAAGAGAAGACCCAGAAATATAACCGTGATCCGTAGTTTTCTTGGTTTGTCAGGTTTTTATCAGAGGTTTGTTGAATATTTTTCATGGTTATCGAGCCCATTGACTAAGCTAACTCAAAAAAGTTATATGTTCATTTGAAAAAAAGGATATGATGATTTTTTTCTGGAATTGAAAAGAAGATTGGTGAATGATGCAATATAGGCACTACATTCCAGAAATGGTGAGTTTGTTATCAACAGTGATACTTCATTGAATGGACTTGGTTGTGTCCTTATAAAGAATGATCAGCTAATTTCTTATGCTTCACTTTAATTGAACCCTCATGAGTTAAATTACCCTACACATTATTTGGAATTAGCTATTTTTGTTTTTTTCTTTAAAAATTTGGTGCATTATCTTCATGGAGTAAAGTGTGAAATATATACTAATCATAAACGTTTGAAGTATATATTCACTCAGAAATAATTTAACATGAGATAGATTAGTTGGCCGGAATTAATCAAGGATTATGATTGCACAATTCATTACCATAACGGAAAAGAAAATAAAGTGGCTGATTCTTTGAGTCTAAAAAGTAATTATTTATAAAACTTGTTAAGTTTAAAAAAATCCTTTGATTAAAGACTTAATGAACTTTTTCATAAAAGTTTTTGGTGTAAGAAATTCATCTGTTTTGTTTCAGGTGTCAGTGAAATCATCTCTATTAGACAGAATTAATCAAGCACAAAAGGAGGATAGTGTGTTGCAAGAAATGTTGAGTTGGTTCAGAAGGGAAAGTTTCCTGATTTTAATATTGATAATGATTATATTTTGAGATTTGGATAGATATTGTGCATGCCATGTGATTCACAGTTGATGAAATAGTTATTATGTGAAGCTCAAAGTTCTCTATTTTTATTTCATCTTGGAAGTACAATGATGTACATAGATCATCATGAGTATTACTGGTGGGATGGAATGAAAAGGGATATTACTGACTTTATAGTGAAGTGTTTGACTTTTTAGAAGTTTAAAGAAGAACAACATTTACTGAAAGGGCTTCTTCAGTCATTACTGGTTCCAGAGTAGAAATGGGAAATTATACACATAGACTTTGTTGTGGGATTATCAAAGAAATCTCGAGGAAATAATGTAATTTGGGTTATTGTTGATCAATTGACTAAATATGCTCATTTAATTCCTATTTGGGACAATTATTCTCTAGATCAAATTTCTCAGTTGTATATTAAAGAGATAGTCAGGTTTCATGGAGTTCTCCTCTCCATTGTATCTGATCGTGATCCCAGTTTTACATCTAACTTTTGGACAGTCTTTCAGAAGTCATTGTGTACAGAATTCAATTTTAGTACAAGTTTTCATTATCAATCAGATAGGAAGTTATTAAGAACAATTCAGACCTTAGAGGATATGACACATGATTGTTCACTAGATTATCAGGGAATTTGGGACCAACATCTTTCTTTGGTTGAGATTTCATATAATAACAGTTTTCATTCCAGTATACAGATGGCTCCATTTGAGGCATTACATGGGAAGCGGTGTCAAACTCTAGATTTTTGGGATGAAGTAGGTGAACAAAAGTTTATGGGACCAGAATTGGTAGATTTGATGTCATAAAAAGTTCAATTGATTTAGAAGAACATGAGAATAGCTCAGAGCCGACATAAATGTTATGCAGATAACCAGAGGAAGGATCTTTCTTTTGAGGTAGGTGATCATGTATTTATCAATGTTTCTCAATGTAAAAGTGTGATTCTTTTTGGTAAGAAGGAAATTTTGAGTCCAAGGTTCATTGGACATTATGGAATTCTTGAGAATGTTGGATCAATTTCACATAAAGTGGCTTTACCTCCACATTTATCCCAGGTACAGAAGGTTTTTCAAGTTTCAATAATGAGAATGTATATTCCACATCTATCTCATGTTTTATTCCCAGAGATAGTTCAATATAATGAGAATATCTATTATGAGGAACAACCAGTCTATATTATTAACAGAAGAGAAAGTGTTATGGAATAAGGTAATTCATCAAGTAAAGATTTTGTGGAATAACCACATGGTTGAAGAGGCCACGTGAGAATTTGAAAATGCAATAAGGGATAAATACCCTCACATATTTGATAAGTGGATAAAAATTGTGAGGACACAATTTCCAAAAAGGAGAAGGATGTAACATCCCATTTAAATAATGAATAATACATATTCATATTTATTAATATTTGGGAATTAAATATTAATTTTACTTTAAAGGGGATAATATGTTCGATGGAGAACCCACGTTAAATCTAGTTTATGTCACTTTTATATATTCTATTTGAAAAAAAATTATTATACAGAATTAGGACATAAAAAATTTACTTTGGGTAATTTTTTGGTATTTTTCTGATAAAATTCATTTTTTAAATGAATAGTTAAAAATACTGCATTTTAATTCAAAAATGCCTTTTAATCTAATTTATTTTTATGGTTAGATTATCTTTTTATTTTGTTTTAAAGTTTAATTATATTATATTTTTACCAGTTAATCCAATGATGGTCATTGAAAGTAATCTCACTTTGAAATTGGACATAAACAAGTGTCAATCTCTTGATAGTTATTATTTCTTACAAACACCCTTTTTGTTTTGACAATATGAATTAATTTTAAATTAATTAATGGAACTTCTATTTTTTTAATTTGGTAAAATAGAAATATTTTTTAAATTCATAATATCAAATATAGCTTAGGCTGATGTTTTGGTATTTTTATGAAAACCTTCAATTTTTTATGAATAGTTAAAACACTGAGTAGTAGTTAAAAAACCAACGTTTTCATTTTAATGAAATTTTACGACTTATTTGAAATGAATTTAAAATATCCAACATACATGGTTGTTATTATTAAGTAAAATTTTGTTCAATAAGATGGAAATAATGTTTCATGAATAGTAACTTTTGACTTTTTTTACCACGATTAAAGGTAAATAGAGTAATTCAAGCTAAAAATAAAGTTATAATAACATTAAATGACCCTAACAAGTGTTTTAATCCTATTGGTTGATACATTTCTGACCATGGGGATCCTTTGGTCGATTTTGGAACCCCATAATGCCACTTAAGAGTGATAATGACACATTATATTAATTAATTTAAAGAAATGATAAAAATGACTTAAACTTATATCTTTTAGTAAGTCAATTTTTACATGGGGTTATATAAGTTATATTTTAGACTATAAATATTCATGTAAAATCTTAAAATATTTCCTACATCATGGTATTTTTTTATAATTTTTAGACATCAAATAATTAAAATTATTTATAACACAATAATGATGTAGTGTTTACCTCATTAATGAATGATTTAAATAAATAAATTTTAAAGATTAAAATAATATCCAAAACCTATTCAATTCTTATTGGATGATTTTATTTAGAACAATAGTAATCTTATATTTGACTTTAATAATATTTTAAACTTTTTAAACCAAAAATAATTATATAATAAAATAATATTTTTCCACATTCCTAAAGAGCCCCTCCTCCCCCTTATGAAATTCCCTCACCTATAACCCATTAATCACACCTCTCAAGCCCCATGTATCATCCATAATCTTACCAAATAATCTCTAAATATCCATCTCTTCCACCTAGAAGCCTTACCTTAAGCATAAGGCACTTCAATAAATCCTTTTAGTTCAAACCCAAGGGTGTTACCCGATTTAAAGCTAACATCTTCTCTTGAGTTATTTTCATTTATTTTAATTATCCAACCCCTAAACTCTTTTTGTTAATTTATTTTATAAAAAAACAGTATCCTCAAAATACTAGGTGGTTTTTATGATAAGGATTCTAACAACACTTACACACACCTGCATCTAATGGGTAATGAACATACTGTTTTTGTGGACGGAGAACTACTGCCTCACGAAATGATGATTATTCAATCTTCTCCCACCACCTCTTATGGTGGAAATTAAAATGGAAAAAAATTTATATGTGATATATATTATATTTATATTGCCTCTATACTTCTTAATTTTTCATTTATATCATACCTTTATGGATTCCATAATGGGTAAATGTTATAATTTCATTTGAGGAAGTGTGGACTACCGCCCCCTCAAAGTGATATGACTCGTCCATGCCATACTTGGAATGTATAATGAATGGAGTTAATGAAATTATATATTATATTGACTATAATTATAATATACATATGTATCATTAATTTCTAATTCCATTAAAGACAAAATATAAATGAAAGAAGCATTCATGCGTACGTACGGATTATCATCTCCATGAACGGTGCATTTCATTTCTTACCTCCAAATGTTATGTACTATTATAAATAAATATACATGCTAGATATATATGATATATATGACTTCTAAATCATGAATATCATTCTAGAGATAATATAATTTTTACCACATGAGCAACATGTAATTATAAGAAGTTCATTGTTTGACCCAAGTACCAAATATCGACAAAATGTCCATTATTAACATAAATGAATAAATAATATTTATAATATGGTAATAAGTGATATAAAAGGAATAATAAACTTAAAAAAGGTTCTTAAGCAAGTATAAATTAACATTATTTTATTATTCAAGAGATTAAAGAATGAATGGGTTAAGTTGGACACAAGGTAAGGGACTTTGTCTCAATCTCTTATCATTGAGGCATATTTTTTTTATTCATGACATTCTTTTATATGGTGTATAAATATATTTAAAATTTCATTTCATTCAAAGGGAGTATTTTTCTATGAGGATTTTTACTAAATGACAAAAAAAAAAGAATGTTTCTTTTTAACATAAGCAGTGACAATGATCTTTTCCGCCATTGTGAGTATTATTTGATCTTTGGATTCCTTAATAAGCGGTAATGTTTTTAAAAGAAAAATAAATACCATATAATCTTTTATGTATTTTTGTATTGAAAATGGTCTTGAATATGTATTTTCTATGTCCATATATTTAAATGATTTATTGTGGTTGAAATTTGGAAATGTTATCTTTCCTTTATGTTAGATTTTTTTGTTATGAATATGTTATGGTTCTTGGGAATTGATTACGTATATGGGTGGTTCCATGATAAAACCTAGAGAGGGTGATCCCGATATAGCTGTCCAATGCATTGGGTAACGTGACGGTGGTAAACGTGAATCTTTCTCCTAAGATATTTAGGGAATATCCTGTGATGGGTATTCCAAATGTAACTCCCTACGCAGTTGTGAAAGCTACACTGTATGTATTTTATGGATTCCCCGAGTTAAATTTAAGATTGGTGATTACTATGCATTATTCATAAATATTATGATATCATGAGGTATATTAAAGATCTTATGTTATGTATGTATTGATGTACTAATGTTTTCATTCTTTGTTTTATAACACTTACTGATCTTTTTATGCTCATTCCATGTTTTCAAATGTTTTTCAAAGGACTTAAAGATGAACAGAGTGAATAAAGGGATCAAGGAAAAGTCATGTTTTCTAAAACGTGGAACTATAAATGGATATTTTTTAAGAGTTTTTAGATTTATGAAAAAATGGAAACTGGGTAGAAGTGTCTACTTTGTAATTTTTTAGATGTAATATAATAGTTATGGACTAATTCTCAAAAACTCTAAACCTGAAATTTTTTTCTATTGGAATTATTCATTTAATTCAAGATTATGTAATGTTTTAAGGCTGGGTCCTTATACGAAGTCCATGGATACACCATCCCACTTCCATTCCAACACCTCAAGTGACTGAGATAAGCCTGCTGGTACCTAATGCTCGACCTTCACTTGCTGAAAAGTCAAGAATTGTCATACAAACTATTCCATGACATTCTTCATCCCTGTCCACCAGTACTGACATCAGAGGTCCTGGTATATCTTTGCCACACTTGGATGTACCGCCAAAGGGGATGTGTGGAACTCCTTCGATAACTCCTCTCGTAGAATCATTAGTAACATAGTCTATCCTCTAAAGAGGATGACGTGATCCCATCCTTCAGAAAAACCTTCAAGAGACTTTCATGAAGATATCTGAGCATGTTGGGCCTCAAAGTCAATGTCCACAAGCTGTGCCTCCATGAATCATTGAAGAATAGGAGGAGTGACTATCATAGACTGGGCGTAAGATGATCCATCACTATCCACGAAGGATAACTGCAATGTGGCTAATTGATTTCTTGCCTCACTTAGCATGTGTAGACCCGACCTCTTGCTCAGGGTGTCTGCAACTACATCTTCCCTTCCAAAGATTGTAGACAATCTCAAAGACATATTCGTGAAGGAACTCCAACCATCGCCGCTATCTCAGGTTCATGTCCTTTTGAAAGATGATATAACTAAGACTCTTTTGATCGGGGAAGATAGTAAACTGTTCTCCCAACTATACTCTCAGCTCCTGGAGCTCCACATGAGCCATCCGATAAGCAGTTTTAAATATTTGTGACATCCTTGGGTACAAGCCAATGCATATGTACCTCTCTCTCTAGAGAGGTAATATTGGAAAATATTTTGAAAGGATGTTCTCGTACACTACCACTACTGTTGGGAACTGAAAACTAAAACCACCTCATTCCACGAGGGTAAGGCTGGCTGACTCAGGAGTGATTGGCTGCACCCTCCTATGCATGAATTTATCCCATTATTCATGGGTTTCCATTTTCTTTGACCAAGGAAAATCCTATTCCAACACTATATATATACGACATCCTTTTTCCTAAAATATCCAATTTGAGTATGAACTGTGGATGACTAGTCCATACCCAGACTAATGTCGTAAGGCCTCAACACTTCCACCTAGAGGTTACAAATGAAACTCTTGCCTCAAGGGTCAGATCACTTCATTAGGATAAGTGTGATTATCGAGTCACCTCCCATTGGTATCTCTAGATGTAATAATCAAGTCAATGGTTTTACTAGAAACTCTAGGTCTTGAACCAGATCTATCACATGAATGAATGATTAGGACATATGTCTATTAATACAGTAGCTTGAAGTAGACAATAACTGTACAAAGAATCATTTGTGGATCCCTTGGGTCATACTTCTTGATGATATGTAGTTACTCCCTTCCCCTATCCTCCAGCTCCATGAGCCTGGTAGGACCACATTGGGGTGATTGTTGTAACATGTCGAAATGTACACCACTTTAGGCTGCTCTCCTAGATCCACTTCCACGTCTACTACTCTGAAGATTCATACGTCCTTATCACTTCCTCTTCTCGAAACATTTTATATGTCCAAGCCTCTGAGACTGACGTAGGTTTCTTTATTTCCCATTACTAACAATTAATGTCTGTATCTACTCACCAAATAAATTTTAACCACTAATGTTATCTCAATAATCTTAACATAAGTATGAATTCACGGAGGAATAGTTATTGAATGGATGTCCCGAAACACATCTCGCACGGAGGTCCGAGCCCTGAAATCACTGGTTTTATTATTTTAATCGTGTATCTGTAATGGTCGGTACACCTCAACGAATACTAAATTATTGACATGTTGTCCTGTCAAAACATTAGAAGATTTTGGGAACATAAACCCCTTAGGTTTTTATGGAAATATACCCCCTTATCTGAGGAAGGTTCTCAAGATCTATCCCTGGAAAAAGTAACCTAATCGTAAGATAAGGGTAATATAAACCCATCTATCACCCTACTGAGCCCCATAGAATGATCACTACCAGGACCACCATCTAATCTAATGGTGCCTTGTCTAGATGGAAACTCGGTCAACATCTCAAGCCAATCCTTAGCCACCTGTGAATCGGGCTCACCTCATAACCTGAGGGGTATCTATCACTGAAACTCATGTAAGGTACTGAGCCTATATGTGTCCTTTACTGGTAGTTCTGGTAGTAACTACTGACCAATAGGAAGTGGTATCGTTGGGAAACAGCCTAAAGGTACCATCTTGGGAAACAATCCTGTTAGGATGGTATGACTCTGAGTTTGATATACTATGTGATACCAAACATAGGATCGAAATAAGAATGAGATTCTCATATACAAGGGGGGGGGGTGAATTGTACCTTTTAAAAAATTCCTTTAGGAAATTTTAGAATGGTTATGTTTAACAACGTTAAAAAAGATAATTCACAAGGCCTCTATGAGTACTAAAGACTTGATGGATTTCAGAATAGTGATTCCAAAAATGGAACTTAACAAAAGTTACAAGGATAAAGATTCTACCTTAAAGCATATAGAATCTAACTATATCAGAGTACAAGTATGGATGTATAAGAAATTTATACTTTCCTTAACAATACAAAATTCCGCGAAAAAATGAGTAGTAAAACTACAAGTAATCAAACAATAACTCTTTTAACCCAAAGAGAAGGGTATCCAACAACCTTGGATAAAGGTCCCTTGATTTATACTTTCAAGAAAGTCTGTCTTACCCACACCAGGGTAAGCCCTTGATACGAAGACCATATTCTATCTTGCTATCCCTGCAAGCCCTCAACTATCAGGTAGTCGGCACCTCTGTCTTCCTCACCAAGGAAGCCCTCAACTTCAAGGTGTTGGAACCTCTGTCTTCCTATCCCTGGAAGCCCTCGATTATAATCAGCAAAAATTAGAGTCGCACAAAGCAAGTCTACACAAGGAAAAGTTTTAGAAATATGTTCAAACTTTCTGCACGAAGCTTTGAGAGTTGATAAGATCCCTTCTCTCTAGAAATCACTTCATCAACATGTAAGCACAGATCTCAAAGATGTGTCAAAGTTGATATGTATACTTTCAAATGAGATCTTATTTATAGTTTAAGATCCAATGGTCAGCTCCATCTTCCAACAATCATATTTCACCTTGAATTTCGGAGGGACCTATACACCTATCACTCAACCAATGGTTAGTAAATAACTGAAAGAACGACATCGTTTTGTAATGAAACAAGTGTATGAATAAGAAAAACTAATGTTCTGAATGTAATCAAACAAAAGTTCTGAGTCTAACCAAAATAAAATTTGAAGTATATAATAAAGAGATATTAGGATTCTATTTTGTAGGGATTCGGAACCTGAATTCTATAGAAATATGGAGTCTGAATTTATATGGAAATTCGGATTGTGGTTTCACTAGAATTAGGAATCTGAACTTACAGATCTCGGAGTAGATCTAGTAGAAGTTCAGAGTCGAACTAGTAGAAGTTCGGAGTGGAACTCATATATGTTTGGAGTCGAACTCATAGAAGTTTGGAGTCGAACTCAAAGAATTTCGGAGTCCATAATACAGAGTAGAACCTTATGAGAATTTGTATCCAGAATTCAGAGTGGAACCTTATGAGAGTTCATATCCAGAATTCAGATTGGAACTTCATTAGAGTTCTTATCCAAAATTCAGAATGGAACATCATTAGAGTTCGTATCTAGAATTCGTAATGGAACTTCTTTAGAGTTTGTATCCAGAATTTGGAATGCAACTTCATTGGAGTTTGTATCCAGAATTCGGATACTAAAACAAAATGCTTCATATCTAAGTATTATATGATTTCGAGGTTTTTCAGTATGAATCTGATTTTTATAATTAAGGAAAACATTGATATGAGCAATGAAAATATGGTAGGAGAAAATTCCTTTGGAAAAGAAATTTTCCTTATAGAAGTAAAATATAGTTTTTTTATGTATAAGGTGTTTGTGATTTTCAAAACAAGAAGGAATGGAAAAGTCATAAGGAAAACCTTATTGACTCAACAATCTCCCCCTTTTTGGAAAGCACAAAAAACCTTTCGAAAAATAATATAAGGTCTTGGAAAAAAATTAGACTTTGAAATTAATACTTATCTCCCTTTGTTCATAGATGATGATGAAAACAACTAACTCCCCCTTAGGCTTAGGAACTCTAAGGATTGTATTCTGAATTTCCAGAATGGAGTTTTCATTATCCTAGGAATGAAAAACCTCGTAATAAGAAACTCCCTCTTACATAAGGATAGTTCTTCACTTAGAAAATTTTCTTCTTCCTTTTAGATTTTTCCTTCTCCCCCTTTGTAATTTTCAAAAAGAATTTAAGGGAATGGAAAAGAAGTTTGGTACCTGAAATTTTAGTAAATACATGCAATGAAAACAAGCAACCATAGCTCTATTATAATTGGAATAATTTTTACAAGGAAGATACAATGAAAAAAAAGATCGGATTGAGTCTATTTATCTTCCTTTTCCTTTGGGATCAGCTTCTTCAAGAGGGTTTTTAGCTTCTTCAAATCTTTCTGATCCTACTCAACTTGCTTCTCCAAAGCTTTAATCTTTTCTTGTTGAGCTTTAAAGACTTCTTCCTAAGCCTTCATGGCCTCTTCCTGCATCTTTAGTAACTTGTCTTTCTTTAGCATCTTCTCTTGAAACTCAATCCGGAAATCTCTTTCCCCTTTATAGTTATGAGAAACCGAGTTAAGATTCGCATTCAAATATCTGACCTGTTGATTCTGAGAATTTTGCTCAAGGGTCAGATTATCCTAAAGATTATTTATCATTGAATCCTCAATGTCAAAAGAATATTTTACATCATTCTGGAAAATATCAAACTCATCCAAGTCGTCATCAAATTTCTTTGACCATAGAGTGATTATGCTGCATGATTTCTTGTGAACATCATAATTCATAAGGAAATTCCTATGATCTGCTTCAATCTTCACAAACTTATCCATCACCATAGATAAGGATTTGGACTTCTGATTCAGACTGTGTTGAAGCATCTGGCATCTGGTGTCTATGGTGGGAAATATTGGAATGGTGTCCACCAACTTTTTCAAATATTTAACAACAAAATCATGACCCAGTGCTGATGATTCCGAATCAGACACTTTGCTTGGGTATTGTTCTTCTTAAATTTCCACCAACTTCCTTCTAGAAGAACCACCAACTTCATTATTTATAATGATATCTTTTGTTGGGGTGTCCATGAGCACTTGCTTCCCTTTATCAACTTTTGAAACTGCCTCATCAAGAGATTCTTCCTCTCTTGCAGATACTTGAACAATCTTATCTTCATCTGGTTTCTCCTTCTCTTCTCATTCTTCATGAAAATGCTTCTCAAATATTTCTTCCTCAGATAACTCATTTTATTTTTCTTCTTCCTCAACATCATCTCTTTTACCATCATTGTCATATACCTTTCTCGGAGTGATAGCCTTTGAGGTCTCGGCCTCAGAAGTTCAGAGTGGTAGTTTTTCCGATAGGCTTTCCTTCTCTTGATAATATTCCACTTGTTTAATCAATTCATCTAGATCACCACTTTCTTATTCTACTACTTCCTCTTCTTCTTCTATTTCCTCAACAACTTATTCCTCTAATTATTCACCTGCTCCTTTCTCTACTCATTCAACAACCTCTTTCCCTTTATACTTTTCTAGAGTGAAGTAAATTTTTCCGGGGGTCTTCGGTAATGGTTGAACAACAAAGGTTTCCAGAAAGGGAATCTTCTCAGAAGCTATTTTAGTGTCTCTTAAAAGAGATTGTACAACTTTAGCTTTAGACAACTTTTTCTTCATCTTTTTCTCTTTAGCCTATTTCTCTAACTCATCTTCAACTTTTTCTTTTAAGGCCTTAGCCTCAGCAGGGTCTAATCTGAACTGTGGATCCCCTTATTTCCTTTTCTCCTTATCTTCTCTCCATTTAGAAGCTATCTCATATGGACATGATTTCTATTTTTTCAGCTTGGGAGGTGCGGATTGGGTTCCCTTAGCTTTGGGGGTTTTGTATTCAGCAACCACTTCTTTCAATTTTCTCGTCTTACCAACTTTCTTCACTGGCTTAGCCTTCTCCACATTTTTCAGATTTGTTTTAGCCTCTTCCTCTGGAAAATTATAAAACTCTCTTGTTTCCTTTGAATATGCCATACTCATTCTTTTTAAGGCATCATCACTTACAAGAATAACCTTTCAATTCCAAACCTTAGACTTAGATGCAATCTTGAAAGAATCCAAACACCGAACTATCATCTTTGATAGTATGGCAGGGTGCATGATGATTTGAGCTCTCAAATTTCCTTCCTTGATGTTATTGATTGTCACAAGAACATGCCTCAACAGATTGATTTTTCATAGATTCACCAAGGAGTCTAATAATTATATATCACTTTTATTCAGGGTATCTTTTTCACCCTTTCTCAGAAACAAGAAACCTTGCACCCACAACTGAAGAATCTGATTATTAGAGGATATATGAGAAATCTTTGTTGTCTTTACATCATGAAGCTCAAGACACTCCAAGGCCTTCACCTTAACAAAACTTCCTTGTACATCTAGATGTTTATGTGAGAAAAATTCCTCCTCTCCATCATATTCCAGCCCCACCATATTTAGTACCTTGGTGTAAGTAAGTTTTTAAGTCTTCCCATAAGACTTTAAAGAAAACTTTTCTCTTCCATCTTCCTCATAAAATCTTAATGATCCAGAGAACTCAACAAGTAACTCTGGATAGACCACATCTTGATCAGCTATCTTGGATACACATACATCTTCCCAACCATTCAACATGATGTTCTTGGGGATGATAGAATCATACTTGTAAAAGTTTGTATGGACTAGTCTTTCTCTATACACTTGCCATTTTGAAATTGTCTTCATGGTAGAAATATCTTGGGAAGTGGCTTCTACAGACATTCGGAATAGAAGAGCACTAAAAGATTAGGAATTGAATTTAAGAGATGAGGCAGAGCTTCAAGACGCGAGAGCTTTAAATCGATGTGGGACACAAAAAGGGAGCCCTTTATATAGGCGATGGAGGTGACCTTTAATCTTATAAAAGCAATCTAATGGTTGAGAATTTATTTGATATGATCTGACGGTTGAAATCATACCCGCAATGAAATTTTGAATCCGATCTTTTGAGGTTTTAAAAACATTTGGATTTAAGAAGAAATTAATCTAAGAAATTTTAAAAGAAAAAGATACTTCCAGCAACAAAAAATTACTACGAAAGACTTAATTAAGGAAATCATACCTTTCGGATTGGCTAAGAAGTTTATTCGTAAGAGAAAATATTCTTCTTGAAGAAAATTCGACAATGAAAAACTCATTAAAAAAAACTCACTACGAATAACTCACTACGAAAAACTCACTATGAAAAAAACATGAGTACGGAAATTCCCATTACGAAAATTCTCATTACGAAAATTCTCATTACAAAAATTCTCATTACAAAAATTCTCATTACGAAAATTATCATTACGAAAATTCTCATTACAAAATTTCTCATTACGAAAATTCTCATTACAAAAATTCTCATTATGAAAATTCTCATTATGAAAACTTCATTACAAAAATTTCCAGATTGAAAAATTCATTAGGAATTTTTTTGAATGTCTCATTCTGAATTTTTTTTAAAGACTCATAAAAAATGTACTCCCCCTATGAAGAGAAGTTTATTACTGAAAGGAGAATGATTCAACAGGAAGTTAATGAAGGAATATTACCTCAAGGTTATCATTCCTAACTTCTGTTTAATGTATTCAAGTCTATCAAAGGGTAAGGATTTTGTGAAAATGATAGCAAATTGATCTTGCATTCCGACAAACTAAATAATGATATCTCCTTTTAGTGTGTAATCCCTAAGAAAGTGATTCCTAATATATATGTGCTTTGCGCAGGAGTGATGTGAAGGGTTTTTACTAAGGGCAATGGAACTTGTGTTATCACACAAAATTTGAGTCTTAGTAAAACTCAAGCCATAATCTGTGAGTGTGTGTTGCATCCACAATACTTGAGCACAACAACTTCCAGCTGCTACATATTTAGCTTCAGCAGTGTAGAGTGCTACAGAGTGTTACTTATTACATGACCAAGAAACTAATGAATCTCCTAAGAAATGATAAGTTCCGAATGTACTCATTCTATCCATTCTACATCCACCGAAGTCAGCATCCGATTTTTTTAAAACAAAATCATTTCTAGAAGTATAAAATAGTCCTAGATCTATGGTTCCCTTTAAGTAGTGAAAATTCTTTTCACTTCCTTTAAATGAGGTTCCTTAGGATTGGATTGATATCTTTCACATAAGAATACTGAAAACATCAAGTCTGATCGACTAACTGTCAAGTAAAGTAGACTTCCTATCATACCTCTAAAAGATGTTTGATCTACTGGTTTCCCAGCTTCATCAAGATCAAGTGTTTTTGAGGTACCAATATGAGTACTTATACTTTTAGTGTTTTCATACCCATACTTTTTAAGAATATCTTTAATATACTTATGTTGGGATATGTAGATTCTTTCTAGTTTTTGAGAAATTTTAAAACCAAGAAAAAATGTTAACTCACCCATCATACTCATTTCAAACTCATATTTCATTAGACCCACAAAATAATCACTTAAAGATTGATGAGTTGAACCAAATATAATTTCATCAACATAAATTTGAACAATCAAAAATTTTTTCTTATCTTTCTTTATAAAAATGGTTGGATATGAATTTCCCTTAACATAGTTATTTTGAAGCAAAAATCATGTAAGTCTATCATACCAAGATCGTGGAGCTTGTTTAACGCCATAAAAAGATTTGGTAAGTCTAAAAACATGATCAGGATGTTTTGTGTCTTCAATGCTAGGAGGTTGTTCAACAAAAACATCCTCTTGAACATAACCATTAAGGAATTCACATTTCACATCCATTTGAAAAATTTTGAAATTGAAGAATACTGCAAAGGAAAGTAAAATATGAATAGATTCAAGTCATGATACTGAAGCATAGGTTTCTTCATATTCTATTCTTTATTTTTGATTATAGACTTTAGCAACCAATCTAGCTTTATTTCTTATGATGATTCCATTTTCATCACATTTATTCTTAAAGACCCATTTTACTCCAATAACAGAAGTTTCCTTAGGTCTTTCAACCAAGGTCCAAACATTATTCCTTTCAAATTCATTTAGTTCATCATGCATGGATTTAATCCAATCATCATCACCTAAAGCTTCATCAGTGCTTTTTAGTTTCAATTGGGAATGGAATGCTAGATGCTCTACCTCATTTCGTAAGGAACTTCTAGTCCTTACATGTTGATTCACATAACCAATGATACTATCACTGAGATGATTCTTTATAAACGACTGATTTGGGTTTTGTAAAACATGTTCATCAGCATAGGGTAGGAAATATTCTAGGGTAAATGTTTCAAAAGTATCTTCATGAACATTTTTTTATCAAAAGGATTTTCTATCAAAGGTTGATAATCAGTTTTTGAAAACACATCCAAAGATGTAGGATGGGGTTATTTGAAAAAAAAGGATCAGTTTCATCAAATTTGACATGTACTATTTCTTCAACAGTATAAGTGTTTTTGTTAAAAACTCTATAATCCTTAGAAGTTGTGGAGTAGCATAAGAAAATTCCTTTATCAGATTTTGGTGAAAATTTGTGTCAATTATCTTTAGTATTCAGGATGAATACTTTGCAACCAAAAACCTTAATGTAGGAAATTCTAGTATTTCTACCATTCCAGAACTCATAAGGAGCATTATTAAGAAAATATCTATTCAAAACTCGATTTATAGTATAACAAGCAGCAGTTACAGCTTCATCCCAAAAATGTTTGGCAACAGAATACTCACCCAACATGGTTCTAGTTATCTCTTGAAGAATTCTATTGCTTCTTTAAACAACGCCATTTTTTGAGGTGTTCTTGGTGCTGAGAAGTGGTGAGTAATACATTTTCTACTACAAAATGTTTCAAAATCATAATTTCGAAATTCTCCTCCATGATCACTATGAATAGTTGTCAATGGAAGTTTTTTCTCATTTTTAACTTGGGCTCTAAAACTTTCAAAATACAAACAAGCTTCAGACTTCTTTGCTAGAAAATAGACCCATGTAAATCTAGTGTAATCATCAACCAAGAAAAATACATAGTACTTGAATCCAATGCTTCCAGTTTGTGTTGGATGAAAAAGATCCATGTGCACCAACTGTAGTGCATCAGTTGTTGAGACTTCGCCAATTGATTTAAAAATTGATTTATGTTGTTTTCCATATTGACAAGGTTCACAGACTTTTGAATAATAAAATCTAATCTTCGGTAGATCCTTAACTAAACCTTTATTAGAGATTTCACATATGTTCCAAAGGTTACAGTGTCCTAACCTTCTATTCTATAACCATGAGTGATCTTCCATTGCACTAAGGCAAGGTAAGTCTTGGCTCCTAAGGTCTTCTAAGTTTAGTGTGTAAACAGTCTATTTCCTATGTGCAGAAAGAATAAATTCTTCCTTGGAATTGTGTACTGAGCACTTATCATTCCAAAAATTCAAAAGGTATCCTTTATCACATAATTGACTTATGCTGATGAGGTTTTTCTTAAGACCTTTAACAAACAAAATATTTGAAATCAGGGTTTTTCCAAGAAGAACGATGTTACCTATACGAATAATTTCTCTCTAAGCATTATCTCCGAAAGTTTATTTTCCTCCTTTCTTCTTGATAATCATTTCGAAATATCTTCTGTTACTAGTCATATTCCAAGAACATCCACTATCCATGTACCATGTATTGTTATTGGTATTTTCCCTGTTTTCCTGAAAATAAGAAAAAGTTAGGTTTTTGGAATCCAATCTTTCTTGGATCCGGAATTTTTAGACAAAATTTTTTTGGGTATCCACATTTGTTTAGAAAAATATGCTTCATGAAACTCAATAGATTGAACTCTATTCAAGGAACAGTTCTTCTTCCAATTCCCACCACTTTCACACTTAGTGGAAAAAGGGGATTTGGAAGGAATAAAATAGTTGTTTTTGTAAACTAGTTTTTTGTGAGTATAACCTACTACAGTAATGTTTCTTTGAGGTTTTATTTGAGAATACATCTTTTCAAAATTTTCCTTCCAGGAGGTAAATTTGGAAATAAGCTTCTTAAGAGAAAATATTTCAGATTTTAGTCGGATGACTAAATTCCTATCCTCAGGAATCATTTCCTTAGAGTTAGATTTTTCCTCAAAAATTTTCATCTTTAAAATAGAATTCTTAAGATCTTTAGAATGTTCTTCCTTATCGGAATTTGCTTTCTCATGGTCTTTAAAAAGTTTTTCTAAAAGCAATTCTTTATCTCTAAGATTTGTAGTAAGATCTGAAATCTCTTTTGTAAGAATTTTATCCCTAGTATTTGCATTGTCTAATTTCTTAGAAATTTTACAATTTTTTTCTTCAAGTAACTTGGAAAATATAGATACTTTTTCATATGAAGTTTATTCATTTTCTAAAGATGAAGTATCTTAATTAGATGTACTATTTTCGGAATAGTAATTTTTATCAAGAGATAAATTTGTTAAAGCCTCAGAAGAGCGTACCTTGGACATAAGACATGTATGTGGGAAAGAAGTAGTAGAAATGAATCCCATATTCTTCTGAGATGATGAATCATATTCAGAAGATTCACTTTCTGAAGAGTCTCCACCACTGGCACTCCAGGTATCATTGGATTTCAGAACTTTCATAGATTTATCTTTGTAAAACTTCTTTCTGTTCCTTTCAGAATGCCTCTCTTTTCTTTCTTTTTTTAAGCAAGGGACAATCTGGTCTTATATGTCCAACTCTCTTGAATTCATAGCATGTGAAATTTGAATCGTTCTTTTCTTTCATTTCCTTCTTCTTATACTTGGATTGGAAATTTCTCTGTCCAGCTATCTTGTTCATCCTTCGAGCAAGATTAGCTAACTCATTTTCTGAGGCTTTACTCTCACTAGATTCAGATTGAATAGTAACCTTCTTATACTTGGATTTAGTTACTCTCTCAGGAGACTTAGATTTAATGTGATTTAAAGTTGTAGTAAAAGTAACACAACCATTTCCATTCTTCTTCTTTATGTTGTCAGCATCTCTCTTCATTCTATTTTTATGTTGAAGAAGAGTTCCAAATAGTTCATCAAGAGAAATTTGAGTAACCTTTCTATTTTCATCAATTGTAGTTCTCTTTGATTCCCACTCATTAGGAATGATATCTATGATTTTGTCAACAAGGGCTTCATCATCTAGACCTTTTATCCAATATATTGTAATCTATTCATGATGGTCATGAATCTCTGTTGTACCTTACAAATTGGTTCTCCATAAGGAAAATTAAAACCATGATACTCAGCTCTCAACATAGCTCTTATTGTCTCTATGACTTTGGTTGTACCAAAATGAGTAACTTCATGTTTCTTCCATATACAGTTATCTGTTTCACAAGAAGAAATTGGGCTATATACACTACTACAAAAACATGAAATATCAGCGCTTAAATCGAGCTTTAACAGCGCTGATAAAGGGTGGTCCCCTTTAACAGCGCTGAAAAAGCACTATTAAAGTTGACCTTTACACCGCTCAAAAAGCATTGTTAAATCTCCACCTGTTACGAATAGAAAATCTGCATTAGTATAGCCAGCTAAACAAGACCTACAGAAAAACCAGTATATCAAACAAGAAAATGTGATCTACTAATTATTCATTGTGAAAAACATAAAGGTACCATTAAATACTTACATTGCCCCAGACACCCATAACACAACACAACCACAACATTCATCTCAATGTACTCAACCGATCTAAACACCAAGATGGATTTTACCCAAGACTATCTAATTCAAGACACCGATCATGTCATCAACCGACCACTTAATTTCTATGGTGGTCCCCACTATACGATTTAGCTCAAAAACACCACCATATGATGTTTAACACCTCCATCATCGAGAAAGAACCACTAGAACCCCAAATACAACTCCACAACATACCCAACATGTTTTCTAACTTACAGTGCTTAGACATCCATGAGAACACCAACCAATGTTATCATCCATCCATTCCATAAAAACCACTTGGAATGGATGTGAATCCATCATCCATACACGAATAAAGGAAAATTCAACTTTTCCTCAAATATTGAACCCATTTTCAAAACATAATTAAAATTTCAAAACATCAAATAGATGTGGCTTACAACTCACCACATTTGTTCCTTTTTCCTGGAGTAATTTGAAACATGCACCACATAGGTTGTAAAAGCAGTAGAGGATAGATCTCTTTGATTATAAAATTCCATGAACCCAATTTTATCCTTGATGAAACTGATGATTGATGTTAGTGAATGCTTTTTGGAACTAGGAACTGACTCGCTTGATGAAACACAGAAAATACCTTAAATGTAACCTCACTTGCTGAATCATTGGAACAATTTACTATATTGGATGCTATGAATGTCAAATTTAGCATCACATCTTGTTCATCAAATGGATTGGTCAACTTCCAATCTATCTTGGAGGCTTCTGCACCACCTTTACACGCAACTAATGATCAGAGGCGGCTTGATTAGCAAAACAATCCTGAGGGCACTGGACATGAAAGATCATGCGGTGCCATATTTTCTCAGCAAACTCAATTTACCCCACACGATATAAGGCTATTTCATGATGTCCAAGACATAGCGAGAGGAGAAGAGAACGTGAAAGTCCCGTAGACGAACAACATCAACAATGAACATCCACCACCCTTTCACTATATACATCAAAATCATATCTTTAAGAATCTCGATGTGAATTTATATCTTACTTCCATTGAGGATGATGCATGTTGGTCAACTTGTTTTGGAAATTGTTTATCTTCATCCGTGCCTTGTACTTACACCCATGAATTTGAAGGTGAGTATGGATACATGATAGTTGAACTTCTTAGAGAAGAGTTTCTGGAAGAGTATAAGATACATGAAGTAATGAAGATCATTAGAGTGTTGGAACAAATGTGGTTGCTACAAACAATGTGGCAATCGGCTTGTGAAACACGGCCTAAGTTACCACTTGCAGGTATTGTACTTTATTTTTTTCTGGTGGGTTTCAGTGTAAATGAATTTTGGAATGATCATTTCTATTCATTTTCTTTTAGGTTTTTTTGACAGCCAAGGGGAAAGGGTGGGGTCTGCAGACATTGGATGATATATCAAAGGTGATTTTGTGTATGAATATGTTGGAGAAATGTTAACTCACGCAGAACTACGAGAGAGAAAGCTAACTAAGAGTAGTGAATAACATGCACATACAGTTCTCTTAGATGGTGATCGGGGTTCAGGGAGTAGTGAAAAGCATGCATATAAAGTTCTCTAGGTCGTACCATAGTATCTAACATCAAACCAAATGGCCTCTTTTCCCTTCAAGCTCCTCAAACCCCGATCACCATCTAAGAGAACTGTATATGCATGCTTTTCACTACTCTTAGTTAGATTTCTCTCTCGCAGTTCTGCATGAGTTAACATTTCTCCAACATATTCAAACACAAAATCACCGTTCGACATATCCTCCAATGTCTGCAGACCCCACCCTTTCCCCTCGGTTGTCAAAAAAACCTAAAAGAAAATGAATAGAAATGATCATTCCAAAATGCATTTACACTGAAACCCTCCAGAAAAAAATAAAGTAAAATACCTACAAGTTGTAACTTAGGCCACGTTGCACAGGCCGATTGCCACATTGTTTGTAGCAACCGCATTTTCTCCAACACTCTAATGATCTTCATTGCTTAATGTCTCTTATACTCTTCCAGAAACTCTTATCTAAGAATGTCAACTATCGTGTACGCATACTCACCTTCAAATTCATGGGTGCAAGTACAAGGCACAGATGAAGATAAAAAATTCCCAAAACAAGTTGACCAATGTAAGTATTTAATGGTACCTTTATGTTTTGCACAATGAATAATTAGATAGTCATGTTTGTGAATGCTTTTTGGAACTAGCCACTGACTCGCTTGATGAAACAGAGGAAGGATCTTTAAATGTAGCATCAATTGCTGAATAATTGGAACAATTTCCTGCATTGGATGTTCTAAATTCCGGATTTAGCATTCCATCTTGTTCATCAAATGGATTGGTGAACTTCCAATCTATCATGGAAGCTTCCGCATACATGCAACTAACGATTGGAGATTTTACTGGTTCAAGCATGATATGAAGGTATTTTAGAGATTTTACTGTTTTTTTTGTCCAAAGCCCAAACAAATGTGGTACATCATTCTTGCATGTTGCTGGTGCATTTCATCTGTTAAAATGGACAAATGACCTATTGGAGAAAGAATGCTTTATTTAATAATAATTACAATTTTTCTACAAACATTTACATACAAGAATGTTTCATCTTTTTTATATCCATGAACCCCTCTAAAAAATGTCCGCCAATTATACACGTCTGCAACTCTTGCAATAAAAGTCAGATTTTCATGCTATTTCTGGACAATCTTGCATCAGGTATGTGGCCCACTCGTTTCTGAACATATCTACATCGTCTTGTGAATATGACGCTTTTCAGCTTTCATAATAGTACTAAAAAATATATAAATAAATAATTAATAAATAATTTAAATGAAATAGTACTTTTTTTTCGAAAATATCTCTTTAGGGATGATAGTTTGTCCATTGACAATGATCTCTGTCATGAATCTACAAACATAATATCTACAATCTTTGTCGTTTGTTTGTTTTGGACACTGTAGAAACATTGATCATGAGGTGAGTAAGTAACTTGTTTTGATATATGTTTGGATAGTGTAATTTTATTATATATACCCAAATACTTGTCCAGACATAGTACTTTCTCGGTTCCTTATGCTTAGCCCCTATCCTCATACCATGATTTAGAAGATATTGGTACACCACCCTATCATAACAGAATCCTCAGTAAAAGATAATATATATTATATAACTTGATGTTTAGAACTAAAACGTAGGATGTAGTGTCTTACAGATTGACAAACTGCATCACATGCAGTCGCTTTGTTGGATATTAGTTCTTTAAATCCAGAAAATAAATATTGGGAGTATCCAAATTCACCGCAATTAGCAGCCAATGTTTCCTAAATACACAAAAAGGAATAAGTAATAAAATAAATGAGATGGGACATGTGGATGATGGAACTTTACTTCAGTGGAAAGGATTGGGTCATGATGGTGGAATTCCTTGAGTGACAATTTTGGGTTTTAATGAGATGGGACCTATGGATGATGGACCGTATCCTGAGTTATGAGGCAGTGGGTTAGGATTTGAACCTAGGATATTACCTTGTACATTTTAATAGTGGGTTGAGTTCTTGGATGATGTTTTCCCCGAGCCTTTGGGTATGGGTTGGAACATGGGTACCAATATGATGGCATGCGGTGATGATGGAATTTTTTTATGGTACCAAATATAGAATGATCATGTGTTATGGTGTCGTAGTTATCACATAAAGACCTAATGTTCCCTAAGTCAAGGTTCCCTAGTTAGCACATGACATCCAACATTCTTGGGTGATGTTTTTATTTTCCTCATCCATACATGGATATTATGATATATACTAGGGGAACATGGTGTTACCCTACTGAGATGTATTTCTCACACCATGCATAGGCACTTTGGAGCATGTTCAGACCATATGTCTATTTTATATGTTTGACCATAGGTTTTACATGGGATCAATATGAAGCATCTTGAATGGCATCAAGTGATTAGGATTTCACTATGGCCCAAGGATGGCAGTAGGGTTGGTGTGTATTGTTCAAGGGGTAAATCAAGAGGGCAAAACAATATCTAAAAGATGCACTACATAAAATGTAATCTAGATATTTACCACAAATAATATAATCAAATTTCAAACACATAGGCATACAAAATGATTCGAAAACACAATTTGCATCACAAAATTAATGTATAGAACAACAATAAATTCACAAAAACTCATACAAAAAACTTCTAGATATTTTAGGTAATCCACTTACCTTGGGTGAATAAATTGATGAAGTCCAAGGAAAAACCCAAAGGGTGAGGGAGCCTTCTGTGCTGCCTCATGAGGGGAAGACGCGACCGCTGGAGTGGGGGTGCAAGGGAGGAGCCGCCAACCGTTGAGTATGATCCATAGGGGAAGGGGAGGAGTAGGGTTTGGAGGGAGGAAGATCCATGGAAGATCCGCCAGAGTAGGGTTCACGCAGAGTACGGTCTAGAGGGGAAGAGGAGGAGTAGGGATCGGAGGGAGGAAGATCCGCAGAAGAGGTTCGAGGGGAAGTAGAAAGAGTATGGAGGAGGTCCGGAAAAGGGAAGATCAGGGGGAGGGAAGCTGTCGCAGGGGTACAGTACCGTGAGAGCATGGGGCCCGATAAAAAAGAGGATACTGTGTGCCTGCTTTTAATAAAATCGGAGACAAGTTTTATCAGTGCTAAGAATGCGCTGATAAAGCGAGCCTTTATCAGCGCTAAAATTTTAGCACTGATAAAGGATTGATTTATCAACACCTTTTTAGCGCTGATAAAGGACACCATTATCAGTGCTAGAAAAGCGCTGATAAAGCCACCCTTTATCTGCGCTAAAATCATAGCACTGATAAAGGTTCGATTTATCAGCGCTTTTCTAGCGTTGATAAAGGATAATATTTATCAGTGCTTCAAAAGTGCTGATAAATCTACCCATTATCAGTGATTTTAATTAGCACTGATAATGATTATCCTTTATCAGTGATTTTTGATTAGCGCTGAAAAAGGGTGGCGCTTCCCTTTCCCGTTTTTGTAGTAGTGATATGTTATTAGTCATTGAACACAGTAAATTATTGCGTACCTTATAGTTTAGTTGGTATTCATGTTTTTCTTGATTAGAAAATAACTTACTTCCTTGTCAAGAATTTTGTATCCTCCGGTTATCATGACAAAGTTATCTACCCCAGTATTGATAATGAAAGTCTTCATATAATCTCTCCAATATTCATTATCATTACCATAAAAAATAGGTGTTCTAGTATGATTTAAGTTATAAATAGAACCAACATTTAAACCTTCTATCCTTAAGAAAATCTTAGAAACACAAACTTCTGAGAAGTATATGTCTGTAAACAAGAGAAAATATTCTAAGCAAGACATATTATAACTCTAAAAAATGAATCTGAACTATGAGTCTGAAAAACAGATTCTGAAAAATATGAATCCAGTAATGTGGATCCGAAAAAAAGATTCAGAGAATTATTATTTGAATATAATCATGAGATTAATTCAGATTGAACCAGATGCTTTGATACCAATTGTTAGGATGATATGACTCTGAGTATGATATACTCTGTGATACCAAACATAGGATCGAAATAAGAATGAAATTCTCAGATACAAGAGGGGGTGGAGTGAATTGTACCTTTTAATAAAATTCCATTAGGAAATTTTAGAATGGTTATGTTTAACAAAGTTAAACAAGATAATTCACAAGACCTCTATGAGTACTAAAGATTTGCCGGATTTTGGAATAGTGATTCCAAAAATGGATCTTAACGAAAGTTACAAGGATTAAGACTCTACCTTCAAGCATATAGAATATAACTATATCATAGTACAAGTAAGGAAGTATAATAAGGTTATACTTTCTTTAAAAATAAAAAATTCTGCGGAAAACCAAGTAGTAAAACTACTAGTAATCAAACAATAACTCTTTTAACCCAAAGAGAAGGGTGTCCAACAACCTTGGATAAATGCCCCTTGATTTATTCTAACAAGAAATATTTTCTTACCCACACCAGGATAAACCCTCGATACGAATATCAGAGTCTGTCTTGCTATCCCCACAAGCCCTCAACTATTAGGTAGTCAGCACCTCTTTCTATTTCAGAAAGGAAGCCCTCAACTTCAAGGTGTTGGAACCTATGTCTTCCTATCCCCAAAAGCCCTCGAATGTAATCAGCAACAATCGGAGTCCCATGAAGCAAGTCTGCACAAGGAAAAGTTTGAAAAAGCTGTTCAAAATTTCTGCATGAAGTTTTGAGAGTTGATAAGAGCCTATCTCTCTAGAAATCACTTCAACAACATGTAAGAACAGATCTCAAATATGTGTCAAAGTTGTTATGTCGACTTAAAAATGTGATCCTATTTATAGGCGAATCTCCAACAGTCGGCTCCATCCTCCAACAGTCATATTTCTCCTTGAATTTTGGAGGGACCTATACACGTGTCACTCAACCAACAGTTAGTAAATAACTGAAACCACGACATCGTTTTGTAATGAAACAAGTGTAAGAATAAGAAAAACCAATATTTAGAATGTAATAAAACAAAAGTTCAGAGTCTAACCAAAATAAAATTTGATGTCTATAATAAAGAGATATTTGGATTCTATTTTGTAGGAATTTAGAACCTGAATTCTCTAGAAATTTGGAGTCTAAATTTCTAAGGAAATTTGGAGTCTGGTTTCACTAGAATGTAGAATCTGAACTTGTAGAGTTCGGAGTCGAATTAGTATAAGTTCAGATTCCAACTAGTATAAGTTCAGAGTCAAACTTATAGAAGTTCAGAGTCGAACTGATAGAAGTTCAGACTCGAACTAATAGAAGTTTGGAGTTAAACTCATAGAAGTCCGGAGTCCATAATTCGGAGTGGAACCTTATGAGAATTCGTATCCAGAATTTGGAGTGGAACCTTATGAGAGTTCGTATCCAGTATTCAGAGTGGAACTTCATTACAGTTCTTATCCAAAATTCAGAATAAAACTTCATTAGAGTTCATATTTCGAATTCGGAATGGAACTTTATTCGAGTTCATATCCAGAATTCAGAATGGATCTTCATTAGAGTTCGTATCCAGAATTCAGATCCTAAAATAGAATGCTTTATATCTAATTATTATATGATTCCGAAGTTTTTTTGTATTAATCCGATTTTTATACTTAAGAAAAACATTGATATGAGCAATGAAAATATGGTAGGAGAAAATTCTTTAAGAAAGGAATTTTTTCATTATAGAAGTAAAATATAGTTTTGTTTAAGTATAAGGTGTTTGTGATTTTCAAAACAAGAAGACATGGAAAAGTCATAAGGAAAACCTTATTTACTCAACAAATCCTTGTACTGAAGCCTCATCACACTATAGACCATCCTCATGGTCACGGAATAGAATCCTAGCTGGATTTTTGTATGGAGGAATCTTAAAAGAGAATGAATATGAACCAATGTCATTATGTTATACTTGGTGAGCTGAATCAAAAGGAAAAAAAATTAAAACAATATTATCAAAAAACACGCAACTAGCATTTTCGTGTACCGAGTTGGAAATCAAAATTCAGGGTCCTTGTGTATGGATATGTTAGCCAACATACCAACATTAGACTCCCCAAATTTAAACCAGAACTCAAGACACTCTACACTATTTCTCCATAAAAACATTGACTCTTAGTTCTTCTGGTAGAACTGACTACCTTTGATACCACTTTAGGATGACCCGTCCCCTGGGACCCGTGTCGTGACTACCCCATGCCCACCTTCCATAGGCCTGGGGTTAGCGACGAGCACCGGAAAGGAATTTCCATAAAATGGGAAGGAATTGCCTCAAAACCTATACACACATAGACAAGGTGCACTGTGCACAAGTAAAACACAATGGAAGAAGAAAGGTGCGACCACAACTAAAAACTACTACATTGTTTAAAAGTAAGCACTGAAGTAAAGGGTCCAGAATACAATCCCAAATAAAATGGAAATTATAAAAAAGGGAAAACAGATCATCATGTCATCTTCCAAGGATATTAGATGAAGGGTAGGTACAACTCATCACTACGGCTCACCACACCAACCGGTCACCACTGTAAACCATCAATTTCTAGCTCCTGAGACATAGTCAAAGTAGCCAATCGACTGGAAAAGAAACAAAAAGGTGAGTCCTAAGCCCATGCATGGGTTAGAATAACAATACCCAGTAGGTGACCCTGAGTCCACCAAAGGTCACTTAGAATTCCACAAAGTAAAAACCACAAAGCGTGATCTCAATCAAAAATCACAAAGAAAAATACAGCTCACAACCAGTATATTCTAGGGTAGTAACAATAGCATCATCAATCACATCGTAAAACACTAGAAAGGTAGATAACTACTCCTATATCGAATATAGTGGTCCTACCAAGTAACATAGAGGTGATTCCCACTAACCATGAACTGCTTAGGTACTCCTCCCCATCCTATATTGTGGGTATGCCAGGTCACACAGATCCGCTCCCCACCATGGCCTACTGAGGTACTCCTCCTATTGAGTACCATGGGTCTGTCGGGTCCCATAGAGATGCTCCCCACCATGGGCTAGGAATGTCACCTAGAGGTGCTTCCCACTGGGCCATCGAGTCACATAGAGTCTAAAGTCAGCAGTCTTCAGGTCTCAGCTAGTCACATGGTTCCACACGCAGCGCTCTTGGGAGAACCATTCCTCAAGCCATCAGTCATATTTCAATTGACAAAAATTCCCTTGAAGAAGCAACTCGATGATCTTCCAGGTCATAAGGGTTCCATCATAATAGACGGTGCATCAACCTGACGTCCGGTCTATAAGTTATTGGCAATTTAGTACCGAAGGCCCGGTTGAATTCTGGTACGATCCAACCTATCCAATCTCCAACTTTCTCTGATTCTCTCATGTTGTATCTTTAAAGGACCACCTATCCCTAAAGGTTTTAGCACAGTAGATGGTTTGTCAAAAAGACATCCGATTTAGAAGATATGATGGTTTACATGTAACCCAGTAAAAAAGGGGTTCGAGTATGGCCCGACCCAGTCGGAAGGACCCGACCCGGCCCACTGGGATCAGACAGAAGGGGGATGGGCTCGGCCCGATATGGCTGAGCCTGGTCCAACCCGCTGGGTCGTGGGCTAGTCTTGCTGAACCATGGGTCTAGCCAAACCCACCCGGTTGGGCGTGACCCACCGGGCCGCCGAATCCCTCGGCCCGCTAGCCAAGCCCGGGGTTCCACTCCCCTCCCAAATAGCTTCGGCCATTTGGGTCTTCAAAATTGTGATTCCAGTTGGCACCACACTTCAGGGCTGGTCCATTCAGACGGTTCACCTGTAGGACCCATGGGGCGCGGGACCGCCCTCCCCAGCGGCTCGAAGCTGCAGCCTTCCTCGATTGAGTGCCACTCAGGATCAATGCGACTAGTGATGGCCGGTCCCTCTTTCATCAACCATGGCTTGGAGCCTTGGCCCTCCTCCATGGTGCGTTGTCGCGGCGCACCGCCATCATCTACACAGTCAGCTTCGGCGAACCACCCCTTGTCCGCTGTTGTCCCTTCGGGTGCCGCCTCCTCTTCATGACCAATGACTACCGACCGCCACCTCCCTCGATCGTCGGTGCCACCGTACCAGCGAAGCTTCTGTGGGATACCAGTGAAGTTCCAGTGGTCTATTTTTATTATCGTTCGCACCTACATGCCACCCGAGACGATGCCAAACCTATGCAGCCCTCGGTTCCACCTTGCCACCACATTTTTTCGGCTACCCTTGTAGAACAAAACCAACACCGAGATTGACAGAGGGTATGTGCCTTGTTCATTGGTCTCATACCCTCTGTGTTAGCATTATAAAATGAAAATGGTTCAACATCAATAATGGATATGAAAAAAGTTAACTCTTAAAACAAAACACCCACTTGATGTTTTTTGGAAGTCACTATGGATGAGGAAGGAGTGTCAACATTCGAGGGTGTTGCTAATAACGAAGAAGGTTCGCGTCCTTTGGTGATCATCTTCAAATCCTCCAATGATCATCGAAGCCTCATTCTAGGTTGGTGGAAGACGCCATAACACTTCGTCAGAGGATCCTCTCTTGAGTGTCAAAAACCCATGCCTGAGTTTAATTTAAATAGATGAAAGAGAGGATCAACGCACCACATAATTAATGAGGTTTATTAATATATTTAATTAATGAAACAATTAATTCTCTCAATGGTTTGGTTTCACAACCAAGTGTAACCGACCATTTAATGTTATGATAACCTAGATGTACCACCGCCTCCTCTCAACAATTACAAGAAAAAAAATAAAATAACTCGTTGAGTTATTTTGTTATTTTTTATAAAGTCCAAAAAATAAAATTTTTCATACGACCATTTCGGTCATAGTTAAGCTTCCCTTAAGCAAATCCCGTCACTGTAGAATCAAAAATGCACTCGGATTTGTATGTTGAGCACCGATTTAAAAGATATAATTCTCCACCCTCACATTTAATGAATATACCTTTAAAAAGTTTAAAATTTTGTTCCAGGCTCTCTATGCCTAGAAATCACGTGCCATCAATTTTGAGAAACTCATAATAATTCCATTAAATTGAAAAAATCTAAAAGGAATTTCCTGGTCTTTACATGCACATACCTCTATATGTATACACAATCATATAAAAATACACAAACATATATACTCATACATATACACAAACACACACACACACAAACATAAAAAAACAGATAAAAAAACACATATCAATATAAACACACACACAAATGCAAAAACATGCATATATATAGATACAATACATACAAACACGTAAATACATACACATACAAAAAAAAAACATAAAAATATACACATACATCCACATACATACACATGAATACACATAAATACAAATTCATGTGTATATTATAAATTATTTAATATGATTATAAATATATATATTCAAATATAAATAATATATATGTTAATATATATTCTTTTATATGCTTATATAATTGGTTAAATAAAATATTAATATATTCGTTAATATATTCATTTTTTAATTAAGTCATATTAATATATTATTATTATTTTATTTATTAATATAAAATTTATATTTTTTATTTAAAATTACGATAATAAAATTGAAAATAAATTTATTATTATATGATCGATACATAAATCATATTTATATATTATATATTTATATATATGTATCTAAATATTTATTAATAAATAATATTAAAAATATATATGAATACGTATATATAAATTAAATTATTCATGATTCCATTTATTAGTTCTTTTTAGCATTGTTAGTTGATGGAAATTGATCAGTTCTAAGAAAATCACTACAAATGTGCTACCCTAGTCATTGATAAAAAAAGAACTTGAAAAGACACAACTTTATGAGTACTTTTTTTAGATTTGATAAAGGGCACCATTATCTTTTATTTGGTTTTCACTAATAAAATTTCCACATTTGTCAGGAAATTTTATTAGAATTAACAATGGTTAGTGTTTGACAAATGAAAATAAGTTGTTGTACTGTAGATTTGTAATTTTAAGGTGCATCATGAGTACAGAAACACTGTGGTGGTAGTCGTGTTGTGCTTGTATTCCTCTTATGTAAAAAAGAAAGATCAGCAAGCCCAATGGTTGGGTGTGGGGTACGTCTTGAGGCACCAAGAGTCTCTATTTGGACCATAGCCAATGAAACCCCTCTATTTCATGGTACAAGGTGTGGTAGGGTCAAAATGTAATAGGATTTAATCTTACTTAATGTTAGATCATTATGATGGATTTCTTGGGTAAGGTGAGATTAAATCCATTTTGGTTAGGGTTGCCTCACCACACTGTGGTAACAGCTATTCACATTTATTTTGAAAACCCAAATTGGCCACTTAATCTCAAGGGGATGTTTAACCCATTAATGAGGGAATGTGAAATATTTGAGGGTGCATTATTAAGTTATCCATAACTCCTCCTATAGTGGACTGGATCCCACCTTCCTATCTATTTAGTGTTAAAATCTTGGATTTATCATCCGGATCCCAAATGGTATATTTCATCTATTCTTGTTCAAATCCTATTACTCTCTTAAGATATATCTCATATATAATATATGATTTCTTGATCTAGGGATTATACCATTTCTAAATTCTCTTTTTAATATCCTCTCAACTATTCTATTTATGTGCGAGCTCATTCACCCAATTTTCGGAGAAAATGTATGTTTCTCAAATCTCTTCCAACTGGATCGAATCATAGCTCGATATTGAACAAGTAGGTTGTACTAAGGAAAAGGTAGGTGGTATTTGACAATTTTCTTAGTTTTCAATTGTTTTATGAAATGTGATGTTGTCCCACACGACATCCTTTGCTGAGTATAGATTTATAATGGGTTCCTTCATATTAAATTGACACTTTCACTTTGTTATTTATATATTGATCCTTGTTTGGGAATTTAGATGATGGTTCACCCATTTATGGACACCCCATGGGTTTTCCAAATGAAACTGCCCCTTTTTAATTAAATGAGTAAAATCCCAGAATTCCTCCTTAGAATTTAGCTTAGGATATAATTATATTTTCCCTTATATGTATATTTATGAATGATAATGGAACTTTCTTAAGGCCATTTGAAACATTATAAATTGAATTTCAATATGGGGTAGTTTTTCTAAGAATTATTTTATTTATGATTTGAGTTATGTATCAATAATGAAATATTAAATTGGATTGATTGAATTGTTTGAATAAAAATTGTCATGATTTTATACTAAAACCCTATTGATGAGTTTCGTTATCTTATAAACAATAAATAATTGATTTTTGATATGAATCATTCTTAGATTATTGCATTGTATTTTCTCTATGTTTAAATGTCATGCTTTGAAATAGGGGATTTTTGAAAAATGGAATTTTTAAGAGCTATAAAATGGAGTTTCCCCATTTCTATATAAATGAAAAAAATCTTCAAGACCCTTCTATGGGCTTGGCTTCATATTAAATTGATTAACCAGGTTAGTAATTTCTCAATGAAACCAAGGTACATCCCATTTACCTCTTGAGACTTGTATGTGATTTTTCATGTAAATTTAATTTAATGAAATGATTTACATCGAAGATATTTTTAGTAGAGGCTTGCATTTCCTTGAATGTATTAAATGGTTTTAAATTGAAATGGAATTGAATAGGTGCTATGACTAAGCCTCTTATTTTTATTAAATAAGAATGGTTTGGATGAGTTATATTTGATGGAATTGTATGTTAATAAAGGAATTATTTCCATAAATATTTATGTATGTCTTAAATGAAATTAGTTATAAAGGTGGTCAAGGACACACTTAATTCTTTGTTTTATTTTAATTTGTTTGATGAAATTTTATGCGGGCCTGGACCATAGTATTGATAATAGTGGAAGACTACTCTCTTCCAAGTGAGGAGGATGATTACATGATTCTCAATCTGTTTGTACTCATGGATTATTACACTACCCTAAGGAATATGGATGATTATGCACCCCTCAATTTGATTATACTCATGGATGATTATACTCTCCTGAGGAATATGGATGATTATGCACCCATAGATTTGTTTATACACATGGATTATTATTCTCTCTTGAGGAAAATGGATGATTACACTCCCTCGATTTTTGTATACTCATGTATGATTATGCTCTCCTAAGGAATCAAGATGATTAATCTCTTTCATGAGCTTATAAGGTTATTTAGGATAGTTATGAATGTCTAGGTTACTACCCGATCAAGTTAACAAGTAGTATCCTAGGTATATGGACATTAGGAACCTTCACACACTTGGTTCATATAGGAGGATGAAATATATAGCTACAATATATATATATATATATATATTACTACTATATATCTTTTCAATGTTCAAACATATTCCGACTATGAACTGAAATATGTATAGCCACAAGGTATCCCTTAAGAACATGGGATGGTTATTGGTTGTTTATTTAGTCTATTTATTTATTCATATTTCCTACACACTACTTATTTACATTTATGGACAAGATACTGTTTTAGTCACCATGGGTTGGAATATACTGGGATTATTATCTCACACCCTGCTCAGACAACCATTGAACTGGGGTACCCAAGTATACCTTCTATTTACAAGACTATGGTTGATTGCACGAGTTTTTGAGATTGTACCTAGTGGTTAGGATCATAGCACTCAGATGTATCTCAGGATGATTGTGGATTTTGACTTGGGTATTTTCATTAATTTTCATTTTTTACTCCTATATTGTACTGTATCATGTTATCGGTTGTATGTTTATTGTTTCTTTTAAGTAGTATCATCCCAAAATGCATGATTCTATAGTAAAAGTTGGAATTAGATAATAATTTGTAATAATTTTTTTATTATTATTATTCTACTGGTTTGTCATTATTATTCTATACTTCTGCAGTTCTATGTAGTTTTATATTGATTTTACTAATGTGATAGTATGACCGTTAGGATATTGTTTCCCCACTATCAACTACATACACCATCATTACTATTCAGGAGCCTATGGTGTATGGGGAGGCATGCCTGAGGCCATGTGAACCACTGGTCTGACTACCACATTTGTGGTCCGTCAGGCCAGACATTAAAAAGTAGAATCCAATCAATTTTTTACATTTTTCATACTATTTTGGGTTGGTAGATAAGATAATGAGAATTTTTCAATGCATGGTAGATTATTGTGCCTGGAATTGATCACCCCACCCACGGGGAAATGATCAAGTGCTAGGGATGTGATTATTGTTCATAAAATTTTCATTTACAATTGATTTTTATTTCACATTGAGTGATTAGTGAATTTTTCTATGTGTATTGATTTTTGAATATATAATTTTTTTTCCTCGGCCTAATTTGGTATGGATGAAGAATTGTATGCATCATCATAGGCATATATAAATTCACAGTGCTTGCATATTCCATTCCATGTAGTTGAATTTCTAAGTTGCTTGCTGATTTGATTTGTGTGCCGTGAATGATATTCTATTATTTTTTATTCAATATAATTCCTTTTATATTCAATTTTAGGTGTTTTAATAAAATCCTTAGTTCTTACAATAATAGGTAATTATTTAAAATTCCTTCTTCTACATCATGCTTTGGTGTTTATTTTGGATGTTCTTCCATGATGATATTTCATTATTTTTTGTTATTGGCATGATTTATATGTTTAAAGCTTACAATTAAATTTTCTGTGATTTTTATATACTTAAATGGTTACATGTGATAAATTTATTGGTTCTAATTAAATGTGAACCAGTTTTCAATTCTAGGTTGTATGGGTTCATTATAACTTTAAAAAGGAAACTTGTATACTCAAGCCATCCCGAGATTTATACATGTTTAGAAACAAATGATTAAATTGTGAAAAAATGGTTCTATAAAGTAAAATGTGAAAGTTGAATGATTTTAAGTAATGGGATCCAAATTCCAAAATATAATGTTTATCGATTCTTTATAGATTGGTATATGGCCCCCATGTAACTGAACCATTGCATATGGTTATGATATATATTTTATAATGGTTTAAATGTAAGAGTTATTTAATTTTAATATCAAATGACTTGGTTAGTTTACTAAATTAATAACTTCAAAAAAGTAGTTCAGTTGGATAATGTCACATATGAGATGACCCACTGTGGTTATTTACAAAATTAATAACTATGAACATTCTTTTTGGATGCTTTTGGAAGAACCCATGTTGGCTTAGTGGGACTAAATTTTGACTTCTTTAAAAGAATTATTTTTTATACTTTCCAAATATAACTTGTTTTTTTGTGTTAAATATTTTAAATGATTACATGTTAACTTTGAATCAATTCAATGGACTTGAAAATAAAACAGCAAGTGGGATCCTTTGTTTAAATCATTGAGTAAGGGTAGGTTAACTTTCCCATGTGTGGCATCGGAAAGGATGCATGTTCATTTTTGTTGACATTATTATTATTTTAGAAATTTCATAAATTATAGGATCTTGATCTAGTGACTTCTATTAGAATTATCTAGTGGTGAGTTTGACATTCTTGATTTTTAAGGGGCTAGCCCATGGCAGGTAGTACCCTTAGAGTAATTTTATGAGTTTTCTGACATTTGGTTTTGTTTGGGAGTCATTGTACCTAGTAGTATGATAATATTTTATAATGAAACCCATGTTTAGATAGGTTATCATGTTTTTATTGGCATTGTTATGGGTGTGAGTGCTGAGAAATGCTCGATTTAAACTGTTTAGAAATTCCTTGGGTGTGATCAACAACATCGTAGGTTATGTGAACCTTTATTCTTCCTCAGTGATGAATGACTTGGTATGTCATCCTCTAGGTAAAATATAATTTGGTGCAGTATGTCATGGGATTAATTTCATTATCATTATATCTGATATGTGAATTCATAGGGCTGACAACCTATGCATAGTATGCAATATGTGCCAGTTGCTTCTAAAACTTCGGGGTAATATGCATTCACATACACAGTGCCCATCGAGATTATAAATAGTGTAATGAACCATTTATGTTTGATGGAATTATTGAGCCTTATTAAATTGAGTACTGTCTCAGGACATCTATAGAGTAGATTGAAATCAGATTTAAATGAAAATAATTTTTATCATAATGCTCGTGATGATTTCCTTCTGACTCCGGTGTTTTGACATGCTAGTCAGTTTGATATTGTTTTTAGGAAAAATACCTTATGGTATGGATTGAGGTTAATAATACCCAGTGCACTTGTGAGAAGATGGTGTCTCTATTCATTCATTGACTAGGAAACTCTTAAGGTGGGTATCATCATGTTATTTATATAAAATGTGTCCTTCCAAGTAGAAGGATCATATTAAAAGAAGTCCATTGGAAATGGTTTGTTTTGGTTGAATGCCTATGCGGTATGAGAGTTGGAATCATATCATTTATTTATTAGAATTAATACATTTAGATGGATGGATGTGTGTGTAACCCTTGGAAAATAGAGAAGTTTGTCATGGATGGACTTCATTGGTTTAATCTTGAATGATTAATGAATTTATCAGATGGTGAAGGAATCGTTGTTCGATTAATATCTATGCATTGGTAGGTGAAGGTGAGAATCATTTGGGAAGTTTACCAGTAGTGGTTCGACCAAGTATCATTTAGTCTTCCTAGTTTTCTCTAAGTGTAGAATATCTTAGAGATGGGCATGTCCCCAATCTGGACATTTTCTATGAATCACTAACATAGTGCAGGTCTTATGAAACATTAAATATTTTAATGATGTGGGGAATTTTTGTGTGGCTTTATGAGTGTTTCATGTTGGACACGTAAAGGCATGGTTTGAATTGAGTGAACCTTGGGTTCCTATATAAAAATTTCTTTGATAGACTCTTTGAAACCATCTGTTTTCATTTGAATCAACCACCAAGTAGATGTCACACTAAGCTCAGTCAATATTTTGAAATGGACGTTTTTCCCTTATGCCAACATCTCTCTTATAAGAATGGAGCGTGGACTACTTTGGGTTAGTTCCACAGACTCAAGTTCATTGATTCTAAGGTCATCCTGACTGTTTTATATCCTATGTGATTATTTAATCGTGTAATTCCACCAAAAGTCATGTATAGGCATCGGTGGTCATGTTCATGGTGAAAGCAAGATTACCTTAGAAGAAGGCATCATGGTCTAGTTAGAAATGCATCGACCGTTTTTGTAGATTATTATGAGAAATGTCATATAGAGGTGTATTGAATTTTTATGCTTTTTGTTTAATGTTTCTAGTAAATGAAACCCCATTTTTGGAAACTTCCTCAAGAAGAGGTGATTTCAATAAGGTTCAAATAAGTTTTCCTTGAAAAGACATATTGAGTATGATTTGAGTTCAATGGGAAATCAATAATTAGACTTTTTACCTTTTATGAGGTCCTGTTGTGGCCTCAAACATAATCAGGTTCTCCCAGTTAAAGAAAAAATGCCAGGAGAATCATTAGAACACTTAGGGGTGTGTCTTGTGGGTAATTTGGATCATGGTAGGTACTATGGATCGAAATTTTCCCTTTTAAAATGTTAAGGCCCGTGGTGGAGGTACCATCTACCAGATGATTAATGATATGAAATCTTGGTCATATATCTAGCTAAACGGGCTTGAGTAATTACCGTTTAAGAGTTTCGGTTGGGAAACAAGTGTTGGATAAGTTGTTGAGGGCTTAACTTCCATATGATTAAGTTAATTCCTTGAGGTGCATTGGGCATTTGGAAACGCAACATGACCATTTGAATGGGAATTTATGAACCTTTTAGATCAGGTGATGTTTCTATTATTCCAAAAGGCTTCGCAGGGATGAGAAGTTATATAGTTGGGAGGGTGTAATGACCTATGTTTTTTTAATGGATGAAAATCCAATGAAATTCAATCTTTTGATGTTTAATGGAAGGTCCATGATCAAAATTAAGCACCATAATGAAATTTTGAGAGTTGAGACACATAATTGTGTTGTTCTAAGACTAGATTGAAGTCATGAAGGGTTACACGAGTTCTCTATCGAGTTTAAACATCATAGGGATACATAATCCCATGTTCTGGTGCACTTAACATGGAACATAGTTTTTCTTAATCCATGTTATCCTTAGCATCAAATCTTACAGCTGTAGTTAAGGAGAATAAATGCGCCACATGAGATGTAAACATTTTACCCAAATAATTCACCCTTTGTACATGGTTAGTGAAACCTAGGCAGTACCCTCAAAATATTCATTGCACGGTTGGAACACGGTTAGCATAACCATGTGGTTCAAACCATGTGTGATCATTTCCTAATAAGGGGTGTCACATGTCTGATACACAGTTTTTCCAAGTCATGTTCCCAAACCATGTGACATTGTTTATTGGGTGAAATTATGTTTTCTCCCATAATAAGTTTATGTTTTTATTTTTCTTTACTCTTATTATATCTTCATCTTTTCTATCCATGATAGCCCCTCCCCATAGTGCCTTCACTTCCCCCTAAAGTCTCTTCTTGGATTCATGATATCTCCTGCATCAGTTGTCTGAATAAAGTGCCATCAATATCTATTGATCCTTATTGGTAATATATTGAGTCATTTTTAATCTTCCATAAATTAATCCTCTCTCAATATCTCTATTTATGTGAAAGTTCATTCAATCTATTTTCTAGGAAAATGTATATTCCTCAGATGTGTTCCAAAAAAGATCAAATCAGGGCTCGACATTGGAAAATGTTCTCATCCTAAGTATAAGGTAGGTGGTCTATAAGTTTTCCACAATTTTATGCCATTTTATGAAATGTGCATTTTCACCACATGTTGTGTAACACCCAAAGCTTCCATGATACGCTTCTCTTTGAATAATAGAGCAGCGTGTGTTGTACACAAGTTCGAGATTCTAACACACTGCGACCAATCAAAATAGCCGTTATGAATAGTAATACCCACTTTTTGAAATTATATAAATTTTATATTTCAAAATGTATTTCATTTTTGGATTCGTAATATCAAAATTAACCTATGTGGAATTTTTGGTATTTTTCTGAGAACTTCCAATTTTTGATGAATAGTAAAAATACTTAAAAACAACTTTTTAAATCAAAATAATTTATAGTGATAAATTATATGATTGAGTGTTTTTAAATTATAATTAGAATATATTTTAACCATTTTATCCAATGGTGGTCATTAGAATTAATTTCACTGTGAAATTGGACATAAACAATTGCCAATCTTTTGATATATATTGTTTCTTAAAAACACGCTATTTGTTGTGACATCGGGAATTAATTATTAAATTAATAAATTCAACTTATATGTTTTGAATTTTTTAAAATAGACATCATTTTTTGAATTAGGAATATAAAATATAGATTGGGGTTAATTTTTGGTATTTTTCTGAAAAACTTCAATTTTTGATGAATAGTGAAACCACTAAGTGGTGGTTAAAAACTAATTTTATGTTTAAATGAAACTTTACCACTTCTGTGAATTGAACTTCAAAAATCCTACATACATGGTTTTAATTAGTAAGTAAAATTTGCTTCAATGGGATGAAAATATCTTTTTGTGAATATTAACTTTTAAGTTTTATTAATCACGATTAAAGGTAATTAGTGTAATTTAAGGTAAATAAAATGTTATAATAATATGAAATTACCTTTACACTTGTCATAACCTTATTGGATTAATTATGTCCGACCAAGACAATCCATGGGTCAACTTGGGGACCCCATGGAGCCACATGGGTAAGAAAATGACACTAATAACTTTTTATTAAAAGTAAAAATAAAATTGTCAAAAACATGTGTTGTTTTACTAAAACAATTTTTACATGGGGTTATATAATTTAACTTTTAGACTATAAATATTAATTGGAAATATTCAAATATTTACTACATCATGGTAAGTTTTTTATAATCTTTAGAAATTAAATAAATTAAATTTTTAATCACACCATGAAGATGCATAAATTACCTCATTAATGAGAAATTTAAATAAAAGGAAAAGATAATGTAAAATCTAAGACTTAAACTTGTAAAAACCTATTGGATGAGTATATTTAGAACCCTTATAACCTTATCCTCTAAATATATAATTGTGGGGCCTTTAAAATCCGAAAATCATTATATAATAATGTAACATTTCTTGACTTTCCAAGAGTGCCCCTCCTCTCCTCTTATAAAAGACCCCCACCTCTACCAACTTAACCACACCTCTCAAGCCCTTGTCTTGGCCAAACTCTACTCATTTTAAATATAAAAATCCCTCTCTTCATCATATAAGCCTTACCTTAGGCAGAAATCTGTTCAAGAAACCATTTTGGTTCAAACCGAGGGGAGTTACCCGATTTAAATGTAATGTCTTCTCTTATGTTGTTTTGTTTTATTTTGATTCTCCAACCCCATAAACTCTTTTTATTCATTTTTTTGTAACAATACTAGTATATTAAATATAATAGGATGTTTTTATGAGAATTATTTTATTTACACGTACACACACCTTTATCTAATGGTTAAAGAACTTACTATTTCTGTGGGTGGCGAATTACTGCCTCACGAAACGATGATTGTTCAATCTTCTTTTAACACCTATCATGGTGGCCATTATGATGAAAATATATTTATATATGATATATATTATATTTTTGTTTTCCTTATGCTTATGTATTTTTAATTTATGGCATACCTTTATGGTTTCCATTATGGGTAAACATGATAATTTCATTTTAGGAAGTGCGGACTACCACCCCCTCAAAGTGATTTGAATCATTAATGCCATATGTGGGATGTATAAAGGATGGAGTAAATTATATTATATATTATATTATACTGGAATTATAATATAACATTATATCATTATGATTTCATTCCATTAAATACGAAATATAAATGAAAGTAGCGTTCATGCGTACGTACAGCTTACCATCTCCATGAACGGTGCATTTCATTTATTACCTCTAAATGTTATGTAATATTATAAATGAATGTATATACTATATATGTATGATATATATGATATATAAATCATGAATATAATTCTGGATATAATGGATATTTTACCACATTAACAACTTGTAATTATAAGAAGTTTATTTTTGACTCAAGTACCAAAGATCGACAAAACGACCATTGTTAAATTAAATAAGTACATAATGTTCATAACATTTGATAAGTGATATAAAAGAAATAATGAACTTGAAAAAGGTTCTTAAGAAAGTAGAAATTAACTCTAGTTTATTATTTAGGAGGTTAAAGAACGATCGAGTCAAGTTAGACACGAGGTAATGGACTTCGTCTCAATCTCCTTTCATTGAGGCATATTTTGTTTTATACACAACTTTATTTTATATAGTGTATAAACCCCTTTGACTTTTACTCAAAAGGAATCTTTTTATACGAAGTGTTTTTACTAAATGACAAATGGAATGTTTTGTCTTACGTATGCGGAAACAACGACTTCTTCGTCGCCGTGACCATTATTTGAGTTTCGGCTTCCTCCACAAGCCATAACTTTTTTTAACTGAAAAATAAATACAAAGTTTTAATCTTCTTTTATTTTGGTATTGAAAATCGTTTTGAAAATGGTTTATTATATCAATGTGTTGTATTGATATCTTGTGATTGAAATGTGTAAATGTTATGTTTCCTTTATGCATGTTTTATGTGATACGATTATGTTATGGTTTATGATATGTTTAAACTTGTTCATATGAGGAATGAATTGGACTTAATAAGTGATGGGTGGAGCCCTCTATAGCTCCTTGATTAATCGGTAGGTCTCATGAGATAAACTAGTTTCTTGGCATGAGGGGTTGAAAAAATATTATTTTTAGTCTTGACACAAGGCCATGGCTACGTGGTTATGATAGTCTGGCATTATGCATTCGATCATTATGAAAGTGGTTATTGATATTGCATGTGATTATTCAACCAGTAGAATATCCATGTGAGTAATTAAATGGCATTATCTCATTGTACTTTTTCCATATTATGTTAAAGTTCAAGTTTAAAAGGATTTTGTTTTAGTTATACATTACCTAAAATGTTTATGTTTATTTATGAAAGTTTTCGCTATATTGTTATCCTTACTGAGCATCTGAGCTCACCCCTTTCTATGTTTTATTTTTCCCAGGATGTGAAGAAATATTTTATGACTGACCTATAGGGATAGTCTGAAGGGGATATGGGTGTGGACTACGGAGACTATGTTATTGTATTTTTTCACTTTATTATGTAATGTAAGACTTATGAATGTATCTAGTGTTTCCAAGGCTACTAAAATAATCGGTCTTCTGAGACTTGATCTTTTGTGATCATGCCAATGTTACGTAATAATGCACCGAATCTGGGTAACAGGGTTCGGGGCGTTATAGTTGGTATCAAAGGCAGTTTAGTACTAACATTGGAAGCTAGATTTAGATAAACTCTGATTAGATCACATATCCCTAAGATAGACATTGAGGATTAGTATAGAACAAATTCCTAGAATTTTGGTATTATAGAGATTTTATGAGTTTTCCGAGCAATACATCCCCATCTGGATACAAGAAGGTAGAGGCGGATCTAACACAGATGTACCTAGGGGTAAAACCTGAAAACACCGCTTTGAGCTCGACTCGAATAGGAACTGGTGCATGACAACGAGCCTTGCTACAGTCTTGGTTACGAAACTCCCGAGGGATATGCTTAGGATAATTACAATTTTCTTTACAAACAATTATAAAGGGTTTATGAGTATATACATCCTCAAAGAAAACATTTTTTATGGATTATATCAATAAATAGTTCAATTTATGTTAAGCTTTTTACAAGTATGAAAGTATGTATTTCGATTCATAAACTAATCTAGTTTAAGACATTGTTTAGAAACTATGCCTAGTGGAAGGAATAGAAACCGTTTCAATGCATGGACTCCATGTAGGGATTTCCCTCCTATTCAAGATAATTATAATTGATTCGGTGATACAACTGGTGCAGATCAGCTTATCACCGTACTGGGACAACTCACTCAGGTTATAAATAATAACCTTACCCGTATGGAGCACCCTGATCCGCTGCATGAAGGATCAATGTTAGATCGCTTCATGAGGCAGAAACCACCAACATTCAATGGGAGTACAAATACCTTAGAGGCTGAGCAATGGATAAATTCTCTAGAGAAAATATTTCAAGGTTTGGGGAGTAGTGAAAGGGAAAAGGTTATCATGGCAGTTTACCGCCTCACTGGAGATGCTGATCCATGGTGGTCATTGATTCAAAACACAAAGGAAGATGATGAAGTATCAAATATGGAATGAAGGGAGTTCAAAGAGATTTTCTTAGAAAAATACATTCCTTGTGACCATCGAGCAGATATAGAAAGGAAATTTCTGAGTCTGAGAAAAAAGGAGGATGAGAATGTCGCAAAGTATGAGGCCAACTTTACAAGGTTAACAAGGTATGCTACAGATTATATACGTAACCCAAGAGGTAAGATTGATCGTTTCTTTGATGGGTTAAAACGATTTCTCCGTCAAGATTTCGTATCAAAATCTTTCTCAGCATATAAAGATATAATCTCATGTGCTATCAAGACAGAAAAAGAATTCTGTAAATCTTATGACAATAAAGTAAAGCAAGAGAAAAAGAGAATGGTGAAACAGGATACAGATAAAGGGAAAAAGGGAAAGAAGGATTTTCTATTATGCAATAATTGTGGGAAGAATCTCCCCGGTACTTGCCTAAAAAGAATTGGATTTTGTTATAAATATGGAGAAAAAGGTCACCAGGGTCGTGATTGCAAGGGAAATAAAGAGGCTATCAATGTTGAATGCTACAATTGTAGGGAAATAGGGCATTATACAAATAAATGTCTAGAGCGTCAGAGAAATTTACCTTAGAAAAGGACAAGGGATCAATGAAAATCTTATGTTGTTACTATAGTTGAAGTGGAATAATTATTGTATTTGTGTTTTTGGACTCAATAACTAGATCATGTTTATAAGAATAATGTGATATATATAAGGATTGTACTGCAGTAATTGTTGTTTTCATTAAGGTAATCATATTTTTAGTATGTGACAATGAGAGGAACTTTATTTTGTTTGGGGAATCTGATGAATTGATTTTGGAATTTAAAGACCTTTTAGAGAAAGTCTAGACAGAGGTAATTTGGATAACTAGAAAGGTTGGAATGGATTATATTTTACATTGGATACTATTGTTAAGGTTATTTTTGGATATTTATAAAAAGGACATCATGTAGACCGTGTGACAACCCGTCGCGTCGGACAAAGTTGTGTGAATCGAACCCACAACCATAGTGTGATTGGGATTTATCGCCTACCACTAGACTACGTGAAGTCCCTGGAGTGTATAATGTAGTTTTTTAATTATGATAGATGATTTATAAATATATTTTTGGAACTCTATACGGTTAGGATAAATATAATATTTTTGAATTCCATAACCTTTTGAAGTGAAAGATAGATTTGCGGTAAAAATATATTGAAGAATGAAAGTCTACATGAAAAAAAGTAATTTTCCTTATGTTCTTAGTAAATCTCCTAAATAATTTCCTCAACTTTATGAAAGGTAACTTAAAACAAAAATGTTTTCGGTTAACTTTTCCAACTGGGGAATCGATGACCGTTTAACAAATCACAAGTTTGTGATTTTCTTGTAGTTAACTTTCTGTGAATCCTATTTTCAACAACTCTACATTAGACCTTGATGGTTTGTTTCTCCTCCATATCCATGTTTTCATAGAATCCTAGTATGGGCTATCTCGGGTGACCTTTGTACTTCTCTTTCTTTATTTTAAAGTTAAATTTATATTAACCCTATTTCCGATATGGGTTTTCCACGAAGGTATTTTCTATTTGCAACCTTTTAGTTTTGAAGAACAATTTCAAATTGTGAGGACACAATTTATTGGAGTAGGGTAGATTGTAACACCCCAAGCTTCCATTGTATGCTTCTCTTTGAATAATAGAGCAGCGTGTGTTGTACGCAAGTTTGAGATTCTAACACACCGCGACCAATCAAAATAGCTGTTATGAATAGTAATACCCACTTTTTGAAATTATATAAATTTTATATTTCAAAATGGACTTTATTTTTGGATTCGGAATATCGAAATTAGGCTATGCTGAATTTTTTATATTTTTCTGAGAATTTCCAATTTTCAATGAATAGTGAAAAATACTTAAAAACAACTTTTTTAATCAAAATAATTTATAGTGATAAATTATACAATTGAGTGGTTTTAAAGTATAATTAGAATATATTTTAACTATTTTATTCTATGTTGGTAATTATAATTAATTTCAATTTTAAATTGGACATAAACAATTGTCAATCTTTTGATATATATTATTTCTTAAAAACACGCTATTTTTTGTGACAGCGGGAATTAATTATTAAATTAATTAATTAAACTTATATGTTTTGAATTTTTTAAAATAGCCATCATTTTTGAATTAGGAATATCAAATATAGCTTAGGGTTAATTTTTGGTATTTTTCTGAAAAACATCAATTTTTTATGAATAATGAAACCGCTAAGTGGTAGTTAAAAATTATTTTTCTGTTTAAATGAAACTTTACCACTTCTGTGAATTGAATTTCAAAAATCCGACATACATAGTTGTAATTAGTAAGTAAAATGTGGTTCAATGCGATGAAAATAATTTTTGGTGAATAGTAACTTTTAAGTTTTATTAATCACGATTAAAGGTAATTAGTGTAATTTAAAGTAAATGAAATGTTATAATAATATGAAATTACCTTTACACTTGACCTACCCTTATTGGATGAATCATGTCCGACCAAGAAAGTCCATGGGTCAACTTGGGGACCCCATGGAGACACTTGGGTAAGAAAATAACATTAATAACTTTTTATTTAAAGTGAAAATACAATTGTCACAAACATGTGTTGTCTAACTAAAACAATTATAACATGAGGTTATATAAGTTAAGTTTTCGACTATAAATATTTATTGGAAAGATAAAAAGATTTCATACATCATGGTATTTTTTTTATAATATTTATACATCAAATAAATTAAAATTTTTATGACACCATGATGATGCAGTGATTGCCTCATTAATGAAAAATTTAAATAAAATAAAAATATAATGTAAAATCTAAGACTTACACTTGTAAAAAACATATTTGATGAGTATATTTTGAACCCTTATCACCTTATCCTAGAAATATATAATTTTGGACCTTTAAAATCTGAAAATAATTTTATATTAAAGTAACATTTCTTGACTTTCCAAGAGTGCCCCTCCTCTCCTATTATAAAAGGCACCCACCTCTACCACCTTACCCACACCTATCAAGACTTTGGCACGTCCAAAATCTGCTCATTTTATCTCTCCACATCCCTCTATTCATAATAGAAGCCTTACCTTAGGCAGAAAGATCTTCGAGAAACCATTTTGGTTCAAACCGAGGGGAGTTACCTGATTTAAAGGTAATGTCTTCTCTTATGTTGTTTTGTTTTATTTTGCTTCTAAAACCCCATAAACTCTTTTTATTACATTATTTTGTAACAAAACCAGTATCTTAAATATACTAAGATTTTTTTATGAGAAGTATTTGATTTACACTTACACACACCTTCATCTAATGGTTAAAGAACATACTGTGTCTGTGGGTGGCGAATTACCGCCTCACAAAACAATGATTGTTCAATCTTCTTTTAACACCTCCCATGGTGGAAATTATGATGAAACTATATTTATATATGATATATATTATATTTATGTTTTCCTTATGATTCTGTATTTTTCATTTATGGCATACCTTTATGGTTTCCATTATGGGTAAACACGATAATTTCATTTTTGGAAGTGCGGACTACCACCCCCTAAAAGTGATTTGAATCGTTAATGCCATATGTGGGACATATAAAGGATGGATTAAAAGATATTATATGTGATATTATACTGAAATTATAATATACCATTATATCATTTTGATTTCATTCCATTAAATATGAAATAGAAATGAAAGTAGCGTTCATGCATACGTACGGCTTACCGTCTCCATGAACGGTGAATTTCATTTCTTTCCTCTAAATGTTATGTAATATTATAAATGAATGTATATAATGGATATGTATGATATATATGATATATACATCATGAATATAATTCTGGATGTAATGGATATTTTACCACATGAACAACTTGTAATTATAAGAAGTATATTTTTGACTCAAGTACCAAAGATCGACAAAACGACCATTATTAACTTAAATAATTACATAATGTTCATAACATAGTAATAAGTGATAAAAAAGGAATAATGAACTTGAAAAAGGTTCTTAAGAAAGTATAAATTAACTCTAGTTTATTATTCAAGAGGTAAAAGAACGATCGAGTCAAGTCGGACATGAGGTAAGGGACTTCGTTACAATCTCCTTTCATTGAGACATATTTTCTTTTATACACAACTTTCTTTTATATAGTGTATAAACCCCTTTGAATTTTACTCAAAAGGAATATTTTTATATGAAGCGTTTTCACTAAATGACAAAATGAATGTTTTGTCTTACGTATGTGGATACAACAACTTCTCCGGCGCCGTGACCATTATTTGAGTTTCAGATTTCTCCACAAGCCATAACTTTTTTTAAATGAAAAATAAATACAAATTTTTAATCTTCATTTCTTTTGGTATTGAAAATGGGTTAGATAATGTTTTATTATATCAATGTGTTGTATTGATATCTTGTGATTGAAATGTGGAAATGTTATGTTTTCTTTATGCAAGTTTTATGTGATATGATTATGTTATGGTTTATGATATGTTTAAACCTGTTCATATGAGGAATGCATTGGACTTAATAAGTGATGGGTGGAGCCCGCTATAGCTCCTCATTGCATAGGTAGGACTAATGAGCCAAACTAGTGTATTGGCACGAGGCCTTGACAAAATCATATTTGTAGTCTTGGCACAAGGCCTTATGTACGTGGTTATGATAGTCTGGCATTATGCATTCTATCATTATGAAAGCAGTTATTGATATTGCATTTGATTATTCGACTAGTAGAATATTCATTTGAGTAAGTAAACGACATTATCTCATTTTACTTTTTCCATATTATGCTAAAGTTCAAGTTTAAAAGCCTTTTTTTTAGTTATACATTGCCTTAAATGTTTAAGTTTATTTATGAAAGTTTCCGCTATATTGTTATCCTTACTGAGCATCTGATCTCACCCCTTTCTATGTTTAATTTTTCCCAGGATGTGAAGAAATATTTTATGACTATCCTACAGGGATATTTTGAAGGGGATATGGGTGTGGACTATGGAGACTATGTTATTGTAGTTTTTTACATTATGATTTAATGTAAGACTTATGAATGTATCTAGTGTTTCCAAGGCTACTAACATAATCGTTCTTCCGAGACTTGATCTTTTGTGATCATGCCAATGTTACGTAATAATGCACCGACTCTGGGTAACTGGGTTCGGGGCGTTAAAGTTGGTATCATATGTAGTTTAGTACTAACCTTGAAAGAAAGATTTAGATAAACTCTGACTAGAGAACATAGCCCTAAGATAGACTTTGAGGATTAGTATAGAAGAAATTTCTAGAATTTTTGAATTATAGTGATTTTGTGAGTTTTCTGAGCAATACATCCATGTCTGGATACGAGCAGGTAGAGGCAGCTCTGACACAGATGTACCTAGGGGTAAAACCTAAAAACACCGCTTTGATCTAGACTAGAACGAGAACTGGTGCACGACAACGGGCCTTGCTGCAGTCTTGGTTACGACACTCCTGGGGGATATGCTTAGGATAATTCCCATTTTCTTTAGAAACCATTATGAAGGGTTTATGAGTATATACTTCCTCAAAGAAAATATTTTTTATGGATTATATCCATAAATCGTTCAATTTATGTCAAGTTTTTTAAAAGTATGGAATTATGTATTTCAATTCATAAACTAATCTAGTTTATGACATTGTTTAGAAATGGCGCCTAGTGGAAGGAATAGAAACTGTATCAATGCACGTACTCCATTTAGGGATTTCCCTCCTGCTCAAGATAATTATAATGGAGTTGCTGATATAACTGGTGCCAATCAGCTTATCACCATACTGAAATAACTCACTCAGGTTATGAATAATAACCTTACCCGTATGGAGCACCCTGATCTGCAGCATGGAGGATCAATGTTAGATCGCTTCATGAGGCAGCAACCACCAACATTCAATGGGATTACAAATCCTTTAGTGGCTGAGCAACGGATAAATTCCCTAGAGAAAATATGTCAGGCTTTGGGGAGTAGTGAAAGGGAAAAGGTTATCATGACAGTTTATCACCTCACTGGAGATGCTGGTCAACGGTGGTCATTGATTCAAAATACAAAGGAAGATGATGAAGTATCAAATATGGAATGGAGGGAGTTCAAAGTGCTTTTCTTATAAAAATATTTTCCTCGTGACCATCGAGCAGATATGGAAAGGAAATTTATGAGTCTAAGACAAAAGAAGGATGAGAATGTCGCAAAGTATGAGGCCAACTTTACAAGGTTATCAAGGTATGATGCAGATTATATACGTAACCCAAGAAGTAAGATTGATCATTTATTTGATGGGCTAAACCATTTCTCCTTCGAGATTTAGTATCACAATATTTCTCAGCGTATCAAGATATAGTATCTTGTGCTATCAAGACAGAAAATTAATTCTCTAAATCTTATGACAATAAAGTAAAGTAAGAGAAGAAGATAAAGGTGGGACAATAGACAGATAAAGGGAAAAAGGGAATGAACGATTTTCCATTATGCGATAATTGTGGGAAAAATCACCCCGGTACATGCCTAAAAGGAATGGGAGTTTTTTATAAATGTGGAGAAAAAGGTCACGAGGCTCATGATTGCAAGGGAAAGAAAGAGGCTATCAATGTTGAATGCTATAATTGTATGGAAATAGGGAATTATGCAAATTAATGTCCTAAGAGTTAGGGAAACTTACCTCAGAAAAGGCCAAGGGATCAAGGCCAATCTTATGCTGTTACTATAGTTGAAGTGGAATAATTATTGTATTTGAGTTTTTTGACTCAAGAACTAAATCATGGTTATAGGAATAATGTCATATATATCAATATTGTACTACAATACTTGTTGTTTTCATTAAGGTAATCATATTTTTAGTATGTGACAATGAGAGGATATTTACTTTGTTTGGGGAATCTGATAAATTGATTTTGGAATTTAGAGACCTTTTAGATAAAGTCTGGACAAAGGTAATTTGGATAACTAGAAAGGGTGGAATGGATTATATTTTACATTGGATACTATTGTTAAGGTTATTTTTGGATATTTCTAAAAAGGACAACACGAAGACCGTGTAACAACCTGTCGCGTCGGACAAATCTGTGGGAATCGAACCCACAACCATAGTGCGATTGGGATTTATTGCATACCACTAGACTACGTGATGTCCCTGGAGTGTATAATGTAGTTTTTTAGTTATGATATATGATTTATAAATTTATTTTTGGAACCCTATATGCTTAGGATAAATATAATATTTTTGAATTCTATTACCTTTTGGAGTAAAATATAGGTTTGTGGTAAAAATTTATTGAAGAATGAAAGTCTACAAGAAAAATAAGTATATTTCTTTACATTCTTAGTAAATCCCCTAAATAATTTCCTCAACTTTATGAAAGGTAACTTAAAACAAAAACGTTTTCGCTTAACATTTCCAACTAGGGAATCGATGACCGTTTAACCAATCACAAGTTTGTGATTTTCTTGTAGTTAACATTCTCCTAATCCTGTTTTCTACAACTCTCCATCAGACCTTGATGGTTTGTTTATCCTCCATATCCATGTTTTCATAGAATCCTAGTATGGGCTATCTCGGGTGACCTTTGTACTTCCCTTTCTTTCTTTTAAAGTTATATTTATATTAACCCTATTTCCGATATGGGTTTTGCAGAAAGGTATTTTCTATTTTCAACCTTTTATTTTCGAAGAACAATTTCAAATTGTGAGGATGCAATCTATTGAAAGAGGGTAGAATGTAACACCCCATACATCCATAATACACTTCTCCTTGAATAATAGAGCAACGTGTGTTGTACACAAGTTCGAGATTCTAACACACCGCGGCCAATCGAAATAGCCATTATCAACAGTAATACCAACTTTTCAAAATTACATAAATTTTATATTTTAAAATGGACTTCATTTTTGGATTCGGAATATCGAAGTAAGCCTATGTTGAATTTTTTGTATTTTTCTGAGAACATCCAATTTTCTATGAATAGTGAAAAATACTTAAAAACAATTTTTTTAATCAAAATAATTGATAGTGATAAATTATAAGATTGAGTGATTTTAAATTATAATTATAATATATTTTAACCATTTTATGCAATGTTGGTCATTAGAATTAATTTCACTTTGAAATTGGACATAAACAATTGTCAATCTTTTGATATATATTGTTTCTTAAAAACATGCTATTTGTTGTGACAGTGGGAATTAATTATTTAATTAATTAATTAAACATATATGTTTTTAATTTTTTAAAATAGACATCCTTTTTGAATTAGTAATACCAAATATATATTAGGGTTAATTTTTGGTATTTTTCTGAAAAACTTCAATTTTTGATGAATAGTGAAACCACCAAGTTGTAGGTAAAAACTAATTTTTTGTTTAAATGATACTTTACCACTTTTGTGAATTGAATTTCAAAAATACGACATACATGGTTGTCATTAGTAAGTAAAATTTGGTTCAATGGGATGAATTTTTTTGGTGAATAGTAACTTTTAAGTTTTATTAATCGCGATTAAAGGTAATTAGTGTAATTTAAGATAAATAAAATGGTATAATAATATGAAATTACCTTTACACTTGTCCTACTCTTATTGGACGAATCATGTCCGACCAATACAATCCATGGGTCAGCTTGGGGACCCCATGGAGCCACTTGGGTAAGAAAATGACATTAATAACTTTTTATTGAAAGTAAAAATAAAATTGTCACAAACATGTGTTATTTTACTAAAACAATTATTACATGGGGTTATATAAGTTAAATTTTTGACTATAAATATTCATTGGAAATATAAAAAGATTTTCTACATCATGGTAATTTTTTTATAATTTTTAGACATTAAATAAATTAAATTTTTTATGACACCATGATGATGGAGCGATTACCTCATTAATAAACAATTTAAATAAAAGGAAAAGATAATGTAAAATCTAAGACTTACACATGTAAAAAATCTATTTTATTAGTATATTTATAACTCTTATCACCTTATCCTCCAAATATATAATTTTGGGACCTTTAAAATCCGAAACTCATTATATAATAAAGTAACATTTCTTGACTTTCCAAGAGTGCCCCTCCTCTTCTCTTATAAAAGGCCCCCACCTCTACCTCCTCAACCACACCTCTCAAGACCTTTTCTCATCCAAACTCTACTCTTTTTATCTCTCCAAATCCCTATATTCATCATAGACGACTTACTTTAGGCATAAATCTCTTCAAGAAACCATTTTGGTTCAAACCGAGGGGAGTTACCCAATTTAAAGGTAATGTCTTCTCTTATGTTGTTTTGTTTAATTTTTCTTCTCCGACCCCCTAAACTCTTTTTATTACTTTCTTTTGTAAGAACAATAGTATATTCAATGTACTAGGATGTTGTTATGAGAAGTATTTTATTTACACTTACACACACCTTCATCTAATGGTTAAAGAACATACTGTTTATATGGGTGGTGAATTATTGCCTCACGAAATGATGATTGTTCAATCTTCTTTTAACACATCTGTTGGTAGCCATTATGATGAAACTATATTTATATATGATATATATTATATTTATATTTTCCTTATTCTTCTGTATTTTTCATTTATGGCATACCTTTATGGTTTCTATTATGGGTAAACAGGATAATTTCCTTTTAGGAAGTGCGGACTACTGCCCCCTCAAAGTGATTTGAATCGTTAATGCCATATGTGGGATGTATAAAGTATGGATTAAATTATATTATATATGATATTATACTAGAATTATAATATACCATTATATCATTATTATTTCATTCCATTAAATACAAAATAGAAATGAAAGTAGCGTTCATGCGTACGTACGACTTATCGTCTCCAGGAACGGTACATTTCATTTCTTACCTCTAAATGTTATGTAATATTATAAATGAATGTATAGACTGGATATGTATGATATATATGATATCTACATCATTAATATAATAATGTATATAATGGATATTTTACCACTTGAACAACTTGTAATTATAAGAAGTTTATTTTTGACTCAAGTACCAAAGATCGACAAAACGACAGTTATTAACTTAAATAATTACATAATGTTCATATCGTGGTAATAAGTGATATAAATGGAATAATGAACTTGAAAAAAGTTCTTAAGAAATTATAAATTAACTCTAGTTTATTATTTATGAGGTTAAAGAATGATCGAGTCATGTTGGACACGAGGTAAGGGACTTCGTCTCAATCTCCTTTCATTGAGGCATATTTTGTTTTATACAGAACTTTCTTTGATATGGTGTTTAAACCCATTTGACTTTTACTCAAAAGGAATATTTTTATACGAAGTGTTTTTACTAAATGACAAAAGTAATGTTTTCTCTTACGTATGCAGCGACAATGACTTATCTACCGCCATGACCATTATTTGAGTTTCGACTTCCTCCACAAGCCATAACTTTTTTTAAATGAAAAATAAATACAAAGTTTTAATCTTCTTTTATTTAGGTTTTGAAAATGGTTTTGATAATGTTTTATTATATCAATGTGTTTTATTGATATCTTGTGATTGAAATGTGGAAATTTATGTTTCCTTTATGCATGTTTTATGTGATACGATTATGTTTTGGATGATGATATATTTAAACCTGTTCATATGAGGAATGCATTGGACTTAATAAGTAACGGGTGGATCCTACTATATCTCCTCGTGTCACGACCCGACCCCACCCGGGCTCAAGCCACAACTACCCAAAGCCCGCCTCCATAGGCCAGGGGCTGGTGACCAGTGCCGAAGGCACAATAACTCGGGGAAGCCTTTGCCTAAGAACCTGTACACACACACGCAACACACTCAATGCAAAAGTGCAGAGTAAAAAAAAAGAAAAGCAAAGGGAAACTGCTATATATAAACCAAAAATGTGCATCGACCTCTAAATAGTACAAAGTAAAAGATGAAAGGAAAAGGTAAAAACACGCGCCCATCCAAAAAAGGTGCCACAACCCGACAACAGGTAAACAAAAAGAAACAGCTGACGGGTCTCCCACATGGAACCCGGCTACAACCACCGCACGCGGTCCAAGATCCCAAGCTCCTACGCTCCAATGAAGTCACGCTCCACCTGTCCATCGTCTGCAAGGGCAGACCAAGTGCGGGCAAAGCCCAAGCAGGGGTGAGTATAAAAATACTCAGTAGGATACCCCGAAGGCTCGAGGGTGCAACGAAAGAGGTACCGAAGGGTGAGCAGTAGAGCGAACATGGAAAAGTAAAGGAGTACAACCGAAGGTGTAGTAAAGAGTAACAGCTCAACCAAACAAGAGAAAGGTAGAAGACTCTTCCTAACACTAGGAGCTAGAAATGGTGAGAATATTAACTTCTCGTCGAGCTTTCACTGCCTATAGCAGGAGAGTAGACTCATCCAACCACGAGAAGCTAGACGTGGAAAGCACGTGGCATACCCCACGCGTCTTTGCCACTCTTGGAAGGAGATCAACCAAACCCGATAAGTGGGTACTGGAACCTGGTATATAAAAATCCATATGCTTTTTCAAGAAGCCCGAACAAGACCGTAAGGGGATCTCTATCCCGTAGCTCAGGCCAATAAAAGTGAGTCGCCAACAGTCCTAGAAGTAAACTCCATCGATGCCAAGCATCCTATATGTCTGCCCCGAACTGTAATCCAAGGGGCTCAAACACCGCACCTCGACACTATCCGCTTTGGTTGGCACTGACTCGCCCGCACGGTTTTATATCACGTCACAAGTACGCGTCTCGGTGGGGGAAAGCACCCCTCGTACTTGAGAGTTTCGGGTTAAGTCAAACCACAGCTCGTCACTGCCCTGTAATCGAGAGGTCTTCTCAAAGTCAAAGTCGTCACAACACTGACCCGTATAACCAAGGGTCCTGCTCTGGTAATCACGGAGGAAAACATCAGACTAGCCTAGTAGAAAGGACTGAGCCTGGAATGCCAATAGGTGTCCTACTGCCCAATGCTGCTGGAGGGTAATTCATAACCAGATATCAGGTGACCCACTGCCCAGCCCTGGAGGAGGGTAAACCCTAATACATCATTGGGAGACCCACTGCCCAGCCTCGCTAGAGGGTAGACCTTAATACATCATCAGGCGACCCACTGCCCAGCCCCACTGGAGGGTAGACCTTAATACATCATCAGGCGACCCACTGCCCAGCCCCGTTGGAGGGTAGACCTTAATACATCATCAGGTGGCCCACTGCCCAGCCCCGCTGGAGGGTAGACCTAGAACTAGACGACGGGGGACCCACTGCCCAGCCTTGCTAGAGGGTAGACTCTAAGAGGTCATCAGGTGACCCACTGCCCAGTCTCTGCTAGAGGGTAGACCCTAAGTGCGTCGGGTGACCCACATCCCAGTATCTACTAGAGGGTAGACCCTAAATGCGTTGGGTGACCCACTGCCCGGTCTCTGATAGAGGGTAGACCCTAAGTGCGTCGGGTGACCCACTTCCCAGTCTCTACTGGAGGGGTAACCCTAGAAGTCAATGAGTAACCCACTACCCAGCCCTGATGGAGGGTAAAACTCAGAACTGCCCTGGCCATATCTACTGGAGGGTACAACGCTGGCCAACCGAACACGGAGTGGGTATCGTGCAATCACCCAACTCCATAACAACTCCCCCAAAAGAGGATCAGTGCCTGTTCCATCACTGGGTGTCACTAGCACCGCTACCGGCCAATCCATCGAGAACGAAACCAGGGGGAGACCACTCAACCCTGTTTGTCAAAAAAATGAGCACCGAGGGACCCTCTGCGTAGCGAGAGGTCAAAGTACGCAAAGCAGAGCTCGGAACGCACCTAGGGTCCACACGATGTGTGGCCCCCAAGTCAATCCCCAACAAAGCGCACAAACAGACTCAGGTACAAACCACATGTACATCCAAATGCTCTTGTATACTCCCGGAGTATACCTCGTTCCAGCCCAAAGGCTATCGTGCACACGGCGCCCAACGTCAATGCGAAGGCATGACGTAACAACTCCAACCTGCCACCTCAATGACTGAGGCACAACCAACCAAATATCTTTAAACACCAGCCTCACTCTACAAGGAGTGCACGCGATCACACACCAAAGGTCTGATACAAACACGGTAGAAGAGCTGCCACCGGGGCACCTTTCACATTTCCACATTTAGCAAGATCAGGCAAGAGTCTCCGCACAACTAGATGGATCGCACCGTTGTAATCCTCACGAAAAAACACGCAAGATCGACTACTTACTCACCTCTAACGGATATCCGATGGAAAAGTCACCAACACCACCTCATGCCCGAACGACGTCCCGTGATCCCGAGCCTCAGCCCCGAAAATAGTCAGGCCCATCGCACCATTGCGATCCCCCTGTGAAAACACGTCAAAGCACTACTCACTTGAGTGAAACGAATATCCGGAGAAAAATAGCGCATTACGGCGCACCGCACACGAGCGGTGCTTCGTGGGACCCGCATCCCGGTCCTGAAACACAACGAACGGATCATACCGTTCTGATCCTCTCGAAAAATCACACAAGGTGGACTATTCACTTTTCCAACATGGTCTCCTGGTGATAGAGATGGAAAATCATCGTCGACGCCCAAACGACCCTCGCGGGGCCCGCACCATCATGCAGAATTACAGCAGGCAGACTACGCCAATGTGATGCCCTCAAAAAAACACCCAACATCGACTGCTCGCACGCCCCGAACAGACGTCCGATGAAAAAGTCGTGCAACGCTGCACGCAGCTCGGAAGACAGGTCATGGGGCCCATGCCTCAACTTTGGCCTCAATGCCAGAAACCACCCTGGACAGGTCCGCCACGGTGCCAGGGTCCCAACGCCACTAACAGCACTTAAAACGGATGTCGGACGTGTCCGCGCCGTCCAAAACAAGAATCTCAGGAAAAACGATCGTCCACTTAAAGACATGTCACACCTCTGCAGCCCCTCTTTTCGGGAATTAAAAATTCCTGAAACCACCTCAAAAATTCAGCCTCGACGTGAGGTCTATGTGGCCGCTGACAGCATGCAAAACAGAGGCCCGTAGAGAACGTTACAGGCGTCGGAAAACTGAGGGGCAAAGTCCCCTTGGGCTGGACCGGCCGGTCCGCCCGGCCTGGGCTGACCCGCACCGGCCAGCCCGGCTCGCAGCGCCTGGCCCGCGGCTTGGTCACGTGGGCCAGAGGTGGACTCAGTCCACCGCGTGGCCGACCGACTAAAGTCGGTCGCCCCGCGACGACCCGCGCGACGCTGGTCGTTGTCTCTGCACGGGGGTCGCGCGCCGCGACCCCGCCTCGCCGTCGCGCCTGCCGGCGCCGACGGCGCCTCGCGGCTGTCTGGCCCGCGGCCTCCTCCTGACGCCACCCCCTCGCTCTGGCCAGCCACCGCCTCACACCCGACCCCCGCAGAAGCCCGCAGACACCCCCCTGCTGCCGCTGTGAGCCCCCGGCAGCCTCAAGCTCGGCCGAACCACCGCGCCGCCCTGCTGATCCCCCAAATTCCTGCAATCTTCGGCGGACATCTATGAGCAGCTCGAGACTCGGAATTGAAATCCGAAAGATGCGTCGGAAAGATCAGAAAATCTACTACAGGATTATGGGATTTGTTCGGGGAAAAAACGACAAATTGATGCATATACTCAAACTCAAAGGGAGGTTCGGAAATAAAAATGCAACAAAACCTCCTACCTCGCTGGGATTCGCCCGGAGCTTCACGTCGATCCGCCGACATCACCGCACCTCACCGAAGTCACCTCACCGGAGATGTAGGAGGAGAGGGGAGGGGTTTCTCCAGGGGGTTCAATGGAGAGGAAGGGGAGGAGGGGAGAGTTTAAATAAATAAACTCTTTAATTAAAAGTCCCGACCCGTAAAATACACGCATCCAAACCCTCTGGTGCGGTCAATATTAAAATCCCCCTAGGGTAAACAACACCTCTCAAGAACAATGGTGGTCTCTGAATTTTAATCTGAGACCCCGTTCAAAATTTATTAAACTTAGCGCCTGATGCCGCCAAATTACGAAAATGCCCCCGGGGCCATTTTTCACAGACGGCCCGTGCCCGCAAAACATATACCTCTCATGGGGTAAACGGTACATTACAAACTCAGCGGTGCCCTCATTTTTTTAATCCGAGCCACTGTTTAATAAATTCTCAAGTTTAACCATTAAATGAATAAATTAATTTATTCCTTTATCCGTTTAACGTTCCGGGAGCGGGCGAGGGATCCAAAAATCCCGAGCCGACAAGTTTTTTGTCATTCCTAGGGTAAAAACCCCATTCCGGACCCATATGTACCCTCAGATATTTGATCTGGACCACTTTTTAGGAGTTATACTATTTATTTTGCGTTTCCAGTGTGAACACACTAAAAATTTAATTCCGGCCACTCCGGGGCTCGGAATCGCACGCCATCTGAAAGCGCTTCTCTGGAATATCATCAAGAATATTCCAAAGTCTTTAACAGCAAAAACCGGGTTCTTACATCATTCCCTCCTTCATGATTTTAGTCCGTGAAATGAAAAACTAGGGAGCAACACAGGGTACTAAGCCCACACCTGGCTTTCCCGTACCCAGAAGAACCCACACACAGCTCTGCGTCACCACACATTGACCAAAGTACTGATCTGTTCACGCGATGTTGGCCCTTGCCGATGTCGGGCACCCACTCCAGACTTTGGGGTTAGGTCAAGGTGGTAGGGAACCTCTCCATCCCTTTGCATGGTCTCAAACGGCCCGAAGGATCTCGGGGGTATCTCACCTCCCCGACCGAACCCTTACGTCGCACTACGTGACTGGAATCACCACCCACACCCGGAACAAGGCCTGATGATTCCCTCTTTCAGAATATCCATATGGTGGAACACCCAAGGATATCTGGTCACACAAGATTCCATAGTCTATGTCTCACAACCAAGACTCTCTTACACACTCGAAAAGTGATGGAGTTGACACCATCTACTAAAGAAAAAGGTCCCACGCATTTTACATTACCAAAAAAGGGTTACACCCAATGCCCTTCGTCACCCTGGTAACACCTCAAACAAAGAGTAGGGAGGAAATAATTTCACAGGCAGAGTCTAACAATTCTACTGCAAAAAGTAGAAGAGCTGTAGAGTGTACCTCTTATTGCCTCATGCTTTGCAGGATCGTAGACATCCAAAGCTTGCGGCTGTCTGTGGTCCCAACTATTAGCTCCCAGAGCCTGACGTGGACCACCTAGTGGTGATGGGAAGACCTCGTAAATCTGTTCCCCACTACCAGCTCCTCCCACTCCTCTAATAGAACTACCTCCTTGGGTACTCCTCCGATCACGGCGCTGCCTCTTTCGTGGTGGTTCACCTGCTGCCTGCCCGAAGCTCTCAGGAACTCGGGTCTGGCAGTCTCATGCCAAGTGACCTCGCCCGTCACAAGAATAGAACCGAATCTCTATGGGCTGCATTGGTGCCCTACGGCGCCACTGTGATGTACGACCATGCCCCTGAGTCCAGTTGTCAGAAAGACACCTGCGTCGAGGTTCTGCTTGCTGGCGCCCGCTAGCTGTGGCAGACGTCTCGGCTCCAATGTGCCTGCTGCCACCACCAACTCCGGAATGTGACAGGAAGCCCTCTGTCACCAGCGCCTGCTCTAGCACCCTGGAATATGTGGAAATGACCAAGGGTACTATGACAACACAAATCTCTCAGCAAAGACCCTGCTCAAACTTCCGCGCTCAGATGTTGTCTTCATGGACCAAGTCTGGGTAAAAGCATGCACAGTCTGCAAAACTAGCTGCGTACTCGGCCACCGTCATCCCTCCCTGCTGAAACTGAAGGAGATCCTAAATCCAAATGGAGCACAAGAAGGAGGGTAAAAACTCCTCACGAAACAAAAACTGAAAGTTTCCCCAGGAAAGGGACGACTCGTCAAGAAGCTGAGTCACCAGACTCTACCAACGCCAAGCTGCTCCATGAAAAAGGTTGGCTTCCAAAGCCACTCTCTGATCTGCCGGCGTCTGCATAAGCCTGAAAAGGCGAACAACTATCTAAAGCCAAACCTCTACTGCCTGAGGGTCTGGCTCACCACTGAACCTCAATGGTCTCTACCGCTGGAACCCACGGAGCGCGCTCAACTTGTGCTCAAACTCAGCCTGCTCTATTGAAGCTGTCTGTTGCTCAACAGGTGGGGGTGCTGCTACCAGCCCACCCGGAGAAAAGGGGCTCGCATGATGGGTCCTGGACTGTGGCCCCGTAGTTCATAGGGTCATCGTCACGCACCAAAGCTGGTATCCTAGCTGGCTGTCTTCGCGGAGACATCCTTAATATTATCAAGGAGTGCCGCGGTCGGATGAGCATATATGTATATACCGATAACAATGATGGGGAGCTGACTCAAGAAGGACAGTAAAGACACAATACTATGTGATGCACAAACAAGTTCCCCTGCAACAAGTGTCTCAGTATGACAAGTTGACAAGCGGGTTATCAGGGTCTTGGTGAATGGATACGTCGGCTGCCGCACCATTACTGGACACCCTAGCTTGAGAGCCGCTCTGGAGACACATCAACACTGTTGCCCTATATCCCAACCAATTCCTCTTTAGGGACGTCTTCACAATGTCCCATGGAACGAACCACCTCTGATACCACTTTGTCACGACCCGACCCCACCCGGGCTCGAGCCGCAACTACCCTAAGCCCGCCTCCATAGGCCAGGGGATGGAGACCAGTGATGAAGGCATAATAACTCGGGGAGGCCTTTGCCTAAGAACCTGTACACAAACATGCATCACACTCAATGCAAAAGTGTAGAGTAAAAAAAAGAAAAGAAAAGGGAAACTGCTATATATAAACCAAAAATGTGCATCGACCTCTAAATAGTACAAAGTAAAAGATGAAAGGAAAAGGGAAAAACACGTGCCCATCCAAAAAAGGTGCCACAACCCGGAAATAGGTAATCAAAAAGAAACAGCTGATGGGTCCCCCACCTGGAACCCGGTTACGACCACCACACGCAGTCCAAGATCCGAAGCTCCTACGCTCCACTAATGTCACGCTCCACCTGTCCGTCGTCTGCAAGGGAACACCAAGTGCGGGAAAATCCCAAGCAATGGTGAGTATAAAAATACTCAGTAGGATACCCCGAAGGCTCGAGGGAGAAACAAAGGAGGTACCGAAGGGTGAGTAGTAGAGAAAATAGGGAAAAGTAAAGGAGTACAACCGAAGGTGCAGTAAAGAGTAATAGCTCATCCCAACAAGAGAAAGGAAGAAGACTCATCCTAACACAAGGATCTAGGAACGGTGAGAAGATGAACTTCTCGTCGAGCTTTCACTGCCTATAGCAGAAGAGTAGACTCATCTAACCACGAGAAGCTAGACATGGAAATCATGTGGCATACCCCGCGTGTCTTTGCCTCTCTTGGAAGGAGAGAAACCAAACTTGAGAAGTGGGTACCAGAACATGGTATATAGAAATCAATATGCTCTGTCAAGAAGCCCGAACAAGACCGTAAGGGGATCTCCATCCCATAGCTCAGACCAAGAAAAGTGAGTCGCCAACAGTCCTAGAAGTAAACTCCATCGATGCCCAGCATCCCATACGTCTGCGCCAAACCGAATTCCAAGGGGCTCAAACACCGCACCTCGACACTATCCGCTTTGGGTGGCACTGACTCAACCGCACGGTTTTAGATCGCGTCACAAGGATGCATCTTGGTGGGGAAATCACCCCTTGTACTTGAGAGTTTCAGGTTAAGTCAAACCACACCTCGTCACTGCCCTGCTGTCGAGAGGTCTTCTCAAAGTCAAAGCCATCACAACACTGACTCATATAACCAAGGGTCCCGCTTCGGTAATCACGGAGGAAAACCTCAGACTAGCCTAGTAGAAAAGACTGAGCCTGGAATGCCAACAGGTGTCCCACTGCCCAACCCTGCTGGAGGGTAATTCATAACCAGATATCGGGTGACCCACTACCCAGCCCTGTCGAAGGGTAAACCCTAATACATCATCAGGCGACCCACTGCCCAGCCCCGCTGGAGGGTAGACCTTAATACATCATCCGGAAACCCACTGCCCAACCTTGCTGGAGGGTAGACCTTAATACATCAACAGGTGACCCACTGCCTAGCCCCGCTGGAGGGTAGACCTTAATACATCATTAGGCAGCCCACTGCCCAAACCCACTAGAGGGTAGACCTTAATACATCATCAGGCAGCCCACTTCCCAGCCCCGCTGGAGGGTAGACATGAAATTAGTCGACATGCGACCCACTACCCAGCCCCATAGGAGGGTAGACCTGGAACAAGACGACGGGCGACCAACTAACCAGCCCTGCTGGAGGGTAGACCCGAAGAGGTCGTTGGGTGACCCACTGCCCAGTCTCTGCTTGAGGGTAGACCCTAAGTGCGTCAGGTGACCCACTTCCCAGTCTCTGCTGGAGGGTAGACCCTAAGTGCGTCGGGTGACCCACTGCCCAGTCTCTACTGGAGGGTATACCCTAAGTGTGTCAGGTGACCCACTGCCCAGTCTCTGCAGGAGGGTAAACCCTAGAAGTTGATGAGTAACCCACTGCCCAGCCCCGCTGGAGGGTAAAACTCAGAACTGCCCTACCCATCTCTACTGGAGGGTACAATGCTAGCCAACCGAACACGGAGTGGGTATCACGCAATCACCCAACTCCAGAACAACTCCCCCAAAAGTGGTTCAGCGCCTGTTCCATCACTGGGTGTCACTACCACCTCTACTGGCCAATCCATCGAGAACAAAACCAGAGGGAGACCACACAACCCTACTGGTCAAACAAACAAGGAGCGAGGGACCCTCTGCGTAACGAGAGGTCAAAGTACGCAAAGAAGAGCTCGACACACACCTGGGGCCCACCCGACGTGTGGCCCCAATTCAATCCCCAACCAAGCGCACAAACAGACTTAGGTACAAACCACACGTACCTCCAAACACTCCCATATACTCCCGGAGTATACCTCGTTTCAGCCCAAAGGCTATCGTGCACACGACACCCAACGTCAACGTGAAGGCGTGACGTAACAACTCTATCCTACCACCTCAACGGCTGATGCACAGTCAACCACATCTCTTTAAACACCAGCCTCACTCTCCCAGGAGTGCACGTGATCTCACGCTGTAACAACCCAAACTTTTTGAGTAGTATATTAACTTACTCTTAATGATTTAATAGAGATGTTAATGGTTAATGCAGAAAGAGGAGTCGATGGATTCTTCCAGTAGACTCGAACCTTATGAGGCCCACTTATCAGAGCTTGGGAAGGAGGTGGCATCTTTGGGTTTTGCTTTGGACCAAGCCAAATATGAACTCCAGCATGTCAAGCTTGAACGGAAGTGCCTACGGGAGAAGTTCAAGTTAGTAGAGATTACTACTAGGGCAGTGTTATCTAAGCCTCCCTCATATTCTCCCACCATAGCACACCTTACACTCAGTTCATATGCTGGTGTTATAAGGGGCTATGTGACGAGACCCTAGCTTCTTTGTGTAATCCGTTGGGATGGATAAATTGAGATTTCTTCTTTTAGTGATGTTTGTGAAATTTCAAATGTCCGGATAATTTTAGGATTTATTTTATTGATGAATTTTGGGAAAAGGATATTTCAAAATATTTATGTAAACCTTAAATAATTAATGATGTGTAATGATTTTTAAAAAATGGTCTTATGCAAAAGTGTTCAGTAAAGAATTTGGAGTCTAATAAGATCAACTTAAATTTTGATGAATAGTAAATTATGAATAGTGATTTTACGCTTAGAATTAGTAATGTGACCAAATGTATTAGTAATCTAACTTAAATTAAGTTTTGATATAATTTAGACACCTTGATTAAGTAATGTGATTCAATAAAATTGTTAAATAATGGGTTCATAAATTATTAATCAAGTATTAGTTTTTTAAGGTGAATAGTGTTTTTTATTTAAAAATTTAATTACAAATATTTATAAAATTATTTTTATAAAATGGAATTTATTTTTGAACTCAGAGCATCGATATTATGTTATGGTATTTTTTTTGGGATTTTTCCGAGAAAGATTAATTTTCACTGAATAGTAAAAATGCAGTTTTAGGGTTTCAGTATGTTAAAAGACATCATAACAGTGTCATGATGATGTCATGAGATATTTTAATGGATGGTTGACTAAAGGGGATGAATTATTGTGTGAGGTGTCCCAAGTGGCCAATACCATGGGCAAATACCATGGGCAAGCCCATGTTTTGCCAAAACCACCAATGAGGTGTCCCTTGGCCATTAATGCCTTGTCCCCTCACTTTCCCTATAAATACCAAGCCATACTCTCAACTATTAGACTCCAAAACCATCATCAACGAGGTTATGGTATCCTTAGCTCCCAAGGAGTCCTCCCAAGGTGCCCTCAAGCCTCTCAAGGTCCCAACCATTGAGTTTTAAGAGTTACGTTTAAGGTAAGGGATCCGACCTCTCTCTTTCTTTTCAAGTAATATCTTTTATGTCATTCCTTTTATGCTCCATGTTCTTATGTTGTAGGATGTTTTTTATACTCATCGTACTTCCCTTTTAATTTTCATATGATGAGAGATCCCCTCTTACTCTCATCATTTTTTTTATGAATGTTTAAGTGGCGCCGTTAGGCTGCTGAATTTTTAAGGGATTCTTTCACCCTTTTCATTTTTCAAGTTCTATTTTCATGTCAAGTATTTAAAGTTCCTTTTCATTATTTTGGGGTATGATATATATATCTATCATACTGATATTTTATGATGATATTATGAGAGACCCTATTTGATCTCGTCAATTCATTTTTATTGAAGTTTAAGTGACGTCGTTAGGCTGCCGAATTTTTATAAGAGAAATCTTATTTTTGTCTTACTTCCATGTTTTTCATTTCAAATAGTATGTCCTTCAAATTTCATTACCATGTTTCATATCCTTTATATTATATCTCTATACTATTTTTATAGATCATTTATGAGTGGGTGACCCATGTCCCCTCTCTTTTAAACGTTTTCTAAAACCCTATAGCGTAGCCGTTATGCTGCAAAATTTTCATCTCAAAATGCCTCTCTCTTTTCTCAAAATTATTTTATTTTATTAAGTGAATAATAAAAGATCTTATTTATATAGGGGTATTCACATATATATCAAAATGTTCTATTTTAAATTCTGGGATTTACATACATGAAACCCAATTTCCCATTCTGTGGGTTTAAAGTGACATAAAGATCATGTCTTTAAAGCAGTTTTTAAAACGTTATGATTATGAAATGAAACCCATTTCTTTTATGCTATATGGGTTGTTTATGAAATGATTTATGATGATATATGTGGCTCACATGATAATAAATACATGTCAAGGGTGCGCCCAGATAGCGCTCCAATGCATTGGGTAAAGACTTAATCTCTAGAGATGACCTTTTAGACTAATACCTTGGTGAATAACCTTGGTAATTTTTAATGACACCTTGGGGATGGACCTTGGTGATATGTAATGATTGTCAATATTAAATGTTGTAGCCACATCTTCATGTTATGAAAAATGTTATTTTCATTATGATATGACTCGTGATTTATTTCTCATTCCTTAAAGTTCATTTCATGACCTTATTGAAGTATCTCAAGTTCACATGTAAAATGTTTCTCTTGTTTCCCTTACTGGGCCTTCTGCTCACCCTTTCTTTTGATGTATGCCCCCAGGTTATGAGATTCAATAATGAACCAAGGATGAACTTAAGGAGAATCCTTTCAAGTGTTTAAGAAGAATGATTTTGTTGTTCTCATGTATTATGTTCCTGGTTTCCAAGACACTAAACCTTAAAGATCCTCAGTTTTGTGTAATGTAATGAAAGTTTAGGTTATAATAAGGTGGGATTCCATGGTTGGTATCAAAGTATGGTTTAGTTATTTGGGGAAATTAGGATATAAAAACTTTAGGAATAACCCTATAGAAAACTTTAAATATAGGAAAACTTCCGGGTATTTTGGTAAGTATTGAGAAAGTTGTTTATCAAACAAATACATCCTTGTTTGGATACGAGCAGGTAGAGGCGGCTCTGGAACAGATGTACATAGGGGTAAAACCTAAAAACACCGCTTTGAGCTAGACTCGAACGGAAACTGGTGCACGATAATGGGCCTTTCTGCACTCTTGGTTACGATACTCCCAGAGGATATGTTTCGTTAATCACAAGATTTTTATGAATCATTATGAAGGAATTATATGGATACGAAATTGTCTAAGAATGAAGTCTTAGTTAAAAGATTCATAAATAAAATAAGTTTCTCACTAAGGTTTTATCCTTTTTGAAAATGGTGGGAAATAGGAGGAACTGTGCAGATGGTGACCGCAATGCACCATGTGCTGAGGGACCTCCGATGGAAGCCATAATGGAAACATTCATGAGAATGATGAAATGACTGACTCAAGTTATGAGTAATAACTTGAATCAAGCTGAGAGGAAGACCTCACCACGAAGGGAACAACACTCTGTTGAGTCCTTCATGTGTCAATGGCCACCAACATTTAGTGGATCTACTGACCCATTGGTTGCGGAACAATGGATAAGATCCATTGAAAAGATCTTTTCTGTACTCATTTGTTCGGAACAAGAAAAAGTCACCCTTGCTGTTTACCGCCTAGAGGGAGAAGCTGATCAGTGGTGGTCACTGGTCAAAAACACGAATCCTAGAAGAGAGATGGAAGCTATGGAGTGGGAAGAGTTCCAGGGAATATTCTTTAATAAGTATTTCCCTCGTTCCATGAGAACGAGAATGGAGAAAGAGTTTCTCGAGCTGAAGAAAAAGGAGAATGAATCTGTCGGAAGCTATGAGATGAACTTCACCCGATATTCACGATATACATCTAGCTTTGTCATGGATCCAAGTGGGAAGGTTGGTAGATTTTTCGGAGGACTGAGACCTCATCTATGGAAGAATTTAGCCAACCGGGACTACGATAGCTATGAGGAGATCGTGCAGAGTGCAATGAAAATAGAGATGGAGTTTGGTGAGACACAGTGGTCTCATAAATCAAATGACAAGAAGTGATCATTGGAGCCCAGTTTAGGGAAGGTTTTTGATTAGGGAAGAGGTGTAAAGAAAATGAAACTTACCACATGCAATAAATGTGGGAAGAAGCATCCGGGGAACTGCTTGATCGGAAGTGGAAATTGATACAAGTGTGGAAGAGGAGGCTATATTGCTCGTAATTGTCGTAGTGAGGTGAAGCCTCAACTCCCCAACACTAACGAAACAGGAATGATGGTTCTGGCCTTACCTGAAGTCCATTTCTTCAAGTGTGGATAGCTTGGGCACTATGCTAATCTCTGTCCAAATCCAAGGGCAGTGGAGGGGAATCACCATCAACCTCAGCAAAGGCCAGGGGAGCAAGGTCATGCTTTTCCTATCACAACAACTGAAGTTGAAGCTCCAAATGACATGGTAGAAGGTACTCTTGTTGTCCTCTAAAAACTAGCAACTACTTTTTTTTATTCTGGTTCTACGCATTCATTTATTTCCTCCAAGTTTGAAAATAATATAGAATCAATCCCCAAATTTCTTGAGGTAGTGTTGTCAGTCAAGACTCCAAGTGGGATTATCCATGCATCAATAGTGTTTTGAGACTCTAGTGTTTACTTTAGTGAGCAGAATCTTATCGCATATATAGTAGTCATTCCCATGTTGGAATTCGACATTATACTAGGGATGGACTGGCTCTCAAAGTATAATGCTAAGATCAAATGCAGAAGTAAGGAAATCTCAGTAGTCTAGAATAAACGACCTACAGTTATCTTCCAAGGAGAGATATCCCAAATTGATCCCTATCTAGAAGCACCTCCTATAGATTTCTTTATGGAGTTAATAGGTGATGATGAAGAAGGAAAAGGGAGCATTCAAATAGAAGATGTTCCGATTGTTCAAGAATATATGGATGAATTTCTTGAGGAGTTACCTGGACCTCACCCATAAAGAGAGGTAGAGTTCTACATTGAACTCATATAGAATGACAAATGTGGAGCTAGAATAGTTAAAGAAATAACTACAAGAATTGTTGGAGAAGGGGTTTATCCGACCGAGTGTGTCACCTTGGGGAGAACTAGTTCTCTTTGTGAAGAAGAAGGATGGATCAATGCATCTATGCATTGATTATAGAGAACTGAATGGGATCACATTGAAGAATAGATACCCTCTTCCAATAATTGATGATTTATTTGACCAACTTCGTGGGGCTAAATTCTTCTCCAAGATTGACCTTCGATCTGGTTATCATCAACTCAGGGTGAAGAAGGAAGATATTTCAAAGACTGCCTTCTGATCAAGATATGCGAAATTATGAGTTTACTATTATGCCCTTCGGCTTGACTAATTCTACTGCTATTTTCATGGATTTTATGAATAGAGTCTTTAAGGACAACCTTGATAACTTTGTGGTAGTTTTTATTGATGATATTTTGATATATTCAAAAAGTCATGAGGAGCATGAAGATCATCTGAGGGTTATTTTGAAAACTCTATGGAAGGAGTGGCTCTTTGGAAAGTTCAGCAAGTGTGAGTTTTGGTTACAACAAGTGGCATTCTTGGGGCACATCATAACCAATGAAGGAATCTCAGTTGACCCTGCAAATACAATGGTTGTGGAGGAGTGGCCTCAACCCACAATAGTAACTGAGATTCATAGTTTCCTTGGTTTAACAGGATATTATAAGAGGTTTGTGAAAAACTTTTCACGGCTTTCTAATCTGCTAACCAAGATGACTCGAAAAGGGGTTAAGTTCATCTGGATAATGGAATGCGAGGAAAGTTTCCAAAGGCTGAAGAAGATATTGGTTACTGCACCTGTGTTAACACTGCCCTCTATCAGAGAAGGATTTGTTGTTTTTATCAATGCATCTCTGAAAGGGATTGGGTGCGTCCTCATGCAAAATGACAAGGTAATTGCTTATGCATCTCGACAGTTGAAGATTCATGAGCAGAATTATCCTACGCATGATCTAGAGCTAGCGGCAGTTGTTTTTGCTCTAAAGATATGGAGGCGCTATCTTTATGGGTAGAAATGTGATATATAAACTGACCACCAAAGTTTAAAGTATATTTTCACATAGAAAGAATTGAACATGAGACAAAGGAGATGGTTGGAGCTTTTTCAACACTATGATTGTTCAATTCATTATCACCCTGGAAGAGAAAACAATGTCACGAATGCGTTAAGCAGGAAATACCCTATTTTTCTGGAAACAATGAGTATCATAGGAGATCCCTTGATTAAAGATCTAGTAAAACTAGACATGGGAATTATAAGGAAAGGGACATCATCAACCCTATCCCAAATGATTTCTCAACCTTCATTACTAGAGAAGATCAAGAAGGCTAAAAAAGATGATCATTTGCTGCAGGAGAAGTTGGAGGCTGTAAAAGATGGGAAGTTCCCTGATTTCAATAGTGATCAAGAAGGAGTTTTGAAATTTCATACAAGACTACGTGTTCCATCTATTCCGTATATAAAGAACAAACTGATGGATGAATCTCATAGATCTACTTTATCTATACATCCGGGAAGCACTAAAATGTATAGAGACCTCCGTGATCATTATGGGTGGGATAACATGAAGAGGGAGATTGCTGATTACACTACAAGGTGCCTGGTGTGTCAACTAGTAAAGGCAGAATGACAACTTCCTAAGGGGGTATTACAACTGCTACCCATACCAGTATGGAAGTGGGATAATATCACTATGGACTTTGTAACCGGTCTCCCAAAAACATCCAAAGGAAACAATGCGATATGGGTTATTGTGGACCATCTCACCAAGACCGCCCATTTTATCTCTATTCGGGAAGATTTCTCTCTGGATCAACTTGCCAAGATATACGTAAAGGAAGTGGTGATGCTGCATGTGGTACCGCTATCCATCATGTCTGATCGTGATCCAAGATTCACATCAATATTCTGGAGAAGTCTTCAACATGCTCTGAATACTAAATTGAATTTTAGTATGGCCTATCATCATCAAACTGATGGCCAATCTGAAAGTACTATTCAAACACTCGAAGACTTGCTGAGATTATGCTCAATGGAATTTAAAGGTGGATGGGATCAACACGTCCCATTAGTTGAGTTCTCCTATAACAATAGCTTCTATTCGAGTATTCAGATGGCACCCTATGAAGCTCTGTATGGAAAGCGATGTAGAACTCCTACTTGTTGGGATGAAATTGGTGAGAGAAAGCTTCTTGGGCCTGATCTTGTGCAAGAGATGAGAGAATAGGTTCATGCCATCCAACAACACATAAAGGCTGCTCAGTGTCGGCAGAAGAGCTATGCTAACAATCGTTGAAGGGACTTGGAGTTTGGTGTTGGCGAAAAAGTCTTCCTTCAAATTTCTCCATGGTAGAGAGTCATGCGGTTTGGGAAGAAAGGGAAGCTCATCCCTAGGTACATTATCCCCTATGAAATTCTTGATCGCATAGGAGCTGTGGCCTATCGTCTAGCACTTCCACCGAACCTAGATCAAGTTCACAATGTCTTCCATGTATCTCTCTTGAAGAACTACATACCCGACCCTTCGCATGTAATGAACCAAGAGGTGGTACAACTGGAACCTGACCTCTCTGATGAGGAGCAGCTAGTGGAGATCTTAGACCGTAGAGACAAGGTTCTACAAAACAAGACTACCCACCTTGTGAAAGTGTTGTGGAGGAATCATAAATATGAAGAAGCGACTTGGGAGCCTGAGGAAATGATGAAGCAAAAGTACCCTCACCTTTTCAACTAGGCCTCATGTATAAATTTTGGGGACGAAATTTCTTAAGGGGGGAAGAATGTAACGACCCAAACTTTTTGAGTAGTATATTAACTTACTCTTAATGATTTAATAGAGATGTTGATGGTTAATGTAGAAAGAAGAGTCGATGGCTTCATCCAGTAGACTCGAACCTTATGAGGCCCACTTATCAGAGCTTGGGAAGGAGGTGGCATCTTTGGGCTTCGCTTTGGACCAAGCCCAAGTCGAACTCCAGTGTGTCAAGCTTGAACGGAAATGCCTACGAGAGAAGTTCATGTTAGTAGAGATTACTACTAGGGCAATGTTTTCTGAGCCTCCCTCAGATTCTCTCACCATTGCACACCTTACACTTAGGTCATATGCTGGTGTTATAAGGGGCTATGTGACGAGACCCTAGCTTCTTTGTGTAATCCGTTGGGATGAATAAATTTAGATTTCTTCCTTTAGTGATGTTTGTGAAATTTAAAATGTCCGGATAATTTTAGGATGTATTTTATTGATGAATTTTGGAAAAAGTATATTTTAAAATATTTATTTAAACCTTAAATAATTAATGATGTGTAATTATTTTCAAAAAATGGTCTTCTGCAAAAATTTTCAGTAAGGAATTTGGAGTCCAATAAGATCAACTTAATTTTTGATGAATAGTAAATTATGAATAGTGATTTTACATTTAGGATTAGTAATGTGACCAAATGGATTAGTAATCTCACTTAAAGAAAGTTTTAATATAATTTAAACACCTTGATTAAGTAATGTGATTTAATAAAATGTTTAAATAACGGTTTCATAAATTATTAATCAAGTAATAGTTTTTTCAGGTGAATAGTGTTATTTATTTAAAAATTTATTTAAAAATATTTAGAAAATTATTTTTATAAAATGGAATTTATTTTTGAACTCAGAACATTTATATTATGTTATGGTAATTTTTTGGGATTTTTCTGAGAAAGATGAATTTTCAGTGAATAGTTAAAATGCAGTTTTAGTGTTTAGGAATGTTAAATGACATCATAACTGTGTCATGATTATTTCATGAGATATTTTAAGGGATGGTAGACTAAAGGGGATGAATTATTGTGTGAGGTGTCCCAAGTGGCCAATACCATGGGAAAATACCATGGTCAAGCCCATGGTTTTTTCAAAACCACCAATGAGGTGTCACTTGGCCATTAATGCCTTGTCCCCTCACATTCCCTATAAATACCAAGCCATCCTCTCAACCATTCGACTCCAAAACCATCCTCAATGACGTTCTGGTATCTTTATCTCCCAAGGAGTCCTCCCAAGTTTCCCTCAAGCCTCTCATGTTCCCAACCATTTAGTTTTAAGAGTTACGTTTAAGGTAAGGGATCTGACCTCTCTCTTTCTTTTCAAGTAATCTCTTTTATGTCATTCCTTTTATGATCCATGTTATTATGTTGGAGGATGTTCTTTTATATTAATATTACATCCCTTTTCATGTTCATATGATGATAGATCCCCTCTTACTCTCATCATTTTGTTTTATGAATGTTTAAGTGGTGTCGTTAGGCTGCTGAATTTTTAAGGGATTCTTTCACCATTATCATTTTTCACGTTCTATTTTCATGTCAAGTCTTTCAAGTTTCTATTTACTATGTTGGGGTATGATCTTTATATCTATAATACTGATCATTTATGATTAGATTATGGGAGACCCTATTTGATCTCGTCAATTCATTTTTATTGAGGTTTAAGTGACGCCGTTAGGCTGCCGAATTTTTATAAGAGAAATCTTATTTTTGTCTTACTTAGATGTTTTTCATTTCAAATGGTATGTCCTTAAAATTTCATTACCATGATTCATATACTTTATATTCTGTCCCTATACTATTTTTATAGATCATTTATGAGTGGGTGACCCATGTCCCCTCTCTGTTCAACGTTTTCTAAAACTCTATAACATAGTCGTTATGCTGCAGAATTTTCGTCTCAAAATGCCTCTCTCTTTTCTCATAATTATTTTATGTTATTAAGTGAATACTCAAAGCTCTTATTTCTACAGGTGTATTCACATATATATCAAAATTTTCTATTTTAAATTTTGGGATTTACATACATGAAACCCGCTTTCCCTTTTCGTGGGTTTAAAGTGACATAAAGATCATGTCTTTAAAGAAGTTTTTGAAACGTTATGATTATGAAATGAAACCCATTTCATTTATGCTATATGGGTTGTTTATGAAATGATTTATGATGATATATATGTGGCTCACATGATAATAAAGACATGTCAAGGGTGCTCCCAAATAGCACTCCAATGCATTGGGTAAAGACTTAATCTCTATAGATGACCTTTTAGACTGATACCTTGGTGAATAACCATGGTAATTTTTAATGAAACCTTGGGAATGGACCTTGGTGAAACGAATTGATTGTAAATATAAAATGTTGTAGCCACATCTTCAAGTTATGAAAAATGTTATTTTCATTATGATATGCCTCGTGATTTCTTTCTCATGCCTTAAAGTTATTTTCATGACCTTATTGAAGTATCTCAAGTTCACATGTAAAAGGTTTCTCTTGTTTCCCTTACTAGGCCTTCTGCTCACCCTTTCTTTTGATGTATGTCCCCAGGTTATGAGATGTAGTAATGAACCTAGGATGAACTTAAGGATAAGACTTTCAAATGTTTAAGAAGAATGTTTTTGTTATTCTCATGTATTATGTTCTTGGTTTCCAAGAAACTAAAACTTAAAAATCCTCAGTTTTGTGTAATGTAATGAATGTTTATGTTATAATAAGGTCGGATTCCATACACGCCAAAGGTCTGCTACAAACACGGTAGAAGAACCGCCACCAGGGCACCTTTCACATTTCCACATTTAAGAAGATCACGCAAGAGGCTCCGCACAACCAGACGGATCACACCATTGTAATCTTCACGGAAAAACACGTGAGATCGACCACTTACTCGCCTCCAACAGATATCCGATGGAAAAGTCACCAACACCGCGTCATGCCCGAACGACGTATCGTGATCCAGAGCCTCGGCCCCGAAAACAGTCGGGCGCATCGCACCATTGCGATCCCCTCGGGAAAACACGTCAAAAGCACTACTCACTTGAGTGAAACAAATATCCGGAGAAAAAAAGTGCTTTCCGGCGCACCGCACACGAGCAGTGCTTCGTGGGACCCGCATCCCAGTCCCAAAACACAACAAACAGATCGTATCGTTGCGATCCTCTTGAAAGAGCACACAAGGTGGACTATTCACTTGTCCAACATGGTCTCCCAGTGATAGAGATGGAAAATCACCGTCGATGCCCAAAAGACCCTCGCGGGGCCCGCACTATCGTGCGGAATTATAGCGGGAAGACTACGCCAACGCGATGCCCTCGGAAAAACACCCAACATCGACTGCTCGCACGCCCCGAATGAACGTTCGATGAAAAAGTTGTGCAACACTCCACGCATCTCGAAAGATGGGTCGTGGGGCCTATGCCTCAACTTCGGCCTCAATGCCTGAAACCACCCTGGATAGCTCCGCCTCGGTACTAGGGTCCCAACGCCACTGACGGTGCTTAAAATGGACTTCAGACGCGTCCACGCCGTCGAAAACAAGAATCTCGGGAAAAAGGCTTGTCCACTTAATGACATGTCGCACCTCCACGACCCCTTGTTTTTGGAATTAAAAATTCCTAAAACCACCTCAAAAAGTCTGCCTCGATGTGTGGTTCGCTCGGCCACTGACGGCACACAAAACAGACGCCCGTAGAGAAATTTACGATCGTCGGAAAACTGAGGGGCAAAGTCCCCTTGGGCTGGACCGGCCTGGACCGGCCGGTCCGCCCAGTCTGGGCCGGCCCGCGCCGGCTGGCCCGGCACGCAGCGCCTGGCCGGCGGCTTGGCCACCCGGGCCGGTGGTGGACTTGGTCCACCGCATGGCTGACCGACTAAAGCCGGTCGTCGTACGATGACCCGCGCGGCGCAGGTCGTTGTCTCCGCATGGGGGTTGCACGCCGCGACCACGCCTCGCCGTCACGCCAGCCAGCGCCGACGGTGCCTCGTGGCTTTCTGGCCCACGAAATCCTTCTGACACCGTCCCCTCACCCTGGCCAGTCGCCTCCTCATGCCGCGACACCTGCAGAATCCCACGGACACCCCCTGCTGCCGCTGTGAGCCCCCGGCTGCCTCAAGCTCGGCCGAACCACCACGCCACCCTACTGATCCCCCAAATTCCCGCAAACTTTGGAGAACATCCTTGAGCAGCTCGAGACTCGGAATTTAAATCCGAAATATGCGTCGGAAAGATCATAAAATCTACTACAAGATTATTGGATTTTTTAGAGGAACAAACAAAAATTTATGAATATACTCGAACTCAAAGGGAGGTTCGGAAATAACAACGCAACAAAACCTCCTACCTCGCTGGGCTTTGCCCAGAGCTTTGCGTCGATCTGCCGGCATCACCGCACCTTGTCAGAGTCGCCTCGCTAGAGATGGAGGAGGAGAGGGGAGGGGTTTAGCCAGGGGGTTGAATGGGGGGGAAGGGGAGGAGGGGAGAGTTCAAATAAATAAACTCTTTAATTAAATGCCCCGACCCCTAAAACACCTGCATCCAAACCCTCTAGCGCGGTCAAGATTATACTCCCCCTAGGGTAAACACCACCTCACAAGAATAACGGCGGTCTTGGAATTTTAATCCGATACCCTGTTCAAATGTTATTAAACTTAGCGCCCGAGGCCTCCAAATTACGAAAACGCCCCCGGGGCCATTTTTCACAGACGACCCGCGCCCGCGAAACATATACCTCTCCTTGGGTAAACGGTACATTACGAACTCAACGGTGCCCTCAGTTTTCCAATCTGAGCCATCTTTTAAGAAATACTCAAGTTTAACCATTAAATGAATAAATTAATTTATTCCTTTATCTGTTTAACGTTCCGGGAGCAGGCGAGGAGTCCAAACATACTGCACCGACAAGTTTTATGTCGTTACTAGGGTAAAAACCCCATTTCGGACCCATCCATACACTCGAATATTTTATCTGGATCACTGTTTAGGAGTTATCCCATTTATTTGGCATTTCCAGTGTGAACACACTGGAAATTTAATTCCATCCACTCCGGGGCTCGGAATCGCACGCTGTTTGAAGGCGCTGCTATGAAATATCATCAAGAATATTACAAAGTCTTTCATAGAAAAAAACGGGTACTTACACCTCGATGCATCGGTAGGTCTCCTGAGACAAACTAGTGTCTTGGCACGAGGCCTTGAAAAAATATTATTTTTAGTCTTGGCACAAGGCCTTGGCTAAGTGGTTATGATAGTCTGGAATTATGCATTCCATCATTATGAATGTGGTTATTGATATTGCATGTGATTATTCGACTAGTAGAATATCCATGTGAGTAAGTAAATGGCATTATATCATTTTACTTTTTCCGTATTATGCTAAAGTTCAAGTTTGAAAGGATTTTGTTTTAGTTATACATTGCCTTAAATGTTTGTGTTTATTTATGAAAGTTTACGCTATATTTTTATCCTTACTGAGAATCTGTGCTCACTCCTTTCTATGTTTTATGTTTCCCAGGATGTGAGGAAATATTTTATGACTGACCTACAGGGATAGTCTGAAGGGGATATGGGTGTGGAATATGGATACTATGTTATTGTAGTTTTTCACTTTATGATGTAATGTAAGACTTATGAATGTATCTAGTGTTTTTAATGCTACTAAACTAATTGGTCTTTCGAGACATGATCATTTGTGATCATGCCAATGTTACAAAATAATGTACCAACTCTGGGTAACTGGGTTCAGGGTGTTACATGCTAGAAATTTCTAGGGGTAGATTTAGTAATGGTTTATTCATATTAAATTGACCCTATCACCTTATTACATATATAGTGAACCTTGATTAAGAATTTAGAGGATGGTTTCACCATTTATGGAAACCCCATGGTTGTACCAAGCCAAATTTCTCCTTTTCAATTAAATGAGTAAAAGCCCAGAATGCATCCCAAAAATTTTTATTAGGATATAAATGGAATTTCCCTTTTATGTATATGTATGAATGATAATGGAACCTTCTTTGGTCCATATGAACTTTTATTAATTGAATTTACATATGGTGTAGTTTTTCCAATAATTCTTATATTTATGATTTGAGTTTGGTTTCTTGAATGCAATGGTTATTATATTAAATGAATTTTTTAAAGAAAATTTGACATGATTTTATAATAAACCCTTTGGATGTGGTGTGTTGTCTTCTTTCCAAAAAGTATTGATTATCTATTTGAATCGTGCTTATCTGGTTTTGACGGAATGTACCAAAGGCCTTCAATTTTTTTTATTAATTTTGATAATCCACCTTTCAAGGGGTAAGGTGGAACCCATACAAGTCCTGTAGGATTTGAGAAAATTAAATTACCCATAGGTCTTTTAGGGAATCACCAAGACAAGAAAACATAGAACTACTTCTCCCCAGCATATGTGTCATGATATCAGCAATCCACCATCCCAGGGTTGGTTGACTTACTATCCAATGCAAAGCTAAACTTTCCTGGTACCAATGGTAATGCCATACCATCTCATTCATCCAACTTCGGTTAGCCCTCCTCTAGTGAATATGATTTCCCTAAACTCATCTGAAGCCATGTCCTTGGTAGTGTGTCTGGTACATCTGCATCATGTGGACTGATGGCCTTGGGGTGGACCTAAGGCCTTAAAGTGGCCCGAAAGTCTTGAGAAACAACTGGTCTGAAGGCCTTGGGTGTCCGAAAAGCCTTGAAGGACCTGAGGACCAAACCGATGGGCCAAAGGTCTAGTTGGATGAATGGTTTTTGCTACTACAGTACCGATCAGTATCTAATATATTTATTTCTACATTACTTCTACAAAACCTTGAAATATGTCTCCACAAAGATTTGATATTGGTTCTGTTGGATGCACTTTCCGAGTCCTCACCAACCGGGCTGAGAAACATGTGCAATTGTTCTTAGCTTGTTTCATTGGTTTTTTCTATGCATGATTTTTATTTATTGGAATTGGAAATGTTTGAGACATGGAATTTATTGAAGCTATTATATGGAGTTTATCCTCTCTATATAAATGAAAAAAGGACCAATCGCCTCATTATGTCTTTGATTACTTATTAAATGGGATTAAAAAGTTATGTAATTTTCCAATGAAACCGAGGTACCTCTTAAGTATCTCTTGAGCCTTGTAAGTAAATTTTACTGTCTATTCAATTGAAATATGATCCTTACATCAAATTTATTGTTCATGGAGGATTTATTTCCATTGAATTGATTAAATGGTTTTAAATTGAATTGATATTGAATAGGGAGGTATGACCATGCCTCTTGTTTTAATTAAATAATCATGGTTTAAATGAATTTTATTTGTTGGAATGGAATGTTCATGAATTAATTTATTCCCTGAATGTTTAAAAATGTTTTAAAAAGAATGAATTATAAATGGAAGAAAGGCCACATTGAATGTTACTTGTTTATTTTAATGTGATTAATGACATGTTAAGTGGTCATGGACCATAGTAATTATACTCATGGATGATTCCGATATCCTGAGTGATGAGGATGATTACGCTCTCCTCGGTCATTTTATAATTGTAGATGATTACACTCTCCTGAGGAGTTTATATAATTATTCTCCCCACAATTTTTTATACTCGTGGTTGAATACACTCTTCCAAGGAATACAGATGATCAAAATCCACTTAATTTGTATATACTCAGGGAATATTATTATTTAACAAATAATAGGGATGATTACTCTCTCCTGGATTTTTTTCTAATCATTTATGATTATGCTCTCTAGGGGAATAAGTATGATGCCATATTTCAAGGTATTATAGGGTTGTTTAGACTAATTAGGGATGTCTATGTTATGCCCCGGTCCCGCCAACAATTAGTATTCAAGGTATATGGCTAATAGGAATCCACCCACACTTGGATCATATAGCAGATGAAATATATAACTAATATATATATATATATATTACTACTAATTTATATATAGTCAGTATTCAGACTTATTCTGTCTGTGAGCTAAAGCTGGTATAGCCGCCAGGGGTCCTTAGGAACCTGATTAGGTTTTTGGTTGTTTATTAATTCAATTTATTGATTTATATTACATGCCCAATACTTATTTACATTTATAGATTGCATTCAGTTGTATACATAGTGGTTGGGAACCTATTGGGATTATTATCTCACACCCTACTCAGGACGCCATTACACTGGGGTAACTGAGTAGACATTCTATTTGCAGAACCATGGTTGGTTTCTAGAGAATTTTATCTAGGACCTAGGATTTAGGAGCACAATACCAAGATGGAGCTCGAGATGCTTGTAGAGTTTCCTTTGGGGATTTTTTACTTATCTTTTCTTATTATTTTATAGTACCTTATCATATTATATTTTTTATGCTTATTGTTTTTGTTAGGTAGTATCATCAGGACATTAATGCATCTATTTTATACATCATAATTTGAATTTTTTTTGTATTTAGTTGATTATTATTATTCTTCTACTACTTGGCCATTATTTATTTATTTTTCTTCTATTTTATGTTGTCTTAAATTGATTGTATCACATTGCTACTATGAAAATGGGGGTAGAGTGTCCCCACTATGACCCCCATACACCCTGTTTCTAAGTTACCATCCTCTAGAATACGGTGAGGCACTCTTGAGGCCATGTAACCCACCATTCTGACAACTGTATTAGTGTTCAGTCGGGCTAGGAATTTACATTCCCCATTATATTTTTGTTGAATTTATGAGGACACATTAGTAGAACCACACTGGGTTTATACTCAACTATTTAAAGTGAATCTAAATTAGTGTGAATATTTCATTATCAGTGATCTAGCTAAGGACAGGGGTCCTGCATCAGCGAGCTGAGTAGGTAGAGCATAGAAGATAGAGGCAGTGTTGAGACATACCCTTGAATATTATTCCAAAGTTTTCTTTTTAATAGGATATTATAAATTTTCATACCTACAACATTTGGGTGTTTTATTTAAATTTTATAACATGTATTCTATTTATTATAGCATGATGATTTTATTTTAATTTCAGTTCTCCTATTCTGGGATGTTTATTAACATTTGTTGTGATTTTGGGGAATAGTTATTTTTACTAAGTTCATAGTCTCCATCGATACTATATATACCCTTGAAACTAGTTTGAACCCTTTTTCAAATTGGGAGATGTGAATTAAGTAATTTATCACTCTGTACTAGACTGAGTTAATTAGTTTGGGGGCATCGTGAAGTTGTATCAGAGGCTAGTTTTCCTTTCCTTTTCTTCTTCATTGTGATTGGGGAATAATAAAAAAGAAATTGTTGTGCAGAACATAGGTAGGGGAGTCATAGAAGCTCTTAGATATCTATTATGTAATAGAACATTGAGTTTCTAGTAATGGGATTACTTTTACCTATTATTCTATTACACTTTCATGTTGATTCTGAGTAAATTTAACCTATTATAGTTTATTAGATTATAGTTTTTTCTTACGTCAGGAATTTTCATGTAGGTTCTCATATCATACTTTTGATTTATTTCCATTCATATAATTTCAATTAAATAAATTTCATTTAAAATTATTTATATATACTTTTGTGATAAATCTGTTCTCACATTTTAATTAATTTAAATGTTCTTTCTATATTTTTTATATGTATTTATATATGACTAATGTGTATATACTAATGTCCTGGTTTAGGCTCTAGGTATTACCTATGGGGTTATAATTGTTTGATACATGTATCCTCCTAGGATATGTATTCTTTTATAAATCCCTTATGTTCACTTATAAACATCTTGTTATTAATTAATATGTTATAGATGTCTCTAAGTGTTTTTTATCATTTCAGATAACTCCACCATGGAGACACCTCATGGAACCAATTAGAGAAAACCCTTAGTATACCCCCATAGGGGATGCTATTCCTATCCTACCAATAGGTATATAGGATAGTAGAACTGATTATACTCCCACACCTAGTACAATGATTTCAGAAGTAAAATTGAATCAAATTGGAGTATTTTAGAGAGTGCCCATTTAGGATGTATGATACCACATGACCATGTGCAATTATGCTTGGAAATTACTACTTCAGTACCCCTATCCTTATAGGGTACCAGATGACATCATAATGTTATGTATTGAATCAATATCATCAAAGGAATAATTTATCTAGTGGAGACTCTAAAGGATTTGATTAGTTAAGATGGTTGTTTTTATGAGTCCGTGACCCTCTAGGAAATGGTGGGGTTTCGTTAACCATGATGGGAGATGTCATGTTTTTCACTAGTATAACTTCCATGATCAATTTTTTGGATAGTTTTACCTAAATATGGTGAATATGGATTTTGATCAATAGTTTATTATGAGTCATTAAGGAATGATGTCAACATATTCATCTTTTGTTCATTTCAAATAGTTTCTAAACATAACACCACAGTTAGTTAGGAATGAGGTGATGTTGGAATAGTTGTTTTGATATAGGCCTTCTACTAGTGGTATGTTTTAATATCTTGGTCTTTGACCTGATGATGCATTATGTGGTTTTACATATGTACTAAATGATGTAGAAGGGTCTAAAGCTAGATGAGGTGTATTAATTTTTATATCCCTTAATGAATCAATGATTAGGATTCCTAATGATGTAGTGGGTTCCATTTCTAGTAGTCAAAATAAGAGGATAAAATTTGAGGAGTCATAATAAGGTGGTTTTATGAACATAGTTTTTATCTTAGGTTTGGATGCTTTTAAATTCAGTACAATTATTTATATTTGACATAATATGGATTTTTAATGAAGTCTTAAGTGTTTCAAATGTTTCCATTTCTTTTTTTTATCCCAAAACCCAACTTGATTCAGTGAAATAGACTATTCGTATGGTTAAGAGAAACTATATGGGTCAGGCCACACAGATACCCCTAATAGTGCGGTGCTAGACAATGAGCAATAGTGGGCATCGTGGTTTGAGGAAACGATGCATAATAGGCCACACACCCATGAATTATGTTTTCAATTTTTATTTAAGTTTAATCACATGGTTTAAACATAAACTCCCAAATAGTGTAGCCAAACCATGCTGGAAACCCCTTGAGGTAGTTCCATGTGCATGGTTTGCACTTGTTTTGGTCAACCATGTTGAAAAACCGTGCACCCATTATTTTCTTTGGTAAAGTTATGATTTCTCCCTTAATTATCATAAACCTAACCTAATTTATCCATTTTTCATTTCATTGGGCGTTGTCTCTTCTCCTCTCCCATTTCCAAGGTCTCAAGCCTCTTTCCACAGGTTTTTATCATGTTCTTTAATCCAAAATCCAATTTGATCCTCATTCATCACGTTGGAAACACATCGATATGTACTTAAATCATCTTGAGTAATTCAACATTTCTCTTATCATTTATGTAGTTATTTATATAATGGATCATGTGACCTATTTTTTGTTTCTTGAAATGTTCTTCATTTTTCTTCAAATCCAAGAATATCTAATGTTTGATACTAGATGAGGAGAGTGGAACGATTATATGGTAGGTGGTCCATTAATCATTCCTTTTTCCACAGCTTTTTATAACCTGTCGTAATTGTGTGCATGCCAATTTTATTTGGAGTTACCATTTTAGTTAATTCATGATTATATTTACCAAGATCATATTCTATATCCCTTTATATGTAGTATCATTACATTGTTGGAGGTCAAGAACTCAGCGCTTCCACCTCAAGGAGGGAATTTCTTCGAATATGACATGGTAACCCATGTGGATTATTCTGACACACAATTCAAGTGTGTGGATTGAACCGTTGGATGATAATAATTCTAAAACTAATTCAATGTTGAGTTATTAATGTCTAGAACATTATAATTATTATTTTCCCCACTAAGGTATGTGTTTAAAATTATTCAATGAATCTTTTAAATGATAAATGGAATGTATATTGATACATATCCCAAGGCTCGAAAGAATGTAATTAAATGGTTTGGTTCTATTTCCATTCCACCCCATTCCACACATAATGGAATATACAAGAGTGAACCAAATGAAGTGATAATGACTTATTTAAACAAACGAGTGGTAGTAAGTCCCTTTATCCTCGTCACTTATATAATAGGAAATGGAATGGACCAAATATCTTATTAAATGGAATGAATATTAAAAGGCCTAAAATATTAAATGAATATAATATAAAGTGATTATAGTATATGGAACAAGAAATCTATATAAGAGTGGTTAGAGTTGAGAAAGGCTTTGATTCCTGAGGGAATTGATTGAGAAATCACAGATGCCATTCCGATTCAGGGATGCCAATTTCCAAGGGTGATACCCACAACTAAACCTAATCTATTTCAACTATTGTATTCACAATATGATGTATTATGATCCCTACATCATCATTTAGATATTTGTATGTGTTGGATACACTCCATGTGTTATGAATTCTTGTACATGTGGAACCATGGATAATCCCATTGGGTAATGTCATTTCTTATCTTGTTTCACCTTGGATGAGATCCTTGGACTCTGTTATAATCATATTACATTGGAATGCGTTGGGTTATTCCCATAGAATTACACCCAAACCCCTTATAGCTAGAAAATAGGTAATTACTATATTGGCTTGACCCCTGAGGTTAAGGATTCCTTAGTAATTTCCATGGATCCTCTTCTTTATTATCATCATTACATGATGCCTTGTTATAACTTGGATTCTTTATCATTACTACCATGATATGATGTTACTATTATTTATACCTCATGTGGATTATTATATAAACTAAACATAAGTGAATTTGTTAAATGATCTCATGTTTAGAGAAATTCCCAGCTAAGGATGAAGTAGGTATTTAGGTGTTTACATTGATGTGTTGCTTTACCTTTATATATACCTTCACACTATTAGTTTATATTTCATAGAATATATGGTTTAGACAACATTGGTGGTGGCCTACTATGATTTATCTAACACCCTATATAGGAAATCATTGTTACCCAGGCATTTTACATGTATTCATGTGTTGAAAAAGGGAACCATCCCAATATATACACCTAATATTTCTTTCTTATTATAGGGATCTCAGTTGTATTTGATTGAGTTGGAGCATAGGATTTTACGATAGTTTTCAGATTATTTTTTATTTATGTTTAAAGCTTGTATTACCTACTTATATGTATAAATATTTTAAATTTTTTAGAGAAAATAAATAAATTATATAAAATTTTGTATTTGATTCAATTTGAAGGTTTTAATTATTATTATCTGGTTTTAAATATTATTAATTATTTAATTATTTTTCTGCTAAGATAGTTTACCAGTCCAGTTTTATAGTATTTATTTCCATTTTTTCAATATATTTATAACTAAAAACACTATTTAAATGTTATTAGTAATCCTATATGATCCAATCCGGTTATGACATCATAGTCTCCCCTGGGACACACCCTATTCCCTCACTGCTAGTCATCAGCCTCTGGCGTACAGGGAGGCACACTTGAGGGAATGTGGACAACCAGGCTCAAGGAACCTCTGAGTGGAATTAGGGTATGGGGCCTAAAAAAAGTGGTATTAGAGGGGATATATACTAGATTTATTATTTAGAGAAAATATATAGGATATTTTCAATTCTTGGAACTCGGTTATAAGTCGTGATTGGGTGTATTTTACCCATGTATGGGTTAAATTCAGAGTTTTATGAAGTAATAATTGTTGTTCTATATTTTTTCTTTTACATTTTCTATATTATCATCATTGGGTGATGAAAAAGTTATATGATGGTTATTTTTAATATTATGATTGGGGATTTTGTTTCATCCTTGGCCTGATGACATAAGGGAAAGAAGCATTGTTATGTGAATCATTTTAGGCCCCCATTATTCACATTCCCTAAATATAACAAATCGTATAGGTTCATTTAACTTCCGACATTACTTATATTTATTATGGTTTTTGAGTGATTTTATTATAGTTCTATTATTCCTATGATTCTCTTTGGTTTTGATTGAGTGATTTCTAGTTTAAATTCATTATGTTTATGGGACCTCATGGGTTTGAATGGCTAGTTTACTGAGTTAATCCATTGTATATAACCTGTTAAATTCTGAAACTGAATGTAGGATTGGTTAACTAGAAATTAAATGAGTATAGATTTTACTGATAAGGTGTATGGGACCTAATTCACTATGAAAGAAAAACAATTTTAGTCATACATTGATATCATTTTATAATAAAATGAAATATAAAAAGTAAAACATCGATTAAAAATATGTTTTTTTCTATTAAATGAAGAGAAAGTTTTCTATTGACTTGTCATATACTAGAACCTTTATAATTTAAACATGAAAACTTAAAAATACATGGACTCATAAGTGTGTATTTGGGGTAGTATATCTTATGTAGTGGGGCCTTAATCTTGTAATATGATTATTCTAGTTCATTTAACTACTTAAAATATTTATCTGAGGCATGTGATTGGCATTTATAGACATATTCCACCATTACATCCTCATGTCATGTGCCAAGAGGGTGGAAAAAACCATGCTCCAGAGATGGTGGGCCTTAAGCTGCCAGTATTATTGAAAGGAGTGATACTTGAAGAACCAAATTCTATACATGATTTAGGAACTGATTCTCAACATTGTGAGAGTTTCCTATATCTGATGTAGTCCATGTAGGGTGCTCTATGACCTACAACTATGATGGTTGTTCTAACACGTGAGTTCCGGAAGTATCGTACTCTAACCTTATAAGGGGATGGTGGTCCACAATATATTGATTCTTGGACAAGTTACACTATGTATATCTTTTAGTATATGGTGATATCTTTGTAGTGGAGGGAAATTATTTCCACCTATATTATTTTTTATTCTTCCAAGGGCTACTGGGAAGGGATTACAAAAGTTGGTCACTATCAGGCTATGATCTGGTCTGATTTTAGACTTCATTATATGATCAATTCATTCCTTAGATGATGAGAGAAGACCAAGGTATATATTTTAGGCATCTAGAGGAAGGAATTATGACATTCCTGGACTATTCAACATGTTTTACTAATTTCTAGTGCTTCTCGCCACTTCTAACTAGTGATGATTTATCATGAGATAGATATTTTGGGGATAATATCTAGTATGCCATCTATACTCAAGTTAATGTTTTTTACCTAAATAAATTCTCTAAGATTATAAACCTAGCTCTTATCATAGAGAACAACATATGGGAATGAAATAGTACCAACCCTAGAAGATCAGTGCCTCAATAGGCCAGTAGTTCATATGAATGTAATAAGTGTTCCCTCAAGGTTTCTCATCATAGAAGTATCAGTATGAGTAACCACACTAGAAGCTCTATTGTATGCTATTAGCATGGAAATCAATGGCATATGAAGCCCAGGTGTGATAGAGACCCGATGGAAAGTCATTCTTACTTCCTTATAAGGAATCTTTAAAGATTCTGTTAGACCTTTCCATATACTTCTAGTACCAGCTCCAACTTCATGGGATAGTTATTTTATTCCATGTCAAGTAGAAAGTTTCTGTATCACTAGAATGACGGAACAAGGTATAGGTCGTGTTCATAGAAGCCAAATTTTGAATCATTAGATCCAACATAAAGATCATACTTAGGGTATTATATCAATATTATGAGGCCACGAATCTGGTCATTTTTATGCATTACAACTGATACTCGAGGACTAGAGTGCACAACCTTCGACAATACAAGGTACTATTCTAGTAGCCTCTACTATAGTATCTAGTTTATTTGATACTGGTTCTTCACACTCCATTTTTTATTTATCTATTGTGGAATGTCTCGGGTTAGGAATTAAATATTAATGTGGTGTAATAACCCTATATACATTGTGGGGATTATAGTCAAATGGAATACATCAATGAATGGATAACCCCATTCAGGTTGGTAATTAACCCTTCTTATGGGGCCTCTTTGTTCTCTATTTGAAGTTCTTTGATGTAATTCTCAAGATGGATTTTGTTGGTCCCATATCATTCCATTTTATATTGAAATCAATGCAAGGTATTGTTTACATAACCATTGGTAATAAATTATCTATATAATAGTGAGTGGGATGTACAAGTTAATTGAGATAGACTAGAAAATCATGGTCTGGGTGGAGTGTCTGCCAAGATCTCCAATATTTTCATGGAGGATTAGGGAATGCATCTGTCAGTTTTTCATCCTATAGTAGATCATTTTAGTGATGTATTCCACAAATATTTTAATGGATTAACTCTCAAGATAAAGATCTATTTTATGGGTGATCTTTTTCTAAGAGTAGCTCCAATATAAATTCCTCTATATTGGATGTCACTTATAGAGCTCTAGGGGCTCAAGAGACCATGGGAGGATCTGATGTCTAATGGATTTATCAGACCTAGTACATCGTATTGGGGTTTAACTATGCTATTTTCTAAGAAGGTGGATGAGACCCATTATTTAAACATAGAGTAATGATGGTTAAAATAGCTTATGGGTATGAACTAATATCCACTACCACATATAGAGATTCTCTTTAACCATCTATAAGGAGATTGGGTGTTTCTAAGATCAACATGAGATCATTCTATCATATGTTGTGAATCAATACCTCAAACATACAACTTATAGCTTTTCATAGTAGGTATGGTCTATGTGAGTATCTTTTTGTGTAGTTGACTCTTATAAACATTATCACCATTTTTATAGATTTGATTAATAGTGTCTTCCACCCCTATCTGGATTATTTTGTGTGGTATTTATGGGTGATATCATAGTGTATTATCACAATCATAGCGATAATGCTTAGAATATTTTAATTGTTTTTAATACATAGAGATAATTATCTTTATGAAATGATTTCTAAGTTTCACTTATGGGTTGAAAAAGCTCATATATTGGGGCATATTATCTTAGAATCAGGAGTATCTATTGACCTAGAGAAGGTGAGTGTCGTGAATTAAAGGGAGTATCCCAATAATGTGTTTGATATAAAGAGTTTCTTGGTACTGTCTACATATTAAAATAACTTCCTACAGTACATCTCATTTCTTTATGTACCTATTACTTGTCTTACAAATAAGGGTGACATGCCATAGGTGAAAAGTGTGGGAGAGATCCTTCCTAGAGGTGAAACAAAGTCTTACCTCAAGACCTATTCTAGTTCTTCCAGAGCTTGGAAGAGGCTATATAGTGTTCTATGATGAATCAATAATTATTTTTGGAGTAGTGATAATTTTTAAGGAGGTATTAATTTCATAAAGATCTTGGCATTTGAGTCTTTATGATTGAAACTATTTGATGAATGTTCTTGAGATAGCAGTAGTTATACATGCCCTACATTGCTGGAGACACTATATCATGGGTGGGTTATTTAGGGTGTATACGGACCACATGATCCTCAAGTATATATTTACATTGCGTGACTTGAATCTTAGACCATGAAGATGGTTTGAATATCTTCTGGCATTCAACATTGAGATTTCCTATATGTCATGAAAGGGGAATGAAATAGTTGATGCACATATTTGAAAATATTAGGAATAGTCCATAAAAGAACCCAATGATGAATTATAATCAATGGACCTCTTCAAAGTGTTGCACCAAAAGTTTCTAGAAACTCAAAAGAAACTTTATCTATCATCCTTAATAGTTACCTCTTCCCTCCTAGATAAGGTGAAGAGTATGAAGTTTTCATCTTCTAAAGGTTTGGTTCTCTAGGAGAATAATTTAGGAGAGGAACCACCTCAATATTTTTATGTGGATAAAGACAATATACTACATATATATAGGTCTTTATAGGTTCTTATAGATATTAGATATGAAATGATTTCTTAATCCTCGGATTCATAGTGGGTAGTTCATCCATGAATCTGAAAGATGTATCAAGATATGTGGCACCATTATTTGTTTCTTGGGATGAAACATAATATAAAAAATTTTATCTTTGGGTGGTCCACTTGTCAGTTGGTTAAGGTAGAGCACCAGTAACCTGTAGGCTTATAAGAGCCTCTTATAATCCCATAATGGAAATTGAAGATGTTGCTAAGGATTTTTTAGTCATCTTTTTAAGGACACCTCAAGGTAGCGATGTAGTTTTGTTTGTCTTGGTTCTACTGAGAAAGTATCCCACTTCCTTCATATCCGGGAGACATTCTAATGTGATGATATGGGAAGAGTGTATGTCCGTGAGATCATATGGCTACACATGGTCCCTCATACAATCATTTCAGATATAGACCCTTATTTCGAATCATGGTTTTTGAAGGGGTTACAAAGAGATATGGGTACACGGTTTCTTCTAAGAATAACCTTCCACCCTAAGACAGATTCCCAAATGGAACGAATGATAAATGTTTTAGAGGCCATGCTCTTAGCATGCCTCCATAATTTTGGATGTTCATTGAAGAATAATATAACTCTCTTCATGTTCACCTATAATAATAGATTTTAGGTAATGATTCAAATGGATCCCTATGAGGACTTGTACGGTAGGACTTGTCATTCAACCCCTATTCCAGTTAAAGGTAGGATAGGTATCCCTAATAGGTCATCATTCCATGAAGGATACATTTGAGAAGGATTAGAAGAACAGGAAGAATATGTCTTGTGTTCAGTCTAGAAAATAATATTATGTTGATTGCCACTGACGATCATTGGAGTTGGAGATATAAGATCATGTTTTCTTTAGGTTGTCACCTAGGACTGGAAATATATGGACACAGAGGCAAGTGAAGCTGTCACCACACATTATGGGGATATTTGAGATTCTGGATAGAGTCAGGCTGATAGCTTATCAGGTGCTACACTCTCAGAGGTATTGTTCCATCTAGGACATATTCCATGTTTCACAACCTTGTTTTTATCATGCTGATTCATCTCATACTTTTGAACCTGAGGATGTTGAGTAAGATTTAGATTCTTTTTTTTGCAGAGTATATTATACACATCATTAATAAAATCACAAAGTCTCTCAAATTCTGATCTTTCTCTTTAGCACGAGTGATATGGAATCATGGTCGGGTATAGGATGAGACATAATAGTGGTAGGAAGATGTGCATGCTCTATGGCCATAATTGATTATAGAAAATATTTCACTTCCATTAAAAGGTGAACTCATGGATGATTTCATTTAAAGATGATGAATTTAAGAACTCTGTTTTTATCTCCTCCCTGAATCCTTTTTAATTTGATCTAATTCATTATTTTGGACATAATATGGATGATTAATAAAATCATAAGTGTTTTAGGGGTGTTTGGGGACTTTTCAGAGCCTGAAACCCAACTTCTTTAGGTAATATTGATTGGATGCATTGTCAGAACAAACTGTTAAGTGTAGGCTTCATAGATACCCCTAACCCAGCGTGGATTGTCAATAACCAGCATGGGGCTGCACGGTTTGAGGAATCCATGCAGAGTTGATTGTACACCTATGTGGGATGTATATAATTTTTAATATAGATAAATCACATGGTTGGTGCATGGTATCATAAATCATGTAGCCTAATTGTGAGGGTCCTCTCTTGTGGAAGTCCTAATCACACGGTTGGTGCATGGTTTGGCTAACCGTGTGGCGAAACCGTGCTCCCCTTTTTTCTTGGGTAAAATTATGAATTCAGCCTTAAGGATTATAAACCAAACATAATTCCTCTTTTTCTCATTCTAGAAAATAGAAGATCTTCTTCTATCCCATTTAAATCCCTCAATCCCCTTTACATATGTTTTTCTCTCATTCATTTATATAAACTCCAATTTGATACACTTTTCTCGTGTTGGATGTGCATCGATAATTACTTAAATCATCATGATTTGTTCTTCATTTCAATTCTCCCAGATATGGTTATATATATGTTGGATCATATTCACTATTATAAGATAATTGATCCATTCTTCTATTTTTTTCTAATCTAGGACCAACTGAAGGCTGATACTGGATGGTAAAACTGTTAGGTGTATACGGTAGGTGGTCTATAACCCGCTCCTTAAGTCTCTCCATTTTATAATCTTCTATAACAGCGTGTATGCTAATTTAATTAGGATTTTACTATTTAATCCATATTCATTTCTTATATTCTTCATTCCCTTTTTCTATATCCATTTTTTGTGGTATAATTACACCATTAGAGGTCATAACATCAATGATTCCACCCCAAGTAGGGTGTTTATTTGAATATGCCTTGGTAACCCTTGTGGGTTATTCTAATACATAGTTTGGGTGTGTTCTTTGACCCTTCTAATGGTAAGACTTCTTAAACTAATTGAATATTGAGTTATTAATTGATAAAACATTATAATTATCACCTGAACATTCTAAGGTATGTGTTGAAAATTAATTTATTAATATTTTAAATGATAAATGGAAAGTATATAGACAAATATATATTGTTTTAAAAGAATGAAATTAAATGGTTTGGTTTCGTCTCTATAGAACCCCTCTCCATGAATATTGGAAGGTTTTAGAGTGACCCTATTGAATTTATTATGAATTTTATAAATTAGTGAATGGTTGCATGTTCCTGTATCCTTATCACTTTTGTGAATGTAAATGGAATCGACTGAATGACTTATTAAATGGAATGAGTATTAAATGGACTAATATATTAAATGATTTGAGTATAAGTTTCGTATTACATATGGACCTTGACATATTTATATGTGCTGTTAGGCTTGAACTATACATGGATTCCTGATGAAATTCCTTGAGAAATCATAGATGCCATTCAAATTAAGGGTCGCCAGTTGCCAAGGGAGATACCCACCTTGGAACCGGATCCATTTCTACTAGTGGATGCCCGAGATGACATTGTATGATCCCTCTATTATAATTTAGATATTAGGATTCGATAGATACACTCCTTAGATACAATATAACATCTTATACATGTGGAACCATGGATACTCCCATTTGGACCAGTAATTTATTATCCCATTTTACATTGGATGATATCCTTGGACTAAGTTAGATTCATTTTATAGTGGAATGACTTGGGATATGCCTCTTGGATTACACATAGACCCCTTATAGCCAGGATACAAGTTATCACTATGTTGGCTTGACCCATGAGGTCAAGGATGCCTTTGTTATTACTATGGATCATCTTCCTTAGTATCATTATTACATGATGCCTTTTTTACATCTTGGATTATTTATTATTAATATCATTATATTATTCATTTTATGGTTATACCACACATGACAAATTATATAAACTGAACTGATGTGAATTAATTAAATGATTTCATGTTCAGAGTCATTAACATCTTAGGATATTGTTGGAATATATGTATTAATGTTATTTTATTTCTTTATATTTATATATACCTGCACACTTTCATTTTATATTTCACAGACTGGATGATATAGAATCTTTTGGTGGTAGTCTACTAAGTTTTATCTCAAAGCCTATCGGGGCCACCATTGGTACCCAAGGAAATTACATGTATATGGGTTTTGATAAAGGGAAGAATCCCACCTTGAACACTTTATATTTCTTTCCTAATTTAATATGGATCTGGGTACCAATTTAATTAGATAGAGCTTGTGATGCTTTGATAGATTTTATATTCTTTTTCTTATTGTGTATAGCATGTATTTCTGGTACCATGTATACTTTTTTTCTAGATTTTTCGAGACATGACATACAATATTATCAGATTTTTCATATGATTCAATTTCAAGATTTTGTGTATAATTATATATTTCTTATATTATTTATTTTTATATGTATTTATTATATAGTAGGTTACTGGCCAAGTGTTATAGTGAATGTTTACACTGTTCCATCTGTTTATATTTACTTCCACTATTTATCTATTATTAATTATTTAAAATGCTCCAATATATTTAAAAGGGAGTATTATGTCCCTAGAAATACCCTAGGAACTCACATCTAGTCGGCTGCCTCTGGCGTATATGGAGGCATGCTTGAGGCCATGTGGCCAACCGGGCTCGGGGCACCTCTGATTGGCATCTAGTCCTAGTATGTCACATTACTATTAGGATGTCAAGGAAGACAATGATGTCTTAAAAACACTATATGGATGAAGGTTTCACTCTATAATTTAATTATAGATAGACCAGAAAGTATAACATTTCTTCTCTGACTCTTAGAAAAAGTTTCATCAATGTTCCAGGAGAGGGAATCTCTAATTTTTTTATTCAAGGGTGTTATGGATGGGTTTCCATAGAGGTTCTAAGAAAACATAGACTGTGAGTCATGTGATTGGTAGAGGATCTCAATAGAAGGCCTATATTCTAAAGGGGTCAGTGAATGAGGAGAAATATGTGTTTCTGTGATATATTCATGGGATTGATGTAGGTGGGGTGTATTCCATGGCCAGTTTCCAACTGATGGTGCAAATATACCATTTATAGTAAGAGGTATGGTCTAATTACATCCATACATTCTACTAATTTTTTGGATACATCTTCTTACCATTATTATATATATAATTACGTAATTTATTGGTTGAACATGATGGATATGTTATCTTTGGAATTTCTTTTCATGATACACCCTGGGTGATGAAGTTATATGATCTTCAAAGATTTCTAGAGTGTCCTAAATAGTTTTTTTATTAGAACATTTTATGAGATTTAATGATCATCGATTACTAGATTCGATGTGCCTTTCACCATGGACAATCTAACTAGTTATCATGTTCATTTTAACTGCTATAGTATAAAAGTATCCTTTACTAAACCTACTGTGAAAATGTTTTCTTTGAATGATGAATGAGATTTTTGAGTAGATAAATTGATACCCAACATGATTAGTATTGGTGATATTATAATTAATGTAATGGACTTGGTTCTCATAGTAGATAAATTTGTATCTCTTTTATATTTTCCAAAAGTGAGGGGCCATTAAGAGTATTTCATTCCATATGATTTAGTAAGGATCCCCCTAATATAGGAATATAATTTGAGATCAAAAACATTCTAGGAGGGAATATTATTTTGATTTGACCTTATTGTATGTAATTATACTATTTTAATGAACTCAAGTTGCATCTTGTTGATTTATAGGAAAATGTATTTATCAGACTGAGAAATTCCCCTTAGGGCACCCCAATATTTTTTACTAAGAATGAAGAGGGGATCCTTCGAGTATTAATAGATAATAAATAGATAAATAAAGTTATGGTGAAGAATAATTTCAAATTTTTGAGGATCTGTTATTTGATTGATCTGTTGAGGGGATCCTAATGGTTTTCTATGATTCACTTGAAATCAAGCTACAACCCACATCATTTTAAAGAAGTGAATACAATTAAGTAATTATTTAGGATCATGTATGAGTTTTATAAGTATTTTTTTCATTCCTTTGGGTTGAAAATACTCTATTGGTGTTCATGGATATCACGAACATGATCTTACTAAAAAATTATAACTTATTTTTTAATATATTGATTGTTACTATCCTAATATACTCACAAAAACAAGAGATTCATTTTAGGAGACTTGAAATCATGTTGAGTAATCTTCAAGAACATAAAAATTATTCCAATACTTCTATGTGTTACCTATGTATATAATAGTTGTGCTTCCTCAAACATGTGATTTGTGATGTAGGAATATCAGTTCATTAAATGAATATAGATCATGAAATTTATTTGGAATTCCCTAGAAGAATGTAAAATAATATTATATTCACAGGTTTGTCTAAGAACTAAATGGTTCATTCAGGACATCATCCGTTTGGAAGTGTCTATGGCTAGGCTTAAAAAGAAAGGGGGACAATTTTAGTAGAAAAATCTATATGAAGAGGAATTTATATAGGTAAATAGAAGAATGAAATCATCTCTGATTTGGACCTTGCATGATCTAGGGATTGGATATAAAATTTACTATGATTCCTATGGTTCTATTTTTGGAGTTTTTTAGATATATAGAGATCATGTTTTTTCTTATATGTCTATTAATTTATGAAATCATGAACAGAAATACCATACATGTGGATTAGATTTGGTGGTTTCTGTCCATGATCCAAAGTTATTTTTAAATTCTATCTTTAGTAAGAGGTTTTTATTCTACACAAACAATATGTTTGTGTGGTATATCTTCTCATATTGGGAAAAAATATTTGGGAAAGGAGATGGGTTGAGTTTTATAGACTCTTGACCTTGATATGGTTTATATACTTCAAAGTGGTATTACTATTGCACATGATCATAGTAGGAAGACATGAGATATAAGAGAGTATTATTCAGATGAATAGTGGTAACTAGTGAGATTTTTATATAAATGATTTGTTGGTAAATCTAATGATCAAGGGGTGATGATATGTTATCCCTTAGTTATGTCATCGTTCATGGTGGACCAGATAAAATATACTGAGGAGTAAAATTAATAGTGATTAGTGATGTGGGAATCGTTGGAAGGAAATGACTCTATACTTGGATGGTTTTAAAATATAGAAGATGTGAACTACTTTAATGGGATAATTGGGATTTCTTCTAACATTTGGGAATACAAGATGAGGGACTCTCATGATTCACCTAGGTTAGTTCACCCATGAATGATGAAGATGTATCATGATATCATACCACGGTTCAGGTTTCCATGATTGAAGAAGTGAATTTATGGTTTTCTCTCAAATATTTCTACCAATCAATCAATTAAGGTCAATCTTTAGTGACTAGTTATAATGGTTTAGCCTCATATCATGCATGTTTGTAATTTGGATGTGGTGATAATGGTCATTGTTAAGGGTATCCGTAGACCCTATAGTTTGATATATTTTGTAGGGTTTTGATGATTTAATGATAATGGTGGTTCATTTATAACTAAATTGAATTTTAATTCCCATAGATACAATGGAAATAAAATATTTTTAGAGTTATTTTGACCGTATAGAGTTCTTGGGAGAGTATTATCTCAATAAAATTCTCCGTTCAGGTCACAATTGTGGGAAGGCTTATTGAAATAGATGGGGAACCAGTGGATGTTGAGATCCATGTATTAACCCTTGATTAATTTAAAGTTATATAAGATGATCCAAATTTGGTAGGATTTTTTTGGGCATGTTTAATGGAATTTGGTGTGAACATGGGATCATAATCTATCTTTGATATAGTATTTTTAGAATAAAATTTACAAGTCAATGATACATATTCCAGCATTAGAGTCTCTTTATGATCAGCCTTTTCAGTCAAATAACTGTTGGAATAAGATAGGTGAGGTATCTATTATAGGTCCATATATTGTATTGGAGACAACTAATCAGGTTTAGTTGAATTAAAATTTGTTGTCTATTACTCATATTAGGCAGTGATCATGTGTTGATTGGATGATATGTCGATTAGAGTAATTATGGGAAGCTAGGTTTTCTTATGTGTTTTACCACATTTTGGACATTGATGATTATAGAACAAGGGGATGATAGTGTTGTGGTTAATAAAACCATTTGGTATCACCTATCTTATCAATGTAGTACCATACTGATTGTATCTTTATAAATGGTATCAAGGTATGTATAATGTGTTCCATGCATCTTAGCTTCAGAGGATTGAGGTTGATCCTAGTCATGTAATTGAAAATGTGTTTGTTTTTTTATAACCAAATAAAATGTTTCTGGAGAAACTGTTAAGGATTACCGAATTAAGAAATAATGATTTAATGGGTAAGATGGTAACACTTTTTCTTTCTCTATGTAAACATAGTAGAATACAAGAAGAAATATGGGAGTTATAGTCTTATGTTCATGTATAATGGCCTATTATTCATCATTTATGATGTGTGTGAGGAGGTTAGAGGTCAATAATAATGATTTTGGGGGATTTCTAGAGGCTTGAGCATATATTTTGGGCATTTTTGAAGTTCAACATGTGTAGGAACATGTCATAGTGGATGGAATATTTTTTCTAGATTATAAATTTCTGAAATGAGAAGAGAAACATTCCCAATGATTGGATGTTTTCTCAAGTGTGATTCACCAAGAGTCTCATTGTGGTCTATGACATGTGAATCCATAGTATAGGGAATGGTAGGTTGAAAATAAAAAAGGATCTAATCTTATTACATGTTGGTTTTTCTTAGTGAATCTATTGGGTAGGGTGAAATCATAGCAAACATGGCCTTTATGGGTATCCTAATGCTTTGGTTATGACTATTTGAATTTTTTTTAGAAATGAATGATTCAGCCTCCAGATCACCTGGGAGAAGTTACACCCATTTACTATAGTGTGTGAGATCTTTAAGGAAGGGTTATTCATGAATCCTTGATTCTATATAAGGTTTATTGGCTCACTCATTCCCCTCTTTTAAATGTTTCGTGATTTGATCGACCAATTTTCTAAATATTGGTATTTTTTTTCCTTTCTATGACAAACCCACTTCTTCTCTTGAGATAAATATTATATATTAGCCAGGTTTCTAGATTTTATGGATTATATTTTGATATAATATATAAATCTTTACCAATTAATTGATATAAGATGAATTTAGAGAATTATATCCCCCAGTGAATGGATATAGATCTACCATTGGTTAAATATCTTATTGGAGATCATTGGTGTGAAGGCATGTTTTGTTTATAGATCTTAATAATTGACATCAATGCACCTATTATAGGATGTAGTTACCACATCTAGACATGGTATAAAGTTTATTATTCTGATTTTTATTTCTATAGTGTGTGAATCTATGTCCCATGAGACATATGCATTGTGTTCTAATATTTTTACCTTCTATAAAATGCATTGTTGTGTGTAAATACTTGGCCTATGAATGTTTGTATCTCGTATAAAATTGATTAGTATCACCCATGACCATAATATCCCATATCTGGTTTCTATGTTATTATATTGGAATAAGATATAAGGAATTACATCCTAAAGGATTTAAAAGTTTATAAGTTTTAATAAACTAGATAAATACTTGAAATATACATTACATTTTAGAACATAAAATAGACAAAGAATTTTCTTGTAGAATTCCATTATTCCCCTAAGTTTATCCTTGAATATCAATCACAAAAAACTTCCTCATATCCTAAGGAAAATAAAACATAAGGTGTGAGAACATTTGATGATTAAGGGTAAGAGTACAATAGAATATATTAGGAAATAAGTCATAATTAATATGGGAAGGTAAAGAACCGAAATCAATTCCATTTAATCAATAACACAATCATAATATGACTGGAATAAATGATGATCAAATAACACCACATTAATAATCACATGAGAATGAAAAATAACAACATATTTTCTAAATAATCTAATAATCTCATGGAAAATCAATATCATAATTCATAATGATGGAATGCATGATACTGGATAAAAAAACATATTTTCTACTCCTTGTGCCAAGAAATTTAATAGAGTGGAGGCCGTGTGCGAAGAGAACTATATAAATTGATGTGGAATCTTCTAAAACCCAATATAGTTTTTATCATGTTACCTATCGATGTATCGAGGTGCTTTTTTAAACCCCTCCCATTACATAATAATTCTAATGTGTTCCTCAATTTAAATGGTTGAACCATAATACATGTAAATATTTACATTTAAACTGGCATATGAAATGTAAATATTTTCATCCATTAATAGACATAATCATAAACCATAAAGAGAAAATTTAATGGTATTTACACAACATATCCCAATAGGAGTATATTTAAAATAAATGGTTTTTGTTTTTGATGAATATAAATCCCATAAAAATTTCATTAAATACATTCATGAAGAAAAAATACTTCAAATTTTGTAGAACACTGTTTAAAAGTAAAATTTCAAAATACATTTTGAAAATAATTTTCATTAAAAATAACCTTTTAGGTCCTTTAAAATAGTATTAAAAAATTTATTAGTCATTGTTATGAAAATTTAAATTCATTCCAATCACATTTAATAAATGAATCTTTTTGCATTTTCAAAAAAGGGCATTTTTTATGAAATTACCTGAATATTCATTTAAAAATATTTTTTAAAAAGTAAAAATGGTTAAAATTTAATTTCATAAATCATTGTTATTATTTTTTAAAAAAAATGGAATAAAAATTAGTAAATATTTGTTTTGATGAAAATGTAATTTTGAACAAATAGAGAAATAAAGTCATATTTTCCGAAAACATTTCAACCCTATTAAGTACTTAAAAGTTAGAAAATGATAATATTACTTAAAAATAATTTATAAATTACTATAGATGCATTAAATAATTTTATTTTAATATATAAGTATCAAATAATTCCCCCAATGTATACATAAACAAAATAATAACAAATAATGATGAGATTATGAAATAAACCCTTACAACTTTGGAAACTTTTGAATCATATGCCTCAAAAAAGAAATGAAAAAAATGAAACTATAAACACCATGATTATAAATATATTAATGCAATAACATATAAAATGGGACGTTTATAATCCACATAGAGGATATAAGTGTAGAATATGTCATATGTCTCACTAAAGTAAAAAATGAGATGGGAAACCCTTACCTTAGGTTTGTTTTCCTTCATAAGTGTTCATACCTCCTATAAAAGGGTTTTAATAATGGTATTAATTTATTAATGAAAAAAAAACATATTAATAATTTCATATGGTTTTATTTTATAACATTTAACACCTTTTTTTAATAATATTTCATTATTTTCATTATTTTGGGTGTTAATTGCCTTGTTTTCCCTTACACATTTTTTCTTGAATGTTTTTGTTCTTTTGAATGGAATATATATTTATATATATCATATAAATAATTATAATAATGTTTTAAATAACATATTTAATCTATATATAAATTTTTATAACCTTTTTTGAATATTGGACAGTGAAGACTAGTCGCATCGCTTTGTGGAGACAGTAGGTCATATGTACACATGAGAAATAATATCATTTCTCTTACAAGTGAAAGGGTAAGTAATCGAGTGATATATAAATTTTATAGAATTAATATTGTCTCATATATATCACATAAAAACAATAATTTTATCCTTATTAAATTCCATGTAAATATTATGTGAAAAACAAATCGCATCACTTCGTGAGGCAGTATTCCGCTATATACATGATCTAAATTATCGTATTTGAAACAGAATGGATCATAAAAAGGTATATGTGATATTAAAATTACATAAGTAAAATAATATCTGAAATATCATATATATATTTATATATATTTTAAATAAATTATTATTTCCATCCTTGAATTTTGGTTAAGGAAAATGAACTACATAAGTTCATGAGGTGGTAGTTTGTCATACACAAAATGGTTGATTTAAATTACCTCTTAATAGAAGTGGATGTTTATAAATTTTATAAAATAAATATAATAACAACTTAGTATATGGTATATTATTGTGTTATTATATTGTAATTGATATGATATAATTGATGGTGGAAAAGTAGAATAAAAAGGAAAGACCTTTCTTTTGATAATTTCTTTCTCCAATAGAATCCTACTTTGGATATCCTATTATAGACCCTATGGTTGGTGTTTTTCAGATGTAAAAAAGCTCTCGAATGTTTCTATGGTTGTTTTTGATATATTTTTTAATTTTTTTTCAAGGAAAAGGTATTTAGAGTGGTTAATAAGTTAGGGGAGGGAGTTCCCTTTTATAAGTAGGGAAAGGGGAAATTTTTGAAATTTACATGGAAATTTACCAAAATAATAAAATATTATAAATTAATTCACTTGAAAAAACATTTTACCCATCATAATCCCATTTTACATTAACCATGATATATAATTTTTAATATCTTTACTATTCATTATGGTCAATAATTAAGTACAATTTATTATATAATATATATTTTTCTAATTACAAATATGGAATCTATTTTTATAAATTCCATTATATTAAGTGAAAATATTTATGTTATTATTAATCCCACATATATGACAAGAAAGTGGATTTTCAAAGAGAAAATGTTCAAATGTTTACAATGTTTTTATATCAAAATTAAATAGGAAATGATTTAAATGATCTAAATTTGAAAAATAAATATATAATTGAAAAAACGTTACATTTAAAATAATTAAAAATATATGTTATATTTGTAAATAACTTTAATGAAAATGGATATTTTTAATTAAAATTCAGTATTTTTCACTATTTATTGAAAAATAAAGCATATTAGAAAAATAAAAAAAACACCATATGATAATTTTTGTGTTATAATTTAAAAAATGAATTTCATTTAGTCAAATAAATTCTCTAAATGTAGTAAAAACTTAATTTACATTATGTGCGAAAATATTTAGTAAACCAACTTTTAGAAAAAAGTACACTTTTTTTAAAAAAAATCATTTTTATTTTAAATGATTCTAATTTTATATATAATCAATATATAAACAAATAATATTTTTAAAATGTGTATAAAATATAATTTTTTTAATGAATTTAGTGATATTTATACTCTCCAATTTAATGTCAAGGTAATAACCCTATACTATATTATGGTTCATTTAGACTTGGGGTTGCATGTTCTATATGCTATCAAAGAGATTAAATTTGATAAAATATATATTTTTGGATTGTGTAATCTTAGTGTTGTGCATAAAATATGTTATCTAATGCAATGTTATTCATTTACAATTTTGTGTTGTCACGTTCTCCCAACCTTAAATAAATTTTGTCCTCATAATTTAATCATGATCTTGATAATCAAATGTTTGAAATTTGAAAATACCATTATTGAAAACCCACATCATAAAAAAATTCACAAAATATATTCTTAATAAGATAGAAATGGAATTTAAAATGTCAAATTGAATAAAGCTTAACTATGATTCAAAGTAAGATAAAATTGGGGTAAAGTAGTGATTTTTTCAAGGAAAAAAGTGTAATGAATTATATTGAATGATAGAGGTAATATATCCCAAGAAAGTAAATGATAAATGGAATGTTAAGGACCTAAAAACCATAAATATGTGATGATTTAAAATACTACATGATTCATCAGATATAAAGCTAATAGGATAACATTTTTGTTTCATGATTCTAATCCTAATGTTGTGGAATTAGTTTACAATATATGAATATAATAAAATATACTTACTTGATACAATGATATTTATAAGAACAATTTCATCATATGATTCAATAAATTAACAATTCATCGCTTTCTCTAATAATTGAATATCCAAAAATTATTATTTATGTTGTAGGAACTAAAATTCTCCATTATCACATCGTAATATCCATAATATAATGATAATTCATTCCATTGATCTCTATTTATTAATATACAAAAATGGTTATTAAATGTTATTTAAGATGTATAAATATTTATATGGGGTAGTAATAAGTTAATATCCAATTCTTCATCAAAATATCCACATAAACTATTTCATAAATTGTTAACCTGGTGAACCTTACAAAGTATTAATCAGAAAAACATTGGAAATAATTTTATTAAATTTTTAAAATTAACTTTTCATTAAACCCCCCAAAAAAATGAAGTGGATATTAATTATCACATACCAAACATATGAATTCCTTCATCATTAATTATCTTAAAACATTTTAATTACATAAATTACCGTAATACAAAATTGAATAATATACTCTATTTCTTATTCCTTATATAAAACATATATTATTGGATATATTATATTAATCCACAATTGTTTTTAACTCCATCAATGAAATAATAAACTATTTTTTAATGAAATCATTAATCAGTTCTAATGTAGTATTTATAATCTAATTTAATTTATCCATATCAATTATCTCTTTATCCCAAAATCATTATCTCAACATTAGGAATATATCATGTGTTTTCCCAGAAGTTGAACTTACTACTTAATCACTTTAAATGGTCATTAGTACCATTCATAAAATTATTCAAAATACTTAATGAAAAATTACAATAGTACAATCCTAGTATATTTCATAATTCATAATTGTTTGATATCATTGATAAAATAAAAATAAATAAATCATAAAACCAAATAGAATCATATTAATTATTACACTTCATATGTGGTAATATCATAATATTTAAAATGATACATTATCTTATTATTTTTTATATTCTTTTTAAACATAGGGTATTCATTTTCATAATTCCCCATATCCTTACATTTGAATCATTTAACATTGGAATATTCTTTATTTTCCTTGTAATCACAAGCATGAGGGTATTTTTCTCCATAGATGAAGAAAAATGGTTTTCCTTTCAAGCATGTACCATGGTATTTCCATCCAAAACTATCACATGTTGGAAAATACTTCTTTAAATTCTTCCCTTAATCCATGTTTTTCTCTTCCAAAATCTTTTTATCTAACTTCCGTTTGGATCCAAAATACATGGTGAATTATTTATCTATTTTTATTGGACATGATATTATGTCCTCTTATGATAACAATGTTTGAAAGACTAGTTCCTTTCAAAGGATTGATATAATCTTGTAAAATAGATAATCAATATTTCCCTTGGGATTATTTATGTAGCCTACATCATACCTTGGGAATCTTATAAATTTGGATTTATTATTAGAATAATTATCCACTTTTTTAGGTCTTAGCCTCATGAATTTTATTTCAATATCCCCTCATTTCTCACGATGAAAATAGTTTTCCAAGAATATTACCTTGAAATACATCCACTTCATGCTTTATATTTCCACCTTGTCATTAGTGTTTTGAATTAATGGAAACCATTGATCCACATTTCGTAAGATATTATACACTACCATGGGAGATTTCTACCTTTCACTACTTCCTGGAGTGATAAATTACTTCTCAATGGATATTAACCATTAGTTTTTTAAAAAAGATTTATAATCCTATCGAATAATATAGGTTTGTGAAATATGAAGTGAAATAACATTATTACATTACTTAGTGGATCTATAGGATTTTAAAATGGGAAAATTTATTACTCATAACAAGATTCCTCTTCCCCAATATGGTTATATTTTGATCAGTTCTAGCTATAGATCCATATCCAGATTCATTATCATTCCCTAGGGGTAAATCCTTATATGGATTATGTGCATTGATACAGTTATCATCCATTCCAAAATGTGCCATTTGTAAATTATGAAATACAATATATTAGATCACATCATTATGAAAGATAATGTATAATCCCAAAAAATAAAAACACATAACATACACTATAAAAATTATGCATAGATAATCTCATAATGTTAAACATGGTTTCATTGAGGATATATTTATTTTAAAATACATTATAATGGTTTTTATTGAAATTTTAAATTATCCTTTGAATATACCATAGTAGTTTCAAACCATGTTTCTAGTAAGACCCATTTTCAAGCAACAAGTGACGATCAGGTCAAGCCCAATATTCACTTTTAGGAGTTATTACCCCTCTATACATCTTTTATAGAACCACGTCCACATGTAATATCCGTAAAATGATCCATTTCCAAGAATAACCACAAATTATATCTTTCACAAAATATTAATAACTCTCTTCTATTTTTACCCTCAAATTCTATCATAGGGTTATCTTACCTAATCTATATTTTCCTAAATCTAGTTTCCATAGTTTATACTAAACATCAAATGATACCAACTATATAATCCCTGATCCAAGAATATAATATACAATGTCAAATTTATTATTTTGGAATAGAATAAAAGGAATCACATCACCAAAGACAAAATATTTTATTAGTCATGATAAACTATATACATAAATGAAATTTACATTACATTTGAAAACATAAAATAAAAAAATAATTTTCTTTGATAATTCCATTATTCCCCTTATTTTATCTCTTCAAATCAATAAAAAATCATTGTATCCTAGGGAAAATAAAACATAAGAAATGGGTAAGATAATATACTCTGTAAGGGTAATAAAATAGAAAGGTATATGAATAAACAAGTAATGATTAATTTTGAAAGGTAACTAACTTATACTCATGTACTTTTATTAATAGCTTGAGCATAATATGGTAGGGATAAGTGATAATAAAATAATTACATATAAATAACCAAAAGTGTCTAAAACATAACTAGGAATATTCTAACTATTATAACAGTCATATATAATATGAATAACATAAGTCAAAATGTTATAATTCAAAATGATAGAAATCTAAAACAAACCATTGAGGACCTATTCCAAGAAATCTAATACTATCGATGCATTGTGCAAAAAACTCTATATAAATGGGTATTCACTCATCTCAAACCCAATCTATTTTGTCACTTAATACCTACTAATGCATGGAGGGGACATAATGGGTCCTTACCATCATATACTAATTCTAATTTATTCTTTATATAAAAGTGGTGAAACATAATTGACAAAAACATTTGTATTTAAATGAGCATATGAACTATAAATACTTTCCTCAATCAATGAAAATAATTTTAAAAAATCCATATGAAAGTGAATTATATTGATAAAAAATATCCATGTTAGAGTATATTTAAAATAAAGATGTTCTTCATTGATGAATTCAAACAGAAAAAAATATCTTCAAAAAAATCATAAAGAAAATAAAATTTCATTTAGAAAATAAAATTTTAAAACGAAAAGTTAAAAAAATATTTTAAAAACTCTATTCCTTTAAAATAACCTTTAGAATACTGTAAATATGTTTAAAAAAATTGAGTGTCCATTATGGTAGAAAATTATTTTTATTTTTTACATATTAATATATAGATTCCTTTCAAATTTTCTATAAAATACAAAAACACAATGTTTTTAAAGTACATGAAGATTTATTTCAATATGGTTTTAAAAAAGTAAAAATTGGTAAAAATTTATTTAATATACATATTTTAAAGGGTTAAAACATTTTGTCAATAATTTTAGGTACCAAAGAGTGGAAATATGGTACTATAACTTGATAAAATCAAATAATAACTAGAGTTAAAGATAATATATTTATTTTAAGATATAAATTTAAAATAATTTCTCTAGGTTATATGTAATCATAAACAATATCGAATAATGATGAGATTGTGAAATAAACCCTTAAAACATTGGTATCTTCTAAATCATAATACCCATAAAATAATTAAAATAAAATGAAACATTAAATTGGATAAAAATAAATATATTTATTATATAACATATAAATCGATTAGTATATACACCATACAAAAGAAATCGGTGGTAAATATAGAATATTCTTCATAGAAGTGAATGTGAGATAAGAAACCCTTACCTCAAGTCTGATTTCCTCTATATATATGTGTACATCCTATATAAACATTCTAAGCATGTTATTAATTTATAAAATATGAATAATAATATTTATAATACCATATATAATCCTATTATAAAATTTTATGACCTTTTTTTTAATAATATTTTATTATTTTCATTATTTCAGATGTTAATTTCCTTGATATCTCATGCGTATTTCATTATGAAATTTTTTTATTCAATGAATTGGGTATATATATATTTTACCTCAAGAATTATAATAATGTTATAAATATCATATTTACTATATATATTGAATATTTAAAACATTTATGAATTTTTTATTTTGAAAATGAATCACATCACTTATTGGATTTGGTGGGCCATATGTATGCATTAACGTTTATATCATTCCCTTACCGATTTAAAGGGAAATTAATTCTATGATATATAAGTTTTAATTAAAAAATATAATATCATATATATCATCTATATTCATTAATTTTTTTCTTATTCAATTACTTTTAATTATTAAGTGAAAAAAATAACCACATATCATCTTGAAGAAGTATTTTTCCATACACGAGTGATGTTATTGTATTTTAGGTGGAAATTAATAAATAAAATGAAAGAAATTTATTAATATTATTTCTTTCTCTAAGTGAATCCTTTTTTGGATGCACTCTTAAAAACCCTAGGGTTTTTGTTTTTAGAGGACCAGAAGCTCTAGAATGTGTATAAGTATTTTTAAAAGGGAATTTTGTAGTTATTGGTCGATTCAAATGGATTTATTTGTTTAAGAATGTGAGGGGAGGACATTCTTTTTTTAAGTGGGGAAAGGGACCTTCTTGGAAATCACATGGAAATTTACCGAAAAAAGAAATATGATAAATTCATTCACATGCTAAAAGGTTGAAAATGACCCTAGAATATATCTTTAAAATTATAATATTGAAATTTCTTAAAGAATAATATTTATATATGTTTTGTGTCATTTTTAACCCTTATCTTCTTAGTTTCAATACCAATACACCCATTTTTACCTTAATCGTAGTAAATAATTTTTACTGTCATTATTTTTCATTACAGTAAAAAATTAAGTCACACATATAAGGTAATATAAATTTTTATAATTAAAAATATTTAATACATTATTCCAAATTTCATTCACATTTGTGGAAAATTATAATTTAAAATTAATCTGAGAGACACAATGAGAAATAGGGCTTTCAAAGAGAAAATGTTCAAAAGTTTTTAAAGTTTTTATATCAAAATTAAATATGAAAATGATTCTGATGACCTAAATTGGAATAATAGATATATAATTTAAATAAATTTACTTTAAAACCAATTAAAAATATAACTTTATTTTATAAATAACTTAAATGAAAATGTTGTTTTCAATTGAAATTCAGTACTTTAACTATTCGTTGAAAAATGAAAAATTTCAAAATAATCCCAAAAATCCCCCCAATATATTTTGGATATTATAATTTAAAAATTTTATTTAATTTTATCAACAAAAATAAAAAGTGGTAAATATTAATTTTATTTTATGTGCCCAAATCATGACTAATAAGTCTTTTAGAAAAAAATATAGTTTTTCAGAAAACATATCATTTCCTTTTATTTTATTCATATTTTATTTCTAATTGATAGATAAAGAAAGAACTTTTTACATGAGTATAAAATATAATTTTCATAATTTATTTAGTACTATTGATACCTTCCAATTTAATGGGTATGTCATAATGGTATATTGTTTTACGCTTTTATTTAGACTTGAGGTTAAGTGTTCTACAAGCTATCAAATATTTTAAATATAAGGAAATATATTTCATGGGTTGTTCAAGATTAGTGTTGCATTTATCATACACTATCAAATTCAATTTAATTATTTTAGGATTTTAGGTTGTTACATGTTGGTGTATCATCAGATAATTGTTATCCCATATAGGGGAGAATGTGATAGTGTGATGGAAAATGATGACCATGATGGGACCTAAATACAGGGTAGTGGTTCGATAGCCTTATGGCCTGACCTAGTATAAATAGGGGAATAATAACCTTATGTCCTATTTTGAGTCGAATCTAGGGGTATAATATCATTTTTCCATTCATAGTGGTGGCATTGGTATGACATTTGTGTCAAGAACCATGACTAAGCCAAGGGTGTAACTACCTTGTTTCCTAACCTCAGGATTGATTGGGTATGGGCCATGATACGAAAACTGTTTTGGGCATTCCAGTTAACCTGATAAGTGATGAGGTATTTTAAATTATTTTTGGAAGGGAGTGAAAACAAATATGTCTAATTATCATAGATTAGATACCCAACCATTTTAAAATACATTATTACATGTTTTGTTTCCAAAATTATCCATTAAATACCAAACAAGGATAAAAAATCCTAGTGATATTTGATTATTAGGTATGTAAAACATCAATAGGAATAATAAAACATTATTATTTTAATCTCTATAATGAGTTTATAATTCCCTTTTTGTTCTATAATTTCATGGGATAACCTAGAGAATACATATATAAAAGTTCGGATCTAAAAATCTTATTAAGGATATATCATGGAAAAGAAGTATAATGTGTGAGTAAAAGGTATAACATGTAATAATAAAAGAGAAGGCTCATGATTAATCACACAGGTGATTAAAATAAAGAAAAATTTATCATAATATCAAGGTAACATTGGAAATGTAGTTACCATATAAAACTTGACAAACCCATTTATTAAGTCTAACTGTCAAGAAAACATCACATAGGGAATAATGTCGCATCATGGGTTCAGTTTAATACATCATCACATACATAACAACTCATGATAAAAAATAAATAACCAATAAATTATATAACTATATAGGTGAATTTTTCATAAAAATTTCATGTTAACGTGTTCAAAAAATGGAAATCAATCCTAATTCATTATCATAATAAATACTCACGGAATGAAATGGGTTCTGTACTCTTGCCTCATGTCATAATAAAAATAAATTTTTTAATGATTCAATTGAGAATATATAATTATATATTATGGATTTTAATATCTTAGTAAATAATAATAGGTCTCAAAATAATGTTTTCATTTGGGGATAAAATCATAAAATAATCATTACATAAAATGATCAAGGAATAGATAATTCTCTGTTAATCGACATTGATTTTAACGAAGGAATTGTACAAATGAATTTTGGCATGTTTTACCCAATAAAATGATGTGATAATTATATTTTTATATATTTAGGTTTTATATATACATAAATTATAATCAATATATAACATTAAAAAGAGATAATGTTATTTAGAGAGAGAATCATCATAACTCAAAGAAAATGGGTGGTATAGAGAGATCCCTTACCTTATGTCTCATCTTTCTTCATACAACTTTGAGACTCTTGTATAATAAATATATACATATTATATATATTTTATAGAACCATAATAATATATATCATATAATTTATTATTTTTTTATAAAATCATACAAACCATTTATTAACAATTCATGATTAAAATCACTATTCTTGGTGATGACTACATTGTTTTTTCATGTAAATTTTGGTTTGGAAGTATCTGTATTTCTACATTTATAACGGTTACATCATATCTAGAATGATAAAAATTATAATAATATCATATATATTAAGTATATGTATTTATTTATAGTCATACATTAATTATTGAGATAAAAAATGAATTATATCGTTTAGGGATATAATAAATCATACTTAGGCATTGACATTGTTTCCATTTTCAATGGATTAAATGAAATAACGGCAACTATAAATCCAACATTCCAAAATTATAATAATATCATAAATTTCATATATATTTTTCAAATCCATCATTATAACCATCCATGAGAGGCAACGATGGAAAATGAATTACATCAGTTTGCGAGGCAGTAGTGTTCCGAATACATGAATGATGATTTATTTTCTAGTTTGATGGAATAGGATATGTATTTAAGTTATTACATTATCATAATATCATAAACATATATTTAATATTTTTTAGTTATTATTTAACCATTTTCTAATATCATTTGAAGGAGTTATATGTTGAAATAATACAAAAACATTCGATTAAAGACTATACCTATTCTTTGTAAAACTTCCCTTTCATTACACCTTAAACCCTTTAAGGATGGTATTATGAAAAAAAGAGACTAATAGAATTTGGGGAAGTATTTTATTAAGTTTATTTGGTATGTATTTTAGAAACTAAAATTATTTTATTATTTGAATAAAGGAGACGGGAGGTTCCCTTTTATAAGTGAGGGGAGGGGCACACATGGAATTAATTAATATAAATTATTATCCATGGAAAAAGGGAACCAAAGATATATTTTTTAATATAATATAATAAAAACTCTATATATTGTCATTAAATAAAATTTAGATATGTTTTTATTATATTTTTTTCTTTACATTTTTATTTTATCCCCCATCAACCCTGTTTAATAATTATCACAATAACAATGTTTTTTACTCATTATGGGTCAATATATTAACAATTAAAATCAAAATGGACCATAAATAGACAATAGATGATATTTTTCAAAATAAAAAAAATAATTTTCCCAAATATAATATTTTTTGAAATTTTTAATCATTTAATTAAATATTCATTATTATAATTTAACATTATTATCATTTTTAGAACTAATAAATTAATTTGAAATTGAAAAAAATATGAAAAAAAGAATTTGAATATAATATATTAAAACCAATCTAATTTAATATTTTTATTTGAAGAATTCAGGGAACACAATAATTCATTGAAATTATAATACGTTTTTTCATTTTTAAAATCATTTAAATTAATATTCTATTAATTGAATAAATATTATCTCAGAATTGCATAAGAATTTAAGAAAATTATTTCATCCCTAAAAATAAAAATTAAATTACCCTGATAAAAAAATTTATTGAAAAATTTTATTTATAATCGAACATAATATTGATTTATCCTTATCAAAAAATAATTTAGTAATTAAAAATTAAAAAGTGACATTTTTTACTTTATCTTTTTATTAATTATTATTATTGTCCAAATCAAAGACATATGTTGCAAAGTGGTCATATTTTCTAAATTTGGTTACGTATAGTATAAATAAACTCATATAATAGAAAAAATGAAATTATTATCATCATTTAAGAGTCCATACCATATTATTTTTAACCTTAACTACTTGATTTACCCATAGCATGGTGGGAATTTTAGACTATGGTCACAATTAATAATGACCAAAAATAAATGGGTCTAATTTACAAAATTTAGTCCACCTAATTCAACATATGGAATCCATTTTTTTAAAAAAAATTATTCAATTAGAAAAAATTAATTTAATATAAAAATTCAAAATGCAATGAAAAATGTTTTTAAAACAAATTCTATTAAGTATAATGATTTTTATTATACCAAATTCAAGTATAAAACTAGTTATAAAGACCAAAATTGGATTATATTTAATTAAAAATAATAAATAATGTTTTTTAACTAATTCAAAATATAATTTTACTATATAAATAAATGAAATAAAAATCTAGTTTCCAATAAAAATCAATATTTTTCAATATATATTAAAAATAAATCTTTTCAGAAAAATCGCAAAACATTACCCTAATATAATTATGATGTGATCATTTCAAAAATAAATTTTATATTATTAAATTATTTTTGTAGAATTTTTAGAATATATTTATAGAATTTTCTGAATAAAATAATTTTTTTTAAGAAAACATATCGTTTTGAAGAATAAAACGATTTTACTAAAAATTGAGTTCTTATTTTCTCAATAATGTGTTAGGACAAAGATTTTAAAGTTAATCATATTAAAGGGGCTTTCTTTTATTACTAATTTAGTTTAAGAAGAAAAAGAAGTTTGAGGAGAAAAGTAAATCACCTCACTTTGTGTTTGAATCTGGTTTACCATCGTATTCGAGAAATCAAAATCTCAAGGATTTTAGAGTTTGATTATATTAAAGGAGAGTCAGAGTATTCATGACTATAATTTAAATGTGATGATGATTTTATGATCTTGGAGTTCCCATTAATCTCAAGTATTTTAAAAAGAATAGAGTAAAAGCTTGATGAAATAAATGGGGAGTGAAAGAGATGTTTTCAACCATATTCATATTGATTGTATCAAGATAGAAGGAGAAAATAATGTTGAATATAATATTTTGAAAAATCTAAATCTAAAAAATCGTATACAGTCTAATCATATTTAGAATGATCGTATTTAAGAGGATATATAAAATAAATTTGGTTGTTGCAAAGGATGTAATCTTATAATACTTTCCAATTGGAAATCAGACGATGCTAAAACTGATCATCAATGTATTTAAAATCATGAATAAATTTATGATACAAGATGATGTGTATGAAAGATAAAGAGTTTATAATGTTGAATCTACTGAATCGGTCCATCATATTCATCCTACATTCATATTCAGGACAAGACATTTAAAAAAAAACTAATGGAAAAAATAGAGATAAAGATTACAAAAATTGTAATGATAGAGACTGGTAAAAAATGTAGTTAATCATTTAATATGGTGGAATTAATTTTCAGAATAAGAGTTTTGAATATAATGGATGGGGAGATTTGTGAAAAATTTAAGAAACTCAAGGTTCTAGTGTTTTAGTCAGACCAAAATCTAATAGAAATAAAACTTAAATGATTGAAGATGATGAGTTTCATAAGAGATATTTAAAATATGATTTGTTTTAAAATTCTTTTATCAAGTGGATCAAGTGTCGTCGTTTCTAAGCCGGTACAGATTTATATTTATGATCTTATTGAAAAAATAAGAATGGGTTAATAACAATGTAATTATATTAATATCTAGAGTTGATAATTAGAATAGAACTAACATTTGAAATGAGAGTTTGGAGAGAAGTTGAAGTCCTATAGAAGATTTGAGAATAATTGAGAAGAATTTAATACGTCATAAATTCACCCAAAATTCAATGGAAATTGATATTTTGTTGAATTTTGTTGAGCGAGAGTGTTTTATGAATTCCTTCCAAAACCATTCTTAGGGCACCTATAAAAGGGGAAATCACATTGTACATTCTCTAACAGGTTCACTATTCATGGGAAGAGAGAGAAGCTATGAAATTTTAGGGAGAAGAATAGGTTTATGTGTTGAATCATTGTTGAAGAAGTCTTGGTAGAGATATGTGAAAGGACAAGAGACAAGATTGGAATGTTATTTAGTGGATCATAATGTTCACATGATTACTGTATTCAGCTGGTCACTATTTTGAGTTAAATAATTAGATCATGATTTCTATATTTGGATTCTTGGACTGAGGAAGAATGATTTCTAAATTGAATCAATTTAATTCTAATAGAGTCACATTTATCATATTGGGAAATAAAATTTAAAGATTGGTACATGGAGAATTGTATTGGGAGAATCAGACTAGGCAATTGGATTGAATTCTATATCAATGTCCTTGAAGTTATTATCAACTTCTTAGTATGAAATTAAAGAATTATTTTCAAAATAATACATTTGAGAAAGTTTAAAAGGATGTACAGGTGACATGTGTTGGTACATGAACATTATATTACCCCATTTTTCTGGGGAGTTCACAAACACTCTTAGATTATTTAAATAATGATACCTGAGTGTAAGGACATATCCTACACATTTTATTCCACATCAAATGATTGTTTTTAGTGGATTTTTTTGGTATTGGATCATTTACAATCCATACCATAGATGTAGCTATTCTTATTTTATAGTTTACCATTTAAATACTTAAGTTCCTATAGATGTGTTTTGGAATTGCTTTCAGTGGGGAGTGAATCATTAAAAGGGGGTTACTATTGTTTCAAGGAAACATAAATGAAAAAGTATCACTTATTCACCCCATCACCCTATCATTCATACAATTATCATGACGGGGAAAATGCAATTATTATCATAGAAGAGCTTCCCTTCGCTTATTCATTGCAGAAGGATACTTTTAATTTTTAGAAAAGTAAAGGTATTTTAGTTTTTGAATGAAATAATTATCATATTTTTAATGATATAATGTTTCCTTATCTTATATAAATTGTATATGATGTTCTTCAAGCTAAAAATATGGGGTTCATTCTATTGATTATAAATTCCAACTTAAATATATTGATAAGAAGAATTTAAAGAATGATAGAAGGGCCAAGAATACTATATTATCATCACTTTCCAAAAGTGAATTCTGAAGGGTGATAAGATATTCTACACCCAAAGGTATATATGAAAAATTTAAAAACATATATGAAGGAAATATAAAAGTGATGAAGGAAAAATTACAAATCCAAATATTAAAGTATGAATATTTGATGAAGGGTAAATACGAATCTGTTAGGGACATATTTACTAGTTTGAATGACATTGTCTGCACTATCATATATCTTGGTGAAAAGTTAAACTATTCTACAGTTGATCAAAATATTTTGAGAATCCTTCCTAAATATTTTGTTGAAGAATTTTCTTCACAGGAAGACATAGATCCTGAAACATCATCTCTATATGAATTGTATAGAAATCTCGTTTATTATTAAATGAAAAGGTATAAAGTTATTAAAAGAAAAAAATTCATTAGAGAATTCAATTTCAAGGATTCTAGTAAAAAGACGTCAAAGAATATTGTCCTTGAAGATGAAGATGGTTAATTTGATACCAAAAATTAGGTATGTAAAAACATTTATGATATTTTATCCTTATTTTCTAACATTTTTAAAATAGGTATAGTAAAATAAATTGTTTAACATCCTTTGAAATGTTTTAAAAGTTGAGATGTTGGGAATTTTGTGGCTAATTGTCCTTAAAGATAGAATGAAAAGGATAGTGATGAAGAATAATGAAGGCGAAGATGATCATGGAATAAGTAGGGAGATAAAATAAAAATTGTATTCCACAAGGAATAATATGAAATTAGTTCAATAAAAAATCATAATTTTCTTATCTAGAGATAAATAATATGAAGGTCTTGATGCTTAAAATGAAAATTATTTTAAGTGTTGTATTGATAATAATTTTATTGAAACAAAGAATGATGAAGAATTCAGAAGCAGTTGTTCTAAATAAGAAGAAACTCAACTTGAATTTCATTTTAAAGAAGAGTTGAATGAATGTTTAAGAAAGATCTGAAGGCTTTAAATGGGAAAAAAGTTTGAAGATGAATGTTCCTCAATAAGAAATCAAGATTTTTTCTTGATTAGAAGGTGAATATGGTGAAATAAATAGATGATATTTTAAAATACCTTGAGGAAGCGAATAATCTTAATGAGCATATAAAGGTAAATATTAATGAAAAAGAAGAAAAATTAGAACTTATACAATAAAATATTTATAAAGTTGAATAGAGAAATAAATGTTTCAAAATATCTATTTTAGAAGTTAGTGAGAGATATTGAAAGGAAAAACCTATGAAGGATCAATAAAATTTACTCTAAAGGTTGAGAATAAATATATAATGGTTTCTAAAAAGAAGAAATCTGAGAAAGTTATGTATGTGTCCAAAATCAACAAAGTTGATAATTAAGAAGTTACAAATTACCTAGAGTATGAAAAGGTTTCCAAATAGTATGGATTTGGAAGAATTTATAATACATATGAGACCAATAATATTAAAAAGGAAAATACTATTCTTATTGACAACAGTAAGGTTGGTGCCTTAGAAAATAAAGACAAGAATGTTTTTGAGAAATGTATTCCCAATGCCTGTAAGTATGGAAGTTTCAGAGGAAAATATTATTTCTATGGATACTAGTAGTATTTATGTGGATTTTTACATACATGAAATGTGTGTTATTTTATCCCAAATCTTTACCATTATACAATAGGTTATGGAATGAGATGATTGAGTAGAGTTGATTCTCTTAAAATAATTATTCTGAGACGATTTTTTAAGGAAACTAGAGAAGGATAGCGTAAGAATTGGAAATAGATTCCAACATTTGGAAACTATATGTGAAATATGTAAAACCACAGTACACCTTGTAAAATTATTTCTTGTAATGTTATAATCACAAAAAAAGTACCTTAATTATTCCCAGAGGCTGAGAGTGAAGAAATAAAAGGAAGAATAAAAACACTACGTGTTAAAACTGCATTGAAAGATACAAAAAGAGAACAACATTGGATTCTTTATTGTGGATGTTCTTCTCATATTAATAAAGATTTGAGGTTTTTGAAGAATATGAAAGACTTTAATGAATGAACTTTGACAATTAGAAATGATGAATCTAGGAAAATAAATGGTGTTGGATTATACATCATCGGGAAAGAAAAGCTAAAATCTAAGAAAACATTTTAGATTAATGGGATGAAACTGAATTTGATAAGTGTTTCACAACTATTTCATGAGTTTAATAAATTTATCTTAAGAAAATACTGGTTTGTTTCTAAAATTGAGGAATATGGAAATATTATTACAAGAGGCAAACATATAATTAGAAACATGTTTTTGGTTGGTGAAATAAAATATTCTTGTTATGTGAGTATGGTGGAGGAGAATAAATTGTGGTCTAAAAGTATAGGACACATGTGATAAAGAAGAATGATAAAATAGAAAAACCAAGAGAGTGTTCAAGAAATTACTAATGTTGCATTAATAAGAGATTTGTGTTGCACTATTTGTCAAAGTGAAAAGATTACAAATGTTGTACATAAGAAATATGATATTTCTTCAAAAAAAACCCAGATATTATTCATTCTAATAACTATGGTCTAATGAGAAGAAAATAAAAAAATTTATATAAGTACTTAATTACTTTCATTGATGATTTTAATCACATTACAAGTGTTATGTATGTGAAACCTAAATCAAATAACTTTAAAATGTTTAAAATTTTCATAAGGAATGATGAAAACAAGTGTGAGTATTTAGTGAATAAGTTGACTACCGATAATGGTGGTGAATATAGAAATGAAAAATTTGAATGTTATATAGAGAATAATGGAATTTGGAAAATGTATATTTTTTCTATATAATACTCAACACAATTGGGGTTTCTAAATGAAAGAATTGAAGTTTAGTAAAAATGGGACGAAATATGTTACTTGAACATGGTCTTTCTAATTACTATTGGAAGAAAGCCAATAGTATTGATGTGTATAATATATATTGGTGTTTCTATAGGCAGTGTTCTCATATGACTCCATTTAAATTATTTTATATAAAAACACCATTTTTGAAACACTTTTGAGTGTTTGGGAGTCCATGCATTATAAATAAGAATGGTGGAAATGATGAAAAGTTTGAGCAGAAAGGTGGAGATGGGATCTTTCAGGGCCTTTCTCCAAAAAAAAGAGGACATATATGTTTCAACAAAGAAATATGATTAATTTTTTATTTAATTGATGGGGAAGTTATTGAAAGATCCAAGGAAGAACAACACATTTGGGAAGATAAGGAAGTGGAGAAAGAAAGGTTTGATGATAATTCCCTTAAAGATATCAACAATTGTAACTGTCTTCAAAGTGAAGAATTGGACTCAGATATTTTAAGTGAGGATGAAAATACTTAAAACTATCATCCTAGGTTGATTAATAAAGTGTAATCATAGAATATAATTGGGAGTTAAAATTATAAGGTTCTAACAAAAAGAAAAAAAATTCTATTTCAGATACTTATTTATATTCAAAAGTGGTGTCGAATGATATGAAAGAATATTTGGTGTATCTAAAATTTATTTAGGCCATGAATTAAGAGATGGATCATTTTGAAAATAATGATGCATGAGAAATCATATCCATGCTAAAAAAATAAAATTATTATTGGTATAAAATGGGTTTTCTACAACAAGCTCAACGAAGAAGGGGAAGTGATACGAAACAAAGCATGATTAGTGTTCAATGTGTATTAAAATTAGAATGTATTTATTTTCATGAAACCATTTTTTGATTTCTCGATTAGAAAAAATGATAATTTTTCTTTTTATTTATATACAAAGAAGACACAAAATCATTTAAATGGATGTAAAATCCACATTATTGAATGGTGATCTTGACAAGGAAGCTTACATTGAACAACATTGTCTATTTTTTGTTGGAAAAGATGAATGTTATATGTGAAGATTGAAGAAGGAATTTTATGGGATAAAACAAGGCCTGGGAGCATGGTATTCCAAATTGGATACTTTCTTAAAGTAGATGAGTTTCATTAAAGGAAGATTTTATAGGAATATTTATTTCATAGAAAGTCAAGTGTATTCACTCATCATAATTTTTTATTTTTATGATAGTATCATTGTTGGTAATGACGAAAGATATTGTGAAAGATTTGATTAATAGATGAAAAATTTATTTTAAATTTCAATGATAGAGGAAAGGAACTACATTCTTGGGTTACAAATTTTACAAAACAAGAAATATATCTTTCTTCCAAAAGTATGCTAAGTAACATATGATGTGGTTTGAAGAAAAATGCAATAACTGTTTCCACACCGACTTATGTGGGAACAAAGCTAGAAAATATAGATAAGGAATGTAAGTTGATCAGAAACAATTTTGGAATCTGATTAGAAGTTTATTATATTTTATTTCCTTAAGACATGTCATTATTTAAGATATTACTTAGTGTTTTAGATTTCAGAGTGCTCTGAAAGAATCACATTTAATTGTGGGAAAAATAATTCTTAGAAACAAAAAAGGCACAAAACATTTCCTAATCTAGTATTAAAATTTAGAATGTATTTATTTGATTAGGTATTCAGATGCTGATTGGGTAGGAAATTTTAAGGATATAAGATCCATATATGTTGAAGTATTCTTTCTAGGAAATAATTTTTTAAGTTGGTATTCAAATAAATAAAATTTAATAACTCTCAATATAGATGAATCTGAGTATATTGCTTCCACTGAAGCTGTTACTCAATATATGTGGATGAAAAATCAATTAGAATATTTAATTATTAAAGTGAAGTTACACTTTCTCTTAGGTTGTGAAAATCAATGTACAACAAATATCACTATAAATATTGTTCAATAGTCATGTTCAAAACATATGGAAATCAAATATCATTTTATCAAATATCATGTCGATAAAAATGAATTGAATCTTGAATATGTTCGTAAATTAGAACAAGTTGCTGACGTTTTCACAGAAACCCTACCAAATGAATCCTTTTCTAAATTGAGGTTGACCATGGGAATCCAACCTTTTTTTCATCAGGGTTAAGGTATGTGTTTCTGTCCCATCTTTCATATTACGTTGGGATAGTGATTCCAAGGGGGAGAATTGTATCATAAATATATCCATATGTAAGAATGTAAAAAGGTACAGTTGTGGGTAATATATGAATTTATAATTGTATTGTGTGTGAACTATTCTAACTATTTATTGTATTGGTTATAGGAAATATATTTTTTTATTCGAGGAATGGTGAAATAGATGATAAAGAAAAGGTAAAGGTAAGAATAGATGAGGAACTTTTCATAATCACTTCTTTTGGACAATAAGAGTTTTATGTCAATGATTCTTATTTCCTACAATGAGTTATCTCATGTAGGCTTAGAATTTTTGTTAAGTAATCAATTGCATGAATATATAATGTTCTGTTATTTTTTAATCATAATTAAAAAAAATCAAAATGGAGAGATTTTCAGGACCAAGATGATAGGGATGATCGTATTCAAGGCATTGTATTTTGTTTTCAATGAAGTTTATTGTAACACCCCAAGATTCTATAATACGTTTCTTTTTGAATAATATAATAGATTGCATTGTACACTACTTGGCGTTTTAGCACACCACGACCAATCAAACATGTTGTTATGAATACTAATAACCATTTTTTCAAATTTTATAAATTTTATTTTCCAAAATTGACTTCATTTTTGAATTTGGAATATCTAAAGTAGCTTAAAGGGAAATTTTGGTATTTTTCTGAAAACATTCAATTTTTGATGAATAGTTAAAAAACTATGTTAGTGTTTAAAACTGGATTTTTATTTACCTGATTTTTTATTTTATTTATATTTATATTAGGTAAAAATATATACTTAATATCGATTTATTTTCAATGTAATTCATTGGAGTCATTTTAAAATAATGTTAGATATATAAAATTTTATTGAACTTTTTACTGTCTTTTACCCACCTTCTAGGAACATTTTAAAATTTTCATAAAACATAATTTTACCACATCTGTGAAATAAATTTCAAAAATCTAAGAAAAATAGTTGACATCAGTAAGTAAAATGTTGTTCAATATGATGAAAATAATTTTTGGTGAATAGTAACTTTTGAATTTTATTTACCATGGTTAAAAAGAAATTGAGTAAATAAAGTTAAAAATTATATTGTAATTACCCTAACACATGTCCCAATTCTATTGGATAAGTTTCTTTCGAAAAAAATCATCTTTAGGAATAATATATTATCATTTTTGGTTCACTTGGATAAGATTAGGACATTTATTATTATTTTATTTAATGAAGAGTTAAAAGTGTTAAATTCAAAATTTAATAACTAAACCATTATTAATATAGGGTTATCCAAAATTAAAATTAGACTATAAATATACATTAAAAAGATAAAAAAATTTCCAAAATAATTGTATATTATTTATAAATTTCATATTTTAAATAATTAAATTAATTTATGACACAATGATGATGCAAAAATTACTTTATTAATGAATGATTAAAATAATTGATATTATATATATCAAAATAAATGTAAATTGATATGTTTGATGAATTCCACAAATTTCCAAGATTAATATGACATTTTAGGGTGGATTCAATTAATTGTTTTCTAATTAATCATGCTTTTATGACTTTCAGAAAAACAAAATACCAAATAGTGTCAAAATTTACCCAACTAAGTTTTAAAACAAATACTATATTGTTAATTGATATAAAATTCCTAAAAATATAAGGTTTGGCCAAAGGACATAAATAATGTTATATATATAAATAATTAACCACTAGGGGTTCTCTTGTATTTTTATAGTAATTTTATTAACCATTTATTATAATAAGACAAGAATACATGGTAAAAGTTAAACTATTTAACTTAGTGTTAAATATAAAAGATAAGGTAAACTATGGTGACCTAAACCTGTCTAAAACCTATTGGTTGTAATTTTTTAGAACCATCCTCACCTTATCCTTGAAATAAATCATTTTAGATCGATTAAGAGCTGAATATGATGGTATAATAAAATAATATGTCAATATTTTCCTAAAATGACCCTCACCACCCTTATAAAAGGGTACTTCCCCATCTCCCAAAATCACGCCTACAAAGCCATTTTAATTGACCAAAATCTACCTAGATATTCTCCTAAAAACCCTCCCATTGACCTTCTCTCCTTATTTTGATCAGAAATCCAACCTAAGGATCCCTTTTGATCAACTCAAAAGGAAACACCTGAAGAAGAGGTAATAATTTCACAACTTTTTTTAAGGTTATTTTTTTCATCCACTTCCTGTTTCTTTGTTATCTTTATACCAAAATAATAAATAAAGTACCTTATACATACTGTGATTTTATTATAAATATGGTACAAGAATATTCCGTATTCTCTCCATCCTATGAATGACATGTCACCAAACGTGCGTATGTACAACTTACCGTCTCTACGTCGTGGTGTAGTTTCTTATTAAAACACTTCATTATTTGGATGGGTATAATAATGAGTATAACTAATGTAAATAATAAATATAATATTTTAATTATTCTCTATATATGATATAACATCCAATTACATACGATATCACCATCAATAGAATGATATTGTTGCTCGTGCGTACGTACAGATTACAGTCTCCACAAATGAGAGGAAATTAATTCCCCATTATAACCATTCAAGAATAATATTCATTTTATGAATACAAATATGTTTAAGAACTCATTATTATTCTGGATATGAATTAAATACACCCTATCCATAAAAAACATGGCTTACATAACCAAGCATATAAAGGAAAACAGATCAGTTAACTCCTGAAAATGATATAATACTGAATTATTATTAACAAAGTAATATTAGAAAATCATGTATGATATCATATTTATGTATGTGGTTCTTGTATAATATAATAAAAATTATTAAACTATTATACAATAGGATAACATACCCTCGACCAAGGAAATGTACAAGGTAAGGGTTAATTCTATAATATCTTTACTTTTCCAAGGTTGTAAATATATAAGTATATACAGGGACCTCTTTATCATCCACATACCTTTTTCTTAAAAAATTTAATTCAAATTTTTTATAAAATTTCATAGAATGTGGTTTAAATTCATTTGTACACTTTTTTGAGTTTTTATGATAGTTTTATAAAGGTTTCTTTCCGTCGTTTTCCAAATAAGGTCCTTTACGTCTTTTTTGACAAAATTATGGAAAGAATGTTTTTTTTAACTTATACGGTGAGTGAGGATATTTGTTTCCATTATAACACATTCAATGCTTCCTTTAGAAGCTTATAATAATATTTTCCTAATAAATTTTTTCTTTTATAATTTTGTGACTTTTAAATAATTTCAAAATAGAAATATGTATTTCATTCAAATAGTTTTCATTTCATCTATGTCAACATCCTTTGATGGATTTTAAACTTGTTTGATGTTGATTTATTATGATACAAATCTTCTATTTTGAATAGAAGTTTTTGTGATATGTTTGACTATGGATGGTTTATTTTTATACCATTCATGGTTTATTGATAAAGTATAGACATGTCGTATGCTAGTTTAAATACGAATGTATATGTTATGTTTAAACCTTTAATATGATAAATGTATTGGACTTAGTAAGTGATGGGTTCTTCCTGCTATAAATCCTCAAAGCATTGGTAGGTCTCATGAGACAAACTAGTGTCCTGTCACAAGGCCTTGACAAAATCTTATTTGTAGTCTTGGCACGAGGCCCGGAATATGTGATTATGAGGTATGGTATTATGCATCCCATCATCATCAAATTGGAAATTTATATTTCATTAGATTATTCGACATGTAGAATATACATGTAAATTAGTAAATGAAATTATTTGATTTTTATTTTCCATATTATACTAAATTTTAAGTTTAAAAGGCTTATGTTTTAGTCTTATATTTTGAATTAAATTTTTATGCTTATTTATGAATGTTTTCGCTATACCTTTATCCTCACTGAGCATCTGAGCTCACCCCTTTCTTATGTCTAATTTTTCCCAGGATGAAAATAAGTATTTTACAATTAACCTGCAATATTTGGTTAAGGGATAAGATTTTCTCCAAAGGGGACACAATGATGTTATTTTTCTTTATTTCATTATGTAATGTAAAAATTATGTATGTATCTAGTACTTCCAAGGCTACTAACCTAATTTCTCTTTTGAGACTTGATCTTTTTTAGTCATGACAATGTTATGTAATAATGCACCAACTCTGGGTAACATGGATTGGGGTGTTACATTTTGTATCAGATGAAGTTTAATACAAACCATGGATGCTAGATATAGAAAGAATCAGATTTGATAACATTACCTTACAATAGACACTATGGATTCGTATAGAATGAATTCCTAGAATTTTTGTAATATAGATATTTTGTTTATTTTCCAAGAAATACATCCCTATCTGGATATGAGCAGGTAGAGGCGGCTCTGGAACAGATGTACCTAGAAGTGAAAACTCCAACCAAGAGTTTTGGGCTTGACTTGAGGTATCCTGGTACATGACAATGAGTGTTGTTGCACTCTTGGTTATGAAACTCCAGGGGGATATGCTTAGGATAACTCAAATTTTCATTACAAAGCATTATAAAGGATTTATTAGTTTATATCCTCTAAAAGAAAACATTTATTTGATTATGGATTATATCCATAAACTGTTCAATTTATGTTTAGTGTTTTACAAGTTTGTAATTATGTATTGCGATTCATAAACTAATCTAGTGCATGATATTGTTTAGAAATGGTGCCTAGTAGAAGTAATGGAAACCATATCAACACAAATAATCCATGTAAGGATTTCCCTCCTACTCAAGATAATTATAGTGGTGCTGGTGATGCAACTAGTGCTGATCATCTTATCACCATACTAGGACATCTCACTTAGGATATGAATAATAAACTTACCATTATGGAACATCCTGATCCACAATGTGGAGGAAAAATGTTATAACTCTTAATGAGGATAGGACCACCAAAATTCATTAGGACTACAAATCCATTTGTAGCTAAGCAATGGATAAGTTCCTTAGAGAAAATATTTCATTCTCTGGGGAGTAGTGAAAGGGAAAAATTTGTAATGGGAGTTTATCCCCTCACGGGAGATGCAGATCAATGGTGGTCATTAGTTCAAAACAAAAAAGGAAGATGAAGAAGTATCAAATATTTAATGGATTGAGTTTAAAGAGATCTTCATATAAAAATAATTCTCTCATGACCATCGAGTGCATATGGAAAGACAATTTCTGAGTCTGAGGAAAAGGGAGAATGAGAATGTCACAAAGTATGAGGCTAACATTACAAGGTTAGAAAGGCATGAAACAGATTATATACGTAACTGAAGGAGTAAGGTTGATCAATTCATTGATGGATTAAAACCATTTATCCATTGAGAATTTGTCTCATACTCCTTCTCATCATACGAAGATATTGTCTCATTTGCTATCAAGATAGAAAAGGAATTCTCTAAGTCTTACGACTTTAAAGGAAAGAAAAATAAGAAGAGATATACTAAACACTCTAGAAATGGAAATAATGGGAAGAAGGTAAATGTTTAATATCCATACTGTAGTAAATGTGGAAGGAAACACCTCAGTACTTTCCTAAAGGTAATGGGAGTTTGTTATAAGTGTGGTGAAAAAGGCCACCATGATCATGATTGCAATGAAAAGAAAGAGGCTATCAATGTTGAATGCTACAATTGAAGAGAAAAGGTAAATTATGCAAATGAATTTCCTAATCACCAAGGAAACTTACCTCAGAAAAGGCCAATGAAGTAAGGCCAAATCTTATGCGATCACTACTACTGAGGTTGATGCTCCAAAAGATGTTGTGGTAGGTAATATAATGGTTTCCTCCAGTTTAGCTAATACTTTATTTGATTCTGTATCATTGAATTATTTCATATCTTCCTAGTTTTCTATGAAAATTATTTATTTCCAATTTTATTTAACAAGGGATTTGTTAGTCAAAACACCTCAGAGAAGTATCATTACAACAATGTTTTCTAAATCAGTACCCATTACGGAATATAGATTTTATTTATCAGCTTATTTCATCATCATACCCATGATTGAATTTGATATAATCCTCAGTATGTATTGGATTTCATACCATGATGTGAAAATTTATTGTAAGAAAAAGAGGTTAAATTTTTTTATTATGATAAAGAGTACCTTATCCTTAGAGCAGAAAAGTCACCACCTGATTCTTATCTATATCCCCCCCTATAGCTCTACCAAATTCAATTACTAGGAAATAAGTGAATGAAATATCTATGGGTGAGGAAAATAATGTTCAAATATGGGACATACATATTGTTAAAGAATATGTTGATGTGTTTACAGAGGATTTACCTGGATATCCTCTAGAATGAGAAATTGAGTTTTCCAATAATTTAATTCCTGGTCTAAGGCCCATATCGAAGATCCCTAATAAAATATCCATTGTGGAATTAGTGGAACTAAAGAAAAAACTATATGAATTGAGTTTTAAAGTATTTATTCACCCTAGTGTTACTTTATTGGGATCCCCTATTCTTTTTGTTAAGAAGAAAGACAGATCTATGAGGTTTTGCACTGAAAACAGAGAGATCAATGCTATAACAATAAAGAAAAAGTATCCCCTATCTCATATTGATGATTTATTCATCCATCTTTATAAATCTCAATATTTTAAAATATTACCCTTTGATCTGGATATCATCAGTTTTGTGTGAAAAGGAGGACATTCCGAAAACAGTATTTCAAACCAAGTATAGGCACTACGAGTTTAGTGTAATGCCTTTTGGACTGATTAATTCACCCTCTGTTTTCATGGATCTAATGAATAGAGTTTTCAAGGAATATCTTGATGTATTTTTAGTGGTATTTGTTGATGATATCTTGGTATACTCAAAATTATATAAAGATCATTAAAATCACATGCGTACTATTTCGAAAACCATTAGAAGAAATAAATTATATTGGAAGTTTAGAAGATGTGAATTCTGGTTTCTAGAAATATCTTTTCTTGGCCATATTGTCTCTAATGATGGAATCTCTATGGGTCATTCAAAAAGAAATGAAATCCAATAATTGTCGGCACCGACGACTACAACTGATGAATGCAATTTTATTTGTTTAGCAGGTTATTATCGACGTTTCATGCAGAATTTTTCCCGATTGGCTTACCCAATAACCAAGCTCCCACTTAAATGGGTTAAATTTTATTGGAAAAAATAGCGTGAAGAATGTTTTGAATAACCGAAGAGAATATTAGTCAATGCTTCTATATTTATTCGACCATTGAGGAATTATGGGTTTTTATTTATAGTGATGCTTTAATGAAAGGAATTGGTTGTGTCCTTGTGTAGAATGGTAGAGTTATTGCATATGAATCACGACTACTAAAAATTAACGAACAAAACTATCCCACTCATGATTTTGAGTTAGCAGCTGTAATAGTTTCATTGAAAATATTGATACACTATCTCTATTGTGAAAACATTGAGATATATACTGATCACAAGAGTTTGAAGTATATTTTCTCATAGATAGAACTGAACATGAGGAAACAATAATGGCTTAAACTACTCAAGGATTATGATTTCACTATACCCTACCACTTAGGTAAGGGAAATAAGGTAGCAGATGTTTGAGTAGAAAGGGTCCAGGAGTTTTGAACAAGATGAGAGCTGAAAGGGATCCTATTTTCTTGGATCTAGTAAATATGGATATGGGAGTATCCATGGAAGGTGAAACATCAATACATTTTCAAATGGTTACCAAACCATCATTACTAGAACGGTTAAATAGTTCTTAGACTGATGATGAGGAGTTTCAAAATATAAATAAAGCTGCGAGTGATGGTAGATTGAGTGACTTCATATATGAAGATGGAATTTGGAAATTTGGGAAGAGACATTGTGTTATCGGTATACCTGACCTGAAAAGGGAATTGTTGGATGATTCTCATAGATCAAATTTCTCTATACACCCTAGTAAGACTAATATGTAAAGAGATTTTAAGGAACATTTTTTGTGGGATAATATAAAGAAAGAGATTTCTGATTATGTGTCAAGATGTATGGTTTGTCAACAAGTGAAAGTTGGATGACAACATCCTAGATGAGTAAGGAAAACTCTTCCCATACCTGAGTGAAAATGGGATGATATTATGATGGACTTTGTCATGGGGATACCAAAGACTTCTAGAAGGAATTATGCAATATGGGTCATTGTTGATCATCTTACAATGTCAATAGATTTTCTTGCTATAATATAAGATTTATCCCTTGAACATCTAGAAAGACTATATATTAATAAAGTTGTAAGACTTCATGGACTTACCCTATCAATTAGTTTTTATCATGATCCCCGTTTTACATCAAGATAAGGAATTATTCAAAAGTCCTTACATAATGAACATTGTTTGAGCACTTCCTACCACTATAAAACTAATGGACAATTAGAACAGACTATTCAAACCTTAAAAGACATGTTGAGATCTTTCTCCCTTGACATTCAAGGTTTGTGGGATCAATATTTACCTATGTTAGAATTTTAAAATAACAATAACTTCCATTCAATTATTCATATGGCACCATGTGAAGAGTTATAGTGAAAGAGATGTTGCAAATCAACTTGTTGGGATTATATTGGTGAAAGAAAACTTGCAGGCCGAAAACTTATTGAGGAAACAATGGAAAATGTGAATATTATCCAAACCCACATCAAAGAAGATCAAAGTAGGAAAAAGAGTTATATCGACAACCGAATGAAGGATTTGCGATTTCATGTAAGAGATCATGTTTTCATGAAGGTATCTCCATGCCAGGGTGTTATACGTTTTGGTAATATGGGTAAATTAAGTCTCAGGTACATTGGACCTTTTGAAATTCTTGAATGAATCAGATTTGTAGCTTATCATTTGATAATGCCACCAAGTCTCTCCAAAGTTCATGATGTGTTCCACGTTTCACTGTTGAGAAAATACATGTCTGAACCAACGTATATACCAACCTTTGAATAATACAATATCTTGTGTTGTATGCAACTAAGAGTTTTAACACACCACAACCAATCAAACTAGACATTAGGAATAGTAATAACCAATTTTTGAAATTTTATAAATTTTAATTTTCAAAATGGACTTCATTTTTGAATTTAGAGTATCAAAATAAGCTTAGGGTGAATAATATTTATTTTTATGAAAACATTCAATTTTGGATGAATAGTGAAAAACATTTCATTATTTTTTAAAACCAATGTTTTATTTATATAATTAGTTATTTTATTAAAATTTATGTCAGGTAAAAATAGATACATAATACCCATTTATGTTCAATGCAATTCATTGAAGTCATTTTATAATTATATTAGATATATAAAATTATATTGAACTTTTTATCATCTTTTAACCATCTTTTAGGAACATTTGAAAATTTGTATATAAAATAATTTTTCCACTTATGTGAATTGAATTTCAAAAATTCGAGATACACAGTTGGAATCGGTAATTAAAATGTGGTTCAATAGGATGAAAATAATTTTTGGTGAATAGTAACTTTTGAATTTTATTTACCACGATTAAAAAAAGATAGGTTAATAAAAGGTAAAAATGATATTATAATTACCCTAACACATGTACTAATTCTATTGGATAAGCGTATTTCGACCAAAATAAACCTTATGAATAAAATATGATCCTTTCGTTCCACTTGGATTAGATTATGATGTTTATTATTATCTTATTTAAAGAAGAGTTAAAAGTGTTAAATTCAATGTTTAATAAGTAATCTATTTTAAATACGGGGTTATACATGTGATAAATTAAAATATAAAAATTAATTATAAATCTAAAAATATTTCCAACATAATGTTATTATATTTATAATTATTATACATTAAATAATTAAAATTATTTCTGACTGAATGATGAAGCAGTAATTACCTTATTTATGAACGATTAAAATAATTGATAATATAAATATCAAAATAAAGGTAAATTTATACTTTTTATGCGTTCCAATAATTTCCTAGATTAATATGACATTATATGGTTGATTAAATGAATTTTATTCGAAGTAATCAGGTTGTTATGACTTTCACAAAAACAAAAATCCAAATAGTGTCAAAATTGGCCAAAATGAGTTTTTAAAAGAAATACTATATTATTAATTGATATAATATTTCTAAAAATCTAGGGTTTGGCCGAAAGACTTAGATAATGTTATATATATTAATAATGATCCACTTTGGGGTTCTCTTGGATTTTTATATTATGCTTATTAACCATTTATTATAATAATACAATAATACATGGTAGAAGTTAAACTATTTAACTAAGAGTTAAATCAAAAAGATATGGTTAATGTGGTGACCTAAACCTGTATAAAACCTGTTGGTTGAGAGGTGTTCGACCCATCACCACCTTACACTCTAAATAAATCATTTTTTAGGCATTATAAACCGAATATGATTGTATAATAAAAAAATAGTTCACATTTTTCCTAAAGTGACCTTCACCTCTCTTATAAAAGGGTACTCCCCCTTCTCTCAAAATCACACTTCCAAAGCAATTTTTCTCAGCCATACCCTTCCAAAATATCCACCCAAATACCATAAAATATACCTATTGGTATTAATTTGATCATAAATCCTACCTAAGGATCCATTTTGATCAAGTCGAAAGGAAACACTCTAAGAAGAGTTAATAATTTCACCACATTTTTTCAAAGTTCTTTTCATCATCCACTTCCTATTTCCTTGTTGTATCCATACCAAAATAATAAATTTAGTACCTTATATATTCTTTGATTATATTATAAATATGGTACAACCATATTCATTATTATATTCATCCTATGTATGACATGTCACCATACCTGCGTACGTACAACTTACCGTCTCCACGTCGTGGTGTAGTTTGTTATGCAAACACATAATTATTGGTATGGGTATAATAATGAGTATAACTAATTTAAATAATAAATATAACATGTTAATTATAATGTATATATGACATTCCATCCAATTACATATGATTTCACCATCAATAGATTGATATTATTTATCGTGCGTAAGTACAGATTACCGTCTCCATGAATGTGATGAAATTCATTCCCATCATAACCATTCAAGAATAATTTTCATTTTATGATTAAAAATAATATTTAAGAACTAAATATCATTCTGGATATGAATCAAATACATCTTATCAATAAAAAACATGTCTTACGTAATGATGTATACAAAGGAAAATGAATCAGTTAACACCTGAAATGATTATACTACTGAAATATTATTAACAATGTTATATTAGAAGATCATATATGATATAATATTTATTTATGTGGTTCTTGTATAATTTAATAAAAATTACTTAACTATTATATATGAGGTGAAATTACCCTCAACCAAACAAAAGTACAAAGTAAGGGTTAATTCTACAATCTCTTTACTTATCTGAGGTAGTTAATACATAAGTATCTACTAGGGACTCTTTATCATCCACATTTGTGTTTCTAAAAAATGTATTTCAAATTTTTTACTATTTCTTAGACTATGGTTTAATTTCAATTATAGTGTTTTTTGAATTTTTATAAAATGTTTATAAAGGAATCTTTCCGTCGTTTTCCAAACAAGGTCATTTATGACCTTTTCGAAAAAATTAAGGAAAGAATGTTTTTTAACTTATATGGAGAGTGTGGCTATTTTCCACCATTATAACACCTTTGAAGATTCCCTTACATGCTTATATGAATATATTTCAAATAAATTTTTTCTTTTATAAAAATGTGAATTTTAAATAATTTCAAAATAGAAAAAGGCATTTCTTTCAAATAGTTTTCATTTCATCTATGTCAACATCCTTATATGGATGTTAAAAATGTTTGTAGTTTATTTATTATGATACAAATATTCCATATTGTATTAAAGGTTTTGTGATATGTTTTACTATGGATGTATTACTTCAAAACCATTCATGGTTTATGGATAATGTATTGACCTTTCGTATTCTAGTTTCTATACGAATGATTATGTTAGGTTTACACCTTTTCATATGTGGAATCCACTGGACTCAGTAAGTGATGGGTGGAGCCTCTATAGCTCCTCGATGCACCAGTAGGTCTCATGATACAAACTCATGTCTTGGAACAAGTCATTGACAAAATCATATTAGTAGTCGTGGCATTAGGTCTTGAATATGTGGTTATGAAGTCTGGCATTATCCATTCCATAATTATGAAATTGGAAATTGATATTGCATGAGATTATTCGTCTAATAGATTATCCATGTCACTATGTAAATTTGATTATTAGATTTATATTTTTCATATTACACTAGAGTTTAAGTTTAAAAGGATTATGTTTTTATCTTATACTTTTCCATAAATGTTTAAGCTTATTTATGAATGTTTATTCTATATTTTTATCCTTACTGAGAATCTGAGGACACCCCTTTTTTATGTTTTATTTTTTCCAGGATGCGAAGAAGTATCTTACAATTAACCCATGTGATTAGGATAAGAGATAAGAGTGTGTTCTAAGGGGACACAATGATGTTATTTTTCTTTATTTGATGATGTAATGTAAAACTTATGTGTGTATCTAGTACTTACAAGGCTATTAAACTAATTGGCCTTTCGAGACTTGATCTTTTGTGACCATTCCAATTTTTTGTAATAATTCACCAACTATGGGTAACTAGGATTGGGGCGTTACATTAATGAAGAAATAGATGTTTGAGAAGAAAGGTAAATATCCTCACCTTTTATTTGAAGAGGACTAACCATCATATTCAAGAAATTGGATTCACAATACTTGAATAGGTTGATCATATTGTAGGATAATTAGAGTCTTCATTACTATGATTTAAATGTGATGATGCTTTGATAATCTAGGAGTTCTCATAAATCAAAAATATTGGGAAAACTTGTAGTGAAACCTCGATGAAATAATGGGGGAGCCAACGAGCTAGTACCCGAGTGGTAAGGGCTCCTTCTTGGTATCTGAGGGACCTAGGTTCAAAACTGGGAGGAGGTGAATTTTCGGGGTACTGTGGCAGTACTGTAGTAGTCACTATTGTTTTTACTGTAGTAGTTACTATTTTGTACTGTAGAAACTGGAACTATTCACTTGATTTGGGTTTTCGGGCCACCAGTTTGGGCCAACGGGTCCCAAGGACCTTCGGGTCATCAAAGGCCTTCTGGCCATAGGGCCTTCTTGCCACAGAGACCATGGAGTAGCACAGTTCACACAGAACATGCCCCAAAAGTGGATCAGAGCAACAAGAGTAGCTGCCACCAGAAGTAGAGCTAACCAGATTGAACGAATGAGAGGGTATGGCAGCTGCCATTGGGACAAAGCACCATGCATCTTTGTATGGGGCAAAGCTAGGTGATCAGAAATTCACGGTAGGGAGTTTGGTGATCAATTATGCAGAAGCTGGGGAGGGGCAGTTCTAGTGGGTTGGGCCTACAGGTCATGTAATGGGCATGGTTTTCCTCTGGGCCTTCGTGTCATGTATTGCAGCTCAGTCAGGACTTGTGCCTTGGGCCTATGGGTCATGTATGAGTTACCCTTCAACCCTTAAAAGTCAGATTATCGATATAAAATAAAAAAGAAGGCCATCAGGACATTCAGGCAAAGAGATTTTGTTAATCAAATTCAGATTAATTTTATCTGGATAGATGGAGAAAATAATATTGGAGATCATATTCATCCTAATTGTTATCTACCCAATTGTATCCTGGCCAATCGTATTTAGAATGATCGTATTTAGGGTGAGCCAAAAAAGAAGTATGGTTGCTCAAATGGATGGAATTTTATAATAGCTTCCAATTTGAAATCATATGATAGTAAAACCAATATTGAATTTATTAAAAATCATTATGGTTGTCATGATACAATCTATATTTATGAACGAAATGAATTGATAATGTTGAAGCTACAGAATCGATCCATCATATGTAGGAGACAATCGTATTCAACAAAATCCATATTCAGCCCAATCGATGGAACAAACTGAGTTAAAGATGATGAAAATCATAATAACAGAGACAAATCAATAATTTAGTTAACCATTTAAGATGGTTGAATGAATTTTTGAATAAAGGGTTTTGAAATTGAAGGATGGGGATATTTTTGTCCAATGTGAGAAATCAAAGTACTAGTTTTTCAGTCAGAAAAAATTCGAAAAGAAATAAAACCATGGTGATTATAGATTATGGGTTATATAAGAGATATTAAAAATCTGATTTTTTTTCAAATTCATTTATCAATTGGATCAGTAGTCATCTTATCCAAGTTGATACTGATTTCTCTTGCTGATATTATTAAAGAAATAAGAATGGGTTGATAGAAATGTAATTGTCCCAGCAATCATAGTTGAGAATCAGCATCAGATTGGAATTTGAAAAGAATGTTTGGAGAGAATTTGAAGTCATGAAGAAGATTCGACAAGAATAATGAAGAATTGAAGAAGACATAAATTCTACCAAAATTGAAATAAAATTGAGATTTTGGTGGATTTGGTTGGGTATGAGAGTTTTGGGAAATCCTACCAAAACCATTCTTAGGTTACCTATAAAAGGATAATTTACTTTGTTCTTTAACTAACAGATGTACTGTTCTTGAGAAGATATAGATTAATGGAAATTTTAGGAAGAAAATTTGGTTTCTGTATTGATTTTTTGAGATGTTTCAATATAGATAAGTGAAATGGGAAGAAAAAAGATCATGAAATTATTTAGGGGATCATCATATTCATTTTATTTCTCTATTAATCTTCTCACCATATCAAGATGGATAATCAGGTCAAGAGTTCAGTATTGTGATTTACGGGATGAGGAAGAAGGAATTATGTATTGACACAATCATTTTCTAATAGATTCAAACTTATCATGTTGGGAAATTGGATTTGAGTAATCAGACTAGGAGAATTGTATCTGGAAAATTAGACTGGGCAATCAGATTGAATTCTATAATGATGTCCTTGAAGTAATTATTAGATTCTAGGAATGAATGTTGATAATTTTTTTCAAAAGAATAAAGTTTTGGAAATTAAAAAGGAATCACATGTAACATATGTCTTTTTACAAACATTATATTATCCCATTTGTTCTAGAGGGTGTACATGGACTATTGGATTGTCTAAATATTTCTACATGAGTGTAATGGAATATACTACTCCTTGTATTCCACATCAAAGGATTTTTTTTCTTGTGGATTGTGTGGTATTGGATCATTTACAAACCTTACCATGGACGTATCTATTTTTTATGATTATCAGACCTTGTAAATACTCGTGTTCATTTGGATGTGTGTTTGAATTGTTTTCCATAGGGAATGAAATCATTAATAAGATGTTAATGGTGTTTCAAGAAAGCATTAAATAAAAAGTATCACTAATTCACCACTCCCCCTCCTAGGGAAAAAATTATCCTTACTGTGCACTTTCAGAAAGGACTCCATGTTGATCATGTTTTTGTCATGATTTGTGGTCAAAATTTATCTTATAACATCCTAATGCTTCCATGTAATTGACTAGGGTCATCCAATAAAAATAGTGTTTTGGAGCCTCACAATCCTAGAACTTATGTATTTTTGTTTATATTTATCTTAATTTGGATATTGGTAAATCCAAATATGTAATGGTTAAATGGTTTTTATTAAATAAAAATAGTCAAAAAGTTGAAATATAGTAAGGATGGATGAAAGAAAGGGGAAAACCCATGGATTCAACCATGTGATCCCTCATTTCCCCACAACAATGACCATCAAAGTAAATTCTATGTGCTTGCCAATCAGTTACTCACAACCTTACTACTAAAATTGTGTGAATGAACATCAAAGTAGAGGAGAATCACATAAGTGATTAGATCATAAATCTTTCAATTGGGTGACAATATTGATCCCATTCCCTATTTATTTCCGTACTCCCACAAGACAACATCAATATGAACAAATGTAGTGGAAATACTGTTTGATAATAAGAAAGAAAATCATAAGGAGAGAGACATGTGGTATGATATGATCCTCATCCTTTCATTTTCTTGATATTATCAGAAAAAAATCAGTTTGGGTTCACATACTGGTTTTGATTTGATGAGTGATCCTTCAGTTATCCTGTCACAATTGATGATATCTTGAGAAATCACATGATTTCATAGTGGTGAGATACATGAAGAATATGGGGAGGATAAAAAAATAGTTGAATATCATAAAAAATGAAAAGTGTAATTGAAAATGAAATTATGGAATGAATGAAAATATACATAGGAAGAAAAACCAATTTGGTATATGTTGAATATATCTAAGTGGGGATGATGAGAGTGATTAATAGACAGTGGATTCTATTCCTTGAATATAATGTGGTGACAATTGAACTTGTGCATCATATAGGTGATTTAGATGGGATTAATGTTCTGTAGAAGGGTCTTGATCAATTATTTTATGAGCATCTCGATCCCATGATCACATTCAAAAATTCAAAATTATTTCAGTTCTTCATAGCACCAATGAAATCCTTTAAAAAAAATTCTATTATTGTAATTTTTTCTACATTTAAGGCAGTGAATGGAATTATTTTTCAACCTAACATCAATTACACAAGCCATATTTGAATAAAATCAAATAACTCCTCTACTAAATGGTCATTCCATTGATGTGAATTCTACACACTCTATATCATTAATTCAAATCCATATTCATGTTCCATAAGTGAATGTGATGTAATTAAAGAGATTTATAATAATAGTAAGTATCTCTTCTATATTTACCTCATTCCCAAATTTCCTAATCCAATGATCATTTTCACACCTCATTGATACTCCATAAATAAAATTTATATATGTTAATTACCCCTTTAGTATTTCAAAATTATCCTAAACTAATCGATATTTTTTTAAATGGACACTTTATTCTCCTCTGTTTTTGAATTTTACCTATCCTTGTATGTGTGATGCATTTTGCAAATGGACTTATTAAAATTTACATAGGTTTACTCCCACACACTATGTAATTTCCATAGATATCCATTATCAGTTCTTAATTTCCAATTTTGTTTCCATGTTCAAAATGCTTATATAAATTTAATTTTGGGAGGCTCTCAAAGGTGTCACATGATTACTAAGGTGGATATTGTAGGAAAATGGTGATTTAGAAGCTGTTTCTTGCAGTAGTTTTAAAAACCACCACTAAATGTTGTTCATGATAAAATTTAGCAGTGGGTTTTAGAAGTGTTCTTAAAAACTACTACTAAATTATCTTTAAATATATTTTTAAATTTTTTTAAAAAAATTAAAAAATTAATTTATTTTTAGAGGCAGTTTTTTAAAAAACTCTCGCAAAATAGTGGCAGTTATTTCAAATTGCCACAAAATAGAAACAAAAAAAATAAAAAAATATTAATTATTAATTATCAATTGTTACTTACTATAATATATAATATATTATTTATAATTCTAATTATTTATAATGTGACAGTTAATAAATATTTATAATTATTAGTTAATAATAATTTTTTAGTGGAAAAAAATCATCAATGAATTGATAATCACTTTTTAGCATCAAATGACCATAAATATTGATCCAAGAGACAGTTTTCGTTCCACAACTAATAAAATCAAAGCATATGAAAAGAGTTAAAACCAAATAAGATTTATATCATGTGGTAATTGAAGAGAAAGAATATATAAAAATTTCAAAAAAATTTATAATTGAACTCTTACTTCAAACGACCATAACATTTGATATGGGTATCTGTTTGGGCTCTACCACATATCAAATCAATGCCTACGACATGATCTATGCCCGATATGGTCTCAGACTATAGGCAAAGAGTATTGTTTGGTTTTTTATCCCCAAAACTCCCATACATGCTCCAAAACAGAGTTTTTTTTACTGACTAGGGTGTATTAAAATTCAAACATCTATAACATTCGATCTAGGTGTCCGTTCTGCCTGTACTTGAAATAATATTGAATATCACTTCATTATCTTGTATTTGACTGGTTTTAGAGATAAACTAGACTTTTAGATAAGAAGTTGTGGTCGTTTCATGCTTTACAGGGGTTTTAGAGTTTCATAACATTTTTATGTGTTTTAAGCATACCTCAATTTTTTAACATTTTTTGGATTTTCAACCTTTTTAAGGGGGTTTTGTTTTCTTTTTTGGTGGAGACTCAATTTATACTATGGGATTACATTCATAATGATATTATGGTTTTTAAATATTAGAATTTTTTATAATATAGTTTAATTTATAATTAAATATATGAATATTTTCTTATATTTACTTATAAAATCAGTTGTATAAATACATACTTATATAGAAATTTATTTTGAAGAATATAAAACAAATTGGAATAAATATTTTTTATTCATTTCATTTAAAATAAATAATTATCTATTTTAAATTCATTTGAAAATATTTATTCAAATTTAGGTTTAAAATTTTTTATATCATAAATGTGAAGATATATATAGAGAAATTTATTTTTACTTGTGTTTATATATTTATTTTTGTTAATATACATTTATAAATATGAGTGTGTTTATATATATTCATGTAAAATAAATATGTCTTTATATATTTATGTAAATTTTGTTATAAGTATATATGTTTATAGATATTTATATCCTTTTATTATTTTATTATTTTACTATTATTTATTATTTATTATTAATTATTAATTATTAATTACTTATCATTTATCATTGGTCATTAATTATTTATTAACTTACTATTTTTGAGTTATTATTTATTATTTATTTAATATTGATATATTGTTGGTTTATTATTTATTGATTTCATATTTATAATTAATTAATTAATTAATTAATTTTATTTATTTATTTATTATTTATTCATTATTATATATTTAATATTAGTTCTGAATTATTAGTTTATTATTATTGTATATTTATTATTATATATTTATTATTATATATTTGTTATTATTTTTTAATAATTTATTATTTAATATTTTTATATTTAATATTTATTATTTCCATATTTTATTATTTTATTATTTTATTCTCATATTTTTATTATTTTATTATTTTATTTAGTAATTTATTTATTTATAATTTATAATTTATTATTATTTTATTTATTATTAATTTATTTTTTAAGAACTATTTAATTTTTAATTATTAATTAATTATTATTATCTATTTCTTATTATTTATTTGTTATTATTTATTTATTCTTAATTATTTATTATTTATACATTAAAAATTATTATTTATTATTTATTATTTATTATTTATTATTTAATAGTTTTTATAATTTAATATTTAATTAATTTAATACTTTAATATTTTATTTCTGTAATTTTATTATTTATTTTATTATTTATTATTTATTTTCATAATTTTATTACTTGTTACTTCTATTTTCATTATTATATTATTTTTAATTAATTAATTAATTTAATTAAATGTTTCTTTATTATTAATTATTTTATTATTATTTTTAGTAATTTTATAACTTTATTATTTTACTTTCGTAATTTTATTATCTATTTATTATGTATAATTTTTTTTCAATTAATTTTTATAAATTTATTAGATTTTATTTATTAACCACATGAAGAGCCTGTTAGAGTGGTAAAGTCTTTGGAGAATATGCAAGAGGAAAGGGGTTCAAATCTCACCCAACGTAGAATATCTATATATGGCACTTGCATGTGCATGGTGATAAATAGTGAACATTATAATAAATAATAATTAATAACTAATAAATAATAAATAGTAAATAAATAATAAATAAATTATTAATAATAAATAAAGTTCAAAAATAAATTATAAACTTCTAATAAATAATAAATAATAAACAAATAATAAATAAATAATAAATAATATATAAATAAATAATAAATAAATAAATAAACTGAAAAATAATAATATTAAATAAATAAATTACAAAAGTAGATAAATAATAAATAATAAATATTGTTGAAATAAATAAAATATGAAAATAAAATAAAACAATAACAAAATTATAAAAATTAAAAATCAAAAAATAATTAAAGTTAAAAATTTAAAAACAACGTTGAATAGTTCTACAACGGGCTTGAAAAACTGCCACTAATCAAATGCTAACACCTGATATAGCGGCTGTTTTTCAAACCCATCGCTGAATAATTTAGCGGCTCTTTAAACCGTCTCTAAACTCAAATTTTAGTATAGTACGGGTCACTCAAGATTGAGTTCCAAATTCTAGTGACCACATGTTATAATTCTTATAACACAATGATCATTTCAATCTTCCCTCTATTTCTCTATTCATCAAACAAAATTCCCATTTAAAAAAGGTCTTGTTCACTCAACAATCAATCTCATCCATTTCAAAATCAATCTAATCCTCTCATCCAGTAGGGTATCATAACTAGATAGAACACCATTGAAGTTTGAGAAAATTTGAGAAAAAAGAAACTTTGTAGAACGTATATAAAATATTTAACAAACCATTTTTTCACATTTTTAAGGGATTTGTAGTCATTTTTTGAATTAAATACATAAACTGAATTTAAATTAAAAATTGTATTCAAAATAATTAGAAACATAAATTTTTTATACCTATATAAACATCCTAAAGATTCCTAATTTTTTTATGATTTTTTTTCTCTTTGTTTTTATGTTTTTTTAAATTTTATTTGATTTTGAATTGTTTTGATTTTTTATTTTTCATAACTAAAACCGAATGAATGATATTTATATCCTAAATCTAAATTGTCCCACACCCCCACATTGTTTGAAGACCATTCTATGATAGTGCAACAAGGAAATATTTGGAATAAATGTTCAATTTTTTTTGTCTAATCTAGTGTGAAATAAAAAAAACTAAAATTCAATTAAATGATGTCATGTTTGAGGATTTTAAACTCATCCATTAGCTCTTTCTATGGATCTTCAGAGAAATTATTATACTTCTTTCCTTTCACCTTTAAGGGGTTTTGTGAGTCATCTCTTTTGATATTCACTACACCTAATGGAATAATGTTACTCACTATATAAGGTATAATATTTGTGGAATGATTTTAACAAAACATTAGTCTCATACTTGAAGAGTGCATCAACACTTCATCTCCAATTTGAAAATATTTCTTCTTGGTCATTCATTCTTGGATAGATTTGGATTTATCTTTTCACAATATGGTGTTCTTATGGGATTTTGATATCCATTTCTCCAAATCCACATTCATTTCCTTTCTATACACATCATCATTCCAAAAATTCATTCTTACTTGTTTAGCATCTCATCAGTGTTTTTCTTACATCTCTAAAGATAGATCAATATTCTCTATATCATGCATAGGTAAGAGGGATGTGACAATAAAAACTATGAGTGAATTATTGGAATATTTATTACCAATTTTTTACAACTATTTTGTACAAAAAATATAATACAAAATAAACTTAAATGAATAACATTTTAAAGAAAAAAATAATAATGATACAAAGATTTATTAAAATAATTACATCATATAAAATTCAATTACGATTTTTTTAGAAAAACATGAAACATAGAAATGGGTTATAATAAAACTAGTTTGTTCCTCATGAGGGTATTTCATTGAGTCAACTATATTAAAATCTACTACTTCTTCCCCAAAATACATAGAAATTCTTATCTCATTAAAAATATTTTTTTGTCATTTTTAAGAAATGGACAACCCATGATGATGGGGGAAAGATTCTTACATTTTTATTCATCCATGTTAAGAATGTATAAATATGCAAGGAATGTATAACATTTTACACATGCTAGAACATATTCTAAAACACCCACTAGATTTATAGTGGCCCTGATGTTGAGTTGTAAAATGACTTAGGTGGGTTTTAGTTCTCATATCTATAGTGACGAGTAAAATTAGTAAAGAATGGCATTAATTGAATATCTAAAATAACAAAGTGCTGTAGAAAATTTCAGCTCACCAATGGTGTAGAGGAGAGAAAAGATACATGTATTTGAAACCTCAGAGGTATTTATGGGGATAGATGAGAAATTTTTTTACATAAACTTTCCTTTTCATTTCCTCACAATATCCTTCTTCTCGTGCACATATCATTAATGACCAGTTAAAATATTTTTATTTAGTTGATGTCATCGAGTAGGGGATTGTTGATTTCCTATATCATAAACAAATTCCACCTCTCATATTTAAGTGAATCTTCACTTTTTTTATGGGGTTCTTGAATTTTTTTTGGGAATGTTGGTTGTGTTTTTAGTGGGTCTTCCTTTTAAAATTTTTATTTATCCTTCTACACTATGGGTGTTTCCAAAAGTTCTTCTTATTTTGTTTCTTTTTAAGGGTAAATTTTATAAGGTTCAGTGGGTTATCCACTTTCATATTTCTCTTTAGGTGGTGATTATTCGCTGCTCTTGATCTTCTAGCCACTATGTAGTGAAATAGAGTTAACATGTATTATACGGTCAGTAATAGATTAGGAAGGAAGCTTACATGATATGTGATTATTTATTACATAGATTTAATTTAGGTTATAGATGCTGGTCATGAAAACATCTTTCAACAGGTCCTATAGTCAGGATTCTTGTGCATTCATTTTTGATATCTAGTGAATGGTTGAGAATTATATCATTGAAATGTTGGTGAACTAAAGTATATTTGAATTAATTATTTAAAGTTTAGACTCTCAAATTATTTATTTCTAGCTCTAGTATAAGGTTTTACAGTTCTATTGAACATAAGGACACCCATCAATGAAGTATTCTGGAGAGAAAATATGTAGGAATCATAAGGGGGAATAATAGGTGATTCATCTTACGCTTTGTTCATAGCTATATTTTTCATAATAGAGGTTAGTTCCACAATTTTATCTAAACAGAGAAGGAAATTTAGACTCTTTCTCCACATGTACTCCCTTTGGGGTAGTTCTCAAGCAAAATTGATGAGAATTATAGGAGATCCTTTCAATGTGGACAAGAGGTGTTTTTTCGATTAGTGATCATCTGGAGGAACCATTCAAAAGTTTCTGGTCATTATCCATCAATCCTTGGTAATGGAATACCACAAAATGATCCTTTTCATAGGCTTGTAGTGGGTATGATTTATTTTAACCTTTATATATCTTTCAATACTCATACATGGTCTATCCACTAGCTTCTTTTATTGTATAAATCACCTTCAACAACTAGACACTCTTTAATGAAATGAAATACTTCTAGGGGAAGGCGCGACATTTTCCATCCCATGTAGTGATCTCTCTATGTTTTATGTTATACACCCATTTCTTGTAATATCATTCAGGAGATAAGGGAAACTCCTTCCAAATAATATGAGCCTCAGTGGATCCTCTAGGTTTGAAATTATTAAAAATTTCTCAAATTCTCTCAGATTCATGTTGGAGTATTAACCTGAAAACCCCTGAATCTTAGTAAAGGGAGTTAATAATCTTGTTTTATGCTCACAATAATGTTGATCATTCATTTTTAACGGTCAATTGTTGTTATTAAAAATAGGTGAATACAATTCTTTTAGAGTTCCATTTTACTAAATTATATTATCTTCCATTTCATGGCTTCATATAGTGTGTGTGGTGGAAGTAGGATAAGTGGATGAAGAGTTAGCCAATGGGGTAGTGGAAATCTCCATTTCCACTTCCTCACTGATTCTCAATGTTCTCAGTCTTTCTGGAAGAGTTTTACCATCCTTAGAATGAATCCCAATGAGAAGAGATAAACTTGATTATTTTATTTTGCCTATGTTAGTTGGTCCAAATTCTAAAAAACTACATAGTTTGAAAGGATCAACTACAATGATGTGGTATAATAATCACTTACAACGCTGAACAATATTTTTTTAAGTGCACCTATAATAAGAAAAAATACATGGTCAAGAATTTTGTCAAAGACTTCTGTTGGATCCGGAAATCACTAAAATAGTCCTGATTTTTTTTCATATGAAATCATAGGATGACGATGCTCCTAATTAAATTGATCATGAATCTTTTGTAACATGTGGATCCCATCCAAAGAAACCAGAATAAGTACAATATCAATGATCACTGCACTGAATGTGAGGAATAAAATCTGGATTGGACTGAGCAATGGGAGTGTTTTAATTTTCTTTTATGGGTTAAATTACTGAAAATATCCTCAAAATATTGGGTTTTTATAATTTTTAAAATATATTTTTAAATAGAATCATATCATTTTATTTCCCCTTACTAACCTATTAAATCAAAAATCTAATTTTAATAACTTATTTTCACTCTATCCAAGTGAAATGTCTCTTGATTACCCTTTCTTATAATTTTTAGTTCAATTAGAGGTTTGAAATGATCACTAAACCCTATAATTTTTTAAAACCCAAAATTTTGTGATCTCTGGTTACCTTTAAATCAACCCACTTCTCATGATCACAAGAAATGGATAATATTTAAGTGTCTTTTATGTGCAATCCATTGTAGAAAATAAGACAAATTCAAAGTGAGAAAAATAAGAAATATCTTATTATTGATACCCTTCAATTGAATATAGAAATTATCCAAAGAGATTAAATAGTTAAAACTCAGAATTCATTAATATGGGGTAGGGTAGTCTCCTCAACATATCAACTAAGGGTTTAGTGTGCCATCATGGGAGTTATTAAGAAAATAATGCGAGAAAAGCTGCAGAAATAGAGAATTTCCATTTAGAGAGAGTGTGAGTGAGTGGGAAAACCATTTCACTGTGAATGGTGCTTTTATTTATAGGGGTGATCGGAGGTCCATAGAGAACATTGAAATTATCCATTTGAGAAGCATGATTCTCTCCACTTTCTTAAGAAATGTTCTGGATTTCAAGATCAAGAATGACTTTGATTTCCTTACATGTGTCATGAGTCTAGGGTTGTGATGGTTTTCCCTGGAATTTAAAATCTTTCCCAATTGAAACTAATTTCTCCAATGATCATACTCTATAACATTTAGAGGTGAAGTGCTTCAATTCATCACAGAATGTTGGACTTTTGAAATATTCTTTATGGAATATGACTACACTAGGCATGGATTTTGATTTCAATGGATTGAAAAGAGAGAAGACGAGGCTTGAACCTAAAATGTCACTTAAATTGGGCTTCATGTGAATTTAATGTGATTATTGAAATAGAAATAATATTTTATTATAAATTTTGTTTAGAAATTATTATATAAATATATTGTAATTATTTAATAATTTAATAATTTTATTTTTTATATAAAATTTGTCATTATATATATATATCGTTTCATGCTGGGTTTTGGCTTAGACAAGGGAGGCCTTTAATATTTCTCTATGGTGATCGGTGGTGTGACCCCCTGTGAAAAAATTAGTGGTAGAATGAATTTGATGTATATGAGAGAAGATCATTCTAGGTCTTCCTCACATGACATAGTGGGGTTCAGATTTGGACATCCCAGCAGCAGGTTGTAGTGTGCCATTTCATAGCGGGCAGTTGTCGATGCTTTAGTGAAGCAGATCTTCAGTGCTTGATTTGATCGATCAGTAATAAATGTTTGGAATTGGAACAACACTTTTCAGATATCTCTATGGTTCTTCCATGTTTTAGGTCATATTCTCATTGCAACAGGTTGGCTTCGAACGTTGCAGTTGGTTCTCATGGTAGAATGAGCTTGTATGTGTCATAGTAGAATGTTTATGTAACCGTGGGTGAGTCAACCATAAAGGGTGGTTCTTCTGGGGGTTATTCTATCATTACAGTCTATTGTATAATTGAAATTCATTTACAATGGTATCGACCAGTGTTAAAGTTTAGGGAAGCTGGAGGTATCATTTGGGATGGTAGGAAGTGGTTGATTTTGGTGACAACAGAACTTGGTGCCCCTATATTTTTTTAAAACTGTCATTTCTTGTGACATTTTTTTCCAATTGAATTCAAAAAATGAAAAAACAATAAAAATAAAAATTGAATTTATTTTAAATATTGCTATCCAAGAACAAGTTAATTTTTAAATTAATCTAATAAAACATTTATTTTAAATCACAATTTCCATTATGTAAACATCTCAAACAAAAAATTCAAATGTCTCAATAAAATCTGAATTTAATTTTCAATTTATATTTATATTAAAATAAATTTAAATTTCAAAATATGGATTTAAATTTAATTCAAAAAGATATGTAAATTAAAAAAAATTAATCTATTTATCAATTTCACTTCTATAGTAAACAATTATAATCTAAAATTTCAGTACATGTACCGCATCAACCTGTTTAGCCACCCGAACAGTGCAATGACATGTGTCCACTGTCCCTCAAGAGAACCTCCCCATACACCAAAAGATTCCTACTAGAAGATATTTTCTAAAGTGGTGATAATTTTAAGACTATAACCTATGGTGAAGATATAGTAATGGTCTATATAAACACAAACTAGAAAAAAATGAAGACCAAACTCAATACCAGTAACTCGACCATAGAAGATGCACAATGAATAAAAAGAAATAGCGGAAGAATACCTAAGCTAGAAATAATAATAAATACTATAAAACCAAACATTACATTTTGTAGATAAACATACATACAATGGAGGCCATTCAATGAAATTAGATGAAGGGTTGTTAATAACTGACCACGCCCATAGTCTGATGACCTCTTCGCATCATCCAATGGATGAGTCACCCAACCTGTGATCCAAATCACCTGAATATAAATATATCAGGCCATAACTAACATGATGATCATATCTCCTCAATCTAGGTGTCCAAAGTCATCTCAATCCTCAGGTCGATCTCATCATGATCCGATGGATATCATCCTGTAAAATTCCTTTATATATAAAAATTAAACATACAAAATATAAATAGTTCAATTTTTATTAAAAATAACTTCTACCTAAACTACCCATGGTCGGTCCTCTCTCCACGTCTCTCTACACTGGGTTAAAATAATTAATTAAAGGCACACATTAAATATATAGAGTCTCACTCAGACTACCCAACAATGTACTAAAAGCCGCTCCCCAAAACACTCAGAAAATCCCAAATAATGTTATGAACCACAAACCTCATGTTGGTAGATGTACACTCATCTAATATTATATTCTAACTCATACCAATTTCAAATAAAATGAAAGTTTAGACTAATTCACTTAAAATAATGTAAAACCACTCACCCGGATTAAGCACATCGTAAGGCAAGGAAAACGAAGAAATTAAGTTAGAGGATTCAGGAAATCAATAATGTGGTTCCAACATATATGAAGAAGATAAAAAATTAACACCGATGAGGGGTAGATCTCAACACCTAGAAGAGGAGAAAAAGAGAGAGGGATCTCCCTGCTGTTCGGAACCAAAGGAGGAGAAATGAGAAAATGAAGAAAAGGGGGGAATTGTAAAAAATGTAATGTTATACTTTTAAGGGTTAACATGGTTAGCTCAATCAATTTTCCATACCATGCAGTAAACGTGCGACACCTTCTTCCCAAACCTCCAGGATAAGATGTTTAAAGGACATTGTTTGAAAACTGTGCGCAAACTGCGTGTTTGGCTTTGCAAAAAAATGCAGACCTTGCATCTGGTCTGTGAAACACCACCTGTATGGTTTTCCAAACCATGTCTAGGGCACCTGGAAGGCCACATAGTTTCTCGAGGGAGGATACACAGATTTTCAAAACCAATTTCCCCAAAATGCACACTTGAAAACTTGGTATTTTATCCTCATAAAAACCCAAATCCTAGCTGAATCCACGTAACAATTTTCAAGAATTATATAATTAATAAAAAGTGTATTGGGTTAAGAAAACTCTCTAAAATAATTTTTGGTAAATGGGAAATAAGCCGATCTTCCCCCAAACTCTAAAAATTCAAAACGTGTGATGAATTCAACCCACTCAAAAAACAAGGGATGTTACAGTCTCCCCACCATAACATAGCTTGTTCCTGAGATATAAAATAAGACCCAAAGATGGTATCAAACATACTCATTAAATTAAAAACACCCCAATATACCAAATTCAAAATGAAAAAGGCCAACTACCTCAACCGGGCTCCACACTATATAAGTTACATACCCCAATCACATCTTGACCAAATACAGAAATAAAACCAATAGTCCACCGACCATCATTAAACTCAAAAGTCATCTTGTGACACATCTCACTCCTAAACCTCTTTAGGTGCTCCTATATCATACCTGAAATAGATAATAATCTCACACCACATTGGTTCCTACCTCATACCCATGCAACACTGTCACCTATGAGGTCCAACATCTCAACGAATGCCCAAAACTAGTCCTAGTTCCTAGAACCTCAACAAGTATCGAATTGAAACAATGCCTAGATGCCAACAAAAATCAAAATATACACACCCAATGGTGCTCATATATTAATAATGGTTCCAAAAATGACATAAATATATATAAATATATATGCACCACATCTGAACCAACAAAAACCTACTTACCAACTTCTGGTTAGTCCATAGATACATACCATGCACCTCGTGCACCGAAAACAGACATGCCTCTAAAAAGGACTTTCCAAAATAAAGAAAAAAGGAAACAAGGCCACACCCATGGAGGACGTATAACTATAACAGGGTCGCCAGCCTATTCAGCACCTAGTAGCTCTATTGCATACACCAGTCTTGTTGCTCGACTGCCTGAAGCCTAGACTCCCAATCGTGCAGCACCATCCACTAGACACTAACCCAACTGAAGGGTCTCACAATCTCTTCCAAAACCTATATGTGAAGCTAAATCCCAGATACTATCACCTGTTACTTCTCCCCATCTGATCTCCAAACCCTGAGTCTATACCAGTCCCTGACTGCCGACTATTCAAGAAGGATTCTTGCAGAACCTCTAGAGATGCCAAACATCTCCACCATCTCGACACTCATTTGGTTCCCGATCACACAATGTCCACACATCACCGGGATTCCCAAATCATAAGCACACTGTCTAAGACCCACTCTGAGGTGGTATGTCTGAGTCCCTGGTCTGAACACCCTACTAGAAATCTTACAGGGCCTTCTTCAAATTATCTGAAGTGTCACCACCACAATCTCCTAATTCCCATCACCAGATTTGAGTATGAACGATCCATCATAATTTACACATATTTGAGTTCCTGATTCACTGTATCAAAGAACGAGACCAACCTAATGATTTTTACCAACACCCAACCGAAATTCCATAAACCATCCTCAAAACACCAAACTCTCAAGGTGACGTTTCGCACCATGACGAGTGAGAAGAAAGAAAAATCAATAAATTCCTCTACATATTCTATGACAAACATGTCACCCTACTATTGGCTCAGGAACATATGAGATCTATCTTCCATCAGAATCACCAAGAAGAAGTTCTCAAAGAACCTCACCAAAATTTCATTCCCAGAAATTCTCTCATGTATTACTTCTTGAACCTTCTCCTCTTACAAACTATTTACTGGTCCCCTGACCATATACGTCTCCAGCTTCACCCTCCACCATGGAGGTGTCCTTATCTGCTCAAAGATCATTTTAATTGACTCAATCCAATTAAAATCTATCTTTGGACCATCCTCACCCTAAAATAGTGGTAGGTTCTTCCACTGGAACTATCAAGTCGAGTACGCCATAAAATGATGTGCTCCATGAGCCCCCTTCCAATACCCCGAATGACACATTACAAGATCTCTATGAGCATCTCATAAAGCCAAAAATTGAAAACTTTTAAATCTAGAAACCACCCCTCCTACACTGGAGCATGTACATATGCTTATACCTCTGGCTCATGGTCTGCCTGAAACTTCAAGGTCTCATCTTTTTCATTCTTCGGAAGCACCACATCACCACCCACCCAACACCCCATTGGATCCCACCTAGGTGAAATCTCTTTGAATACAATTACATGGTCAAAAAACCCTAATAACACATATGTGTGACACATATATGTAAATCAATAATTGGAATCATAATATCACTACCCTTAACCATCCCCATTCCCATAATTTCATATGACATCCGGTGTCTTGGAACCTCACCCGCCCATATCAAATCCATGTATCACAGACTCATCAGGGCATGCCCGTCCTAATGAACCATATCGCCTCAAACTGATGACCTCGTCCCCCAACCAAGTGATCAACATCACCCTTCATAATCATTCATTCCTACTCCTATAAGATCCATAACCATATATACAAGTATAGAAAATCACAAATAAAAGAAGAAATTTCTATTTTTTTTGACATAGGAACACCCACACACACACACACACATATAACATCATATAATCTTATCATAAGAATAAAAAATAAAGAAAACACCCCTTTTCATGCCAATCCAAGTTTCAAAATTTCTTCCCTTTCCACACCAGGCCATGAGTCACATGTCAATGAAGATAACAAGTCACATACAATTGAACAACATTAGGTGGAAATAAGATCAACTATAAAATGAGAAAAGAAGAACATCAGTTCCCACCCTTAGCAACATGGTTTGTCCCCCGTACATGTGGCTGCAGGAACCCAAACATGATATATAAACCCTATTCCAAAAAAATCATAATCTATTGTCTAGAACAACTTAGATAGTTTGACCTAAAAAGAGGTAAATTAAAATTATTTGATACCATTAGTAGCACCATAACCATTTATACACCCAAACAGTGCTACAGGTCAAGTGACACTCACCCTTAGGCACACCACCCCGTATGCCAAAGACTGCTAGCTCATAGTGAGAGTCTAAAGAGATGATAGTGGGGAGACAATAACATCTAGTGAAGATAAAATAAATTCCTATATAAATAAAAGAAATGGAAATGAAATACCAAACTCCATACTTTTAATCCTCCCATGGAGGAAGAATAATCAATAGAAAGCAATAATGGAATCGTAAATAAAGAATCAACAATAATAATGACATCAGATACCAAAATTTCATTTGTTGTTAAACATGAATACCTAAGAGGTCATACAATGTAATAAGATGAAGGGTCCTAGTGGGTCTCCACATTACACACATATATAAAAGAATTTATTGATAAAAAAACAAAAATGAAACTCCAACTAATGTGGGAAACTCAAGGACCCTTTCCACCCATCCTAGACTAAAGAACCCAACACTAAGGTCCAATTCTTAAGCCTTAAACGTTACCTTATCACCAAGTCATAATGTCTACACGCATCCTAAAGGCCCATGTATGGTTTGTTAATGAGTCTCAATAGGCCACCACAAATATGCACTTATCATAAATTTTTTATTTAGTAGGTTTGTACTAAAAATAAATAAATTCTATTCATGTATTTAATAAACAACAGCTTCCCTATTCCTCAAAAACCACTAATAATATATCACCTAATTTTTCCAATGTTTTAATGATATGGAGTAGAGGACCCTTATCTCAAAGCCCAAGGAATCCCCTAATGTAAAATAGACCAGGTGAACCCTCAGGTTTCATCACCAAATGTCACATGGGACCATGTTCAATGAATCAAGTGACCAAAATCCCGAATGCACACCCAAACAAGAAAATAATATTCCATCAAACCTCATGTCAAATGAAACCCCATAAGATCATAGAACCACGTCTACGGCACAATGATACCAATACTAAATATAATGTTATCATCTTCTCGGCAGCCTATGACCTATGGAATGATGATGTCTCTCCTCCCATGTAATTTCTGCACCAACAACGTTATGTACAATGGGACTTATCCCCCAACCGATAGTATTATCACTATCATCTAATTTCTCTACACTATCATCATGGATTTCTTTAGCCAAAACCTCCAACCAATCTACTAATATGAAATAATTGGAGTCCTCTAACCATATGAATGGTTAATACCATCTCAACATATGAGTCCAACTGTGTGAACAAAACTAAAAATGGAACATTTTACAATACATGTGAGAAATAATCATCAAAATTCCATGACTCCACACCATCTGACATCTCATGCCCCTACAACTTCAACTCTCAATCCAATGGAAAATACCATCCAACATCACACAATCCATCCTCGCAACCTAGTGACCGCATCAACTCATCCAATGATCAAGTCATCCAAACTATGATCAACATCAAAAAAATATAGCTCATTCCACTCCTAGTATAGAGATCATATAACCATTGTCTAGATGGACAACACCATATCAATACTCAGGTTGATCTTTTCATGATTCCATGGATTTCATCCCATGAAGTTCACATACATATAAAAATTCTATATAATTAAAAGAAATAGTTCAATTTAAACAAAACTCACCCAAAAATAAATTGCCCAAGGTCTGGCCTCTCCCCAAGCCTAAACCATTGTAGAATTGAGGACCATGAACATATAAATATCGAATGGGTTAAATTAATTAATGAAAAGAAAAAAATAAATTTATAGTGTCTCGTTTAGACTACCGAACAGTGTGTAAAAATTTGTTTTCTCCAAACACTCACAAAAATCATAAATAAAGGTTAGAACAACCTAACTCTTCTAGTTAGATGGTAACTCAAATGATATTAGCCTCTATATAAGTCAAATTTTGAAGAAAAAGGAATTTTAGATGAATGACAAAAAAACTGGGTAAAACCACTCACACTGATTTAGTGAACCTTATGCCAAGGGAAAGGATTAAATGAAGTAAGAGGATTCAAGACAATCCTAACATGGTTAAAATTCACTCGTTCAAAATTGATCTCAAATGAGGGTTGTAGCTTAATAGTTAGAAAATGTGGAAATGAGATAGGGATCTCCCTATTGTACGCAACCAATAGAGTAGAAAGTATGGGAAAAAGAATAAAATGGGGAAGACAGAAAAAAGTTAACTTCAAAATAATAATGGGTCATACTGTTAACATGAATGGTTTTCATAAATGTGTGACAACCATGTGATTCCCACTTTCCTAAGCTCCTAGATCGCTCAGTTTCTGAATCCATGCACATGCCATGCCTGAGGCTCTGTTAAAAACTATAGAAAATTATGCACAACCATGCAAACCCACCTGTATGTTTTTGAAAAACATGTCCATTGAACATAGATGTCCATACCATTTCTCCTAGTAGGCCACACAGTTTTTTCAAACTATGTGCCCAAGTTGGCACACTAGAATACATGGGTTTTCATAATTAGACAAACTCGAAACCCATCCAAACCCACATGAAACTTTTCAAGCAATAAACCATGACTGAAAACACGGTATACAGTAAGGAAAACTCTCACAATTAAGATGATATAATTGATAAAAAATTAGTTATAACCTCCAAACTCTAAAAATTCAAAAAAGAGAATGAATTATACCCACTTCAAAAACCGGGGATGTCACAATCTCCCTACCATAATATAGCTCATCCACGAGTAATAAAATGAACCCATGAGATAACACATAACATACCCATCCAATTAAAAACATCATATTCTACATTGGTTAAAAGGGAAAGGGTCATCTATCTTAAGGGGGATCCCCACCTTAGGAGTTACCTACCCCAGTCACATCCCGACCCAAAACACAAATAACTATAATACTCCACTGACCGTCATTAGACTCAAAAGTCCACCCATGATACATATTCATGCTTGACCCTCATCATGTTCTCCTATTTCATACTTGAAACCCATAATAATTCATCATTATATTGGCACCTGCCTCATTCCCATGTTGCACAAGGAACCTATGAGGTTCCATATCTCAATAGATTCCCAAAATTAGTCCCGGTGCCACACATAGCAACAAGTCCCACATCACAAAGATGACCATATTTCAACGCTCCTCAAAATCCATGAACACAATGGTGATCATATATAAATCATAGTGATGCACACATCACACAAACACACACACATAGATATATATACATTCATCGCATACTAACTAATTCCAACCCACTAAATAGTGTCTAGATAGTCCATAGATACATCTCATGCACCTTTTGCACCCAAAACAGACATGACTCTAAAAATTCATTGCCAAAATAAAAAATGAAACAAAGTTATACCCATGATATACCTATAACTTTAGTCGTCTCACCGACCTTCTTAGAACATAGAAGATCCTCTACTTGCACATGGACTAACACTCAACTACCTAGAGCCTCGAATCCTAATGGTGCTGCACCATCCACCAGCCTTTGATCCCAATGTGGGATCCCACTGTCTCTTCTACGACCTTTGTATTTAGTAGATACCTGGATACCATCCCCTGGTTTCACTCTCATTACAATCTCAGAACTCCAAGTCCACCGAGGTCCCTAACCACTGGCTGTCCGATAAGGAATCATGTAGAACCTCTCAAGATGTATGAGTTTTTCACAATCTCTACACTCCATTAGTGCTTGATTACATTGAGTGTTCACATGACCTAACTTCCCACACTTATTGCACACCGTCGAAGATACACTATAAAGAAGTCTTCCTGAGTCACTATCTTGACCACCCAACTAGAACACCTCTTTGGACAGATTCCTACTATATGAAGACTCAAAATTTAAATCACCTAAGGCCATCACCCAGATCAATTATGACAAATCTGCAATATTTCCCTTAGCAATGGGGGCCTGATTCACCACCTCTAAGAATGAGGCCATCCTGAAGATGTTTACATTCTCTGAAATGGGGAGATATAAACCATCATCATAACGCCTCCCCCTTGAGATGTTGTATCACAGTATACTAGGTGTGATGCTAGACAACTCTGTGAATGTCATTGCACAATATATGATGTACATTTCACCATTGTGTTTCCTCAACAACTCTCAAACTCTCTCTTCTCTTAGTATGTAACACCCGAGACATTTATGAGAAATATTTTGTTTTTATGTTATATAAATCATCAAAGGAATCTTTCACTACACACAACACTAGCTTGGATTGATGTACACGCAACTGTGGCCTTCCTCGATAGCTTGCGTTGTACGCAATAACCGAGTTTCACTAAACAACGATATGCTATTAAAATATTATTAAAACTAGCCGTTATGAATAGTAATAACCATTTTTTGAAATTTTATAAATTTTATTATTCAAAATGGACTTCATTTTTGGATTCTGAATATCGAAATTAGCCTAGGGTGAAATTTTGGTATTTTTCTGAAAACTTTCAATTTTTAATGAATAGTGAAACCACTAAGTGGTAGTTAAAAAAACTGAAGTTTTCATAAAACATAATTTTACCGCTTCTGTGAGTGTAATTTCGAAAATCCGAGAGACACGGTTAATATCAAGGACAAAAATATGGTTCAATGAGATTAAAATAATTTTTGGTGAATAGTAACTTTTTACTTTTTTTACCACGGTTGAAAGTAAATAGGGTAGTTAAGGGTAAAAGTGTTATTAATATTGCCCTAAAACATGTCCTAATTCTATTGGATAAGTTTAATTCGACCAAAAACAACCTTAGGAATAAAATATGACCATTTAGGCCCACTTAGATTAGATTTGGATATTTATTATCAATTTAATTAAGGAAGGGTTAAAATAGTTAAAATCAAAGTTTAATAACTAAATCATTTTTAATATAGGGTTATAAATAAGATAAATTAGACTATAAATATTAATTAGAAAGATAAAAAATCTACAACATAATGGTATTTTATTTGTAATTTTTAGACATTAAATAATTTAATTTATTTATGACACAACGATGATGCAGTAATTATCTTATTAATGAAATATTGACATAATTGATGTTATAAATACCCAAATAAATGTAATTTGAGACTTTTTATGAATTACAATAATTTATATAGGTTAATATGACATTTTAGTATTGATTTAAGTAACTTTTTTCGAACTAATAATTCTGTTATGATTTTCACAAAAATCAATTACTAAATAGTGTCAAAATTTACATAAAATAGTTTTTAAAACAAATATTATATTATTAATTGTTATTTTATTCCTAAAAATCTAAGGTTCAGTAAAATGACTTATATAAGGTTATATATATTAATTATAAACAACTTGGGGTTCTTTTGGCTTGATATAGTATTTTTATTAACCTTATAGTGTAAGAAAACAAGAAGACACGGTAAAAGTTAAATTATCTAACTTAAAGTTAAATCTAAATGATAAGGTTAAAATTGATACCTAAACTTGTCTAAATTCTATTTGACGGGAGGATTTAGACCCATACCCACCTTAATTTCTAAATATATCAATTTGGAGCTATTAAAAACCGAATTTGACTTTATAATAAAATAATATTTTTAGTTTTTCCAAAGGAGCCCCTCTCCTCCCTTATAAAAGGGCACCTACTCCCTCTTTTCCTCACACCACATTGAGCCTTCAAGCTCAGCCAAACCCTGCCAATTTCTTCTCTACACTTCCCTAGAGACATCCTAGAGGTCCTGGTCTTCTTAAAAGACCAATTTTAGTTCCCTAAAAGGAGGTCTCAAAGAAGCGCTTCAAAGAAGAGGTAATGTCCGTTACTGATTCTTTCATCTTTATTTCTTATTCCACTTCTTCTTATTTAGTTGTTTCATTATGAATTAATAACATCAGTATAACTCAGATAATTATATGTTATTATAAGTATCAAACAACCCTATTTCACCATCTATCCATCCTACAGAAAATGAAATCACCGCGCGTGCGTACGTATGGAATACCGTCTCCACGCTGTGGTGTAATCTATTTTCCACCACCACCTTACTTGGATGGGTATAATGGTGTAAAGAATAAATATATATGATTATTTTAAATGGATATTGATTCTGAAATAGTATACATACACTCCAATACAATTCCACGATCATGGGAACGATATCATCGCTCGTGCGTACGTATGGAATACCGTCTCCACGATGTGATACGACTCGTTCTACATGATCTTCATTTCATAAGGATTATATAAATGAATTTAATGAATGAATATGATATATATTACACTAATAAAATTCTGGAAATGAGGTATTTATAACCTAAAAAGAATAATAAGAATTTATTCCACAAAACACGCATAAGAACAAAAAGTAATAAACACCCGAATAACAAGTAGCAATGAAATATTACTAATAATACGCTAAGAATATGACCATATATGATATCATAACAATGAGTATCATTCTGGAATAAGTCAATGACATTATTTAAATCATTATACAGGAGGTTCAGACACTTACGAAGCAAATCAGACCTAAGGTAAGGGAAAATATCATAATCTCATTTTATCCAAAATTGTTTATACTTTGGTTTTTACTGGGGTATATTTTATCATCCAAATCCATGTTTCCTCGATGTGTAATATTTTTTCCATCCACCTAAAATTGTTTAAATCCAATTTTACCCTTCGGTGAGTTTTTTGTAAAAGATATGAAAGGAATATTTTATCGTTTTTCGTACGAGGAACTTTTTGACTTTTCTGACAAAATTACGGGAAGAATGTTTTTTTAACTTATACGGCATGAATGGATTTTTAAAACATTATTTCCATGAATCTTCCTTTACATGTTTTCAAGTTTATTTTTAATCAACTTCTTTTAGTTTATAATTTTATGACATGTTAAGAAAGGAAAAGTGTTTTTGAAGCAGACATGATATTTTCCTCAAGAATGGAGTTCAAGTGTTTTATCGAAATTATTTTCCATCTAAGATAATAAAGGGTTATGTTTCTATCCCTATTATTACATTGATTTTATTATGTTGTGATGGAATTATTTTTATGAATTCCTTTATCTTATATGAATTGTTTTATGATGTCATGAGGTTTAAGAATCCCATTTTTATTACATGGGCATAATATGATGTATGGTTTATGATTTTGTGGCACACATAAGAATGGTATCATTATGAGATGGGTGGGACCTATATCTCCCTCCAATGAATTTGGTAAAGATTTTATATCTCATGAGATATACAGGGCTGGAACGGAAGGTTAAACTGGTTCAGTGAAACAGGACTGGAACGAGGAGTGAACCCGGTTCAGAAATGGACTTTGTCCACTAAGATAGTCTTGGAAATGAGTCTTGACTACTAAGAAATTATTCTCTATTATTATGTGTGTATGACACAAAGTTTCATGTTTTATGTTATGATTATTGGGATTACATTTCACTACTATGATTTATCCCATGTAATGAAATTATGATCTCTTTTGCAGGTTAAGATTTCCAAAAGTTATGTTCTTATGAATATGATGTGATTGATATTTATTTTGTTTACCCTTACTGAGAATTTGAGCTCACCCTATTGTATGTTTTATTTCCCCAGGTCTTGAAGAAGGTTATTAAGTAAGATATTCCAAAAAGGGACTATAGATATGATGAAATAAATGGGAGACAGTGTAGACGCTTTATGAACTAGTTGTTTATGTTTCCCAGTTTCTAAAGACACTATACCTATACGGCCCTTTCCTGGTTTTGTTATATGTTTTAATAAGTGTGCTTCAATTTTAATGTAATAACAATGTATGTAAAGTATGGGTCATTATAGTTGGTATCAGAGGAAGGGTATAGTCAACCTTTGGAAACTAGGATGTGAAAACCTTAGTAAGAACCCTAAGGATAAGTCTAAGCATAGAACATAATCTTAGTGTTTTAGAAATGACCATGAATAACCTAGGATAAGACCTTAAGTGTGAAATTTTATTCTTGATTATGTGGTTTTCCTATTATAATTAGTGTTTCTCACACTATTCTTCTTGGTTTTAGTCAATGGCTAGAACCCGAAGGAACCGTGTTAATGAGGAATGCAACGGGCAATGCAATGATTGTCCCCCTGAGCAACCAATCATTATGGGAGCTGGAAAGAAAAATCTTGTAACCATGCTCACACAACTTTCTCAAGCTATGAATCATGCAGGACTTCCAAATGAGCAAATGAAGGAGCAACATTCTTGTTGAATCCTTCCTGTGGCAGAATCCACCTTCATTAAGCGGGTCTACTGATCCATTAATTGCTGAACAATGGATTAATACTACTGAAAAGATATTTTCAGTTCTTCAATGTTCTGAACATGATAAAGTCGTCTTAGCAGTGTATCGTTTGGAAGGTGATGCTGATCAATGGTGGAATCTAATCAAGAATACAAGGAGAAGAGATTAAATTGAGTCCATGGAATGTGACGAGTTTAAGAACTTATTTTTCAATAAGTACTTCCCTCGTATTCTCCGAACAAAGATGGAGAAAGTGTTTCTTGAACTAAATCAAAAGGATGATGAATCTGTTGGTACCTATGAAGAAAATTTTACAAGACTTTAAAGGTACGCTTCTGGTATTATTATCCAACCTGAGAGTAAGATCGAACAATTCTTTAGTGGCTTAAAACCAAGTCTTCGAAGGGCCTCAGCCATAAGGGACTTCAATAGCTATGAGGAAATCGTTCGATGTGCTCTCAAATAAAACTCCGTTATTTGATATTTATCTCTAGTACAACAAGAACCCAAAGATACTTCAATATCAATTTAATCATTGAGTACATAATAAAAAATCTATTCTTAGTTATCAAAGAATCAAATCAAAAAATAAATTTTTAGTCAGGTAATTAATCTAATAAATATGTGGTTCTAAATACATTCAGTATAGATGATGTAGCTAAAGTCATACCATGAAATCCTTGTGATGTTTTCATCATATACACTGAAAAAATAATTTTACTTTTTCTTCAGTATGAGGAACTCCCTATACATTTTAAGATGGACAATTTAAGGAAAATATTTATTTATTTTTTATGAATTCTTCATATTCTATGGAATCAATATCCTCTATGTACTTCATAATATTGATCCTCTTCCACTACAAATTGACTTCCACCTCTATGTGATAAATTACTACCAAAACATTATTATTAATATCTTTCAAGGATAGATAATATCAACTCAATTGTGTTCATCCATTATTCTTTGATGATGGGATTATATGATCTAGTAAAGGTAGGATTTCATTGTCACATACAATACTCAGCTGGTCCTTTCTATTTCTTAGGAGGGGAAGATTTTTTAATATGATTCATGTGACTCTAAATAGCACAAGTCGTTTGATATAGTATTTCGATGAATTTTATAGATCTGACTCCAATATGTTTAGACATCTCATTTGGTAAATCATAACACTTCCTATCATCTTGGTTTTTAGCATCATTTCTAAAATTTTCCATCATTAATAAAAAAACAAGGTGAGAATACATTAACAAAAAAACATACAAAATTTAAACATGTAAACAAAGAAGGAATACATTATAAATTATAATAATATCATTAAATATGAGTATATTTTTTGAAATATAGGTTGCCCATGGTAATTTCCTTATACTTTTTTTCTAATATACCAATATATTTCTATCCATCATGATGGTTCATAATGTGTTTAGGAATTTTCATAATCATATCCCCTAGGAGTGTCAAACTAGGTGTGAGGTAAGGAATCTATTTCATCCACCGGGTTATGATCAAATTAATGCCTAATAAACCCTTTTTATATTTATTATCCCTAGGTACAATTATGTGGGATCAATAACCAATTATGGTACCCAATTAGGGATGAAATTTCAGGGACACCACTTGCCCTATAATTTTCAAAATTTATAGGATATTTTACTAAAAATAAATTTATCCCAAGGGTTATAACATTTTTATTCTAGTGTTAATACCCCAAAATAACCATTCCTTCCCTCTAATAAAAACTATAGTGACCCAAGCATTTTTACACATATTATTACATGTATTTTAACATAATTATCTATTAAATAAGAAATAATGATCGAATGCCTAGTGTCTTCGGAAGAGTACGTACATGAAAAATAAAAATGAAAATAAAATTTATAAATTTACTATTTATAATTTGATTCTAAATTCAAATTATCTCTAATTACTACAAGGGATATCCTGTTGGTTCCAGGTGTAGCATAAGTGTGCGGTGGTGGTCGATATATTACAATTTGTTTTACTATTCAAGTTACTATAAACCATTAGATAGGATCTTACATATAAAATTTATAATTAATTTATTTAATCTTAGAAGAAATGAATACCCATGATTGGGAATTTTTATTAATGTGAATGTTGATCATATGAAAATACCCTTTGGGTTTTTTTCTTCATTGTGCTATAAGGATCGATGGATAGTATCCATTTAGAGGTGATCCACACATACTTATTTGTTCTCTAATAAATTAAAATAGATCTATGGGTACAAGAGTGAACCATTAACTATCTTGTGTTGTTTATATTGACCCATAATCCTTTGGTGTATAAGGAATTTATATTGAATTTATCATTCTTGAGAGGGAGTCGAAAGGATGAGTTTAGAGACACTTCAACGTTCAATTTTTTTCTCATTTTTGATTGCACATCATACATAATATGGATAAATATCTATTAATATAGTTAGGGTTAAGGTTAAAATATTTATTTAATTTCATGTCAGTAATTATATATATTTGGCTCTTGGGGGTACAATTACATTCAAACGCACACATGCCACACACATAGTCCTAAAAGGTATACCATAGACCCTTGTGATAACTCTTCCATCAAGCCTTATTTATTTAGTAGACGGAGCATATTCCCACATGGCATGAAGCCCATAAAATGTTCTGAAATTATAGTGTAGCATCATGCCTAAATCATTCTACCTACGTCACCAGGCCTGCGTCATGCTTGCGTCACTACCTATGTTATGCTATCAGTAAAACATTAATAAAATTATGACTCATTATTGAGAATAATATTTATTCCATTAATTATATTCAAATAAAATTTAATCGAGATCAAAAGAAACACTTAGTGTGTGTCCCTCTATGATTATTTATCATTTAAATTTGGCATGTGTTCCAAAAGTCCAATGTTAATATATATCAATGAATTAAGGAACCCAAGATAAGGAAATAATGTTTCAATGAAAAAAATCACATTCAAATTCTCATTGTGTAATTTAATATATTTGTCTCAATATCTCATTAGGGATGTTGCATCAATGTTTCATCAATCATATTTGTTTGATACATATTTCTTTGGCTATTTGAAATAAAAAAATTGACACTGTGGTCATTGAATTTATTTGATAGTTATATTTCAAAAAATGGGTTGAGATATCAAATTATATAATGATGGAAGAAAAAAATCCTAACATAACAAATCCATTAATAACATGTCATACGTTATGCCCTCAACATACCCAACATCACCATGAACATATGTCATCATAGTATTTATAATGAAATATATGTGAAAAAGTCATAAAAGACATTAATGATAATATTAATATCTAAGGACCATTACACATGCTTATATATATGAATAACTGATGACATGAAAACATTCAGGAATATGATTAGTGGTTATTTTCTCATAACCTCCCATCATGGAGATTAAGAAGTATGGACATCATGAGATGGAGTACAATTATCTTATGAGTACTCCCACATGATAGTCTATATACAATTTTCCACATCCTAGTATGTTATCTAACTGTAGAACAATAATTAAGAAATTTATGTATAACATCTAAAGGTTCCTATCATAGTGGGGAACTGTTATGAAATCATCAATGAGATAGATACCATGGGACATAATCAAAAAAATGTTATGAAGAAGAAAAATAAATATGTGATAAGGTATTTAAATTAATATTCAATTCATTTAATAAAAATGGAATCTAACGTACAAAGTTGTTGGCTCTAGGCAACCAACTCTGAAAAACTCCCACTTAAACTAGATCCAACATATAATTACTCATTATTCATCACATGTTAAACACGATTCTACTATGTATGTCAATAGATGGTAGTCCCACCATGTTTCCATATATAGGGCTGGAATAGCCACATGTCTCTTTAGTGAGTATGTATACTATATCATTTATTATCTTAAGAAAATCCTTTAAGAAGTGATACAACTGAGTATCCACCTCTTATTCCCATGTTAGAATCTTGATATCCCAATTAAATCCATAGTGAAATATTATCCTAAAATGATAAAAATATTTATTTTGGTATAACCAAAAATTAGAACAAGACTTTGCTAAACTGCTTCTTAAGTTTCACTAGAAGCCGCAACATACTAAGATATTGTTGATATAGAAACCATTGTCTATAAGATGTTTTTCTTTCATATTACCTTAACATTTTATGTGATACTAGATCAAGTTGAATTGTTTATAGACCTGAGTATAATCCCCATGAACACTAGTTTTTCCATATCTCCAGACACCATGAACTCATATACTTCTACATTTTAGAGTAATTTTGGATTGTTATAACTTCAAGTCAATGAAGTAATATTGGATCTTATTTGATATTTACCTTTTACAATCATTAATTAATAATATAAAACATCAGTACATATCATCTAATAAGAGATACATTACTAAAATTTAATATTATCACATTATTTTAATCTTTATAATCCTTTTCAATGCCCATTAATGGTCTACTGGAAGAATTATAAGCCAATAAAAATTTGGCCTTTAATTTGTTTAAAATTATATTTTCAAAGCATTATTAATATATATATTGTGACTATATTCTGAAATCCAATGAATATATTTTATAGATCTTGTCCCCTAGAATATAGTATCTACTTTATGTAATACTTTGAGAAATTTAATTCCTTAGTCTTAATAAAATAGTTAGACTTTTCCTTTATTTTCTATATGTTATCAATATATTTATCATGAAAAATAATAGCAGTACAATTAAAAAATTATAGAAACATTCCACTCATTTTTTTCTAATTTAATTTTCTATGATCACTATGCCTGATTTATTCATAAATTAATTTATACAATATTCATATCTTATTGAAATTTATTGATGATACCAACCCTTTTAGTTATTCTTATTAATCCTATACCTTAGGGTGTCTTTTTTGGTTGGGTCATATTTACATATTCCATAATGAATCATCTAAATGTGTTATCCTTTAAAATAAATTTCCCAATATGATGATCAAATAAATACTCTTTGAAATGTAGAATTCAATTAAAATAGTAATAAAGTGTTATGGATAATTTTTTTCCATATAACAAAACATTAAACAATTAATCATGTTTTATTGGTAACTATTATAACCATGGAAGTTCAATGCGGGTAATGGAATATGGTTTGTGTTTCTTTTCAATCATCATTAGAAGTTCAGGAATTTCTCCATGAATGGGATCATATAGTTCAGGCGGGAAACATTAGTGAAGGTGGTGTCCTTTCGTAGTGTTTGCAAAATTATTTGGGTCCAAAAATTGGAATATAGAAAAAAGTGTTTTTTGATAAGGGAGTTAAGAACAAGATTGAAGGGAGTTTAGAATCTTGCATTGAAGGCTTAATTTGATATTAGTTCATCAAAATCTAGCAACGAAAAAATGTGCGTGCAAGTCCTAAATGTGTGCAAAAGATGAGGTTGTGTGGAAGAATCTTACACACCTAATATGACGTCCAAAGGGGTTTTGCACGCTCAAGAAGAATCTTGCACACACTAAAAAAGACACATCAAAATCATGCATGCATGGTCAAATAGGCCTATAAATAAGCATCTACCCCATGAAAGACTTAATAATTTTCTAATGAAAATTCAGCTGCTCTGATGCGCAAAATATTTGCATGTAAAATAATTGCATATAGTTAATCTTGCACGCAAGGTGATCCTTTAGTCTGAAAAGACAATGTGAACCCTTTGGTGTAATTGTGAAAAAGATAAAGGTTTCATAGAAAGTATGGTTTGCATGAAAGTAATATTTCGTGACAATTCCCAAATATTGCATGCAAGTTGAGGTATTGTGCGCATGTGTGGTATTCTGCTTTAGACATGCTTTTGAATATCCAGTTTGTGAGATTATTGCCTTGAAGTGCATCAATTAAGGACATCAATGAAAGTAGTGTATCATTCTGTATAGAGATAAAGTATTCAATAAAGATTTTGTGAAGACACCATCAAGTAAATAAACTGAGTAAGACATCTCCCAGGGTTGTGAGCAAGGGAGAGTTAACTTTACTATTCTAAGGGATACAATGAGCTACCCCTAAATTACTATCAAGGAAGTGTTCCTGGCATAGAGTGACTGTGAATGAAATATTTTACTCCAATACTAATTAATGTTAGTTGATTTTTTTATGACTAAAACACTTTCTTCATATTCTCCTTAGATGTAGTAGTTTGTGGGGGACCACGTAAAAAGGTTGGGTGGTCTCTTGGCATGAGATTGTTCATTTGTTGTTCATATCAATCATATAGGTTTATCACATTCTTAATAATGTGGGAACAAGATCCGTCACATTAAATGAAACATTTGATACCCTGATTCACCCCTCTTCTCTCAGGCTGTCCTGGGGTTCTATAATATCGTCTTGAACTATCCATTCCCTTTTTAACTTGAGTACTCAACCATAGTATCAGTTCTTATAAACATTCATAATATTTTGTCTCGTATCTTGATATGCGGAGTTCACTATATGAATTTATATATACATTTTGACATTAAAATACTTCCATTTACTGATACTATATTGTTATAATTATTCTAAAATAGTAATACATGTATCACCCATGACAGTGAACATAAACAACCTCTTTAGTTATGAATTCCAATATATTATCTGTCATTAGAACTACCCCTCCACTAATCTCAGTGGGGTCTTGTATTCATATGCCAAGTCATGTTCCACCACAACCTTAGCCTATACAAATTAATCCTTACCCTAAAAAATTTAAAATTATAGGTTTTCATTATGGAAATATAGTTGATCTTGACAAGATGTTAATATCCCTAGTGGATTTAGGAGTATTTATTCAAAATCTCTTTAGTGTTTTGAAGTTCATTTGTATCTAAGGACATATTTTAACAAACAATTTTTTAAAAGAACTAATTGCATTGTTCTAATTTATTCATTATCATATCACATTTTGATATGATAATAATTAGAAAATATAGTTTTTATATGGTTAGTTATTGTAATTCTATTTGAAAAATATTTCTTAAAATGGGTATTGGAAGACTTGAAATATATATAAAACTAATAACTATTCTTCTTTTTTTTACCACCATTAGAATGTTGATGTATTGAATTAAATGTGATTTATGGATAAAATTTAATCCATATATATGATCAATGATTACTTTGATAATATATACTCTAAAAAGTTATCTTATAGATTCCTTTTACCATGGGAACTAATTTACATCACTATGAATTTCCAAAAAATTATCCTAAAGTTTGTGAAGTAACCTTTATAACTTGAATAGTTTACATGGATATGTTCAGATAAATCTAAATATTTTATGATGCACCTTTATTTGAAAGTTTTATTTATATAAAACATGATAATTTGGTTGTCTGTATATCAAATATCATAGCTCAATTAAGACAAAAATACTTTAATAGAAATAAACATGTAAATTACTATAAGTTTTATTTGAAAAATAATTATATTTCCATAATTAGGTAATATTGTTATATTTTATATTATTTATTCCTAATAATGGATATTTTTTATATCACCCCAAACATTGTATGTTATGCTTCTATTAAATACATTCTATTCATAGCATATATTTTATAATGCACTGTGTTCCTTTGAAACAACACTTGGTTATTTAGGAGATAGTCAAAACAAAGCCATTAAACATAAATTTTCCACTTTTATGTTTTGAATTTTGAAAAATGGTCATCTAGAGTTGTGACCAGTAAGTCATTTCGAGCCTGATAGAACCATCTTGTTTTTTTGATGAATAGTAACATACCCTTATGAATAGTAATATGAATAGAAATATGTCCCTTATAAATAGTAAATAATGATAATATTTTATTTTCTTAAGGTAATAAGATAATGAGATCTTAATTAATTTTTCTATGAGATATAGAACTAATTATACCTTTAAAATTGTTATTTTTCGAATTAACTATGATTTTAATTAAAAATTAAATTAAAAATAATTAGAAAATTATTTCATAAAAATGGAGTTCATTTTTGAATTCTACATGTCAAAAAATGGTTATGGTTATTTTTTGGGATTTTTCTAAAATATTGGAAATTTTCCTGGATAGTAAAAATACATTTTTGAGTTTTCAGTAGTATAATGACATCATAATGATGTGATAATCAAATAAAAAGGGATGGACTTCTTGTGTATAGTAACATATGACATAAAGTGTCCCATGTGGCTAAAAACATGGGAAACTACCATGGGAAGTCCATGGTTTGGCTAAAACAACTAATGAGGTGTCTCTTTGAAATTATTAAAAAATGTCCTCTCTTTTTCTATAAATACCCACTCATACATTCGTTTTATTTCCGTAAAAATAACTCATACTCAAATATATGGCTTTTTTACCTCTATAGGAGTCTTAAAAATGTGTCCTTAAGCTCCCAAGGGCCCATACTTCAAAATCCATGAGTTACTCTATAAGGTAAGGGAATCCTTCATTCTCTTCTTTTAGTCAACACTTCTTTTATGTTTTCTATTTGAATATAAATTATCATAGGTTGGGATTTGATTTTATGTATTCTCCTAATGTTCCTTTTGATTTAGATATTATTATATACCCTTTTGTTCTCATAATTTCATTTTTTTAAATTTTATGCGACACTGTTAGGCAGCCGAATTTTCATAAGGGATCTCTCAATTTTTCTATTATTTTCATGTTCACCTCTTTTCTTTTTCTCTCCTTACCTCCTCTATTAAATTGACCATGATAAGATCCATTATAATCTTTATAGTCGATTTATATCATGTTAATTTAATAAACATCATCAATTTTCTTACTCCCTCCTTTTTATTTTTATAAATGAAATCAACATCCACGAGGTTCCAATTTATAAACTTTCTGGACAATGGAGGTTTGTTCTTAACATTATACTTAATTAATGGTCATAAAAACATTTTTATTGGTTTAGAAAGATTAAAATATATTTATTTCATATCATTAATGTTCTGGAATATTTACTCACCCATAATTTTAAATAATAATATAAAAAAAGATCATTATGAACAAAATGGACATTTTAATCCATATATTTGTAATAAACTTTTAACAAATGAATCATCATCATGGTATATAACCCCAAATAATTATAAGATAATTTATATATCTATAATTACACTAATAATATATATTAAAAATTCTGGATATTTAACCACATTTCAAATGAACTAACATTCATTAATACAAGTAAACGAATCATGAAAACCAAGGAAAAAATGCATCCAAAACAATAGAATTGAAACTCTTAAACCAATAAAAGGGGAATGAATAAACCTAAAAAGTTTATAATAAACCAATTAAATGTATATTAGGTTCTAGAATTATTAATTAGTGAAGAAAAATTTTATTATTCAAGTCATTAAAAAAATGAAGAACACACTCGAGCATAAGGTTAGGGGTTTCTCATGTCACTTTCATTTCTGTGATATTTCTATTGTTCACCAATTATTTCATTTATGTGGTATATGTGTACTTCCATTTGATATATAATAACATTATTCTATTTATATTCATGGTATTCAATGACTCTTTTGAGGGTTATTAAGTTCTGGTCGTATGATTCGTCTGATTACATTGTGGTAAGAGAATTTTTCTCAACTACTATTTTATTGTGACTAACTTTGTATTTTGAACCTAATAATCCTTTTGTGGTTTACCTATGGCCTATTTGAGATCAATTTTTGTTTGAAATTATATTTATATTACATATTCATAATCTCATATCATGGATATTTTTGTTGTCTAAATCGTATACCATTTTACATACGGTGTTTATTTGGAATGTTATTTTAACTATAGAAATATTGATGAATCCATATACCCTACTCTATACGGATATTGGAAAGGCATAATGATATTTTATTGGATGAATGTATAAAGAATTATTTGGACATGCAGTGGATGGTGGGGCCCACTATATCCCCTCGATGCATCGGTATGTCTCATGAGAGAAATTAGTTGGCGACAAAACCTTCGAGTTTGTTTCCAAAACCAGATGGGTTTCGACCCACAATACTAAACCAATTTTATGGTATTATGTTATCATTTTCTAAATAAATGATGTCCAATTAATAATAATTCTCTTTATTCATTATCAATTAGTATTATTCATGAGGTTTTCACTATGACAAAATCTATGGATTTAGTTTTATTCTCATTTTATTAATGGCATAAGTTTTTCATTTATTAACCATGCTATATTGATTATGTCAAATTATTTACAATTAAGTTATTATTGATTTATTCTTTCGACATTTTTAACCATTACTGAGCATTTGAAATCACCCCTTTTACTGTTTACCACCAACAGGTGATGAAGTGGAGATCATTTATTGAGTTCCTCTAGATGCATTTTTTTATTATGTATTGTATTTTGTATCCTTTTCCATTATAATTTGAGTTATATTTATATATCTAGTTCATAAGGACTACAAAAGTGATCGTTCCTTTAGGATTTTCATTTATTCTAACTATTCCAATATAATTATTAATGTACTGGCTCCGGTCTAGAGGGGTCAGGGTGTTATAGTTGGTATCAGAGAAAGTTTAGTAGAAAGCATGGAAAATATATTAAGAAATATATATTAGGGAAAAAAGTAATAAAGAGTATTTGAGGATAAAAATACAAGAACATCCTAGTATTTTGGCAAAGAATGGATTATGAGAATATTTCTAGAAAAAATATCTCTGTCTGGATACGAGCAGGTAGAGGTGACTCTGACAGAGATGCACCTAGGAGTGAAATATCTAACAAGGAGTTTCGGGATTGACCTAGGATATCATGGTACATGAAAATGGGCCATGCTACATTCATGGTTATGAAACTCCCTTGGTACAAGCTTATGATAATTCATATTTTCTTTGTTATCCATTTTTAAGGTTAGAAATGTAAATTATTCCTCAAAAAAACCATTTTTCTGATTATGGGATTAGCCATGCACATTATCTCCATTTATGTTATTTATTTCGTTAAGTTAATATTATTCATTATCATTCAGACCCTAATATAGTGTTTGGAATTATATATAAATGGCGTCTAATGGATTGAGGGGAATTGAAACTCATGGGAAAGGTAGGGATCACCCCACTAAGCAAGTCAAGACTATAAATGTTGGCGCAGATCAGATCATGACCATATTAGGGCTACTTACTAAATTTGTAACAAATAATTGTTCCACACATGTGTTGGATCGTTTCATTTAGCATAATCCCCCATATTTCAGTGGGACTACTAAACCAATGGTTGCTGAGAAATGGATCAAGTACCTTGAATAGATAGTCATGACATTTAGATGCAATGAAAATGAAAAGGTGGTACTGGCAGTATACTATCTCAATGATGGAGATGATCAATGGTGGTCCTTGATTCAGAATACCTCAGAGGAAGAATAAATATAAGATATGTAATGGAGGAATTTTCAGGAAATATTAATAAAAAAAATACTTCCCTCATGAGCAACGAACCGAAATGACGAGGAAATTATTTAGCTTATAGAAATGGAAAGAAGACATTGTTGTAGAGTATGAGGCTTCCTTCACAAGGCTAGCCAAGTATGCCGTAGATTACATACATGACTCGGTATACAATATTGATCATTTATATGAAGGCCTTAATCTATGTCTTCAAAGAGCATTGTCTTCTCAAAAATTTTCATCATATGATGAAATTGTATCAACTGCCATCAGAATTGATAGGGAATTTTCTAGATCAAATTTTTTCAAGGTAAACCAAGATAAAAAGCAGTGCAAAGATAACCAAGGTAAAGTTGAAGCACCAAAGAAGAACAAGGGAATGCATAATTTCTGATTATGCGAGAACTAAGGAAAGAATCATCTCAGGAAATTATTGAAAGGCATGGGAATCTGATAAAAGTGTAGAGAAATGGGTCATAGATCTATTGAATTCAAGGGGAAGAAACAATTTGATGATGTTCAATGCTACAATTTTAGAGATATGGGGCACTATGAAAATGAGTGTCCTAAGCTCCAAGGAAACATACCTTAGAAAAATCCAAGATAACAATGGAGATATTATGAAATTACAACCATAGAATATGAAGTTACTAATGGTGTGGTGGCATGTATTTTAATTGTTTCCTAAAACTTAACCAACACATTATTTGATTCTGGATCATCTCACTCATTTATAACTTCCTAGTTTTCCACAAAAATTTGAAATGCCCAATTTGATTTAATAAAAGAGTTATCAGTCAAAACTCCTAGGGGATGCATCATTTCAACAAAGGCATGTCAACTAGTCCCCCTCGTGAAACATAAACGTGCTTTAGTTGCTAACCATATCATTATACCAATGACTGAATTTTATATAATTCATGGTATGAATTGGCTGTCAGATTATGATGAGAAGATTTATTACAAGAAAAAAGAAGTTATATTTTTTGAAAATGGTGTAGAATCTCTTATCATTAGAGAAGAGACCTTGCCATCCAATTCTTATCTAGACCCACCCTTAGTAGCTCTATTGAATTCAATTCTTAGAGTGGAAGATGACCCAATATATATGGGTGAGGAATGAAATATTCAAATTAAAAATGTACGTATAGTGCAAGAGTACTTTGATGTATCTCTAGATGGTTTACCTACAAATCCACCAGAGTGGAAAGTTGAGTTCTCTATAGATTTAATTCATGGTGGAAGACCTATATCAAATACTCCCTATAGAATGGCCATTGTGGAGTTAGTGGAGATAAAGGAACAACTAGAGGAGTTCAGTGACAACGGATTTATTAGACCTAGTGTTTCTCCATGGGTATCCCCAGTCATGTTTGTCAAGAAGAAAGATGGATCCATGAGGCTATGCATTGATTATGGGGAAATAAATGCAATTAAAATAAATAATAAGTATCATATGCCTTAGATTGATGATTTATTTAATCAACTTCATGGAGAACAATACTTTTTGAAGATTGAACTTTGATCTATATATCATCAGCTGCATGTGAGGAAACAAGATATTCCTAAGAAATAATTTCGATCCAGGTATGAGCATTATGAGTTTACAGTGATGCCTTTTGGACTAACTAATGCATCCTTTGTTTTCATGGATTTAAAAAATAGAGTTTTCAAAGAATATCTTGATAATTTTTTTGTGGTATTCATCGATGATATCCTTGTATACTCAAAAATCTATGAAGACCATGAGGATCAATTTTAGAAAATTCGTAAAACTCTTAGAGGAAATGAATTATATGGGAAGTCAGCAAGTGTGAATTCTGGCTTTAATCAGTTTATTTTCTTGGTCATACTGTCTCTACGAATGGAATATTAGTTGATCCTGCTAAGACAAAGGAAATCCAAGAGTGTCTTATGCCAATGAACATAATCTAGGTACACAGTTTTATTGTCTTAGCAGGTTACTATCAGTGTTTTGTTCAGAATTTCACCAGACTGGCTGACCCGCTATCCAAGCTCAAACGTAAAGGGATTAAGTTTGTGTGGATGAGAGAATTTACATAATACTTCGAGGAATTAAAAAGAATATTGGCCAATGCTCCAATTTTGACTCTTCCATATGGATGTGATGGATTTTTAATATACAGTGATTCATCAAAGAATGGGTTGGGTTACGTTCTTATGCAAAATGGTAAAGTTATTTCTTATGAATAAAGGTAGTTGAATAATCATGAGAAAAATTATCCAACACATGATCTAGAGTTAGCAGCTATAATCTTTTCTCTAAAAATATGGAGAAATTATCTTTATAGTGAAAAATTTGAGATATACACAAATCACAAGAGTTTGAAATACATTTTTATACAAAAAGAAATCAACATGAAAAAAAGGATATGGCTCGAGTTACTCAAAGACTATGATTTTTCAATACACTACCACCCAATAAAGGAAAATAATGTGGCATATGTATTAAGCCGAAAGGATCATGGACTTTTGAATCAAATGAAGAATGAGAGAGATCTTATATTCATGGATCTACTAAAGATAGATATGGGAATTGTTAAGGAAGGGGAAAATCATTCCTCTTTCAAATGATTGGTAAACCATATTTACTATAGAAGATAAAATTCTCTCAATCGAATGATGAAAATGTACACTAGAAGATTATTGTTGTTAAGGATGGGAGATGGGAAGACTTTGATTATGTGGAAGGAGTTTTAATGATTGGGAAGAGTTTATGAACTCTATTAGTACCCGAGCTAAAAAGGGAACTATTAGATGATGCTCATAGCTCAAATTTCTCTATACACCCAGGTAGCACAAATATGTATAGAGATCTGAAGGAATATATTTGGTGGGATAATATGAAGCGGTAAATTGTTAATTATGTGTTAAGGTGTCTAGTTTGTCAACAAGTGAAGGTAGAGAGACAACATCCTAGAGGAGTGATGCAAAATCTACCTATTATTATGTGGAAGTGGGATAACATTACAATGGATTTTGTCACCAGACTACTGAGGAAACCTAGAAGGGATTATGTAATATGGGTAATTTTTTTATCGCCTCACAAAATTAGCACATTTTCTTCCTATAAGAGAGGATTTACCACTTCAGGGCCTTGAAAGACATTATATTAATTAATTTTCAAGACTTCATGGTGCACCTCTATCAATTTTTTCTGATGAGATCCCATGTTTACATCAAAATTCAGGAAATGTCTCTATAAGGATTTGAATACTGAGCCTAGTATGTGTACTGCTTATCACCCCAAACCGACGTACAGTCTGAAAGGACTATTCAAACTCTAGAAGTCATGCAGATATCATGATCTCTTGACTTCCAAGGTATGTGGGATCAATACATTCCATTTTTAGAATTTTCATACAATAATAGTTTCCATTCAAGTATTCAAATGGATACATATAAATCATTATATAGAAAGAGATGTTGAACTCCAACTTGTCGGGACGAAGTTGGTGAAAGGAAACTTATAGGCCTAGAACATATTGTAGAGAACATGGAAAAGGTAAAGACAATTGTAGCCCATATTAAAGTAGCCCAAGGTAGGAGGAAGAGTTATGTAGAAAACCAGAGAAAGGATTTGGGATTACAAGTGTGAGATCATTTCTTTCTGAATGTATCTCCATGGAAGGGTGTCTTAAGGTTCAGTAAGATAAGGAAACTGAGCCCCGGGTATATTAGACCAATTGAAATTATGGAAAAATCAAAGCAGTAGATTACTATTTAGCAATGCCTCCAAATATCTTCTATGCCCATGATGTGTTCCATTTGTCATTGTTGAAGAAATACATGTTATACCCAACGCATGTACTCACTAATGAAGAAATTGAACTGGAACCTGATTTTTCAAACTGTGAAAAGCCTATTGGGATTATTGACACAAGGGTAAAGGTATATAGAAATCGTAAAACTTGACTAGTAATGGTTCTTTGGAAAAACCAGAATATGGAGGAAGCAACATGGGAAGTAGAGGATTTCATGAAGAAGAACCCCCACATCATTTTGGTGGGCTTTATACATAAAATTTCGAGGGCGAAATTTCTGTAGGATAGAATAATATAACGTCCCAAAAATTTTATGGTATGATTTTATTAAATACATTCTATTCATAGACTATATTTCATAAAGCCCTGTGTTACTTTGAAACAACACTTGGTTATTTATGAGATAGTCAAAACCGATCCATTAATTTTAAATTTTCCACTTCTATGTTTTGAATTCTGAAAAACATTTATCTAGAGTTGTGACCAGTAAGTCATTTAGAGTCTGATAGAACCAACTTGATTTTTTGATGAATAGTAACATACCCTTATGAATCGTAATATGAATAGTAATAGGACCCTTATAAATAGTAAATAATGATAATATTTTATTTTCTTAAGGTAATAAGATAATGAGATGTTATTTAAATTTTCAATGTGATATATAACTAATTATACCTTTAAAATTATTATTTTTTAAATTAACTATGATTTTATTTAAAAAATAAATTAAAAATACATATAAAATTATTATCAAAAAATGGAGTTCATTTTTGAATTATACACATAGAAAATGGTTATGGTGATTTTTTGGGATTTTTCTAAAATACTTGAATTTTTCGTGAATAGTAACAATATAGTTTTGAGTTTTCTGTAGTATAATGATATCATAATGATGTTATAATTATATAAAAGATCTGGTCAACTTTTTTATAGTAAATTATGACATGAGGTGTCCCAAGTTGAAAAAATCATGGGAAAATACTATGGGCAAGACCATGGTTTTGCAAAAACCACTAATGAGGTGTCCCTTTGAAATTATTCAAAAACTACCTCTCTTTTTCTATAATTACACACTCATCCATTCATTTTATTTAATTCCAAAACCCTCATCCTAATTTTTATGGTGTTTTTACTTTTCTAGGAGTCCTCTCATGGTGTCTTTAAGCTCCCAAGGTCCTATCCTACAAGATCTATGAGTTACTCTACATGGTAAGAGAATCCTTCATTCTCTTCTTTTAGTCGACACTTCTTTTATGTTATCTATTTGAATTTCCATTCTCATATTTTCGGGTTTCATTTTATGCATTCTTCTTACTGTAATTTTTATTTCAATATAATGAGATACCATTTTGTTCTCATTATTTCATTTTATGAAATTTTATGCGATGTAGTTAAGCTACCACATTTTCCTAAGCGATCTCTCAACTTTTCTTTTATTTTCAAGTTCGTCTCTTTTCTTTTTCTCTCCTCACCTCCTCTATCTGAATGACCATGATAAACTCCATTATAATATATATATACTATAATTATATCATGTTAATGGAATAAATATCATCAATATTCTTACTCCCCCGTTTTTATTTTTATAAATGAAATTAACGTCCATGAGGTTCCAATTTATAACCTTTGTGGATGGTGGAGGTTTGTTCTTCACATTATCCTTCATTACTGGTCATAAAAATATTTTAATAATTGAACCAGATCAAAAAAATGCATTTCAACTCATTAATTTTCTGTAATCTTTACACACTGATAATATGAAATAACAATATAAAACAAGTTCATTATGAACAAAACAGCCAAGTTAATCCAAATATTTTTAATAAAATTTTAACTAATGAATCATCGTCATGGTATATAACCCAAAATAATTATAAGATCATTTATATATATATAATGTCACTAATAATATATATTAACAATTCGTTAAATTTACCACATTTCAGATGAACTGACATTCATTAATACAAGTAAAAGAATCATGAAAACCAAGGAAGAAAATGCATCCAAAACAATAAAATTGAACCTCTTAAACCCATAAAAATGGGACTTTAATAAACCTAATAAGGTTATAATAAAGTAATTAAATTTATATTAGGTTCGGGAATTATTAATTAATGAAGCAAAATTTTATGATTCTGGGCATTAAAACAAACGAAGAACACACTCGAGCATAAGGTACGGGGTCTCTAATCTCACTTTCATTTCCGTGAGATTTCCATTGTTCACAAATTATTTATTGTATGTGGTATATGTGTACATACATTTGATATGTAATAACATTATTCTATTTATATTCATTATATTCAATGACTCATTTTTTGGATATTATGTTCTGGTCGTATGATTCGACCGATTACATCGTGGTAAGAGACTTTGTCTCAAGTACTATTTCATTGTGACTAACTTCGTATTTTGCACCTAATAATCCTTATGTGGTTTACCTACTTCCCATTTGAGATCAATTTTCATTTGAAATTATATTTATATTACATATCCATAATCTCATATCATGGATATGTTTTTTTTCTAAATTTTATACCATTTTACATACAGTGTTTATTTGGAAAGTTATTTTAACTATGGAAATATTGAAGAATCCATATACTATACTCTATATGAATGTTGAAAAGGAATAATGATAATGTATTTAATAAATGGATAAATAATGTTTTGGACATGATGTGGCGAGTGGGACCTGCTATAGCCCCTCGATGCATCGATAGGTCTCATGAGACAAATCAGTTGGCGACAAACCCTTCAAGTTTGTTTCCAAAAATCAGACAGGTTTCAACCCATAGAACTAAACCGTTTTTACAGTATTATGGTATCATGTGCCAAATAAATGACATCCAATTAATAAATATTATCTTTATTCATTATTATTTATTACTATCTATGAGTTTTTCACTGTGAAAAAATATTTGGATGTAGTTTCATTCCCTATTTATTAATGGCATGAATTTTTCATTTATTCACCATGCCATATTGATTATGTCAAAGTGTTTAAAATATAATTATTATTGATTTATGAACTCACTATTTGTAACCCTTAATGAGCATTTGAGATCACCCCTTTCATGTTTTACATTCAATAGGTGATGAAGCAGAGAGCATTTATTGAATTCCGGTGGATGCAGTTTTTAGATTTTGTTATGTATTGTATTTTGTAAAATATTCCAATGTAATTTGAGCTACATTTATGTATCTAGTTCATCAAGACTAAAAAACTAATCTTTCCTTAAGGATTTTCATTCCTTAAAACCAATCCAATATAATAAGTAATGCACCGTCTCTAGTCTAGAGGGGTTGGGGTGTTACAGTTGGTATCAGATAAAGTTTAGTTTAAAACTTGGAAACTAGATTAGGAAATGTATAGTAGGGAAAAAACTTCTAAGGATTATTTGATAATAAATGTACAAGAAATTCCTGGTATTTTGGTCAGGAATGGATCATGTGAATCATTCTAAAAAATATATCCATATCTGGATATGAGTAGGTAGAGGTGGCTCTGGCACAAATGTAACTAGAAGGGAAATCACTGATAAGGAGTTTCAGGCTGGACCCGGGGTATCCTGGTACACAACAATAGGCCTTACTTCACTCTTAGTTATGACATTACCTAGGGATATGTTTATGATAATTCATATTTTCATTACAATCCATTATGAAGGATTAAAATGTAAATTATTCCCCAAAGAAACCATTTTCCTAATTAAGGGGATTAGCCAGGCATATGATCTCAATTTATGTTATGTATTTTGTTATGTTAAGATTATATATTATGCTTCATACCTTAATCTAGTGTGTGCCATTAATTAGAAAAGATGTCTAATTTAAGGAGGGGAATCAATACTCGTTGGAAAGGTAGGGATCCCCCCACTGAGAAAGTCAATAACGTCAATGTTGGAGCTGATCAGATCACGACCATATTGGGGAAACTTACTCAAGTTGTAATGAATAATCATTTCACACATGTGTTGGATCATTTCATGCAGCATAAGCCCCCATATTTTAGTGGGACTACTGAAAGAGTGGTTGCTGAGAAATGGATCAAGTCCCTCGAAAAGATATTCATGGAATTTAGATGCAATGAAAATGAAAAGGTAGTACCGACAATATAATATATCAAGGGTGGAGCTTATCAATGGTGGTAAATAATTAAGAATACCATAGAGGATGAAGAAATAGAAGATATGGAATGGAGGACTATTAAGGAAATATTTTTCAAAATGTATTTCCCTCATGAGAAACAAACTGAAATGAAGAGGAAATTCCTTGGCTAAAAGAAAAGGAAAAAAGACAGCATTGCAGAGTATGAGGATACCTTCACGAGCATATCCAGGTATGTCGTAGATTACATAAATGACTCAGAATACAAGATTGAGCATTTATTTTAAGTTCTTAAGACAAGTCTTTTAAGGGCACTGGCTTCTTAAAACTTTTCATCATATGATGAAATTGTATTAACTTCCATCGAAATAGAGAAGGAATTTTCTAGGTCAAATTTATTAAGGGAAACCACGAAAAAATAGGAACTTAGATAACCAAGGGAAATGTGAAGCACCAAAGAAGAACACGGGAATGAATAATTTCCCATTATGTGAGAATTGTGGAAAGAATCATCTCGGGAAATGATTGAATGGCATGAGAGTCTGCTATAAGTGTAGAGAAAAGGGTCATCGATCTATTGAATGCAAGGGGAAGAAATAATTTGATGATGTTCAATGATACAATTGTAAAGTGATGGGACACTATGAAAATGATTGTCCGATGTGCCATGGAAACATGCTTCAGAAAAAGAAAAGAGAAAAAGGGAGAGCTTATGAAATTACAACCACTGTAGATGAAGTTTTTAATGGTGTGGTGGAAAGTACATTAATTGTTTCCTCAAACTTATCCAATAATTTAATTGATGCTGGATCATCACACGCAATTATATCTTCTTAGTTTTCCACGAATATTGGAAATGTCTAATTTGATTTAATAAAGGAGTTTTCAGTTAAAAATCCCTAGGGATGCATCATTGAAACAAATGCATCTCAATTTGTCCCATTTGTGACACATAAAAATTATTTAGTTTCTAACCTTATCATCATTCCCATGATTGGAATTGATATAATTATTAGTAAGAATTGGAGGTCAAATTATGATGTGATGATTTATTTCAAGAAAAAGGATGCTACAATTTTTGAAAATTTAGTAGAATCTCTTAAATTTAGGGAATAGACCTCACTATCCAATTCTTATCTAGACCCACCCCTAGTAGCTCTATTGAATTAAATTCTTGTAGAGAAAGAGAACCCAATATCTATGGGTGAGGAATGAAATATTCAAATTGAATATGTACGTATAATGCAAGACTGTGTTGATGTATTTCTGAAAGATTTACCTGGAAATCCTCCAGAGCAGAAAGTTGTGTTCTCTATAGATTTAATTCCTAGTGAAAGACCTATATAAAATACTCCATATAGAAAGGCCATGGTGGAGTTAGTGGAGCTAAAGAAAAAAATAGGTGATTGGAGTGACAAAGAATTTATTTGACCTAGTGTTTTTCCATGGGGAGCCCCGACCTAGTTTTCCAAGAAGAAAGATGGATCCATGAGGCTACGTATTGATTATAGGAAAAACAATGCTATTACAATAAGGAATAAGTATCCTCTGCCTCAGATTGATGATTTATTTGATCAACTTCATGGAGGAAAATACTATTCGAAGAGAGACCTTTGATTTGGATTTCATCAGCTGCGTCTGATGAGGGAAGATATTCCTAAGACAACATTTTGATCTAGGTATGGGCATTACGAGTTTAAAATGATGCCTTTTGGACTAACTACTGCACCCTCTATTTTCATAGATTTAATTAATAATGTTTTCAAGGAATATCTTGATAACTTTGTTGTTGTATTTATCAATGATATCCTGGTATACTAAAAAATTTATGAAGACTATGACAATCATTTGCGGACTATTCTAAAAAATCATAGAAGAAATGAATTATATGGGATGTTTAGAAAGTGTGAATTATGGCTTCGATAAATTTATTTTATTATCCATATTTTCTCTAAGGATGGAATCTTAGTTGATCCTACAAAGAAAAAGGTTATCCAAGAGTGGCCTACGCCAATGAACATAACCAAGGTATGCAGTTTTATTGGCTTAGTAGGTTACTATTGGTGTTTCGTTTAAAATTTCTCCCAACTGGCTAACCCACTAACCAAGATCATACATAAAGGGGTTATGTTTGTATGTATGAGATAATGTGAAAAATGATTTATGGAATTGAAAAGTAGATTGCTCAATGCTCCAATTTTGACTCTTCCATCTGGAAGTGATGGATTTGTAATATATAGTGATACATCAAAGAATGGGTTGGGTTGAATCCATATGAAAAATGGTAAAGTTATTTCTAATGAATCAAGGTAGTTGATGAATCATGAGAAAAATTATCCAACACATGATCTGGAGTTAGCAGCTGTAATCTTTGCTCTAAAAATACGGAGACATTATCTTTACAATGAAGAATATGAGATATAAACAAATCACAAGAGTTTGAAACACATTTTTACACAAAAAGAACTCAACATGTGGAAAAAGAAATTTCTCAAGTTACTCAAAGATTTTGAATTTTCAATACACTGCCACCCAGGAAAGGAAACTAAGGTGGTAGATGCATTAATCATGAAGGATCATGGACTTCTAACTCAAATGAGGATTGAGAGAGATCCTATATTCATGGATATACTAAAGATGGATATGGGAATTATTAATGAAGGGGAAAAATATTTCCTCTTTTAAATGATTTCTAAAACATATTTATTAGAGAAGATAAAATGATCTCAATCAGATGATGAAAATCTACACAATAAGATTATTACTGTTAAGGATAAGAGATTGGAAGACATTGTTTATGAGGAAGGAGTTCTGATGTTTGGGAAGAGGTTATGTGTTCCATTAGTACCAAAGCTAAAAGGGAAATATTAGACAATGCTCATAGCTCAAATTCCTCTATAAAACCGTGTATCACAATGATGTATAGATATCTAAAAGAATATTTTTGGTGGGATAAAATGAAGTGGGAAATTTCTATCTACGTTTCAAGGTGTCTAGTTTGTCAACAAGTGAAGGTAGAGAGAAAACATCCTAGAGGAGGGATGCAACCTCTACCTATTCTAATGAGGAAGTGGGATGACATTACAATGGATTTTTTCTCTGGACAACCGAGGATAACTAGAAGAAATTATGAAATATGGGTAATTTTTTATTTCCTCACATAATCAGCACATTTTCTTCCTATAAGAGAAGATTTACCACTTGAGCACCAGGAAAAACTTTATATTAATGATGTTGTAAGACTTCATGGAGAACCTCTATCAACATTTTCAGATCAAGATCCCTGATTTACATAAAAATTCTGGGAAATTAGCCAGCCGGCTTTTATTACTGAGCATTGTATGAGTACTTCATATCACCTCCAAACCGATAAACAGTTTTAATGGACTATTCCAACTCTAGGAGACATGTTGAGATCATGCTCTCTTTACTTCAAGGTATGTGGGATGAATAATTTCCACTAGTAGAATTTTCTTACAATAATAGTTTCCATTCAAGTATTAAAATGGCTCCATATAAAGCATTATTTGGAAAGAGATGTCAAACTCCATCTTCTTGAGACAAAGTTGGTGACATGAAACTTATTGGCCTAGAACATATTGAAGAGACCATGGAATAGGTAGTGACTATTAAAGCCCATATTAAAGTATCCCAAATTAGATATAAGAGTTATGCTGACAAATAGAGAAAGGATTTGGAATTCTAGGTGGGAGATCTTGTCTTTTTGAAAGTGTCTCCATGGAAGGGTGTCTTAAGGTTTGGTAAGAAAGGGAAACTGAGCCCTAGGTATATCAGACCATTTAAAATTTCGGAAAGAATCAAAGCAGTAGCTTACAGTTTAGCAATGCCTCCAAATATCTCCAATGTCCATGATGTGTTCCATGTTCTATTGTTGAAGAAATACATACTAGACCCAACACATGTACTCACCTATGAAAAAAATGAACTAAAAACTGATTTGTCATTCTGTGAAAAGAATATTGGGATTCTTAACAATATGGAGCATGTATTGAGAAATTGGACAACTCGTCTAGTAAAGGTTCTTTGGAGAAACGAGAATACAGATGATGCAACATGAGAAAAAGAAGAATTCATGAAGAATAACGACCCACATCTTTTTTGGGGGCTTTATACATGAAATTTTGAGGAAGAAATTTCTGTAGGAGGGAATAATATAACACCCCAAACATTTTATTGTATGATTATACTAAATAAAATCTCTTCATTTCCGATATATTATAAAGCATTGTGTTCCTTTGAAACAAAACATGTTTATTTAGGAGATACTCAAAACCAATCCATTAATCATAAATCTTCCACTTCTATATTTTGAATTTCGAAAAATAGTCATCTAGAGTTGTGACCAGTAAGTCATTCAGAGTCTGATAAAACCATCTTGATTTTTTTTATGAATAGTAACATACCCTTATAAATAGTAATATTAATAGTAACATGACCCTTATAAATGGTAAATAATGATAATATTTTATTTTCTTAAGGTCATAAGATAATGAAATCTTAATTAATTTTTCATTGTGATATTGAACTAATTATACCTTTAAAATTGTTATTTTTCGAATTAACTATGATTTTATATATAAATTAAATTTAAAATAAATAGAAAATAATTTTTGAAAAAGGGTTTTAATTATATATTATTTCATGTTGATAAATTTATATGGTAAATTTTTGAGTTTTTTCTAAAATACTTGAATTTTTTGTGAATAGTAAAAAATACAGTTTTGAGTTTTTAGTTGTATAATGTCACCATAATGTTATAATAATTAAATAAAAATGGTTTTTTACTTTTGTGAAATTACTTATGATATGAGGGGTCCCATGTGGCTAAAAATATTGGAAAATACCATGGTCAAGCCTATGAAAACAACCACTAATGAGGTGTCCCGTTGAAATTATTCAAAAATTACCTCTATTTTTCTATAAATAACTACTCATCGGTTATTTTTCATTAATTAAAAATCCCTCATCCTAGATTATCTGGTGGTTCTACCTCTATAGGATTCATACCAAGGTGTCCTCAACCTCACAAGGTCCCATACATTATGATTTAGAAGTTACTCTACAAGGTAAGGTAATCCTTCATTCTCTTCTTTTAGTCGACACTTCTTTTATGTTATCTATTTTAATTTCCATTATCATATGTTGGGGTTTTATTTTAAGTATTATTCTTACTGTTATTTTTATTTCAATATGATGACATACCCTTTTGTTCTCATCATTTCATTTTATGAAATTTTAAACGATGGCGTTATGCTGCCGAATATTCATAAGGGATCTCTCAACTTTTCTTTTATTTTCATGTTCATCTATTTTCTTTTCCTCTCCTCACCTCCTCTATCCAAATGACCATGATAAACACTATTATCATCTATATACTGGAATCATATCATGTTAATATAATAACCATCATCAATATTCTTACTCCCCCCCTTTTTAGTTTTATAAGCTAAATAAACGTCCATGATGATCCAATTTATAACCTTTGGGTACGACGAAGTTTTGTTCTTCCCTTTATCCTTAATTTATGGTCATGAAATAATTTTAATGGTTGAAATAGATAATTATATATTTATTTAATACCATTAATATTCTGTAATCTTTTCACACTCATAATATGAAATAATAATACAAAACAATTTCATTGTGAACAAAACGGCCAAGTTAATCGAAATGTTTTTAATAAACTTTTAACTAATGAATCATAATCAGGGTATATTAGCAAAAATAATTATAAGATAATTTATATATATTTAATTTCACTAATAATATATATTAACAATTTGTGACATTTACCACGTTTCAAATGAACTGACCTTCATTAATACAAGTAAACGAATCATGAAAACCAAGGAAGAAAATGCATCCAAAACAATAAAATTGAACCTCTTAAACCCATAAAAATGGGACATTAATAAACCTAATAAGTTTATAATAATGTAATTAAATGTATATGAAGTTCGGGAATTATTAATTAATGAAGCAAAATTTTATTATTCTGGTCATTAAAACAAACGAAGAACACACCCGAGCATAAGGTATGAGGTTTCTCATCTCACTTTCATTTCCGTGAGATTTCCATTGTTCACAAATTATTTCTTGTATGTGGTATATGTGTACATCCATTTGATATATAATAACATTATTTTATTTATATTCATCATATTAAATGACTCATTTTTTGGATATTATGTTCCGGTCATATGATTTGACTGATTACATCGTGGTAAGAGACTTTGTCTCAATTATAATTTTCTTATGACTAACTTTGAATTGTGAACCTAATAATCCTTATGTGGTGTACCTAATGAACATTTTAGATCACTTTTAATTTGAAATTATATTTATATTACATATCCATAATCTCATATCATCGATATGTTTGTTGTCTAAACTTTATACCATTTTACATACGGTGTTTATTTTGAAAATTATTTTAACTATGGAAATATTGATGAATCTGTATACCCTACTCTATATGGATATTATAAAAGAATAATTATATTATATTTAATAAATGTATAAATAATAAATTGGACATGCATTGGAGGTTAGGGCCCTCTATAGCCCCTCGATGCATCAGTAGGTCTTATGAGACAAATTAGTTGGCGACCAACCCTTCGAGTTTGTTTCCAAAAATCAGACGGGTTTCTATGCACAGATTTAAACTGTTTTTACAGTATTATGGTATCATGTTCTAGATACATGAAGTCCAATTAATAATAATTATATTTATTCATTATCAGTTATTATTATCCATGGTGTTTTCAATATTAAAAAATCTATGTATGTAGTTTCATTCTCAATTTATTAATGGCGTGAGTTTTTCATTTATTCACCATGCCATATTGATTATATAAAATTGTTTACAATTAAGTTATTATTAATTTATGAATCTACCATTTTTAACACTTACTAAGAATTTGATCTTACCCCTTTCACTATTTATCTTTAACATCTGATGAAGCATAGATCATTTATTGAGTTCCTGTGGATGTAGTTTTTAGTTTTTGTTATATATTGTATTTTTTTATCCTTTTCCAATGTAATTGTTGTTATATTTATGTTTCTAGTCCATCAAGACTACTAAAATAATCATTAATTTGGTATTTTCATTCCTTCTATCCATGCCAATATAACAAATAATGCACGGCGCTGGTCTAGAGGGGTTGGGGTGTTACATTTTTTGATCAAGAGTTTATTTAATAATAATTATAGTATTAAAGTACCATAAAAACATTTATTCTAAAAGGAAATAATGTCTCATTTTGTCTATCTATACACAAAGGAAAATTTATTGGTAACACGTATTACAAATTGAATTAATCCAAATTGAAAATGAAAAATAACATGTTCTCCTTGCATGGAATATAAATCAACCTTTCTCAGATCCTTTTATCTCCACTGTACATACTTTCTATTCCTTATCATTACCTATATTTAAATACATGTATTATTTAATCATATTATATTAAATACACAAGAAGGAAATTAGAACTTTATGAATATACCTAAAGTGAGTGCAACTACTTTCTTCTTCAATTCATTTCCACTTATTTTCCAGTGTCCATTATTTTCAAATAAGAAGCATATAAAATCATGTTCATTCTTCTTCATTTGAATATTTTTTCTAATTTGAGGAATCCATAATGTATGTTCAAGATTTAGATTACCCATGAGATCATTATCATTTCCTTTAAAACTTTTCAACAATAGGGGTAGAGAAATAGGTCTTAACCAATCCTTATCAGCTTGGTGAATTATATAAAACAATTTCCTGGAAAATGATCAATTTTTTTATTTTATCCTAGACAAATAATAAAAATCTTATTGGAAATAAAAACAAAATAAGATTAATTATGTCATTCATACTTTTTACTACATAACATTATATAGTATTTTACAATTATATGACCTTTTAATGTTTAGTGTCTTAGAGAAAAGGTACACAACACATGAAAACTCAAAACATTATTATATTCCAGTTGAAAGGATTCATCTAGGTCCATACTAAGTACATTATTTCATCACATATCTTGTGGACATAATTCAATAGAAAGGGCGAGTATAATTCCCTATAATAAAAAATAAGTGATACAGATTACATGTGATCTTGAGAATTATTGATAAGAACATGAAGAATATTAATATGGCATGAAAAAAATAACATGTTGAATTTCATAAATAAAAAATACATGAATCATAAATTCTAAATGAGGATAAAAAGTTTATTTAATTCATTAATAATAATATCACCATGTTTTATCTCTGATGTTTCATAAAAATAACCAAGATTATTCACAAAGGTATGATAAAACAGGTCATCTCTAGAGATTAAATTATTTACCTAATGAATTGGATCACCATTAGGGTGTACACTGAATATGTATTTATTAATATTACCCACATATTTAATAATATAAAATCTCATAAATAACCCATGGAGAATAAAATAAACAGGATTCATTTCAAAATCATGGTGTTATAGAAAGTGCGTAAAGAAAAGATCCTTTTGTGATTTTAAAAACATGAAAAAGGAAGGAGCATTTCATGTATGTTGATACCATAATTAAAATAGATCATTTTGATATATATTTGAATAATACAAGATAATAATTCAGAATGAATATTCATAAAATAAAACCAAATAATTTCTTGATAAAAAGAGAAAAATTTTGAGAAGAAAATCTGGTTGTATAACGAGAATGAAACATGGTTTTATAAAACATTAAAAATATATGGGAAAAGGATATACCATTCAAAATTAAATTGTAATTGATTAAAGGGATATAATAAATCTAAAGAAGAAAAAGTTATGAAAATTTGAAATACCCACCACATAAAAAGAAAACATGAAAGGAAAATAAAAGTTGAGAGTTCCCTAAACATAAAGTGTGAATCCTAAAAATAAATGATCGGGACCTTAGGTAATTGATGAAACCTTAGGAGTAATACTTTAGATGTAAAACTATCAAAAAGTAATGGTGGGTGAATTTGGAATGAATGTAAACAAAGAAATGGGTGGGTATTCATAGAAAAAGTGAGGTATTTTCTTATTAATTTCTGAGGAAACCTCTGTAGTGGTATTTACAAAACCATGGGATTTACCATTTTATTTTCACATGGTATTTCCAATTAGGACACCTATAAATTTAATTTAACATATAATAGTATAAAATCATTTTAAATTAATCATTTCATCATTATGACATATCTACAATGTCATTAATCATATTGAAAACTCAACCTATATTTTTACTATTTGGGAAAAACAAAATATTCTATAAAGTTGTCATAAACTCACGATAACCTAATATTTATATATTAAAATTCAAAAACAAAATTTATTTAATCATAATAATTCTTTATATATGAGAAATTTTACTTCTAACTAAAAACAATAATTAATAAAAAAATTTCCGATAAAAATGCTTAGTAAAAGTTTTCATATTTGATAAAAATAAAATTATTTTATCATTTGTAATTAAAAGGGAGTGATTTTATAACTATATTTAATTATAATAAAAATTATTAATAAAACATTAGTTATATATAATAATATATATCTTTCTAATAAAGAACAATTTTGACCCAAAATTCCATCACAATTTTTGAGAAAAAATATTCTTAAAATGAGGATGATGGAATATAAATTTTATTAAAACAAAGGGATTAATAAGAAAGTGACTAAGGCCTTAAAAATACACAATTATAAAAAACATATGATCAAAGGGTAAGGTGTGTGATGGTGATATAATCTCATGGATTCTCAGATAACATCGTCCGAGTGGTAATTTCCACTAACTTGAACTTCTCCCATAGGCAATTTCATTCATGATTATTATGTTGAAGCTCAGATTGGGCTTGGTCAAGATCAAATCCCAACTATGCAACCTCCCTCCAATGTTTTGACAAAGTAGATTTGTATGGCACAACTATACTGAATTAGGCTATAGACTCTTCATTCTATGTTAATTTTCCCTTGTCATTTCTATTTATAAAAATTAATCATAATGTTAATAGTATAGTCTCCAATAGTCATATTGAGTAATAGTAATATTGATCAATGATCATATAATGATTGAAACCTGATGGTCACATTAAAATATACTTACTTTATTATTAATGATATTTAGTTTTTGTGTGTGATAATATAACATAGATGTTTAGGAAACAAATATCATTTAAAATGTTTGGGTTATTACATTCTTCCTGCTTATGAATTTTTTCCCCAAAATTTCTTCTCTCAATTGAAAAAAGTGAGGGTACTTCTTCATCAATGTATCATCTAATTCCCATGACACTTCTTCATACATGTGATTCTTACATACACTTTTATTTGGGTTGTCTTTCTTTATAGAACCTTTTCCATATGGTCCAAGATCTCTATTGGATACTCCTCATAAGTGAGATCATGGTTCAATTGTTCTACCTCTAGATTCAGTACACGATAAGGGTCAATTATGTACTTACTCGAGAAAGATATGTGGAAAATATAATTAACATGAGGTAGATTTGGTGGATGTTCTATCTGATAGGCCACTGCTCTTATCTGATCAAGGATTTCCTAGGGTCCAATGTACCAGATGCTAAGCTCCCCTTTATTCCCAAATCGTATGACTCTCTTCCATGGTGATATTATAAGGAACACTTTGTCATCAACGTCAAACTCCAAGTCCCTTCGACAATTGTCTTCATAGATCTTTTACCAACTCTGGGAAGCCATTATTTATTGTTGGAAGGTATGAACTTTTTTGTAATCTCTTGCACAAGATCAGTTCCAAATTGATTTCTCTCACCAGTTTCATCCCAACAAGTAGGAGTTCTACATATCTTCCCATATAGATCTTCATAAGGATCCATTTGAATACACGAATGAATTTTTTTTTTGTATGAGAACTCAAATAATGTGATCGACTGATTGAATAGTCCATTCATATTCTCCATCATTTTGAGGGTGACATACAGTATTGAAATTTAATTCGGTTGCTAAAGAATGTTTAATAATTATCCAGGATTTTTATCTGAACATTGGATAATGATAATAAATGATAGATATTAGAACTCCAAGTATCCTTACAACTTCCTTAACATATATCATGGCGAGATTTTCAAGAGAGAACTCTTCCTAGATATAAATAAAATGGGATGTGTTGGTCATACGGTCCACTATAACCATTATCGAATCATTCCCTTTGGATGTTTTCAAGAGACCAGTGAAAAAATCCATAGTGGTATTGTCCCACTTCCATGATATTATGGGTATTGGTTGTAATAACCCTTTAAGAATTTTACACTCTTCTTTCAATTGTTGACACACCAGGAACCTTTCTGTGTAGTTGGATATATTCATTTTCATGTTATCCCACCAATAATGATCATGAAGGTCCTTATTCATTTTAGTGATTCTAGTATGTATAGAGAAAGTAGAGCTATGAGATTCACCCATCAGATACATCATTATTTATGAAAAATATGGAACACCTAACCTAGTATGAAATTTATGTACTCCTTCTTGATAAATATTTAACTCCTAAGAGTTCCCATTATTTAAAGCCTTTATCTTTTTATACGATAAACTATCATCTATTTGAGATTTCTTGATCGTCTATAGTATTGTAGAATGAGAAATAATTTGGGAATGGATTGATGATGTCCCTTCCCTTATGATTCCCATGTCCAGTTTTACAAGGTATTAGATCAAAGTATATATTTTAATCCTTATAGTTTTCATTATAGTAGGGTTTTCTTACTTAATGCATCTGTTACTTTGTTGTCTCTTCTGGGATGATAATTAATTGAACAACTATAGTATTTAAGAAGTTCCAACAATCTCTATTTTCTCAATTTCAATTCCTTTTGTATAAAAATGGACTTCTAACTTTGATGTTCTGTGTATATATCACATTTATCATGATAAAGATAGTTCCTCATTATCCTTAAAGAAAAAAAACATAATCCATCTCCAGGTCACTGTAGGATAGTTCTACTGAATAGGTTTGAGTTGTTGAGATGCATAAGAAATAACCTATCCATTTTTCATGAGTACCCACCCAATCCCTTTAATAGATGAATCAAAAAAAACAATGAATACTTCTCCGAATGAGGGTAGAGTTAACATGGGTGTAGTAACCAATCTCTTATTCAGCTCTTGGGAACTTTTTTCTAGATCCTTTATCTAGATGAACTTACCCATTTTCAAGTTATCTTCTTTAGTGGATTTTAAAGTCATGATTTTTTTTCCAAAACCTCCTATAATATCCTATTAGACAATGGAATCTATGAATCTCAATTAATGTTGTCGTATGAGGCCACTCCTCTATAGCCTTTGTCTTTTTGAGGTTCAATTACAATTACGTCATTTGTAACATTGTTCCCCAAGAATGAAACGTCTTCTAACAAAATAATATTTTCATAATTTTCCAAAAATCTATCCATCCATATATTTTTTAGCATCACCCTTAGATGATACTCACGCTCCTCAAAAATATTGGAATATACAATTATATAATCAATAAAAACTACCACAAATTTAACAAGGTAGTCCTTAAAGACTATATTCATCAAATCCATAAAAATATATGGAGCATTAGTCAAGCCTAAGGGAAAAATAATAAAACCATAATACCCATATATTGATTAGAATCCAGTCTTTAAAATATCTTATTTTTTTACCCTAAATTGATGATAACCAGTTCAAAGATCAATCTTCGAGAAGAATTGATCCCCATTAAGATGGTCAAAATAAATAATTTATCCTTGGAAGAGTTTAATTTTTCTTCACTATGGTCCTATTAATTTCTTAGTAATTAATGGATATCCACATTGATCCATACTTCTTAATTAAAAAATAATAGGTTCTCTCTAAGGGGAATACTTTTCAAGAGAAAACCCTTCTCCAAAAGATCTTGGAGTGGTTGTTTAATTATTCCAACTCTACATTTTCCATTCTATATGAGGTTTTTGATATGATCTTGTAACCATTCATGGGTTCAATGGATAAATATTCATATATTTCTTATGGTGGTCTAGGTAACTACTCATGAAATACAGAAATTTATTCCAAAATGATGGGAACATATCCTCTTATTATTCTTTCACCCCCTTCACCCTATTCACTGATCAACTCCATAAAAAAGGCTATATGTGGTTCTTCTAGACAAAACTCATGTCAAGATATCTCAGCTTTAAAAATAACTATATGTTTTCTATTCAAGACTACTAAGAATTACTTGATTCTGAATTTTATGAAGGAATTGTACTTTGTGAGAAAGTCCATCCCTAGTATAATGTTGAATTCCTACATGGGAATGAATACTAGATTTGCAATGTTATTATGCTCGACAAATTGAATACTATAGTTTCTAAGGAATTTTGATGCATGGTTAATCACTTAAAGAGTTTGGACTGATAACTATACTTCTAGTAGTTCAGGGATTGATTTTATATTTATTTAAAACTAGAAGAAAATAAAGGACTGCATTGAACCAGAATAAAAAAAAGTACATTCAAGATTTGAGAGAAAATGAGAGTACCTACCACCACATCAGTTGGAGATTCAACTTTATCCATCATGATAGAAAAATCACAACCATTCTTCATTGTACTATACTGAGGTTGATGGTGATTATCCTCCACAACCCTTAGATTTTGACAGTGATTGGAAATGATCTCAAGATGTAAACACTTTAAGTATGATACTTCAGATAGATATTTCACTATATTCCCTTTGATTTTTTTCAAGAGAGGAGGCATCACTTCACTATAACAGTTCTAAGAAATATGGACATCACTTCTACCTTTATAACACTTCCCACTCATGAGAAAGTAGTTACTTGAATTCTTCATCCCACATTTATTGCATATGGAATATTTTAATTTCATTCCCCCTCTTCCTTGATCAAATATCATAACCATATTTTGATATAGATATAACTTCTTCTCATTTTATTAATGTGACTAATTCATCTCACTAAACTCCAGTTCGACCTTCATAACAAACCATATGATATAAACATAGATGTTAAAGTCTCGGTTGGCTAAACTCCTCCGTTGATAAGGTATTATCCCACTAAAGAATATATCAACCTTCCCATTAAATCCATGAACAAGCTAGAGGTATAACATTAAATTATTGTGAATTTTATCTCATAACATCCAATATATTCATTTTCCTTCTACTTTAGTTCATGGAATTCCTTCTCCATTTTTGTTCTCATAAATGATGTAAATACTTATTAAAGTTGATACCCCTAAATATTTCCCACTCAAAGGCATCAATATCCCCTATTAGCCTCACATTTTTATTTAGTTACAATTGCTGGTCAAATTCTCCCTCTAAATAGTACATTTGCAGAGTGAATTTCTCTTATTCCGATCAATCAAGTACATAAAATATATTTTCTATAAAGCTTATTAAATATTTTGTAATCAAGGGGTATGTAGATCCACTGAACATTGGTGGTCATTAATGTGTAAAGGACTCAATAGAAAGTAGTTCCCTTCATGGTGAAACCGTTCTATCATATTATTTCAAGTTACTTTACATAACATTAGTTAGTTGATTCATCCTTATCATTATGGTTTCCATTCTAGATTCCATCATAGGGTCGTTAGTGCATGTTCGGTTTCATTCACCATTTATAATAATCCTCACATTTCCATCCACTTTCTAAAAGAAGATAAAAATAGTGTGAAAAATACTTATTTTCATAATATCATAACTCTAAGATAATTTTATTTCTTAAAATATCAAACATAATTATTTATTAACTAAGAACAATTACATTATCAATAAATTATTCAAAATAATTCGTAAAAATATTGTGATTAACCAATATTATCACTAAGGAGTGTAAAAACAGAAGTAAAATAAGGCCTGTTGTCATGCACCAGTTCCCATTCGAGTCTAACTCAAGTGGTGTTTTTGGGTTTTACCTCTAGATATATCTCTTTAAGATATATATCCACTTGTTCATATGAAGACATGGATTTATTTTTTCAGAAACAACATACTTAATATTTCACTCAAACACTAGGATGTTTTCCTATAATTAATTTTTTTCTTGGGTTATTCTTAATGTTTTCAAAAAATACTTTCCACAAATAACTAAACCTTTATTTGATACCAACTACAGAATCATACCTTTTTTATTATATAACTTTACAAATAATTTTTCAAACAGAGTATCTTTTAATGTTTAGTGTCTTAGAAAATAGGTACATACCACATAAAAACATAAAAAATTCTTCAATTCCACTTGAAATAATTCATCCAGGTTCATCCGATGTAAATTTTTTACATCTCATAACCAAGGTACATATATTGTTAGAAAGGTTGAGATGAATTCCCAATAAGGGAAAAAAGATGAATCCTTTTACATGTGATCTTGAGAAATATTGTTTATAACTTGATGAATATCAATATAGAATGAAAAATAGCACATGATGCATATCATAAATATAATAACCTGAATCATAATATGGAAATGTGGACAAAAAATTTAATTGAGTCATTCATAATCATGTCACTAAGGTTTATCAACGAGGTGTCATAAAAACTACCATGGTTATTCACCAATGTATCATAAAACCGGTCATTAGTAGAGGTTAAATTTATTATCTAATGCATTAGAACACTATCAGGGTGCACCCTTCATATTTATTAATATATTTTATCTAAATATAATAAAATAAAACTCCTCACAAATAACACATGGATAATTAAAGAAACATGTTTTATTTCGAAATCATGTTGTTTTAGAAAGTGATTAGAAATAAGATCCTTTTTCATTTTAATCCCATGAAAAGGGAAGGTGGGATTCAAGTATGTTAATCCTAGAATAAAAATATATCATTTTGAAATCTATTTTAATACCCATTTATTATAAATACGTATGGGTAATCATAAAATAAAATCAAATAAATTGTTGATAAAAATAGAGAAAGATTTAGACAAAAATCCCGCAACATAACGGGTAAGAGTCATTGTTTTAGAAAAAACTAAAAAGAGAGGGGAAATGGTTTTACTATTAATAAATTAATCTTAATAAAGTAAATGGATATAAAAAATGGTATAATGAAATGATATGGAAATTTTAAACACATAACACATAAAAATGAAATATCAATGGAAAAGAGAAGTTAAGAATTTCCTTTCCTTGAAGAGGGGCCACTAAAACTCAAATATCAAAACCTTGGGGGATTGAGGACACCGTTAGATGACTCCTAGTGAGGTAAATCTATCATAACTTTGTGATGGATGAATTTTTAATTAATGTAAATCAATAAATGGGATGGTATTTATTGAAAAAGTAAGGGAGTTTTTTTATTAATTTTTGAGGAAACCTAAGTAGTTATATATGAAAAAAATGGAATATTCCATTGTATATTCCCATGGTATTGTCTAATTGGGACACATATTATGTTAATTCAATACATAAGAGTCAACCATAATTTTAAATTAATCATTAAATTATTATAAAATATCTATGATTATATTAAACTTATCGAAAAACTCAAACAATTTTTTTTACTTTTCACGAAAAAAAATATTTTATAAAATTATAATAATTTCATTGTGTGATAATATCAATGTTAGTAATAAAAAAATGGAATTTATTTTATCATAATAATAATATAAATTTTATGAATATAACTTTTAACCATAAGAATATTTAATTATTAAAAATTGTAGTAGATAGAAAAATGCATAGTAAAATACATTGTAAACATTTAGACTCTTGAAAAAAATAAAATTAATTTATCATTTTTAATTAAAAAGGATTGTTTTTATAAATATATTTAATTATAATTAACATTATTTATAAAAAATGAGTTCAATATAATATGTTATATATTTCTAAAAAAGTACATTTTTTACACAAAAAATCATTTTTTTCCAATTCCATCCCAATTTTTAAAAAATAATATTCATAAAAAGAAAATGATGGAATTAAAATTTTATAAAACAAATTTATTAAATTTTACATGAGTAATTCCTTGACACATAACCACTCATAACACATGAAAATGACTTAAAGTTAAGGTGTGCGATGGTGATCGACTCTCGAGGCCTCTTAGATAACATCGCCAAGGTTGTAATTTACACTAAATTGAACTTCTTCTGTATGTGATTTAGTTCAAGATTAATATGTTTAGGATTAGATTAGGCTTGGTTTAGAGAAAATCCCAAATATTCCACCTCCCTCCCCTATTAGGAAAAAATGGGCATCGTATGGAACAACTCTACTGAATAAGGCCATCAACACTTCTCTCTGTGTTAATTTTCCCTTGTCATTTATATTTATAAAAAATAATCAAAATGTTCCAAGAATAGTTTCCAAAAGTCATATTGAAGACCATTCCTATAACAGTCGAAACCTGATGGCCACATTAAAATATTCTTAATTCATTATTAATGAGATATAGTTTTTTCTAATAATATAACACAAATTTTCAGGAAACAAATATCATTTAAAAAGTTTGAGTTCTTGCATTAATGGATAATTTATTATCCAATTGGTAGTCCAATTTTAATAATCATTTTTTATACCACATAATTTTGAAAGCATGATTAGTATATTGATTGACTTCTTATATTTTACATTGATATAGCACATTGAAACTGTGATTTATATTAATAATTTCCTTCTCTTTATAAATAGAATAGAGATGTGTTATTATGATGTAAGAAACTATTTATTTATGTTGTATCATCTCCTATCGAGTCATATATAACAATATAATGCAACATAAATAAGAATCATCCTAAAAATATCAATTGTAGGATTCCCATTAACTTTTTATCACATTCTTTGGTTGGAGAACAAAAATAAGGAATTCTAAAAAATACTAAAAGCACTTTGATAATTGTGCATCACATCTGAATTTTTAATTTCTAAGGACTTACCCAGAGTTAAAGAATGATTTCACTACTTTTGTGGTTTGACATCCAATTTTTCTATAATAATTAAAATAGATTATTAGTACGTCAATTGATTGCATTTTGTGTGATAAATAATAAATATTTATTTTTTTAATTATCCAACTATTTTATCATGTCCCAATATCCATCACCATTTAAATTTGAACAGCTTTCTTCTAGGAAATTATAGTGGAAAGTATCCTTATGTCCCTACACATTACCATAATGAGGGTTTTTAATTCTACTTGAAGCAATTTAGAAAGGTAGGTATTTGGAAACTGTGGGATTGCAACTCCTAGATATGTTGACTGAGATCCCAAATCATGAAATCCTGGCATATATTTCCAAAACACATACCTCTAAGTTATGTTAAATCTAGAAAGGTATCCTTCTCTTAATGCAAGATGGTTAATTTGACCCCAAATCTTCATAATAACATCACTTTAAAAGGAAGTGTCACAATGAGGGTCGGTCGAATACTTAGTTCTAAGGATTTCATTCGTAATCAAGTAATGGAAATCTATGTTTTATTTAATATTAATTTGAGTGAATTTATTTGTTATGTAAAAATTTTATCTTTCTTGATATTTATATAACTTATTGATATTATGTTTCTTTTACATAATTAAATAACCATATTAGATAAAAAAATAATGCGTAATATATTTAATTAAATTCCATATTTTTTACTTTAATTTATTTATCTATGTAATAACTATCTTGAATCTATTAAATAAATAATCAATAAGATAGAAATAAATAAATAATAAATGGCTAGATGAAGAGCTTATCTAATAGTTGATATAATAAATATATATTAAATCAACCTTTGACATAGGGGAAATAAATCATGTTTCCTGTCGTAGCATGAGTTACATAATTTCAATTCTACACCTCTATAATATCAGGGTATATTTCATTATAGTTTTACTTGAACTATCTCCACACACATTGTGAAACACTATTAATTACAAAATTTTTGAATTCACATGCTGGTGAGAGATCAAATGTTTTGTTTAAAGGTGGATTACATTAATATACATGGACATGAAAGTCATACAAAATAATTGAGGGTGGTATGACTCGCATGCCATCAAATTTAATTTATTATTAAATAATTTCAAACACCTAAAATAAATGCCTACACATACAGGAGTATTCAGTAAGATTATGAACTGTCATACATGAATCGTATGTGTAAAATTAAATTTCTAACATCAGCTTCTTATTCAATATTTATTATTAGGATAAACACACTTTCATTAATGAATTACTTAATTAATTCCATTTCATCTTATTAACCAACCAAATTAATTTGAAGATAACCATCATTTAGTTATTAATGAAAAATAAATTGTAGACCCAATGGTCTTAGATTTATTGGAATAAATTAATTGTGAATGTAAAATTATTTAAAACCCTTATTAAAATTTCAAACACATAAAGTTACAATCAAAATAATATGGTTTTAATGCTTCAATCTAAATTTAATTTAATTTATTTCTTCTATTAATTTGGAGACTACAAGGAATATATTATCCTGCCCATTCCATGTTCCTTTATTGTTGTTTATGAAATTCACATGGATAAGGCTTCAATGTGTTGACTCAGTTGGACGATATGATGTGTACAAGCCATCTACTCACCATGTATCTACTTTTTCTATGCCGGTCATACTTTTCTATGTCATAGCCATGAATCATGGCTGATTAATTGGCTTGTACATTAAAACTACATGCCATGTTATATGAATACTGCTTGCTCATGTGTCCCACTAAAAGACTTATCATGTTCTCATGTGAGAGTCTACTTGATGTCTGCACTCCAACTACATGCCCAAAATCTCTAATTTTGTTTTCTATATAACTCATTATGTATCTTGGACATTGGAATTGTTTAACTACACATTGTGTACATTTCATACACATTGTGTATATCATAAATACTCTAGTTTTTTATTCTAATATAGTTTGACCATGTATAATGACCACACAAATTTAACAATTTACACCACTAACCCATATAGACAACATGATATTTGATCTGCTAAAATCCATGTAATCCAACAACCACCTTCCAAGTTGGATGGCCACCATGCGGCGTACACCATGTCTAATTTATTTTGTGTCGTTCCATGTAACCTGATGCATGGCCATGTGCAACTTACAATGGTACACAAAATTTACTTTTGTGTACACTCCATGTAACACTGTCTTAACAATAAAATTGGCAGTTCCAAATGGAATATCTAGTGATTCTTCAACCATTCATAGACATGTAAGAAAATGAAACACTAAGTGAAAATAATTAATATTTCACTTATATGTTAATTCAATATATATTAAATAATGAATAATAAGAAATGATATTTCAACCACAATTTCATATGAATTATAAATAAAATAAATAATTATAAATTTAATCAGGAACCATTTGATTTCACTTGTTGGTTCTAGTCATAGATTAAGAGAGCAGTGTTAGGTGATATATTAAAATTTCTTTTAATATTCTAGTTTATTGAAACCATGAGTGTTCATATTGAACATCAAATTCATAATTAATTCATTTATTTTCAGACTAAATGAATTCCCAAGATTAAGAAATTTCTTTTATGTGAATGTTGATCATCAAAAAATACCCTTTCAGATTTCGAACCTTACGTTGTGATGATCCATGGATAGAATCCCTCTAGTGGTGATCCACTCTTGCTTCTTTGATCTTTGTAAAATGATGATCGATCTCCAAGTGCTTGCATGGTGAATTAATTATCTTATATTATTTGAATTGATCATGTTTCCTTCGGTTTGGATGGATTCTCTCTTGTGTTTCTCACTCCTATGAGGGAGAGATAAGTAAGAGTCGAGAGAGAGTTTTTTGTGCACAACAATTCAGTATTTTTTATTCTACACCACAAAAATAGATATAACATACTATTTATAGAATTTGGGTTTAATTTAAAATAATTATTTAATTTAATTCTAAAAAATGAAAAATGTTATAACCTTTAATATACAACTTCTATATAATAATTATAATAATATTATTTTTCAGTTCATTATAACATTAGAAATAAAAAAATATTTTAACTGGTCTATTAATTAATATTTGTCACGAGGCATAGACTTGGTCCATTAGAACTCCACTACATTTATTGAATACCCAAATAAAATTATTTTTATTCAATTAAATAAATAATTTATTCAAAAACCAGCAAAAAATTATTTATTAAATAGTCAATAAAATAAATAAATATATTTTATTCATAATCCTAGGAAGAAATAATTATTTATTATATGCGATCAATAAAACATGAATAAAATTATTTCTTAGTTTTGAGAATAATATTTTTTAAATTAATTAAATTAAAATAGAATTTAATTTAGATCGTTATAAATACTTAGAGTGTCATGATCGAGGATTGTTTCTTGTTTGAATTAGGTGGATACGCCTAAAGGCCATGATTAATGTCTAGAAATGGGTCAAGAATCCTCAGAGCAAGAACATAAAGTATCAATGAAAAAAACCATATAAAATGCTCAATATGTAATATAATCCCATTGTCTCAATATCTCATTAGTCATGTTTCATATCTATGTCATAAACATAATTTCTTGATACATCATTCTTTTAATATCAGAAATAATCATAATTACACCATGGACATTGAATTTATGCGAAAATTATATTTTAATAAAATGGATGACATATCAAACTATATAATGATAGAAGGGACAAATCCTTCCCAAACATATCCATTAATAACATGTAATTCATGATGAACCAAACATACCCTACCTCACTTTTAACATATGTTGTCACTATTTTCATTAAAAAATCTATGTCTATGAATAATGACATGAATTAATGACAATATTAAAGTCAAAGGACAATTACACATGACCGAATAAAGGAATATAAGAAGACACAAAAACATGTGGAATACCCATTCGTAGTTATGTTCACATAACCTCCCATCGTAAAGATTACTATGTGCAAACATCATGAGATGAAGTCTCATCTGCTTATGAGTACTCACACATGACATTATATATAATTTATTCCCCATAATAGTGTTTTATTTCACTTTATTACTAAATTTTACGGGGTTCTTCATAAATTTAAAAAAATTCCATATAACATGGAATTTATATGACCGTATCAATGTGACAGATAATCTGGGAAATTATCACATCAATTTTATGTATATGAACAATCAAAATGTGATAAAATATTTAGATTAATATTCATTTTTTTTAATATAAAATAAATATAATGAATAAATGAGTTGGTTATAGGCCACCAGATCCTATAAACCCGGGGAATACATATTCAAAAGGGATGAGCTAAAAAAACTATGTAAGGTAATAAACACGATAAAGATGCATAACGTGTGAGTCATAGGGAAAATATATAGTCATAAGGATAAGGATAATAGTTAATAAAAAGGTATAATAACATAAATATCATGGTATAAAAATATCATGGAAACATAAGAAATTTTTCAAAAACATAAAACATGACGTAAGTATAAGTCAATGATGACTACCAAGACCACAAGACGTGGCAGATATAGTCCCATCCTGGATTAAGTTTACTCACTAATCCCATAAATAACATCTCACAATGAAAAAAATTACCCAATTACTTGGAGAACTATCCTGGTGAACCCATAATAACATTCTTATGATTATTTATGCAACAAAAGGAAATCAACCATAATTCATAATCATAAGAATTAACCATGGAATGAAATGGGATGCATAAACTTTCCTCAAATCTTAATCAACAAAAATTTCATAAAGATTATTTATAGAGGATACAATTAAATATCATGAATATTAATATCTATGTATACAATAATAGGATTCAAAATTAGGTTTACATTAGAGAAAAAAATCATTAAATTCATGTCACATAAAAGGATTGAGGGAAAGAATAGTTACCCTTAATCAGGTTTGACTTTAAAGAAGGAATTTGAGAAATGAATTTATGGATTGTATCACCTCATAAAGGGAAGGTATAATGAGATAGGTATATATTTAAGAGAAAAATATATATAATTTATAATAATTCCATAACATCAACGGGAGAGAGAAAGTGAGTCTGAGAGAGAATGGTAAAAACACACAGAAAAATGATAGTTTAGAGAGATCCATCACCTTAAGCCACATATTTATTCATAAGAGTCATGAAATAATTTATCATAAATTTATATTTATTATATATTTATTTCATTACCATTATAATATATATAATATTATATTTTTTTATTATAACATCTTTGCATCTTTTTATTAAACAATCGTTATTAAATCACTATTTCAGTGGATAACTACTTAATTTTTTCATGTATGGTTTTGTTAGAAATATCATTCAATCTATATTTATCATAGTTGAATAACCTCCAAAATTTTAACCATTTTACTTATATAATATATATATTTTATAAATATATTTATAATCAACCATAAAATGTATATATAACAAAAATAAATTACACCATTCTTAAAGAGGGTAGGTCATACCTACACATGAATGTTGTTTCCATTTTTCATGGATGGAATTAAATAAATATATATAATAACTCGCATTTAAACAATCATAATAGTATCACAAATAAAATATTTATTTTTTAAAATCCATCGTTATAACTATCATTGGGAGGAGGTGATGAAAAACAATGTAGATCAGTTCCCGGGGCGATAGTCCGTCGTGCACATGAATTGTGATTTCGTTTCCCATTTGATGGAATATGAGATAGATTAATGTTATTGTAAAAGCATAATAAAAAATAATTATATGTCCTAAATGGGGGTTACAATTTCATCATTTTTGAATAATATTTTTTGGAGGAAGAATAATAAATAAAAGTATAACATTTGGTTAAAGACTACACCTCTTCATCAGAGAACATCCTTTACTTTACACCTTAATCCCTATAAGGATGGAATTTTTTCCAAAATAATTCATGTACAATAGGAGTATGAATGTTTGAAAGGGATTTAGGAAGGTCTTGGATAATGTAAAAATATTTTAAAATGTATAGGAAGGAAGAGAGGATGTTTCCTCTAATAAGTGAGGGGAGGGGTACTCTTGGAATTACTTATTGAATTTAATTAATATAATTAAATGTTATGGAAAATAGGATCCAAACTGATAAAATTTGAATTTAAGATGATTATGGGTTGAAATAATATCACCCAATAAAATTAAGATATGTTTACAGTTGTTTTTTTACCTTGGTCTCCATGTTCTTACAAATGTTTAACCTTTTTAACAATTATTATGATAACGAAGTTTTTTACACTTTTGGAGTCAATATTGTACTACAAAGAGATAAATTGAACTATAAATGGGTAATAGTTGATATTTTAAAACATATATGAATAAATAGTATAATTTTAGGATTTCTTGTAATTTTAATTCATTTTATAAAAATATTATTTATTATAAAATAATATTAATGTAATTTTCAGAATAATATATTTAATCTGGATTTGATGAAAAAATTGAACAAATTATATTGAAATATAATACCTTAAAGTATCTATAGTATTTTGTTTTTATCTACAAAATAAATTAAATAGAATAATTCTTTCAAGTTATATTACTTTTATCATTTTTAATGTTATTTTTAATATTTTTTTATTAATTTAATAAATAATGTTTCGGCGTTGAGAAAGAATTTAAGTTTATTATTTCATTCATAAATTATAAAAACAAATAATAGTGATTAAAAAATCATAAAACCTTAAAATAAGTATTTATAATTAGTCATAAGTTGGGTATATTTTTTACTCCAAATATTATAGTAATGAAAATAAAGAAAGTGACATTTTTGACTTTATATTTTAATTAATTTTTATAAAGGTCAAAATAAAATACATACACCATCATGGTGCCGTATTTTCACAATATGGTTGGAGAATTAAAAAATAAACTCATCTAATTTAATAAATTCATGTGTTGTGGTAATTTTTTAGTCAAATCATATGATTTATAACCTCAATTTCTTGACTTACCCTTACATTTGGGAAACTAATTTATTATGGTTACTATTTATAATGATAAAAAAAATAGTGGACTATTTAATAAATTTAGACCTAATGATTTAAAATATGTAATATATTAATCATGATTTAATGTAAGGAGTAGAAAAAAAAATTTAAGTTAAAATCACAAAATTAAAATAAAACTATTTTTTTTTTCAAAAAAATACCTTTTATGTATAAAAATGATTTTATACCAAGTTAATGAATAAAATTCACTCCAAATAAAAAAATTGGATTATTATTTATGAAAAGGAACTAATAAAATTGTAAAACTAATCCAAAATAAATTTTTATTATAAAAATACATTCAAATAAAATAATGTTTCCAAAAAAAACAAGTATTTTTACTAGTCATCAAAAAATAAATCTATTTTAAAAAAACACTAAAGTTTACCCTAAGATAATTTTTATATGATTATTTCTAAAATGAATTCCATTTTATCAAATTATTTTTATAAAAGTTCAATAAATTGAGTATAAAATTTTCTCAACAAAAACCATTTATTATAATTTTTTTCCTAAATAATAAAATTACTTCACTAAAAATTATGTTTATGTTTATTAATAGTTAATCCATAAAATTTTATTTAGAAGAATATATAAATATAAATATATACATATATATATCATAATGTGTTTAATCCTGTTAATACCCGCAAATTTAACATCATGGTTATAACTATAAAAATATTTAATGGTTCATTAAAATCTTTTGTTGTGTCTTTTATATGATATCAAACATAATTTTCAACTAAAATGAGGGGGTTCTAAACATAACAGTCTAGTCAGTTCATGATATTATGATATATAATTTTTTTTTATTTTTGTACATTTATATTCCATCATGAAATACACCTTTATATAAATGTTCCCTTTATGTTAAAAAAATATTGGATGGGACCAAATAGGTTTATACTCATGCCTTGTTTGGGAATCCTGATGCACATACAGATTTTATGGGAATGGAACTAGTTAAGTGAAAGGGTCATATATTGGGGAGCTGAGAAGTTGTAGAATGTAGGAAAGAGGTGATGTTGGTATAAATTCCAAACTATTTATGTAGTGTTTGATTATATTTTCTTGGTTATCATGCATTGGTTGACCTACAACATTGGGGTTATTTTGACTTAAATTGTTTGACATGCATACCATTTATTATACATGATGATTATCTTTTATCTTCTATTTTAATTTTATGAGATGTATAATTATACTTGAGGTGATTTTTTGTGTAAAATTAGTATTACCAAGATTATAGTATCCTCACAACACCATTCATCATGGAATTGGTAATCAAAATACCCATGCATACGAGGAGAAACAAATGAGGCTATTGAGCACTTTGACTTTGACTGACAGATTTGTGTTGGGGTGATACAACTTAATTTCAAAAAATTTATGGTTGTGTCTAAAAGGATTTGAAGATTGTGACCCCATTGGACTATGATAAAGGCATTATGTTCTTTTACACCTTCTAATATATGTTTATGAAGAATGTGGTAACACTCATCAATCATTTTATTTAATTTTTTTTATATTTGTGTAAAATGTAATTATATATATATATACCATGAAAAATAATTAATTTGAAGATATTAATTACCTGAATTTATAATATGTAATATTAATTTTTATCATATATGTTAATATTAATAAATTATTATTTAAAATTAGTAATATATATCAATAGTAATATATAATAACTGTAAATTTATATTATCAAATAATAATAATTAGAAAAAACTAAATAATAATCAAAAATATATTTTATGTAATTGTATTATTTTTTATATATTAAGATTTATTAATATTTACAAATGATTATTAGTAAATTTTAATAGTTAATACTAGTATTTAGTAATTAAAAAATAATTTTTAATATATATATGATATGTTAATTTGAAAATTTTTATAATAATTATAAAAAAATTTACAAATATATATTAAATTATTTTATTTAGTAAGTATTTTTTAATAAATATTATTAATAATTAAAGTTTATTTTTCGGTAATATACTCATTTTTAATAATTAATTATTATGAATTAGTCACTCATTATTATTAACTATTCAATTATTAGCATTAATTATTATTAATAAATTATTAATTATTGATACATATTAATTACTTACTATTTGTAAAAAAAAAATTCTTTATAAAATAAATAATTTATATTCATAAATAAACATTAATAAATACTTATTAATTCATATTTTTTACTATTAAATAATTAAAATTCATTAATAAGTTTTGTAATTATTTATTTAAATTGTTATGGAATTTCTTAATAATTATCACCGAATAATTATTTTATTATTATTTCTTATTTAATAGTGTGGTATGTTAACAAATTATAATTATTCATTAATAATTCTAAAGTAATTATAATAAATTATTAATTATGGGATTATTCTATTAAATATAATTTATTAATTACGAATTATTATTAGATGTTATTAATTAAAAACTATAACTTACGAATTATTTAATATATGTTTAAATCGTAATTTTAAATAGTTTTTTCTTTATTGATTTTAAAAAACACTAATGGGTTTAGGTTATAAATATTTTGAGTTACGTTGTTTTTTGGGGGATTCAGTGTATTTCTTATAAAAAATTCTATATGTGTAAAAGGTTCGTTTTCTTAAAAAACAAAAAAGAAAATAATTACAGTAATTATTTAAAAAATATATTTATTCACATTTTTTTGAAATTTTCCCTAAAAAAATTGGTTTTATAATAATTTATAGTAACTAAAGAAATTATATACATAAAATTAATAAAATTAATAAAAATGTCAATATTTTATGGAAGTTAATTTTTTTAGTTTATATTCAAGACATTTAAATACTTATATAATGTTTATAGAGTACATTGAATATTATATTTAATATATAGTACTCAATGTAACTGTGAATAATTTAAGCCTGAGAGAGCATATAAATTCAATTATTAAAAATATAATTTCAATTTTCATTATAATTTTATTTGTTTTAAATATATTTTTTGAAATTTAATTTATTTACAATTTTATTTTCCAATTAAGATACCAAGAGGAGGGATGATATTAATTTTTAAAATTAAAATAAATAAATTGATAAAAATATGAAATAAATAATACTAACCATAATGCATGAAACATACAATTAAATGACATGGAAAAATGAATAAATTAACCTACAATGAAATATGATAATAGAATTCAAACAATACTCAATATGTTTCCCAACATCTCTTCTACTCAAATGATTGAGGCTTCCATTATCACATGGCTTATGTTGTAGTGATGATACCTAAAGAATTGTTCTTTATAATTCCTTGTAATGAGGAACCAAAAAAAAATTATGAGGAATTTTTTAATGGTTATAATAATAAATCTAAAAACACTTTCGTGTTGATGGTGAATGCAGGAATCCCAAAAACTCTCACATTTGTGGTATTGAGCAACCATGTAGATGAATAATAATGAGAGGATTATAAAGAAAAAACTATTTACAATTCTATGTGGATTTTCTTTATAGTATTCAATTAGAAAAATGATAGCAAAATAGACAAAAGGGTGATGGATAAAAATGTAAAATAGAAAATAGTGAATAGAGATTTAGTGGATCCAAAATGGTAATGGGCAGTGTCAAGGAGTTATTGAGGTGAATTTATAGCCTTAGGAGGTGTCATGGTGGTTTTGGAGTTGTTCATATTTGAAAATAGTTTTTATGAGATGAGAGAGGAAAGAAATAATAAGTATTAATGCCTAGTATATCATTCTAGAAAATTCTAATAGTAGTCTGATAGAATCCACCATCTAGCTGATGGGTTTTCCCACAGTCATTAAGGAGCCTATGAGGCTCACTAGTGGGTCGGTGTGTTTGGATAGTGAGTATTTTCCATTTCCTATCATACTATGTGGATGGTGGTTTTCCATTGGAATGTCTATTGGATTGACATAGTCTAGGCTGTTATGTTTTCCCTATCAGATGACCGGTGGTTTTTCATCAGGCATCCAGTGGTTTTACACAGTGAGGTCCTTCAAAATGGCTACCCAAACTCTTTTGGAACATGTCCAATTATTTTTAAACTTTCTAATATGATATCCAAACAAAAAAATAGAAATATTGTCAAATGAAATGGTCAGATCAATAAATGGTGTTTGTGATCATTATAATATCTTACAGAGTGATTGGAACACCAATATATCCATTTTTTTTATCACAAACAGATGAATTTTTTTAACTATGTAGATAAAAGGAAAACACTGGAATCATTTAAAATAAATATATCCATGATAATTTCTTAATTAACTTTATTTTTTCATTAGTAAATTTAAACTATATTTTAAAATGACATAAAAATATTATCATTTAAATGGTTTAGAATAATCAAATAACATTAAAAAAATACACCTTCAAGGTATTTTAAATAAAAATAATATTCTTCATCATCCATAAAATTTGTAAAGAAATTATCTCATTGATTCATTTACCCCTATTTTGATCATTAAATATTTAAAACAAAGGTTTTATATAGATTTTATATAAATAATAAAAAATAAATAGATGACATATTATCTTCATTTAAAAATGATTATGTTACAAGGCTTTTACAAAGTATTTATTAAAAAACACACTCACTTATAATCAAATAAAAATAAATAATCACATGCTATATATTGAAATATTCAATTAATTACCGGAGAGGATCCTCAATAAAATTTTAACTCCCCCATTTTAAAAAAATGTTAAAAATAAGAATCACTGAAAACATGTAAAATAATTTTCATGTATCTATAATTTGATTTCAAAATAAAAAAATAGATGGATAAAAATCATGTTACCATAATTAAAAGTGATTTTAAATTAGATCCATACATAGATGCCCCTTAATAAAATAATATCATAGTAAAGGTAGGGGATTTATAAAAATATTATCCAACTAAAGATTCAATCTAATAAAGTATAACATGATATCTCATATTTAAAGTGATCTCTAAAAAATGAATCTGATGATAAATTTTCCTAGTGTGTGAGTTTTGAAGGGAATTACTAAAAAATCTAATTTCCCCAGTATTGTCACATTTAATTGGAACATGTTAATATATTATCCCATAATATAAGATGTCACACCTCAACTATTATTTTTATTATATTTTATTCTTTTATTTATGATGGGAATTTTAGTGGTAGTTCGGGTTGAGTTCCTGGTGAGAATTTTTGAGTTTCAATTCTTTCAGGTGGTCTTTAGCCTTGTTCATAGTTTGAGCATGGTTTGACCCAAACATTGCAAGGCCCAAGGAAATTTGTATTGCTCCAGATTGGTGTTTGGTGAAAAGTGTACATCTTGCACATGACTAGAGGAAATCATGTAGTGAGAATGTTTGGTGGATCATCAATTTTAAAGATCCATTTTGCACATTTGGTACACAGTTTCCCAAACAATGTCACCATACCAAGTTTGTTTCACTCCTACCCAATAGGGAATTCACTGGTTATGCATGGTTTGGAAAACCTTGCGGCCAAACTAGGAAACATATATGGGTTCATAAAAACTTTACTTTCCCTATTTCCCCTCTTTTGTTTTAATAAAAATTCAAAAATCACATCCCTTGTTCGGTTTTGGCATTTGAGAGGGCTCCCAAACCACCCTATCCTTAGATATCCTTAGTACCAAGGGGACCATCCTTCAAATTTTAGTGAGTTTCATTTAGTTTTTGGCCAGTTTTCTAGTCCTATTCTCCTTCTCCCATTGATCCTCAGGATTTATTTTGGGGGTTATCTCTTGGACGAACCCTATAGCGAGGGTTATATAATATGGGTTGTATTATTTGATTTTAGTGTTTGTAGTTTGTTCATTGTGATGATTTCATCCCTCCATAATATTTTAATTGCAATCTCAAACTTTTTCGGTAGGTTTTTCCATCTATTTTCATTATTTCATGTTTTATTTGATTATTGAGCTTTTCTTAATAGTTTATAAATGTGTTATTATTTCTTGTGATGTGTTAGTATAATTTTTTTTTGAAATTCATTATCAAAAACTCAATATAAAATAGTTCTTAAAGGGTTTTACCAATTATGCCAATGTGTATATATGTATGTAGGGTTTTTGTTAAAATTTCATTATCATATTTATTTATAGTTGGGTGTTATGAAATAATGAATGACATTTTTTGTGTTTTGGTAATTTTATTTTCATTATGAATGAATTTTGGTGGGTGGTTTGATAGTTATGAATATTTTTTTTAAAATTAACTTTTAATTCTTAAATTAGAATTTGGTGTAATTTGGTGATCCTTGAGGTGTTACACCAGATGTGGGAACAAACATTTGTGCAAGAGGTGCACATATGGATGGGAATATAAATGATAATGGATTTTCACAATGATTATGAATATGAACTCTATATTCTCAAACACTTATCCCTCCTCTTTATTTTCCCTGGAATCCTATTTTCAAGAGGTTAATATAGAATCCTAATTTTTTCTAAATGGCTCACTAGTTTATAAATGGTTCTTTGGTTTCTAAAAGTTAAATTCAGTTTTAAATGAATTAAAACATGGTTTTAAATGTGTCATATAATTGTTGTAATATTGGGAATGTTGATATGTGGTTTAGGTTCAAAATGACATAATAGACCATTTGGAGCCTTTCATACATGTTTTGTGTTTTATTCTTGGTTTTGGAAAAGGTTTTGGAAATGGATTTGGAATTGTGAACATTAATTTGCTAGTTGTTACATTATGATATTTTTATAAATTGGTTTCAAAGTGATAGAATGTGTAGGCTCAGTTGGAACTTGTGAATGACATAACATGTGATGGGCACTTCAATGGTAGTCCCTTCAAGGAGGGTTTCCTCACATAGGTGGTTTCAGTGTTTGGGATAAGCAAGAATAGTGGAATATAAGGGGTTATTAGTTTATACCACATGCGTCAGAAACTCCTCATTCATCATGTACTACTATCATGGGATTGTTGGAAATAATCTAGAGGGTCGAGTGATGCTTGGTTATCAACCCTGATAAGATAGGTTTGTACCCATGGATGTGAAAGGGGATAGGTGGGATGTTTCATTGGCGAGGCTAGTTTAGAGTACCTTGGTTGGTTATTAACTATGTAGTTTCACCATACACCGGATGGTGGGTCTAAACCGAGTATGTCTAGGGATTTCTCCTATAGATGTTTAGGAGATTACCATGATTACTATTTTGTATAATTTTTCTTTGCTTATGTTGAACTTTTGTTTTTATCCCTACTAGTGTGGGACTATTTTTTCTATTTTACTTTATCTTCACCATATAATTTTATTACTTGGTATATACTCTTATATGGGATTTGGTTTTGTAAACTGGATTTTTATTGGAATAATGTTTCCAAAAATAAAGGTTCAGTTTGGATGTTTAAAATAAAAAACCTAATTTTCATTATATTTTTTTTATCAAATTGGTGTTTGTTGACTGTTTTAGGAAAGGATGTGTATGGTCTCTATGTTTCTTAATAAAAATATATTTTTATCCTCACACCCTACTTGTGAAACTCAACATCAGAAGACCCATTAAGTTATACTGGTTTCAGTTTATTGTTAATTGTTTTCTATAGAGTGGGCAGGTTTTGTTGATGGTGGTGACCGAGAGGTCACATGGAGATTGTGTTGGTTCCAGTTTGGTTCAATTGTATTTTTTTTCATTTCATTTTGTTCCATTGTAGTTTTATCTATATCGATTTATACATTTATTAAGTGTTAGTTTTTACAAATCCTCTTAGATTTGCTACATGATTTGTTTGGTATATTTGTTTTAGTTGTTAATTATTCCAAATTGGCCCCTCTTTTATGATCATTGAGGTACTATACTAGTCTCCATCCTAGGGGTATGAAGAATGCCTCTTGGGCCATGTCTCAGACTGAGTCACGTGTTAGATTGGATGGTATCCTAGCTTGGTTCATGAAAAAATATGGTATTTTTCATTTCAGTAATTTTTTATTTAAAAATTATCATAGTAATATTTTATTCATTATCTTTATAAAAAGAAACATAGTTTTTTACTATTACAATAGATAAGGGATATTATAAGTTAGTGATTATTAAAACATGTACTTTTCATATCTAATTAGAATCCACCAAAATCGGAATCCAAGAAACATAAGTGTTGAAAAGAAATATCATTTGGATAAAATAAAAAAATGTTTTTAAGCTATTTAAAGATTTTAAAATTAATTTAATATCTTTTACATGAGATTCTTTTAGATTTTCATATAAATGAGCATAAAGAAAAACAGTAAAAAAATTTTATTCTTGTCATGGTAAGGTAAATAAATCACCCAATAATAACTATATAAATCTTGTTTTCAATCGATTTACTAGTTTCATCCAATGTTATCTATGATGAAGTACTCATATTTATACTTATATCTACTAAATCATCTATGAAAAACATTTAAAAAGTAAATTTGTGTATTTTTCTTAGCATAGAAAAGAACGATTATTGTTTTCAGATATTATAAAACCAAATAAAAATTTTAATCCACCCATTAAACTCAGCATAAATCATATTTTCAATAAATTAAAAGGTTTATTTTCTAGAGATTATATTTTAGTACAAAATATATTGTTATCATCATATATTTGATAAATAAATAAATATTTTGAAAAATATTTTTCTAGAAAAAATTAATCTTTTTTCCCATTTTGTAATTTGTAACTTTGGGAAATTTATATAACCACTTCTACCGAGACTGAGTGGATTATTTTAAACCATAATGATAATGTTAAATTGAGATAATAATTGGGATAATTTGATTCTTCTAAAAAGGGAAACAAATAAAAAAACTTTTTACTAATAAAACTATTAAAAAAATAATGTTTAATATATATTAGAAAAATCATGATATTTATGTGGTTGGTTAATTCCCATAAAATTCAAATAGACTAAAGTCATATGATAGTATTGAAGTCCTCATTGTAATTATTGTTTTTTCTTTATTATAGCCTTCTACGAAAAATTCAATCTTTATTATGAGTGATTTTCATTTCATATCCAACTTGTTCCCCAAAATTATTATTACCAAAGTATGGTATAATCATAGAGTCTTTCAAATTATTCAAAATGAAGTTCCTTGTAAATTAGTTCAACAGTTTTGGCATTGAAATTACCTAATTTTTACCACTAAGGTAATCATCATCATTTAAGGGTTATATGTGTGAAAAATATAATGTGGTATTAACTTATTTAAATATGATATCATATTATAATTATCTTCTTGAAAATCACTGATAACATTTTATATATTTTTTGCCTTTAAATTTCAACCATTCCTTTGTTAAAGGGATATATATATTTACATCCACAATTTTTTCGAAGGAGGTGATTCATTCATGGATATAATTTTGAGTTCTACATAGATATAAACATCTTGAGGATGGGGTTTGCAAAATTTGCTTCCAATTTGGGGTGAATTTATTCTTCAATGGACTTGATCATATTATTAATGTTCTTGAATGATTTAAATGAGTTATAGTACCTCGAAAAAAATATTTTCATTTTATATGAGGATAAATTTTCCTAAGTTTCCTTTGGTTTTAAGAATATATAATTTACACCAAAGTAAAATAACATACCCAAAATTAGTTTATTTCCTTTACAATTCTCATAGAGGGTCTTCTAAGGATGGGTATTATGAGAACATAGTTCAAGGTATAACAAGAAGTATTGAGCACCTCAACCTGAAAAAATTGAGGGTTTTAAATTCATTCTAGAGAGTCCATTCAATCTCTTATATAGTTAGATTTTATATTTTGGTAACCCTATATTTTTTAGGATTACTAGGAGTGGAAAAAGAATTACTATAACCTTATAAATAAAAATATTCATAAAATAACGTATTTTATAGCTCACCCCTGTGATTAATACGAATTGATATAATCTTATAAAATTGTTAATTTTTGAACATACAGGTATATTTATCTAATACATCGTAAGCCTCATTTTTATGAGCTAAGAAATAAACACACCCAAATCATTTGTAATCATCAAAAATTAAAATATTGAGGAATTTGTATTCTATAAATGAAAATTGGATTTTTTTTAAATAAATTAAGGTGAACACGATCAATTTACTTTGAGTTGGATACTTTCTTTTAAAATTTAAAGTATTATTTATGTTACTTTACAAGTTGGCACGACTCACACACAATGTAACATTTAAATTGAAATTACGTAAAATTAATTACATGTTTATTTATGTTGACTTTGAAAAGTGTAGTAATAATATAATAATAAGGGTGCCTATTCTAAATCCATTACTCACTATCATATGTACAAAGACATTTAATATGTTTATTAGTAAAAAAAATTAAATAAAAAACATAATTTTTATTGAAATTAATGTGAGGAAAATTAAAGATTTTCTTGGCTCTAAAAACATTCTAAACCACATTTTCAAAAGAATCATTAAAGGCAAAGTCAAAAAATTACTAATACTAATAAAATCTGGTTTTACACCACCAATATATAAAAAATAGTAATTTTTATAAAATTAAAAGAAATTAATTTTACTTATATCAATGATCTTACTCCTTAAATTTTCACTAAAGTTTACATGGACTTGTTGAATCTTCCAATGATTGTTGAAATCAAAGTCATCACCACACATGTGTCATGATTACTCACTATCCATGTACCATATAACTCCTTCTAATTTTTCCCAGAGAAATTTTTCATACAAAATAATTAATATAATAAAGGGGTTGGTACCCGTATAATTTTGTGTCCACTAATGTTATCTAAAATATATTTCTGAACCCATATTTATTTTTTATAATATTTTCCTAATGAAAAATTGGTAGATAAGGGAACCCTTTTGGGTCCACCATATAAATTATTTTTAATATGAAATTTAAATTTATGTTTCTACATATTGTGAAAATATTTGAAAAATTTATTTGGAATGATTAATCTTATAAAATATTTATTTTTTGATGATCTACATTTATTTAATTTTATTATTACAAAATTATTTTCCAAATGATGTTGGGAATTTAAAATTTTATTTAAAATCTAAACACCTTTAGAGAACAAAGAAAAGTGTATTTTATGCACCTTAATATTGAATTCAAAATTTTCTATATTTTTTTCTATTTAATATTTATTTGTTACACATATGATTCTATGGAATGTTGTCATAATCAGTTATTAATTTATAATATTCCTTATTACAGTATTTGAATTATTTTGGATTTTCACATAATAAATCCCCAATATAATATCAAGTATATTTAAGTGATTTATAAATTTAATGATTTTATTGATAAGAGGAAGCAATATAAATTTCCATATTTTCTACCTTAATTTTGGTAATGATACATTTGGTTGTGGTAAGAATCATTGTACAAAGATAGCTTCTCCCAAAGATGATTTTACAAAACTAATATAATAAATCCCTTTAATACCACTGTTGGATTTCTTCAAGGGGATTAACAATTAATTATAGGACTAGATGAAAAAAAACCCTAATATCAGGATCTCCATAGATGACATATTATACCGCATAAAAACTAGTAATAAATAAATTAATGTAAATGTTTGTACCATTCACTGAAAAAAATCTACATCATCTTCGTTACCTTTAAACACCTTTTAATGATCTATATGAATATCATAGAGTTGATTCCAAAATATATCCTACCATTGTATGTATCCATGAGTCATGGAAAATATCCATCATTCAGATGAAATCAATTTTATCACTAGGAAATGAAATTTCTTCAAGAGTAAAAGATATAATCAAAGAGAGATATAGGTGATTGGAGTTTCAAACTGTAATCAAGAATGATAACCATAGAAAACATCAATTATGTGGTAGTGGATTTATATAGTAATGAGGATACTCCTCAGTGATATTTCCATTAACAAACTAATTTATAACACATGACTAAATTATACATCAATTTCATGAATCACATATATGAATAAAACACCAATGTCATGTTTCATCTTAAAAAATTTCCTTACGTGATATCTTAGGGGGAGGAATGTTTGATCGTCCAACCACATCATCATAATTAGTAGAAAATATGTCTTTAATACAGTATCCATGATTCACAAGCATGGTTTGGATTTGGGGATATCCTTTCTTAAGTATAATCATGCATAATTACTACATTTTAATGAAAATAATACTTATTTTATAATTAATTTCATATTAATTATTATTTTTACTATTAGACATTATAGTTTGAGTTCGGAACACTATATCATAATGATATTGAGAAATTATTTTGTTACATACTCTCTCGTGTTGGATATTATTCAACCTAAAGATGTAAATATTTAAATCCATTTTTTCACTAAGAAATCCAAACATGTTATAGATTCTAGAAATAAGTAACAAAATACTATAAAAAATTTCAATTTTCAAGTGAAATTTCATTTAATCCATTTTTTGTTCCCTTTGACTGTAATTATATAAGTAGTGCTATTGGTATTGTTGAGGAAATAGATATAGTACCTCTCAGACACATACAAGTTGATGAGTGGAACCATCCCAAGATATTTGTATGTTAGTTTTAATGAATTAAATGTATTACATCAGCACAGAGATAGACTGGAATACATTAATTAATAAAGCTAGCAGGGGTGTTGGATGTGAAATAGAGAGAACATCACTTACATTATGTTGATATCGAGGACATATTGAACTCATTTCAAATTGTGGTAACATCTTAAACGAAACACTATCTATCACTAAAACTATAGTGTACAACATTTTATAGATTAAAATATATAGTTTTTCTAATAAATCATGGTAAAGGGATCCTGAATTTGTAAATCCCAAACCATTACATTAATTTTTCTTTTTTACATTTTTTAGTTCGGTTTTAACATTTTGAAAGTATACATAACTACATATAACTATTTTCATATATTATACTGAGGAGGGAATGATATTAAAATAAGCTATGTAACATTCTACAACATATAAAATGATACCATAATTTCATGTTTTACATGGTCATATATTTTATTATCCATATGATAAAAAAGTCATATTTACTGAGGAACCTCTACTAGTAGATATTTATGTTAAAGAGTAGTGATGATGATAATGTGAAGAATATCTATATTCACATGTTGCCTCAAATGAATCATAGGATGGGGAATCACATCTAGTAAAATACCCTCATCTCGATATCTATGCAGACCAATAGGCAATATATAAATTTATGTTATCCTCATATGCATAGTATTGACCTGATATAGATGATATGAGATTGTATAAGATGTAATTTACCATGTATTCATATTTTATGATGGGGCCTTCACACAATCAATGGATTCCTTATGTGATGTGAGGTCCTTCCACTTACATAGTGGGAGAGGAATCAGGTTCAAATATTAACATCTTGGTGGTAACTTTTCATGAAGAATTAAACACATAAGAGACACACAAGACTATGAATGGTTTAAAAAAGGAGGATCACCATATAGTTTAATATAATCCTCCATAGTATGAAGAATGATGATATTGATAAGGGTTCCCTATAAATTATTAGGATTTTGGTAAATTACATCCTCAAATACATAAATGAAAATTAATTAAACCGATTGAATATATCGGATTTATAATAAACTATTCAGGATTACATTTTATGCTCATATTAATGATAATGTTCAAATTATTCTATGAACATTATGTAATTTCTCTCACTCTCTTAAATCTTTTAAGGACCACAAACACCATTTAATATTATAACTATTCTATCTGAATGTATTTCATTTATCATGATTAGATATAAGGTTACATGGTTTACTAAAAATTTTATGTGTTTAAGTGGTGTTTGGAGGGCCACTATGTGGGACCCCACTATAAAGAACCACCAAATTACCTAATAAAAGAAATCAACGATATGATAGAAAAAATATAAGATCATGGACTCAACCAATCCCACTTGCTACTTGACAGAAGTCCACCAAACAAATGTTGTGCTAGATAGCAGTACTTGATCAATACCCTACCCCACGGATAGGATGATGGTCCTCACCAACCAGATAATAATGGTCGTATAACACAATACTTAGTTATTTTAATCTAGTTGTGAGTGATTTTCCTTTTCCTAGAAATTCAAAATATCCATTATGTATTTCCCAACATCTCTTACCTTCAAAATACTCTGTTGGACACCCATCACCTCTAAAACCATAATGGTACCTCAAAAATCTATAAATACACCCCCAATAAGGCCTATATCCTATTGTTTACCTTTTTTTATTTTTATAATATCTATTTTTGTTTCATTATTGTAATATTTTCCCCAAAATTCCATCTTATTTATCTATCTCATTTTTATATTTCAATTTATTTGTGAAAATTAATAGTTTACTATATAGGGTTTTTTCTTAACAAAGATATCCCCTTTCTTCCTCATATTATGTTCTCATTACCTTTGCTTCAATGGTTTTTGGTTTTCTTTCTTTCACACTACAAAAGACTTTTTTTGTTTCTTTCAAAAAAAATTAAATGGAATTGTATCTTTCTATGTACAGTGTTTCTTATTACAACCAATTAAGAAAAATGGTTTTTAATGAATATTACATCTTATTTAACCCATGTTATAATGGAACCCTCATTATATTGAAGGGATTAGTTCTAAGAACTCATATTTAGTATTGTATAAACACCATTTTGTTTTTCATTGTAAGTTTATTTATTAGTTTTCCCTTGTCATTTATTTGATTCTATTGAGCATACTCTTTAATTATATTTATCTAATAATTTAAAAAAATTAATTTTTATAATTTATAAAATGAAATTCACACCTCCCTACTAACCTCTTGTTGTCCTAACTAGAAAAATAATTATTATCAAAACCATTCAAGGTTTCTAATCCTTATCCAATTTCATGGAACTTTCATAAAAGATACATGCTTTATCTTACACCAATGGTGATCCCTAAGGATTCTCAATGCATTAAGCTCTATAATTTGATGGCTCATATTTTTATTATTTGAAAAATAGTATGCCTAAATTTCATATAATAATTAGTTATTCCATTTTTAATTTCTCAAAAATTTTAATACACTCACTACGGAATCAAAGTAAAAATGGAATCCAAATGATATTATATCGTTTGAACTTGATAATAAACACATGAATGAAATTAATTATTGGTCAGAATGCGATTAATTAAAATCTATTTAATCATGGATAAATACACATGAACTTTATAAAATTTATGAAGTCACTCACATGGTAAGAGATATGGTCAAGGACAGTAAACATGATAAGAGTTGTAAAAAAATTGAATGTTTTAGCATGCACTCTAACATATAATTTACTGAAATATTTACTCTCTTTACTGATATTTTAAGAAGTATAAAATTTAGTTGTTATTTTATTACTACATAATATATTTTGAAGAAGATACCCTAGGAGTTTACATTTTCTTGATCACTAAATATAATGATAATTTAAGAGGTATATGATCTCTAGAACATGCTAGTAGAATAACTCAATGGGCCACTCAAGACATATGAGATAACATAGAATCAGTATGTTGATAAGATAGTAAAGGATAACAATTATTTCAATGAAAGTAATACTATTTCCTTTATGTAAATAGGTGATGACTATTCTGGTAGTGATATGAGAATTTATCAATTATCCTAAAATATAATAAAAATCATGAGGAAGAATAAATATTTTTATCACGAAAAAAGAAAAATAAATGAGCATAAGTAGAGTTAACTATCTATCTTCTATTAAAAGGGGATTCTCATGTGTGGCCTTTTTGAACCCTCCACACATGGTAACACCCCTCCCCCACGAAGAGGTCATGACCATGAGGTAGATCCCTAGCCATGGAAGGTGTCGTTGCCAGCCTAGATGGAAGAGCATCTCGGAGGGTGAAAGCTTGATCGACGATGGTTCGTCAAAGAAATTTGTCATCACATTGGGTCGCACCTCATTTTTTCCACCAAGTTGAGACCGAGCGACCCGGCAGGATGGGTGGATCCTGGGGGAGAATCTCTCCCTGAAAGCGGACTCCCATGATTCGAAAGCAGACTCCCGTATTATCTACCTCAATAGAATGATGGTTCCATTATCACATGGGTTCAATAAGATCCAATATTCGTTAAAAACCTTTTTTTCTTAATTGGTTTCAGAAAGAAACATTGTACAAAGAAAGATACAATTCCATTCAATTTTTTTTTGAAGGAAACAAAAAAAAATTTTATAGTGTGAAAGATAGAAACCCAAAAATCATTAATGAAAAGGTAATGAGAACATCAGATGTGGATGAAAGGGGATATGTTTGTTATGAACAAACCCTATATAGTAAACTCTTAATTTTTAAAAATAAATTAAAATATAAAAACTAGATTGATAACGAATAAGGAATTATGGGGAAAATATTAAAATAAGTAAACAAAAATAGAGATCATAAAAATAAAAAAAGGTAACCAATAGGATATAGGCCTTATTGAGGGTGTATTTATAGATATTTGAGGTATCATCATGGTTTTATAGGTGATGGGTTTCCAATAGAGTATTTTGAAGGTAAGAGATGTTGGGAGATACATAATGGCTATTTTGAATATCTAGGAAAAGGAAAATCACTCACCACTAGATTAAAATAACTATGTATTGGGTTATATGACCATTATTAGCTGGTTGGTGAGGACCATCATCCGATCAGTGGGGTAGGGTATTGAGCATGTACTGCTATCTAGCACAATGTTTGTTTGGTAGACTTATATCAAGTAGCAAGTGGGATTGGTTGAGTCTACGATCTCCTATTTTTCATATCATATCACCGATTTCTTTCCTCATGGAATTTGGTGGTTCTTTATATTAGGGGTCCACACAGTAGCCCTCCAAACACCACTTGAACACATAAAATTATTAGTAAACCATGTAACCATGTATCTAATCATAATAAACGAAATATAGTCAAATGGAATAGTTATTATAGAAAATGGTGTTTGTGATCCTTAAAGATTTAAGAGAGTAGGAGAAATGACATAAAGTTCATAGAATAATTTGAACATTATCATTAATATGAGAATAAAATGTAATATTGAATATTTTATTTGTTATAAATCCGATATATTCAATCAGTTTAATTAATTTTCATTTATGTATTTGATGATTTCATTTACCAAAATACTAAAAATGTATAGGACACCCATATCAATATCATCATTCTTCATACTATGGAGGATTATATTAAACTAGATGGTGATCTTCATTTTAAACACCATTCATAGTCTTCTTTATCTGTTATGTGTTTAATTATTCATGAAAGGTTACCACCAAGATGTTAATATTTGAACCTGATTGTTATCCCAATATATAAGTTGAAGGAAATAACATCACATAAGGAATCCATTGAGTATGGGAAGGCCCCATCATAAAATATGAATACATGGTAAATCTGATCTTATAGAATCTAATATCATCTATATCGGGTGAATACTATGCATATGATGATAACATAAATTTATATCTTTCCAAATGGTCCACATAGATATCTAGCTGTGGCTATTTTACTAGATGTGATTCCCCATCATATGATGCATTTGAGGCCACATGTGTATATAGATATTCTTCACATTATCATCATCACTAATATTTAACATCAATATCTTCTAGTAGAGGTTCCTCAGTAAGTACGACCGCTTTATCATGTGGATAATAAAATATATGTCCATGTAATACCTAAAATTATAGTATTATTTCCTATGTTGTAGAATGTTACATAGCGTATTTTAATATCATTCCCTCCGAAGTATAATATATGAAAATAGTTTTATGTAGTTATGTATACTATAAAAATGTTCAAACTGAACTAAAACAATGTATAACATAAAAACTAATGTAATGGTATGGTATTTACAAATTCAGGATCCCTTTCCCATGATTTATAAGATAAACTATATATTTTAATCTATATAATTTTTTATACACTAGTTTTTGTGATAGATATTGTTTCATTTAAGATGTAACCACAATTTTAATTGAGGTCGATATTTCCTCGATATCAACAAAACGTAAAATATGTTATCTTTATTTCACATCCAACACCCCTAATAGATTTATTAATTAATTCATTCCAGTTTATCTCTGTGCTGATTTAATACATTGATTTCATTAAAACAAACATACAAATCTACTGGGATGGTTCCACTCATCAACATGTATTTGTATGAGAGGAACTACATCTATTTCCTCAACAATACCAATAACACTACATATAGAATTCCAGTAAAAGGGAACCCAAAATGGATTCAATGAAATTTGACTTGAAAATTGAAATTTTGTATAGTATTTTTTTACTTATTACAAGAAACAATAATAATTTTGGATTTATTAGTGAAAAATGGATTTACATATTTACATCATTAAGTTGAATCATATCCAACATGAGAGAGTATGTAACCCAATAATTTCTCACTGTCATTATGAAATAGTGTTCCTAACTCAAACTATAAAGTATAATAATGAAAATAATAAATATTATTAAATTAATTATAAATTAATATTATATTCATTAAAATGTAGTAATTATGCATGATTATTCTTAAGAAAAGATATCCCTAAATCCAAACCACGGATGTGATGCCTGGATGCTGTATTAAAGACTTATTTTTAACTAATTATGATTATGTGGTTGGACACTCAAGCATTCCTCCAACTATGATATCACTTAAGGAATTTTTTTTATAAGATGAAATATGATAGTGGTGTTTCATCCATATATGTGATGTAGGAAAAGGAAGTAGAATTTAATGATGTGTTATAAATGAGTTTTTTTATAGAAATATCACCGAGGAGTATCCTTAGTACTATATAAATCCACTAACACATAACAGATGTTTTCTAAGGTTTTCATTCTTGATTATAGGTTGAAACTCCAATCACCTATAGCTTTATTTTTTTTAATCTTTTACACTTAAAGAAATTTCATTTTATAATGATAAAATTGATCTCATCTGAATGATGGATATTTCCCATGACTCATGGACACGTAAAAAGGTGGGATATATTTTGGAATCCACTTTATGATCTTTATATAGAGCATTAAAATGTGTTTAAAGGAAATAAAGATAATGTAGATTATCTTTAGTGAATGGTACAAACATTTAAAACAATTTCATTATTACTAGATTTTATGTGGAATAATATTTCATCTGTAGAGATCCTGATATTAGGGTTTTTTTCATCTACTTCTATAATTAATTGTTAATCCCCTTGAAGTAATCTAATAGTGGTATTAAAGGGATTTGTGATATTAGTTTTGTAAAATCATCTTTGATAAATGAAGAGTTTCATAAAACAAAGCACCGTTTATCCGCCACAATGACAGCACATCCCATCACCATACAATAGATTTAGCTATTTTAAACTATGTGTTAAGTGTTAACACATGAAAAATGGTTAATGACTTTTTATTATTTCATGTTATAGAAATCATTTCAATTCATGAATTATGCATTAATGAATGAAAAATGGAAATAAATAATACACTTAGGCATAGTATGGATTACATTTTACATAGGATACATGGTTATTCAAAATGGACTCAGTAGGTTCTACATGGTGTAGTGTACACTGCATGAAATTTTAGGGTGAAAATGAGTTTCACATTAGATTATCACAAGACATGGTGCTGAGAAAAACATGGTTTCTTTGGTTCTTAAAATTTGAATTAAATTAATAATGTATAGTTGTTTAATTAATGATAATAAATGGGGTTTAAAGGATATTTATTAATTAATAAAATTATAATATTAAATATCTTATAATAAATTAAAAATATTTTATGAAACATTTATAATTAAATATTACATAAATATAAAATTTTAATATTAAAATATACTTTTATGAAATTTATTTGGCATGCTTTTTGGATTTTAAATTAAAGGGTTTATTTTACAATAAGTTTAATTCTTTAAATTGTTTATATATAATTTAAATAATGAAAAAATTTAAAAAAAATTTATATTTAAAATTATTAGTTCTAAATTATAATTTTATATTTTTTAAAATTAATATGCCATTTTTTAAATTATAAATATATGATATTTTGATTATGTAAAATGTATACATAGTATAAATTGAATAATAAAACTATTTATAAATCATGATAATATCATATATTTATAATTAAATTCACCATAATGATAAATATTACATGTTCAATTTAAATTAAATTTGAGGTTTTTTATTCATAATTATAGAATGTTGATAGTAGATATTGGTGAAATTATAAATGTGTTTATAAATACAATTTAATTATAAATTTTCCATGAATGGTTTTCTCAAGTTTAAATATTTGAATTATTCATTTATGTAATATTTACTCAATGTTTTATTCAAAATTAATTTTTTTAAAAATAATTAATGGTGTATGGGGAATTTTCAATATTAAACTACTTTGAGGTAATATATCCTTTCATTCTCATGCTTGGAATAATGTAATCATGAATTTTGTTTTTTATCTACATAGAACATTGTTTTTAATTTAAGTTATCATATAGAAATTACCAATTGGGAATTCATTTTTCATTTGGGTTTTTTAGTTATGATTCATTGGATTTTCTCATTAGTAAAATCTCTCCAAGGATATGTACATGGGGTCAAACTACCTACTGGTATGGAGGCTTCTGTATTGTCTAGAAAGTTGAATGGTGTTGGATATCAAGTACTTTAGTATTACTTATGTGGATATTATCAATCTTATGAATCTATGTTCATTTACATGCGTAACATAGTTACTTGGATTCCACTAAACTGGTTCTTAATGTTGGTTCACTACAAGGCCTCAACTGTGCCTCTCTAAAAAATAGAGGTTCTGGACATGTAGTGATGGCCTATAGTGTGTCTTTGGAGTGACTAAAAACTTATATCTGTGTATACAACAATGGATATTACTATATTTCATGAATGAAGTAAAAAACTGAGTGGAAGAAATAAATAAAATAAAATATAATGTGTTGTAATAATAAATGAAATATTATAAAATCCAAAATAAACATGTCATACATATAACAATGGTTACCCACTAGGCCAACCATACATGTAGAAGTATATAAATGAAAATAAAATAAAATTATAGTTCTCTACTACTAACTCTGAGAAAGACCACAAACAAATCCTTCATGACGATTACGAGCTACTCTAGTCCAATCATAGGAGTTTACATGACAGAATATTCTTAATCATGAAACCCTAGGCCCCAACCCTATCCACCATGCATATGTGATCAACATGAAAAGAAGAAATATGGTCTAAACACACATTGTGGTGCAAATATAGGGGTGATAAATAATATCATTAGTCTACCCAAATGATTAAACTATAAATATACTATCATAAGTGAATTCTCATGCAATATGCTCATCCTAGCTAATAAAAATCATAATAATAAAATCAATAGACATAAATAACATAAGCATGTCCACAACAGATTCATTGGTCCATGGACCCTATTTTCAAGACACAACACCATATTATATGAGTATATATATGAATGGATATATATAACCATATATATATATTCATGTTCTAATATACATACATATTTAATCAAGTTAGAAAAGAGTAAAAATATCAATCCACAGTAGATACTTCAACCAATGATCTGATCAACATGACATTCTACAAAAATAGAATTGAAATGGATGTTATACCAGTCATGTCAGGAAATATTAATTCAATCCCTAGGTCCCTAATCCCGATCAATAATACCTTTTTTTCCAACACCCAAAATCTATCTGAACAATCTATGTCACAATTGGGGGATACAAGTCCTAACCATGAGTTTAACCATACTCACCTCCAATAAATATAATAATGGATACTATATACCGACGTAGAATCATATAAGTAAGTCACTTCATCAACATAAACTTATTTTGAATGTATCAATTATCAAACCAATATGGCTAGGATCCAAGGAGTATAAATGTTCCCAACATCCAAATATGTGAAGTACAACATGTAAACAAGATCTAAGGATTATATGTTTGAAAGGAAACTTAAAAAGGATGATTCAAAAAATTAAATAGTATACAAGATTTATAAATATCCAATGAATCCTAATAAGAAATAAGATCCAAGGATTAGAAATGTCAATGGAATCCTAATAGGTCATTATATCTAAGGAGTATAAATGACCATGGCATCTAAACAGGTTGTTGGTCAAACTTGGGGTCACCCACTAGTTCTACTAGATTATTCCCCATGAGAGGAATACAATATGGGATCCATAAGGGAAATATAGGAAATAGAATCCCTCTCGGGATCCTTTGAAGAAAAGTGACAGTGGAGGCATCTTACATGGGATCTTCTAGGTTACAACATAAGTGTAGGCATCCTAATTGGGATACTCAACTACGAAAGAAAAGGATGAATCCCACATGGGATCCTCTAATAGTATTTAAATAGAGTAATCCTACATGGGATCCGAAATTAGTACATATGAAAAGGCTTCCAACATGAGACCCTTGGTATCATTGAGAAGATAAAGGTATCATATATAGGATCACAGAGATCAAAACATAAGTACAAGAATCCTATATGGGATCCCTAGGAATAACTAATCTCATAAGCTTAGAACTCAGGACACATCTCCAAGAGAAACACCCTCAATGGGAAACCTATATATGCTTTTCTCAAAATAGATAGTTCATTTAATATCTTGTATCAATGTCTCATTCTTAAGAGAGAACAATAATCGATTACCAGAGAAAGAACCACTCTATTTAGGTTAAACTCCCAAAATGCCACCTATGAGTCCCCAAATCATCTCAAGGGTTTCACTATCACTATCTTCCGGGAACAATACTAAAAAATAACTACGCATATATCAAATTTTGACACCTGGGTAAAAATATATAGAAAATAATAAATTTTGTTACAAATGGGTAGTACATAATATGTATTGCAAGTACAAAACATGTTCACCCAAATACCCACCTAGTTATGTTCCTCAACTAGACATGGATGGTAAAATCCCATGTACATGATGTGTAAGGCATGTAAATGACATATAACCAACATGGGGAACCTTCCCATGTACCTCACATGGAATATTCATGTATTTACCATGACTATGTATCTCTGCATGGTGTAAAATCCATAAGAGGTATGCCTATGACATCTATACAGCTATGTTCCCCTACATGGGATATCTGGCTAGGTACTCATCTAGTCCTAGTACATAATGTATATACCCAATACATGTAATTTACTTTTAAAAGATCATATTCCCTATACCGTAAGAACACACATCGTGTATTCTTGAGTCAATAAACTGTGACATAGGGGTTTCCAAATGGGAAACCACTCAAATTTCCTGAAACCACCGTTTACTGCCAAAAGAAACATATCAACCCTGAACAGGTACTTTGAAAGAACAACAGGGTTAAAAAACAAAAAATATTAAATCTATAGGGATTTATGAAAAAACGTAAAAAAATATAATTTTGGAGGAATCCACTGATGCTTCTTGTGTTTCTGGGATCCATGACTACCACGTGATGATATGGAATGTCCCAAGTTCTACAATGGTACCTCTCTACCACAATAACTCTATCATTCACTCCCTCTATGTATCCTCTATTTTTCATGGTGAAGGAACCCAAAAAGAGGCTTTTATGATAATCCAGGGAGGAAATAAAAGAAATGAAAAATGAAAGAAAAAAAGAAAAGAAAAAGAAAATGGGGCCCGAGGCTAGCCTCCACACTAGAACTGATTTTATTCCCTACCTAAGAAAAACTCCGCATTTTGGACTCAACAATGAATATTGGATCTCAATCTAACAATCTATTGAAAAGATATGGCTAAACAACCTAAACAAATAAAATAATATTTAAATAGTTAAATATCAAATATTAATTATACCAGTATAATTATAATGGCTCATAAATCCACCAAACTCCTTTCCTTGGGTAATCACCTTATTCCAGGACCAATAGAGTAGTCATTCAAATTATCCAAATCCTTATTATTGGGAAAAATTAAAAATTTACCCCTTAAAATCATTTAAAATATATAAAAATCTAATTTGTGCTCCAAATTTATAGTTTGGAAGAACATAAATCCTTACATTATCCCACTATAAAAATTTTCATCCATGAAATTCTATAGTGGAAAAACTAATAGTCATTCTCTCATCCCAAGAATCTATATAACTGTGTTATCTCAACTATCAAATGATAAGTATCACAACATAAAACACTCTTCCATAAAAGAATATGTTTAACTACAACCAATATGATACTCCATACCATATGAGTACACATATCATTATATCAAATACCCACTACAAGCTTAATGATTCATAAAAAATAATGAATTAAAACAAAAAATGAGGTTTAACATCCACAGATGGATAATGGGGCACTCCCCACCATATCTATTTCCTTATACCACTCTTTGATCACAAAATAAACAAGTTATTTCAACAACAAGGTTGGATTTTTAAAAATAAATAAGCTCAGTGTGGATACAACACTATTTCAGTATACCCAGGACGATGCCAGGATATAGTATTATTAAACTATGATTACCAGGAAAATGCATGTCTATCTCTCCTAATCCATGCTTGTATCAAACAAGTTAACATTCCTTTACTTAACACTTGAAATCATTTCTTCCCAAAATGTGTTCCCAGGTTCATCCAAGGGACCACCTTATGATGAAACATGATTATTCAAAGTGTCACCTCTTTAATTGAGGGAAATTCTTCACATAACCCAAACTCCTAGGAAACCATGACATTTTTTTAAAACATAGATCATCATATCATAACCAACCACTCACTGATTTACTATTTTACATTGTAAAATGTACAACTAACCTATACCTTTACTACCCGACTCATACTCCCACATGTCATATTCTATTAAAACCACGCTGACCATGCTACATAGAATTCTAGTCTAATCCATTCAAAAGCTCAATTGAAACTACTTTTCAAAATCAGGAACCTTACTTGATACATGATTATTTTCTGAAACTACTCATGACATGCGATCATTCCAATCATGAGTGTTTAGATGCTCTCTGACAACATTAGCAATAATGGGATTAATGATCAACTAAGATAGGTTCCCAAACATCCATGCCCTTCAAATCCTGTCTAGATACTAGATCACCCTAGGAACTTTTCAAAAGTTGAAGGAATCGACATACCTATATCACAAAAAAATCAATCAACATCCATGTATTGATCTCAAAATGATCATATTAACAAGCTTACTACCTGAATATTCATCCATAAAACTAGGCCAACTGCAATCATAGGCTACAGTCAATCAAAATAAATGTTGACCTACAAACATCTGAATCATAACTATGGGCCTCTAGGTATTCCACCTATCCCTACTGATCAAGTCTCATAAATGGGTCACAAGTTATAACCACCTACCCTAAAATATAAAACCTCTCCAAAGAAGGTAATTATCACAATGACCTTCATGGGATGAAATTGTCAACAACGTCGAACTAGGGACCCGATCTACAATAAGAATCATCATAAGGGGCTTCCCCTGTAGTATCATGATACCAATTTTGAAAATATAATGAACTAACAATCACCGAAAATCCATATATGGTTATACCCCTCTCGAGGTCTAGTTTATGAGAAAGTTTTGGTACCAATTAGAAGTGTACTCAATGATCAGACTAGATAACCACAAATAATTTTCAGTTACTAGAATGTAATTCCATTCTATATAGGAAGAAACTATATATATTGTTACTGAAACATTAAATATCTAAACCTATCAAAACCCCCTATAAGGGGTATAACACATGGGTATCATGTTACCTATATACCTACTAGGGTTGTTGAACCTCTCGTTCATAAGGAATGATTCATCTACCAAACCATCCAATGTATCAATGTAGATCCACATGACCATAAATCAGAAGGAAATATATATACTAATATACCAAATTGAGTATAATTCCACCAAAAACCTATACAACAAAACACAATTAAGGGTTTTTTGAAACATTAATTAATTGGAATCTATCTTTTGTAAAATCACACAATACATGGAAAATAAAATGTATATCCTATATGCCAAATATGATGTATTAGATGTGTCTTACCTTTATCATACAAAATTGAAAACCAATCACTAGACTCTTTCCAACATATGAAGAGCCAAAAATCCATAATATATCATGAAATTCTAACAAAATGTGCATAAATGAAAGAGAAAATCATATAAAAATGTAACTCTAGAGATCATAACTTCAATACCATACCCCTGGAAGCAACGAATTCTTTTTAGAATAGGTGTTCTAGATGAAACAATCAAATATCTATTATAGGTTCTGACACATTCCTAATACTCTTGTCTACCATATTCCAAATAGTATGTCATAGGAAAGGAAAAATTTTGATAAAACATTGTAACATCATGAACCAGATTCCCAAAAACTGGTGATCTGAGATGGTTCTACATAAGACCTCAAACACACCTCTCCATATTCTAGAAAATTTTGAATAGCAATAAGGTCTTATGATGTATCCATGGAGAAACTATGAAATCATATCATATAAAACAACTTTTAAAATGACTAGATATCAAAAATTCCATAAATAAATGGAATCTAGAAGTAGTAAATAAACTGAAATAGAACATGCTATAACAAAAAATGATCTTCTCAAAACTCCCGAACTTCCATTTTCTATGTACAACACTAGTCACATATTTAGTTGACCATACTTGTAGGAGTATATAAAAAAAAATTAAATTACATGGAACTAATTCTAAACGTATGCCTGAACACATACCCTATCTCCATGAAACTTCTATGCTTATATAGTTTGATCACAAGAATCTACATGAGTGTCTCTTCTCAATCACACAACCCTATAACCTAGCCATATCCTCCATGAATCTGTGCTCAACTTGAAACGCTAATGTAAGCTATGAATGCACACCAAGTTGAATGAACATGGGTGGGAAATAATCACAATACACCACCCTAACGATGAACCTATAAATCTACTAAAAACATTTACTAATCATGAAATATGCTTATCTTAGCCGATATAATTGAAAATAATAAAAGCAATAGATATAAATAACAGAAGAATGTCCACAATTGATTATTAGTTCTATTTACCCTATCATATGGAAAAAACACCATTTTATATGAGTATATGTATACATAGATATATATATATAACCCATATATGTAATATCTCGGAAATTCCTTGTATTTGTTTTTAATTTTATGGGATTATTTCGGGACCAGACACTCAGACAACACTTAGTTCCAAGGCTCGATGAGCCTAGAATTGAATTTTGAACTTTTTTATGTTCTTTCAATAAATAATGAGAGAAGGTTTTTCTAACATTTAAAACTATTCTTAAAAAAAGTGTTTAGGTCACTGTAGAACTTTGGATGTTGGGATTTTCCTAGAAAGTATCTATCTTTGACCAGTGAGGGTTGACCAGAAAAGATAATTTTCATACCTTTTAGAAAAAACTAAAATAAAATTAAAATTTGTTTTATTTTTTGTCTCCATTCAGTGGTGGTGATGAGGTGATGACACACCACAATAAATATCCAATTAATTAGGCTTATTTAATTTAAGTGTAATAGGTATGTTGTTTCATAAATTTAAAATTGTAACGATGCTGTAATGCAGCGCAATAGAAACATTGTGGAACATTTCCCTTTTTAATGAGATTACAGGATATAAAATGAGGGATGTATATTTATCTGACGGGTGAACAATGAGGTATTTTCTGTCAAACGACGAATGCTTACGATATAGAAAGTGGCGACGATGCCTTGAAAGAAGGATCTAGGACCGAAGATTGAGGAATGACAACATCTTCAAACAGATCGATAGTAGTGAAGAACCTTCTATAGGTAGGTGTTTATTTTTTATATGTTTCCCCATTGTTCTCTCTAAAACATCTAACGTGGATCAATATACAAATAGGTTGATCATCAGGTCATTAATTATTATAGTAGGCAGTTGTTTCTCTGGGTTTTTCATCAGGATAAATTTTGATAGAACTATAATATTCTTTCTAATGTTTTTAAATCACTAATGCAAATGGATTGGGCTGACTTGAACATGGAATGAGACCCTCTTCCTTTGTGTATTCTTGGGTGTTCTTCATGGTCACTCCATCGAAATGGAGACAAGGATGATTCAAAGCCATGGAAGGGAAGGTGTAATCCCATAAAGGCAGGAGGTGATAATGATATGAGAAACGAACCACTAGAGCAGACCCATTGGGATGTGGAAATTACCATAGGAACACCAGCAGTGGCCGCGGGTTGGTGGAGGCATGCTATGATGGCACATTGAGGAGGGTCATGGATGGATCAGGCCACAACACTATAGTAGGATCCACCGACACTCGGGCTGATGGATGGATACAGGACAAGGCCATCTGGCCTCATCGGTGGGGTTCCCTACACCACGAGGGCCATGGCATGACCTAGACCTATGAAAATCCATGAGTCGTGCAGAGAAACTTTGTCCACTACACAGTCTGATTGACCATGGATGGTGGCGCAACCTGGCACCGCAAGGTATGCAATGGAGACGGCCTCACCACATCTAGGATAGAGGAGCCTCCCCACTCTAGAGTGGGCTAGTCTGGATCTGGCGGGCCATGCCCAGCCAAGCGGGCCTGGACTAGTGGGTTGGTTTAGGTTAGTCGGACTGGGTTAGCCCGAACCCAAACACAACCATCCCTTGTTTTACTAAAACACTTGTAACATTCAAACAATGCTTTTTTTACAATCCATTTTGAGATTTGGAACCCTTTCTATGAGATGGTTGTTTTATCATACTCTATAGGGACATTCATGGATGTTGAAATGTGAAAAATGTCTTGAGAAGTGGTTCCTCCCATAATCAAGCGCACTATAGGTTGGAATCCTACAACTGACTGATATTTGAAGACTACTGACAAGAGACCCTGTGTGGATCATGTACAAGTGACTTTATATGGATTAGATATGAAGACCTAGTGGAAAGAGGCTCTGTGTGACCCGACACACCCACGGTGGGGAGTGGCTTTGTGTGATCGGATAGACCCACAATAATCTTTAGGGATGTGTACCTGAGTATGATGACCAAGGTGGAAAGTATCTCTATGTGACCTGGCAGGACCCGAGTGGGGATTGGATCTGTTTGACCCAGTATAACCACGATACTCATCATGGATGGGTAGCCCAGCAGTCCGAGGTGTTCAATATTGCGATTTATTGTCTTGATTTCTATACTCTAAATTATACCTATGTGAAAATTCTTTTTTCATGATTAGGAATTTTTGTTTTATTTTGGATCCCTTTGTTGTCTTTGCATTGTGGATTTTGGTCCCTACTAAGTATTTTTTTACTCACCTTGGCACGGTCTTTTCCTGCACAGGTTTTGTTTGATGTATATGACTACCACCTTGATGAAGGACTTGGTGGCCTAGGACTCTGTGGTGCCTAGTGAGAATTGGTAGGTGGGGCGTACTTCTACAGCTTCATGAAGCTACTATACACATACCCATCTTGTGGTTTTTTCAATGGATGACTTTTAGAGATCTTTTTGTACATTTTTTCATTTTAGTTGTATATTTTTGGGTTTGTATTTTAGCCCATTTGACCAAAATTTTTTACCTTTACTCAATGGTTTTTTAGTGTAATGCATATTTACCTGTCTAGTTTTTTTTGTTTTGGTTGTGTGTACGGGTACGTAGGAAGAGAACTCTCACTTTTAGGTTGACGCATTCGATGCTAGTCTTCAACCCCTAGCCTTTAAGAGGCGGGATTTGGGGAGTCACAACATGGGCCCTGGGGGATGGATCTTGACAATGTGGTATCAGAGGTGGTTGGTTATACCTCAATGAACAGGAGTCTCTAGTTTTGTTTTTGGGAAATATTGTTAAATGTTTCGAGTTTGACTTTCAGAATGGGGGATCCTAGGGCTGGTGTAGTAGTAGAAAAATAAATACACTAGGACCTTGAATTTTTCTTTTTGGCTCTATACATAAAAAATTGTTGCATGAATAACATAGGAATTGAGTGTTTCCTAATGTTAGTATTGAATTAGAGTCATCTCACGTGGTATAATCTACTTACTATGGTACATCTTGATCTATTTTAGGATGCATCTATTTAGACAGACAACTAGGATTTTAAAATATGGTTGGGAGGATTGACCGCCAAATGATGAGGCATCAGTTCAATGACCGGAGCTATAGATGCCCCCACCGGGTTGTCCACCAGTCTTACAACCACCAATTGCTCAGTAGTTTCTGGCTTTGTTTCTGATGGATGATGTACGTAGTCTGAGTGACTTGCATGTGTTTCAGAGATAAAGAACTCCCTGGTTTTGGAGAGAGATATATCTTCAGGTCCCTGAGGATTAGTAGGAGGTTATGACATGGGTCTTCCTCTTAGTGAGGATACCACTTGACGAGATGTTGATCTTAGCCACGAGCCTTATTCGGGGCTCAGTGGGGTGGTGTTGGAGTTTGAACATTCAAACTCATGATGATGCGACCTTCTCCTGGGATGAATTTGAGCGGATTTTCCAAGAGAAGTTCTTTCCTATGAATTTTCACACAGTGCACATATAGGAGATTTTTCACAAAAAACATGGAAACATGTTAGTGGGTAAGTACTTTGTAATGTTTATAGACCTCTCCTACTACTCTATAGATATGGTACGACACCCTTTATTCAGGGCCTAGAACTTTGAGCAGGGACTCTGATGTGATATCTGGGCATCAATGATTTCCCTCAGCATCCCCACTCTGGATGCAGTGCTAGAGTGATACCTTATTGTGGAGATATTCCTGGCAGAGCAGGTGTTGATAGTTGGAGCCACTAATATACATCAATTGGAAGAGTCTTTAGTGGTGAACACCATGAAGTAGATGAAAGGACCCAAGTGGGTCAGATCATTTAGGGACGAACCCTGAACTCTGGGTCGGTATTGTGGGGCTCCTAGAGTAGAGGCAGTCACCAGGGATCCAAGTTGTACATCACATGTGGCAAGAAGGGACACATGTCTCGTTAAATCCTGAACTACTGAACAGATGATCAGCAGACAGTGGAGGGACTGCTAAGGCAAAGTCATAGGTTCAAGTAAGGAGGTCCGCAGAGTGGAAGACGTTACAGGGGAGCAGGCTGAGCAGTAGGTGGTGGGTGATGGTTCGAGGTACAACCTCCACCACCCCCATGTATTCCACCACAACCTTAGGGAGTGGGTGGAAATTAGTGATCTCATCTTATAGCAGTGGAGGCCTTTGACCACACTACCCCATAGATGATTAGAGGTACGATATGTGTCTTCTCCAATTTAGATGTAGTTCTTATAGATACATGTTCTAGTTAATCATTCCTTTCCATAGTCCTCATTCAAGGCATGATGATTACGGTGGAGCAGTTGGATCAATCCTTACTATTAGAGTCTCTAAAGGAAGGGGATTCAATGATTACACAATGGTGTTGGCATTGTGAGACTACTCTTGTAGGTGAGAGATTTGGCTGGGATCTCCCAGTAGCGGCATTGAGGCCTTACGATTTCATCTTGGATATGGAATGGTTATCCACAGTTCATGCATATATTGAATGTGTTAGGCATAGAGCGCGATGTGTCTATGAGGATGGGAGCATATTTTTCTTCACTAGTGAGAGGGTAACTCTTGCAGCGCAAGCCATAATTTCTAGGAGGAGGGCGCACCCGATAACTCCCCAATTGGCTAGCCTCACCCTCGGTGTGGTAGAATATAGAAGTCAGTGCCTTCCTATAGTAGTGAAAATTTATGAAGAATTTTTTCATGAGCACATTGTAGGACTAAATTCACATAGGGAGGCATACTTCTGCATCAATCTGTTCTCTAGGACGACACCGATATCCACACTAGCATATTGGATAGCTCGCATCGAGCTTCGTGAGTTGAGGGTATAACCAGGGGACATGCATCGGAAGGGCTTTGTGAGGTGAAATGTTTCAACACGGGATACCCCAAAATTGTTTTCCAAGAAGGAAAACAAAATCTTGAGACTATGCATGGACTATATGCGCATGAACTAGGTGATCGTGAATAAAAAAATTTAACAACTGAGAATTGATTACCTCTATGACCAGTTGAATGGAGTGAGGTGGTTCTCAATGATATACATGAGATAAGGATATATAAAACATTAGGTATTGGATGGGGATGTACCAAAGATAGGATTCATATAATGGTATGGCCACTATGAGTTCATAATGATGCCCTTCGGCATGACCAATGCCCCAACAGTGTTCATGGGACTCATGAACATGATCATCCAGCCTTACCTCAATAAATTCCTGGTGGTCTCCATTAATGACATATTGGTGTACTCAGCATCCTAGGAGGATCACACCACACCCCAACGAATAGTCCTGGATACACTTCGAGAGAACCATATTTATGGGAAGGTCTGAAAGTTCTTGTTGTAGATTCAGGATGTCCACATTTTGGGACAAATCATATCAGAGGCTGGAGTTGTAGTGGATCCAGAAAATATAGTGGTAGTTCTTTCATGAGATCCACCTAGGAGCATGAATGAGGTACAATGTTTCTTGTGGTTGGCAGGATAGAACTGGAAGTTCTTGACCACCTTTTCCAGGGTACATCACCCTTATCGTATTTGAAAAAGTAGGGAAAACCTTTGTGAGGATAGAGAGGTTATAGAATAGTTTCAAGGAGATGATGCAGAGACTGATGAGTGCCCCCATCATGAGAGTACCAGAGGAGGGAATTGGGTATATAGTTTTCAGCTATGCATCAGGGACCAGACTGGGTTGTTTCTGGATCGAGGAGTGAGAAATGATCACCTACAGTTCACATCAATTGGGGAAGCATGAGTAGAACTATGTAACCCATGATATTGAATTAGCAATAGTGGTCCTTGCTTTGAAGACCTTTCGGCACTACTTTTATATGAATGGTTGACCATCTACTCTGACCACAAGAGTCTAAGGTATGTCTTCTCCCAAAATGACATGAACTTGTGACAATGGATATGACTAGAGTTCCTACCGGACAATGACTTTGAGATTTTATATATTACTGGAAAGGGGACCACGGTGGTAGATACCCTCAGTAAGAGATCCGGATTGCAGCTGCTGCGTGAGGTGACATTGCATCTGGATGGGATGCAGATATACTTCATGGATGATGATGGAGAATCATACATTCAGTTGATTATTATCACTCCCCCACTCTTACAATGAGTTAGGGAGGCACAACTTGTAGATGTCGATTGTGAGGCCTGGCGTGCTCAGTCATCCTCATGATAGGATCTTGATGGATTTTTGATAGGTGGGGATCACTTCATCATTTTCAGAGGATTCCCAGTAGTACCAGTGGAATTAGAAAAAAAGATTCTAAAGTTGTTCCAAACCTACCCTTTGGCGGTATATCCTTGAGTGGCGATGATGTACCCGGATCTCCGATGTCAGTATCGGTGTCCTGGGATGAATAAATTGGTGTCCATGTTTATTTCAAGGTGACTCAATTGTCATCAAGTAAAGGATGAGAAATAGCTTCCATTAGGCTTGGACCAACCAATTGAGGTAGCTGAGTGGGAGTGATATGGTATCTTGATGGAATTTGTGATGAGATTACCACACACATCCAAGGTCCATCATTCTATCTGGGTGATTGTTGACCAACTCACAAAGTCAGATCACTTTCTACCCATCTAGTAGAAGGGATAGGTCGAGGGATTATGATGCCTCCATGTTCAGAATATAGTGCATCTTCACAGGGTACCCTCAAAGAACATTTCAGACCATGATGCTCGCTTCACATTCTAGATATGGATGGGATTACAGGAGGTGTTCAGGACTCATCTATGCTTGAGCATAGCTTTCACCCATAGAATAATGGTTAGATGGAGCGGACCATACATACATTGGAGGACATGCTTCATGTGTGTGTCCTTGATTTTTGGTCATAATTGTGGGGACCACCTACCACAGGTGGAGTTTGTGTACAACAATAGATATCACACCTCCATTGGCATATCATAGTTTGTGGCTTTGTATCAGAGACCATGCAGATCACCTCTACGCTGGACAGACATAGGGGAGTCTACACTCATGGGTCTAAAGTCGGTATGGGCTAGCATTGAAAAGGTGTAGATCATATAGGATCAGATGAGGACTGCAAATAGTTGGCATAATTCTTATGATGATAGGATAAAGAGGCCCTTGGAGTATGGGGAGGGAGACCGTCTGTTCCTTCGAGTCCCCCTGTGATGGGGATTGTAGGAATTTTGCAGGGGAAGAAAGTTATCCCCGAGTTTCATTCGAGCTTTCAAGATTCTGAGCAAAGTTGACAAGGTGGCGTACCGCCTAGCTCTCTCCCCACAGATGCACCAAGTTCACGATGTTTTTAATGTGCCACAGGTGAGTAGGTAAGTGCATGATACATTGCAAATCATTGACTGGGGAGAGATGGACATTCGCAATGGGGAGACATTTGGAGAATTCCCTGTGAATATAGGGGATGAACAGGAGTGTGTCCTTTGTGGACGGTTTATTCCTATGGTGTGTGTTCGGTGTAAATACCAGAATCTCTAGGAGAGTAGATGGGATATGGAGGATTAGATTCATAATCAATACCCTTATTTGTTTGTTTAATTTTTTTTGGATTATGAGTATGTGAATCCCTAATGGTGGGGTAATGTAATGTCCTAGAACTTCCAAGTATTTTTTATAATTATATGGGATTATTTCAGATGATATTCTCATATAGCACCTAATTCCGACCCTCAGTGAACCCAGAATAGAATTTTGTAATTTTTAATGATATTTTAATTAAGCATGAGAGAGCGTTTTTCTAACTTTTAAACTAGTTCTTAGATAATAAATCTTAAGGCACCATTGTACTCAGTACATCTGGATTCTCCTAGAAAGGATGTAACTTCAAATGACAAGGGTCGACCAAAAAAGATAATTTTCATACCTTTCTGAAAAAATAAAAAGTTATTTTATTTAATTTAAATGTTTATCGATTTGGAAGAGGTGACAATGAGTATCATTAAATACCCCATTAATGAGTATTATTAAATTATAGTGCAATAGATAATCTGTTTCATAAATGATACAACATAACAATGCAAGGACGGAGAGAAACAGAAACAATGTGACACATTTTCTTTTTTTTAATTAGATAAAGGGTTGGAGAATGAAAGATGGAATTTTTTATGATTGATGGATAGAGAGGTATTTTCTCTCTAATGATTAATTATATTGAATTTTAAAGTGGTGATGACACCATTGAGGAAGGATCTGGGACTAGAAATTGAAGAATGACAACGAATTCGAATGGGTTGACACCAACGATGAATGTTCTCTAGGTTATGGTATGTTTTTTTATGAGTTTCCCTGTCATTATTTATAATAAAATTAATGTGGATCAATCCATGAATAGGTTGATATTTGGGTCGTTCATTCATGGTGAAGGGTACTATTTCTTGGGGTTTTACATCGGGATAAATTTTTATAGAACTATAATCTTTATCCCCATGTTTTAAAACCTCTAACGTGGATGGTGGTGCCAACATGAACAAGTCTCAGGCCCCTCCACCTTTGTGCGTTATTTTTGTCCACACCTTAAAAATGGAAGGAAGGAGGATTTGAAGACTTGGTTGGGAAAGTGGCATTCCATAGAGGTTGAAGGCCCAAACGACACAAGGAACGAACCACCAGAGCAAACCCGACGGTCCACAGAAGGCATCACCATCACACTGGTGACTAATGGTGGAATCATTTGGTGGTCGGTGGTTCATCATGACCATGTGACGAGGAGGTACACATCCGGATTGGACCACAGCAGTGTAGTAGGAGCTGCCGGTGCTTGAGCCAGTGGCGGGTGAAAGGATAGGACCATCCGGCCGTGTTTGTCGGGCGGCCCGTGCCAAGCGGGCCATAGAGTGATTGGACCCGGAAAAAGATATAGATCATCTGGAGAAACCTGATCATCTATGTAGACTAGTTGACCATGGAATTTAGCACCACCTGGAACCACATGGCACACAATGGACATGACATAGCTTCAGGGCACGCAACAGAGGTGATATCGCCACAGGGAAAGCAACAGACGTGGTATAGTAGTGTACAGGATGGAGGAGACAGCCCGCTTAAGAGAGGGTCAGGCTGGTTATGGTGGTCCGTGCCCAGTGAAGCGGTGTGAGCCCTGTGGGTCAGGTTGGGTTGGTCGGACCAGATCAGACCATACCCGAACCCAACCAGACCTCGTTTCTCTATAACACCCATAACTTTCAAATGAAGCCTCTATTTGAAAAGCCGTTTTAGGTGTTGGAAGCCCTTCCTCAAGGCATGTATTCTGGAATACTATAAGGGGTATTTCATATAATTTAATGAATATGATGGCTTGATGGGTGGCTTATCCTAGAATCAAGAACGCTATGTGTGGGAATCCTATGGCTGACTGAGATCTAAAGACTGTTGACAAGAGACCCTGTGTGGATCAGCTAAAAGCGACCTTGTGTGGGTCTTCCACGATGGAAAATTGGGAAGAGACTCTATTTGATCTAGTAGGACCATGGTGGGGAGCGATTCTATGTTAACCAGCAGACCCACAATACTCATCAGGGATGATTACCTCAGAAAAATGGACAAGGTGGGAAGTAGCTCTTGGTGACCTGGTAAACCGAAGGTGGGGAGCAACACTGTGTGACCGAACATACCCATGGTACTCATTGGGTATGATTACCCCAACATCTCAAGGTGTTAGGTGGTGAAACTAATGGTCTTTCCTTCTATACTCTAAATTATACCTTTTTGAGTTATGTTTCTTCGTGATCATGCTTCACGGTTTTCTTGTGGACTTATTTTTGGTATTTCCTTTGTAGATTGGGTCCCTATAAAGTATTGTTTCACTCACCCATTCACGGGATTCACCCACACATGACGTGTCTGGTGCAAATGACCGCCGCCTTGAAGGAGGAATTATTGGCCCAACACTCAGTGGTTCCTAGTGAGATCAGGTAGGCGTGGCATACTTTTATGGAATTCAAAAACTACTCTACACTTACCCATTAGGTGGGGTATTCAGTGGAACGTTTTTAGAGATCTTTTTTTTACATTACTATTTTAATTTTTATATTGTTGGGTTTGTTTTTTGGCTCATTTTACCTACATATTGCACCTTTACACAATGTTCGTTTAGTTGAATGCATGTTTACCTTTACAATATTTGGGATGTGGTTGTGTGTGTGTGGATATAGGTACTCAGAGAGATGTCGTCCACTTGTAGTTTTATGCCTTTGGATCTAGTCGCCAACCCCGGGCCTTTGGGAGGCGGGCTTGGGGAAGTCACGACACAAGCCCTGAGGGACGGGTCATGAATATATATATATATATATATATATATATATATATATATATATTCATGTTCTCATATACATATTTTTATAATAAATGTATAAAATTATAAACAACTCAATCAATATTAGATCCTTAGACCCATGATTCAATCAACTATACAACCTGTAAAAAGGGCATTGAACAAGATATCGTACAAATCAAGAAGTGGACATTAAGTCAATGAATGGGTATATAATTACAATATCCAATACCTTCTTCAACTAATTATAGAATTTTTTTTGAGAATACTATGCCTCTATAGGGGGATACTTGTCCTAACCCTAGGATCACCATTACTCACCTCCAATCACTATAATAAATGATACTGTATACAGATAGAAAATACTTTACAGATGAAACTGAGTCAACTTTGGCCCATACCATCCGTATCAAGAATTAGTACTATATTACTGGGATCCAAAGAGTATAAATGATAGAGGAATCTAAATTGGATAATTAAAATAAGTAAAAATGATCCAAGGAGTAGAAATATCCATGTAATCTTAATAGGGTATGAAAAAAAATTAAATTGGATACAAGGATTAGAAATGTCCAAGGAATCCTAATATGTCATTGGATATAAAGAGTATAAATTTCTATGGAAACGTAATAGTTCATTGGATCGATGGAGTATAAATGTCCATGTCATCCAAACAGTTCATCAATAAAACTTTGGGGAACCCATTGGGTCTCCCAGATCTGTCCTTATGAGAGGCATCCACAATGGGATCCTAAAGGGAAACACAAGAAAGACAATACCAATTTAGATATATAAAAAAAATATTGAGTGGAGTCATACCACATGGGATCATCTAGGTCAGATCATAAGATAAGGAATCCTAGTCAGGTTCCTCAGCTATAAATGAAAAAGGAGAAATACAACATGGGATACACTAATGGTAACTAAACCGAGGTATCATTCCTGAGATACATGTATATTACATTTAAAAATTAATCTAAAATGTGACTATTGGTTATAGTGTGAATATAGAGGTTTCATACATGGGATCTTCTAGATCAAAATGTACATAAAGGCATCTTACATGGGATCCTCAGGAACAACTGCTGTCACAACCTCATAAGACATAAGGGAACATCTCGAAATGGAGATTCCATAAAAAGGAAACCAACCTTACTATTGGTTATGAAATACGTATCATGGAATATATCAAATAATGGTCTCACTATCTGGAGACAACTAGATTCGATTTCTAGTGGAAGAATCACTTCATTTTAGATAAACACCAAAAATTCCACATAGGAGTCCTCAATTCACCTCAAGGGGTTCACCATATCTATCTAAATGAAATGATACTAAAAATAGACTAATCATGTATCCAATTATTATTATTCTTTGAAAAGATACAAAAAACCCTAAAATGGGTGATAAAGGGGCTACACGCAACATGTATACCTAGTACATGTTGTGTTCTCCCAAATCCTCACCTAGGAATGTGCCTCAACCGGACATTACTTATAAAAGAGCATGTACATGGAATTTAAGACATGTAAATGCAATATACCCATCATGGGGTACCTAACTATTTACCTAAAATGGACTGACCATGCACTTCTCCGAACCATGTACCAATATATGTTGTGAAACCAACTCGGGGTCTGCATGTGTACTCTTCACAGCCTTGTGCCCCTTCACAGGATTTCTGGTCAGGTACTCGGTTACACAGCTGAGTCATAGTACATAGTTTTTATACCCTATACATGGTGTCTAATTATAAAAGTTCATCTTCCCCATGCAATAATAACGTGTGACATGTGTTCTTGAATCTATACGTTGTGTTATCAGGATTTCTAAATGGGAAAAACACTCAAATGCCCGAAACCCTTATCCCCCCCAAAAGAAATAGATCAATAATAAAGGGCTCCTAAGAAGGAATAATATGGGTTAGAAACCTAAAAATTAAAAATATACATGGATTTATGGAAATATATATAAAAACCAACCTATATTTTGGAATAATCCTCCAATGCTAATCCTGATAATATGGTCTATGTCTATCCCATGATGACTTGGTATGTTTAGATCTCCATATAGGCACCTCTCCTATCCTTACCCTTTTTCTCCCTCTCTCTCCCATGTATTATTGGTGGGGAAGAAATAGAGGGATGTGATTGTTTGTGAACCGAGGGATTAAAAAACTAAAAGAGATAGGAAATGATAAAAGAAAACAAAACAAAAATGGGACTCTGGTCCAACCCCAATGCCTAACCTGAGTTTATGCCCCGACTAAGAAAAAATATCTATTACAGATTCAATGAAGGATAAATAATCTCAATTTGTCGCTATATTCAAAATATATTTCCAATATAACATGTGAATGTATATAAATATTTAATAAATTAAATATTAAATATTATTGATTATGGTAAAATTTGAACATCTCAAAAAATCCACCCAAGTCTTATCCAAGGGTAAACACCATATTCCCAGTCCAACAGACTAGTCATGAAAATTGTATAAATTCATATTATAAGGGAAAATAACTATTTCACTTCTTATAATAATCTAAAAGAAAAAATTCAAAATTATGAAAAAAATTACTAGTTTGAAAAAACACTTGTCTGCAATACATAAAATGTTTTTATACCATATGAATAGGGTGAATCTTAATATGTATTAATATTTTTAGATACAATATTTTGTTTAGAAAAAAACCCATGTGTTTTTTAAACGATTAAACATCAGTATACACTAAACATATTGATTTAGTGGAGGGAATAAGATTCCAAATCTAAATATTTAGAAGGAAACATATATAAATAGGAATAACATGAGATTAGATGGTGAGATTAAATACCCTCCGAATATTATTTTCTAGATATCTTCCATTGCATTTCATATCATGCACTCAATCGTCAAATAGGTTAGGTCATTATAATGATGGGTACCCCTAGATTATTGTTTGTAAGGAAATTAGGTAATATGTTTGAAACGAACTAACCATGGTCAACTATACATGTTTCCCAAAGTATCCTGTTATATAATATAGGAAAAACATGATAAAAAAACTAATCATGAATATATGATAAATAATAAATATGCCCAGATTGAAATGTAAAAAAAATGAGACACAAAAAATACATACAATCTAAGCCAAATCGGGATAAACTAAAATATAAGTCAAAACTGCATGTGAACAACAGTCAAACCTTGAACAACCCAAATCTATTGTTACTGCAACAAGAGAAGTCAACACATTACAAGATGATCTTCCCATTAATGTAACCCTAAAATAAAAAATATAAAAAATACAATGGTATAAATAGGGTGTGACCAAATCCTAGTTGGAAACCACCAAATTTCATATACAATGTATAATATCTAGAATTCAAAAATTCTAGCATAAAAAACTATTTTACAAATCATTTTCATAAAATAAAGATATTTTTAAATAATTTCCCCTTTTCTCTTTTGGATTTTTTAAATACATTCATATTATCAAAATAGAAATATTACATATATAAGTGATAAAGAGGGTAATAATTTCCTTCTTCAATAGGTATATATATCCTTGAAATAACCTATCATGTGATTCTATGTGGTAAAACCTCATATAAAACTCTATAAGAAACTATCAATTATAAAAATAATAATGTGACAAATAACCATAAAATAAAAATGAAAAATAAAATTATATTTGGATCTAGACTATGGGACAATGTGTACTAGACACTCGAAATCCTAAACATGGATACATTGGATCTAGAAGATACCATGTCACACCAATCAATATCTTAAAAGGTTACCTCCTAGTAGCGCAACACACTCTAAGAAAGCTGTGTTTCATTTTGTATGCACCCAATGTTCCCAATGTGAAATTGTACAAATTCATTTCAAAACCATGCCCACAATTTTATAAAACATTTGAAAATATTTTTCAATCCATTTTTGTCTTTGAAAACCCATTTCTATGTCATGAAAATTAATTTTAAAAGAAAAATATATTTTTTGAAAAACATTTTCATATCCAGTAATTATTTTGAAACCACATGTTACATCTAATAAATGAAAAAAACAAAGGAATTTATCATGAAAAATATCAAATTCATCAAATTATCCCACTGTATTGACCACACATATGTCAACATGATAGAAACTTAGTTTCCTTTGACAACGGTGACCAGATACAAAGGGAATGGACTTCAAAAGACAAAGAACACCATAAAAATGAAAAGTATCAGTAGAAAACACTATCTGATAACATCCATAAACAACCATAACCATCACCACAAAATTAATTAAAATCAAGTAAAAACTAGTTGGATTAGTTACCTAAAGAGAATAAATCCAACCATAAAGGTGATCAATCGCTGAGTGAAGCGATCCAAAAGGGATAGAGTCAACCAAAATCACCTAGGGATATCCTTAAAGACTAGAGGGAGAACATATACCAAATGATGAAATGATAATTCAGCATAGTGGCACCCTAAAAGAAAATTTTGTTTACCAATATATGTCATATATTCCATGAATCTCACATATGCTAAAAACTGTGTCATTTTATAAAAAAACATGATATTTTCCATTACATGAATGAACCCTTTACATGGTGTGTAAAACTATCACATCAAGTATCAATTTCTTGATTTCTTCTCATTGGACATTAATAGGTGTGTACTCACATTAAATGACATGTAATTTCCCATGAAACACCAAAAACTAAAGGTTTATGTTAAAATTTCAAAAAAAAATACATTAATTCAGCATTACAAGTATCCACCTAATTCTTTTTTCAGAATTACTCAAGAAAAGAAAAAGAAAACAAAGAATAAATGTTAAAACATAGATGATATAAATGAAAAAGGGAAATTAAAATATCCCAACTATATATACACTGTACCCCTATAAATCCCTCGTGATCCTGGATCTTGAAAAATAGAAGGCCACTACCAAATCATCCATAACTCTCACTCCCACATCTCATGGATATCTTATTCAAATTACCAAGTACCTGGACTAGGGGGATCCTTTTATGCCATTTTACCTCATCCTGGTGATCTATAATCTAAAATGTCTACTCAACCAAAGTGGTATTAGTCTCATGATCAATATCCTCTAATATAATCACATGGGAAGGATATAGTATATACCTCTTCTACTAAAAAACACTAAACACATTGTGGATTATAGTGAGGTTGTATTTCCAAGGGTTTTATATTGGAGAAACTCTGTTATATCTTCTCATAATTCATGATGGTGGTAGAAACTCTTCCAAAACCTCCACAACCAATGGGGGAGGTACCTTCAACATCCTTTATGGGAGTGGAGTCCTCCATTTACTTATTTTCTATCCATGAGCTTCTTCCCCAATTCCAACAATTCTTCATATACCATAAGGTTCCTAAGTTGTAATATGGATTCCCTAAACTTCCATTGTCGATCAAGAAGTTTAACAAAGCTTCTAAACTCTTCAATTGGACCATTATTTCTCAATTCTTGTATAGAATTCATTTAGTGGAAAACATTGACAGATTCGTATTCGGTTCATGGGATTTATAAGATATGGCTAATGTGGGTTTTCTAGACAACATGAACTTCATGATCCATTTGATGTCAAAGGAAGATCTCATAAAATCTTGGTCTTTCATTCCTCACTACTATAACAGGTCAATCTAATACATATATATTGACATTTGACATTAATATGTAGTAGGACTCCCTTTTGGTTGCCAATTCGGTGAGTTTCCCTATCCTGCCCCATTAATTTCAGAATAATTCAATTATTGGGATGCTTGAAAAACTCGTATGCATTTTTTTGTACTCTGATAGCCGAACCAATGTTATGTGTCATCCTATTAATCCCTGAGTGTGTGTCTAAGTAGATGTTTCAAGATATCCTTCTGATTTTGTGTGGATTACAGTAGGAGTGGAATATCATTATAGTTATCTGGTGGACAATGAATCATGGGTCGAATATAATTTTTTTTGGAAAGGGGATATTCCATTATTCAGAGACCAGTAGGTGTGGTTATAGATAGTATGATATGCAGAAGGGTATGAGGATAGGTAGATGAAATGATTTTGTGTCTGTTTAGGAATATTTTCCCTCTAGCCAAGTGAAGTCAGTGTGGAGATTGAGGCAGGGGCAGTTCATATTCACCAATAGTATGGAATGGGTTCTTCTAAAAATATAGATGTGGCACAGGGATAAAAGGGTAAGGGACATGATCATGATCATTATCAAGTCTAGTTGCACAGTATAAGGAACATGTTCAAGGAGGTGTTATCTCAATGGGATCTAGTTAATTAGAGGTCATCGATTTGGATTCACATGAGGGAGAAGGATGGTTTGGATCTAGGATTATGGTGAATACCACTACTGGCATGCCAATTAAGGATAACCATTCAAAGAAGAAGGCTTTTCAATCACTTCCTGATCTACAAGTTTCTATAATATTTCATAAATTTAATCTTGACCTTGGAGGGTGGTGTGTAACTAAGATGGTAATCCCATGTTGTGTATCTCTTGAGGCACATAATGAGGTTGAAATGTGAGTGGTAAATGGAGAAGAATATAATGATAAAAGGAAGTATTGAGGTGAAAAAATCGAAAGGTACCTGCACAAAGTGAATACAATGTAGGCTGGGTGAAGGAAACAAATGGGGTGAGGATGGAAAGAAAAAGGTAAAATGTTAGAGTTTGAATTTTCTTTGAGTGTCTTGAGGTTGAAGAATTTAGAAAGGAATTAAAGGGGAAATTTCTTGGGATTTTACATTTAAGGAGGTTTTTTATAGTATATTCACATAGAAGACTCCTTTAGAACACCTTAATAGTCACTAAGAAGTTGAGGTGAATTAGGATCATTGAACAAATATTGAGGGTGAGGCCACTCATATGGGGTGAGGGTTCATGCATCTGGGGGATTATGAACCATATTATAGTGGACTAAACTCTGATGTTCAACATGATAATTATCATAATGAGATATATGATCTGTTTTAAGAGTTTGAAAGAGACCTTGTCAAGCCCTCCATTGTTGGTCAGAAGGTCCCTATGAATACGTCTAGGGATGATTGTTCCAGTTTTTCTGGTGAAATAAAAGATTAGGTTCTCGACGGTAGGCTTCCGAGCCCAAGAAGAAAAAATATCCAAACATGAATCTGTAAAGTGAAGAAGTATTACTCCTTTTTAAACCTTATAATTGAGAAATCATGGAAATTTATGTTGACCTCAAAAGAAGAAGTGGTTGAACATGTTCTGTATTTCAATTCTATTAAACATGAAGATGCTAAAATGATTAGTAGATCATAAAGGGTGTTTATCAATGAGGAGAAATATACCTAGATTGAAAAAAAGGACCTGATCATAGTTAGGGGATTAAATATTGGGAATATTAGCATTAATGAGTGAATCTAGTCTTGGGAAAAGCTGTCCTTTATGTTCCAATATCTTAGAATGGATAAACCAAACAATTAGGTAAACAACATCTCATGGAAATTATTTAAGGAGATTAAACATGGTAGGATTAAATTGTCCATTAAATACTCTGGTATTTCTATTTGTGGTTGAAATCATGGTTTCTCACTATTACTTAAAAGTGTCTGAGAAAAAAATTATTTTCAGTATATTGTAGATAGAAGTCAATATAGATGGAATGTCGAACTGATTAGACACCATCCCAATTTCTCCAACAATATCAAATGATACATCAATCCTCAATTCCAAATTACTCTTATTACCCAATCGATGATTTCCCATGTGAGTTAGAACTCAATGAAATACCCAATCACAAGCCTCAAACTCTTTCAGCTAATGTTGATAGCCTGCATAAGATTTCTGATTAATCTATGATTTGATCAATCTACTCAAGATCTACTACACAATCTTTATCATATTATAAACAACACTCTTCCAATCCAAGGATATCACTCCCATATATACCCAGAAGAAGGGATACCTACATGGCCACCCATATGAATCCTCGAAGGCAACTATCCTTATCAATGCATAATAACTATATTATAGGAAAATTAAACTAAAGGATAATTATTATCCCCATATCATTTTAATCAAGAACACAAGCCTCAAGCATATAATCTTGAACCTAGATATCCCTCTCGGTTTTTTCCATCTATATGCAGGTGATAAGGTATGATCCATTTAATCTAAAAACCCATTACCTCCTACAAATAGTTCTAGAACCTGGATGTGAAACATGGATCCATGTTAGAAACAACTTCATAGGGAACCCCATGATGTCTCACACTCAATCAGACATACATGCCCCCAATATTGTATACTTTTTTCAACTCTTAGATAGGTAGGAAATGTGTTGATTTAGTGTGTTTATCAATGATCACCCAACTAGTATCTTTCCCATTACATGTTTGTGACAGTCCAACAATGGAATCCATTGATATTTCAGCACACCACTATACTAGAATGGTTAATGATTATAACAACCATACAGGTCTTAGGTGTTCAACCTTAATTCTCTAACAGGTAATAAATCATGATAAAAAATCCAAAATTTACCACATAATTCCCAACCACCAATACTAATGTCTCAAATCATCACCAATATTTGTAGTATTAGGGTGGAAAGACATAAAATAACGGTTTCCACCATCTAATAACTATTGCCTCATGAACGATTGAATATCCAACTAGTATAAGAATCACAAAGCATGACTATGAAACTATGAACACTCCCTTGTGGTCTCCCCACTATAATGGATTTCATGAAAGCATCAATGTCAATAACTTTCTCAATCAAAAATATCCCCTCAAAAGATGATTCATATTCCATTGAATCCAAGATCACATATCCACCATACTCTTCCACTTATGACCTCATATTACCAATAAAACTTATTAGAGACCACTCCTCAACTAAATCCTTCATGTCTTGTGTCACTAAATATACAACCAACTCATTAGTAACCCCATTCCCTTTACTAAGGGTATAAGAAATATATAAATTAAAAGCCTAAAGACACTCCACCTAATGTCTGTAATGAAAAATTAGATCCCTATGAGTAAATATATATTGTAGGCTCTTATGATCATAATATACTATAAACCACTCCCAAAAGAGATAATGATTCCATGTTTTGAGTTCATGAATAACCAATGGCCAATAAAGATCATGTGTAGGGTAGTTCTTCTCTTGAGGGAGTATCCAGTGAAATCCCTAAACCACAACCTATTTCCCCCACATAAAGAAACATAAAAAAACCATACTAGAATCATCATAGAAAACAGAATGACCTGATCCAAGTTTTGGAAGAATCAATACTAGTTATGAATTCAAAATAATCTTCAGCTTTTCAAAAGATCTCTGAAACATTTCATTCCATTCAATCATTACACCGTTACATGATAATTTTTTCATCGAATATTCCATATTCGATATGTTCTAAAGAAAACATCAATAGTTACTTGAAAACCCCAAGAATCTAAGGATATAAACAACATTTATGGGTTCCTATTAGGATAAAAAATACTATACCTTTTTAGGATTTACTGAGATGCTCCTCTCAGATATAACATTCCCAAAGAAATTCATAGCCAAGATACAAAACTAGATTTTTGAAATATTAACTTTCAAATAATGTTCTATCATGGTTCTAAGAATGATATCCAAATGATATATGTTCTCCTCTTATAACTTGGAGTAAAAAAAATATCGTACACGAACACAACAACAAAGGAGTCTATGAACCTATGAATGGTCCAATTCATAAATTCCATAAACACTGTAGGAAAATTAGTGATATTTAATGGAATAAACAAAAACATGAAATTCCCCCAATGACTCGTATATGTTTTCTTATATATATCCTCTTTTTAGACTCTCAAATTGTGATAACCTAACAAAATTTCAATCTTAAAAAACCATTGATCCCATCTATGATGGTTGAAGAGATTATCAATCCTTGGAAATGGATTTGTTCTGATGGTTACCCAATTAAACTTTCAATAATCAACAAAAATTATAAGGCCCACATCTGTCTTCTTTGTGAATACGATAGGATATGAACATAGTGAAAATATTTTATGATTGAATCCATTATCATCTAGGTCCTCAAGATGGACCTTAAGTTCCCCCAACTCAGTACGTTCTATCTGGAAAGATGACATAGAAAATAGAATCATATCAGGGTGAAATTATGTCATAATCTTAACCTTTCTCTGGAATGTAATCTAGAAAAATCATCTAGAATGACCTTTGGGTATTCACACACAAATGTAAGAAGACAATCATGATAAAAATATTAAACTTTATGTAAAAAACTCAGAAAACTGGAATATGATTACCCCAATATAAGGATCAATATGCCTTTCTTTTCTCGATATTGATCTCACTCACCCTGGAAAACATGAGTTACCCCATCAACATATAATAACTAAAACCAATGTTGATAATAGTGTATATATACATTAACATTGAACATCATATCCATGCTGATAATAAAGTCCATGTTATCAAGATAAATAACTAATAATTCCCACACCACCTAAAAGTTGAATATCATCATTAGAAACATTTGGCATCTAAAACCTTTTTTGGACCTATTTTACAAAGGCATGGAAAGATCCAAAAATAAAATAAAATAATTGCTAAACTCAAACCCAACATCTCAACTAAATTTGACGGTATACAAAATGATTAGCACCTATATAAAAAAATATATCACCATAAAATATGATATAAAAATCATAACTATAATGGTAGATGGATCAACATTAGATTCTTCTGGTTCACACTCAGATAAAAATATCATCAACTCTTACCATCATGAATACCCCCCTTGGCATGAGGATTAATCCCACAACCCTTGGAAGCATCTGTAAAAACCTGTGAACCCTTTGTGAATGTGGATCTAGCCTTTCTGAAGAGGGACATGTTTTCACAAAAATGACATATATTGATAGATCATCTATAAAGAATATAAGTATGAGGATCCTCCATATATTTAGGCATCGTATGATCACACCACCCTTGTTGGTAGAAGGTAACCTAATTCTACCATGTCGAAGCCCTTGAAGTTGGTCATGATGAAAACTAACCACATTAATGGTTAAATGACTGGCCTGAAGATTCACCTTTACTAACCACTGACCCAACTAAAGATCCACCTAAACCTATATTCCCAACTATGTCTGCCTTCGCAAAATATACCCTGTCAAATATATCAACAAATTCTTGAAGGTGCATGAGTAACAATGTGGACCAAATATCAAGCCTCAATCCTTACTCAAACCTTCAATCCTTTAGGTAGTCATTAGTGATATGATCTGGTGCCAGATGCCCCAACTAAGAAAAATGGGTAGAATACTCCATAATTTTATACTCCCTTCTCTTAAGTTATAAACCATTTGGTATTCACCACCCACAATGCATCCGGGTAAATATAATGATTAAATATTTTCTTGAAGGAATACCATTTAATATCCTCGTGTGACATTTCTTTCATAATAGTGTCCAAACATCTCCTTCTCTATCCCTCAAGTTTATACCTGATAAAATGAAATTATATTCATTAAGATTCATTAATAAGATGAATATACTCTCTATATTTGCATGCCACTCAGATTATAGGGTAATGTTTTTCACCAAGATATTTTTTTGGATGCTGGTTAGTAAATTCGAATCCATGATCCACCACTTGTTTTGTGTTCCTGAAGCCCACTGGACCCAATGTTTGAATAGTGTGGATAAATTATTTTACCAAAGTAAGGTCCACAAGAGGATTCACATATGGAAAATTTCTCACAACTTCTTCTCTTGGTTTTGGAAGATATCTTATCGGAGGCATTATTTATCCAATGAAAAACATAAATAAATCATGATAAAATTCCAATACAATAGGACTAACTTTAGGAACAGAAGTGATCTAGCCATACACCTTTTATAAAATTAATATAAGAACTACGATGGTCCTAAATACTATCTATCCAGGTAAAAAAAATAAACTCAGGTAGTTTAAACATACATCAGGCTGAGCACCCCTCTCATACGAAACTATAATGAAGAAACCTGGGTCAACAAGGCAACTCATCCATAATGGCCAATTAAATAATATAGGTGAAACATGATAAAAGAAACCTAGTCTTGAGTATAAGAAAAACAACACATACAATAAGAGTAAAAAGTAGAAACAAACTAGATACCACATAGACATACAATCCAATACAAAATAAGATAAACCAAAATGTAAATCCAAAGGACACATCAATAATAGTCACCTCCAGACCAACCCGAACCAAAAGTAGCAACAAAAATAGAAGAAAACTTATAATAATATTATCTTACCTTTAAACAAATCCTATAATACTACATATATAAACACCTAAAGGAATAACTACGGTGTAATACAATCCCCAATAACAAACCATCATATTTTCAATACAAGGTATAATATCAAGAATGAAGTAATTATAACTTTTAAAACAAAAGAATATTAAAATTCATTTTCATAAACAAAATATAGTTGTAAATCATTTTCCCTTTCTCATTTGGATTTATTAAAAGATGTAAATTTTCTAAAAACAAAATATGATATGTAGAAGTGAAAAAATAGGAAATAATTTATATAGACCATTATGTAAAAAAATCCATGAAATAACCTATCGTGCAATATTATGTGATACAAACTAATATAATAATATATGGGAAACAATCCATAATAAAAAAAGTCCTTTAATAAATAACAAAAAATGAAAAATCATATAGATTTTTTATTATTCTCTAGCATATGGTTCAATATGTATTAGATACTCACACACCTAAACATGCATACATTTAATCTAATAGATATCGACTCTTGCAAGTTGATATCACAAATGTTTACCTATTAATAGTGAAAAAAACAATATCGATACTTGTGTCTCCTTCCCAATAAACCCATGTTACCCAATGTGATATTTTTCAAATTCATTTCAACAACATGCTCACAATTGTTTTAAAAAAAATTCAAAGACATTACAATCTGCTTTGGAGTTTTGAAAACCAATTTCGAAATTAGAAATATTCATTTTTAATGAAAAAATTATTTTACATAATTTTTTCCATGAAATAATTTAAAAAAATATCAATTTAAAAAATAAACAACCCTAAGTAATTTGTAATGAAGAAAAATTGAATTCATAAAATTAACCCATTTTGTAGAAACAAATACCTCAACTTGGTAGAAACCTAGCTTCCCTTGACAATAGTGATTAGAAACTAATTCAATGACCATCAAAGGATGGGTCATTCATAGAAACTAAAAATGATTGATAGAAAACCCTATCATATCACATTTATACACAACTACACCAAATAACAATTTTCATAACCAATCCAAAAGAAGAACATGATGGATTACTTATAGTAGAAAAGTAATCCAACCATAAATATGATCAGTCACTAAATAAATAAATTACTATGTAAAGGAGTCACCGAAAATATCCTAGGGAGAGCTTATAGGTTGAGAGGGATATGATCATACAAAGTGTGAAATATGAATTCAATAGAGTGGCACTCTAAAATAAAAACTCTTGACTATTACATGGTGTGTAATCCAATTACATCTCCTGTATTCCATGATGTTCACATACACTTAAAAACTCAAATCCTTTTTATAAGAAACAATATATTTTCAGTACACAATTCAATCCCCTTAAATAGTGAGTAAACCTCCTACACTATGTATGTAGTTCATGGTATCTACCTAATGGGAATTACATTGAATTTACTCCCATTACATTATTTTTAATTTCCTTGAGAATAGAAAAAACTATAGGTTTACACTGAAAATTATAACAAATACCTAACATTAACTTTACCGGTATCCTACCTATTCATTTTCATCATTACTCAACCAATGAAAAACAAAAACAAAAAAAGGTTAAAAAATAATTTAATGAAAGTTAATGGGGAATTACTATGTAGTTGTGGATTATCATGTTAAGTGGGACATGCTAATGCTATGTGCCATAGATTTATGTATGGTTTTCATGTTTTTGGAATTTTTATCATGATAAATTAGTTGAAGAACCTAATAATATTAGGTTAATATTAGAATATGGTTAACTTTATACATTTGATGGATTTGAGAAAGTGTTTTTTTCTAAACAACTTAAGATACATATAGGATATGGATGATATATGACATAAATTTCTACGCATTTTGATAAATGATAATTTTTTCCAAAGAAAAGTGAGGTTTATATTTATACCACTAATGAATATAATATATTTTAAGTACATTAAACATTTTATTGGAAACCTATTTAATAATATTCCTTGTTGAATGGTTAATAAAACATGATACTCATCTGATAAAATATTATGATCTAGATGATTAATTTCAATATCGTCAAACAAAATGTTGAGATTATTCCTTAAAAAGATAATATTAATGCATGTTACTTATATGACTGGTATCTAGAAACTATTTTCAATGAGAAATGTTATTTAAAAAAATTTCTCAATAAAGGGTACAATCATATATAACAAAAAAGTTACTATGTAGCTTAGTGTTAAAATAGTTCAATAATTGAATATAGATTTTTATGGAGATTAAAATGTTACAATTAAGGATCTAATGGAGTTAAATGATAAATGATATAAGTAATTTTATTTTTATAAACTAAATACTATTGTGTATAGTAAATAATATTCAATATGATTAAATATGATAATTATTTGGTGAGACTAAATGTTTTATTTAAGCATATTCTAACAAATATATGATATCTATTAAATTTTTTTAAAAATATGTAAACATACAACAGATTAGAAGGTGATATAGAAATTATTTTTAGAGAATTAATATTTATTTCTAATAAAAAATCAAAGGATTTGTTGTATTAATAACATGGATACTTCAATTATAGAATATCTTTTCAAAAGATGCGTATTTTATCTCATACTTCTATAAATAAGAGTGTGATTTTTTATTTAATAAAATGATATGGGTGGTTTTGAAACACATATATTATGATATCCTCAATTATATAACATGATTCACGAGAGAATAAAAATTTTATTTTTGTTGTGGAGTTCATTATAAATTTAGATATAGAAAGATTCTGAAAACATGAAAAAAATCAAGGAATGTTTACACAATATACTTATATAATTGAGGATAGATAAACTTGGAATATGATGTATGAATTCAAGAATATTATAGATAGTTAATGTTGGTAAAATTTTAAATACGAAGAATAAAATCTAGTATATGGATATAATTTATGATTCTACAAGAATGTACTCATTATTATTTAAACGATGTGTTATGTGGGAGATGGAGTAATAATTCAATTTGCTGGATTACCAAGATACCTAAAGAAGTTTGAGAAAAAATAATGAATATATATGTAATGTATAGGTGTTTTAAAAACAAATTATTTAATGTTAAAGAGTATGTGATACCAAATGTATATTTCACATGTGATGTAAAAATACATGAGTTCAACATCAATGAATAATATATTGAACTTTTAGTGTTCATTTATTTTATGTAGTAAATAGCTGGTACATGAAATTTGAATGAAATTAATTTTATCAATATTAGATGAACATAACTAATATATGAGTAAATTTATCTCATTTGTTTTATATGAAAAGTTATATTTTTATATAATAAAGAGTTGTGAAATAATTATGAATGAATTGAGATGATTTATTATATACATTGTTTATGATTCATTATATTATATTTTATACTTGAAAATAAGAAAAGAGTGAAAATGTTCATCCAACTATTTATTAATATATCAGGGAATATTATTCTCCTACCCATGAGAGGCATAATTTAAATAATTATGTTGTTTTTCATATAAATTATTCCTAAACACAAAATACCATAGATGATATGAAATAATGTTTTATTTGTTAAACATTCCATCTATGTGGAAATAATTGTTATTTCAAAACAAAAATTCTTTTTTTTTTCATAGAAATATTTTTTGAAGATAATTTTTTCCTAAGAATAATGTAGGAGTATATTTGTAGTTAGATATGTTCAATGCTTAAAATTACATGATTATACTAGTTTAAAGTTAATATGGTTTCCACTTAATATCATAATGTTTATAGGATATATAACAGTAGATGAAAATGAAAATTGTTATATTTAATTCTTATTTGTAAATTGAATATTTTAATATTGTAAAAAATTATACAAGTCTATGATTATGGTCTTCTTCACTTACAACCCTAAAGAGTTTAGTATATGTGATTATAATGAAAAATTTGATGTGTTAAATTTTGTTTCCATGAATAATAGAATATTATAATTTTATTTTACCAATTAAATTACATTTTGGATTAATTTGGGTATTCTCAAACTGTTGACGTTATGGTTGTAAAGAAAAATATAACGAAATTCCTTATTTAAAATAACAACATAAAATTCAATTTATTCTAAAAAGGTTATGGATATTCTAGAACAGTAATAATGTAAAAAAGTTACATTATTCGAGAAATGTCAAGGAAATTTTTTTATTGAATGTTTTATAAGGAATGTAATGATAAACATAGAATGAGCTATAATTTGAAATGTTTTTTGACATCATTATATATTATGTTATGAATTTAAAATGTGTGAATATGATTTGAGATTTAAAAAGTAAAGAATATGTTTCTTAAATGTAACCGTTATTCAAATTTTAGTAATTTATTGATTTTTATCACTAAATATTTAGTGAAGAGGTTTTATTATATAGTTATGAAGATATGTGATAGGAATTACATATAAGGTAATGATTTAACAAATCCCCTCAATGTTCAACATACATATGAAAAATTTGGATGTTTATTAATATATGGATATATATTTCATAAAACTTAATGAAAATTTAACTATAAATTCAAGAAATTGGGTTGGACAAAATAAATATTTTTAATGGATTATTAATGTTTTTCATGAACTTTTAACATTATTAGGTGTATGATTCTTGTATATAGATACCAAATAAGACCACGAAGTACAAAACAGGTTATTAGTTCATTGGATAACCTATAAATTATACAATATTGATATTCATGTAGATTTATTTGGTATTATAGGGGTGTATGGATTTGTTAGAGTCCCTAATACATTATTATGTAATGATACCCATCTTGGGAACCATAATACATTGATACCATACTTACGTAATTTAAAATTTTGAGTTAGCTAATCAGGGGATCGTACAACATGTTTTTTTATCATGTCTTTAGTTGAAGATCAATTAGATTAGAGATTTTCCTTCTCTTATAATGATTATGAAATTTGGTATATCGTTTTTATTAATATGTATTATTAGAACAGAACTAGAATGTATGTATGTTGCGTTAATCTATTCATATGAGTGAAACTTCACATGATCATCTATACAGATGAATGAATTATGATGTATTCATCAGGGTTGTTATCTAATACATTGTGAATAAATATGAACTGAGTTTTTTATGTAATTTACATACTCTATATCCCATGTTATGGGTTGGAAATAGGGGAAATATGACATTGAAAATTTTGAAATGATGAAAACTTGGTGACATAGTTATGGGGATATGTTTGTTTGATAGATATAACTCTCGAAACAATTATATAATAAGTATAAATTATGATTTTATTGAGGCCACTCAATGAATACATATATGAGTATAGGTATTTATATTTATTTTCATAAATATAGGCATGTGGTTTTACATATTATGGTTGATTAAACAGGGGATTGACTATGACCCTAGAAGCGACTCTAAAACTATTTTATTGTAAATCCAAAAGGAATTTAGGATGGGTGTTTATTATGTATTTCATATAATGTAATACCAAGATAATTTATATATATCATTCCAAAATTATTTTCTATGATTTCGAAAAGAAATTTTGGATATCATTTCACATGTTATTGTACATAAAATAATATAAGGTAAAATGACACCAAATCTATTAGTCTTTAGTAAAAGTATGATATTTAAGGATATATATTATGTAATGATATTACTTGGATGAAATAAATGGATATCATACAGCATGGAATATTTTTATTTTCTTATAATGAAATGTCTAGACACTCTTTAACTCCTCCACCTAAGAAATAATTTGTGGAATTGTTTAATATGATAAAATACAAGGGACTTGTTTCATTAAAATATGATACACATTAAATGATAGGGTAACTAACTAATGATTTATTTACACATCATTTAATGATATAATCATAGAGGAGTATCCTAGTTTTTATATAAATATATTTCCATGCAATGGATGTTCTGTGAGCTGGTCATTGTTAATGATATGACGAAACTCTCAAAAACCCATTCCTTTATATGTTATTATAGTGTTTTATTGATTCAACAGTATTCCAGGATGTATTAATAGATCCCATCCATACATTACATGATCATCTCAACTTATGGATACCTATATGGGTGACACATTTTATGGTTTCCACTAAATGACCCTTATCATGTACTTTCAATGGTGTTGAATTGTGATGATTTTTTTTTTTGAATTCTCTTTAGTAAATGGTAAAATAATTTATAATTGTTTATTCATTTTTTTTTTTGAAATTTAAATTTTTTTTCATGATCTTCCAAGATTTTTTTATTCTTTTTCATTCACTTGTATGATTAATTTTTAAATATTCATGGAGAAATAAATCATAGAACAATATCCAAATTGATATTCATTCATCAGTTTCATGATATTATCTAAAATGATTATGATTACCTTGGATTTTCTTATCTAAATATCACATATTTTTAGATTAATATTCAATAATATTCACAAATACATGTCCTATGATTCAAAAAGGTGGTCATATTTGGATACTAGAAACACAATATTCTTATTTCATGAATGATATTCAACATCACCCACATATATCTTCTAAAATAGTACTCCTATTAGTCATACCCTACCTAGGACTCTATTTATCACATGGGAAAGGAAATATTAGAAAAGGTGTGCTCTGATTCTTAGTAAGGGTAAACATTAGATATATCAATATATGATTATATGATAGAATAAGATAAGAATAAATTAATTTTATCTTCAAAATAACTTAAAATTTTGATACCCAACCTATCAAAGATCATAAACATTAATCATGGCATAAAAAATTATTATTTCAAAAAACATGGCCTATAAGAATGATAAATAATCATAAATTAACCATTAATCATAATCTCATTTCATAAAAGTGTGGTACCACCATAAATATTGAAATACCATATGATATGTCAAGATTAACTACGAAGACAATAAACATAGTGGATCAAGATGTATCACATGTTTCCCCTTGAGGACCAATGCGCACCTGTTTCCTATAATGGATGAATACCACGGAATTATTTCCCATTTTTGTCTCATGAGATATAAAGATTAACCTAATTCATTGTAGGGATATATATTTCCCACATATCTCATAATGAAAACCATATTTATGTGTTCGACAATATCATAAAACACACATCATCTCAACATATCATAACTAGTCTAAAGAAAATTTGTTTCATTGACATTTCATCAATTCAGAATAGAATAACCACTAAAAATATATCGGGGTCATAAAAAAGTTCATCTATATAATCAGTAACAATCCACATAAATATTTAGAATGGTTTCATTCAATATATTTCATATAAAATAATTATTAACATCAAAGGATGACATCATAGATAGAAAATTATTTCGAAATATCACAAAGACCATTTCTTGAGGTATACAGCCCATCGACATTGATTTTTTAACATAAAAACACCCAATATAATTTTCTATAAAAATGAACAAGGATAAAATATAAAGGAATATTTACAAATCATTTAAAATATTTTTTGTTGAAAATATCCTTTTCGATTAAAAAATACATTTTAAAACATAAAATATTTTGAAAAAATATTTTCCATGAAAATATTATTGAATAATAATAAAAGAAATATTAAAAAAATATAATAATTTTCATGAAAAAAATATATTTTCTACTTTGAAAAAAATATTTATAATATTATAAATTTATAATTTTTTTTTGAAATCAATCTCTTTAGAAATAATCATGAAACCTAAAAAGGAATATTTAAAAATAATAAAAAACATTTCATGAAGAAAATATCCTTTCCACTATAAAAAACATATTAAAACATTTTTTTTAAAATATTTATATTCTAAAATAACATTGAAAAACAATAAGGGTAGGTTACATGATAATATTGGTCATGACGGTGGGAAATTAAGTTCATGTCATACAAAATAAAACAATGATTCCTTTTACATGTTTGGTAAACGCCTAATGATAATTTTTTATAAAATGAGATGAAGAATCCTTTCATTTACAAAAAATTAAAAATGGGTAAAAATTTATTCATTAAATCATATGAAGAATATTAATTTCTGTTACAACATTTCTAGTTAACACAATTTTGGGAAAGAGGATTTTTTGACCGTAGAGAGAAATAATGATGATTTTCCTTTAGAACATTATCTAGATATATTGAGTACATAAAGAGAGTAAAAATATATAAAATCATATAGTCTCATGAAATAACGAAATAAGAATAAATTTCATGAGTTTATTGAGATATAGAACATAATATTTATTCACAAAAATCATAAAAATAAACAATCCTGATAAACAATGAGATTTGATCATAGAAACCGTAAAACATTTTACAATTTTAAAAAATAATCCTTAAGAAAGTGATATTATAAATTTTATATTTAAATAACAATAATTTTCATATGAAAAATCAATATAAAAATTTCATGGGTAATATATATACAATATAAAACAACCATGTGGTGAATATGGAATGTGTCTCATAAAAAATAAATGCGAGGTGGAAATCCCTCACCTTAAGTATCAAATTCCATTATAAATGTTTGAAACTCATGTTAAAAAATATAAGTTTATTATAAATATATTTCATAAACATAATCATATTTATCATTCCATATTTTATTTTCATATAATCATTTATTACCCATTTAAGAATAATTCTTTATTGAAATCACATTTCAGGTAATAACTGACCTATTTATTGTGTATGTTTTGATTTGTTATTTTCAGTTCTATTACATTGATCATGTTTAAAAAATATCATGTATTTTAACCATGACAAAAAAATTATATCTATTAACTATATATGTAATTATATAAATCTATAAATGTTACAGATAGAAAAATAAATAAACCATTCTGAGAGACGGTTGGATGTATGAATAAATAAACGTTGTTTCCTTTTTCTCAATGGGTTGAAAGAAATAAAGGTAAATAATATATTATAGTTTTATAATATTGTTTTTGTATAATATATCACATATTTCTATTAAACCAATCTTTTTTACCTTTCATGTAATGTGTGAATGAACAGCTTCGATTCATGAGGTGGTAGTCAAATGAACACACGAACAACATTGTATTATTCCAATGGAATGAAAAATATAAATTAATATTTGATATCATGATTCAATAAACATAATAATATCACAAATCAATAGAAAACCCATCATAATATCTATCTATGATAGGTGGTTATGGAAAATGAATAACATCAATTCATGAGGTGGTAGTTCTCTGTACATACAAATAATATTTTTGTGAATGATTTTATGGAATATGGGAAATATTTAGGTTATTAAATTTACATAATAATGTCGTAGTATATTTTGGATACTAATGTAATAATATCATAATTTTAACTTGAATTTAATTATTTTTTTGATGAAATAAAATAAAATGATCGATTAGGGATGTTTCATCTTCTTTAGAAAACATCTTTTTATTTTCACCAAAAGTATTCTTCGGTTAAATTTATGAAAAATAGGATTATAGGATGATAAATTGTACATTGTGAAATTATTTGGTTATTTATTGGTAGAACCAATGCGTTTTTAATTTCTAATGGCTTAGGAGACACAGATGGGGTGGACTTTTAAATGTGAGGTGAGCAGTATAATTAAAATTTTTGAAATGAAAATAGTGTTCTCATGTTTATCAAATGCCACAAGGCTTAAAATTGGTCCATTATAGATCATAGAAGCTATAATGTCAAAATAATTCTATATAATGTGTGATGGATAGTTTTTGGGTCATTTTTTACCCTTATCATTTTTTTCTTTACCCTATCCCTCCAAGAAAACCCATTTTTACCATAACTTCTGTAAATAACTTTCAATATTTTATTATTAACAATGGTGAAAAATTAATTTGAACTTATTAGATTTTATAAATTATTCAAAATATAAATTTTTAAACAATTTCCAAAAATTACATTCATATAATTTGAATTTTTTTAATTTAAAATGAATCCCACAAACATGATGAAAAAGTAGTTTTCCAAAGAGAATATGTCCAAAATTTTAAAAAAATTTATATAAAAATTCAATATGAAATTGATTTAAAAGAAATAAATTAGATTATTATAAATATATATAATTCAAATAATTTTATCAATAAAACCACATTAAAATAAATTTTACATTTATAAATACTTAAAAAATGACATTTCTTAATAAAAATGTGTATTTTTCATGATTCATAGAAAATTTTATCTACTCATAAAATTTTACAAATTTCATCATATGATAAATTTTTAATGATGATTTCAAAAATTAATTTTATTTTCTGAAATTAATTTTCGAAATTTTTTATCAATTAAATTTAAAATAAGTGTGAAAAAGGTGACCAAACTTCTTTTTAGAATAATACAATTTTAAGAAAAAAAATTGATTAATTCTTATTTCATTCCTAGAAAATACATAAGATGAATTTTATACATTTTATTTAATATATAATATAAAATATTAATTAAAATAATTCATCAAAAGTTATTTTTATAATTTAATAAGTTCAAACATGTTTGTGTACATAAAAATGGTTTATCACAAGAAGGTTTCCTTTATTTTCAAATATTTTTTTTATCATTTCAAATTAATTGGTCACCCAAGAATTAATTTTATAGACATTTTTGGACAATAAATTTTCATAATTTTGTTAATCCTATTCATACCCACTATTGTAATGGCTATGTGATAACTATCATTTTAAATAGTAATATTTTAATAGAATGTCATGTTTTATTTAAACATGATGTTCTATATCACATAATCAAAGTTAATTGATGTGTGTAATGAAAGATAATGTCATTGGGAGTTTAATTAAATATAAAAAAATAAATTTATTTGAAAAAAATATTTCCCAAAATATCATGTCGTTACATTCTATCTCATTAAAATGATTTTTTTCTCAAAATTCATCACCTTGGTACCAACAACTGAGGAAACATATTTTTAATTACATCCTTAGGTTACCACATAGCTTCCACAAGTTAGTGGTTTATCCAAAATGACATTGACCATGGGTGTAATCTTATTTCGTAGAACATTTTCAATCTGATCCAAAACCACTACCTATTATTCTTCATTAGAAAAATTACACTCTAACAGCATGACCCCTACAATTACTACATGTAATGGCTTAGGTATTTAATTCCTCATGAGAGTCTTAATTTTCAAATCATTTAATAATCCATAAAATGAAGATGATATTTTCTCCAAAATCACTAATAGATCATAAGATCCACAATAGAATGACAAGTCATTCTATCTATCTCTAGTCAATAACCATTGCTTAGCACTGCTTTTTGAATACGGACAAACCATCATACTGTGAAGTAATATATTAACCACTAAAACCTCATCCAAAGTTAAACATAAAAAATATCATAAATGGTGAATCTTATGACTCTTCCACACGGTTAAAATCCAAAAAATTATAAATAAAGTCTCTAAATTTTAAAAATGAACTTATCATTAACACCCCAAACAACATGAAGCAAATATTAATTGTCACATACCAATCATGTTAATACCTTCATCATGTATTCTCTAGAAAAATGATAATAACTTTAATCACCATAAAACTTATTTAAAACATATAATATTCCTTATTACATAAATATAAACAATATTGGGTATATTCCTAAAATCTAAAAAAGTTGTAAAGTCTATAAATATCCACTTTGATAACAACTATTTAATCTGGTCCATGGCAATCCTTACAATCCAATTAACATTATCTATATCAATCATCACTTTGTCACAACATAATTATATCAACATTAGGAACATATTAAGGATTTTCTTTCCCTTAATCATGTGTTTATTAGGATATTTCACCTCTCTGTTAAATCACTTTTTTGGCCATCCACACCATTCAATATATTTTTTCGGATCCTTAATGAAAAAATAAATCCAATAAATCAGTATAAATTTAATATTTCGTGAATTATAATATATAAACACTTCAAAAATTCTACTCAAGTCTTAAACCATTAGCTAGGATTAACCATATTATTCTGTAATACCTATTTTGTATCATATGTCATTTTTAGTCAATTTATCTTTAAAAACATAACCTTCACTCGTAAAACCATGCTGACCATCTTCTTAAGCTTCCCCCTTGGAAATATATTTATATTATAACCAAAATATTCACATTTAAAATATTTATCCATTCATGTTTGATGGACTTCTCTTGTATTAATTATGTTTTAATGATAAAAAATCATATATATTCTTTAATGCCTGGTAATCCTATGTAATCTGTCTTAAATCGTGTATAGTTGATTAGAATTCTTATGCTTTAAGTAAAGATATCCAATATATTAATTTTCATTCATTAATTCTGATTACTGTCGACTATATTTGATTTACTTTATAAAGATTTCTTTTATGAATGATTAAATCTAATCCATTCTATGAATATCACTTCTTATGTCTGAATTTAGATATTTGGATAAGTCTGAGACATCGAGATTCTACAACAAGTTATGTTTTTCTGGAAAAGGACAAGACACCGTGACCAGAGACCATGACCAGACATTTTGGCCAGACACTGTGACCAGACACCATGACCATACACCATGACCAGACACCGTGACTAGACACTAGGACGAGATACTGTGACCAGATAGCATGACCAGACACCCAGACTATCCAGACATCATGACCATCCAGAAAGTATGACAATTCGAACACCATTTCAAGGAGATATTGTTTATTGGATACACTGTTTAAAGACAAAGAGTGACACTGTTTCTAAATATGTTTTTTTTTCATTTAATTTCTAACAGACATATTTGAAGCTTTTAAATGCACTGAAATAATTAATGTTTCATTGTAGAAATATCATCTGACAGTATGAGGTATGAGGTGAAAAATACATGCAACCTGTTAGCTCCAACACATTCTCTCCAAGAATAAAAGAAAAAGTGAGGCCCAGAAACAAGATAGCATGATATAAAGAGAGTGTACAATGAAGAATGCACAAGATTTTCTGAGAAAACAGCTGACACATGAAACTCAGAATTCTTGAAGAACACCCTAAGTATTCCTGAATCAACAAGATGAACACCATATATTATAATCATTGAGAACATATTTTCATTTTCAATTCCATGAAGAACATGATCCATATCTAGCTGACTTATGATACTATATTTTCCACAGGACGACTCTATTTCTGTATTGGTTTCATCTCAGATGTCTAGAGATGCAAATACTAACACTCAGAGCACTTTTAACCTTATATATATACTTCTGATCTATTATGTACTATTTTTCAACTTTCGACCAGTGTGTGTGTGTCTATATAAAAACACACATTGTCTACTGCATTAAATTGAATGATATAAGATATCATTTCTCAAACACCTTTTTACACTTGTTTGTACGCACAGATATGTGTAGAATAGGTTGTATGTAACCTATTTTTCATACCCAAGAAGAATTTTGGAAGAGGTTCTGTGATCTGGACAGTATTGTGTTCTATTGTAAAGCCCGATACTAGCTGTGTATCTAATTAATTTATATAAACTACTTGGTGGTAGGTGATCAACAAATGAAGTTGATTAGGTCTCGTCTTGAGACTGAACCACTTGTTTGTATTTTTTGTGCTTCTTACTTTAGTTGTCTCTATTTTAATATTTAATTCTGAATTCACTAAATTTACATTGATAGTTAATCTTGGAAATAAGTTATAATTGTATTTTCTTATTATAATAGCTTCAAAAGTAATGTTAATAACCAATATTATGATTAATGAGAATTAATAAATCTTTTAAGAAGTTATTTAAATAGTCAAACATTCATAATAGTATAATCTTGATAAAATGGGTTGTATTTTACTTTTGGGGAACCTTTTAATAATACCTTTTTAATCAGAAATTTTTAATAGATACTCAAATCACCTCCCCCCTCTTGAGTACTCTACTCCGACAAACATTTGGTATTAGAGGATTGTTTGTTAATCTTATTTATACCATGTTTTTAACCTTTATCAACTGTGATTGTAGTTTTACTTTAACGATCAATAAATTTCTAGGTCTTTTATGTTATCTCTTTATCATGGATAATATATTTCATGGTGCTACAAAGAAAAAACCACCATATTTTAATGGATCTAATTATGATCAATTGAAAATTAAAATGATAATGCATTTAGAAAGTATGAGCATTGAAATATGATATTTAATTATAGATGAATATAAGATTCCACCTACTCCTAGAATAACATGGGGTGAACCTACCAAAACTGCCTAAAATAACAATTCCAATGCTATGAATGATTTATACTTCTCTTTCAGAGATAAGGAATTTAATAGAATATCTGCTAGTAAAACTACCCATGAAATTGGGGATATCTTATTTATTTCACATGAAAGAACATATAGTGTGAATGAAATGATACTTAATACCTATAATATTAAATATGATAACTTTAAAATGATACTTGATGGGCCTATTTATGACAGGTATTTCAGGTTCAACGAAATTGTCAACACAATGATTTCTCTTGGAAGAGAAGTCACTACTATGGAAAAGATCATGTGAATTGTCAGATTCCTACCTGACAGATGAATAGGAACCTCTATCTCTATTAGAGAATCATTTGAGATCAACAAGCTAATTGTTAAATAACCCATTGGGAAACTGATGATATATGAATAGGAGTTGAAAGTCAACAAAGAAGAGGTGGAATAACCAAAAAGAAAATCTGTTGTGTTAAATACCACCACCTCTAAACAAAAAGTCAAAGGGAAATTTAAAGGTTATATAGAAAGTTCCTATAGTGAACAATCATCACCTTAAGTGATGAAGATATGGCTTAGTTAGCAAGAAGGTTCAAGATATTTTACTAGAAAAAGAAATTTTCCAGAAAGCCCAACTTCAAAGAAAAATATGATAAAAAAGGAAGTTGAATGAAATATTTGAAAAGAAGTGAAAATTATGATGAGATTGTCTGCTATGAATGTATGATAAAAGGACATTTCAAGGCTGAATGTCCAAGGATCAAGTACAAAAAGAAATATGAGGCAAACATAGAAAGTATAAAAAGGCAATGAAAGAAACATGGAGTGATTCAGAGGAAAATTTAAGTGACTCAAAATCATCACATAGTGAATAGGCTAACAAATCCATTATGTGCTTTATGAAAAACACATCTGAGGTAACACTGGAATCTTCTATACACAATTCTTATTATTCTATAGATGAGAGTGAATCTGAAAATATTTCTAATGAAGAAATGTTTAAATACTGTAATATGCTTGAAGAGACATGAAATAAACTAAAAGATAAGTAAAAATCATTGAAGAACCAGAATGCTCTTACCTCAAGTGTTAAAAGTGAACTCACTATAGAAAGGGATTAAATGCTCAATTACTTAAAGAGAAAAAATGAACTAAAACTTTCTAATGATCAATTGAAGAAAGAATTAAAAAAGTATACCAATGGGAAAAATACCCTTACTCAAATTCTAGATAAACAGATCGATCCTAAATATACTACTATCATTGGTTATCAACTTGGTTAAAGAAATTTGGGAAGAACTAATTTTGTTTCTAAATATATGACATATAGATTTACACCCAATTTTGGAAAATATTCATCTAGTTCATGTTATTATACACTCTCTACTATTTTATCTTTTTTCTGGAACAAATAGAGTTTATTTTTTAAATACATTACATAATTCTTATAGGAAACTGAGGAGGCAGATATGGGTCTATAAAGCACTTATCACTAATATTACGGAACCCAAACAAGTGTGGGTACCAAAATCTGTTTCTACGTGACTATTTTGTAGGAAATCTTCTTAAATAGTTCTTGTAAGAGCATATGGTACTTGGATAGTGGGGGTTCAAGATACATAAAAAGAGACTACTCATGGTTCAAGAATTTAATAAAAATTGAAGGAGGGCATGTCACCTTTGGTGATATTGCCAATGGAAAGAATAATGGCCTTGGCTAAATCAGTAACTCTAACATAGTTTTTATTTCCAAAGAACTTTTTGTTGATTGAATGAAATATAATCTGGTTATTATTTCAAAATTATGTGATGATGGATTTCATGTTAAATTGGAAAATTATGCCTACAATGTTTTTAATTATAAAAATGAATTAGGGTTTTATGCATTAATAAATGAAAATGTATATTATGTTAAATTTTATTCTTTAGCCTCTCAAAATGATTCATGTGTAAGTGTGTTTCAAAAAGAGTCATGGATTTGGAAAAGGAGACTAGGAAACTATAACACTCACTCTGTTATAATTTTAACTAGAAAAATCTTAGTCGAAGACCTACCCAAGCTTGATTTACCAATTAGTGAAGTGCGTAATCCTTATCAAAAGGGAAAGCAACAAAAAATTTCCTTCAAACCAAAGAATGAATTGTCAACTTCTCAACCTCTCAAATTGGTTCCTATGGAATTTTTGGACAATCTGTAGTTTCTAGCATAAATGTAAAGAACTATGATTATGTTCTTGTAGATGACTTTTCTAGATATACGTGAACTTTATTTTTGGATCACCAAAGTGAATCCTATTCTCATTTTACCAAATATGCTAAGACTATTGAAAATATTAATGGACATAATATTAAATCCATAAGAAGGGATCATGGCCGTGAGTTTAAAAATCAAGAGATTGAATCCTTTTGCTCACAAAATGGCTATAATCATAATTTCTCTACCCCTAGAACACCTCAACAGAATGGAGTTATAGAAATAAGAAATATAACCCTACAAGAGATTACTATAACCATGCTTATTCAATATAACCTACCTATTTATTTTTTGGGATGAAGTTGTATATACATCGTTCTATATAATCAATTGAGTATTGATTAGACCTATTCTTAAAAGGACTCCTTATGAGTTATGGAAAAATAGAAAACCAAAAGTTAGCTACTTCAATATTTTCGGTTGAAAAGTATATATCATTATTACAAATGACAATATTGAAAAATTTGCATCCAAAAGTGATGAAGGAATTTTTAGGATATTCAATTTCTAGTAAAGTCTGTTGAGTGTTTGATAAAATAACTGTGTGGAAGAATCTGTCCATGTCAAATTTGATGATACAGATCCACATGATCCTAAGACCAATCTAGAGAAAATGGAGGATGATGTATAAAATTTGGACATTAATTCAAAATCCCCTAACAATCCTATGAAAGAATATATGAAAACTTCCAGTTCTGGAAAAATCGTTAGACTCAAGTCATAATGAGTATGAACCTCATGATGAACCTGAAATCTGTTCTGGATCTCAAACTAGAGCTTTTCCTAGAAATTAGTTTGAACATCATGTTTTATTATCACAACTTGAACCTAAAAACATTAATGATGCTATAAATTATGAATTTTTGGTGATGGATATGCAATAAGAACATAATCATTTTTGAAAGGAAAAATGTTTGGAAACTTGTCGAAAGACATAAAGACATATTCACCATAGGCACTATATGGGTGTTTCTAAATAAGGTAGATGAATCTAGTAATATAGTTTTAAAAAAGGCTACATTGGTAGAACAAGGTTACAGTCAAGAAGAAGGAATTGACTATGGAGAGACCTTTGCACCATTAGCCAGACTTAAAGACATTGGAATTTTACTTTCTTATGGTGCACATCTGAATTTAAAACTATATCAAATGGATGTAAAAAGTACATTTCTAAATGGGTATATAGCTGATGATATATTTGTTGAAAAACCCCCTGGTTTTAAAAACCCTTATTTTCCAAATAATATTTTTAAGTTATCAAAGGCTTTATATGGTTTAAAACAAGTTCCAAGAGCTTGGTATGATAGATTTAGTATGTTTATAATTTACAAAAGTTTTATAAAAGGAATATTATATCCTACCCTTTTTATAAATAGAATTTCCAATGATGTTTTACTTGTTCAAATCTATGTAGATGATATTATCTTTGAATATTTCAAAAATCATCATGTATTGATTTTTATGAAATGATGAAAAACGAATTTGTAATGAGTTTAATGGGTGAACTCAAATTATTTCATGGATTTAAAACATTCAAAAATAATGATGGTATGATTTTATGTCAAAGAAAATATTCTAGACATATTCTAAAACGTTTTGGATAGGATATCACTAAATTTAGTGACACTCCAATGAGTACCACTTGTAAGATGGATCTCGATGAAGATGGAAAATCTGTTTATCAAACCACTTATAAATGAGTGATTGGAAATTTACTATACTTAGAATCTAGCTAACCTGACATTAAGTTTAGTGTGTGTATGTGTGCTCATTTTCAAGAAAAATATACAGTATCTCATTTAAATATTCATTAGAGAATTTTCAAATACCTCAAGCATACACCCAATATAGGATTGTTCTATCCCTAAGGAAAATCATTTGAATTAGATAGTTACTCTGATGATGAAATTAGTGGTTGTAAGTTAGATCAAAAAATCACCTCTAGAACATATCACTTTTTAATCAAGTCACTAGTATCATGGTGTAGTAAAAAAAAATTTTGTTGCATTATCTACTACAAAAGCTAAATACATAGTTGGTGGTAGTTGTTGTGCACAATCTTGTGGATAAAACACACAGTACTAGATTATGGATATCAATTCAGGCATGTACCTATAAATTGTGACAATACAGGTGCTACTATCATGTTGAAAAAATCATGTTTCACACTCTAGGACAAAACTTATTGATGTACAACATCTCTTATTGATATATCATTATCAAAAAGGTGACATCATTTTGGAATTCATTGGAACTGAATATCATACTGTTGATATATTCACCAAACCGCTAAATTCTAAAAGAATAGATTACATCATACATGAATTGGGTATTATAAATATTAAGTAGTAATATTTCTATTTCATATCTTACTGTTTCATATTTTACTATTTCATATCGTACTGTACTTTATCTTACTATTTCACACTTAACGGTTTCACAAATAACTGTCATGAGATTACTATTTAAATCTAATAGTGCATTATTTTTACTGTCTTAAAACATACTATTTCATGTTTACAGACTCATAGTTACTATTTCATTCTTATTTTCTGACACTTACTTTCTCAAACAATAAATTCACACAGTTTAGGAAATACTAGTTACGGTCTCACCATGAATGCCAGTTTCTGTCTAACCGTGAGAGTCAGTTACTATCTCACCATAAAGATGACTTATTATTTTATTTATACATTATATCATGTATGACATTAATTACTTATTTTACCCTTTTACTTACATACACATTTGTTTTTGTGTTGATTGATATTCTTAAATTATAAAATAAAATATGTTTCAAATATTCTTCACTCAAGCTCTCTTCTCCTCTCTCAAACTGAAACCCTTCTTCATCCCTTCTCTCTCTCAAACCTTAAGTGAATTCCCAGGATGAAATTCCCTTCGTCTCCAACTCCTGGGAAACATAGATCAAAGAAGTAGAGGAAAATCATGTCGAAGATAGTACCCAAGGGCCCTTTGAATCCGAACATAGTGAATATAGAAGTGGTACCATAATATAATATTTTACCTAAGTGACTTCTATCGAGTATGTATCTAGTTTTGAAATTATTGAAAGACAAAGGATGGTTAGACTGGTTTACAAAGGAGGATAATCATATCTAACCAAAGTTAGTTTTACAATTTTTTCAGTATGTTCAGTTTTCTTTTAATAAGGAAGATTATTATATTGTGAGAAGCTGGATAAATGGCCAGAGATACACATTTTCCATGAGGTAATGGGCTGGATGCCATAGAATAACTTGTGAGGGTATTTGTAAGGACTATCAGAGAGGTCCTTTACCTCCAAGTGATATTTTTTTCATGGAAGAAGCTTTGACAATTTTAACTTTAAATGGAACCAAGAGGAGAGCCATAACGGCAGAGTTGGATGGAGAAACCGGACTCCTGTTTAAATTTACTTAGAATCTGATTAGCCCCAGAAATGGTGATTTCACTATAGTCAAGTATTAGGATGTGTTTTTGATACATCTAATGAAAAATAGACATAATATCAACCTTTTAAAATATATTATACACCATATGTGTGAGTTGATCAAAATAAACTCAAAGTCAACCTCCCTATTTTATTTTAGGCTTCTCTCAGCCATACTTAATGCTAAAGGACTGGTTGGACCAAATGAAGATGTTATCAAGGATTATGTATTTTTTTTCTCAAAATATATTGTAATGAGAATAAAAATATGTTGGAATCCATGGATAAAATCATGGGTGGTAGACAATGATAGGATCTATAAAATGTTCAATCTAGTGGAACACCCTGCAAGACCTAAAGATGTTTCTGATCCTAGTTTAGAACCAGATGAATTTTTTGAGTATCATAAATAAAAAGTAGACTAACAATTTTTACACCTCCAACAGAGACTATCCTAAATGAGGAGGGAAGTGAACATGTTCTTCAAGACTATTTTGAGAAATAAGTGTATGTTCTTGAAAATGTTTTTGATTTTGAAGAACAAACATCCTCAAAAGAAGATTCTATTACCGTTGAAAGAGAAAAGGATGTTTTAGAAGAGAATATAGAAGCAATTATTTCTCCTGTTCAAGAAGATGCTGGTGAGGAACATGTATAGGAACAAATTTCTCCTGAATTTATTCATTCTACTGAAGAGATAATGGATCTAGCCTTTCATTTGGCTGGAAAAAAATGGATGAGGAAATAAGGGATGAAATAGTGTAAATAGATCAATGTTATAAATCTCTCAGTCCTGAGAAGGATTCACCTGTTGATGGGGAGCATACTCCCAGCATGGAATCTATTGAAGTTCCTAATACACTTAAGACTAGTTCACTAGATACATGGTATAAATTTCCCAATTATTTCAATGTAAATGATTGATAGGAAGTCATGGTCAAAGGTCTTGATCTGTATATGGTGTTTCAGTTGAAAATGAAATCTTCTCCTCAAGCTATCTCTACCAAAGAACCTAAACCTGTCTCAGCTTCTATCTCTGTGCCTTCAAAAAGAACCTTCACACTTGGTGAATAAGGATGATCTGAGAGAATTTGGAGCTACCCTATTGGATGGGGTTGAAAATCATATGAATAATAAATCAGCTCCTGTAACCAATCTGAGTGAGAGAGATGCTTCCCTATTACTGAAAAAATTCATAAGGCAAATTCAATCCAAAATGATTTATGAGATTCAATAATTAGTAATTGAGAATAAACTACTTAGTGATGAAGTAAAGATTCTAAGAGGTATGGTTGAAGATATGAAGAAAGTGCTGAAATTGAGACCAGAACCTACCTCTCATCCAGTTGGGAATATTGTTACTCATACCCCACAGGAAGTAGCCTCGCCGATTCTACCTCATCTATCATCTTTAGAGGCAAAATTAGCTGAATGAAACAAGAAGATTGTTCAAGAGATGTGTGAAATTATTATTTTACATGACAATTAAACTGATGAGTATAAGGGGTGCCTTCAGAAAGTTCTAAATCAACTGAAATCTCGCACCTCAGTTTTCACTGCTTCTAATGCCTCAGGATAATCATTTCAACCTACTTTAGATAGTTCTATCCTCTGAATAGTTATCAAAGAGGAACTTCAAGCTGTGCTTAGTGGTTTTAATAATGAATCTATATCTAAAGTTATCAATAATAGTGATAGAGTTCTTGATTTTGTGAGAATCCATTCAAATATTTCCAATGATGCTCAATAAGAAATTTCTATGACGGTGGACTTCTACTTCAGTCAGATATTCACTAAGAATGACAAGATAAATCACTACAAGTACCTTGTGAAAAATCTTTGTATTCAACCTGTTACTCAAGATTTCAAAACTCAAGTCTAAAAGCTCAAATATTTCAATCATTTGATGGAAATGTTTATGGAGAACAAGGATGTCTATGAGAAAGCTATGCAATATGGTGTAGAGATCATTTCTGATTTTATAAATATTTAAGGCCTTATCTTCTTGTTCAGAGTACTGCTATTGTTGATCCTACAACTGCACCTCTAAGATCTGATTTGCCAACCTTCACCTCTGTCCTAGCCACCACATCTTTTTCTTTCAGTCAGGCCCTGAGTCAGATCAGGCCTATAATCCGTTATAAATAGTTCTTGGGGTCTTCTACTACCCATACCATGGCCCCTTCTATATTTTAAGGTCTTACATTAACATCTATTTCAACCAGTTCACTCCCTTATTTTACTTCATCCTGTTCGCCTATGGCTTCTTCTTCTGATACTGCTTCCAAGGGGAAAGAGAAGACTGGCCACTGATGAAGATCAGTGACTACTATCATTTGATAGGGATATTGTTGAATTCATTTTTCTGTTTCTTGTTTGTGATTACACTCATTTTATCTAATGCATTGTGATCTATTATTGACCATTTCTTATTCACTTTTTTTGATAATCCCAAAATGTGTAAAAATATGCCCATTTAAAAAACAATAGAGAAATATTTATTTCATATGTAGGGGAGAAAATATTCCAAATAAAGAACGTATATAGGAATGTGTATTGTATATGTACACTAGAGACATATGTATTATCTCACTCACATGATTTGTGATCATCAAAAAGGGGGAGACTGTTAGACTCATCATGTATTAATCATGTTTTAATGATCAAAAATCCTATATATTCTATAAAGCCTGGTAATACTGTGTAATCTGTCTTAAATAATATACAGATGATTAGTATCCATATGCTTTAAGTGAAGCCATCCAAATGTTAATTGTTATATATTAAGTCTGATTATTGTACACTATATTTTATTTACTTTATAATGATTTCTTTGATGAATGATTTATTTTAATCCATTCAATGAATATCACTCCTTATATCTAAATACAAATATTTGGCTAAGTCTGAGAGACTGTGAGTCTGCCACCAGTTATTTTTTTCTGGAGAAGGACTAGACACTGTGACCAGAAACTATGACCAGACACCATGACCAAACACTGTGACCAGACACCAGGACCAAACACTATTACCAAACACCGTGAGAAGACACCATGACCAGACACTGTGACCAGACAATGTGACGAGACCCTGTGACCATACACCGTGACCATACAATGTGACCAGACATCGTGAATGTCTAGACAATATGACCATCCAGACACCAGGACCATTAAAACACTATTTCATGGAGACTTCGTATCTTAGAGACACCATTTATATACAAAATGTGACATCGTTTCTAAATCTGTTTTTTTATTTTTTTCATTTAATCTCTAATGGTAATGTTTTAAGATTTTAAATGTACCGACATAATTAATGTTTCTTTGTAGAAATATCATTTGACAGTACAAGGTATGAGGTGTAGAAAACATGCAACCTGTCGGATCCAACACATGCACTCCAAGAATAAAAGAAAAAGTGCGGCCTAGAAACAAGATAGTGTGATATAGAGAGAGTGAAACAACGAAGAACACATGCATTATCTTGATAAAAGAACCGAAAAATGAAAATCAACATTACTGAAGAACACATGATGGATTCTGGAATCTACAAGATGGACACCATAGATCAGAATTGTTGAGAACATCTTCACATTGTCAATACCAAGATGAACACGATCGAGATATAGCTGACTTACGATACTCTGTTTTCTATGAGAGGACACGATTTTTGTATATTTTTCATCCCAGATGTCCAAAGATACATAGACTAAATCTCAGAGCATGTCTAACATTATTTCTATACTTCTACACTCTTTTGTACTATTTTTCTTCTTTTGAACAGTGTGTGTGTCCGTATAAAAACACACACTATATCATGCATTAAACTGATGAATACAAGATACCCTTTCTCTAAAACCTTTTTACACTTGTTTATGCCCCCTAATAAGTGCATAAGGGGTTTTATGTAACCTGTTGTTTATACCCATGAAGAATTGTTGAAGAGTTCATGTGACCTGGACAGTCTTGTGTACCGTTGTAAAGCCCGATACTGGCTGTGTATCTAATTTATTTATATAGACTTCTTGGTGGTAGGTGATCACCACATGGAGTGGACTAGGTCTCGGCTTGATACCAAAAACTTTTTTTATATCCGCTGTGCTTCATACTTTAGTTGTCAATATTTTACTACTTAATTCTGAATTCACTAAATTTACTATGATAGTTAATATTAGAAGGAAGTTATAAGTTTATTTCCTTTTCAGAATAGCTTCAAAAGTAATGTTAATAACCAATATTATGATTAATGATAATTAATCAATATTATATGAAGTTATTTAAATAGTCAAACTTTCATAATAGTATAACCTTGATAATTGGGATGTATTTTACTACTGGAGAACATTTTATAATAGCTTTTTAAACCTAAATTTTTAAAAGATATTCAATTCACCCCCACCCCTCTTGAGTAATCTACTCCGACCGAAAATGATTATATAGGGACACCATTATTCTCATCCATTTTTTTAACAACACATTTCATTTTTCCTCATACATCACTTAATCTATGTCCTTTTTATCGAAACATGAATCAAATTTTTATTTTGTAGGGTAATTCCCTATACTGATCCTTCCGTCATTTTTGGAATAGAAGAAACCGATTCTTCATCTATCCATGGTCACCACCATCCAAATTATGAATGATCATTGTACTTATATTTTTGGTTGAGTTTGAGAGTTGGTTAAGGTGAAACATGTTACTCATATATCATGATAACTAATTAAGAATAATCATTACATCAATCAGTCCAGTCATCATCCAATTTGGTTTCTCATAAAGATATTGTATATCACATTAAATGTTAATCCAATTCTTTATGGTTCCCACCATTAAATAAAACTAAAATGCATATTGTAGTGAACTACAATCAAAGTGGGGAACCACATAATCCAGAAAAATTACTTATATTATTTCTAAATCATGACACCATATTTTCCATATATGATGTATTAGGCATAACATAAATCATTATTGGTCAATATATATTGAAATAATTCGTGATGGTTGGTAAATTGTTTCATAATTTATGAATCATATCCCTAGAGAGTGTCATGAAGTGTCCAATGGATCATGTAGTCACACTGGGGGGGATCAAGTCTGACTTGTTTTATTTAATCCTGTTTTTATTAAAACAAATTCAATCTTATGTTACCCGTTAGGATGAGTGGATCCTGTTTTAAATGCAGATTATAAATGAATCAAAGAGATCATTTTTCTAAATGGTTTAGTACTAAGACCTAAGTCCTTAACATAACCAAATATACCCCCGGTTATAGATTTTTCAATATTTTTTGATGGTTACAACAGGGGAAATCCCATTCCCTTCAACATTTAGTTCCATAATGTTCTTCTATTGAGTCCCACTATAGATCATAAGTTCCCACAAACATAACTGACTCTTGAGTCCTAAAATATGAACTTTATAATTATTCACACAATGGTAGTGGCATCCCCCCAGCCTACTATAGAGTCTCACTAGAGAGTTATTATACTTCAGAGTCCTAATGAAGACCTCTACAATATTTAGTTAGGTGAGATTTGATCCACTAATACGCTGATATTATAACATACTCCATGAGATTCTTAGATCAAATAGATACATGTAAAATCCTATAACTTTGTCCCTGCTTCTGTTCTTCTTAAAAAATCATTCATCACCTATAAATCATCAAATTCGTCAATAAAATATTTCTCAAGAAAATATTCTTTATTTTCATGATGACCTAGCCTCACTAGACACTAAAAACTCGAATATGAATTACTTCTAAATCACTAATAGAAATTAAGTCATAGATCTAGTCCTAAATCATTATACACTATTTATTCATTGTATATTGTTTGTATTTTCATTAAAATTCATGTATGTATATAATATTATTCCTTGATTAATCAAATTAATGAATTAATTCATGTTCATGCAAATCACTTTTTAAAAATGACATTTCATGGGCAGGTAAATATTTGTTTCATGCACATTCAAACCCATAAACTATTCAACTTCGTTTTTCATTTCACATAAACACACTTTCAAGTTCCACTTTATGTATACATAAACATCCATAAGTATAAACACACTATTCATAATGTTCCCATCACATGTACACCACCTTCTTAAATAAGTATCCTTCATGAATATAAATATCTTTAATAAGTGTGATTCTTCTTCCTTTATCTTTATTGAATGTAAATATAAATGGGTATAATCTTGATACGAACAAGAAATTCTTCATGATATGTAGTGTAAGTATACAACTTATCTTTGTTCCTCAAATACATTCATGCCAACACTAGAAGATACACCTATATGGGAACCATGAAATATCAGTTGCTTCATAGAACACTGTACTTTGTGAAGAAATAGTAGTTTAAAATTCACATGTAGTATGCCTTCATTATTTAGAAAATGTATAGAACCTATAAATTTCAAAAACCATAGAGGCCACAACACAATGTTTATATAAATTAATAATTTCATAGATATGTACTATAATCTTCACAATCAATCTATATCATCCTATGTTATTTACAAGAAACATTCCACGGAATCTATGCATGTGGAATGCATCAGTTCATGTCTATTAACCAATTCCTTTGAGATAAAAGAAAAAAAATCAAAAATAAAAATGTATTTTATCTAAATGATAAATCCATGATTAGATATTAATTTTACCATTAAAACGATTTTGTAGGTAATTTTGATCATATTTGAATCAACAGGATGATTGAATGATGATAAAAAGTATCGGTTCTTTTTTCTATCGAGATTTCATGGAGAACATCCATTGAATAATATTCTGTGTGTCCAAGTTTTTATACAATGCATCTGAGTACATTATATGGTTATGATACAAAATATTGAGTTGATACGATGATCATGATTCTTTCAATATTTTTTAATGTGGAGAAACTGTTCAAGTGATCTCCCCACATAGAAACATTAATATTTTATCACATCATTATAATACATGGTGCATCTTCTGTAGTCCCTAAATTAGTATCCAAATGTTCCTCTACTCCAGTTGGAACTTCCCCATGTCGGTGTAATACTCCACTGTCATGCTGTCCCGCATGGTGGGTTTCTACTACCACTATGTTCTCGTGTGCCGCCCTATAGACACCCCTTAAAAAATCTCAACCATCGTGTATGTTTGGTTGTGAGGTAGCAACTTCCCACATCTACAGTGGTGCAGGTCCTTCATGGATGGACAATGTGGTTAAAATATTTTTAATGAAACCCCATAAAAATAACTTTTCCATATATAATATAAACCCCAAATCCAAATTTCATAATAAATACCAATATAACTAAAAAAATTTTCCTTCTCTAAAATTATTGATCAAACTTATTCCTCATATAATTCCTTGTTGATGTTAATGTGTCATTCTGAATAACCCTAACACATGTCTTTGAACATAATACTAGATCTAAAATCATCACATTAGAAATCATTGAATTTTCATTTTCTTAATTCATTGAAAACAATTTAAAATTCAAAAAAACAACTTGAGTTATTCATTATCCCCTTAGGATTTATTTTCAATAATCACTTTATTTTAAAATTCAATGATATCTTCTCCCCCTAATTATAATTAAAGACAAATATACATGTTTGGGAAGGAATTATAATTTCCAAAATTCAGATTTTATGAACATACTCTTATCTTATGAAACATATTGTATTTTTTACTTTTATGAAGTATGGAATCACTAGCAACAAATAAAATATTTGAAATTAACCAACTTTATGTCTTTTTTAGCAATGCTCTGTATAGAAAACAAGAGTTATCAAATTTAAAAACAAACCTATCAAATAATTTCTAGCATGTGATACCAATTAGTGAAACCACTTTTCATGAATTGTTCAAAATATTTTCACCTAATTTCCATCGAATATATTAGAAAACAGAGTAAAACCAATCATGTTCAAAAATATATTTCCCATTTCAAAATTTCATTCCTTTTTTTCATTAAATAATTAGTCATTTTATTTTTTAATTGATGAATGATTTATCATGAAAATTGGAGAATGTAACCAATATACCTTACTGACGATAAGCTTCAATTTCCAGACATTTAGCTTCTAGAATTATTATATTTTTACCGCACTAAAACTTCTTATATTAATAAGATATCATTGAGATACAAATATATAGTGGTTAATTTCTTATGATCCCCCTATAGTCATGCACTAAAAAATTATTCATCATGATTGAATTTCTATAAGAATAGACTCCAAGTGTCCTTAGATAATATTTTTTTAAATGCTACAAAGAGACAACATAATACCAGGAGTCTTCCATGATAGATAACATCATAGTTATAAGATATTATGAACTTTTATCAAATACATGTCTCCCCTAAAATAAATGATTTAGATTCAATTAATTGTATAAAGAAACACATTATATATATATATATATACTAGAATAATGTGGTTCTTTAATGATAATTACTTAGGGAAACATGGATGATAGTTTCTTCTCATCCCAACCATATTCTTAGATGAAAAAGGTTTCATCACACTTTCTAAAAATTAAGTGTCATTTTTTATTCTTATTTAAATTTTCTTGCCTCTTACTACAATTTTAGACATATGACTAAACATTCATTTTGAACATGCTCTGTCATTACATTAAATGTAGACAGATCTTTACCAATATTATAAGTCATAAATTAATTCCCTTTCTTATTCAAGAATTATTCTTAACTAGATAACCATGTAATTTTTTTACGTAATTTGGAGAGAAATTTCACCTTTCAAATACATCTTTAAAATATGACATGTTACCTATTTTAGGAAACTTTTCAAATTATTCTTCATATATGGATTTCTCTAAATAAATCTTGTTTTTTTCTTTGGGATTGATTATCTCTTTGATTTATGATTTCATCCTCTAGATTGAATGTTCATGGAAAATTTAAAATGATCCACGATGTGACATTTCCAACCAAAATACAAACATATTTTATTTGGTGTGAAACTCTTCACATTATTTTTCACAACCTTCATGTGAATTGTTTGTTTAAAGATCATCATGTTTTGTCCAAAGCCCAAGGATGACCTTCCATTTTCATTTCTTACCTCCTTCACTTTTGTTGTGTTCTTCTGTTGGCATCAACATATGATTTATTCCTGATTGTTACATACCAACACTCATCATAACAATGATCACATATATGGAAATGATCATAGAAATGTTCAAATTGTCTATATATGTTCTTGATAGACTGGTTTTTTATATGTGTTATTCATTTATTGTGTAGGTTATCAATTCTTTTCATCTCCCCCCTCAATGTAGAAAATATATATTTTTCATACAATATCTTATTGTTCAAAAAATTAATTTCCTGATACCTAAACAACCAAAAGCACCAAAATTGGAAAAAAAATCCCGATTTGTTTTATGTAACACATTTTGACTATCTTTGAAATTATTTTTCTTTTGGAAGGAACATTTATTCTTATGTTCTATCATTGGAGAACATGAATTTTTATTCACCCATTTCATCCAAATTTTAAATTTTAATTTATTTTAGTGATAAAAATAGGATTAGTATACAAATATTTATCCAAAAAATTGTTACAATGTTCAATGATAAAGCAGTACATTTATCCTTGGATAATCTCAAGTTATTCATTCCACTAGATTGAGACTTTTTAGAAATAGAACTATTATTAGGAGAATCCATGGAAATAATTCTTTTCTCAAAAACCTATGAATTCTTATATTATTTCTCTTTTATATTTGTCAGTTTCAATTCTAGTTCAATATGATTTAATTTAAGGGAAATATTATCATATTTAACTAATTTCATTGTTTCTTTCTATTTAATATTCATATTTTAAAACTCAGATTCATGCATTTGATTTTTCTTCATAAAAAGATTCCATGATCCTCGATTCATTGTTATTTAATATTAAACTGAGCATCTTTAATATTTATAGATCACTACTAGAAAAATGGGCTTTTGAGCCCCTTATCCTATAGCGACCGCCATTGGCGGTCGCTATAGGTATCAAATAGCGACCGCCAATGGAGGTCGCTACAATTCCCTAAAAAAAGGGGGCTTTAGCGCCCCCTCCCCGTCGCCCCATTCCCCGTCGCTGACGCCCTCCCCATCGTCGCGCCCTCCCCGTCGCCCACACCCTCCCCGTCGTTGTGCCCTCCCCACCGCTCCGCCCTCTACCACCCCGCCCTCCGCCGCCCCGCCCTCCACCGCCCCACCCTCCGGCCGGCTGCCCTCCACCAGCCCCGCCCTCCGCCAGCCCTGCCCTCCGCCGGCCCCTCCCTCCGCCGGCCGCCCTCCGCCGGCCCCTCCCACCTCTGGCCACCCTCCGCCCTCCGGCTCCGGCTTCCCTCCGCCTTGTGGCCACCCTGTGGCCTCCCTCTGCCCTCGGGCCTCCCTCCACCTGCATCTGGCAGCCCGGATGCCCTCGGGCTACCCTCCGGCCGCCCTCCGGCCGCCCTCTGCCTTACGATCGCCCTGTGGCCTCCCTCTGCCCTTGGGCCTCCCACCACCAGCCTCCGGCAGCCCTCCAGCCATCCTCTGGCCTTCGGCCTCCAGCCCCTCCGACCTCCGACCTCCGCCCTTGGCCCTCCGTCCCCTCGTCCCTCCCCCCAGCACCCCAAACACCCCCCCACCGCACCCTGCCAAGCCCCGTCCCCTTCATCTTCGTCCCCTCCGTTGTCGCACCACCGCCACTCGTCCCCTCCTTCACCGTCCCCTCCCTCGCCGCAATAGCTCCGACTCCGGCTCCCCACTGCTGCCTCTCCTCTCCCTCGCAGTACCTCCTTTGGCTCCCCTCCCTTCCAGGTTTGTAGCGCAATCAGGTATGATATGGGCATTCACTTACATTATTATTTTATAAATGGTTCACAAACAATTAATTAGTATTTATTTTAAATATATTTGATATGAAAAATGAAAATTTAATAAGACTTGTGTAAATGTTTGTTATAGGGATCTTATTATGGATAACAGTTGGATTGATCTTCCAAATCGAACGTCTAGAGAGTATTTCAATGGCATTATGTAGTTTATTGACTTCACCAGAGGATTTGAAAGTGACTATATTAGTTGTCCATGTTGAAAATGTGATAACAGATATCAATTCACACGAGATACTGTGAGGGAGCACCTATTCTTTAATGTATTCCTAAGAAATTATAAGAGTTCGACTCGTCATGGAGAAGAATTTGTTCGTTGTGAAAATACAGATACAGTTCAGATATATGTTGATGCAAGGATGAATGATCCAATGCATGAAATGCTTACTGAAATGGTACTTGGGTTGGATCCTGAAGGCATTAACATCCAGAATCTTGAGACCGGTGAGATAAATATTCGCTCTGGTGTAGATCATGATTCGAGTAGGTTTTATGAAGCAATTGATGATGAAAAAATAGAATTATATCATGGATGTTCTTATTTCAATAAATTGTCATTTATCGTGGAGTTTTTTCATTTTAAGACTTCGAATCATTGGTCAGACACATCATTCGACATGTTGTTTGTGTTAATGAAAAAGGTTCTTCATGTCGATGCTAAGATTCACGAGTCGTATTACCATGCTCGTAAGCTGACAGAGAACTTAGGTTTTACATATGATACCATAGATACATGTGCAAACAACTGTATGTTGTTTAGAAAGAAAACTGCCCATTTGGATATTTGTACGGTTTGTGGTGCTTCCAGGTGGAAAGAGAACAGGGGAAATCAGACTCATCAAAGTCAGATTTTGATACAGGGGAAACCAATTTCCATAAAGCAAATGCGTTACTTTCCCCTTAAACCAAGGTTGAAAATATTTTTTATGTCATCTAAAGTTTCTAATTTAATGAGATGGCATGCAAAAAAAGTTCATGAAAGTGATATTTTAACCCACCCGGCAGACTCTCATGCATGGAAGGATTTTGATAAGAGACATCCTGACTTTTCCAAAGATGTTCGTAATGTCTGATTGGGATTGGAAGCAGATGGTTTCAATCCATTCAAGTCTATGGTTGGTTCAATTCATAGCACATGGCCCGTGGTGTTGGTTCCATATAATCTTCCTCCGTGTCTTTGTATGAAGCAACAACTTATATTACTTTCCACTCTTATTGATGGACCTAAAAGTCCGAGGGATAACATTGATGTTTACCTTCAGCCATTGATTGATGAGTTGAATGAATTTTAGGGCGATGGTGTGATGACTTATGACTGTGAAACGAATGAAATGTTCAAACTGCAGGCTGCTTTATTGTGGAAAATCAATGACTTCCCAGCTTATTCAAATTTATCAGGCTGGAGTACGAACGGGGAATTTTATTTCCCTTGTTGCAACAAAAGTAAAAAATCTGTATGGCTTAAGCATTCCAAAAAATGGGCATACATGGGTCACAAACGTTTTCTCCGCCCTCAGCACAGGTTCAGAAAGGACAGAGTGACATTTGATGGTTCCAGAGAGTTCAGCCCAGCACCAAAGATCATGACAGGAGTCGAAATGTTATCGCAGATTGAGGAAGAAAACAACAGCATTGTATATGAAATTCAAGATTTGGTGGCTCCTCGAGTACGTAATATTCGAGTTGTGGGTAGGCAGCGCAGTCATAATTGGAAAAAGAAAAGTATTTTTTAATAGTCTTCCGTATTGGAAAACTAACATGCTGAGGCATAATTTGGATGTCATGCACATTGAAAAAAATGTTTGTGATAACATATTGTGGACCATTTTAGGTGTCAGTGGGAAATCAAAGGACCATGTTAATGCACACCGTGATTTGGAAGAAATGGGTTTAAGGAAACAGTTGCATTTATAGTTAGCTGAGGGAAACAAGGCATACATGCCTACTGCATAGTATACGATGACTACAAAGGAGAAAGAGACATTTCTTTACATTTTGAAGATGCTCAAGGTGCCTGATGGTTACTCTTCTAATATTTCAAAGTGTGTGAATCTTGACGAGCAGGACATTGCAAGGGTTGAAAAGTCATGACAATCACATACTACTTCAGCAGTTAATTCCAATTGCCATTTTTGATTGTTTATCCCCCAATGTTATTCAGCCGTTGATTGAGATCAGTAATTTTTTAAGACAGCTTTGTTTAAGAAATCAACGAATGAGTGATTTAAAAAGTTTACAAGATCAAATTGTACTTACGCTTTGTCACATTGAGAAACTATTTTCCCCCAGCATTTTTAGATGTTATGGTCCACTTGACAGTGCACCTAACTGATGAAGTAATGGCTGCTGGTACAGTGCAATCCAGGTGGATGTATCCTTTTGAGTGGTATTTGAGTACATTGAAATGATTTGTACGTAACAGAGCTCATCTAGAGGCATCAATAGCCAATGGTTATTTGATGGATGAGTTTAATACATTTTGTACAGAATATAAAACGGATGTTGAAACAAAATTAGATTAGCCATCTCGGATTCAGGATGGTCCAGTTGGAGAAAGAACCACATATGATATGGACAAAATCGAGTGGATACAAGCGCATTGATATATCTTGTCCAATACTCCATCAGTTGCACCATTAATGCAGTAAGTATCATATCACTTTTATTGTTTAACTTTTACATGTTTTTTTTTCATAAGTTGATCATTTAAGCATTGTGTTTTCATTTTCATAAAACAAATTAATGAGATAAAATAAGAGATGTATCGTGCGACTAAGTTGCAAATTCAACAGTCTCATTATGCGTTATTTCATGATTGGATCAAGGATTATGTATGTATAAATTGATTTTCATTATGAGTGAAGTATTATACTAATTTCTTTCTTCATATATCATTATTGAATTATATGAATTATATAGTTTCATAAGATGAGGGATTTAGGGGACCCCATGCTAACTGAATAATTTATCCAACTGGCTGAGGTTCCATCTATAACGTCTCGTCATTATAAATCTATAGATGCTAATGGTTTTCGATTTCGCATTAAAGATGTTGATGACAAACGAGCAAAACAAAACAGTGGAATCAATTGTCCATTTGTCGATTCTGATTATTACTTTGGTCAATTGATAGACATCATTGAAGTTGTATACACACACAGGTTGAAGTACATATTGTTATAGTGTAATTGGGTTGATCCAGTGCGTGGATGTAAAGTCGGTCAATATCAATTTTCATTGGTGAATTTTAACTAAATGTTATACAGAAATGAGCGAGTTGATAATGAAAATTTCATTTTTACATCACAAGTGGAACAAGTAATCTTCGTTACTTTGCCTTCGAATCCAAGTTGGCAAGTTATTGTCAAAATGTCTCGGCGAGGAGTGTTTGTATTTGAACAAGATGAACCTGAGACTGTTCCTTTTGTTTCCCAACAACTTGATCAACATACTGTAGTTCAACGTGAAGAAGATATTTATTGGGTCAGAGTGGCTGTTGAAGGAGAAACGGTTTATTTTCATGCTTAATGAAAGGTATAATTGTTTTCCCACTATTCAGCCTAAGATAGCATAAATTATGTAAACATTTTATAAATCCTTGTAAGTTTAATCCTCTCTTTTTGAAGTTTATTCATTTATAAATATTTAGGGTGATTTAACTCATGTTATATTGATGTTATCATCGGTGTATCTTCCCATTGAGTTATTCTTAATTTGGTTCATGTGCTGCTTTAATTTTTATTAATTCAATTAGAAATTTGGATATGAATTGATTAGTTTTGTACATAATTTGTATATCTATTTTGTGAACATTCTGATTTTTTAAAATTCATTCCCAACTAATTATTCAATCCCTTTTTGTTTGATTAACAACTGCAAAAGTTTGATTTTTTTATAAACAATCCAATTTATCATTTGGACACTTGGGATAGTCCCCTTAATAATGTTTTCCATGACTGCAGGCATGTCAGGGGAAGAGGCATAAGATCCACATCATCCATCTAAGGCATCTACGTATCAGGGTCAAGGTATGTCAGAATGTCATTGTCTCTATTTTTTATGTAATTAATAAACATATATATATATTTATATTTATATCATCTGTCAATTTGTATATAAATTTCTTTTCAACAGGATCAGACCCGACTGCTTCTTCCTCTCGCAGGAGAGGCCCTGGTTGTGGCATATTATCGTGGAATTCCGACACGACTTTTGATGTTTCATTTGATGAGGTATTTCATCCTATGGGACGGAATTCCCCTGCATTTATTCGTCATTTATGTCATATCATACATGATCCACATCGATTTACATTGACCACGCGTGACTGGGCTTCTATCCCTCAGGACACATTAGATTGTCTTTGGAGGGAGGATCAGGTAAGAAGACCATTTTACTTTATTCCCTATGTATAAACAACAATAACATATGTGATTTTTTTCTTTAATAGAAAAATTTGAAAGTATGTACCGATGAGTTCCGGAAAGTGTGTATGAGAAAATGTCATAAGATGTGGAAATACTATAAAGTAAAAGTCAAGAGGGACCACTGGGTACCAAATGTGGGTGCCCCAGACATTCTAGAAAAAGTCTTGAGAGGTGTCCTCCCAGCTTAGTGGCGTGATTTAGTTTCATATTGGTCTACTGAGGGTGTTGTGGTTTGTATATTTATTTTGGTATATATATTTTCAATAATGTGTGATTTGTTTAATATTTGAATGAATTGAATGTAGGAGGTGTCTACACGCCATTCTGAGAATCGAGTGTTGCAGGGACCACCTCACAGGCTCGGGACTCGTCACGTGTCTTAGATCTGACATGAGGTATTTATTATTCATTTTTTAATTTTTTTAATTAATACGGTTTTGTGTTTATATTCTATTCATATATAGTTGCGGGAGCAAGGTGCACCAACTGATAAAATGTCGGTGTGGATGAGGACTCATGATCGTAATGATCGAGAGGCTGCAGCAGTGATAGTAAGTGCTTGTACTCATTACCAATACTTACATAAAATCTTTATATTAATATATGTATATATATTTAAATATTTCAAAGGCTCAATTTGAAGTTGAATTATAACATCTGCCAGAGGACCATCGACAGCTACCCATGTGAAGGGATGAGATCTTTCATCGCATCATTGGTCAGGACAGACATGGATATAGTTTGACCTATGGAACAGGGATTCCTCATTCTGTAGTGTCACCCACGGCGGTTGTCGGTCCTGCTGTTGCTCAGATGACACAACAGCTGTCAGATTTTGAGGCACGACTGCGGGCTTCCGAGGAGGCAAATGCGCAATTGGCTGCTGAGGTTAGAGCACTGCGAGAATAAGTGCATCCAGGTGATGGTGCAGGGGATCACACGACGCAGGTATATACTGTATTTATTTATTTAAATTAAATATTTTTGTTATGAAAATATTCATAATGTTTATTTGTTGTAGGCCCCTAGCCCACCGGATGGAGGTTAGTGATGAACACGCATGATGCATCATATTCACGAGGTGTGTTTCTGCTTTTAATGGTAGGGTTATTATTGATATTTATGTTGGGTTTCTAGTGAGTTTTTGTGTGATTTGGGGGTATCATATGTGTTTTGGCCTCATGCAATGTTTGTGTGCATGATTTGAGAAGTAACCATGAAACTGATTATTGATTTGTATTTTTTTTGTTCATTTAATTTTCAATGTTTGGAATTTCATGTTTTGTAATATTTTTGAAAAAAATACATGATTCCAAATATAAATCATTAAACTTGTTTTTGTTGAATGAGCTGAGTTCACTATTTTTAGTCCTCGGCCTACCCCGGACAGCCCTCCCCGCACTCCGGACAGCCCCCCCCCCCCCGCACCCCGGACAAGCCCCCCCACCCCAAACAGCCCCGCGCACCTCGGAAAGCCCTCCCCACACCCCGGACAGCCCTCCCCGCACCCGGACATCCCTCCCGCACCCCGGACAGCCTTCCCCGCACTCCGGACAGCCCTCCCCGCACACCGGACAGCCCTCCCGCACCCCGGATAGGCCCCCCACACTCTGTACAGTCCTTCCAGCACACCAGACAGACCCCCCCCCCCCCCGCACCTCGGACAGCCCTCCCGCACCCCGGACAACCTTCCCCGCACTCCGAACAGCCTTCCCTGCACTCCGTATAGTCCTTCCCCGCACTCCGGACAGCCCTCCCCGCACCCCGAACATGCCCCCACACCCCGGACATCCCTCCCAGCACCCCGGACAGCCCTCCCGCACCCCAGACAGGATTCCCCGCACTCCGGACAGCCCTCCCCATTTTTTGGTGTTTATGTGTTCTTTAAGTGTTGTGTGCGCTTCATAAACGCGCGTGGGGGTCCAAACGGGCTGAACGAAGTCTGAATGGCCTGAAATCAGACGACATCAAAGGGTGAGTGAATTGTGATGTGGTCGAGTAGACGACACGTCAATCGGACGTGTCGTGTGCCCGTGGTGACCGGGAATGCTGTTCTAGTGTCACAAACGGCCAAAATGGGCATCTAATGGCCAAATTCATAGAGGATGACATCGGATTGGCCAGAAATCATAGGGAAAAAATATAATTATTATTCTTGACGTGTATGCGTAGACGGCACATCAATCGGACGTGCGGTCTGCGCGGTAGGGCTCATTATGTGTTGTTTAAGTGTTGTGCGCGCTTAATAAACGCGCGTGGGGGGGGGGGGGGTCCAAATGGGCCGAACGAGATCTGAATGGCCTGAAATCAGATGACATCAAAGGGTGAGTGAATTGTGATGTGGTCGAGTAGACGACATGTCAATCGGACATGCCGTGTGCCCGCGGTGACCGGGAACGCCGTTCTGGCGTCACAAACGGCCAAAACGGGCGTCTAACGGTCAAAGTCATAGCGGATGACATCGGATTGACCTAAAATCACAGGAAAACAATATAATTATTATTCTCAACGTGTACGCGCAGACGACACGTCAATTGGACATGCGGTCTACACGATAGGGCTCATTATGCGTTCTTTAAGTGTTGTGCACGCTTCATAAACCCGCGTGGGGGTGGGGGGTCCAAATGGTCCGAACGAGGTCCAAATGGCCTGAAATCAGACTACATCAAAGGGTGAGTGAATTGTGATGTGGTCAAGTAGACGGCACATCAATCAGACGTGCCGTGTGCCCGCGGTGACCGGGAACGCCGTTCTGGTGTCATAAACGGCCAAAACGTGCGTCTAACGGTCAAAGTCATAGCAGACGACATCAGATTGACCTAAAATCACAGGAAAACAATCTAATTATTATTCTTAATGTGTACGAATAGATGGAACATCAATTGGACGTGCGATCTATGCGGTAGGGCTCATTATGCATTCTTTAAGTGTTGCCCGCGCTTCATAAACGCGTGTGGGGGTGTCCAAACGGGCCGCACGACGTTCGAATGGCCTGAAATTAGACGACATCAAAGGGTGAGTAAATTTTGATGTGGTCGAGAAGACGACACGTCAATCGAATGTGATGTGTGCCCACGGTGACTGGGAACGCCATTCTGGTGTCAAAAACGGCCAAAACGGGTGTCTAATGATCAAACTCATATCAGAAGACATTAGATTGACCTAAAATCACAGGACAACAATATAATTATTATTAGAAATGTGTACACGTAGACAGAATGTCAATTGGGCGTACGGTCTACGCGATAGGGCTCATTATGCGTTCTTTAAGTTTTGCGCGTGCTTGATAAACGCGTGTGGGGGGGGGGGGGTCCAAACGGGCCGAACGAGGTCTGAATGGCCTGAAATCAGACGACGTCAAAGGGTGAGCGAATTGTGATGTGGTTGAGCAGACAACACGTCAATCGGACATACTGTGTGCCCGTGGTGACCAGGAACGCTGTTCTGGTGTCACAAACGGCCAAAATGAGTGTCTAACGGTCAAAGTGATAGCGGACGACATCGGATTGACCTGAAATCACAGGAAAACAATATAATTATTATTCATGACGTGTATGCATATACGACACATCAATCGGACATGCGGTCTGCGCGGTAGGGCTCATTATGTGTTCTTTAAGTGTTGTGTGCGCTTAATAAACACGCGTGGGGGGGGGGGGTCCAAACGGGCCGAACGAGGTCCGAATGGCCTGAAATCAGACGACATCAAAGGGTGAGTGAATTGTGATGTGGTCGAGTAGATGACATGTCAATCGGATGTGCTGTGTGCCCGCGGTGACCGGGAACGCCGTTCTGGTGTCATAAACGGCCAAAACGGGCGTTTAACGGTCAAAGTCATAGCAGACGACATCATATTGACTTGAAATAATAGGAAAACAATATAATTATTAATTGTGACGTGGACGCACAGTCAACACGTCAATCGGATGTGCGTTCTGCGCGGTAGGTCTCATTATGCATTCTTTAAGTGTTGCGCGCGCTTCATAAACGCACGTGGGGGGGGGGGGGGGGTCCAAACGGGCCGAACGACATCCGAATGGCTTGAAATCAGACAACACCAAATGGTGAGTGAATTTTTATGTGGTCAAGTAGAGGGCACGTCAATCGGATGTGCCGTGTGCTCGCGGTGACCGGGAATGCCGTTCTGGTGTCACAAACGGCCAAAATGGGTGTCTAACGGTCAAATTCATAGCGGACGACATTAGATTGACCTGAAAACACAGGAAAACAATCTAATTATTATTCTCAATGTGTACGCGTAGACATCACATCAATCGGGCATGCGGTTTGCAGGATAAGGCTCATTATGCGTTTTTTAAGTGTTGTGCGCGCTTGATAAACGCGCGTGGGGGGGTCCAAATGGTCCGAACGTGGTCTGAATGGCCTGCAAATAGATGACATCAAAGGGTGAGTGAATTTTTATGTGGTCGAACAGACGGCACGTCAATCGGACGTGCCGTGTGCCCGCGGTGACAGGAACGCCGTTTGGGTGTCACAAACGGCCAAAACGGGCGTCTAACGATCAAAATCATAGAGGAAAACATTGGATTGACCTGAAATCACAGGAAAACAATCGAATTATTATTCTCAACATGTACGCATAGACGGAACGTCAATCGGACATGCGGTCTGCGAGGTAGGGCTCATTATGCATTCTTTAAGTGTTGCAGGCGCTTGATAAACATGCATGGGGGTCCAAATGGGCCGAACGAGGTCCGAATGGCCTTAAATCAGACTAAATCAAAGGGTGAGTGAATTGTGATGTGTTTGAGCAGACGTAACGTCAATCGGACGTGTCGTGTGCCTGCGGTGACTGGGAACGCCATTCTGGTGTCAAAAACGGCCAAAACGGGTGTCTAACGGTCAAAGTCATAGCAGACGACATCGGATTGACCTGAAATCACAGGAAAAAAAATCTAATTATTATTCGTGATGTGTAAGAGGAGACGACGCACCCATCGGACGTACGGTGCGTGCGGTATTCCCGAATGCGTTGTTTTTAGCAGCTCGGCGCGCGCTAAAACGGCCCGTTGGGGGGTAAAAACCACCCGAACGACCTCAGAATGCCATGAAACCATACGACATCAGCTGTTGTGTGATTTATGAAATGGTCGGGTATACGACATGTCAATCGGAGGTGTTGTTTGACCGCGGTGACTGGAAATGCGTTTCCGGTGTCATAAAACACCAAATACGGTGTGAGACGGTCGAATTTGGAGAAAACGTGCTCCGAATGACCTGAAACCACACGAAAACAGTAGGAAAATTATTCGTGACATGTAGGAGGAGACAACGTGCCCATAGGACATGTGGTGCGTGTGGTTCGGCGGAAAGCGTTGTTTTCAGCAGCTCCGCGCGTGCTAAACCTACGTGTAGGGGGGTAAAAACCACCTGAACAACCTCGAAATTCCATGAAACCGTACCACAACAGCCGTTATGTGATTTGTGAAATGGTCAGGTAGACGACACATCAATGGGAGGTGTCCTTTGACCGCGGTGACCGGAAACGCGTTTCTGGTGTCATAAAACACCAAGAACGGTGTGAGACGGTCGAATTCGGAGAAAACGTGCTCCGAATGATCTAAAACCACACGAAAACATTAGGAATATTATCCATGACATGTAGAAGGAGACGGCGCGCCCATCGGACGTGCGGTGCGCGCAGTACGGCCGAATGCATCGTTTTCAGCAGCTCCGATCGCGCTAAACCGGCACGTTGGGGGGACAAAACCACCCGAACGACCTCAGAATTCCATGAAACCGTATGAAAACAGCCGTTGTGTGATTTTTGAAATGGTTGGGCAAACGTCACATCAATCAGAGCTGTCGTTTGACCGTGGTGACTGGAAACGCGTTTTTGGTGTCATAAAACACCAAAAACGGCGTGAGACGGTCAAATTCGGAGCAAACGTACTCTGAATGACCTGAAACCACACGAAAACATTAGGAATATTATTCGTGACTTGTAGTAGGAGACGACGCGCCCATCAGATGTGTGGTGCGCGCGGTACAGCCGAATGCGTCGTTTTCAGCAGCTCCGTGCGCGCTAATCCGGCGCGTTGGGGTGTCAAAACCACCAGAAAGACCTCGGAATGCCATGAAAACGTACGAAAACATCTTTTGTGTGATTTTTGAAATGGTCGGGCAGACAGCACGTCAATCGGAGCTGTCGTTTGACCGCGGTGACCGGAAACGCGTTTCTGGTGTCACAAAACACCAAAAACTGCGTGAGACGGTCGAATTTGGAGCAAACGTGCTCCGAATGACCTGAAACCACACGAAAAGATTAGGAATATTATTCGTGACGTGTAGGAGGAGACGACGCGCCCATAAGACGTGCGGTGCGCGCGATACAGTCAAATGCGCCGTTTTTAGTAGCTCCGTGCACGCTAAACCGGCACGTTGGGGGGTCGAAACCACCCGAACGACCTCAGAATGCCATGAAACCGTACGACAACAGCCGTTATGTGATTTGTAAAATGTTCGGGTGGATGGCACGTCAATCGGAGCTATCGTTTGACCGCGGTGACCGGAAACGCGTTTCTGGTGTCATAAAACACCAAAAACGGCGTGAGGCGGTCAAATTCGGAGAAAACGTGCTCCGAATGTCTTGAAACCTCACTAAAACATTAGAAATATTATTCTTGACGTTTAGGAGGAGGCGACATGCCCATCGGACGTGCGGTGCACGCGGTACGGCCGAATGCGTTGTTTTCAGCACCTCAGCGCGCGCTAAAACGGCGCGTTGGGGGGTCAAAACCACCTGAACGACCTCGGAATGCGATGAAACCATACTACAACAGCCATTGTGTGATTTGTAAAATGTTTGGGTAGAAATTATGTCAATCGGAGGTGTCGTTTGATCGTAGTGACTGGAAACACGTTTCCGGTGTCATAAAACACCAAAAACGGCGTGAGATGATCGAATTCGGAGCAAACGTGCTCCGAATGACCTGAAACCACACGAAAACATTAGGAATATTATTCGTGACGTGCAAGAGGAGACGACGTGCCCATCGTATGTGCGGTGTGCATGGTACGGCCGACTGCGTTGTTTTCAGCAGCTCGGGGCGAGCTAAAACGGTGCGTTGGGGGGTCAAAAACACCCGAACGACCTCAGAATGCCATGAAACCGTACAAGAACAGCCATTCTGTGATTTGTGAACTGTTCGGGTAGATGGCACGTCAATCGGAGGTGTCTTTTGACCGCGGTGACCGGAAACGCGTTTCCAGTGTCATAAAACACCAACAACGGCGTGAGACGGTCGAATTCGGAGAAAACGTGCTCCGAATGACCTGAAACCACACAAAAACATTAGAAATATTATTCTTTATGTGTAGGAGGAGATGGCGCACCCATAGGACGTGCAGTGCACGCGGTACGGCCAACTGCGTCGTTTTTAGCAGCTCGACGCGCGCTAAAACGGCGTGTTGGGGGTCAAAACCACCTGAACGACCTCAGAATGCCATGAAACAGTATGAGAATAGCCATTGTGTGATTTGTGAAATGGTTGGGCAGACGGCACGTCAATCAGAGGTGTCGTTTGACCGCGGTGACCAAAAACATGTTTCTGATGTCACAAAACACCAAAAATGGCGTGAGACGGTCGAATTTGGAGTAAACGTGTTCTGTATGACATGAAATGATAACATTTCTTAAATTGGGAGTTTTAAATTATTATAGCACCAGGATTTTATGTCATATTTAATTTTATTATATGTATATAATAACTAAATAATTATGTTCAATTTACATTTGTTTTGTTTGTTTTGTTTTTTTGTCTTATTGTAGGTTTTGAAGCAGAAGATTGAAATAGATGGACCTGATCGGATCGTTGAAGCACGTTTATCGTTTATGTTGATTTTGATGTTTATTCTGTTTGAAAATTTTTCCCACTTTTTATGATTGTTACCTTGTTTTATCTTTGATTTTGCACTGTGATGAAAAAAACACAATTTGTACATTTCATTAAAAAAATGAAAAATATTTTATTTAATATTATATATATAAATATTTTCATTAATATATATATATATATATATTTATTTCAGTATGAATTACTTTTTTTAAAAAAAATTACCAGTTTAGCGACCGCCTTTGGCGGTCCCTATAGGCTGCCTGCCGGGCAACATTAGCGACCGCCATTGGCGGTCGCTTAAGGCCGGCATTTCGGCCACCGATAGCGACCGCCAATGGCGGTCGCTATTGGCCTACAACAACGAAGCTGATGCGACTGCCATTGGCGGTCTCTAGGCGGTCTCTATAGGCCTATAGTGACCACTAATGGCGGTCGCTAATGCCCTTTTTTTAGTAGTGGATGTATTATTAATCATTTCACTTGCATGGATAGCATCTATAAAATCAATTTAAAAAAATATATCACAAAAACAATACTTTTCAATTATTCAACAGTTCCAACATATATTTTATTTTACAGAGTTATTATTTGTTTCATTTCATCCAAATGTTGTTTTAGAGTGTTTTTTATGATAAGAATTAATGTCAACTACATTTATATAGAATTAGACTCTTCCCCTAGCTGTACTTTTTCATCATTAGTACCTTGAAAAATCTGGTCATACATGTAACCACTTCTTTGGGAACTATCTTTATATGTTATCTAATTTAGGAATTGATCAAATATTCATCAAAACACGATATTGATTCATCATACTTATAATAAATCCATTTTTATTAAAAATTAACACTCTGAGTTGCTTCATTTACCAGTTGATCAACATTAATATTTAATTTCTTTTTTAGATTATTTGATACTCTTTTATTCCTATTTTTATGTGTCTTGACTAAAACATCATCATTTCTAACATCAATATTTGAGATGGTATTTTTTAAATGAATATCTTATAAAAATTATTCAAAATAAAATTTTCAATTAATAAAATTATAATAAAAATAACTAGAAAGGTAATGTAGATCCAACAAAAGGTTATATTTATTCTGATACTAATTTTAGTGTCCAATGGATTGATCAGTCACTCTGAGTGGGGGGGGGGGGGTTAATCATGTGTGACTATTTTACTAATTTATTCTATTTTTTTGAACCCCCTTAAAACCTATATGTTCTCTTTGGATGAGTGTATTATGTATGAAATTCATAATGTAAATGAAAAAAACACAAAATATTTCTACAAGGTTCGATACTAACACCTATGTCCTTGTTGCAACCAGTTATACCCCATAGTTACAGAATATTCAATATATATAGATGGATTCAATAATTAAAATCCAATTCCCTTAAACACTGGGTCCCATAGTGTTTCTATCTAGTGTCTCACTAAAGATCAAAAGTTCTTAACTACATATGTGAATCCTGAGTACTATAAGTTGATCTATGTGCTACCACCCACAATTTTAACAGCATCCAACTAGCCTATTACAAAGACTTACTAGCGAGTTCATCTCATTCAGAGTTGAACTGAAGACATACATAATCTTGAGTCACACAATATTTGATCCACTGATAGGATGATATTATAATGTTTCTCTATGAGATTGTGGGATCTAATTGGCCCATATAAAATTGAAAAACCTTCATAATGGTGTTTTTCTTAATCAAATAATATGAATCACCTATAAATGTTTTGGTGCCTCAGTACAACACCACTCAAGAAAGTAATATTTGTTTCTTTTGAAGGCACGAACTCACTGGACACTGAAATCTCTGATATAAATTCTATCGGAATAACCAATAGAAATTATGTCTCAGATTCATTATCAAATCATTTTACAATAATTATGAAATATATATTTCATGCGTGTTTCTTAAATCATTATGACCGTATATAATATATTTTACTGTCTATAGAACATATGCAGGCATTAATTTTTGTTAATGAAAATTACCTAATTTAAATTACATTTCATGTGATTGTAAATATTTTTTTCCTTCACATACAAATAGAAAAATTGTTCACCTTTATATTTCTTTACACATACACACACTATCAAGTTAATATTCATATATGAATGGATACACATATGTATACACACTCTATGAAAAATATTCCATGAACATGCACACTAAATTCTCAAATGAATATCCTTCATGAAAATAAGTTTCTTAAGTGTGTGGGATTCTCCATATTACTTTTTACATGAAAACCAAAATGGGTATAATATTGATTCGTGAAAATCATTTCGGAGATGTAGTGTAGGTATACACTGTTTGAGGGTTCCTAAAAGGTATTCCTGAAATAAAAAATACACACGCAGGGGGATTAAATTATCTTGGTTGCTTCACAGAACACTATTCTTCATGAATAAAATCTAATGTATAATGGACATGTATTATTCCCATAGGAGTCTCTTCTTCATTATGAAAATATAAAATGTGCAGAACATATGCATTTTGTGAACCAAAGAGGATCACTATAATCTGTTTCTATGAAATTATAATGTCTCAGATATGTCATAAAAACTACACTAGCAAGTGAGGTATACCATTGGTATTTATAGTATACATTCCATCGACTCAATTTGTGAACACTACCTCACTTCAATAACATTGAACTCATTCTTTTTCATAAAAGAATCAACAGAAATTATAAAAATGAATTTTATCCACACTATAAATGCAATGTTAGATCTTTATTTTACCATGAAAATGAATTTTTTGGTAATTTAAATCATTTTAGAAAAATAATATGGTGAAATGATTATTTGATGTATTGGTTCAATATTTTGTAGACGTTTCGTAGAGAACGTCTGATGAACTATATTTTTTTTGTTTGAGGTTGAAGACAATGTGGCAGAGTTGATTGGATGGATGAGATACAATATATCAGGATTTTTGGGTGTCCATGGCCATTTCTATGTTTTTTAAAGTGGATAAATTCTGAAAAAGAGTATACCACATAGAAACATACATATGTTTAGAACTAGTTTACAATACAAGGTAAATCTTCTATGTTCTATAAATTTGTCAACGAATTATCCTCCAATCCTTCTAGCACCACCCCATGTCGGTGCACTGCTCCCCTACGATGCCTCCCTTTATAGTGGCTTGAAGCTTCCACCAGGAACTCGTGCGTCTTCATGTAGGAACCTCTTGTAAAATCAATGACATTGTGTTGACTTGGTTGTCAAGATACACCTTCCCACCTCAGTAGTGTTTTTGGTCCCTCATGAGTGTCTAGTTTGATTGGATAAATTTTTAATCAAACCCCTTTAAAATTATTTTTCCATATACAATATAAAACCCAAATCCAAATAACATATTAAATACCAATCAAACATAAAATCTTTTCATTATATGACATTATTTATCTAATTATTCCCACATCTACTACCTTTTTTAGATCAATGTCTCATTATAAATACCATTGATGCATGTATTCAAACTTAAGACCATCTCAATAATTGTCACATTATATCTCATTGACTTATAATTTTCTTAAAACATTAGTAACAATATAAATTTAAAAAAAACTGCTTTGGTTCCTCATGTCAAACCTTGTGTAAAGAAGGGCCTATTATCCCATACTAGGTGATGATTGGGTTCTAAAAAATGAACTATTTTTGGAGTTATTACCCCCTGGTAGCTCTGTTCCACAGCCACATCCACTCATTGTATCTATATAGGGGTGTAATTGATTCGAATATACTATCCCCATACTTTAAAAATATCCCAGGATAGTTTCCTATTTTCAGAATCATCCTGTGATTAGTCCTTATAAATATCCATATACTTATCCGTAGAAACATTCATATGGATCATACTAATGTTATCTTATCCTAGTATGAAAAGGATAAGTACACTTCCCTATGATTCCAACTATAAAAACATAGTATTTTTAAATACAAACATATATATAATTGTATATAAATATAACAATTTTTTGATGAATATTTAATAAATTTCATAAATAAACATTCGATTACTGTAATAATTTTGAGTTCTTGGAGACTCAATACAAAATCTTATTATTTCATGAATTATCATCAACATTATCCACAAATATCTTCTCACATATAACTCCTCTTAGTCATACCATAGCAAATTTTTTTCATAACTTGGGGATGTAAACATAATTAAGGATGATATTAGATACTCAGTGTGGGTAACATAAGAGATATCAATAAATGATCATATGATTAAATGAGATATTAATATGGTTATGTGATCAAGAACATAACATAAAAAGTTCATACCTAACTATTCATATATTATAAACATGATTCAAGGAATAAAACCATATCCGTTCAAAAAACATGGGCCATAAAAGTGATAAATCATTATAATTCAATCATTATCCATAAGATCATTTCACAAATGTGTGGAACCATAGTAAATATAGAAACCTATTTCATATTTCAAGGATAACTACAATGACCATATACATAGTTGACCAGGAATTATCACATATTTCACACTATAGATCATGATACACCTGTTTCTTAGTGTGGATTACGAAACACCTATTTCTAATAGTGGAGCAATCTCATTGAATTTTTCCCATTTTTATCTCATGATATATAAATATTTACCTATTTCATTTTATGGATATATAGGTCCCACAAATCTCATTATTAAAACCATACTTATGTCTCCCAAAATATCATAACACATTCATTATATCATCACATTATAACCCATGTAATGAAAATGGGGTTTATAAAAAATTAATCCATTTACAATTTAATAATCATTGAAAAATAAATGTGTTCCATAATAATTCAAAAAAATTAACATTATCCATCAAGATAATGAATTAGGATGTTATTATTCAATATTATCCCTAATAAATTATATGTAACATCATTGGATGTCTTTTTAATGGAAAAATATTTTGACAGATGACATGGAATATTAATTGAGGAATATATCCTATTAACTTTTAAAAACACATTGAAAAACATAAAAACATTTTGAAAATCATTTTAATTAAAAATAAACTTGGAATCTTATAAAGGAATACTTAAAAATACTTTAAAACCATCATTGATTAATATAACCTTTCCTCTTTGAAAAACACTTTTTAAATCATAAAACATTTTTTAAATTCTATTCTTTGAAAAAAAAACCTTATAATCATATAAAGATTGATTAAAAATAATTTAAATAATATATTTATGAAAACATCATTTCTACTCTAAAAAACATATAAAGATAAAAAAATTCAAAAAAACAACATTTTCTTTGAAAATAAACATTGAAATATATAAAGGATTCATTAAAAACCATATTAAAACATTTCGCGGTGAAAATATATTTTTGAGTTTGAATTTTTTTTAAACATTATACATTATTACAGTCAATTTTATTTGAAAAAAATCATTTAATCATATAATTTTATCTTCAATTAAAATAATTCTCATGGTGGTCAAAAATTCCATTCTTTCCATACACATTAATGTAATGATTTTTTTTTTCAAATTTTAGCTAAAATCCAAATTAGAATTATTTGGAAAATGACATGAAGATTACATTAAAGTAATGTTATAAAAATTAAAACATGGGTAAAAATTTCATTAATATTTAATTCGAATAATTTTAAAAACATAGATTGAAATGTTTTTGAGAAAATATGGTTTTTAAAAATGAAATGGTTTGAGACCAAAGAGATATATAAAGACAATTTCTGTTAAAAAAACATTTAAACTCTTGAGTACATAAAGATTGGAAAATGAAGGGAAACCATTTATCAGAATGGAATAACCATTGGATAATAAATTTCATTATTTTATTGAGATATGAAACCAAATATTACAACAATAGAAGCATAAACATAAACAATCTCGACAAATGATGAGATTGTATATTAAAACCCTTACCACTTTTGTAAATTTTTTACCAAAAACCCCATGAAAGAGGTGTCATAAAATGAATATTTAAATAAAAATAATTTGTTGGTTAAGTATCATTAAATATATTCTTGGTCAGTATATATAGCACATAAAATAAACGCATGGGAAATATGACACGTGCTTGATAGAAAACAAAACCGAGACAAAAATATATTACCTTAAGTCTTGAATTACTTCATACAAATATTAAACTATTATATAATAAATATAAGTTTATTATAAATATATTATAGTTTCATTAAAATATTTATCATACCAATAATAATTTAATTATTGAATTTTATTACCTGTTTATCAATTATTCCTTGTTAAAATTACAATAGGTGTAATAACTACATTGTTTTTCGCGTATGATTTGATTTTTTATTTTTGGTACTATTAATTTGATCAGGGTAAAATTACCTAAATAAAGATAAAAATGATATAAATATAATATATTTTCAGAAAATGTTAATTACTATTCTTCTTTAATTTTATTGACAGAAAATGAAATTCATTGTTCATGGAGATGGTAGGCTGTATGTAAGCATGAACCTTATTTTTATATTCTCAATGAGAAAAATATAAATAATGGTAAATAATTTATGATAATTAAAAAATTATTTTTATTTCATATATATAACATATGTTATTTAAAACCATTCTTATTACCTTCTGTGTAAATAGTGAACAAATCACATCACTTTATTAGGTGGTAGTTCATCGTACACACGAACGATGTTATCATATTCCTTTGAAATGGAATGTAAGAAGTATTCTATGATATCATGATTAAATAAGAATAAGAAAAATATAAATTTAATATATAGGAAAAAAATCCATCATTTTATCCATCCATGAGGGGTGGTGATGAAAAATAAAATACCTCAATTCGTGAGGTAGTAGTCCTTCGTACACATGAATGGTGATGTTGTGACCCATTTGATGGAGGAGGATAAGTCTATAGGTTTTTAAATTAACATAATAACATATTATTATATGTATGATAATTATTTTATCACATATTCATGGTTTAATGATATCTTAATGAGGTGGAGGGAGAAATAAAATAGAACACTTGATTAGGGATGCTACTCTTACAAAGACAACTTCTTTTGGTTTTCACCAAAAGGATAATTAGGATAGGATTATGGACAAAAAAAGGCTTCTATGATTATATAGGGGAGTTAATAAAATTTTATGGGAATATATTTTCTAAATAAATCAGTTTTAAAAGAGGGAATAATATAACATAGTGGGTGGTATTTTATAAGTTATGTGAGTTACATATTTGTAATTTTTAAAAAGAAAAACCTATAATCATGTTTTTTAAACGCCAAAAGGATCCAAAATGGTCCATTATCAAACATAGAAAATATATGTTTGAAATATTTCTTGAAAATGTGTTCTAGAAATGTTTTTTGTCATTTTAAACTCTTATATTTTTTGTGTAATCCCAGAATAAAACCAATTTTTAACTTTAATGTAGTAAATAAATTTTATTTTTTTACTATTGATTATGAAAAATATTTAAGCATACCATATTTGATAATATAAAATATTATAATTAAAAAAATATAATCCATTTTATAAAATTATATTCCTATAATTGGAAATTTTTAATTTATAATTAATCTCTTAGACATCATGGGAAAGCAGTTTTATAATGAGAAAATGTTCAATGTTTTAAAATGCTTCTATATCGAAATTCAATATAAAATTGTTTATAATGACCAAAAATGGATTAGTAGATATATAAATTATCTAATTTTATCTGTAAAACCATATTAAAATAATTTTCATGTTTTAAATTTTTCTATATAAATGACAATTCTTAATAAAAAATAGTATTTTTGCACTATTCGTTGAAAAATTCATCTACTCAGAAAATTTCAAAAACTCACCTTTAGATAATTTTTTCATTATAGTTTAAAAAATATTTTTTGTATTTTAAATTATGTTTTATAAATTTTTGAATTTTCTTTATATAATATTACAATAGGTGAGAAAACTACTTTTTAGAAAAAAATATAGTTTTCAGTTTAAAATTAGATTAATTCTTATCTATTATCTTGAAAATAAATGAAATATGTTTTAAATATTTTATTTCAAATATAACAAATAATTTCATTAAATCATTCCATAAAATTCATTTTTTAATTAATTTATTTAAAACATGTTTTTGTGCATATAAATATTTTTTTCAAAATAAGATTTATTTTATTTTAAAAATGGGTTTATTTTAATTTATAATTAATTGGTCGCCAAATAACTCATTTTATATACATGTGTAATAGATATATTCTCATAATTTAGTTTATCCTATTTATACCCTCTCTTATAATGTTTAGGTGATAATTATAATTTTAAATAATAATATTTTAATAGTATTTCACATTTCATTTAAACATGGTGTTTTGTATAGCACAATCTAAACATAGTGTTGTGTCTAATTCAAGGTAAAATAATTATTTCAAGTAATAAAAAATATTAAATTTATTAAATTTATTTTAAAATAATATTCCAAAAAATCTATTGGTGATACACCGACAACAATAGAGGTGGGTGGGTGGATTTCATTCCCATATTTGAATGTGGATGATATATACTTCAGTATAACTGTTATGTAATTTGTATACTATTTATAATGATATATATGTGTATACCAAGCACCCAAATTCTTAGAATCATCTCCTTTCATGGGAAAATTTCTCAACTAGCCCAAAAAACATCATGTTAACATGAATGCATAAAAGATTATTACAAAATATAACTCTAATGATCCAAGAGATATATGTACATTTATGACATAGGATATTTTTCTCATTATTATCATTAGGAAAATTTTGGATATATATGTCATGCTAGAGCATAGATTGATAAATTTAGTTTGTTAGTAGTATAATCTCTCTGAATGTCTTGTCCAAGTAATCGATTATGTATCCTTGGTTAGTCTCTATTGGTGGGTTATATAACTATAACACCTTATATAAATATACTAATCCAAAATGAAACATCTTATATCATGATTTTCATATCTCCCTTTAATATTTATATAGTGAAAATCATAGTTTTCTATCTCTTGGTGTGGGAAGCAAGGAGGTGATGATTAAAAAATATGTATAATATAACATAAAAACTCTATAAAAACTATAATTCCATATGTAATTTGATATATAATATATGTGAAAACCCCATACATGCATTATTTACCATTTTGTGGTCTTGTGAGTGAGTTTGGTTGTGTTCCTATGGCTGGAGGAGTGTTTTATGAAATAATAGGTTCACTATACCATAGTGGTGGGTGTGGTTAGGGTAGTTTTGATGTTATCTTAGTGGAATGAGTGTTGGGTAGTCCTTTTAGACCACATGTATTTAGAAGTTGGTTGTGGACTTAGTTATTTTGTTTCTGGACTCACTTTGGTGAGTAACACTTCCTAGATGACGGTTTTGGAGGGTGTATCACAACAGGGTGTCCAGCTATGTGAAGCTACCATGGGAAAATGTACCGAGGATCCTTTTTTGTTGGGTGTGGCACTTGGATGGTCTCCATGTCTGAAAAACGTAGTGTGAAATCTACTACATTGTGGAGATGGGTGTGGTGTGGTGAAATCAACCATGTAATTTGTGCTACACTATCATGATGGTTTTGGGGGACATCAAGGTCTAAACAACCCCAGATTACTTCATGGAGGTTTTTTTGGTGGTGGTAAAAACAGTTTGATGATGGTTTTTAAAAAACACAGTCTATGGGATTCAAATTCCCAAAAATATAGATCAGACTTTGTCTATATGCAACATGAGCATTTTGAGATCCCTAACACCATTATAAAGGTTTATGAAACCTCTACTATAAAAGGGGGGTTATATACATCCATCATACAACATTTCATCATCTCTAAATACATAGTCAACCCCTTGACCACTCATAACCCTCTAATTTAACCTGTTTATATTTCAACACCATGGTTTGTTTGTGCTGAAGTCTCAGAAATAAATGTACAATACCATTCTCTCTCTTTTCCATTAGTTTAATTATTATTCAATATTGAGATTTTATTTTCTTCTATTCCAATGTATTGGGTAGAAAGTTGATTAATGTTGGATGATACCTTGTTTTGGATAGGTACATATGGGTATTACTTTGTTTTTGGTGGAGTTTAATTTGATTGAGTTTTGTTAATGGCCAACTCGTCTTTCCAAGATAACGTTAGACATGTAATTAAGGTAGGGGATCCAAATTATTTCCTTTTTATGTGAATCTATGGGTATTTAATGATTTCTTCTTCCATTTTGAGTAATGTATCGGTCAATTTAAGAAGATAAATAATTTTACCCTACTAAAATATGAGTGTTGTGGGTGTAATGTGATGTCTTTAATTATTTTAGTGGTTTTCCTATGAAGTGTAGCCTACTAGGTTTTCTTCTTTATGAAATTTTTTTATATAGGCTTCTTTGTTAATTATTTATTTTAATATTTGAACATTTTTGTGTTGTTCAATTATAATCAGTATTCATAAAATATTATTTATTTACAATGATATAATGAATAGGTTTCCCATTTAAATTTGGATTTTTGATATAATACCTATTTTAAAGATAATGTTGAAAATTGAAATACCCATTTTATAATAATTGTAGTGTAAGTGATAAATTAAATTTATTTATAGGTGTTGATGTTCTTTTTTTGAATATGTTGTGTCCATGTGAACCATGATGGGGCTTATATGTTTATGGTAGTGACATTTTCATGTTTGAAGTACATTGTGGTGTTTTAAGGTGATATGGATGGGCTGTAATGTTGTGGTATAGTGTGGGATGTGTGGTGGTATCCTGGTGTCTTCATAATGAACCTATAATAATAAGTTGAAAAGAATATGGGTTGGGTGTTGTTATAGATGTTTCTTTTAGATATCTTAATCTTAGAGACTATTTTTTTCATCATGTCATTCATGTATTATGGAATAATATTCATTTTATTTGTTATGGTGATGATTGGTGGTATTTTTATAATGTTCTTTGTGTTGATAAGGATAATGCCTCCCATTTTATTGTTTAAACACTCAATTCTAGTATCCATCATGGGGCCTCTTGGAGGAAAGCCCCATGATAACTCATTCCTTCATTATAGGCCTAAGAGGGTACCTATTTGGGGTTATTGAAGACACAAGTGCTTCCCCAAGAGGTGTAAAGGTACTATTTGATAAGAAAAATGAAGTATTAATGTACCATTTTATTGGTTATCATGAACATAATAAGATTATTATTGAGAAAAATTCTCATTTACCTCAAATTTACGAATCATTTGATCAACTCCATGAAGATAAATACTTATCAAAGGATGATCCTTTATTTAGTTATCATAAATATAGGATTTTATACCTAAAAGACATTAATACAAGATAATTACACTATAAATTCATAGTGATTACTTTTGGACTTATGCATGTCCCAAAAATCATCATGGACACATTTATTAATGAATCTATATGTTACGTTATTAATTTTTCTATAGTATTGATTGATGATATTTTCATAAAATTCATGCGAATGTAAGAAAATAAAAATAATTTATGGATTATGTTAGTGATTTCAAAAAAGGTACACTATTTTCTAAATTAAATATGTTTAAATTTTTCTTACAAAAACTATCATTTTGGGGTTATTTATTCAAAATATAAGGTGTATCTATAAACCATTCATAAAAAATAGTGATTGATGATTGTCTTATACCAATATGTATTAATGAAAAAATAGTTTTATTTTTATTGTTGGATATTATAGATGAGTTATATGATATTCCTCAAGATTATATAAACCAATAATCATGTTAACTCAGTATAGAGTAATGATTTTCTAAATAGAATACTACTAAGATAATTTTAAGGTGGTTAAGAAAAGATTGGTCACTAAACAAATACACACACAAACCCATAATAGAGAATCATTGGGGATATATAGAAATTCTTAAAATTATGTATTGGGTTGTGTTATCATACAAAAAACATGGCGATAACCTATACCTCCCATAATTTAAATACAAATGAGAAAAACCATCCATCACATTATATGGGATTGGTAATGGAAATATTTATTTTAGATATTTTTTATTATTTCTTATATAGTGAGAGGTATGATATGTGATCTTATCCTTAAAGCATAAATTATAAATTCACATAAATAGATGGAGATATTATAATGGATATTGATTGAGTTGATAAATGATTTAAATTTCTAAAAATATTACTATATTGCAATGGAAAACCTAGTAGTTAATTCTTTTAGTAAAATGTAAAATTCTTCATTAAACATGATGAGGATTAGAATAGATACAATTTTCATGGATTTCCAATCTACAGATATGGAAATTATAATTTAATTGATGAATTAAAAACATTCCAAAAATGATTTCCCAACTATGTATCTATGTAATTATCAAGAAAAAAAATATTTGGATGATATAGATTATAAAATGAAGGTATAAAATATACTAGATCTTAATCATGTAAAAGATAAGGTTATAAAAGTTGGAACAGGAACACGTATCCACTCATGTCAAAATTGATAGAGTGGTTATTAGATGTTTCCCAAAGGGGTTGAAAAGTACTTATCAAAACACAAAGTTCCCTAATAAGTTATATTAAGACACCATATGCATAAGGGGATGATGTAACCATTACCAATTTTTACCTTGAAATAGGGGAAACTCACCATTAATTTTATGACAGGTTTTATTTATACTTATAAATGACATAATTCCATTTGGGTTGTGTCTCATCAACTTAAAAATTCATCTCCATTCAATACAACTCAATATCATTTCTCACAATATGAAATTAAAAATATATATATAAACAAAGTGGTATGATTACATAATCTTTCAATCTTTATTATATTTTATTTTTATCCAATGTTCAACTCATTGTTCAATAGAATTATTTGATATGGATTTAAAATGAAATAGATTTATCACTGTGTGTAATCCTCAAAGTGATAGTTAATCTGAATATATAATTCAGTCTCTAGAAGGTATTTTGTGATAATTCATGATGGATTAAAAATGAATATGTGGTCAATATTTTTCATCATATGAGTTCTCTTAAAAAAATATTCTTAATCATATAAATGGAGAGTGATGATTCTCTTTATGAGAGGGGATGAAAAAAATAACATGTTGGGATAAAACTAATTAGGGAATGTTGTCTGAATTGGAAAATTATTTTCAAGTGATTTGGAATATCCAATTCATTCAATAACATTCAAATGTGGAAAAAAAAATTTGTAGTTACTATGATAATTATAATTAATGAGATCTATAGTTTGATTTTATAGGAAAATTATTCCTTCAAATATCACCATGGAAATGTGTCCTATGATTTGAGAGGAATAGAATGTTGATCCACATATATATCATTCCTGGTGGGAATATTTATTGATTGGGAATAATATAATATCAAATATCGCATCCACTATTCCTTTTAAAATTATATTTTTTATTCAATTAATTACTTTATGGGAATTACATAGCAGATTTATCACATGTACTCAATATGAGTTTATAAAATTAACGCATAATAACTATTATGCTAAAATATTGGTAAAGGTGTTTAGTAATAGAGATATAAACAATCCCACTCAACGATTCATCATTTTGTAGAGAAATCATAAGTTTACGGAAGATACATGGGAGCCTAATGATATAACTAGATATAATTACCCTCAATTATTAGAAAAAATTAATTTAATTTTTGGGGTACGATTTTTTAAGAGTGTGAGAACATAACATCCATGATTTGAGTATGTATTTTCATTGAATAGTATCTATGTTGAAATTGAATATCTTATTTCACAATAAATATTTATATAAAAAGATTAATTGTAACAACATTGAAACTAGAAACCCAACATTATTGATCATTTATTATAATGGAAAAAATAATACATAAGATTACAATACATATGATCAAAATGAATAATTTATTCAAGAGAATAGATATATTGATAAATAATAAATTACATTGGAATTATAAATTATATCCTAATATTTTGTGAAACATTATCATTCTTCCCTACTTATCCACAGATCATACATTTTAATTAGTATTGTTTATGTTATCCCATGAAAGACCGTTGGCCACCCTCTATGGTTTTAATAATCACAAATCATTTTCAATCTGGTTAATAATGTCTAATAATTTAAATCATGTTATTTAAGTTCTAATATCTGTAATTATGATTATCTATTATCACATGTATGTTTCACACATTTTGAAAATATTTATGTTGTAAGACTGCCCAAACATAAATATTTCTTAAGCATGAGAAGCTAACACTGAATGAAAATTGATTCACTGATGCTGAAAGCATAATGGACTCACTAATACCTACATACATAATGTCTCACCGATAGTTAAAACGAGTTACCGATATTTCAATTATTACACCAATATAAGGACTGACCAACTGATGCAAGGAACTACTGACACATGGTGCTAATGACGCATGGTGCTACTAACACATGGTGGTACCGAGGCAAGGACTCACCGACATATGAAATGACTGATAGAAGAAGACCCCAACAAAATGATACACTGATACTGAGAGAAGAACTCAACGATGGAATGAGTCACTGATTCATTAATCACCGACAATGGAGACACCAATATACTATTTAAATTTTCTTTTAATTGATATTAATTCTAACAGTTATATATGGACTGTTTCAATAAGGCTGATTAATTTAATGATTTTTCTAGACATCATCAATGTGGATTCTAGAAATTTGATGTACAATATCTACGTCAAACATTAACATTTTTGGGATGAAAAAATATAAAATATTGGGACTTGAGATGAAAGATAGACATGTAATGCAGCACTTGAAAGAGAAAAAAAAAAGAAATACCATTATCCAGAGTTGTAAAACCCCACGAGCGACATATAAAAATGAAGAACACATGAGGAAATCATCATTACTTATTGTTTTGAACCCTAGAACTTATGTCCATCAATGTCCCATCAACTCTTCTAAATTCAATGGAACTGGTGGAGAAGAACATATTATCCTCATGGATGATAGAACACAGTGCTCCATGAAATTATGTTTTCAATGTATGCTTCCATATGTAGACTCTAACATCAACTCTAATACATCAAAGAGTTCAGAGACTAATTGAATAACACACCGAGCCTTATAAACTATATTTAATCTTTATTTCTATATTTTATGCCTTTATTAGATTTAATAGGAGTGTGATCATGTGTTTTTAAAACAAAAACTTTCTCTTTTTGTGAACTAATGGATACTAGATATCCTCACACAAAAAATATTTTACACTTGTTTATCCAGCATAGAATTGTGTTATAGGTGCTATGTGACTTGATTTTATTTTTTTTCCCATGTTGAACTGTTGAAGAGGTTACGTGACCTAGACAGTGGTAAACTATTATGTGAACACTGATCTAGGGTGTAGATCAAAACCTTTATCTATATATATTGATTGGTTGTAGGTGATCACAATGTGTATAGGATGAAGTATCTACATGAGACTAATCCCCTTCATTCATATCCACTATGTTTTCAAATTTTATTTTTTCTATTTTTACCTTTATTTCAGAAAACTAAATTTCACGTTATTAGTTAGTCTTGGATAGTGTTTATAACTATTTTGTCCTATTAGATTATTGTCTAAAGATGTTTCAATTTCTTATATTGTTACAATAGGGAAATAATCAATATTATGAGAAATTAGATTAATAGTCAGAACTCTAAAAATTCACTACTTTGATTAACTCTCCTGTTATGTTTTAAATTGGGGGAATCTTTAAAATAATCATTTAAACAAAAACATATATAGTCACTGAATTCACCCCCTATTGAGTGTCAGACTCTGAAAAATACTTGGTATCATATATGTATTTAAACTTCTATTTTAAAATTCCTCAAAGAATTTTCAAATATTTTAAACTATTATTTAGTTTTGTTTTAAAGATCTAATTTTTTTTATATCTTAATTTTTAGCTCTTAAAAAATATTTTTATTAGTATGAATAATATATTGTAATGTTCTACTGCAATACCTCCCTAAATTAATGAAAAACACTATGACCATTCAAATATTAAGATGAAACTGTATTTAAAAAGTATGGAATTTGATATTTGGATAGTTATAGAAGATAAATATGATATACCAAATATTTCTAGGAATACCTAGAGTGATGCCACAGATACTTCTAATAATAACAATTCAAAAGCTATGAATTATCTATTTTCTGTACTATGAGATGAATAATTTAATAGAATATCTTCTTATACATCTTCCAATGAAATTTGGGACACTATAGCTATTTCACATGAAGGAACTTCTAATTTTATGAAAATGAGACCCAACAATTATATTAATAATTATGATAATTTCAAGATAAATCTTGACGATTATATTTATAAAATGTATCTTATATATAATAAAATTGCGACCAACATGATCTCTCTATGAAGAACTGTTATAGCCAAGGATAAAAACATGATAATACTCAGATTCTTACCGGAATGATGTAGAGGGACTTCTGTATCAATTAGATAATATTCTGACTTCAAAACTTTACCTATTAAGGAGCTAATAATAATGTGTATGATGTGTGAGGAAGAACTAAAAGTAAACAAAGAGGAGGATGATAAACCCAAAATAAAATATTTTTCTTTAAAATCTAATGCATCCAAATATAAGGACAAATCCCAAGATGAAAATGAAAGTACACGTAATGGAAAATCATTAAAATATAGTGATTAAGAAATGCCACAAATTAAAATAATGTTTATGAAATTTTATATAAAGATTAAATTCTTCATAAATACTTACTACAAAGGATAATATGATCATAAGGTATATTGGGGAATGGATTTGAAAAGAAGTGACACTTCAAAAGAAATTTTCTTCTATGAGTGAAAAATAAATAGACATGTAAAGGTTGACTGTCAAAAACTAAAATATAAGAAGAAGTATGATGATAAGGACAGAAAGTACAAAAAGGCCATTAAGGAAACATAGAGTGATTCTGAGGACATTTCAAGTGAGCCAGAATACCCTCATGATGAAAAGTTTAATAAGGAAAATATTTTTTTTATGAAAAACACATCTTACGTAACATTAATCTCTCCAGAAAAAATGCTAACTATTCTGGAGATGAAAGTTATTCCCAGGACATTATCAATGATTAAATGATTGAATATTTTAAAATTCTAGAGGAAACATGTAATTTACAAAAATATAATTAAAAATAATTAATGAAACTATAATATTTTACTACCACCATTAAACCTAACCTTTCTATACAGAAAGAGAAAAATTATCAACTATTTAAAGAAGGAAATTGGAATAAATTGTAAAAATGATCAATTGAAAAGGGGTTTAGAAATATTTTCCAATGTTGATGATATATTTGTTCAAATTCATGGTAAAAAAGTACCTTATAAATATACTACTAGAAGAAGATACCAACCAGGAAAGTGGAATTTAGCTAAAACTCATTTTGTATCAAAATAAAAAAAATCCATCTTTAGGCCATGTTCTAGAAATTTTTTCCGTGTTCCAGCCACGAAATATACTCTACTATTTTATTTTTTTCTGAAGAAAATAAAGTTTATTTTTCAAATACATTTCATGTTGTTTATCGGAAACCCATGATGAAAATGTGGGTTACCAAATGTCTTATTATTAATGTTTATGGACCTAAGAAAATCAGGTTACCAAAATCCATTCATGTCTAATATGTTTTTTAGGAAATTTTTTTGAAGAGATCCTATAAAAGCTTATGGTACTTGTATACTGGTTGTTCAGGACACATGACATAAGATTATTAATGCTTTAAGAACTTGATAATGATTGATTGGGGGCATGTCACCTTTGGGGACAATACTAAAAGAAAAAACATTGGCCATGGCCTGATTGGTAACTATAACTCAATTTTAAAATATAAAGTTCTTTTTGATGATGGATAAAAATAAAACCTACTTCGTATCTATTAGTTATGTGATGATGGTTTTATTGTTAAATTTGAAAATTTTGCCTGAAATGTTTTTAATTATAAAAATGAGTTATAATTTTCAACTTTTATAAATGAAAATGATTATTTTGTTAACCTAGATTCATTAATTTCTCAAAATGTTTCTTATTTGTGTGATTTTCATAGAGGGTCTTGGATTTGGAATTGGATATTAGATGACAATAATATAAACTCACTTATAAATCATACTAAAAAATTATTAGTCAAGAATCTACCTAAACACGAGTTCCCAAATGACAAAGTCTGTAATCCTTATCAAAAGGGTAAACAACACAAAATATCATTCAAACCAGAGAATAGATTTTCCACTTCACAACCTCTATAGTTTGTTCGCATGGATCTATTTGGACCATCTAGTGTTTCATGTTTATGTGTGAAGCACTATCTCTATGTTCTGGTAGATGACTAGTCAATATTTAATTGGACCTTCTTCTTGGACCACACAAGTGAAGCTTGATCCCATTTCCCCAAGTCTTCTAGGTCAATAAAAAATATTAATGGTCTTAGAATTAAAACGATAATAAGTGACCATGGCCATGTGATTGAAAGACCAGAGTTTGAAACCATTTTCACACAAAATGGATTTATTCCTTAATTCTATGCTCATAGAAAACCCCAGAAAATGGAGTTGTGGAAAGGTGAAATAGAACACTGGAAGAAATTTCTAGAACCATGCTTAGTGAGTATGACATACCAATATAATGCTGGGAAGAATCTTTCAATACAACATTCTATATAATCAATAGTTTCTTGATTAGACATATCCTTATGATAACACTTTATGAGTTGTGGAACGACAAAAACCCAAGGTTAACTACTTCAATGTTTTTGGTTGCAATGTATATATTATTAACACTAAGGATAATCTGAAAAACATTTCCTCCAAGAGTGATGAAGGAATTTTTCTATGTTATTAAATTTCTACTAAATCTTATAGAGTCTTTAATAATATAACCAAATGTGTGGAAGAATATATGCATGTCAGGTTTGATGAGACAGATCCACATGAGTCAAAGACCACACTTGAAAATACTATAGATGATATGTCAAATCTAGATATCAATACTGAATCTTTTGACCATCTAGTTAAGGAACCCATCAAAACATCCAATTTTGGAAATTCTCTAGACCCTAGTCCTGATACACCTGAATATTTAGAATAACCTATGGTGACCATTCCATCTTTATCTAGACTAGTTAGAACTCTCAAAAACTATCCTTTAGATGAAATAGTTTGAGATCCCGATAGAGAAACTCAGACTATAGCTTCTTTCATAAATTAGGTTGAATTTTAATCTTTCTTTTCACAAATTGAACCTAATAACTTCAATGATTCTATCCATGATGAATTTTTGGTGATGGATATACAAGAATAATTTAATTAGTTTAAAATAAACTATGTTTGGAAACTTGTAGATAGACACAAAGACACCTTGACTGTAGGCACTAAATGGGTGTTTAAAAATAAAGTTGATGAATCTGGTAATATAGTTAGAAATAAAGATATATTGGTTTTATAGGGTTATAGTCAAGAAGATTGAATTGATTATAATGATAATTTTACACCATATTCTAGACTTGAATCCTTAAGAATCCTTCTTGTCTATGCATCACATCTAGATTTCAAAAACTGTCAAATGGATATCAAGATTTCATTGATAAATGGTTATATTATTGAGGATATTTTTTTTTGAAAAACCCCCTGGTTTTACAAATAACCACATTCCAAATCATGTTTTTAAATTAATGAAATACTTATATGGTTTAAATAATTATCAACAAGATTAGTATGATTAGTTAAACACTTTTATTATTTCTAAAGGTTTTACAAATGGTATTGCCGATCCCACCCTTTTTATAAAATGAATTATGAAGATGTTTTAGTAGTACCAATCAATGTATATGATATCATTTTCGGACCATCAAAAAATTATATATGTTTTTATTTTTTCAAAAATATCAATATCAAATTTAAGATGAGCTTTATGGATGAAATAAAATTATTTCATGGATTTATAATATCTCAAAATTAAATAGGTATTGTTTTGAATCAATGTAAATATACAAAAGAAATTTTAAAAAGATTTTTCATTGAAAGCTCTAAGAGTTGTGACACTGTAATGAGTAGCACATATAAGTTGGACCTCGATGAAGATGGTAAATCAGATGATCAAACCAGTTAGAGAGTAATGATTGGTAGATTACTCTACTAAACTTCTAGTAGGCCAGATATTATGATTAGTGTGTTCATGAGTGAATTCTTTCAAGAAATCCCAAATTAATATCATTTAAATTATATCAAAATTATTTTTAAATATCTCAAATATACAACCAATTTAAGACTGTTTTATATTGGAGGACAACCTTTTTATTTGGTGAGTTATTTCGATACTATCTTTGGTGGCTGTAAGTTAGAAAGAAAAATCACATTTGGAACATGTAACTTTTTTTGAAAATCTCTTGTTTCATGGTATTATATGAAATAAAATTATTTTGAATTATCTACTACTGAAGCTGAATACATAGATGCTGGTAGTTTTTGTGCATAAATTTTGTGGATGAAAAAAATATTACTAGACTATGGATATCAATTAATACATGTCCCTATAAAATGTGATAACAAAAATTCTATTAATGTTTCTAATAATCTTGTATCACGTTTTAGTAAAAATCACATTGATGTAAAACAACACATTTTGAGAGACCATTATCAAGAAGGTGATGTAACTTTTGAGTTCATTGGAACTAAACACTAGTTTTCTAACATTTTCACTATGCCATTGAACATTGAATGGATAAAATATATCACACATGAGTTAGTAATGATAAATATATAGGACCTTATATTGTTATTAAGTTGACAACATTAAGTGATGTTTCCATTCTAACACTGGTAAAGTGAAATAGATTGTGTCATGCCGACAAAGACGATGTGAAACTGACTATATCATGCCAACACCAACGCTATGTCATGATGCATAGTTGTCATGACGTCTGTGATTCTATGTCATAATGACATCAATGCATTGGAATACAGACATAATTAGTGTTTTGAAAAATCTATAATTCCAACACTGATGAATCACTATTTTTATTGGTTTTATTTTTTAATCAAAATGACAATTTTCCATGATTTTGTTTAACAAGTTCATGATTTCACGATTTTATGAAATATATGCCCAATGTTATATAAATTCGTGTTTATACACTCTACTTCTTTACCCCTACACTCACAAAAATATTTCTCTCTACCTCTACACTCAACCCTTGACCTCCTGACCTTTCACCTCATGAACCTTAATCCTAACTGTATGAATAGATCATGTGGAGTGATATCTTGAAGGTGGAATGTCTTGTGAAACTAATAAACAGAAAGGGGAATCAATAATATCTTCTAGATCTATGAATTATTCTCTAGTGAACCGTGTAGTGACTCTAGAATATGAGGTTCTTGTACAATTGATATTAGAGATAATGTCTTTATTGCTCAAGGTGTTACAAGATCAAGGATGTCTTGAGTGGTTTTTAGAAAATGAATGACCTTTCTTCCCGAAGATATTTCATGAATTTTACATGAATGGGGAGTTTCTACTGGAAGGAAGTGATGTTTCTTGGATTAAGTCCATAGTAAAAGGAAAGAGGATTTAATTCTCATCAAGATAGTGGGATGAATGTCTTAAGGTACCCCATAAATGTGTGATTGATGACTATCAAGTTAGTTGTCCTCCTGAGAGTGAAATTTTATTCTTTGAGACTACTTTGAAGGATCTTACTAATAGTGGTGAACATAGGAGACCAATTTATACTGAGTTATATGGGGAGTGAATAATTTAGTTCATGTTCATTAAACATCAGAATTGTCCTTGGAAAGGGTATTTTTCATATCTAACGTATCAAGATATATATTTGATTTATTTTCATAGAAAATGGATTAAAGTAATTTTATGTAGATACCTTTTTGTGCACATAAATGATATAATCAAGACTTCTTGCAAAACAAATTCCCTATTTCATCCAAGGTTGATCTCGGCCATGTTGAAAGATAAAGGTTATGTTAGTAAAGGACATGGAATTGTTTATTTGCGTTGTGGGATCTGCCTATGTAAAGAAATCTGTAATATGATGAAGGTCAATTAGATCCCATGGAAGAAAGAATGGGATGAAGATGAAGATAAGATTTATGATAAGTTCAATCAAGTGGACCATCCAACTAGGCCTAAAAATATTGATGATCCTGGTCTTAGGCCATATGAGCAAAAAGATCCTTCCACACCAGTCATAGATCAAGGTTCTCCTATCGCTTATAGGAGGGATCCTGGAACCACAGGATCCAACAATGATTTTTCTTTTAGTCCTCTAAGTCAACCCCTTTATTTACCCTCAGATTAACCCACTATTGGGACTAATGGAGATAAAGAGATAGATGTTCAAGAAGTGTAGATTAATTTAGCATGTTTGGTAGCTCTGAAAATGAATAAGAATAAGAATAAAGAAAAAAAGGAAGATAAGAAGATGAATGTAATAGTGGAAGTGAAAGTATCTCTGGTTAAGGTATTGAAAGAGAAGGGAAGAAAAGAATTCCTCTGTTCATAATGATTATGATGAAGGTATTGGTGAAGGTAGGGAATGTAATGGTGACCATCATGAGGATGATCAAGGTGGATAAGTAGAGATGGTTGATTCTTTGGGTTCAGACAGTTGGTGTAGTACCTTCTATAGTTACTCTTAAATAAAGTAGAGTAGTTGAAACTCAAAGAGAAGTGGAAGACACCTCAGTTAATATATGAAATAATGATACCTAAATATGGGGATGAGAAACTAGTGAGGATTGAAAAGTTTGATAGAGAGATTCAAGAAAAAAGAGATCATGTTGAGTTAGAGCCTCATGATGGGAGAGTGAGTGTTTACACTCTCATCCCTTTGGATGATGATGTTATGTCTGAATGAGAAATGCATCCTAGATATGTGGCACATGGCTTGGATTATGAAGATACATATGATGAGGTGTTTGTACCTGTTTCCAATTAATTAGTGTTTAAGACAATTCATATTGATTCTATCACGAAAGAAGACTTTTAAAGGTTTAAGGATGAAATTTTTTCAGTTGTGAGTGTATATTTTCGATCTCATATGGACTATGGAATCCAACAAGATATAATGAAAAAAAATCTAATTAATTAATTACACTCTATAAAATATTCAATTGAAATAATGAAGTAGTCTGTGAAAGATGGTCCTTCTCCAGTTCATATAGTTGGTGTGCATGAGGATGGTACAACTAGAGTTTCAAGAAAAGGTTATAACTGAAATTCAACTAAACATAATCACAACGGTTGAGAAAAATGTCTCCAACACCTCCAATATGTGATAATAAATGATTGGTATTGTCTCTGTAACAAATAATATAACCCCTAAGTGTAAAGGGTGTCTCGAGACTATTCTTAATGCTTTGAATATCCACACTTCTTCTCATGTTGTTTCTTCTACCTCTGGTCAGACATACCAGGCCTTGGACATTGAGGCAATTAGAAATGTTGTTAAAGAAGATCTTAAATATCTATATGGTTCTTGTGGTTTTGAAAGTCTTGAGAAACACGAAATGAATAGTGACTATGTTCATGATATGGCCAAGATCTATTCCAAGAGTGATGAGGCTGCTAATGATTAGATTACATAGAAGGTGGATAATTATTTCAAGAATATTATTACCAAGCATCAGTTGAAAAAACTTTTTAAATATTTGACAGAGAACCTGACTTTGGCTCTAGTGACCATATCCTATAATGACTATGTTATGAAATTGAGATACTTCACACATATTCATGACAAGTTCAGGGAGAATAAAGATGATTTTGAGAAATATATGAAGTATGGTGGTGAAATTATTGAGGATTTTATGATGCTTTTGAATCAATACCTTCATGTGAAAAGAGAATCCAATGTGGTGCAAACTCCTTCACCTATTGGTACTACTGGATCAGTTCCTCCACCTGAGATGAAAATTTATCAGGCTTTTAGTCATATCAGACTAGTAATACAAGAGCATACTCAACTTCAACTATTGTCTGACCACAAGCCTATCCTTGCACCTACTATTCTAGAAGGAGTAATCCTATCTACTCTAATGATTTATTTATACCCTTCTACCTCTAATCCTCCTCCACCAACTGGACCTTCTATTGACCCTTGTGAGAAAGGGAATGAACCTCCTCATCATAAAAAGTAGTGTCGATGATTTTTGATTGGGCTGATGTATTTTACTTTTGTTTTCTCTCACTGACTATATTAGTAACTTTTACTTCACTGTTTAATGATATTTAGTGCTCTTGTCCTTCATCTATTTGTGTTATAACTATTATTCTCGGATCTATCTTATTACATTGATTCTTGTTTCTTTCTTGATTATTCCTTTGATTTCTTTTCATTATGATTTTATCACTTGATAACCTATCACTTTTTGATAATCCTAAAGGGTGGATAATAGTTTGGAATTTTATTTATTTAATTTACCTTTGATATTTTACCATTTATACCAATCTTATGTATTTTATTTTCCTTACCTGTAATTATATATGGGAAGAAAAGGTATTAGTTTTTTATACGAGTATTTTCATTTTCATTTGATGCCTTTACTATTTATTTTACATTTAAACATTATCTATATATTGATCCAATTCATCAGTAATAGGAGATGATAAGTAGAATGTCTATATTACACATCAAATGATTTTACATTATAATGCCATGATATGTGATCATCAAACAGGGGGATATTGTTAGCCCATGAGAGATTGTTGGCCACCCTCTCAATATTTAATTATCAAAAATCATGTTAAATGTTATTAATCATGTATAAAAATTTCAATCATGTTTATTTCAGTTACAATATTTGTAATTATGATTATCTTTGATTACATATATTCTTCACACGTCCTAATAATATTTATGTTGTAGGACAGTCTAATCATAAATATTTCCTAAGTATGAGAAGTTGAAACCAACAAAAAATTGAGTCACAAATTCCAAAAGAACAAAGGACTCACCAATACTGAAAAATAGAATGTCTCACTGATAGTTCAAATGATTTACCGACAGTTCAATTGTATCCCTAATAGAATGAATGAACTTCCGACACAAGTACCTATCGATGCATGGTGCTATTGACACAAGGTGAAAATGATGCATGGAAGTAACAATGTAAAGGCTCACCGATGTATGAACAAAATGAAAAAAGGAGACCTCAAAAAATGAGACATTGATATAGTTATAAGGAGTCCCCAATGGAATGAGTCACTGATGAATTACCCACCTACAAAGGAGTCACCTAAAGACTATATAAATTTATTTTTATTTAATATATTTTTTAACAGTAATATTTTGAGTTTTTTATTATGAATGATTAATTTAATGCCTTTTACAGACATATTTAATGAGGATGTCAGAAATATAAGGTATAACACTTACCTCAAACATGAAAATTTACACCCTGCATGAATATAAAAGAAATGGACTTCAGTTGAAAGATAAAAATACAAAGAGACACATGAAAGAGACACAAAAATAATGGATACACATAGAAAGAGTTGTAAAACCACATGTGTGGCATACAAAAAGGAAGAATGCATGAGGAAATCATCATTCTTTCTTACTGTAATGAAGATAAATTTATCTCATAAATGTTCCAGCAACTATACATCATTCAAGTGAAATAAATGCGAATAACAAATTGTATTACTAGAAGACAGAACAAAGTTCTCCATGACACACTTTTTTCTGTTTCTACATCTAGAAGAGGACTCCAGCTTCAACTCCAATACACCAAAGAGCACTAAGCTGATCTATATAACAAAAAGTACCCTCTAAACTCCATCAAATATTTATTTCTCTATTGTGTGACTTTATTACATTTTTGAGTAGCATGTTCATCTATTTTTAAAACACACATTATCTACTATACTAAACTAGAGGATACTAGATATACTCACACAACTATATTTTTACACTTGTTAATCCCACATAGAACTACGGTAAACATTATGTGTCAGCTGGTTGTATTTTTGTTCCCACCTAAAACTGTGGTGGTTGTTAGGTGACTTGAACATTTTTAAACTATTTTATAAACCCTGATCCATGATCTATATAAAAACCATTATCTATATAGATATCTTGGTGGTAGGTGATCACTAAGTGGAGAAGACTATGTCTTGGTTTGATACTATACCTCTTGATTCATATCTGTTGTGTTTTAAAAAAAAAAATCTCTATTTTTACCTATATTTCAGAAAAATGAATTTCACATTGATAGTTAGTCCTGGCTAGTGTTTATAAATATTTTTAACTAATAGATTAGTATTAAAAGTTGTATCAATATCTCTTATTAATAAAACTATGAAATAACAAATCTTATAAGAAATTAGTTGAAAGTTCAAACTATTATAAATTCACTACTTTTATTAAATGGATTATTATGTTTAAAATTTGTGGAATATTTTAAATAAACAATTTTAACAAAAAACTTATACAAAATCAATTCACCCCTCTCTTAAGTGTCCTACTCTGACCAAAATATTAGATGGAAAATTTGGGAAACAATATAAATAACATGTTCAAAATCTTGATAAGGGATAATGTGTAAAAGAAGAAAATATTGAATAATCCTAGAATAAATAAAATAGTGGTAATAAATAATCATATGATTCCATATAAATGTATATGTAGGTATAAAAAATATATATATGGTATATAAATAGAAAAATAATAATCAAATTTATGATAATAGAATATCTAATAAGGATGAAATGCATAATTTCACACAACATAACCATACCTTTTATTCCATTTACCTAGATATCATAAACAAAGGGTAAGGATTCTCTCATTAACATATAATTGTTTTTATTATGATACAAACTAATCATTTTGGGGAAGAACATTTTTTGGCCCCATCAATCAATTAATAACTCCAATGAATTCATTATATGAAAAGAATGATAAAAATAATACATATCAAAATACACTTGATGGAACTTTTTATATACAAATGTTTATGTATTGAGTAATTATCCATATAGAACTAAAATAAATATATGTTTGCAATGATCCCTCAATAAAAAGAAAAATAATTATATTTAATTTAATATACACTAATCATATTAGAAACTAATAGGGTATTAATAATAAAATTAAAAGTATCGTTTTTAAAGGAAAGATAAAAAAGAAATATGTAAGATTACATAAATTATATAACAATATAAATAATAATTAATTATGGAATTAATTATCTTGAAATTTTATGTGACTAACTAAATTATAAAAATATCCCATTTCTAAAATTTTAAAATCCAACACATATATTTGATACACATTTTGGATACAAAACATCCAATACGAGAAAATACTAAGCTAGAAACTTTTATATTAAATGAACACTTACACCACACAAAGATTATCCCACTAGGTATTTAGTATAGGATGAACTAGATATATCTATTTATTTATACTAGATAAAAATCCATCATATAATAAATAATATATTCATAATATCCCAAAATCATGGAACACGTAATGATTTTAATAATCGAATTTATGGTTGTATAAATATTTTGAAAATTTAATGAAAAAGATTGATTTTATAATGACATTGAATAGTATTATTTCAATATAATAAAATATATTAATGATAAGAAAGCATAAAATTCATGAAATGTATATACAGATGAATTCAAATGGATTTTAATAGAGAAATCAATTAAGAGATTAAAAACTCATACCTAGATAAATAGCTTCTGAAAATTTTATAAAAACTCCATAAAACTTTAATAGATTCTCATAATTATTTTTAAGAGAAAAAATAAGAGGGTAATTGTTTAATATGGATTTATAGGGGATAGGAATTGAAAAATGAGTGGATATTTTTTCAATTGATGGAGAATTATTTTATAATTTTTAGCGGTAGCCTATAATTATCTAGGCTGTGTAAAATTGAATTCCATTTTCATAGTCATTTTTTATATTATTTCACGTTAAATTTAAATCATCGTGTTTGAAATTTACTAAATAATAACATAAATCCATTTATTTATGTTATTATGACCATGGAAATAACATTTTTCAAAATAATATTTTTAAGGCACAAAATAAAGTTTTCATTTTGGATTATTCATTATATGTTTTGGGAATTGTTTATAATATTTTGAAATATTTTATTTTATTCAAAAACCTAATTTTTCCATTATGTATTTTATCTTATTTATTAAAAAAATTTACATCAAAATTGGGTCACAATAAAAAAGTGTAACACATACGGTATTTTACTATTCACATGGAAATTCAACTATCTAGGAAAATTCACCAATATAAAATTACTATATGTTCATTATGAATTTAAAACACATATTATATAAATTATTATATATATTATAAATTTAATAATTTTTTAAAAATAGTTAATTTATTATAAAAACAATCAATTTTTATAAAAAAATTAAAAACATTATTTTATGAAATTTTATTTTTATAAGAAAAATATATACAATTAAATTATTATTAATTGATTAACATTTTTTATATTTATCCTTTAATTAGTTTATTATGATATTATATATATTACTTGACCATTTTATGTCACATATAGTGGTTATATTGTTATTCAAAATGAAATATCCGTATTCAAATGGTTACCTTACCCTTCTAAATGATATATTGACTACTATAAATAATATCTATTTTATCTCATAAATTCATTAACATAATTCACTATGTTTGTTTAAAAAACTTAATTTTTTCTTATTATTTTAAATATCATATCAATAAATCATTTATTCTTTTTAATTGTTATGAATATGCTCCCCAAATGTTAAAATTCATGGAATTTCCATATATTCCTCTCTCATGTATAGTTAAATTTAATTCTATTATGGAGGAAATAACGCGTTATTTTTCATACTATGTAAATGATTGAATAAAATAATATGAATAATTTTATAGTTAATATAATGAAATATATATACATTTTTTTTGTAAAATATCACATTTTTCAATATCCCCTTAAATAATTTATTCCCCATAATTTTGAATATTAATTAATCTATAATATATTTCAATAAATGATAATTATTCATTTCTAAGGCTCTCACATTACTTCTTGTGACATTTTATTCTTTTAATAAACCATCTCTACCCAGGTTTTATTATTTTGTGACACTTATCAAGTATCAAAAATCTAGTCACCAATATCATCATGAGAAATTTAAAGCACTAGATATATTTTACATATTTTTAGTGTATTGTAATGAGACATGAAATATGTCATTACATTAGAGCTATCTGGTTTCATATAAAAATTTTATTTCAAAATTATAATTTTCTATAAAATACCAAATGTACCAATGTATATTGGACTTCACTTTCTAATCATATCCAAATAGGAATTTTTTAATCTTATTTGATTTGTCTTCATATATTTATTAATATATCATAATTTGAAAATATTATAATATGATAAATAGAAACTAACTAGCTTATTCTCCTTGAATTTATCAAAAAAGGATTGGGTAAATATCTTTTACCATATAAATCTCCATATTGTTCGATCATTATTCCTGAGTAAAATATTTTTTATATATCAAGTCCATCGAAGGTTGGTATTGTTTCCATATTTCTTATCAGTCTAGTAAACATCACCTCAATAGGTCTTTAAATGTCTGAATAGTCCTTTTAAACCACCCATCATCTTGAGAATGATATGAAATTATCAAATATATCTCCATGATCAAATTCCTCAATATTATTTTAAAACATTTTGAAGTAAAATGAGTGTTATTATGAAGAAAAATTTATGTAGGTGAACTGTGATTAATTATTAATTCATTAAAATGAATACAAGAATGTATATCTAATGGGAAGATTCTTCTCTACTAGTAGGAAATGTGTAGAATTTGTAAAGTGGATCATGATAAAATATATAATATACTTCCAATTGTATGTCTTATAATGTATAGTAATAATTTCCATTATGATATTAAGCAACTTCTATTTTGTCATAGGTAGATATTTCATGACATCGTTTAGAATTTATCTATCACCATTTACTTTTTTCCATTACAAGCATCTTGAATCCACATTTTCAATTTCCAAGTTCATTTTTTTCATAACGTATGTATTAATATAAGTCCCAATATATATGGGCACTACTAGAGGTATAGGGAAATTAAATATATGTGCTTCATTTAGAACTTCCATCTATATATCAAGAGTTTATGGTACACATAATCTATTAATAAATATCAAAAATCTACCTTTGTATTTAAATTAGGTTAATATCTTATATTATATAGCTTTAATTCAATTTTATAGACCATTTTCATCATGTTTTATATTATTCATTTTTTAGTCAATTTTCATAAGATATTACATGGAAAATTAATGATGTTTTACCTCTCTAATAGTTTCAATGTCTAACATTTCTAAATCCATGATTATAGGTTCCTTATACTCATTCACTCTAAAAAACTCCACAAACCATCTAAATTTATAAATTATACGCCATTTTTTACCTACAAACACAGTATCGTATCATATATTTATTGTACATGAGTAGTTCTAACAATATCTTTTGTCTCATTTTATTCTCTTTGTATATGAATATATTCTTTAAAATTTTCATATCCAGACAAAGATCACTTAATTCTCTATGTAGTTAGTGTTTCTATATCATGATGGAAAAAATAAGTTCCTCTTACTCTATATAACATGTTTGGTGATTTGTTTTTAATTGTTTCATTAATTATATTAATATATTTGAAAAAAATGAACATTTTTTCAGACTAAACCTTATTCTTTTATTCAATGCATTTATATATATAACCAATCCTTCATTCCTTTTAATTTAAGTAAATATTAGTGAATTTATTAATCACTTCATATTTTATTCAAATAATTTTTATATTACTCAATAAATGTGAATTTGATAACTTTATAAGTCAACATGGTAATTGAGTTTGATAATAATGAAAAATTAGCAATAAATCATCGATAGTAACTAAATATCACATAAGGATGATGTATATCAGGTATATTAATTGGAGTTTCTTATTATTCAAAAATCTATTCAATTTAATAATCAATAAATATTTAATTCATGTATATAATACGGGAATGAAAACACATTTGTTAAAGCCAAAATACCCGCTTATAAATTTTTTCTAATAAATTGTTTTCCTTTATGTTATAAAAAACTATAAATAGTTATCACACACTACATATATCATACATTATATTAATATATCATCAATAAATTCCATAAAATATTTTCAAAAAATTTCATTGAATACCCTTTTCATTATATCTATAAACATTTAGGGGGAATTTGTTAATCTAAAAGGCATTACTCTGAACTCTAAAGACCCATAACATATATAAAAAGTCATCTTTGCTATACCATCTTTCTAAATATTTAATTGATGAATAAGAAAATTAATATCAAAATTAAATAATTAGTGTATATCTAGATATTTATCAAATAGATTATGAATTATTTTTTAAAAAAATTATTATTAATATTAAAGTAACTTATTTCCATTTAATCAATACACATCCTCTTGGATCCATTTTTTAAATTTTTATATAGGTTAATGGATTCTTAAGGCCAAAAACATTATTTCAAAAAAAAATATTATCACAAAAATCTTGTATCCTTTTTCGAAATTACTGTTATTTCATAGTATCTATCCATTATAGAGTCTAGGATATTTGTTTTTCACCATGTATTAAGTTAATGGATAATTTACCTACACAATTATGTTGATATCCATGAAATTAATTGAAAAATACATCAATGTAATATTGAAAAATAGATTCATATTCTATTTATAAAATGAACCACCACATCAGATATTAATTTTAATGATCCTTTTCCCCACGTTGTTCAATAATATTAGAAATTTCAGGTGATTGGAGAACACAATCATGCCACAAAATATCACTAATAAAAATAAGTGATTTTATGATTTCTACATAGATATTAATATCATTACCCTATAGATAAAATCATAATTTGTAACTACAGAGTCAATCCATCCCTCATAATTATATTGAAATCTATCAATGGTATAATAATAAAATTTTATTTTAGGAATCTTATTTGAATTAAAAAAATAACATGATATATTATCATGGTAATATAAAAAAACTATCAATCTTGAATATATAATACTAAAGGTTCACTTATTACAAAAAAAACATTTATTTCATAGATCATGATAAAATATAAAATATATATATCACATTTATTTATTATGGATAGATTCCCTTTATTAAAAAAAATATTCTAATAATACCTCAAATACATCGAATACATATGGATTTAGAAAATGACGTTTCTGACTATAGAAATATTTTGGCATTAAAATGACTTAGAATTATGGTATAATACGGTTGAAGTAAATTCTATAGTTACAGAAATAGATATTGAATGATTACATAGAATTAAAAAAACATATAAAATAAAAAATTAAATGGATTTTAATAAAAAATGAATATGATATATGAAAAAACCATTTCCTTGATTTACATAATCCTAATCCTAGAGAAATAATTTATTATATAATTACAATATTGTTAAGAAGACTGTTAGGAATGGAAATCCGAGTAAAATAATTTTCAATGATTTGGAAATAAATTTTCATGGGAGGATATAAGGGTATTTATAGTAAATGAGGCAATATTGTTTAATTATTTTTTTCATAACATTTGGAAATCTGGGTTATGGAAAATTTTAAAATGCAAGATAAAAAAATGTTTTAGAAAATAGTATTTGAAATTTAATATTTGTTTTTTATTATTGATTCATTATATAATTATAAAGAATTATTTTATATTATTTACGTTATTGAAAATAGGTTTATTCAAAAGTTTTTTTTGAAAATACTTATAAAAAATTTTAGACACATAAAATTTCATTAATTGTTTTAGATATTGATTTAATAATTATTAAAATCATGACTTTAATAAATTATGTTACTTTATGTGTAAGGACTCAGATTTTAGGAGCCCTTCCATTTGGGTTTTTATGTTTTTGGAGGTACTAAAAGGATGATATATGAGGAAGCATGTGAATTAATCACAAATCTCATCGGTAGAGTTGACTATGTTAAAGAGGATTATAGCAACACAATAATGGCTATGTCTATAGTGTTGAGAGATTGGATATGGTTTACTGTCTTAGGAGATGATTTTTTTGGCGGTTTCACCAAGGAGTATAGGTCATGTCATAGACTCCCATTAGAGGTATTTTCATTTAATGTTGTGGTTTACCCTATTCCATAGTTTATTTATTATTCTACAGGACATGAATTGTGATTTACACTATGTTTGTTGAATATAGGTTTGACTAGGAATGATTTTGATTGGAATCTTGGATTTCTACATAGTTCTTACTATTTTAGTTTGTTCTATGATGTGTTCTAGAGGGTTGTTCCATAATATTATGTTTTCTAAGATATATATAAATATGAAACCAACACTATAAACCCACATTTCTCCCAATTTTCCCTCTTAATGTTTTTTTAACCTAGAGTAGTTTTTAATTCTATTGAATCCCATTTTAATTTAAATCAACCCCACCTCCTAATCATCAATGTATAGTGATATAAGTTGATCTATTCCAATATTACTAAATTTATTATGAATTTTATCTTTATTCCTCCCATGATGTCTTTCCATGTTATGGTTTTTGATCTCTATAATCCGAATGGTGTTTATTTTGAGGTTTTCTGGTGTTGTTTTGGTGTGTCATTCTATGATAGGAATGGATTTCCACATGGGATATGTGATTATGGATCCATGATTTTGTTTCATTATCATCAAATTATGTTGAATCCTTAATGTATGGGATCCATTTCTTCTCCTTATATTTTATATGAAATCATAATGTTATCATGATTTTTCATTTTGGTTGGTAGTGGAATTAATCCTAATAAAGGATGGTCCATATTAAAGAAATATTAGTTTATGGTTGTAGTGATCACATATGTTCTTCTACAACGATAACTGTTTGGATCTTTATTTACTATATAGTTTTCTATATGTTATAATACTTGATTATCATGTTTTTTATTATATGTTTTAGCATTATTAATTTTTTGAAAATGGATATATAACATAATTTCACTAAATGTTTTGGATGGATAATGAATTCAAGAGGCTTGTTTAATGAATTATTAGATTCTAGTAATATAATGGTAAGGAAATAATTCCTAATGCATGATTTATTAAAATTTTTAATTATTTGATAATATAATTGGCTAAATAAATTGAAGCTGAAATGATTTTTTGTTTATAAGAACTAAAAGTATTGATAAAAAGAACTGTTCTTCACAAAGATTATTGAAATTGTAATTGATGTTAGAGAACATGTTTAAGAAAACAATAACTTGTTATAACATACTCCTTTTTTTACAAATAGTATTAACATTTAATAAATAAATTACTTAATTTATGATGGAATAAAATAGGTTGTTTAATAAAGATAAATATTTCGGGATGTGTGAGCCTATCTTATAAGGAATGATGAATTCAATGTTTTTATGGCCTAGTTTTCCTATTGACCAATATTATTGTTTACTGCCTTCTATTTTTATCTAGTTGTTATCCTTTTCATTTGATGTTATGTGAGTATGTGATAGATTTGGGGGGATGATATATGGGTGGGGTGGGCTGAGTTTGTTGTACCAGTTGACATCTATGATGGTGAAAATCAAGGTGATATGCATAAAGATGTTGGGGATGGAACCATGTTTGATAGAAAGGGTTGAATCCAATCTCACATGATTTTAAGATGGATAATGTGAGGATTTCTTGGAAATGTTATGAATAATGTTTAAATAGAAAGTATGAGTGTGTATCGACATTCGTTTCAACACTATTTGGGGTACATAGTTATTATTGGTTTTGAATCTAATTTTGGAATCATATGATGTTTCTAAGAGTATCTAGAATTATTTAATTATTATAATTTTAAATCAGGTTTTAACCCATGGTGTGGGTTCTTACTGGAATGAAAAAGATGTTAATCTTGTGAAAAAGTAAACTCATTTGGATTTTTATTATAGGGGATGAAAATCACACATATTGTAAATAAAACATAATTTGGTGTAATGTTAAATAATGGATGATTTATTGATTAACATAAGGTTAATTTATAAAATAAAAAAGTATTAATTTAATGATTTTCTTTGAATTCTTGTGTGATTAAAGGATATAAAGTTCTTAGTGGTGTAGATGGAGTTGTGAAGATTTATAGCTGAAATGGAGCATAATACAAGGTTAATGACTGTAATGTAGTTATGATATATATTATACCCTTTACATTTTTTCATACATTACCCCAGTATGTTGGTAGAGTGACTAACACCAAGTGGACCATGGGAGGGTGATTTCCCAAACATCCAGGTTGGTGAGGGATGGAATCCTGAAAACCTACTATGTCCCCACTCTCTTCTCATAATATTATTATCTGTTGTTATGAATGATGTTTTTCCCCTTATATGTGTGAAGAGAGATGTAATGAATTTGGGTTATTTCACACAAATATATTTATTTATATAGTAATATAAAGTTTATTTAATGTTTGATGTGTATGAGCTGTGATGGATCAAGGTACATATTCGGGGTATGGGATTTGATGTCTTGTGGTATAATACTCGATGTAAGACACACTGCATAAGTGATATGGTGGATAATAAAAACTACCTTATATATAATAGAGATGTGTAAGTGGTTATGTGATGATGTGATGCCTGAGATGCATGTTATGATACTTATCCCGAGTTTTTTAGAGCATGATTCTTTTTACTCAGATATTTCATATGATGTACGATGTTGTGGTAGAGTGAAAAACCAGTGGAGAAGTGTTAGCACATTTTCACTGTTTTAGTATTATAATTTATGAACTCTCCTATGTGATACTTGGTGAAAGGTATCTGTGGTGAGTCAAGGAACCTAGTATTCCAATTTAAGTGATGAGTTATTTTCACTTTTTGTTTACTGGGATGAATTATACTATATTTATATTTATCAAGTGATTCTCTTGGGATAATTCTATTGAGTTTACATTTTATCAATTCCCTACATATTAATAATCTATTTTTTAGTTATTATTACACTTTTGGAGGATGGGTGGATTTCAGTATCTTATGTTTGTTCGTGATCTATTTGGGATTTGTGTTCATTGATGATATTACATTTTAGTACTTGTAGTCTTATTCTCCATAGTTTTAGTATTTTTAATATTACATTTATATAAATTGGTTTTTTATCAATATATTTTTTCAATTTGATTGGTGATCTTGTCTTATATTTTGTTCCTCATATTCACATAGAGGGTAATCCCTCCCATTTCGGTGCCCATTATACCCTTGCTAGTTGTCACCAAACTATAGACTATTGGAGTTGGGCTTCTGGTAGTCAATTTCTCCCTTATCACATTTCCAACCCAAGAGGGTCATCACTGTGGGTAGGGGGTCATGACAGAGTGGTATTAGAGGTTCCATATGAGGGATAAGATGGTGATTGGAGTTAGGTAGGACTGCATGAGTATGTAGTAAAGTGGAATCAGTTATTCTTAGTATGTAATGTAAAAAGGGTGACTCACTAAGAAATTGGTATTCCCCCCCCCTATGATTTGATTAATGGAAAATAATATTTGATTTCATAATAAATATTTTGATATGGGTTACGGGAGAGAAACTTAGGAAAGGACCATGAAACATTAGTCTTTTATCTTATATTATAATTGACAAGGCCATAGGATCAGGTTATTCCTTATATAAAATAAATAAATAATTAATTATTCTTAAATATTCCATATTCCCTATTTAGGATTCTCTAACCATTTTTTCTTTTGTATGTGTAGAACCAAGTCAACATCCTCATCTGGTTCATTTCATGGTTGTTTAGCAGGATGTGGTATCAAATCACCACCAAAAATATGTTGATGAATAATATACTTAAAGGAGAAAAATATGAAAGTTTCATCATAAGAGTATATATATAAGAAAGAGAGATCTGTTTGAAATTCAATGAAAATAATACTAAGAGTATGTGAATATTGATTTTAGTTTTATCTCTTCCCAAATGGAGAACTGGGTTTTGTTGATAATGATGATGCTATATGGTATATAAAGGTTGTGGTTGATCTTTTTACTTTGGGATACTGATCTGTCGAAGGACTCATGAGATAAATTTATATACTAGTTCTAAGAATATTTTCTTTCTTTAGTCATAATGGTAGCCAGTATCAAGGATGTTCTTCCACACCAATTAGGGAATTATAGCATGTGTTGGTTTATGATTCATTTCAGAACCATTATATAATATGCTTCCTACCTATTCTAGATAAGAAGGCTAGGGCAAGACATTCTGAGGATTATTTTTGTCCACAAGTCTAGTAACATTTCACCCCATTTTTATTGTAAATGTATCTCTGTGTTCCATTTTTAGAAGAAGTTATTGGTAGGATGCTGGTAAGAACTGGGTTTTCAAGAGAGGGGAGTCATCAAGATTCCTCAATAGGTAGATATGTGGTTCTTGTTTCCAGTTTTACTAGATAAAAGAGTTTTTAAGAAGCTAGGTGTGGGTCTTATCCCACATTATCTGAATTATCTGGTTTTCCCTCTTATACCTTTTCAAATGAAATAGATTATTGTTTTTCTTATAGAGGCTGAGGTCATTAGCAGTGAGAGTGCCAGAACATTCTGAATAGGAGTTGTGCACCAGGTGTTTCAGCTTATGTTTCTCTATTTGAGCAGTTTCAAAATAGGAAACAGAAGTATGGTGCTCTATATCGGTATCATTATAGAGGATATAGTATAGGTATGTTAAATAATTGAGATGCTCCTCCTCATCATAGATAAGATGACAAATATTGAGGTTTTCGTCAACACAATCAAAGAGGTCATAGAAAATGATGTGGACAACATCACGCCCTAATATCTGTACTTCCAGGAAATCTTTTTAGGTAAACATCCTTTGAGGTAACATTTTCTTCTTATATACTTGGGTGTATTTTTTGTTTGATTTTGTATCCATACACTCTTTCATATCATCATCCCTAGTATATTCTTTGATATTTGAGATAGGGAGGCTTCCAATTCCATTGGCATTATCTATTCCAATTGGATGTCATGATATTCTATATGAAGTATGTAGAGATAGTGATCCAGTTATGGGGATACACATCTATTTGTGAATCATCAAATTTTTATAGATACATCCCTATGAAATCATCCTTAGTGTGGACTAGTTGTATTTGGTGTGGGATATAGTGGATTAATTCAAGACACTTAACATGTTCTATGATACCAGTGGAGAGTCTACCATGTAAAATAGTGATAGATACCCTCATATGGGTTAGAGTAATGTTCCATATTTATCTTCATTAATTGAAGTATTGATGCTAATTTCATCATAGGTTCATCGATTAGTGTTTACTAGGGCTATAGAAGAGTACCCCATGGTTTTCTTGAATATATTTTATATTATCTCCTCAATGAGATAATGAGTTTCAAATAGTGATGCATCCAAAAGAGTCTCAAATATAAATTTCTCGATATATGATGGTTCCTAATGAGTTTTGAATATACTAGGTATGACTTTACTATCATTCACGTAATGTTTTTTTCCATTTGTGTCTCCATGCGGTGCACCAATTTTTTTATGATGAAGACTGATAGAAGCTTAAATATCTATATAGAATATAGTCAACTGAACTAGATGAAAATTAAGAACTACAATCTTCTTCCATTGATTTTTTATTTATTCTATCCACTAATAATTTCTAGTTGGTTCTGAAAGATCGATATATGGTTAGGATATCATCAGATATTGGGAAAATGTGTGTATTTCCTATTGACTGCTTTCTGATGTCTTCATCAATGTGATGAGTTCAATAGGATTCCATAAAATGTGACTAATACACCATAAACATTCATGGTTTTGATGAAAATAGTTTTCAATTAATTCCTTGATCAGTTCATGGTTGTTTTCATCGATGACATCTTCGTGTACTCCACATCTAAGGAATGAAACACAAAGCATATGTGGGTAGTTTTTTGAGTTCTTTGACATCAAAAGATATTTTTCAAGATAAAAAGGTTTTAATTCTAGGATCATGAAGTATTTTTCAAGGGGAATTTATTATCCCATCAAGGATTATCTATGGATCATTTTATGTTTGAGGCTGCGATTTCTTTTGCATCCCCAAGACTATTTTTAATGTGTGATGTTTCATTTGTCTTTAAGGATATTATAGGTGGATTTTAGCTAAAATATCATGGGTTGAGACGCTTTTAAAAACCATTATTAGGATGTATAATATGTTCCCATAGACTAACCAGTGTCTCAAAGCTTTCGTGTACATGAAATGGATGTTAGTCAGTGTTCTCACCCTTTGTTTTCTAGTTTAGGGAGTTTAGTTTAAGATTTTATATAATTATTCACTTCATGGTTTGGAAGATGGTTTTGTGGGAAATATTGTTTTTTTAGTTTTTGGTCTCATACATGACCTCCCCATGAGAGTAATAATGTCTCTCATGATCTTTATTTAGCATAAGTTGTGATTGGATTGATGTTGTGGAATAATTATCTCATTGGAATTTATTTTTGGGGTTTTGTCAATAATAAGAGTTGGAGGTATATAATATTGTAGTTTGAGTTGAACATTTTTTTCGAAAGTGTAATTCTTGTATCATGAATTCTATATTTTATATATCACCATAAAGGGGAAATTTTCTGTCAGATGTGATGAGTAAGAACTCATGCAGTGATTCCATGCATGAATCCATAGATTCCTAAAGAGTGATAGAAAATATCTAAAAGATAAATATTGATATGGGGGTGGTTTGTAGAAGATGATGTCTCTTAAATATGATGGTTTAGTAATATATGGTGTGATAGGTGGAGGAGTCTAAACTATAAGATTCTAAGGAGGATTTCTGGAGAGATTTAATTTTCTTTAGTGATTACCCTGATGGTTGGTCTAATGATGAAAAACATGATGTGTTGTGTCAATTGAGTATTTGAATCCCATTGGAAATGAATGATATGATTCTCTATAATTTCTATAGATCACAATTAACAGTAAATTTGAGTGTGAGAAATATTTATTGAGATTTTATAAAGGAAATGTGGTGGCCTATGTTGAGGCATATAGTTAAATATTTTGTGTCTCGATGTTTTCTCAAGGAAAATTTGAATGTAAAGAACCGTGTTCCTAGTTATTTGATCCTGCCATCATATGTTCTTCTTTTGAAGTGTGAGAACATATTTATGGAAATAATTACGTATTTAACTCAAGATATGGGGGGATTTGAATCTATATGGATGATATAGGACCGTTTGATGAAATCATCCCACTTTATAATCGTTAAGGGGTAAAGCTTAGTAGAGGTTTTACTAAGGTCATACCTAGATAAGGTTATGAGAATCCATGGGGACTTGAGGGTAATCATACTTGATTATGATCCAAATTTTACCTCTAGAGTGTAAAGAGTTTTTCAAAAATCTTTTTTCTATCTGATATTTCATTTCACTTCTATTCATATGCAGATTAGTGGTCAAACAGAGTGAGCTATCCAGAATCTAGAAGGGATTTTTTCATTCTTGTGTCTTATAAATTTTTTATTAATATATGGTAAAATTTCATTTTCCAAAGTTTTCTTATACTAATATTTTTCCACTCAACCATTATTATGGTACAGTTTGAATAATTTTATACGTAACATTTTCTTAATTTTTTATGCTAGACTAGGGTTAGTTATTAAAAAATTATTAGGCTAGAACTAGTTTATAATACAATAGAGATGGATCAGTTGATTCATAGAAGGATAAATGTATCACATGATCGTAAAAAATAAACGGTCGATTATGGGATGAGTCCTATAAAATTTGATGTAGGAGATCACGAGTTCCTGTAGATGACTCCACATTAGGGGTAGTAATGTTTTTTTCATGGATGTATACTTTCTCCCAATCTTTTAGACCATTAAAAATGTTATATCATATTGGAGTCATTAAATATTGGATTGGACCTACCCTATAGATGAATTGGATATATTATTTATTCCATGTTAATTATAACATTAATTTACTTTAAGATGACACACACTTCTTTTATTGGATAGATATCGACATTGATGATGATGTGACCTTAAAAGAGTGGCTTATGGATATCAGGGACTGTTAGGAGAAGGAGTTTTGGGGGAATACTATTCATTTGGTTGTTTAATTATGGTGACATAGTGGAATAATGAATAGAACATAAGAATTTTATTTATAGGTACACACTCATTACCCTAAGATATTCATTTTTAGGTGTTCTCTTGTAGTAATGATCTTTTTTTGAAATTTTCATTATCTGGTTTATGTTATGGTTTCATCTTCATTGATTCTTGTTTATAGACATTATATTATTTAAAAGTTATCTCACTATGTAGGGTGTTTAATTTTTTTTTCATGGTTTCATTCCATGTTCCTATTAGTTATATGTTTGATCTCATATGTTAGTGAGATTCTTAAAAGAAATATAATTAGTTGGTTGTTCAGACAACTCATTTTCCTTCACTCCTCTTGGAATTTGGTTTGCAAATCTTAATTATGAGACAAGTTTTAGAGGTTTAAAATTTATGTTCCAATATCATAGTATCCATTAATTTTTTTTGAGGTGTTGGAGGTTCTAAGGGGACCCTAGAAGTTTAGGTATAGAGATTTAAGATAAATTCAACGTTATATAGTAGAATAAAATGAGGAGTCTTTGAGATTCACTAAAAGTGTGGTTATTCTGTCGTAGAGTGTTTAGAGACATAATATTTTCCCACGAGTAGTGTTGTAGGTTTATCTTCAAATTTCAGTATAGATATACCGTGCGAGTTAGGCTGTGACATAGAATGTAGCCTCCCTTTTTTTGAATACATCATGTGATGTAGTGGATTACCCTACACCGTGGTTCCTTTAAAATTTTATATGATATATAGTTTGATAAGTTCCATGTTTATTGTATATATATTTAACTATTTTGGATATGGAATAGTCCCTTGTGATGCTCCGTAGACCTTCCCATTTCAGTTAGTTCTGGGAAATGATCAAGAAGGTTGCACTATTGTTTTATGTTCTCTCGGCTATCAAGAAATACACAGAATCAACATAAAACCCAATTTCTTTAAATATTATCTCTATAAACTTAGGTATCCAGTATTTCTTGTGATTTCCTTCAAAAAACCTTTCAATTAGAATCTACCCTCGTCTCCTATGGATTGATCTGTAGTGATTAGAGTTGAGTTCTTCAACATTACTTCAGTTCTTCTCCATTTGATCATTTTTACAACTATTATAACATTAAATGTTGAGGAATTTGATATCCAATATTATAATGGAGTTTATTTTCTTTTTTTCATGGTTGTGTTGTGATGTTATTAGAGCGATGTAGCCTTCCATAAAAGGGAGGTTACTATAGATCCATGTTATTGTTCCATTTTCATTGAATAATTTTGAATCCTTGAAGTATGGGATTATGTGCTTCTCCTTTTTTATTATATTTAATTGTAAATTTATCTATATTTAGATTTTATTGTGGCAGTGGAATTAACCATAACAACTGATAAACAAGATTAGTGAAATAATGGTTCATTGTTATAGCAATCACATGTATTCTTCCTATAACATACTGGGTAATTATAGAATAATTTTTTACATATATATTAATATTTATGAATTATATATTAATTTTACATTAATGGGGATTATATTAATGATACATTACCCAAAACACAATAATAATTTTCTCTGAAATATTATGTTCCACACAAGACAAAGTTATACTGAAAAATAATATATTATTATTATTAAATTTTATATAGTAGCTATCACTGAGAAATTATATTGGTGAGAATTAAAATAACTAAATATATTATATTTAAAAAATTACTAAATTTTTTACTTTCAACCAATAAATTTTATGGGCTGAATATAAGAATAAATCTAATTTGAAGCATAAAAAACCCTAATATTTCTTAAATGGTAGTTTCACTGCATATTGAAGGAGGACCCTATTTAATTATAAATTATTATAGTTCTTCAAATTTTATATTACATATTAATCTTATTCTTTAGAAGCGGGTTATAAAAATTTAATTTGGTTGAATTTTTTGTATTTTTCTAATAATATTAATTTTTCAATGAATAGTGTCGAATATTGTATTTTAATTCCAAAATAATTTTTGTTGAATTTATTTATATACTTATGGAATAATTTTAATTGGTTATAAAATATAATTAGATGATTTTTTAACATTTAATCAAATTTATTTAATTGGAATCAATTTCATATAGAAATATGATATAAAAAATTTGTGAACATTTAAAGGTTTTTACTTAAAAACTCCATTTTCTCATTCCGTCAATCAGATTAACATTAATTTTTTTTAACCACTTATGTGAATTTTATTTTAAAAAAATAAAATACATAGTTGAAATCAGTAGAAAAAATGTGTTCTAATATGATAAAAAATGTGGTTAATTTTAACATTAGTATTTTATTTACAATAGATATAGGTGATTTAGGTAATTAAAGGTACAAATAATATTATAATAAAATAAAACTCCACTAACACTTATCATGATATTACTTTATGAATTATTGTAGACAAATAAAATACTTGGTAAGAATTTTTAACCTTTGGAATCCACTTGGTTGTGATTATGACATTTATAACATTTAATTTAACGTAAAGGGAAATATGTCAATAATGTGTCTCTCCATACTAAAAAAACATTAATATAGGGTTATATAAGTGATATATTCGAATATGAATAGTAAATAGAGAAATAAAAATATTACCTACATCATGGTTATTTATTCATAATTTTTAGATAATTTATAATTAAATAAATAGTGACACAATGACAATACATTGTTTTATTTATTAAAGTGATAATCAAATAAATGATATTAATAATATAAAAATAAATATAATTTGAAAATTTTTATTCCATAAAAGAATTTTAGGGATTCTTATGACATGTTATGATTGATTTAAAATATTTTCTTAAGGAATAAAGTTGTTATGATTTTTAAAAAAGTAATGTAATGAATAGTGTCAAAATCGACAAAATTCATAATTTTAAATATAAAATATTTAATTAAAAGATATAATATTTATAAAAATACAATCATGGGCCAAACTGTTTACATAACATTAAAAAATTTATTAATGAATCATTAATTGGCCTTTTTTATAATTTTATTTTTATTTTAACTCTCAAACTGGGAATTAGTTTATAAAATGATAAGAATTAAACAGGTTAAAACTAAAAGATAAGGATGAGAAATTATTAAAAAAATTTATAATTATCATTGTATACTTATATATTAACCCCTCCTCATCAGATATTCTAACTAAATCATCATGGAACCATTTTTAATTGTAATTGAATTTATATTAATTTAATACATTTAATAATTCCAAGGGTGCACCTCCCCTCCCATATAAAAAGGCACACATTACACCCTTTTACTCACACTTCAAAAAACATTTGGTTAAGCCATGATCTACCAAAACGTCTTCATATAATCCCTCCACACATTCTTGAGTCACTTTTTTAGGCATAACACCCTTCATAGTGTTGTTAAGGAGTTAAGAAAACTTATCATTTGAAAGAAAAAATATAAAGATTGTATGTGATGAGCCAGACTCACAGTAAGGGACATCATCTAAATATCCTTTCACTGAGGAATATTTTGATGTTATACACCACCTTATTTTATACAGTGTATAATAAATCCATTTTAATTTTATTTTCCATCAATTGGTTTCAAAAACAATCTTTTTATACATATCATTTTACTAAATGAAATAATGAATGTTTTTTAAGATATAAGGAGACTATGATTTTCTCCACCTTGATCATTATTTTGTATTTGGATTCCATTAAAATCTATAATATTTTGGAAAAGGAAAATAAATAAAATATTCACTTTTCATGAATTTTGGTATTTAAAATGGATTTGATAAGGGATTGATTATATCAATATCCTAATATGGTATATTCGGAATGAAATACGGAAATATTATTTTTTCCTTTATTCATGATTTATGTGTTCTGTTATGTTATTTTTATTTGGAATTTATTATGTATATAGGTGGTTCCTAGATAAACTAAGGGAGGGAGTTCCCATGATAGCTCTCCAGTTAATTAGTTAATTTCATGGAGTTAAACGATAAGGTTTATCCTAACAGATTTAGGGAATATACTGTGATGGGTATTCCAAATGTTACCAGGAAGCTTACTCCTTATATAGCTGGTAAAGATACAATGTACGTATGATATTGATTCCACAAGTTACCATTATTATTTAGGATTCATAATATGTTTTTACTAGAATCTTATTATTTCATGAGGAATGTTAATGTGTTTATGTTTTATGGATGAAAATTATGATTTTGTGAAAAAAACTCATGTGTATAAAATATTCATGGACTAACAGTGTCATTCCATATTTTATATTTCTTACTGACTTTTCTTTCCTCATCAAAATTTATTGAAATGTTTTCTATATGGTATAAGGGTGTGTAAAAGAAATTAATAAGTCAATATGAATGTTATCAAATTTTTTATCAATAAAAATAAATCATATTTTATTTTAAAGAGTTTCAATTTTTGAAAAAATGGACAGTGAGTAGATGTGTCTACATTGTAATATTGGATTTGTTATATAATATTTATGGAATAACTATATAAAACTCTAATCCTGAAAAGATACTCGATGATAATTATATATTTAACTAATGATTATGTAACATTTAAGGTTTACACCATATAGTTGTTATCAGAGGCCAGTTTAAATAACTTTAGGGGTTACAATATTATTAATTGAATATCCATAAATGATTTTTTACTTTATTGTAAAATTGAAATGATATAGCATTGAAAGATTAACAAGTTACATTGTCTAAGATATATTTGTTCAGAATTCCTTTTTGAAGAGGAAACATGGAATCTGTGCTGGGAAGACATCTAGAGGAAAACAACCTTCAAAATCAGGAACCCGAGTTGGTCAGAATCAGAACTGAACAATTTGTTGCAGTGAAGGGGAATTTTACTCAGGCTATAAAAGGTTGTGGTATCTATCAATGAGATGTTATAGATCAACCATAGAGGAACATTTCTATAGTGTAACATTTCTTGAAGCATCATCACCAATCCATTAGATAATCATCTGACCCTGTGATAATTAAAGGGTGGATTAAAGCACTAGAAAATATTTTTTATTTCATGGGGGGTTATAAAAGAAAATGGTCAGTACTGATTTTTACCATTTTGAAGGTTAAAAAGATTAGTGGTGGTATATAGTTAAGAATATAAGTGATAGTTAGGATATTTATACCATAGAAAGGGATGAATTTAAGAATATATTTATTGTTTAATATTTTCCTAAGGTAGTTCAACTTCGGAGGGAAAAAATTATTGTAATTGAGGTAGGAGGATGGCTTAGTGGATTCATACAAAGAAAAATTCATGTTACTAGAACAGTTAACTCCAAATATCATCTGATATACTAATTGTAAAATAAAAACTTCTTGCGCTATATTAAAAAAAAAGTATCAAAAGGTGTCAGACTCTCGTGAGTCCAAACGTTATAAAGGAAATTTTCGATGTGTGGAGAAGGTGGAAATGGAGTTTTTGGATAATCATATGTTATTTTAAAAATAGTAGAAAATATTTCTAAGTGGAAATAAAAATGGAATAATTATTCAAAAAATACTGATGGTAAGAAAATTATGTTTCCAGTCTATGAAAATTGTGGTAAAAACACATTTGAGGATGCCCTATGAATTCTGGTAAGTGTTACCAATGTAAAAAAAATTGCCCTCGGGATTGTAAATGCACAGAAAAAAATAAATATAGTGGTAAGACAAAAGTTTATTTAAATTTTTTAAAACAGATTAATTTTAATGAGATGGGTTATTATACAAAAGAGTGTCTGATGAAGAACTTGAATAATGGGAATCATCCAGACTATAAGAAGAATAGTGTAGTGAAATCTTTTGAGACTACATGAACAGATGTTGGGTCATTAAATGAAGTGGTATCAGGTACGTTATTATTTTATTAATAATATTCCAATATTTTTTTAATTCATGTTCTACAAATTATTTCATTTATGAGAAATTTTCAAGTAATTTCGAAATTCCACCTCATGAAATGAATCTAAAACTTATGGGAAAAACACATGGTGGAAATTTTGAGGGAAAAATAAAATATAAGAATCATTCAATCATTATCTGTGGAAATAATTTACCTAAAAACCTTGTTGTTTTTTCACTAGTAGAGTTTTCTTTTGTCCTGGAAATGGATTTTCTTTTTGTTTATGATGCTAAGATTGAATTTAGAGCTAAAGCAGATGATTTTCAACGAGACTTTCAGTTTTTCTTCAATAATAAACCCTTACCATTTTTAAAATATAAGGAATATGATAAACAATTAAAATTTTGAAATTAATGTTACCTTGAAAATATTATTGAAAACAAAAGATCCATTTTGATTAATGATTTTTTAATGGTAAATGAGTATCTATATTTTTTTCTGGATGAGTTTCCCTGTATTATACCAGATCGAGAAGTTGAATTTTTTGTTGACATAAATCCTGATGCTAAAACAATTTCAAAACCCCCTTATCAATTGGATCAAATTGAACTTTTAACTTTTAGAGTTGAATAATAAATTATAGGAGTTATTAAATAAATGTTTCATGTGACCTTGTACATCACCATGGGGTGATACTACCTTGTTTGTAAAAAAGAAAGATAGTTCAATGTGAATTTCAAATGATTATAGAGAATTAAACAACATCACTGTTAATAACAAGTATCAATTGTCTCATATTAATGATTTGTTGGATAACCTCTAGGGAGCACAATATTTTTTGAAGCTTGACATGAGTTTGGGGTACCATTAGTTGAATATAAAGGAACCAAACATTCCAAAAACTACATTTCATACTAGATATGTCCATTATTAATTTACAGTTATTCCATTTTGATTAACTAATTCACCTTATATATTCATGGATCTTATGAATAGAATATTAAATGAGTTCAGGGATATGTTTTTTTTGTTTATTGATGAAATTATTTTATATTCTAAATGTTAATTATAGTATTAAAGTCCTCTAAGGGTTATTTTGAAAACCTTAAATGAAAATAAATTGTATGGGAAATTTAGAAATAATGAATTTTGGTTAAAAGAAATTTATTTATTTGGTCACATTGTTTCTAAATAAATCATAACTATGGATCCATCTAAAAATAATATTGTTGAATAATGGAAAAGACCCACAAATATAGTTGAGATTTTTAGTTTTCTAGAAATAGCAGACAATTAACAGAGTTTTTTAAAAAATAATCACGGTTATCTATCCCACTAAATAAGTTAACTTGACAAGTTGTTATGTTCATATGGAAAAAAAATAATGTGATGATTATTTATGGAAATTGAAATAATGATTGATTAATGCTGCATTTATGTCCCTGCCTTCAGAAGTGGTGATTTATTTATATAGTGATGCTTCTTTTAATGGACTTGGTTGTGTCATAATGCATAATAATCAGGTAATTTCTTATGATTCATGACATTTTAAACCTCATAAGTTAAATCAAACTACACATGATTTGTAATTATCTACTGTTGTTTTTTCTTTAAAAATATAGAGGCATCATTTTTATGAAGAAAAATGTGAAATATATACAAATCACAAATGATTTAAGTATATATTCACTCCGAAAGAATTTAACTTGAGATAAAGAAGATGGTTGGAATGAATCAAGGATTATTATTGCACAATTCATTACCATAATAGAAAATAGAATAAGGTGGCATATGATTTGAGTTGTAAATGTAATGCTAAATTAACCATGTTATGTTTGGAAAGAGATCCGTTGGTTAATGTTTTGAAAAATGTTGTCTTGAAAGTTGTTTGTGCAAGAAATACCCCAGTTTTGTGTCGGTTTTCCATGAAATGTTTTCTATTAAAAAGAATTAAGAAACCCATATAGAAGATAGTTAATTGGATAAAAAGATATAATTAGTCATAAGGGTATTTTTTATGAATTTAACACTAATAAATTGTTTGTTTTATGATTTGTGATGAGATTATGTGTTCCATGTGATTCATTGTTGAAGAAATAGTAGTTATGTGAATAGCATAGTTCACTATTTTCAATTCATCTTGGATGTACTAAGATGTATAGATACTATCAGGATTATTACTGGTGGGATATAATAAAAACAGATATTGTTGAATTAATATGAGGAGTTTGACTTATCAATAGGTTACAGAAGAACACCTATTTCCAAAGCGGTTGAATCAGGCATTTTTAGTAACAGATTGAAAATGGGGAAATATATCCACGATTTTCGTAGTGAGATTACCAAAAAAATCTCTAGGTAACAATGTGATTTGGGTTATTATTGATTGATTGAATAAATCCTCTCATTTTTTTCCAATTCATGATATAATGTCTCTAGATCAATATTCTCAGTTGTATAAAAAAGATATAGTTAGGTTACATGGAAAACCTCTCTCTAGTGTGTCTGATCGTGACCCTAGGTTCACTTTTATCATTTTTAATGGACTTTAAAATTCACTGGTTACTGAATTAAATTTTAGGAAATCATACCATCCACAATCAGATGGGCAGAGATAAAAAACAATTAAAACCATGGAGGATATGTTGCGTGATTGTTCAAGGGATTACTCTGGAAGTTTGGATCAACATATTTCTTTGGATGATATTATTATAATAATAGTTTACATTCTAGTATAGAGATGAAACCATATGAGGTATTATATCAAAATTGGTGATGAACTACAAATTTTTGGGATGATGTCAGAGAATGTAAGTTGATGGGACTTGAGTGGGTTTAAGAGATTGCAGAAACATTTCATATAATTCAGACACATGAGGAAATCTTAGATTGGGAAGAAAATATTTTTGATAACAAGAGGAAGAGTCTTTCATTTTAGGTAGGTGATTGTGCGTTTCTAAATTTTTCTCCATGGAAAAGTGTGGTGTGTTTTGGTAAGAAGGGGAAGTAGAGTCCACAGTTTATTGGACATTATGAAACCATGGGGAAAGTTGGATATGATTCTTATTGAGTATATTTAACTCTTATTATATACCAGTAACATAATGTTTTTCTTATTTAAATTTCAATAAAGTATTTTTCGGATAAATATCATGTTTTGAGTCAGTTGAAACAGAATATTTCATACGAGGAAATAACAATCCAGATTCTTGATCAAAGAGAGAAACTGTTGTGAAATAAGGTGACTCCCCATTTTAAGTTTTTATTCAAATCCCACATGGTTGAAGTGGAAACATGGTAGAAAAATCAATGTGGGAGAAATAACCCTACTTTTTTGTTATGTAAAGAAAACTACGAGGACACTGTTTCCAAAAGGGAGAAAGATGTCACATCCCAGGTATTTATAGAATAATACCTTTTCATATATATTAATATTTATGAATTGAATATTAATTTTATATTAAATTGGATTATATGTCTGATATCATACCTGATATGCATCAATAGGTTTCTCGAAATCTTATGTTGCACACAATACTATGTTATACTGAAAAATAATATATTATTAATTTTATTATTTTAAATGGTAGTTATAGACTAGCCATGGTATTGTAAGGAATGAAAATTACTAGCTATATTATATTTACACATTTTTATGAATTTTTTTTTACATTCATCAAATAAATTGTATCGGGTTAAAATAAGAATAAATCCAATTTTAAGCCAAAAAATATCTAATATTTTTTTAAAAGGTAGTTTTACCACCTATTGATGGTGAACCGTTTTTAATTCTAATTTTTATAGTTTATCAAATTTTACTAGACAAATTATACTTATTAATTGCAATCGGGTCATCAAAATATACTTTGGTTGATTTTGTGGTATTTTTCTAATAATATTCATTTTTGAATGAATAGTGAAAAATACTACATTTTAATTTAAAACTGATTTTTAACCTAATTATTTTATATAGATAGGTTATCCAATTAATTTTTTTTAATTTATAATTAGAATAATTTTTTTATCATTTAATCCAATTTGGGTCATTGGAATCAATTTCACATAGAAATTGGATATAAAAACATTGTGAACTTTTGAATGTTTTTACTTTAATAACACATTTTATTGATCCATCAAGGGGATTAAAATTAAATTAACTTATCCACATATGTGAATTGAATTATAAAAAAATTACATACATTGTTGTAATCAATATTTACATTTTATCCAATAAGATCAGTAAAATTATTGTTTAATAGTAACATTTGTATTTAATTTACTACACTTAAAGGTAAATCTGGTAATTTAAAATAAGAAAATATTAGAATAATATAAAAATACCATAACACATGTACTAATATTATAGTATGAGTTATTTTTGACAAATAAAATACATGGGTTGAAATTTTGGAATTTGGATGCCACTTGGGTGTGATTATGACATTTATAACATTTAATTGAAAGTAAAGGAAAATTTTCCATAAACATTAATCTCTTTACTAAAACAATTTGAATATGGGGTTATATAAGTTATATATTTGACTATGAATAGTAATTATAAATATTATAATATTACCTACATAACTGTAATATATTTATATTTTTTTAGTTATAAATAATTAAATTAAAGAGTTAAAAATGATGATGCAATAATTTATTTATTAATGAAAGAATAAAATAATGATATTAATAATATTAAAATAAATATAATTTTATATACTTGATTCCATCTAAAAATTTTATATAGGACTATGACATGTTAGGATTGAGTTAATATAGCTATTTCCAAAGCATCAAGTTCTTATGATTTTTAGGAAAAGTCTTGTAATGAATAGTGTCAAAACTGACATGATTAATATTTTTAAATATAAAATAATTAAATAAATGATATAAAATTTATAAAAATATAAGACTCAGTGTAAAAGTACATATAATTCTCAAAATGTCATTAAATACTCATTTATTAGTATTTTTGCGTTTGTTGGTAATTATTTTTACTCTAAAATTGTATATTACTTGATAAAACTATTAGGTCTAAAATGGTTAGAAGAAAAAAATAATGATTAAAAATAATTGACAACTTATATAATTCTCATTGGATGATTATATTTTGACCCGTACACATCTTATATTCAAACTGAACCAAATTAGACACATTTGGAATTGATATTAAATTTTTATTAATTTTTTACATTAAGTAATTCCAATGGGGACCCTCCCCTCTAATATAAACACACACATTCATCTCTATTACTTGGACTTCAAAAACCATTAGGTTTAGCCAATATAATCCCAAAATTTTTCCTATAATCCCTCCACACATTCTTTAGGCATTATTTTAGGCATAATACCCTTATTAGAGGTGTTAATGTGTTTGGAAAGGTGATCATCTGAAGGAGAGACATATAATGATTGTACGTGACGAGTCAGACTCGTGGTAAGGGACTTCGTCTCAATCTGCTTTCATTTAGGAAAATATTGTTGTTATACACGACCTAATTTTTTATGGTGTATAACATACCCATTTTAATTTTAATTTAATTCAATGGTTTTAAAAATGAAACTTTTTATAAAAAGAATTTTACCATATGACAGAATGAATGTTTTTAAAGGTATACAACGACAATGATTTTTTCACCATCTTGACCATTATTTTGTATTTGGATTCTTATTCGAGCCATAATGTTTTTAAAATAAAAATAAATATAATATTCCATTTTCATGTATTTTTGTATTGAAAATGGTTTTTAGAATGGATTGACTATTTCAATATCTTGAGGTGATATCTTCTAAATGAAATATAGAAATTTTATTTTTCCTTTATGCATGATTTATGTGTTGGGATTATATATTGAATTTTTGGAATTTCATATGTATATGGTTGGTTCAATGATAAAACTAGGGCGGGTTATCCTATGATATATCTCTAATGCATTGGGTTTTGAGATTGAGTTAAACGATATGGTTTATCATAAGATATTTTGGGAATATACTGTGATGGGTATTCCAAATGTAACCAAGAAGGTAAATCCATATATAGAAAAGAAAGATACAAGGTAATTATGATACGGATTCTACAATTTACCATTATGATTTATGATTTCTATGAAGTTTTCATGAATCTTTGGATTTCATGAGGTATATTAAAGGGTTAATGTTTTATGGTTGAAAAGAATTATTTTGTTAAAATGTTTTCATAAGTTTAAATTTTTCATGTACTTATAGTATCATTACTTATTTCATACCCCTTTCTAATATTTTGGTTCTCATCGGGTGATTTTGAAATGTTCTTTATAGGGTATAAGGATGTGTAAATTAAGGGAAGAATTCAAGATGGTTTTTTGATGATTTCTATAAAGGAATAAAAGATATAATTTATTTTAAAGAGTTTCATTTTGTGAAAAAATTTATAGTGAGTAGATGTGTATAATTTGTAATATTTGGTGTGTTATGTAATAGTTATGGCCTAATTCTATAAAACTATAAACATGAAAATATCCCCAATGTGAATTCATTATTAGCATCAAGATTATGTAACATTTAAGGTTGGGGCCTTATATTTGTTATTATAGATCATTTTAGATAACTTTAGGGGCTAGGATATTGTTAATAGAATATCTATAAATAATTTTTAACTCTATAGTCTAATTTAATTGATATAGCATTTGAAGATTACCATGTTTATTCATATATGAAATGTTTGTTCAGAATTTTTTTCTAAAGAGGAAACAACACATATATACTATGATGACATCAAGAGGAAAAAAACCTTCCAAATAAGAAACCTGAGATGGTTAGAATTATAATTTAATAGCTTGTCATAGGGATGATGCAGTTGATGTAAGCTATAAATGGTGGTGGTAACCATCCACAATATTAACCAAATTATCCACAGAGAAACATATTGGTAGTGGTTCATTTCATGAGGCAACATTCCCAATAATTTAGTGGATCATTAGACCTCGTTCTAGCTAAAAGGTGGACTAAATACCTATAATAGATTCTCAATGTCATGGGGTGTTCAGAACAACAATATTTTAGTCATACTATTTACTATTTTGAAGGGGAAGATGATCAGTGTTGATCTATGGTTAAGAATAATTAGTACATTGAAGATATGGATTCCATGAAAGAGATGAATTTAATAAAATATTGCATGAAAAAATATTTTCCTAAGGTGGGTTGAATTAATATTGAAAAAAAATTGGAATTGAGGTAGTCTGACAGCTTTGTGGCTTATTAGGAAGAAAAATTCACTCTACTGGCATAGTATGATCCAATTTTCATCTGATATCTTGGTAGTCAAATCAATCAATTCTTACTTAGGGTTTATGATAATTTATTGATTGGTGTTGGCTTCTCGTTAGTTTAAATGTCATAAAAAATTTGTTCAGTGTTTGGAGAAGGTGGAAATGGAGATTTTTTATGATAATGTGTTCATTGAAAAAACAACATAATGAGTGGCCGAGGTGGAAATATAAAGAAATAAATTATTCAAAAAAGTCTGATGGAATGAAAATTTAGATAATGTTTTGTAAAAATTTTGGTAAAATACACACTATAGAATGCCTTCTGAATTCAATTAAGTACTTATTATGTCATAAAATGGCACATAAGCCTCATAATTTCACTAAAAAGGCTAAGGTAGTGGCAACAAAAAATCGGATTTAAATTTAGTAAACTATTTTATTTAAAATTAGATTGATCATTATGCAAATTATAGTCCAATGAAGAACTCAAGTAATGGTAAATAGCCAACTATAACCTGAAAGGTGTGGTGAAATACTTTGAAACTACATAAGAAGATGTTGTTCCATCAAATGGAGTGGTATCAGGTAGATTTTTTTTAATCATGTAAAGACCTGGAAATTTCAAGGAAATTTTTTTAAAAAAATACTTTGGAATTTTACGAGTATATGGCTTCTGACGACACTTGATTCCGAGGGCCAGTGTGCCCGGAATCAATTTCCGATATTTAGCTTTGGTATGTTTAGTGAACGAGCAAGCGGGTTTTTCTATCTTTTGAACCGGTGCTCGGAATTAAAATATGAGGGTCCCGATGAACTTGAAACGCTGGTAATTTCTTAATGGGATCCTTACCATAGTTGCGTTCACGCGGGAGGAGAAGTTAATATTTGGGGGTTTATTTAAGAGGTAAATAAGAAAATTTTCGGAACAATTTTTTATTCTATAAGGTGGTTTTCCCACCCATGGGTAGTTAAGAGTGGGGGCCCACAACCCCTTAACTACCCAAGTGTGGATGTTAGGGATATGGGGCCCACATGAGCCCCACCATTTAATTTCCAACAAACCCATTAACAACCCCTCATTAATTTTGGCAACCCCTTTTTATTTTCCAACACAGAAATTAAATAGGGACCTACCTCTCCCTTCCCTAATTAAATTGTCAACACGTTTTATTAAATGTGATGATTTAATTCTAGGAGTTTCTTGCGTGTGAAATTAAATAATAGGAGGAACATATTATTTAATTTGGGAAGAGAATTCATTGTGCAGGAGAGATCGGGAGAGCATGGACATTTTAGGGGAACTCCGGTCTCCGATGAAGAACGACGATTAACGCCGGCCTGCAACGAAGAACGGAGAAGAACACCGGTTCCTCGAAGATCGATGACGCCCCAACCTTTATATTCTTCACGACAAGAGAGGAGATTCTGCTTCCTCCTCGGCGCACTCCAATGAAACCTACGATCCTCTTCCCCGCAACGCCATCTACCGTGATGCTGACGTCTAACATCAATTGTTGAGGTAGGGGAAAAATTCGAATATTCTTTTTTTATTAGAATTATACCCTTGTGCTTGATGATTAAAATGTTGGGCGACGTGTTTCACCTCTAATTAAGTGGGTGCGGGTTAACGAACAAGCCCGAACCCACTGCTACTTTGTTCTTGATGCGCGGAATACTTGGTAACGATGAAGCGAGACCAAAATGGCGATTGGAGGCCTTCACAGTGATGTACGGGTACCGAGGCGACCGCAGGCGTAGACGGGATCAAAATCGAACCACCGGAATGACTCTGGTGGCCCGCCGATGTCTTCGGCGGTGCCGGTGGCCGAAGGTGGAAGCCGGACGCCAAGAGGAGGGGGCGTCCGGCGCGCCGCCGGCAGGTGCCCGCCGCCGCTTCAGCCGCGGCGGCGAAGGATTGGATCACGCGGCCGCGTGGGATCTAGGGGGAAACGCGGCGTCGAATGCCGCGTCCGCAGAAGGAAATGGAAGACCACGTCCCCCACTGCCCAGCTCACTGGCCGAGCCCATCCGGGCAGGACCCGAACCCGGGCCGGGTCGACCCGGTTTGGGCCGACCCAGGGGGGTGGGGCCTGGTCGGGCCGGGCCCATACCCCCCACTTTGGACTAATTTCGGTCATTCTCCCATAACATGAGCTACAGACCTCTGATCGATGCACCTTCAGTTTTGTAGGAATCCTTGGATCGAGAAGGTCATTTTGGTATATTACACTCGAGGTTTTGGAAAAGTTTGGGTACGGCCGGGTTGGATCGAACTCGAAACCAACCGGGCCTTTGGAGCGGAAACACTTTTATCTTAAGGACCGGACATCCGATTGATGTTCCGTCAATTGTGTTGGGATCCTTTTGTTGAGATGGTCCTTTTGGCTTACTCCTCTTGAGGTTTGGTTGCATCTGGAGTACGATCGGGTTGGTATTAGCTTAACAACCAACCGGGCCCCTGGGACGGAAAAACCAATAACTCTCAGACTGGGCGCTCGATCGACGCATCGTCTGTCCCATTGGGTTTCTTTTGATGAGGCATAACTTTGGGATACATCAACTCTGGAGTTCGTGAAAGTTTATGTATCGACTCTTTTTCTCAAGGATCAGACCCTCCTGGAATTGATAATGCTGTGTGCGGGAACCCTAGAGCTAGCTGCGACTGTGACAATGACGATTGTACTTGGATCCTCTGTGCGTTCGGCAGCAACGACGATGGTACTTGGATCCTATGTGGGTTCGGCAGCGACGATGGCCTTTCTGGGATCCTCTTTGGGTTCTATGGCGATGACTAATGTTCTTGTATCCCATGTGGGTCCGGTAGTATGACCTCTATACTTGTATCCTGAGTGGGTCCGGCAGAGTAGCTGGTCTTGTATCCTATATGAGTCTGACAGCTTAGCTAGTCTTGTATCCTATGTGGGTCTAACAATATAGATGAATCAGTAGCTACATCTGATCATCACTATCGCCTTACGAATTGTATACCTACATGAGTTGAGTCTTGATCTCAATCATTATCATTGATGTGATTGTCTTGCTTTCCTATGTGGAATGGGTTGTGTTTTCCTGTGTGGACTGGATTGTGCTTGGGCTCGAGAGTCGGAGAAGAACTGTAACTGATGACATAGGTATATGTATGGGAATATACCTAAGTAGAGTTGTTGATTCTTCGTGAATGTATCTTTCCTTTGTGGTTTATCCTTCGTGGATTCTGAGAGACCTTCAGTGGTCTCGGGGTCCCTACTGAGTATCGTATACTCACCCTTGCATGGGATATGCCCACACTACGTTATGTTGGATGCAGATGACGGACAACACTGATCAAGGTTGAAGCTTATGGAGTTGGACGGTACTCTGAGGTGGACCACATGGTGGGACATACACGGAGCGGATCACCGTACCCGAGGAGCCGAGGAGACTATATGTACCAAACCTTCAGGTGGGATTTCTGGAGGACAAATCAGTGTTTATGTTTTACTTACTGCTATTGTACTTCAATTTTAGTTGTGTTTGTATACTGGCCCATTTACTTTCCAGCATTTATCTTGTACCCAGTTTTACTTAGTTCTTACATCACTTGCATACTCTGTTGTGTTTTTGTTTACATTTTAAAGGGAAATTCCTTCCCCTTTTTGTTGGGATTTATGCTTTTGGTGCTAGTTGCCAGCCCCTGGCCTATGGAAGGCGGGCTTGGGGTAGTCACAGCATGGACCCCGGGGACGGGTTGTGACAAATTTGTATCAGAGTAGTCGGTTCTACCGTAGAACGCAAGACTCTGATCTTTCCTTTCTGTGAAGCAATGGTGTTAAGAGTATTGAGTGTGGTTATTAGTCCAGGGAGTCCAGTGTTGGTGCGGCGACCGACGTATCCATACACCAGGACCCTGACTTCTAATTTCTGACTCAGTGCATGAAAACACTGATTGCGTGTGTGTTTCCTTTCAAAAGTTTTCTTTGTGATTACTTTGTGTCAGCTCACCAGGTATACTCTTTGATCGTGGAACACTTGTTTCTTATCAGGATGGCCCCACGAAGGCATCCAACCAGGGTTCCTAGTTACGTGCAGGATGGAAGCCCACCAAGAGACGAGGCCTCCTTGTAGGGCCCCATTAAAGTAGAGGCATTATCGGTACCACTACTTGTTTAGCCACTGATTCTAATAGCCCCAACGGCGGAGAGTGCAGGCCACCTGAGCACGTTGCATGTGTTTTAGTGGTAGAGGTCGCCCAGGTTCCACGGAGTGATGGATCCTCAGAAAGCCGAGGATTGGATGGAGGCCATCTTCAGAGTCTTCAGACTGGTAGGGACACTAGTAGTTCTTATGGTTATCATTGCCATGAGTTTTCTGCACGCAACAGTAGGTAGATGGTAGAGCCTGATGCTCCAGGTGCATGATGAGGCATCTCTACTTTGGACGGACTTCGAGAGCCTCTTCTTCTTGGAGTTCGTTCTAGCCACCCTCCATGCGGTGTGCATCCAAGAGTTACTACAACTGTGGCAGGGCAACATGTCAGTAGCCCAGTACTCAATGAGATTTACTGACCTCTTGCGCTACTCCACGGACATGGTATGAGACCCATTATTCCAGACCCGGACCTTTGAGAAAGGACTGAAGCATGGGATCCGAGATTCGATGATTCCCCTCAACATCCCGACGTAGGCGGGGGTGCTGGAGAGAGCCCTGTTAGTGGATAGCTTTCTCGCCAAGAAGCCATCAGTAGTGAGACCCAATGTTGGATGGCACGGAGCGAAGTTTTCTACAGCTGGCAGTCTACAGACGATGCAGGGGTCCAAGCAGACTAGACTGACAGGTGGGTGACCTCAGGATACAGGTTTGGCTGTGCGGGGCACACGGTGCAGAGCCAGCCTTACGAGGAGTATACAGTGCTATTCATGCAGCGAGCAGGGCCACCTGGCTCGTGACATGCCGACTCACCATACAGACGAGCAACAAAAAGTGAAGGGACCTCCCAGGTAGAGTCAGAGGTTCAACCGTGGCGGTCCGCAGGGAGCAGGTGGACGAGGCAGAGGAGTTGGCCGAGCAGCGGGTTGTGGACGATGCTTTGAGACTCTACCACCACCACCACTAGGAGGACCACCCCGACTACAGGGAGCTGGAAGGCAGAGTCAGTCTCATCTCCAGGCAGTAGAGGCTTATGACCACAGTGCACCTGAGATGATTTGAGGTACTATCTCTGTATACTATACCCTTACTGCAGTTCTTGTAGACACAAGTGCAAGTCATTCTTTTATTGTCGATGCCCTTTTTTGGAGCTCAGAGATTCCAACGGAGCTATTGGATCGATCCTTGTGGCTAGATACTCCTATGGGAGTAGACTCGATGAGTACGCACCAGTGCCGGTAGTGTGAGCTTATTCTAGGAGGCGAGAGCTTCGGCTGTAATCTTCTTGTAGGGGCATCGAGGCCTTACGACGTCATCTTGGGTATGGACTGGTTATCTACAATCCATGCTCATATCGACTGCATTAGGCGCAAGGTGCAGTGTGTCCGCATGGATGGGACCAGGTTCACCTTCACCGGTGAGAAGGGAACCTTTACAGCATAGGATGGACTCACGCAGAGGAGAGGGCAGCCGATCACCCATCAGTTGGCTAGTCTCATACTCAGAGCAGTTGATGTGCAGAGTCTGAGTTTTCCTATAGTGGTGGATTATTATGTGGAAGTTTTTTCCAAACAATGTTCCAAGAATACGTCCTCACAGGGTGGTAGATTTCTATATAGACCTGTACCCTGAGACATCCCCGATATCCACTCCAGCATATCGGACGGCTCCCGCCGAGCTTCGTGAGCTGTGGGTACAACTGGAGGAATTACATGGGAAAGGTTTCATCTGACCCAGTGTTTCACCCTGGGCTTCACTAGTTCTATTCACCAAGAAGACAGATGGGGGATTGAAATTGTGTGTCGACTACCATCGCCTAAACCAGGTGACAGTGAGGAACAATTATCTGCTTCTAAGGATTGATGACCTCTTTGATCAGCTCAAGGGAGCACGTTGGTTCTCGAAGATATACCTCAGGTCATGCTATCATCAGCTCTGAGTTCGGGACGGGGATGTGAAGAAGACAGACTTTAGGTGTCGGTATGGCCACTAAGAGTTATTGGTCATGCCTTTCGATGTGACCAACACTCCTGCAGTGTTCATGAGTCTCATGAAAAGGATCTTCCAGCCATACCTCGATTGGTTTGTCATAGTATTCATTGAAGACATACTGATTTACTCAACCACCAGGGAGGTGCATGCCTACCACTTACGGGTTGTACTAGATACACTCTGAGAGCACGATCTTTATGGTATGATCTAGAAGTGCCAGTTCTGGCTTCAAGAGGTTCACATCTTGGGGCATGCCATCTTAGAGGCGGAAGTTACAGTGGATCCTACGAAGGTCGAGGCAGTACTTTCATGGGAGCCACATAGGAGCGTGATGGAGGTGTAGAGTTTCCTAGGTCTAGCTGGGTACTATTGGAGATTTGTTCCAGACTTCTCCAGAGTATCAGCACTGCTTACAGCTTTAACAAAAAGCAGATCGTGTGGTCAGACAGATGTCAGCAGAGCTTCCTAGAGCTCAGGCAGAGATTGACCAGTGCGCCCATCTTGAGGCTAAAGGAGGAGGGCATAGGGTACTTAGTTTACTATGACGCATAAGGGATTAGGCTGGGGTGTGTCCTGATGTAGGAGTGAGCAGTGATCACTTACGGTTCAAGGAAGTTGAGGCAGCAGGAGCAGAGCTACGCTACCCATGACCTGGAGTGAGCAGTAGTGGTCTACCCCCTGAGGATGTGGCAGCACTATCTCATGGGCGAGTGCTTTATAGACTACTCTTACCACTATAGTATCAGGTACATTTTCTCACAGAAGGGCCTGAACCTAAGATAGAGGCGATGGCTCTAGTTCCTCCAGGATTTTGACATTGAGATTGTCTATACTCCTGGGAAGGGGAACGTTGTGGCTGATGCTCTTAGAAGGAGATCGGGCATTCAGCTACTTGGAGAGGCGACAGAGCAGTTAGACACTTTGTAGTTTTCTTTCATGGATAGAGATGGGGTAGCCTATCTTTAGTCCCTCACAGTCACTCCCCCACTACTTCAGCAAATCAGAGATGCACAGCGTGGGGACGTTGACTGTGAGGCGCAGCGTGCTCAGATATCCTTAGGGCTGGCACCCGATGGATTTTCTGAAGGCCAGGATCACGTCATCCTCTTCCGGGGACGTACCATGGTACCCGTTGCACTACAAGAGCTGGTGATGAGGGAGTTCCACAGTTCCCCTCTAGCGGTACATCCAAGAGTAGCGAAGATGTACCAGGACCTCAGACGATAGTACTGGGGGCCGGGTATGATGAAGGATGTGGCATAGTTCATTTCTCGATGCCTCACTTGTCATCAAGTGAAGTCATAGCACCAAGTACATGCAGGATTGGTGCATCCTTAGTGATCCCGAAATGGAAGTGGGATGAGATATCCATGGATTTCATGACGGGGCTTCCACGTACTTTCAGAGGACACGACACCATCTGGGTGATCGTAGACCGACTCACCAAGTCGTCCCACTTCTTACAGATCAGAGAGCAGGGAATAGTAGAGAGCTTGAGATGCCTATACATTCAGGAGATCATATGGCTTCATGGTGTTCAATCATCTATCATCTCCGATTGAGATACTTGCTTTACTTCCCGTCTTTGGAAGTGGTTGTAGATGGGCTTTAGGACGCAGCTACGCATGAGCACTACCTTTCACCCACAAACAGATGGCCAGATGGAGAGGACCGCTCAGACACTTGAGGACATGCTCCGTGCATGTGTCCTTGACTTTGTTCGTAGTTGGGAGGATCACCTACCTTTGGTGGAGTTTGCGTACAACAACAACTACCTCTCCACCATTGGGATGACACCTTACGAGGCACTGTACGGCCGACCATGCAGATCACCTATGTGCTGGACTGACCCTGTGGAGTCAGAAACCGTAGGACCAGAGATGATTCAGGCTATGACAGAGAAGGTACAGATCATCCAGGAGCAGATGAGGACTACACAGAGAAGAAATAAGTCCTAAGATGATTGGAGGCAGAGACCACTGGAGTTCGAGGATGGTGACCACGTTTTCTTATGGGTCTCACCACGACGTGGATTACAGATATTTGGCCACGACAACAAGATATCTCTGAGCTTCATCAGACCATTCCAGGTCCTCAGCAAGGTAGGAGAGGTGTCTTACCGCATGGACCATCCACCTCAGTTGCACCGGGTGCACGACGTCTTTCGCGTTTCTCAGTTGAGGAGATATGTGCCTGACCCGAAACATATCATCAACCACGGGTAGTTGGACATCGATTATGGGGCGACTTTTGCGGAGATACCATTAGAGATCGAGGATCAACAGGATCGGGTCCTACATGGACAGTCGATTCCTCTGGTGCACATTTTTTGGTAGCACGGGAACCTCCATGAGAGCACATGGGAGCGGGAGGCTCAAATGTGTGCTCAGTACCCTCATTTGTTCCCCTAGTTTTTGTTGTAGCTTTACGAGGACGTAAATCCCTTAGATGGGAGTAATGTAAAGACCTAAAAATTTCAATGAATTTTTTTTTAAAAATAATTTCGAATTTTACGAGTATGTGGATTCTGACGGCACTTGATTCTGAGGCCCGGTGTGCCCGGAATCAATTTCCGAATTTTTTCTCAGGTACGTCCAGTGAACGAGGGAGCGAGTTTTTCTATATTTTGAACCGGTACTCGGAATTAAAATCTGAGGGCACCGATGAACTCGAAACGCCGGTAATTTCTTAACAGGATCCTTACCATAGATGCATTTGTGTGGGAGGAGAAGTTAATATTTGGGGGTTTATTTAAGAGGTAAATTAAAAAAAATTCGGAACGATTTTTTTATTCTATAAGGTGGGTTTTCCCACCAATGGGTAGTTATGAGTGGGGGCCCACATCTCCTTAACTACCCAAGTGTGGATTTTAGAGAGGTGGGACCCACATGAGCCCCACTATTTAATATCCACCAAACCCATTAACAACCCCTAATTAATTTTGGCAACCCCATTTTTTATTTTCCAACGCGTAAATTAAAATGGTACCTACATCTCCCTTACCTAATTTAATTGTCAACACGTTTTATTAAATGTGACGATTTAATTCAGGGAGTTTCTTGCATGTGTAATTAAATAATCGGAGGAACCTATTATTTAATTTGGGAAGAGCCTTCATTGTGAGGGAGAGATTGGGAGCGCTAGGAGCTTTTGGAAGAATGTCGGTCTCCGATGAATAATGATGAAGAATGACTGCCTCCAACGAAGAACACTAGTTCCTCGAAGATCGACGACGCCCCACCCTTTCTCTTCTCCGAAACAAGAGAGGAGACACCGCTTCCGCCTCGGCGCACTCTAATGATGCCTATGATCCTCTTCCATGCAACGCCAGCTACCGCAATGCCGACGTCCGACATCAACTGTTGAGGTAAGGGAAAATTTTGTATAATCTTTCATTATGAGAATTATACCCCCGTGCATGATGATTAAATTGTTGGGTGATGAGTTTCACCGCTAACGTGGTGGGTGAGGGTTAACGAACAAGCACGAACCCACCGCTACATTGTTCTTGATGCGAAGAATAATTAGAGACAAAAAGCTAGACCGAAATGGAGATTGGAGGCCTTCGTAATGATGAACGGGTCCTGAGGCGACCACAGGCACAGACGAGAGAAATATCGGACCACCAGAATGAATCTGGGGGCCCGCGAAATTCTCTGGCATCCGGAGGCGGCGGCCAGCACCGGCCGGCCGCCCGGAGGTGGAAGCGCCCCGGCGCACCACTGGCAGGAGCCCGCCGCAGTTGAAGCCGCGGCGGTGAAGGATTGGATCCCACGACCACGTGGGATCCAGGGGGAGACACGGCGTCGGACGCCGCATTTGTCGAACGCAAAGGAGGGACCACGTCCTCCCCCCCCCCCCCCTCCTCGGCTCGATGGCTGAGCCAGCGCACCCCCCGGCTGGGCCGGGGCGGGTAGCGTGGACCGGACCCAGCCGCGCCCAGCCGGGCAGGACCTGGACCCAGGCCGGGCCTAGACCCCCCACATCAGACCATTTTCGGTCATTTTCCCATAACATGAGATATAGACCTCCGATCGACTCACTGTCAGTTGCGTAGGAATCCTTGGATCGAGAAGGTCGTTTTATTATATTACACTTGAGGTTTCTGCAATGTTTGAGTATGGCTGGTTTGGTTCGAACTTGAAACTAATCGGCCCTTGGAGCGGAAACACTTATATCTCAAGGACCAGACATCTGATTGACGTGCCGTCGATTGCGTTGGGATCCTTTGGTTGAGACGGTCATTTTGGCTTACTCCACGTGAGGTTTGGATGCAACTAGTGTATGTTCATGTTGGTTTTAGCTTAAAAACCAACTGGGCCCCTGGGATGTAAAATCCAATAACTCTCAGACCGGGCGTCCGATTGACGCACCGTCTGTCGCGTTGGGTTTCTTTTGACGAGGAGGAACTTTGGGATAGATCAAATCTGTAGTTATTGACAGTTAATGTATTTAATATTTTGCTCGATGAGCAGACCATCTCGGAATCGAGTGAGCTGTGTGTGAGAACCCTAGAGCTGGCTGTGACTGCGCCTATGACGACTGTACTTGTATCCTCCGTGGGTTCGGCAGTGACGACGACTGTACTTAGATCCTCTATGGGTTCGATAGCGATGACGACTGTACTGGGATCCTCTGTGGATTCGACGGCGATGACTGCTGTTCTTGTATCCTATGTGGGTCCGGCCGTATGACCTTTGTACTTGTATCCTGAGTGGGTCCGGCAGAGTAGCTGGTCTTGTATCCTATGTGGGTTCGATAGCTTAGATGAATCAGTGGTTACATCTGATCATCTCTATCGCCTTACAAATTATATACTTGGGTGAGCTGAGTCTTGATCTCAATCATTATCATCGATGTGATTGTCTTGCTTTCCTGTGTGGACTGGGATGTTTTTCCTATGTGGACAGGATTGTGCTTGGGCACAAGAGTCAGAGACAATCTGTAACTGATGACTTATGTATATGTATGGGCATATACCTAAGAAGATTTGTTGATACTTCGTGAATATATCTTTCTTTTTTGGATTCTGAGAGACCTTCAGGGGTATCAGAGTCTCTTCTGAGTATCATATACTCACCCCTACATGGGCTCTGCCCACACTACATTGTGTTGGATGCAGAAGACGGACAACACTGATCGAGGTGGAGGCTTGTGGAGTTGGATGGTGCTTGGAGGTGGACCACTTGGAGGGACATACATGGAGAGGACGACCAGAATCGAGGAGCTGAGGAGACTATCTGTACCCACCCTTCAGGTTGGATTTCCGGAGGATGACTCAGTGTTGTTGTTTTACTTACTGGTGTTGTACTTTAAATTCAGTTGGGTTTTTATACTGGCCCATTTCAATTTCAGCACTTACCTTGTACCCAGTTTTACTTAGTTCTTACTTCACTTGCGTACTCTGTTGTGTTTTTGTTTACTTTATAAAAGGCAATGCATTCCCCTTTTTTATTAGGATTTATGCCTTTGGTGCTAGTCACCAACCGCTGGCCTATGGAAGGCGGGCTTGGGGTAGTAACAGCACGGGCCCCGAGGATGGGTCGTGACTATTCAGATTACTTCAAAGTGTAATTTTATTCAAGTTCTACACATTCTATCATTGTTGAGAAATTTTATGATAAATTGGAAATTCTACCTCAAGAAATGAATCAAGAAATTATTGTAAAAACAAATGGGTGAATTGTTGATGAAAAAAAATTATATGAATCTTCCTATCCTAATTTGTGGAAATAATTTACATACAAACATTATTTTTTTGACACTAGTAGAGATTGATGTTATTCTTGGAATGGATTGGCTTTCCTGTTTACCATTCAACGATTGAATGTATAACTAAATAGGATTTTTTTCAAAAATTAAATAATTTGGAGTACAAGAGTGAACCCTTAACATTTATAACATGTCATGAAACTTAGAAACTATTAAAAGATTTAAATTAATGTTACCTCACACATATTGTTGAAAAAATAACTATTCATATTAATGATGTTCTAGTGGTAAATGAGCATGTAGATATTTTTCTTGATGTGTTTCCTTGGGTTATACTGGATCAAGAAGTTGAATTTACTATTGACTTAGTTCTTGATGCTAAGACAATTTTAAAACCCCCTTATCGAATGGCTGAAATTAATGTTTTATAGTGTAAGAAGAAACTATAGGAGTTATTAGAAAGAGGATTCATTCAACCTAGTACATCACCATTGTGTGGTCCAGTCTTGTTTTTTAAAAAGAAAGAGGGTTCAATGGAACATTTCATTGGTTATTGATCCTTGAAAAACATCACTACTACGAACAAGTATCCATTGCCTCATATCGATGATTTGTTTAATCTGATCTTGCGAGAACAATATTTTAAGATGTTTGAATTGAGATTGGGGTACCATCAGTTAAAAGTAAATGAATCATACATTCGGAAGACTGTGTTATATACTAGATATGATGATTATGAATTTGATGTTATACCCTATGGATTAAATAATTCCCATAATATATTCATGGATATCATGAATAGAATACTCCATCTATTCATGGATATGTTTGTAGTTTTATTTATTGATGACATTTTGGATTATTCTAAAATAAAATAGGATCATGAAATTTATATAAGGGTTATTTTTCAAACCATAAAAGAAAATAAATTGTATGGTAAATTCAGGAAAAGTAAATTTTGGTTGCAATGAATTTATTTCTTTAGTCACATTGTTTATAAATATGGAGTAACTATTGATCCTACTAAAATTAGAGTTCTTGAAAAATAGATAACACACAAAAAATATAATAGAGATTTTTAGTTTTCTAGGTTTATCATGCTACTACCAGAGGATTTTTGATAACTTTTTCTAGTTATGTGGTGCACTGAATAAGTTAACTCAAAAAGGTGTTAAGTTCATATGAAAAAAATAATGATTGTTTTATGGAATTGAAAAGAAGAATGTATAATGCTATAGTTATGGATATGTATTGAAAATATAGGGAATTTTTTATCTACAATGATGATTTTTTGAACGTACATGGTTGTTTCCTAACAAAGAATGATCATGAAATTATTTATGAATCACGTTAGTTAAAACCTCATGAGTTAAATTACCCTACACATGATTTTAAATTAACTATTGTTTTTCTCTATAAAATTTTGGAGACATCATCAGTATAGTGTAAAATGTGAAATATATACTGATCATGAATGTTTTAAATATATATTCACTTAGAAATAATTGAACATGAGACAAAGAAGATGGTTGGAATTAATCAAGGATTATGACTTCATGATTCATTACCAAACTAGAAATGAAAATAAGGTGACTGCTTATTTGATTCAAAAAGGAAATGATACTTTGACAATGTCACATTTGGAACGTGATCCTTTGGTTAATGATTTGATGAAATTTGTCTTAGAAGTTGTTGGTGTAAGAAATTCCTATGATATTTTTTAGGTTTCATTACAATCATCTCTATCAGACAGAATTAATTAGGTACAAAATAAGGATAATGAATTACAGAAAAAGGTAGAATTGGTTCAAATGTTTATGTTTTCTGAATTTAACATTGTTAATGATTTTGTTGAGATTTGGGAGGAGATTATGTGTGACTTATAATTAAAAGATATATAAGGTGTTGTTATGTGAAGCTCATAGTTCTCCATTTTTAGTTCACCCAAGATGTAATAATATGTATACAGACCATATGGATTATTACTGGTGGGAATAAATGATAAGAAATATTGATGACTTTACTATGAAGTGTTTGACTTGTTCGCAGTTTAAATTATAACAATAGTTTCCAAAGGGGATACATCAGCCTTTTCTAGTGCTAGAGTGGGAATGGGAAAATATATCATTGGATTAAATAGTGGTATTACCATAAAATTTTCATGGTAAAAATTTAATTTCTGTTATTATTGTTATATTGACGAAGTCTCCTCATTTTCATCCAATTAGAGATATACTATCTCTAGATCAAATTTATCAGTTGTATATTAAAGAGATAGTCATCTTAAATGGAGTTACTCTCTATATTTTATATGATCATGATTCCAGGTTCAATTGTAAATTTTTAAAAGGCTTTAATAGTTTTATTGTACTGAATTAATTTTCATTGAAACTTTTCATCCACAATAATATTGTAAGACAAAACAAACAATTCACACCTTGGAGGATATTCTATCTGCTTATTCAATAGATTTTTATGGAAGTTGAGATAAACATTTTTCTTTGGTTATGTATTTTTATAATAACATTTTCTATTGTAGTATTTTAATGGAACCATTTGAGGTATTATATGGAAAGTGGTGCTGAACACCAGTTTTTTGTGATCATGTCAAAGAAATGAAGGTAATTGGACTAGAGTTGATAGAAGAGATGGTAGAAAAAGTTATGATGATTCAGAAACACATGATGAATCCTTATATTAGGCTAGAATGTTATGTGGATAACTGAAGGAAGGATCTTGTGTTTGAGGTAGGTGATCATGAAATTCTAAATGTTTCTCCATTGAAATGTTTGATTCATTTTGGTAAATAGCAGAATATGAGTCCACTGTTTGTTGGACCCTATAAAATCCAAGAGAAAGTTGGATCAGTTTCCTAAAGAGTTTATTTACCTCTTAGTTTTCCCCAGTACACAATTTTTTTCATGTTTAAATGTTAATAATGTATATGCTGGTTCCATCTCATTTATTGAGTCTAGAAGTAGTTCTGTTGGAAGAGAATATTTATTATAATGATCAACAAGTCCAGATTCTTGACCACAGAGAGGAAGTGTTGTTAAATATGTTGTTTAATCAGGTTTATTTTTATTGGTAAAACCATATGATTTAAGAGGTATGATAATAGTCTAAAAATTATATTACGGAGAAATACCCCCACTTTTTTGATAAGTAAATAAAATTTCAAGCATGCAATTTCCAAAAGGGGGAAGGATGCAACATCCCATGTAACTATAAAAAAAATACTTTTTTATATCTATTAATATTTATGAATTATATATTAATTTAACATTAAAGGTGATTCTACGTCTAATATCATTCCCGACACATAATAATAGGTTTCTCTGAAGTCTTATGTAGCACACAAGACTGAGTTATTCCAAAAAATAACATATTATTAATATTATTATGTTAAATGGTAGTTATCACCTAGCTTTTGTACTTGTGATAATTAACATAAATACTTATATTATGTTAACAAAAAATTATTAAATGCTTTAAAGTTAATCTAATAAGTTTTATGTGCTTAAAATATGAATAAATCCAATTTTAAGCATAAAAGGCTCTAATATTTTTAATAGGTAGTTTTACCGCCTATTGGTGGAGATCCATTTTTAATTTTAAATTTTGATAGTTTTAAAAATTTTATATTAAAAATTAATATTCTTCTTCAGAAGTGGGACATAAAAAATTTACTTTGGCTGATTTTTGGGAATTTTTATGATAATATTCATTTTATTGAATAGTGAAAAAATAATCTATTTTAATAAAAAACTGTTTTCATCTAATTTATTTATATATTTAGTATATCATTTTAATTGGTTTTAAGTTTTAATTAGATGAATTTTTATCATTTCATCTAGTTTAGTTCATTGGAATGAAATTTACATTGAAATTGGATATAAAAATTTTGTGTTCTTTTTTGAATTTTTAGTTCAAAATCCTATTTTCTCGATTCATCATTATGATTAACATTAAATTAATTTAACCACTTATATGAATTTATTTTTTTACAAATAGGCATACATGGTTGTAATCAGTATGAAATATGTAGTCAAATAAGATAAAAATATTTTTTGGTGAATAGTAACATTATTATTTTATTTACCACAGTTAAAAGTAAATCAATTAATTAAATGTAACAATAATATTATGTTAATATCAATCTACATAAAAACGTTTCCGAATGTTATTGGTTGAGTTATTTCTTGATGAAGTAAATATGTCGGCTGAAATTGTTATTTATCGAAGTCACTTAGTTGTGATTAAGACATTTATAACATTTTATATTAAGTAAAGGAAAATATGTCATGCATAATTCTATCCTTACTTAAAAATTTAATATGGGGTTATATAAGTGATATCATAGACTATTAATAGCATATCGAAATCTAAAAATATTACCTACATTATGGTAATTTATTTATAATTTTTAAGAATTAAATACTTAAATTAAATAGTGACATAGTAATGAGGTAATAATTTATTTATTAAAGAATGAATCAAATAAATCATATTAATTATATTAAAATAAATATTATTCGTAATATTTGATTCAATCAATTAATTTTATGTACGACTACGGCATGGTTTTATATATATAATGTATTTTTTTGAAGTAATCATGTTTTAATGATTTCTTTAAAAATACATTTAATGAATAGTTTCAAAATTGACATAATACATATTATAAAATATAAAATATCTAATCAAATTATATTAAATTTAAAAATACATTTTTTGGCCAAAACGTTATGCTAACACTAAAAAATCATTAATGACTAATTAATTGGTATGTTTTTAGGATTTGGTAATTATTTTAACTCTGAAAGTGTAAATTACATAATAAAATTGTAATAGCTAAAAAGGTTAAAACTAAAAGATAAATATTTAAAATTATTCCAAAAAATTATTTAATTCTCATAGGATGATTATATTTCGACCACAAATTATCATATATTTTAAAAAAATAAACTTGGTCCAAATTAAAATAGAAATAGATTAATATTAATTTAATAATTTTAATCATTCAAAGGGTTCCCCACCCCTCTCCTATGGAATGGAACCCATTCCCCTATATTACTCACACTTCAAAAAACTTTTGGTTAGAAAAAGATATTCCCAAAATAATCCCTATAATCCCTCCCCAGATTCATGATGACTTTTTTAGGTAGTACACCCGTCTTATAAGTGTTAAGTTGTTATGATAAGTGATCATCTGAAAGAATGTAATATAAAGATTATATGTGATGAGTCGGAATCATAGTAAGGACCTTCTTCTCAATCTCCTTTCATTAAGGATGATTTTCATGTTATACACCAACTTATTTTATATGATGTATATCAACTCCATTGAATTTTAGTTCCATTATACGGTTTTTAAATGTAATCTTATTATACGAAGTTTTTTACTAACCAAAAAAAAGAATGTTTTTAAGGTATAAAGTGACAACAGTTTTTTCACCGCCATGACCATTTGGGTAGTTGGATTCCTCTAAATTGAATAATGTTTTTTAAATGAAAAATAAATACCATATTCAATTTTTATGTATTTTTTATTGATAATTCTTTTGAGAATGGATTTATTATATCAATATATTGAGATGATATCTTTTTAATAGAATGTGTAAATGTTATTTTTTCCATTATGAATGATTTATGGGTTGGGCTTATGTTTTGGTTCTTTGGAATTACATATGTATACGGGTGGTTCCGTGATAAATCAATGGTGGGTAAGCCCATGGTATCTATATAATGCATTGGGTAACGTGACAAAGATAAATGATATGGTTTCTTCAAAGTGATATAGGGATTATATTGTGATGGGTATTCCAAATGTGATAAATAAATCTACTTCCTATTTTTTTGTGAAAGCTACCATGTAAGTATGACATGGATTCCACAATTTACATTTATGATTTATGATTTCTAAGTAGTTTTTTAGGAATTTAATGATATCATGTGGTAATTTAAAGCTTTTGTGTTTTATGTGTGAAAAGTATGATTTTGTGGAAATGTTTTCATGAGTTTTAAATATTCATGGTCTAACTATTTCATTCCATATTTTATATCCCTTACTGATATTATTATGTTCATCCCATGTTTTTGAAACATTTTTCATAGGGTATAAGGATAGTTAAAAGAAATGAAGAAGTCAATATAAATTTTATGAAACTTTTTATCGAGAAAAAAGAAATAATATTTAATTTTAAGGAGTTTCATTTTGTGAAAAAATGTATAGTGAGTATATTTGTCTACTTTATAACATTATATTTGTTATGTAATTGTCATGTCCTAATTCTCAAAAACCTTAAACCTATAAATATACTCAATGTGATGTATTGATTTAATCCAATATTATGTAAATTTTAAGGATGAGGCCTCATACTTCCATTGTGATAGTGGTTTGCCTCTTGATTTACAAGATAATTATATATCCATATTTATTATTGTTTATAATGATTGTTAAGAAATTATTTAGCGTGTTTAATTTGATTAAAATTGTTGAATAATGTTGATATGATAAATTGATTGATGGATAAAGACTTTAAGAGGATCGTTTAATGAATTCACATATTCAGGTAATTTGATGGTAATCAAATGATTCTTAATGATTATATAATTATGTTTTTATTATGTGTGATAATAAAATAATATGGTGAAGTTAAAGGTGGGATTGATTTTTATAATAATCAAAATTCATGTTAAATAAATTTTTTTCATTTTATAGTCTGTTGAAACTAGAATCGGCCCAATAGAAAATATTTATAGAGATTGTTTCCTGTTATAACAGATGACATAGGCAACACATAGTTTAAACATGTAATAAATTAATCAGTTAATTCAATATGGAATAAAAATGGTTTTTTATAAAGATAAATTTTTTCAACTCACTGAGCGTATTTTCTTATGATGGATCAATTCCCTTTCTTTAGGGAATTGATTCCTTTTTCATCCAATTTTTAATTTTCTACCTTATGTATTTATTAATATTTTAGCCTTTAAATTTGGTATGATACTCCCATGGTATTCCTTTTGGCTGATGTGATATGGGTGGGGAGGCCCATGTTTGTGGGAGATGTTGTTTCCAATGATAGTGAGATGCACAATTGTATGCATGATAGTGTTTGGAATGGAACAGAGATTGATATAATTGGATAGAGCATTTATTAAATTTAAATAATCTAAAATTTGCGATTCATTCTTGTTAATGATCTTTTTAAGGGATATATAGATGGGTTTCTTGTTTATCTACTTTTTTCCCATAGTTTGAGGTAGTTGAATATGAATTCTTATGCATCTTATTATAGAATATTAATATGTATCACAGAGAAAAAATAATTTTATAATGATTATAATGATTAATCAAATTTTTTAACACATGTTGTTGGTTGTTTTCAGAATTTTTTTTGTAAATTTGGAGAAGAAATGGGGTTGATTGGATTATTCTTGGAGTTAATAGACTTAATTCTGTTGTTTTTAAAAATAATTTTAACTAATACATTTTTAATTAATAAATTTATGGTTAATTTTAAAAAAAATGAATGAAATAGTTTATTTAATATATTTGAATACATTTGTGATTATATGATATATAGTTCATAGTGGTTGAAGGTAGTAGTTTGAGAGAATATAGTTGCATTTGAGCATAATTGTGTGTTAATTTCAATAGTTGGGTTTTGATATTTAATATACCGTTATGTTTTGTGATTGTATACACTAACCCGCCCATATAGGTAGGGGGAATGAAAAACAAGTAACTATGGGTTTTATTTTTCCACGATATCTAGGTTGGTGATGGATATATTGATGACTACCCCTTATGGGCCCTCTCTCTTCTCCAAGAAGTTTTATGTACTAGTGTATATGGCTATTAGTTTACACATTTTTGTTTCTAGAGGGTTTTAGTATATTTCGGTAATTTTATACACATGTATCTCTGACCATTGTTTCCTAATTTTTATTATATGTATGACGTGTATGAGAACTAATGGATTGATGTACATACTCGATGTATGAGCTGTGATGGATTTTCATATAATAACCAACATTTTATACATGGAATAATAGATCTGGTGGCTCTCAAAACCATCTCATTTACTATATAGAAATTTTGATGGGATGATGTGATGATATGATAAATGATTTCGATGTTGTGATACATAACATAATTTTATTCTGGATAGCTTCATTTGGGGAGAGATGTCTCTAGACATATGAATTTTAGGCATAGTAGCAAACTAGGGTGGAATTGGTAGTGGGGTAACCTTGATTTATTTTTTTAAAAATATGAATACTTGTGTTTGATACATGGTGTGTGGTATCCATGGTGAGTTAGGTAACATTGTGAAACTATTTAAGTGGTAATTTAGTTTCAGCTATTGTTCACTAGTTTATAGTATGATTTCTTTCTATTTTTAATGATAGGATCTAAGGATAACCCTAATAAGTATACATTTTATGCTAAAACTTTGTAAAATTAAACTATTTTTATGTAACTAGGATAGAGTTTGAGATCATTATATATACTACGAGCTCATTGTAATTCATGGTCTATTTGGTATTCATTGTCATTTCTGAGTTAACCTTTTGGCACCTGTAGTTTTTTATTCCAGCTATATTAGTCATTTATGAAATTAGATATATGTACTTGGGTTGTAATTATATATATATGTGTAATAAAATTTTGATTTGTGTACTTTTATTTTATCTCATCCACATTTTCTCTTTGATTTTAATTCCTCCAATTTGTATGTTTATTATACCCCCTTGCAATTTTCACCAACCTATAATGTATTGGAGGAGGGATTGAAGCAGTCACTATGAACATCGAATCATTTATATCCTCTTATGGGTACCTATGGAATAAATTTATCATTAAATTAGCCATAAAGATTTAAATATTATATATTATTTCATATTTATTTCAAACAATCATAATACATACTATAGTTTCATTTCATATTTTTTTAACTGATATCCAAATGAAGTGTCTGAGAAAGATCTAAAAAACCACAAATAAATAATTTCAAATATGAGATTTTGAATTTGAATTTCATTTTAATATTTTTATTTTATATATTTTGGAAGTAATTGGTTTAATCCTAAGTAGGATACTTGAATAAGAGGTAATGTTCTTTAACAAGTGTTTTTATATTATTTCATTCTCCACATCTTTATATTAATAAACCATAATGGTATAATTACATTAGTATATACCATATATATTGGTTTTTTAAATTTTAATTTCATAGCTTACAACCATCCCTTATTAAACAAATTGAGTTACCAAATCATCATTTGTGTGTATGGAGGACTGCTACTCACCGAACATATGTGATTTTGTTTTCCATTACAACCTATCACGGTGGGGTATAATGATAGAAATAAATTATATTTGAAATATTTATAAAATAATTATACCTATTGATTCAATATATAATATATATATTTTTCTTTATATTCTATAGGGGATTCAATGATGTCACTCAGGTGTATGGTGAACTACCAACAAGTGAAGCGATATGATTCGTCATTCACTAATGCTTTAAATGGAAGCTGATAAAGGTAATGGTAAAGAAAATATGTGATATAAATGACATAATTTTGATGTTAATGATATAATTATGATATTAATAACATATTTATCATTATTAAAATATAATAAATTATTTATTTTCTTTTCTTTTAACTCACTTAAACAACAACATCGTTTATCTACGTCTAGACTACAACCTTCACAAAGTTGTGTGATACTCTTTTAATCACCATAGTAATGGGATGGTATGTATAAGTATATTTAAAGAGATAATATGTTATTTATGATATTGAGATAATTTTATAATGATAATATTTTAATTAACCCTCTTCTATATTGATCGTTGACAAATGGAAATGATACCCATGCGTACAAACGAACTACCATCCCCACAATCGTAACACATTTCATTTTTAATAACCTTATATAATGATTGGTTTTAAATGTTAAATTAATGTAAAAAATAAAATAATTATTCAATTAATATTATTAGAGAGATTATGTAACTATATAATATCTGTAATAACTAGATCTTTCATGATAAAATACAAATGAGAAAACAAGGTAATTCCCACCTGAAACATTTTGAATAATGAAAGAAAACTAAGAAATGGTTGATAAGATATTCTAAAAGGATCTTATATGATATTATAAATACTAATATGGTTCTATTATTTGTTAATAACATGTTGAAAATCACTATGCATGAGGATAAATCAGGTTCAACTAAAACCAAGCATTAGGTAAGGGAATTCGTCTTAATTTCCATTCATCAAATAATATCTTATCATTGTGCACCGAATTTTATTTATATGGTGTACAAACTACCCTTATAACATGTAAAATCACGATTCATTAATAATTCATTGTATTTTATGTTTTAATTTTAATTTTTTAATCCCAGGGGATTTTACATTAATATTTCTAATTGGTAAATAATTTTAAAACTCAATTTATTTTTACTGGGTTATAGTACTTCTTCTTATTCATTGATATTAACAGATTATTTATCTAATGAATTTTTATTATATTTTTTTTCATCTTTTAATTATTATTTATATTTGATATACATAATCAATACTTTAAATAATTCTCAATTCAATGTTTTGATTATTTCAAGGGTTTATTTACCAATCTCATTCTTATCAAGATTGTTTATTCTTGAATTTCGGTTGAAGTAAATAATTTGTTAATTTTATAATAAATCCATTTAATTTTATTATAATATATTTATTAATTATATTTTCAAGTAATAATATCATTTTACACTCTTTTTTATTAAATTTCTTGGTATTTTTTATCATGGAAAATTGACTTCATTTCTCTCTTCGGTCAGAAATCAGTTTTCCTCCAAAACCACATTTTTTAAAAATGTAGTCAAAAATATTTTTAAATTTTTTGAAATGATTTGTTAAATAAATTATTTCTTAAAAAATTAATGCAATCCTTATAAAATTTTAAAAACAAGGACTATATGAATATTACTGAAAATGTAAAAGGAAACTTGGTTTTAACATACTCAACATGTATGAAATTTTTTACCTCCATGACCACTCAATATATTCAAGTTTCCTTTATAATTTTCAAAGACTATTTTCAAATAAAATTGTTTTAAAATTTTTTTTTGAAATGTTATTTTTAAAAATTTATTTTCCAAATGAACATGACATTTTCCTCAAGATTTTTTTTAAATATCATTTTATGGTATTCATATTCAGCAACGAAAACAACCCTTTATTGTTACTAAAAAATTTTTATATAGGTTTGATACTATCATTATTAATTCTATGTGTGATTTATGATCATATTAAGAAAAATATTATTGGAATTAACATTCTGGTTTCATTTTTTTTAGTAATTATCCTTCCCTTGAAATAGTCACTTTCCTATAACCATTATACAGTAAATTTCTCCAATATAACCATATTATTTATCAAGGATATTGATATTTATAAAATAATATCTCATTTATACATAAAATGATTTATTTTGAAAATTATTTCATTGAATATAGAAATATTTATAATCAGTATTATTTCATGAATATAGATATTTGATGAGAAGGCATATTATCATGAATTAAATTGATTATTCGATATAGGAGGAAGGATGTGGACATATAGACATGGGTGGGGATAGGTTATAGATCGCCTATTAATGAATCCAAATTTCTCTTGAGATGAAATATATGTCTATGATTAGTGAAATGGGTTTCTCTCCACCAGTTTTAAACTTTATAGTGGATAGATATTGACTGTAGAGGTTTTCATCATTCATGAGACCACAACATCTAATAAATAATTTTTTCCTTCGTTGATAATTCAATTAATTTTATCCATGATATTTTCAAAATGATATTATATTTATATGTACATCGTTCTAATTTTAGTACTTAAATGAAATGTTTTTTCAATCATTTACCTTTCCATTTATATTATTACTTATATAGATATGTTAATCAAGTTATTGATTAAATTGATTGTCTATTAAGTTATTTACCATTCCATATTGATTAAGACGTATCTTATCATGATATTAAATTTATTTAAATGTAATTCATGTTTGTTTACTTATCTTTCCGTATTGATTATTATTTAATGATTCATGATATATTTTGACGTACTTATCCCTTACTGATCAATTGAGTTCTCCCAATTGTGTTAAATTCTCAAGAATCCTACTATGTTTGATATGCAAGGATATGCTATAGAAAATAACATTATTCTAAAAAAAATGTTTTCACATTTTAATATTAAAATTTAATGAAATAATCATGTATTTATCTAGTTTAACAAGAATAAAAAATATTTGATCCTTTATGATGGAATTCCTTGTATCTTATGCCAATGTAATGAAGCAGAAACTGGCTCTTTGATACTAGGTTCAAGGTCACAATATTTTACATTATACTTGTCACAATGTGTATCAAATTATGGTTCTCTTAATTCATACATGACAAAAATGTCTTATGGATCATTGTACTGATGTATAAAAATTTACTGTGTTTTCTTTATTTTATGTCACACAAGTTTTGAACTAAAATTTCAATTTTAAAAAGAAACACACACTTTGAGTCATATTGGCCACACTATGTGTTGAATTGATGTTCAGTTTATTATAACCTTTAAAAATTGAAATATGGATAATTTTCCTAATGTATCAATAATATTGATGTCTTTTTAAATTATTTTATTTAGTGAAACATTTACTAAAATTAAATATTATTTTTAAAATGAATAAAATAAATTTTTTCATAGAAGAAAACGTTGATTTGGATAGATATGTTGTTGGGAAATACCCATATTTATTATTTATGGACCAATTTACTAAAATATGAAGATAATTTATGTGTGTCTTCTTGTTTTTTAGTGAGTGACCACAATTTTTAAAACAAATATCATTTAAAAAAAACACATTTTTTAGTCATTCTGATCAATCCTTGTATCAGATTGACTTGTGACTCATTAATACTCATAAAAAATAAATTTTCTATCATTTTCTTGCTTTATCAAGACCATAAGAGTTTTTTTCCCGATTTTTAGTTATTTAAATCGGTTTTTAACTTAGATTTTAATTTTAAAATAAATACACACATTTTGAGCTATACTTGTCACACTGTGTATCATGTTATAGTGAGGATAATTTATTCCAATCAGAAATGAGTTATATATTATAGTCATAAATAATAATATCCATTTGAATATGTTTTCATAGTTATGACTATGTCAAACATCTTTTAATATAAAATTTCATTTTTAAATTAAAAACACAAATTGAGTCTTAATGGATACACGTTTTTGTTTGATTGATGTGTAGTAGTTTCACACACATGAAAAAAAAGTTATCATTCAAATTTCAAAAATATTATTAAAATCTGATCATTTTTTATTGATTTTAAGTTAGTGGAAAATATTTTTAGCTAAAATGACATTTTGAAACTAAAAACATACTCTTTGTGTCATTCTAATCATATCATGAATCAAATTGATATGTATCTTATTTCTACCAATAAGAAATGATATATGTATAGTTTTCTTAAAATATATTTACAAATCTATTTTTTTGTACTTATTTTTTAGGGAGTGACCCATTTTCGAGTAAATTATCTGTATAGACATAAAACATGAACATTTAGTTATATTAGTCACTTGGTGTATCAGATTCATGTATGAATGAATACTATACATACAAATTATTTATGTATCATTTTAAAAAAATAATTACACCTATTACATTTTATTTTATTGGTTTTTCAATGATTGAATTTTTTTTCAACTAAAATGTTACTTTTAAACTAAAAAAACACATTTCGAGTCATACTGGTCACACCATGAGATCGATTTAATTGTGTCTAATTCGTGTATATTTAAAATTATATATGGATCATTTTAATAAATTATATAAATAACCATAGTTCATATTAATGATTTTGAGTGTGTTGTTTTTATTTTGAACAAAAATTTAAATTTAAAATAAAATCACACACTTTGATCCATACAATCCATACCAAGTGAAAAATTAACATGTGGAAAATTAATATCTACATAAAATTACATATTGATCATTATTGTAATGAATCAAGAAATTAAATGTCCTTTTTATTGGTTTTCAGTGAGTGAGACTTTGTTTTACCTAAAATTTAATTTTTAAATAGAAAATAGAAACTTTGAGTCACATATGGTACACTATGCATCAGATTGATGTACGGATGATTTATACTAAAAATAATACATTATGTATTTTTTCTAAAAATATAGAGAAAATATAAGTATTTTTTCTCAATTTTTAGTGAGTGACACCTTTTTATTTAAAATATCATTTAATACTGAAAACATTCTTGTTGAGTCATACTAGTTACACCCTATGTCTTATTAGTGTGAAACTATTTGATAAAAATAAAAATTGACATATGGATAATTTTACTAATGTATAGAAATAATTTCAATGAATTTTCTATGTTTTTAGTGACTATTGTTTTATTTTAATTAAAATTTCACTTTAAAAATAATAACATGTACTTTTAGAACCACCCCTCACACCGTGTATTAGATAGAGATGAACCGATTCTGAAAACAAAAAATCAATTATATATTTTTTAATAAAACATAAAGACAATATGAGTAGTTTTTTCTTAGTTTTGAGAATGTGAAATTAATTTTGATCTAAAATTTCAATATTAAACATAACACACACACATTGGATCATACCATCCACTCCATTTATTAGATTGATGTACCATAAGTTCATTCATTTATAAATCATGTACGGATCATTGTATAAATAAATAATGAAAATATGAGTGTTTTTTCAAAACAATCGGTATGATAAGTGTATTTTAATATAAAATTTCGAATTTAAATTTAATCATACACTTTCAGTCATACTGGTTACACCGAGTGTCAGGTTGATGGGCAGTTGGTTTTTAAATATCCCAAATGACTTATGTATCAGTTTCATAAATTGTATCTATATTTTGAGTGAAATTTCATTATATTCATCTACTACTAATCATTTGGAAATAAAATGTTTATTTTAAACTAAAAAATGAACATTTAGTCATATCAGGAACACCATGTATCATATTTAGTAATGCTGTATTCCTATAAATCAAAAGAAATTATCTAACATTGTAATACAGTCAAGAAAATACGACCACATTTTCATAGTTTTGAGTGTGTAAATTTGTTTTTGAACTAAAATGTGGATTTTAAATAATGACATGAACTTTAAATCATAATGGACACACTGTGTTTGAAAAATAACTAAATAAGCTTTAGATAAAAAATGATAATAAATATAAATAAAAAATTAGAAACAATAATGGAAAAATTAACTAAATAAATAATAGGAACTCACCTCTTCAAGATGCTTGTATAAATTCTGGCACCATGTTTTATTCCCACTTGTTTATAGTAAAATATATTTCAAATTTTTAATTCATGGACTACTGATAGTACAAAAATAAAAATTCCAAAAAATCAATTATTATTAAATTTCAAAATAAATTTTTTGATTGTCATTGAGATACGTCTTTTGGGATGCTAGTTTTCTAATGGACTGTGTTATGTTTTATAAATTTAGAAATTTAATAACCAATGTAATTTTAATTAGTTTTTTATGAAAATGAGAAAAAATTGAGAAAAATATGTAATTTTTGTATAGAATATTTGATAGTGAAATATTATTATTTATCCCATACTACATATCTATTTTTAGCATACGATGGGCTTATTATTCTCTTGGGGAACCCTAATACTGGGATTTTTATTATATTTAAACACTACATTATTATAAGAAAATATTCCTTAAAACATAATATATAATGTATAATTTTAGGTTTACTAGTAATAATGCTTCATTTAGTGTATTAATAACTAATAAACACAATCATGCATAATATATTTTCTAGTAATGCATGCATCAAATAAAAAAAATATTTTTATTTCCTAAATTTATTGTAATGAGCAACCAATTCTCCCAAAAAAATAGAAATGAATATGTAATGAATGAAATCAAAATATTTTTGGTGTGATTATAATGAATATTTTTACCTATACATCATGGGTATTAAGAAGAGTCTATTAGTTATCTCTTTCTTTTCAAATATTTATTCTAGTTGGTCCACTTTTATTAAACGTTCATTTTCTTCAAATGATATTTTTTGTTTAGATATTATGTGAGGAGTAATGAGGTTAATTTTTTTCTTAGGGTTTTACCTTCAAATAGTATTGATATATATATATATATATATATATTCCTAAAATAATATTTATAGTATAGAACTATATGTAACATATTAAATTAGTAATTGAATTGATATATTATGAATATATACCTCGTATATATATTTGAGTGTGTGTGTTTGTGTAGGATTGGCTGTGTGTGTATGTGTGTGTATTTACATCTTAGATTCCAAGGAATATCATTTCTAATGATATAATCTATATTCTCCAGAATCATATAGTCTATAATTTCCTCTTCATAAACGAGTTATTCAAAATACATGATGAACATATTACTATATTTCAATGTTTTCTATTCATGAAAATTTAATATTAATAAATATTATTGTTGAACTAGTGGGGTAAATGTACTCTTTGAATATATTTTTGATTTATTGGTTGTTCTGCAATATTCTTTTGATTTGAAATTTTGTTTAGCCTTCTTTATTTACATGTATAATAATATTCTTCAATTTATGTCGTTTTCATTAATTGATAAAGGATTATCTTAAAGATTAAATTGGAAGGGATATATTTTATTGTTGACATGTATCTTTACACGATCAAACAAGAGTGTTATGAATGTTCTAATAGAATTTTCCAATATGTGAATGTCTAGAACATAAACGGGAAAAGTTAGCTCGATTCCAATTTCATAAGCTACGTGAATCCCTATCTCATAAGATTATTTGGAAATGTTTATTTTTTATAATATTTATATAAAAATTTAATATTTTACACCTCAAAACAAAGAAATTATTAGGTGTTGATTGATATAAATCATAATTAATTTAACCATATTTAATATTACATTAAAAAAAGAACCATAATTTTCAAAAATAAAATTTCACAGAAACACTTATAAAAAAATTGATTACCTTAGGAAAGGATGAATTTTGAGTTGAATTGATGGACTCAAAGATGGGGGATGTATCTTTATCTTGTTTTTGTTTTTTTTTTGTTTTTATACTAATTTATTCTTACCCATTATATTCTATAACAACATTGACTGAAAATAATATGTTTTTTACTAAAACATTTAGTTATTACTACGCGTTCTCTATTTTCATATCTTTATCACTAGGTGCATTTATTCTATGAAAATATACTCGATGTGACACTCCAAAACCCACACTTTTTTGGGGGCATATTTTTCTATTTATTTTGATGCCACTGAAGGTATTCATTCATCATGTACAACCATTGATGAATCTTGGGTATGAATTGGATAAAAAATATGAGAAAATAAATATGAATAATTTTTTAATACTGATTTAAAGAATGATTTTTTTATGTTATGCATATACCTGATTACTAAAATACATGTAATTTCATCTATTAGTAATCCATAATTATTGATATGAGACTTCTAAATAGAACATGATGTTTTATAGAAATGTGGTTGGATTTTGATTCATAATTCTATATATAAAAAAAGAGAATAATTTAGTAGTTGTATCATTACATAGAAAATTGTTAATACATATTTAAAATAATTATAGTAATATTTAAAATGAAGAATACCTCATCATTTCTTTATAATATTTTTATGTTGGTTTTGATGCACTGTGTTTATTTTCAGAAATTCATTGTTATTAAAAAATTGAAAATATTTAATTAATAACCATATTCCAGTGCGAAGTACTAAAAATTGAAATTTACCTCAAATGATGCCTCATATGAAAGGAAATAATATAATACTATATTTTATGGTTTATCAACTATGAATATTTCTTGTGGTTGATGTAGGTATACTTTCCCTTCATTACTTGTTAGATAATATTTTTTAATAATTTTCTGAAGGTCTATATGATCGGTTCCCATGATCATCGATGAAAATTCCATTTGATAGTCACTTAGTGTAAATTTAATCTGCAAGGGATAATGATGAGTAAACAGACCTTACATTATTTTTTATATTGAAATAAAGAATATATATCATAATTTTACACCAATATCTTACCACATTACTGAATTCAACATTGACATAACACAATTCTAGGGATCAACAGTAATTGTCCCAAATATTCATGTGGTGAAACCATTCATACTAATGAAAATGTACTTTTTTGGTTAAGAAATTATCGATGTCCATTCTATCAAACAATTATTTTTATGAGTCTACTCCCATCCTTAATAATTATTGTTAATATTTTTTTATGTTTCCCTTGTTTTTCTCAAACAGTGGGTATTCACCATATATTATTTCCCTTGATTCTACATTACTAATATATTGTTTATGAGGATTTGTAGAAGAGTAAGTTAGGGAATCCATTTTCTATATAGGTGGTTGAAAATTTAATTGAATTTACATTAATTAAGTAGTGAAAACATAATACTATGAGGTGAAACACTATATTTTAAAGCCAATAGTTGACATTATTATTATAATATCTTTTTCCATTAGTGGTTTAAGGGGTTTTTCCCCTATATAAAATTTCCAAACTACATCATTAGGACATCCACTGACAAACAATACATTGTTAATTTTGGAACCCTAAGATATTAGGAGTATATATAATAATACAAAAGGGGTGAATGTAGTTTTATAAAATATAAATCATAAAAATTTATGTACACAATTAGGGATGTTTATCAGTAAAACGTTTTCGGTTGATATACTTAATAACAAGAGTAATAATGTTTAATACAACACATTTTATTCTATTTTAAAACATGTAAAACATAAGTAAAGAAATGTTGTATAAACAATAATAATAATTTAGTATATATTTTATAAAGAATATATCAAAAAAATACAGAATCACTCTTAACAATGATCATCACTTTAACCTATAGTTATATGGAAATCTATTAGCCTAACTATAATTATACATGGCCTATTATCATATATAGTATTTCTTTTATTCCCATTAATCCGTTAACTAGTTCAATTAGATGAATATCTATTTCCCTATCATCGGTAACCCTTGATAAAACTAATCGGATCCACTTTTACATTTATTCTTAGTATTCCTTGATTCACATTATCAAATAAAAAAATCAAAGTAACATAACTTACGGAATTTAAAAATAGAACCTCACAATAAAATACTTAAGGAAACTTCATTGTGATTAAAAATGAATCAATCCCATTAATAGGTTGTTAAAACACATTAATCACCATATTTATATCTTTGGATTGAAAAATATTTAAACAGATTTCTAAAAGATTCATCTTCTTCATGTTGTATCCCTATTTTTAGGAGACCTCTCAACTATCAGTTTCTATAATTCATGGGATTTTTTTCAATGGAATTGAAAACAAATATTCTTCACTTGATGTGTTCCCCAAAACATCACCATGTTCAATGGTTATTTTTTAGATCACCATTACAATACTTTCAAATATTTTATCAGGTATAGATGACAAGATTTTATATGTTATAATTTTTATGTATTCATCTATTAGGCTTAGAAGTATGAAAGAATTTATAGGTATTCTTATAATGAATATATTCCAATGGAATTTGTAAAACTCTACCATATGGACTATTTATTCTTTATATCTGATAGAATTTATAAAAATTTATATGTTGTACTTAATAAATGTATGACATGTGTACATGGTACTCATTTGTCTGAATTTCTTGATAAATGACCCTCCGATAGAATTGAAATACCCATTCTGGTAGAATATAATAACTTTCAACAAAACAAATTATTACATGATAATTATAATGATTATAAATTTAAAATCATATAAATTTTTAAATTTTTATTTTTAAAAGTAAAATTATATAACGGTAATTGAACTCAATAATATCCCATTTTAGAAAAGAACAATACACATCACATAAGAGAGATGATCTAATATAAAATTTTCAAATACCTACTCAACCTTACATACATTACTATTGATTTATATATTTCATATTTATTATTATTATTTCAAAATAACATCTAAATAAAGAGTTTTAAAAGTAAAAATTTTTCTAAAATTTATGTAAAGAACTCAAAAAATAATTATTAAAAAGTAAATAAGTGTTTAAGAAAATTAAAAATTATTCTTAAAATTTAAAAAACTAGAATAATTTATAACAAATATTTAATAATATGTTTAAAAATTAATTATTTAAAACATAATTTGTTTCAATAAAAACATTCTTTATTGGGATGTCTTGTTATAATAATATTCATCTTCTTGTGATGAATTTAGATCATCTCAAAGTCTTCATTTTTTTCTTCTTTTAGACATGACTTTCTAACAACTCAATTTTATTATTATGTTGAAAAATATTCAAATAATAGGAAATAAAAATTGGTTTATGATAATCAATACATCATCACTAATATCATAGTTAAATGGTGATAATGTCTGCGTAAAATAAAAGGGTTTTTGTTTCCCTATTTATTCCTTTAAAATTAACATTGAAAAACATGATATCATCTTCAGTATGATTTATCCATCTTGAAATTCTCATTAACTTATTTAACTCTATTGAATATTTTACTTTTAGATATTTAATTTTATCCCCATACTAAATGATTACCTCAGAAATTTCCTTTAGTGATATATAACCCTAAATGACATTATTTTTCCGTGAATGTGTTTTCATTGATAATGGATATCTGAAAAGGTATCCATTATTCATTCAATCATTTTAATTATATCATGGAAGTATTTTATTTTCATTTATTCCTTATTATATCTACTTCTTAGGGAAGATTTAGTGGCTTCACTAGAATCTTTTAATAGGATAGACACTCCAACTCTTAGAGGTGTGGTTTCTTTTCCATAAATGTAATATGTTTGATATATTTTTACAACATTTAAATCTTCAATATATTGAGCTTCTTCTGATTCCCATGAAACTAATTTTTACCTTTCATTTTCGGATGATTATTCTTCTTGATAATTGAGCGAAACATCTTCCATAGACTGAGAGGTTAATGATTTTGATTTATGAACTGACAATTATTTAATATATAAATTTCTATTTAAATATTTGAAAACATCTTTGTACTTTCTTAAAAAAGTTCACATCCTCATTACCTGTGATGAAATTATTTTAAAATAACTACTTTTTTATTTTTTATCTATTATCTCAACATCATTAACACCACATTTACCACCACCTTAATCATCTAACAAAACATCATTACCCATAAATTTTGAACAGATAGAAGATTAATATTTATAGTAATGGGTAAATGATCGATCTATGGAATAGAGGAAGGGGAAATATTCTAAGATTAAATGGAAAAAAGGACCATTCTATTCCCTTTTTACATCATCATAGGGAGAACTATTTCACACACACTTATATTTATTTGTTATATCTCTATTAATATTATAAAATACCCATCCATTTTAACATTCTTTTCTTTTTTTATCAACTCTCTTCTTCCATTTATATTCCATCAAGTTATCAAAAACATGTTTTTTGTGTGATTTTAATTTATAAACATTCAAAAAATAATGTGGGACTCTCTCCATCTTCTCACTCCTTTTTTCATAAACTTATATAATTTCAAATAAGAAATAACATTTTTTTACTTTCTAAGAAACTCACGAGACATGTGATAGGATTTAGAACCCTTCTATCGTTAAGAACATTCTTCTTTATCATGTAAACTGATTCAATAGATGAAGAATATGTTTAATTTTCTATGAAATTTATCCCAGCTAAAAAATATGTAAAACTCATCTTAGAAAATTTTTCATCACAAAAAAACCTTTTCACTGTTAGAAATAACATCATTATTGATCTTCTAACCATACATTAAAATGACCAAATCATTTTTGTTAAATGTGGGACACAAAAAACTATTATCCTTTAATATCAATGTAATGATTACATTTATATTATTTTATATAAATTTGACCATGTGAAATGTTATCATAATACATAAGAAATCAGAAACATAAATAAAAGTGAATTTTGATGTTTCAATATCACCTATCCTTAGAAAGAGATAATTTTGAAATGATAAAGAAACAATTCTTGCATCCAGATTGAAGATTCGTTTGATTACTTAACTTATCAGTTGAAGTGTAAAGTTATTTCTTAGATATAAATCCTTCAAGAAAACCAATCATGTCAGGTAATTTTTAGGTTAAATATGGGGATTCACATTCCAATGGTATTTTTAAAAGTACATAAACAATTACAATGAAAAATATATATAATACTATAAAATTTAATAAACAAAATTTTTAACCCATCAGCCTCATTAAACTTTGATCTCATATAAAATTAACATATTATAATTTGGAAATATAGGAAAAAATATTCTTATGATACAAAAAACAAACTCCAATCCTTGAAAAAGAATCATTGATTTTATAAGAGTATCATACCTCTTAAAGAAACGATAATCAAATAATTTATTCTTAATGGATTCACTTATATAAAAGTCCTAAAATACATCCATAGACACTTGTCATATGAAACATAATATAATAGGATCAATGGAATAACAAGTGCGAAAAAAGGAAAACCTACTATATAGAGACCTCTTTATATTCAAGTGAAATAAAGAACGATTTGAGCAACTCATATTATATGTAGGGATGTATTTAGACTATTTTTCTTCATAAAAAGATAATAGATATGATTTAATCATGGAAAATGGGGACAAAAAAATATTAGTAATGATATTGGTATTGACCTCTTTTATTGTTTAATAATTCTTTGATAGTTTTTCAATTTTATCAAACCAAAAACATTCTGATAGAACATTTATGATTTGAGAAAAAATATTTATTTGTTTTCCTATATAGATATTATAAAATATAAATACTAGTTACCTTCTAGAGAGATTATATAATATTATTTTATTAAAAAGGTTTCATTGGTGATATAGAAAATATTGATGTAAGAAAATTGTATAGGAAATATTCTGTTAAATAAAACTTCAGAAAAAAACCATTCTGATGAAACATTATATTTTTCATTTAAAATACACTTCTAGAAATTTTTATAAACATGATAAGAAATAAATCCTAAAAAAATGTTCTTATAATTTTCTAAGGAGTCTTTTTCTATAATTAGTGGTGTTGAGATGTTTTTATTAAATAATCACATTATAAGGAACATACAAATCTTCATTTTAATATATTCAAAACTATCAAAATTAAGAGGTTTTTTTTAAAATTCCAGCAAGTTATTCTTTCATTCTAATAAACTATTAAATAATTTCTCTTTTTTTCTTGAACACAGATGAAATAGTGTCTTATATCTATATTATTTTTTCTTGTGTAATGTGATGGGTTCTAAGACATTTTTAAAGAACCCATGTTATAAAACAAATTATTTTTATTAAAAATCACTCCAAAATCAATTAGTGAGTGTTTCATCCACAACAACTAAGAACAAAAGCTTCCATATTTTATATATTTTTCTTTATCAGGGAAATGTTATACTGGGTTATATCTCTAAAAAACTAAGAAAATAAAGCCTCTTATAATAAATTAAGTGTTCTAGATAAATGTTTCATATCCTTTTTATATCCATATAATTAATCATCTAATAAAATTTAGTTAACAAAAATTTCCATAATAATTAAATAATCCCTGATGTAAAGTTACAATAATGTAATTAATATTAAAATTGGTGTTGTAGAATGCAATTATTATACATTGATTACAAGAATATTAAATCATTTTAATATTAATAAAAAATCATATTACATTTTATTCATTGATTATTAAATATAATTCTATGTTTGGATAAATTTATTTTATTGGAGGCATAGAATGTGACTATCATGTTCTAGTACTCAAAAAAAGATGATAATTATTCTCATAAAGATTTTATATGGTAATTTACATGAAGGGAGATTATGAGAAAAAACCCTCTAGTCGGAATTTCATATGTTGGGTCTTATTAGATATTCATATCTACAAGTGTGTGTAGTTGTAGTTATAATTTAATATAATTATAAATGAATATAAAAAAATAGTTAAATGTATTTCACATTCTATAATGATATAATTCATATTTAATTTGGATATATTGGTGTGTCAGGAGTGATGTGTTATTAATGAATAAGTATAGGAATGATTTTCTCCTTCTATATTTATAGTAGTTATCATATCATACTTTTTATAGGAATAAAATAGTCGCAATAAATTTCATATCTATAGTGTAATAACATGTTTATATTAGATAACCAATGAATTATGTATCGAACATATAGGTTTATGAAAAGGGTGTGCAAACCGCTTAAAAATTTATTGTGAAAAAGGGATTATATAACAAAAAATCAAGAGTATCTGGTAGTCAACATTGCAGCATTCTTTTCTTTCCCTTAAGTTCCATGAGTCATTGATGTAATGTAATCCTGTACTTTAGACAATCCCTTATAATTCCAATTAGAAATAGTCCTACATGGGTATAATTTATGTGTTTCCATTAATCTCATTTGTATGATATTTTAATTTAGTTATTAAAATAAATATTAGTCTCAAGACCAAGTAATAAATTTATTCAATATTTGTTGAAAGCTAATATTTTCAAAGTAAAAAATAATTATATTGTCATTAATAATTTTTTAATTTGATTATATGAATGCTTATAAAACATTTATTCACTAAATTTCAAATAAAATATTTTTATATTTATTGATGAATTAAATATTTATTTGGGTATTTAATAAATTTCTAGGAGTTGTAGTAGACCATGATCATTTCTGGTGATAAATATTTATTCTCCTGTCAAAAAATAATATTTATCATTTTTCAAGTTAGTGAATTCCATAGAATAGTGATAATAATATTATTAATATTTTTCAACGGAATGGGTTTTAATAATGAGGATTTGTTTTTATGGAGTGGAATGTAACTAATGAATATTTTAATATAACCCCCCAACTCTATAAATGGATGGTTATGTCTATTGTGAAGGGTTAATTGAGATTAAAAAATCATTGTTCACAATATAATTTTCTCTCTATTACTCTTCCTCTCTTCCTCTCAAGAATTATAATTTCTTTAAAGATGCATTCAATATGAAAGGAACTACAAGAAATCAACATGAACAATGAACGAAAATTGATTCACCATGCTAGCACTCAGATATAAATTGGTGTCACTCAGTGATTAAAGGATCACATTTGGATACAAACTATTGGGATTATGCATATAGATCCTCCAAATTGAATGAAGATAGTCCGATAAGAATTTTTTATAAGATAAACATCATTATAAATGAATGTTTCTAAGATGAGATAACCATTTCTCCTAACATTTAATATGGTAATTATAATTTTAACATACATTGATCCTCTTCAGGGTTTTAGGTTTCTATATGTCAATATTCTCTATAAATATTCCATTGGTCATGAGATTCAACTCATGTAAAATATTAAGAATGATACATGAAATCAAAAAAAAATCTTGGATTATCACCCACCTTGGTGATTAATCTATGCTTAGAACCTAAAAGATTTATCAGAGTGGCCATATTATAATCAATAATTATTTTTCAGATTATTAATAACTACATATTTAAAATTTAATATTTTTTTCGTGATTTAATTTTTTTTCATTACGATGATCAAATAATTATTGATGATATTTACATACAAAGATCCCATCAAGAAGTTAAAATTACCCTAGTTTGATAATGAAATAATAATATTGTGTAGTTCTCCATTACTTATTGTGTACCCTTATCCATTAAACAATGTTACCCATGTGGATTTGGAGTCATCATGTAATTAATACACATAACGTGTAGTAAATTCACTATTTAAAGACAACCTAGGGTGGAAAATGAATTTTCTAAAGTAAATGGCCTATAATTTGACAACATGATATGTAGTCCAACTAAATTTATGATTGTAAACATGAGGGCAAACCACATCATGAAATTAATTCAACACTTGTATTTAATAAATGAAATATAAATAATTTCATTCATGTAACAAGATGGGTATTCCATGTATCCTCTATACATGTTTTGAAGTTAATATATTTTCTATAAAAGTACACATAAATTCCATAGTTTGGTATTTTGGATATACAACAAATACTAGTATACATCATGTTGTTGGATTAAACACATCATGCACATTACCCGTTTATATGGAAAAATTAAATTTATTTTACTACACCATTATGCCTCATCATCTTGAATTTCATGTCTGTAATTATGTAGATATTACACACTGGTCGTTAGGTTATATATTATATTTAATGCTTAATAAATTCTATGTAATATTAGTTAAAATGATTCATGTACAGTTATTTTACACTAAAGACTCAACACATTAAATTTTAAAAGCTACATAATTTATAAGTTGTCCATGTGGATTTGAATTGATCTTTAACACCATGAAAATATAACACATTTCATATAAAAAACATGTCATATGAGTGAATTGTTTACAATTTATACTATATGGAGTAGTAAACATATATTATCCCCATGTTTCTTCCATGTATAATGATTCATACTATTTTATTGAGTTTTAAATAAAATAATTTGTTTTATTTTATTAACATTCAAAACTAATGGGAATTTGAGGATTATTGGATGAAATAAGATATTGAATTAATTAATTTATTCGATGATTAATTAGATTAGTTTTCGTATTATTTTTATTATCAAATAAAGGATTTAAATGAAATTTATATAGTTATTTTAAATGTGTAATAGTTCTCTTTTTAAAACTAAAAATTAACTTGACCGAGACCTATGTATGTGTTATCATCAATTAATTTAAAATTATTTTATAGTTTTTCAATTATTATTAAAAAAATTAAATATAATTTCAGAAGGGTAACACGTCACTTTTTTATTATGTTAGACCTTCATGTGAAAGGTTATTTATAAAATTCCCATTAACCTATCATTTGGTTCCCCTTATATGTGTTTCTGTTATAAAAAAAATGTAACTGGATAATTTATCCAATGTGTATGAAAGAGTATTAACAGAAAACTGTGATGTTTCTAATGCAGGTGATATAAATGTGGATAGGAGGAATACCACAACTCATGTTAATACTAAAACATTGAATATTCCACTACATCATAGTTTTATTTATTATCTCCTCAAAAAATCAATTGTTATATAAGTTCATGGTGGGTAATTATTTTTTTTCTATCTAATTTATTATTTATTTTGTGTATGAAATACCATGATCTCATAAATAAATGTTGTAATGTTAAAATATTGAATATAAATAAAAATATTATGCATAAATTTTTTATCAAAACATAGTTAATCAATTAATTAAATACACTAAATATTAATAAGACATGTCCAAAAATAATGTTAAATGAAATCCATATAGTAAATATTAAGTTATTAAGACGTCCATCTTCCACATTTAGATGAATACATCATTTAATAGATGGTATTATCCTTGTTGGGGTGAATTTTAATTATTGAGAAGTTTTAACTAATATACGGTCCAACTTAACAAAATATTTATTTAGATTAATGGAATCCTTCTATCCAATTTGAATTTAAAGGCATGTGTTGAATAAATTGCAATCATTTTTTTTGTATTGGGGAGTGCACTCCATAGATCAAGGACCTGTAAGCCCATAGTTAGAAATACCACATATGAAAATACATTCTAGTTTTTTTCTTAGCCCACTTATAGATTATAGTAAAATAAATGGTCATCATTTATAGTATAATTTTAATGAAACTATAGATTCCATGTTCAATATTAAGGGATATTTATACTTCATAAAATAAGGGAATATTTAATAAACATATAAGTATTTTTCTTTTCACATAATTTGTAGTCTAACAAATTAATGATAATATAGTCTTTTAAATTGTGTAATAATGGCATTATTTTCATCCCCAATATCCAGGTGATTGATATTAGATTTTGACCATCCATTTAATTGAAATGACTTCTAAAGAGTGGTCTGCATGCCTTTGAATTATGGTATGTAATGGATGGAAATCATACATTCTAGAATCCTCATTACCTGATCCCTATAAGAAGGAGGTGGGTGATAAATAGTTACTGATATATTAAAAACATTTGAGTGATGTGGTCTAAATTACATGTATGGGTTATCATCTATGTATCATGAACTAAGGAAGTCTCATGAAAATAGAGATCCTTATTGCATACTCAATCATCCTCATAGTCTATACGAGGAGAGATATAGATATGAACATTTAAGATATCCAAGAATATCTTTTAGAGTCATATGGGAGAGGGGGATGAATCCAGGACTCACGTAGTCAATCTCATTGGATAAATTGAGATCCTAGAGGTTTTATGTTATAAAATATATAATGAATTTGTGAATTGATATCATTCATCCATTAATACCTTATATATTCTCCAGTTTTGTTATAAATTTTTATATGAACAACATTGAGAAGTTTCTCATAGATATATTTAGTCTTTTTCACCATGTAGGTATGGAGAGGAAGCATGAACAACATTTTTTCAATATGGTGAATAAATGAAAAAGGCCATAAGATGATCTTTAAGAACAATGATTCTACACAACTCCCGTATAAGAATATATACAAAAAAAGGAATACAAGGGAATATGATGTTTTATGTTCAACATTTGGTAAGAAGGGCTACTAGATGAAATACATCACCCAACTGAAGATGTAATGGGAAGCTTTAGGTTAATCTATTACTAAGTACAATTTATCAATTTATATAAATTTTTAATTAGATACAAGTTGTGGTTCCATCCTTTGAAATTAAATATATAAATCATGTATATTTAGAGAAATTAACTAAGGGGAGGTACATCTAGAAGAAACCAATGGAGCTAAACATTCTCTTGTATCTATTAGTGACTACCACATCACATTTCCAACAGCAATGAGATTGGTTTTGAAAGGATGTTATTATGTTCTATCATTTTCCCAAGAAACTATATCGTTATCTAGACTTTATATAGATGGATTTATTTTCATTTTCAGGTATAAATGTTTTTCTTTTATAAAGATAACATTTTTTATACTAACAAACATATAATAAATTATCTTTTCTATGTATGATTTTCCCAAGGAATTAGATGCATTTGATTACATTAAAGCAATAGTGGGTTTGAATAAATAATTTGAAATTTTCATCTTTCTCTCTTATTATATTATAAGGGGAGTTATTTTAAATATTGGATGCTATAAATAAATTATGTTATTTATTTTATTCAAATGTTTTATGATTTTATCATATTCTATAACATTTTTGAAAAGTAAGAAATGATAAAAATGTTTTATCTATGAAATTTGTTAAAATATGAGATATGTGATCTCCTCACTATTAATTGAAATATTTTTAATTATAAAATAATATTTTTAGAATATTTAACCCAAATAATAAAATATTATATAATATATGGGATTTAATATTATATTTTTAAAATATTAACACTTATTAAAATAAGTTTTATTTCATAAGAAAAAGTACCTTTTGTTTTTTAGCATAATATTTTGGAAAAAATATATTTTCTAAGAGGTTAGTGAGAGAATGATTCAACATGAAGATGTTAAAAATGAAATAAATAAATTTTTATATCAATATAATTTAAATTTAATGCCACTTTATATCCTAAAAGGGTTTAGGGTATACATTTAAACAATTATATTAATATTAGTAGTTATGTTTTGTTACCAAATGATATCAAATAGGTTTTGGAGTGGGAATATTCCAAAATTATGATGATGATATTATAAAAATTTATAAGTTGAAAAAAATGTAATTAATATTGTAACCTTGGATTTAGTTAAGTAAATATGTATGAATATTATGTTCAAGTAGTTGAACATGAGGATTATGAACCCCAATCCCAATATTATTGAAAGTAGTATACTTCATAGACGTTACTCATTATAAGAACATAATATGAGTTAATTAATTATATGGTCTAATAGAGATGTTGTAAGAATTATATATATATGTAATGAGTTTAATAATACCATAAAAATAATGAAAATATATTGTATCTATTGTATCCTATCATATGGTATTTTATTGGAGGTGTGCTTATGTATGAGTTTTTAGTATTCATTGAAGTACACCAAGAAAGGATTGAACCACTGGGGGTGAATCAATTGTGGTCAAAATCTATAATCTCTTAGAATCTATTCCAGTTAAGTATATCTCTCATCCACACCTAATTGAAATTGAAAACCTAAGAAAAAACATAATAATCAATTTTACAAGTTTTAATCCCAATGTAGGCTCCTACTTCTTATTATGATTGGTTATTCACCCTGAGTCCCTGATTTTACATTTTAAACACAAGTGGTTACAATGAAAATCATCTCAATACCATAGGGAATCACACACCACTACCCAAAATCTCACTATGCATCATAAATTCTCACTACCTATTACAATTTCATCAATATTGGTTGAGAAACATCACTTATGAATTTGAGTTTCTTTAATAACTAGTGGTGTTGACCTTAATCATTAATTATTCAAGACAATTAGATCTAAATATAATCACCACTTAAAGAAATTCAAATTCTGATAATCAGTATTGTCTTTATATCATTCATCCCTACTCACTTTATATAGAAATTCTATTATCTGCTTTTTTCATGCCAAACCAATTGATGGTCTACTTGTCATTGTTGGATCATTAAAATACTCATGATTAACTTGTTTATTTGTTCTATTATTGACACCAAACATTAGTCTATATTTTCTCCTACAATTTCACAATCTCTTTTCACCACAAAAAACCATCCTTACCATAATTCACCCTTTAAATGTAAATTCTTAATATCAATGAATTGATTTACTTCTAGAACACAATTCAATCTCACATTAAAAATAATTTCCTTACCAAAATTGTGAAATAATGATCATCGACACATTTCCTTAATTATATATTCATGTGGGAATGCTCCGACAACCATTTAATATTCCTATATAATTTAACCATTGTCTCCAGTGATATTCCACATATACCATTCTTCTGTTTTCTTGTCATTTTAACTAAATAAATAAAACACTTGGCTATTTATTTTTTAGAGGTCCTAATAAATCATTAAAAAATATATGAATATAATAATTACATAACATTTTGGTATTTATATCCTTACATCATTTCACAGAATCAGATTTAGTTGACTTCTTCCTTATATTGCATCTAAACATGTAACACTTCATCACAACATGAAATATATTGATACTCATCGTGGAACACAAGCTGATCAATTTGAATATGATAATGAATTTAATAAAAACTTAACATCATAACATTTTATTTCTATAATAATTTATAATATACTGTATTCATTTTATATTTATTGATATTCTCATAATTCCACATACATTGATCCACTTTGACCCACTTCTCTAGATTTTCCATAGTTTGAGAATCATCTTCTGATTCAATTGACAAAGATCTCAAACCCATTTGTGATGTTTAATTCAATGAGGAATAACTCTTTCATTGATAGATCTAGTTCAAGAGTATATTTGGGATATTTCTGTAGTCTCAGTTTTTGAAAATGTAAAATATTTTATATGAATCCAATATCATACAAGAAGTATATTATGAAAAATATCTTATTTTCTGGATATATATGTTATGTAGAATCAAGTATATTATATGGATCCCTGTTTTTTAAATGTATCAAATATCATATGATAAATTATTATATTATATTAAATAAAATATCTTATAAAATAATACTATCTTAAACTCTACAAAAATATCTTACACGAGCTATAATATATCATGAAAACCAAAATATCAAATTCATTAGCCAAAATATCACAAAAAAATTTATATTATATATGTTGGCTAGAATATATTTTGAAATCACAAAATTTATTATGAAAACTAAACTATCTTATGGAAAGACCAAGTATCTAGTGAAAAAAAATATCTCGTATAATTCTCAAAAGATAATGGACTTATTAATTTTTTATCCAAAAATAGAAAATTCCCAAGCAGTCCAAATTATTTCAAAACCAATTCAATTCACCTCATGACTTCCCAAATCACCACAAAAATATTTTAAACTACTTATAAAAAATCTCAATGGACTTTATTTATTTTTAACTCATGGTTTACAATAAATTAAATATTTAAACATTTATAATGGGCTCTACAATATCCTTACGTGGATTTTTTATCAAAGTTATTATAATATACTAGATCCAGATAAAACTTAAAAAAACATAGAAAATAATTACAGAAACATAAAATGACAACCTTTGTCACGAACCATCCTCGGGGCCTGTGTCGTGACTACCCCAAGCCCGCCTTCCATTGGCCAGGGGCTGGAGACTAGCACCAAGGTGTAATTCCCGATAAAAAGGGAATCCATTACCTTTGTAATGTAAACAAACACCACAGAGCAAGCAAATAGAAGTAAACACTAAGTAAAAACTGGTAACAATAATAAGTGCGGAAAAAGTAAGTGGGCCAAAATACAAACCCAAACTAAAAGTAAAGTACAATTGGAAAGGGATAACAGTAACTGAAAGTAAAGCCACATCCTTGAGCCGTCCACTGGAAGTCCCACCTGAAGGGTGGGTATAGATAGCCTCCACAGCTCCTCGGGTTCAGCCGTCCGCTCCGAGTGCGCCCCACCCAGTGATCCACCTCAAGGTATCGACCTGCTCCTCATGCCTCAACCACAATCAGCGATGTCCGTCGTCTGCAACCAACACAATGTAGTGCGGGCATAGCCCGTGCAGGGATGAGTATAAGCTACTCAGTAGGGACCCTGAGACCCCCGAAGGTCTCCCAGAATCCACAAAATATAATCCACAAAGGAAAGATACAAACACGAAGTAACATCCGACTCTACATAGGTATATGCCCATACATATACCTAAGTCATCAATTATCATTCGGATCCAACATCTAAGCTCATGTTCGACCACGTCTACACAGGATAACACAACACAATCCTTATAGGAAATCAAAACAAGATTCTGCTCACACAGGTATACTTCTTCGTATGACGATAGAGATGATCAGATATAGCCACTGATTCATCTAAGCCGTTGGACCGACACATGATCGATAGATACTAACCCCCGCAATAACCCAAAAAGGATCGATAGGTAACTAACCCCCGCAATAACCCGCACAGGATCTGACCCACAGAGGATCGATAGTTAACTAACCCCTGCAATTACCCACACAGGATCTGACCCACACAAGATCGATAGGTAACTAACCCCCGCAATGACCCACACAGGATCGGACCCACACGGGATCTGTAGGCGCTAGCCCACACAGGACCACTGAGCACTTACCCACATAGGATCAGTAGCACGGATCCACGTAGGATCGCTGAGTGCTGTAGTCGTCGCCATCTAATCCACGAAGGATTTCTGTACAGTCATCGTCATCGTCGTAGTCGCAGCCAGCTCTAGGATTCCCGCACACAGCAAGCTCGTTCAGGGGGGTCCGCTCCACGAGCCAAGGGGCTGATACATCAACTGGAACATAGTCTGGAGTTGATGTATCCAAAAAATCTGTATCATCAACAGGAACTCAACGTCACAGACAGCACGTCAATCGAACGCCCGGTCTAAGAGTTATTGGCTTTTTCGTTCCAGGGGCCCAGTTGGTTTTTTAGTTAAAACCAACCCGACTGTACTCCAACTGCGTCCAAAACTCAAGCGGAGTAAGCCAAAAGGTCTGTCTCACTAAGAGGAATCCTACAATGTCGATGGCACGTAAATCGGACGTTCGGTGCTCAAGTTATAAGCGTTTCCACTCCGAGGGCTCGGTTGGTTTCGTGTACGAACCAACCTAGACAAATACAAAGTACTCCAAAACATTGAGTGTGATATAAAACAACGACTGTCTCGATCCCAGGATCGCTACGCAACTGACGGTGCATCGATCGGAGGTCTGTAGCCAATGTTACGGGCAACAGACCGAAAAAGTCCGTTATTAGCGGGTTCGGGCCCGGTCCGACCCGACCCGGTACCCCCTGGGTTGGCCCGAACCGGGTCGACCCGACCCGGCACCGGGTCCAGCCCGCTTGGGCACGGCCCGGCCCGGCCTGGCGGTCCGGTCGGGTGGCTCGGTCGTTTCGGCCGAGCGGTGCAGGGTGGCACGCTGCCCCCCGCCAGCATGTAACTGCAGCCCCATGGGGGCCACTCTTTGTCAATGGACGCGGCCCAGCACCGTGTCCCACCTCCCTCGGTCCCGCGTGGTCACGGGACCGGCGGCCACCCGCTGCGGCTGGAGGGGGCCGGCCGTCGCCTCCGGCTGTCGGCACCGCCGTGCCGGCGCTGCGCGCCGGTGGAACGTTCTGCGGACCACTGGATGGGCTCCGGTGGTCGGATTTTCCTGCCATCTTCGCCAACGGCCATCCCGGGACTAGTTCTTCACTACGAAGACCTCAGAATACCCATGCGGCCTAATTTATCATCGCCCGCCAATCCTCACACCAAGAACGAAGAGACGGTGGGTTCAGACTTGTTCGTTGGCCCGCACCCACCGCGTTAGCGGTTTAAAAAGGCTTCCGAAATTTTTTTAAACACATGCCGATGATATAAATCACATAGATTAAATTGAACCAAAACCCCTACCTCAAGCATCGAATTCGTTGAGCGAGGGTTCGTCACGGAAAAGCATGCCGCGGAAGAAGGTGTCGCGGAAGGGGGATCATCACGTTGCGGAGAAGGAATGTCATAGAAGAAGCGTCGTGGAGGAAGCATCGTTGGAGTCGTGGTACACGGCGTCGTGTAGTCGATCTCTGAGGATTTGGTGTTCTTCGTCGGAGATCGGTGCGTTTTTCACATTCTTCGCGTTCTTCGTTAAAGAAGAAGGCTTTTCTCCAAATCCTCTCCACGCAACAAGTTCCCACCCAAATAAAATAAGTGTTTTCTTATTTTATTAACACTCATACCAACTCTTTGAAAACTCAAAAAGAAAAGAACAATCAATTAATTGAGGAGTTTAAATTCTCCAAATTAACGAGACGTTTAATATCCAGATTAAACGCAAGAGTTGGCTTCATTAAAAAGGGGGTGGAGTTGTGTTACATAAGAAGAAAAAAATGGTGGGGCTCGTGCGGGCCCCACCTCAAAAAGATCCTACAAATTAGGTAAGATATTGTGGGTCCCACGTCATCCACTTAACATAGGTTAAGCGACATAAAATAAAATAAATTGGTCACACCATTTTATTTAATTCATTTATTTAACCCGAAAAGAAAGTTTAAAAAACCCACACCTGAGCAAACGCTACTCCGAAAAAAGTGTTTCTAAGCAATTATCGGCACTGCGATTCCATCGGTGCCCTCAGAATTCGATTCTAAGCACCAGTTCAATAGTTAGAAAAACCCGCTCATTCGTTCACTGAATGTACCCGAGCTAAACTTTGGAATAAATTCTCGGCACACTAGGCCTCAGAATTAGGTGCCGTCATAAACTGCGTTCTTGTAAAATTTCCAAGAAAATTAAGAAAAAATATTTCCTTGAATTTTTTGGGTCTTTACAGCAATCCCACCTTAGGGCTTTATGTCCCCGTAAAGATACATCAAAAACTAGGGAAACAAAAGTGGGTATTGAGCATTCATCTGAGCCTCCCACTCCCAAGTGCTCTCCTGGTGGTTCTCGTGCTGCCATCTGATGCTCACTAGAGGAATCGACCATCCACGTAGGACCCTCTCTTGTCGATCCCCAATCTCCACCAGGACCTCCACAAATGTCGCCCCATCATCAACGTCCAGCTCCCCATGGTCAATGATATGCGTCGAGTCGTTCACGTATCTCCTCAGCTAAGATTCATGGAAGACGCCCTGCATCCGGTGCAATTGAGGTGGTAGAGCCAGGCGATAAGCCACCTCGCCAATCCTGCTGAGGACCTGGAAAGGTCCGATGAAGCATGGAGAGAACATACTACCTCAGCCAAATCTCCGTAATCCACGTTGAGGTGAGACCCGCTAGAAGACGTGGTCACCATCCTCGAACTCCAGTGGCCTCCACCTCCTGTCAGCATAAGACTTATGTCAGCTCCGAGCTATCCTCATCCACTCCTGGATGACATGAACCTTCTCTGTCGTGGCCTGGACCATCTCCGGTCCCATAAGTGCTGACTCCCCAGGGTCTATCCAGCATAGAGGTGATCTGTAAGGTCGGTCGTACAACGCCTCGTATGGTGCCATCCCGATGGTGGAGTGATAGCTGTTGTTATACGCGAACTCCACCAAGGGTAGGTGGTCCTCCCAGCTGCCACAGAAGTCGAGGACACATGTGCAGAGCATGTCCTCGAGAGTCTGAATGGTCCTCTCTGTCTGACCATCTGTCTGAGGTTGAAATGTGGTGCTTAGACGTAGCTGCATCCTGAATGCCTCCTACAACCCTTCCAAAGTTGGGAAGCAAAGCGAGCATATCGATCGGAGACGATAGATGATGGAACACAATGAAGATGTACAATCTCCTGAACATAGAGACGTACCAAGCTCTCCACTGAGCCCTGCTCTCTGATGTGTAAGAAGTGTGCTGACTTGGTGAGTCGTTCGAAAATCACCCAAATGGAGTCGTTACCTCTGTAAGTGCGTGGAAGTCCAGTCACGAAGTCCATAGATATGCCATCCCACTTCCACATCAGGACCTCCAAGGGTTGTACCAAGCCTGTTGGTACCTGGTGCTCTGCCTTCACCTGCTGGCAGGTGAGGCATCAAGAAACAAACTCTGCCACAACCTTCTTCATGCTCGGACACCAGTGCTATCGTCTGAGATCCTGGTACATTTTCGCCACTCCAGGATGTACCGCCAAAGGGGAAGTGTGAAACTCTCTCAGCACCTCCTCTCTTAAAGAAACTGGTACCAAGGTACGCCCTCTGAAAAGGACGTCGTGCTCCCCTCTTAAAGAGAAACCATCAGGTGCCTGTCCCGAGGATATCTGTGCACGCTGCGTCTCACAGTCGGCATCCCCACGTTGTGCCTCTTTGACCCGCTGCAGTGTTGGAGGAGTGACTATGAGCGACTGAAGAAAGGCTACACCATCTCTATCCCTGAAGGATATCTGAAATGTGGCTAGCTGCTCTTCCACCTCCCCAAGTAGCTGAATGCCCGTCCTGCTGAGAGCATCGGATACCACGTTCTCCTTTCTAGGATAATAGACTATCTCAAAGTTATAGTCTTGGAGGAACTCGAGCCATCACCGCTGTCTCAGGTTCAGGTCCGTCTAAGAGAAGATGTACCTGAGACTCTGATTGTCAAAATAGATTGTAAAGCGCTCGCCCATCAGATAGTGTCACCACATCTTTAGAGCGAAGACCACTCCTGCTAACTCCAGGTGATGGGTAGCGTAGTTCGGCTCATGCGGCCTCAACTGATGTGATCCATAGGCGATCACTGCCCGCTCCTACATTAGGACACATCTGAGTCCGTTCCCTGATGCATCACAGTAGACTATGTACCCTACCCCCTCCTCTGGTAGCCTCAAGAAAGGTGCACTGGTCAATCTCTATCTCAGCTCCTAGAAGCTCTGCTAACATTTTTCTGACCACAAAAAGGGTTTCCCCTTCTTCGTCAAAGCTGAGAGTGGTTCCAAAACTCTAGAGAAGTCTAGAAAAAATCTCCGGTAGTATACAAATAGTCGCAAGAAACTCCGCACCTCTATCACACTCCTGGGTGGCTCGCAAGCTAGCAATGCCTTGATCTTCGTAGGATCCACCGCAAATCCCGCCTCAGAGATGACGTGTCCCAAGAAGTGGACCTCGTGTATCTAGAACTGACACTTCTCGAGCTTACCATAAAGCTGGTGCTCTCGGAGTGTGTCTAGTACAACCTGCAAATGGTAGGCGTGCTCCTCCTCAGCCGTCGAGTATATCAAAATGCCGTCGATGAAGACCATGAAAAATCGATCGAGGTATGGCTGAATGATCCTGTTCGCGAGGACCATGAACAGTGTGGGATAATTGGTTATGCCAAATGGCATAACCAAGAACTCATAGTGGCCATATCGACATCTGAAGGTCGTCTTCTGAACGTCCTCATCCCGAACTCAGAGCTGATGATAGCCTGACCTGAGGTCTATCTTCGAGAACCACTGTGCTCCCTTGATCTGATCGAAGAGGTCATCAATCTTTGGTAGCAGATACTTGTTCCTCACTATCACCTAGTTCAGGCGACGATAGTCAACACAATGTCGTAAGATCCTATACGCCTTCTTGGTGAACAATATCGGGGAAGCCCAGGGTGAAACACTGGGTCAGATGAATCCCTTGCCCTACAAGTCCTCCAACTGTACCCGTAGCTCTCGAAGCTCGGCAGGAGCCATCCAATATGCTGGAGTGGATATCGGGGCTATCACGGCGTACAAATCAATATAAAATTGTACCTATCTGTGAGGAGTTTGTCCTGGAACGTCATCGGGAAAAACGTCCGCGTACTGATCCACCACTGCAGGAAAAGTAGGACTCTGCACTTCAACTGCTCCTAGGATGAGGCTAGCCAACTGATGAGTGATGGGCTATACTCTTCTCTGCGAGAGTCCATCCTGTGCTTCGAAGGCTCCCTTCTCTCCGGTGAAGGTGAACCTGCTCCCGTCAGTGCGTACACACCGCACCTTGCGCCTAATACAGTCAATATGAGCATGGACTGTAGATAACCAATCCATGCCCAAGATGACATCGTAAGGCCTCAATGCCACTACAAGAAGATCCCAGCTGAAGCTCTCGCCTCCTAGAGTAATCTCACACTTCTGGAACCAGTGCGTAATCGTCGAGTCTGCTCCCATAGTAGTCTCTAGCCGTAAGGATCAAGACAACAACTCTATCGGAATCTCCGAGCTTCGAACAAGCGCAGTGGCTATGAAAGAATGACTCGCTCCCGTGTCTATAAGAACTGCAGTAAGGGTGGAATAGACACAGATAGTACCTCGAATCATCTCGGGCGCACCGTGGTCGTAATCCTCCGCTGCCTAAAGCTATGTCTGTCTCTACCCGCCAGCTCCCTGTGGTCAGGGTGGACCTCCTGGTGGTGGTGGTGGTAGAGCCACAAAGCGTCGCCCACCACCTGCTGCTCGGCCAGCACCTCTGCCTCGTCCGCCTGCCCCTTGTGGACCGCCACAGTCGACCCTCTACCTCTGCCTGGGTGGCCCCTCAACCATCTACTGCTCCTCCGCACGGCGGTTCGGACAGTCAAGAGCCATGTGGCCCTGCCAGCCGCATGCGTAGCACTGTCTGCCTCCCGAAAAACTGGCTCCGCGTTGTGTGCCCTGCACTCCTGAGCCAGTGTCTTGAGGTCGTCTACCTGAGGGTCTGGTCTTCCTGGAACCATGAGTCATCTGTCGACTGCCGGCTGCAAAAGACTCTACTACGTGCCACCCTGCGGTAGGTCTTGCTACTGATGTAGGCTCAGCAAGGAAGTTCTCGATGAAAAGGGACCGCTCCAGTACCCCTTCCTGAGTCGGAATACTGAGGGAGATCAGCAATGCCCTAATCTCATGCCTCAATATCTGCTAAAAGGTTTGGGCCTGGAAGAATGGGTCCCGTACCATGTCTGTCGAGTAGCGTGAGAGATCGGTAAATCTTGCTGAGTACATGGCGACAATCAAGCTGCCCAGCCGCAGCTGTAGAAGCTCCTGGATGTGACCCACACGGAGGGTGTCTAGGACGAACTCTGAGTGGAAGAGGCTCTCAAAGTCTGACCAGAGGAGAGATGCCTTGTCATGCACATGGAGCATCAAACTCCACCATTTTCTTGCTGTCGTGTGTAGGAGGCTCGCTGTGAGGATCAACATGAGGTCTGCTGGTGTCCTCACTAACCTGAAAACTCATACAACTGCCTCCAGCCAATCCTCGGCTACCTGGTGGTCCGTCTCCCCGTGGATCCTCGGTGGTCTCTGGCACTGAAACTCATGTAGTGCACTAAGGCGATGTGCATCGTTAGCGGCTGGGGCTGGTAGCATCAGTGGCTCGGCAGGTAGTGGTACCGCCGGTGCCTCTGCTGTCAAAGGGCCCTGTACCGAGGCCTCATCGCTCAGTGGGCTGTTGTCACACACAATGCTCGGAACCCTAGTTGTTTGCCATCATGGGGCCATCCTGAAAAGAGACAGGTGCGCCACGGTCAGAACAGTATACCTGGTGAGTTGACACAAAGCAATCACAAAGAGAACTTGAAACACACATGCAATCAATGTTTTTGTACATTAAGTCGGAAATCAGAAGTCAGGGTCCTGGTGTAGGGATACATCGGCCGCCTCACCAACACTAGACTCCCTGGACTGATAACCATAGTCAATACACTTAACACTATTACTTCACATAGAAGAAAGATTAGAGTCCAAAGTTTTGCGGTAGAACTGAACTCCTTTAATACGAATTTGTCACGACCCGTCCTTGGGTCCCACGTCGTGACTACCCCAAGCCCGCCTTCCATAGGCCAGGGGCTGGCGACTAGCACCAAGGCGTAACTCCCGATAAAAAGGGAATCCATTGCCTTTGTAAAGTAAACAAACACCACAGAGCAAGCAAGCAGAAGTAAACACTAAGTAAAAACTGGGTACAACAGTAAGTGCGGAAAAAGTAAGTGGGCCAGAATACAAACCCAAACTGAAAGTAATGTAAAATTGGAAAGGGAAAACAACAACTAAAAGTATAGCCATAGCCTCAAGCCATCCACTGTAAGTCCCACTTGAAGGGTGGGTATAGATAGCCTCCACAGTTCCTCGGGTTCACTCGTCCGCTCCGAGTACGCCCCGCCCAGTGATCCACCTTGAGGTACCGACTTGCTCCTCGTTCCTCAACCACGATCAGAGTTGGCCGTCATCTGCAACCAACACAATGTAGTGTGGGCATAGCCCATGCAGGGGTGAGTATAAGCCACTCAGTAGGGACCCTGAGACCCCCGATGGTCTCCCATAATCCACAAAAGATAACCCACAAAGGAAAGATACAATCACAAAGTAACATCCGACACTACTTAGGTATATTCCCATACATATACCTAAGTCATCAATTCTCGTTCGGCTCCAACATCTGAGTACAAGTTTGATCACATCCGCACAGGATAGCACAACACAATCCACATAGGAAAGCAAAACAAGATTCAGCTCACACAGGTATACTTCTTCGTATGACGATAGAGATGATCAGATATAGAAACTTATTCATATAATCTGTCGGAACCACACAGGATAGATAGGTACTAACCCCCACATTGACCCACAAAGGATCGATAGGTAACTTACCCCCGCAATGACCCACACAGGATCTGACCCACACAAGATCGATAGGTAACTAACCCCCGCAATGACCCACACAGGATCTGACCCACACAGGATTGAAAGGTAACTAACCCCCACAATGACCCACACAGGATCCGACCCACACAGGATCTGTAGGCGCTGGCCCACACTGGACTGCTGAGCGCTGACCGAAACAGGATCGGTTGCACTGATCCATGTAGGATCCTTGTGTGCTATAGTCATCGCCATCGAATCTACAGAGGATTACTGTATAGTCGTCATCGTCGTCACAGTCGCAGCTAGCTCTAGGGTTCCTGCACACAACAAGCTCGTTTGGGGGGTCCGATCCATGAGCCGAGGGGCTGATACATCAACTGACACATAGTCCAGAGTTGATGTATCCAAAAGTTTCATATCGTCAACAGGAACTCAACGTCATAGACATCACATCAATCAGATTCCGGTCTGAGAGTTATTGGCTTTTTTGTTTGAGGGGCCCTGTTGGTTTTTAAGTCAAAACCAACCCGACTATACTCCAACTACATCCAAGCCTCAAGAGGAGTAAGCCAAAAGGTCTTTCTCACTAAGAGGAATACAAACAAAGTCGACGGCATGTCAATTAAAGGTCCGGAGCTCAAGTTATAAACGTTTCCGCTCTGAGGGCCTAGTTGATTTCGGGTACGAACCAACCCGGCCGAACCTAATGTACTCCGAAACATTGACTGTAATATACCGAAATGACCGTCTCGATCCAAGGATCGCTACAAAACTAACGGTGCATCGATCAGAGGTCCATAGCACATGTTTTGGGAAATAGAGCGAAAAAGTCTGGTATTAGGGGGTTCGGGCCCGGTCCGACCCGACCCGGCCTGGCTAGCGTGGCCCAGCCCGGCCTGGGTGCGGCCCGACCCGGTTGGCGCGGCCCGACCAGGCTGTCCGGTCAGGCGGCTCGACCGTTTCGGCCGAGCGGTGCAGGGTGGCACGCTGCCCCCCGCCAGCATGTAACAACGACACCATGGGGGTCCGCTCCTTGTCAACGGACGCAGCCGAACTCCGGGTCCCACCACCCTCGGTCCCGTGCGGTCGCGTGACCAGCGGCCTGCCGCTGCGGCTGAAGCTGCAGCGGTCGTTCCAGGAGGCGCGCCGGGCGCCGCCGTGCCGGCGAGGCGCTCCGGCGGAACGTTCCGCGGACCATCGGACGGTCTCTAGTGGTCGGATTTTCCTGATGTCTTCGCCAACGGTCCTCCCGGGAATGGTTCCTCACTGCGAAGACCTCAAAACGCCCGTGCGGCCTGCTTTATCGTCGCCCGACGATCCGCACACCAAGAACAAAGAGACAGTGGGTTCAAACTTGTTCGTTGGTCCGCACCCACTGTGTTAGCGGTTTAAAAAGGCTTCCGACAAATTTTTAAACACATGCCGATGATATAAATCACATAGATTAAAATGAATAAAAACCCCTACCTCAAGCGTCGAATTCGTTGAGCGATGGTTCGTTGCGGAAAATCACACCGCGGAAGAAGGCGTCACGGAAGGGGGATCGTCGCGTCGCGGAGAAGGAACGTCATGGAAGAAGCGTCACAGAAGAAGCATTTTTGGTGTCACATTACAGGACATCGCGTAGTCGATCTCCAAGGATTTGGCGTTCTTCGTCGGAGATCGGTGCATTCTTCGCGTTCTTCACATTCTTCGCGTTCTTCGTCGAAGAAGAAGGCTTTTCTCCAAATCCTCTCCATGCAACAAGTTCCCACCCAAATAAAATAAGTGTTATCTTATTTTATTAACACTAAAACCAACTCTTTGAAAACTCAAAAAGAAAAGAAACGATCAATTCATTGCAGAGTTTAATACCACCCAATTAATGAGACGTTTAGTATCCAGATTAAACGCAAGATTTGACTTCATTAAAAGGGGGGGGGGGGTGCGGGTGCGTTACTTAAGAAGAAATGAAACGGTGGGGCTCATGTTGGCCCAACCTCACAAATATCCTACCAAGTGGGTAGGATATTTTTGGGTCTCACATCATTCACTTAACAGAGGTTAGGCGACTTAAAATAAAATAAATTGGTCGCACCATTTTATTTTATTCATTTACTTAACCTGAAAAAAAAAATTTAGAAAAACCACACCCAAGAAAACACAACTCCGGAAAAGGTGTTTCTAAGCAATTACCGGCGTTGCGATTCCATCGGTGCCCTCAGAATTCGATTCCGAGCACCGGTTCAAAAGTTATAAAAACCTAATCGTTCATTCACTGAACGTACCCGAGCTAACTTCAGAAAAAGATTCCGGGCACACCGGGCCTCGAAATTAGGTGCCGTCAGAAACTAAGTTCTTGAAAACATCCCATGAAAATTATGAAAAAAAATTCCATGAATTTTTCGGGTCTTTAAAACCTTCCTCAAATGAAAAGTTTCTTGACACCACCCGGCAAGATAAGGTAATGTTATGAAAATAATTTTTTTCTCTTGGTAATAAGAAACTTTCGATAAGTTACAAATATGATATTTCTTTAATTCATGTATCATAATCATTATAATCCACTATCTAGAAATAACTAATACTCTAGACCAAAAAAATAATTTTAAAGATGTTCACACACTCCTCCTTTTGTAAATAGGTGTAACACTTTCTATCCCCATTTTAAAATATATTCCAATTAATTATGAGGATTTATTATAAACATCCACAAATGTGAGGGGAATTATGAACATTTAGTTTTATAATTAAATTAAAAAATATATCTTTTAATTTATTTTATAAATAAAACTGCACTTTTATCATAATTAGAAATGTATTCAAGTTTTATTTCCCCATTAAACACACTTTTTATGAAATGATACCAGATGTGAATTCATTTTGATCATCAGTGCTGAACCTTATTCTTAGATAGTTTATTGGCTCCCTGATTATGAAACAAAATCCTTAGTGTCAACATAAAATTTAACTTTAGATCATATATATAAAATTAAATCCACAACATTTGTGTGTAAACTTTTATTTTTTCTATATATCATCCTCTATCGTGTTCATGGAAAATTAATGACAGTTATTTTTATGAAAAGTCATACAAATTCATATAAGAAATAAGGTTTCACATAATGATAATTATATATTACTAGAATATTTTTCCAAATATGCATCTGTCAATATCCTGAGATAAAGATATTCTTATTATCTATACAACAAACCATAGAACTGTGTTTTTTCGACATATTTCAATGTATTTTTATTACTATCATGTGATAATCCTTTGGATCTCACATATATATTTCATAATGATTAACTAAAAATACTATATATGTCTTTTATTCTTCTAGATAAATAATAATCCCAATTATTTTTCTAAATCCTTTTTGATTCTCACTATTTTTAGCTTTATCATTGTCCATATTAGTGCGAAATACTATTGGTGGGAACAATTATTTAAAATTACAAATTCTAAATTTATTCAAAAACAATATAGAGTATTTTTCTTGGGACAAGAATATATATTTTAATTTCTGAATAATTTATTATACCATAAAATATCTCATTTCACCTAATATTGATATTTCAAAATGAATTTTCATTTTCTCATAAAATACCTCATGAATATACTCCTTTCCTCAAGTAAAATTATTTCATCTATATAAAAAAAAAAGAATTAAAGTACCCATGGTAAATTGTTTATGTAAAAGTTTATGTAAACCTTTCCCTTAGAAAATTTCATCATTATCAAGTAACTTTCCATCTTGGAGTACTAGGCTATAGGGGCGTATCATATAATATATAAGCATTTATTCAATTTTTATACCATGGTTACATCATTATAAAGTATACAAAATTTTGGTTTATTAATTAAAATTTCATTATCTAGATACACAATTAAAAATTCAGACATAACATCCATATGATATAATTTGTAGTGTTAGTTTTATTCCAGTAAATTTTTTTTGATAGTATATAGTCTTTATACAGATGAAAAATCCTTTTCAAAATCTATGCCTTCCACCTATGAATAAACTTATTTCTGTAGGGACGATTTTATAGTCATAATAATTCCCTCTAAAAGGAGTTCATTAGGATTGATAAAATAAAGGAAATGGAACCCCCTCCAATGGTATATGGATCTAGTGGTTCTTGGTCCCTCTTCAATAATGAAGCTTCCAAAATCTTCAACAGAAGCCAAATGTATCCAATGTCAAAGTAGACCAGAATATGATCTCAGAATGAGTTATGATCGGGAAGTACTCAATTATAGGTTGTCTAATTTTTCTAGGGGCACTATGCCATGGAGGATCTCTGATATTGATGCTCACCTTATTGATTTTGGGGGTTTCTAAACTAAAAATTAATCACTCTTAGTTATGGTTACTTAGATTTTCTATTCTCCTATATGGATTTAATGGGGAAATATTAGGACTTAGTTTCAAAATTATTTAAATTATTTATTTTCACATACTTGAAAGAGATCAAAGATTCAATCCATTTGAGGCATTCCATTTTTCTATCCAAGTGCAGTTTAAAGTTTATAGTTTGAACTGGATTTTCCAGCACCCTTGCATTCTGTATGTTATCACCTTATCCATTTGAATTATGATAAAAAAAGATAAGTAAATAGATGTTTAAAAATTCCAAAATTTCATTCATCTTCATATTTAAATTGATCTATGTTCCACCCTAGTTGAAAAAGTCATGGTGTCAACAGATGAAGATGAAATAGAACAGAGAATTGAGTATGAGAAAATCCCTCATTTCTATTTGAATTGTAAAGTCATCAATAATGATATTATGGGATGTAAGAGGCTGGTAATTTTCATCTTATGCACCATTAAGGGCCATGATTATAGTCAATATCTCAAAAAACCCAAGAACTCAAAATTGATTGGACTTGTTAAAATTTTGTATAGAGTAGTTTACCAGAATTCATAACTTATCCAAATGAATTTGGTTTCTCATTATTTTGATGTTTAAATTACACTGATTCTAAGGGAGTTCCCCTCTCCTTGAATTTAGGATGATTTTGTGATGGAGCATTCTTTCCATAATAATGAGTAGTATTTAAAGGATCCTGATGTGGATAACTTTAAATAGACTTCTCCTAATGAAGGGTTGCACTCTGTCCCTAGGAAGACACTGTGGGACGATGTTGTTTTTAAGGAAGAAGCAACACATAAGGAAAAATATAATAATGTTGTGGTATCCATTTGAAGAGTAGTCCTTTCCACGGATTTTTACATTTTCCCTCACCCATGGGATGAAATTAACTCACAAGAAGTAGAGGCAGGTTTTGAGATTAATCCCACAGATGAAATATACTTCAATGAAGATTCCATTTTGGAAGCATCTTATCAAAACGTTCTCTAGGATCATTTTTTAGGAGATACCACAAATTTAAACAAAATATGTATGAACATTCTCTTGAGAAACATGTAAATAGAAAATCATAAAATGTTCTGCATTATGACCCAAAAAATCATAGTCTCTTGAATCATATGAAAGAGAATGAGAGTGGTGAAAACACAACTAGCCTCACTCAGTATGGTTGTGTCAGATTCTCTTAAGACTCAAGATATAGATAGTACTTTGACTCAATACAATGAAAAGGAATCTGCTACACACATTTGTAGCATAAAGCCTGGTTAAAAAAATAAAAAATAATACTTTACCAAAAGACTTAATGGATGATTATGGTTTTAGATAATAGAAAGAAAATACTTCACTCTAAGAAGAATAAGTACGATGTAGTTGCAACCTCAAAATTTTTTGAGGTGCTCTAAACACCTATGTAAGGTGATTGTCAACATTAGAAAGTAGAATATGTGGTGGATATGAGGACCCTAATAGTGTTTCCTACTTGTATTGGTAGAGAGGGACCTCTCATCACCTATAATTAGGAAAGGATTTGTATCCCTCCACATAAGTCCTCAGATGATAAGGAAGGTTATCACCAAGAGGTGATTATTTATAATCATATTTTAATGGAGATGGATAAAAAACATTTGGAGAGAAAAGATCTTAATGATAATTTAATTATTGTTAGTGACCATCTAGTGTCCAGTATTGATATAAATACTTTGATGATGACCCTAATGGATAAATAAAATTCTAACATGGAGGAGGAATAACCAGAAAGGACTTGGTAGTAATCTAAGTTATGGAAATAGGGGCATCACTCAAAAAATAATGGAAGTGGATGTGGTTGTTCCAAATGGGATACTAAGAATGGGGGACTCACATTTAGATTATATTGACTTTAGTGTATTTCACATTGAAATAATACTTCATAAAGTAGAAAGTGTAAGAGAGAATTATACCAACGTTTGTGGGTGTGAACATGGTCGAGGAATTGATTGGAACACATTGTGGGAAGAATACCGCAAGATTGGGATAAAAATTGGGGACCGACTTGGTATGTGAATGGTTTTGACGAGGGTAGTAATGCCTTGTTTGACCCTATCTTCCATTTTTATTGTTTTCTTATTCTTTTATTTTAATAAAATGGACTCTATCACTATCTTTTTTTTAAATTTGAACTATCATTAAAAAATTTATAAGAAGAACAAAACCTAAGGTAAATAAAAAGACAATAATTAATTAAATGGATTTATTATAACAAACACATAATCCAATTCATTCATTATTAATATTATTAAACATTTATATGAATTATTTATTGTTTTTCTGAAAACAAAGAATTGATTAAATTTAATGGATGTAATATAAATAAATAATTTTAAGGGGATGTGATGAAAATAATTTATTATTAAAAGGGATATTTTTTAAAGAACCCCTTTTGAGTGTTGTGATTTTATCTTAAATTAAAATAATAACTTTTAATAGTTTATTTTAAAAAAAACATTAATGTATCAAAAAAAATATTAACACTCATTTGATTAATATTTGAGTTGAAATGATATTAATTCCACTTAAAGTTCAAAAAGTTAATTTTCTAAATTTTTCTCATTATATTAAATAATTTAATTTAATTTGTGAACTAGAAAATTTTTGAAATTGAATTTGATAATATGAACATAATTTTTTTAATAATTCATGTTAATATTAGGTTAGGGTGATTTTGTTTTTATTTTTCTAATGATGCTGATTTTTTAATGAATAGAAAAAGAATAGTTTTTACAAATATTGTAACTTTTATGACATTATCATGATATAAGAATGAATTAAAAGTATATAAAACCATTTTCAAAACTAAATACATTTTATGGAATTAAATAATTCATAAAAAATAGTTTTTTGAATTTAAAATCCCATATTTAATATTTTGGAACATAAGTCATATTTTATTCTAATAAAAAACATTTTTTGGTCATTTTATTTTAATTAATTATTCACAGGACTCCATTAAGTATTTTATTCATTTTAAATTAAAATATCACTCTCTTTTTAAATCATGATAAAATAAATGACATGTTAATCAGTAATATTCACTGTCTTTGACCTAAATATGTATATGTTCATTTTTATGCTTAACATGATTTTTTTTTCTAGAAATTGTGTTTATTGTGTCATGAATTATTATATTGATGTTAATTTTTATAACCTATAGAAATCAAATTATGAAAAATGGATTTCATATTTGGAATCAAAATATCCAAAATAACAAACACGATTAATTTAATTTTATGTATAAAAATAAGTCATTTAAGTAAAAGTTAGAAACCATGAAAAGGGAGAAAATGATGTAAATTTAGTAAATCGATGAATAATGTTAAAATAAATTCCAAACAAAATATCAAAATGGGTGTATGATGTTATTATAAAACATTCATTACATGTTCTTCATCATTTTTTATTTTTCGACACATTTTTTGGTATATGGTGTTCCTTTTATATTAGAAAATTTGTATTTAAAAAATGCCACCCTTCTCACTAATAAAAGGACTCCTCCACCAATCATTTTAATAAAAACCTAAAATTGAAAATCCATTCTAAAATATATCATATTTCCTATCCCAATAATCCTCTCCCACCTTTGGAAGTTTCTAGTCTAAATAAAATTCCTTAATTCTTTCAAAACTAAGAAGGCTTTCAAGAAGTGATGTGATATAATATTTTCAAGTAATAAATTATTATCATAATTTTTCATTTACCTTTATCATCCACAACATTTAAATTATTATTTATCTATTTAAATTTTTTTAAATCAATAACCTTCTATAACTGATATTATTACTATAAATAACATGTTCATTCTCATTCAATTGTAATAACATGTTCATGTTTTAGTTGGTTTTACCACCAATGTTAATGATGTTATAATGTATTTCTCAAGAATGAATAATATAAATTAATAACAGTATTGTCATATTTTTTAAATTTAATATATTTTCCTAATTCAAAAATATCAATACACTAAAATATATTCACTAATTATTTCAATTATTTTGTTAATTCAACAATCATCGAAAATGATATTTTTATGTATTTTATAGAAATTTTTACCCTAAAATCAATGAAATTACCATGGTACTCTAGAACTATATCAAACAAATAAATTATATCCTCATTAACATTTAGGGTCAATTAATCCATAAAAAAATAGCAAGAACCAAAACCACCGAACCTAAGATTTCATGGAATGTAGAACAATTAACAAATGAATGATAATTTAAACTATAAATTATCAATATATGGGTAAAAAAGAATTATAAATGAATGGTATTAAATAAAAAACATGAATAATTATATATATATATATAATAAACCTAATTTTATTTCACATAGAGTTAGAATATATCCTACCAAACATATGTTTCTGGTAAGGGTTTCTTATCATAAATTTCCATCTTTTAGACATGTTTCATATTATAAACTTATTTTTATGAATATTTTTTTATACAACCATTTTGAAATATTATATTAGTATTATATTTATTTTTGGGATTTAATGTTCTATTTAATTTTCTATCTTTAATTTCCTTTTCTAACAAAGGTTACCAAAGAAGTAATCATTTATTTTCTAATATCACTCTGAATCAGATATAATTTATGTCTAAATTTATATTATATGTAATTATGTGTCATTTATGTCTAAAATATAATATATTTTCACATCATATATTTATTTCTATTTTTTACATTCATTCTTATAATTTCACTTCCCTGTGGTTCACAATTCTACCAAACATTTTCATGTCAAAAGAATATACTATTTCTTTCAATTGTGGTCGAAAATATTTATCATCTATATCCATATTATTTATATTGTTTTATTAATTTTGTTTTATATAACAAAATGATTAATTAATTTCAATACTATTTCATCTTAATTTCGTTACAAATGTTTAAAAAGATCATTTTGACGTCTTTTGTACGAGTCATTTTTAATTACTTTTGAATCTCTTTAAAAAGGGTGGAAAAATATCTTTATTTAAGATTAACATATGAATTTTTTTTATAAATTTATATTCATTATTATTTATTAATTTTACATTTTATTTTTTCAGAGATTTTAAAAGTAATTTTTAATCGTATTTTTTTGATAATTTTTCATTTTAAAATAAAAGTTATCCAAAGTAATGGAAATTTCATCTTGTTCTTAAATGAAATTTTCTAATGACCTTTTAAGAGTGTTATACATATATATTTATATATTTTAATGTTTCTTATGATTGATTATGGTTATAATATAATGATACTATCCAACTTATTTCTCTGTATGGATTCTGATAATGTCTTAGGAAATTGTTTCTCAAACCCATTTCTTTACCATAGGTTAATCATTATATGCTAGAATTATTGTTGTTTTACTATTAATAAAGAATACATAAACGTGTTTTTTAATAATAATATGGGTGATTTTATTATATCCCAAAATTCATTTGGGGATGTTTTATAATTCACGAGATCCTGATTGGATGTGGGTGGGTAGCCGATGCCCAAATAGTTGTGGTATAAGGCTAGTTAGACCAATCCTACAAAAGGATAAATATAAGGTTATCCCAAGACAACTATATTATGGGAAATGTTTCATACTAGTATATTGTGTTATGAATTTCTTAGTGGTTAACCATGATCCATGCTTAATGATAATATTTGTGCAATATTCTCGTGTTATGCATCATGCCTATGTCATGTTCCCATGTTATTGACTCATGTTTTCACACTCTAAAGACACACATTTAATGATTGAAGAATTATTTAATCATTTATGATTTATGATATAAGTTTCATTAGATATTATATTCTTATTTTATGTCCTTGCAATTTTGTAATGCACTAATACCCATATTATCATCTTCTTCTCACTTATGATCTTCAATTGTTATTGATCATGGATACCCTTAGTGAGAATTTAATCTCAACATTATTATGTTTTCACTTCCCTGGGATAGGAAGAAGCGCATTACATATGATATTAATATAAGGGTACCATGCGTGGACTGTTTTATGAGATATATAGAAGACTTATTTCTAATATTTGGAATTCTCAATTAAACAGAAACAATTCCATTTATTAGAAAAAGAGTTGGGTTTTATTAGGTAATGTTTTCCCCTAATTATATAACTTTAAACCTAAAAGGTCTTGGGTATGCAATTGATGAAATATTTTCATTCAATATTTTAATTATGGATTTCTATGTTTATGATATCATAGTTGGTTTCCAAGAGAGTCTGTACAGAATATGTTTTTAACAACAGATTTATGAGTGTGTATTCTATGAATCTTAGTGGGTATTAAAGAAGGGTTTAGATAAATCTATTTATTATTATGTTATAATATTTGATTAATTTAAGAGTTTTAGATACCATCACGGGTTAATAAGTTTATGATATATCATAATTTTGAAGGAATATATATCTTTTTGAGGTCTTATGTGATTGGATTTGGAGGTGACTAATGATATTTCAGGAAATTTTTATTGGAATTTAGGGAGAATACATAATATATATATATCCTTTAGGGTTGTTATGTTATTTTATGTTGATGTAATAAGTATTAATTGTGATAAAGGGTTAAATTATTTTGGAAATGTAACGCCCTAACCCCAGTTACCCAGAGTCGGTGCATTATTACATAACATTGGCATGATCACAAGAAAGATCAAATCTCGAAAGACCGATTGGTTTAGTAGAATTGGAAACACTAGATATATTCATAATGTTTTACATTAAATCATGAAGTGAGAAACTACTACAACAACATATTGTCTCCATAATCCACACTGTTATCCCATCATAATATCCCTGTAGGTCATTCATAATTTACTTCTTCACATCTTGGGAAAAATAAAACATAGAAAATGGGTGAGCTCAAATGCCCAGTAAGGATAACAATATAGCCGAAACTTTCATAAATAAGAATAAACATTTAAGGAAATGTATAACTAAAACAAAAGCCTTTTAAACTTCAACTTCAACATAGTATAGCAAAAATAAAATGAAATAATTCCATTTACTTATTCACATAGATATTCTACTAATCGAATAAGAACATGCAATATCCATAACCACTTTCATAATGATGGAATGCATAATTCTGAACTTTAATTTCTGTGTCGAGGGCTCGTGCCAAGACCTAAGGGATAACTGTAACCAGAACCCAACCCGGAGAGCCTCTGTAACCGGACTCTATCCCGGAGTGCCTCTAATAACCAGACTCTAACCCGGAGTACCTCTAATAACCGGACACCAACCCGGAGTGCCTCTAATAACTGGACACCAACCCGGAGGGCTTACTTTTACCGTCCCCAACACGGAACATACTAGTCCAACACATTCATCTTAAGAAGATGATGAAATATAACATAAACATTCGTATTAAAACTAACATAAAAAATGTCAAAACTTTAATCATAAACCATTAATGGCATAAAAATAACTCATCCATAGTCAAAAATATCACAAAACCTTAAATACAATATGGATGATTTTTATCATAAAAAATCAACTTGAAAAAAGTTTAAAATTTATCAAATGATGTTGACATAGATGAAATCAATACTATTTGATAGAAATATCTTTTTGTTTGAAATCATTTTAAAAGTCGTATAATTATAGAGAATACCATTATTTTTTAAATATCTTTATAATCTTGTGAAGAAAGCTTCAAAGGTGTAATAACGGCGGAGAATAACCGCACCCGCCGTATAAGTTAAAAAAACATTCTTACCTTAATTTTGTCAAAAAGGATAAAAAGGACCTTGTTTGGAAAACGATGGAAAGATTCCTTTATAAACCACTTATAAAAGTCAACAAGGGTATAAATGACTTTAACCCATATTCTAGTAAATAGTAAAAATGTTTTGAAATACATTTTTAAGAAACATGGATGTGGATGATAAAGAAATACTAGTAGATTATTGCGTATAAACAACCTCGGATAATGAAGATATTGCAAAATAAACCCTAACTAATTTGGTAACTTACGAAACATACAACCCATGAAAGAGATATCATACAATGAATATGTAAATACACATAAATTAAAGTGTATTACACAAAGAATATAATTATGGGCAGTACATACACCACACAGAAGGTAATGGTGGAAATATGGCATGAATCTCACGGGAATAAGGATTGAGATGAAAACCCCTTACCTTGTACTTTTCCATTGTTGGGGTAGGTTAACCTCCTCTTATTCGGGTTCTTCCATTTGATTTGATCAAAAGGGCTCCTTAAGTTGGCTTTTTGACTAAAGGAAGGCCTCTAGGATGAAGTTAGGGAAGTTGAGAGAGTATATGGGCAGAGTTTGGCCAAACCAAAAGGCTTTGAAGGCGTGATGAAATGAGGAGGAGTGACCTTTTATAAGAGGGGTGAGGGACACCTTTCGAAAATCTAAAAATATTAATTTATAATAAATTAATATTCGGTTTCTAATGGCTCCAAAGATGATTATTTAAATGTTAAGATGGGGATAGGTCGAAAACCATTCAACCAATAGAATTTAGACAGGTTTGGGATACTATATTAACCTTATCTTTAAGTATTAACTCTTAGTTAATTAGTTTGACATTTACCATGTCACTTTGTATTTTTATATTATATAGTTAATAAACTTACTATATACATCCAAGAGACCCCCATGTGGTCCATTAATGATAAACCTATCATTATATAAGTCTATTGGACGAACCTTAGATTTTTACGAATTTAATATCAATTAATAATATAATATTTGTTTTAAAAACACTTATATGTCAGTTTTGACACTATTCAATAGTTGATTTTTTTGAAACTTATAACAGAATTATTACATCGAAAAAAGTAAATTAAATCAATTCTAATATGTAATATTATTCTAGAAAATTATTTTATCAAAGAAGGCTCGGGTCCAGGATATTCCTGGCACCCCCAAAATTTATTAAACAAAAAGACACAAACACTGCAGACAAGGGCGGGGAGGGGTCAAACGACCCACACCCAAAAACCCTTACAACCCACGCCAAAGAAAGAAAAACAAAGAAAAAGCAAGACACAAAAACTGACAAAACCGCAGCATCATCACATCACATCCAGTACCAGGATTCAACAGCACTATATCCAGCGTTAACCAGCATCCAGCAACTCACAGCTAACCAATAACCAGCGTTCAGACTACAGCAGCAAACAAACATCCAGTAGTAGAAACCAGCCAACCAGCATCAACAAATCAGCAACCAGCATCCTTATTTACCGGATATACCCTTAACCATGGTATATAAAATATTTACCGAAGTAATTATTCAAAATGTCTAAAAATAAAAGTTACCTATTTACACAATTTGAACATTCTGATTCCAAATATGGAATCCATTTTTAAAAATTCAAAACACATAAGTGGAAAAAATTAATTTAAAATTAATTCCTGTTGTTAAAACAAGAAGCGTGTTTTTAAGAGATAATAACTATCAAAAGATTGACACTTGTTTATGTTCGGTTTAATTATGAAATTATGTCCAATGACCAAAATTGTATTAAATGGTAAAAATATATTCTAAATATACTTTAAAACCACTCAAATTCATAATTTTTCAATATAAATTATTTCGATTAAAAAAATTGTTTTTAATTAAAATTTAGTAATTTTAACTATTCATCAAAATATTAAAGTTATCTGAATAGTACCAAAATTTCACCTTAGGCTAAATTCGATATTCCGAATCCAAAAATGAAGTCCATTTTGAAATATGAAATATATATAATTTCAAAAAGTAGGTATTACTATTCATAAAAGCTATTTTGATTGGTTGTCTTGTGTTAGAACTCGATGTTGCGTACAACACAAGCTATCACATTATTCAAAGAGAAGTGTACCGTAGAAGCTTGGGGTGTTTCATTTTAAAATTTTGATGTCCCCATTTAATCAAAAAGTTTAAAATATTGTATTTAAAAGGGGTTCACTATTAAAATATGGTAAAAGTGCAATACTGAAAATGAATTTGTTCTTTCATTATGTCTAAGAAACTCCTAATATGGATTCTAAAATTATAAGGATTATATAAAGTTTAAAATTTATTTAATACTATTCATAACCTCTTTTGAATGGATTGTTTGGTAAGTCATGGTGCGCTTGAACTCGGTGTTGCGTGTAGTGCAAGTTATTGAATTATTTTGAAGAAATAATACCCTATGAAATATTGGGGTGTTACATTCTCCCCTCCTTCAATAAATTGCGTCCTTGCAATTTGAAATTGTTCTTCAAAAATAAAAGGTTGAAAATAGAAAATATCTTTGTGGGAAAACCCATATCAGAAATTGGGTTATTAAAATTTAGTCATAATATGAGGAAAAGAGAAATGAAAGGGTCACCACCAAATTATGATCTCGATTAAGAGAACATTGGTGGAAATTAGAGACATATAATTGAAGGAAAAACGTAAATATTTATAGGTAGTGATTGAGGTCATCAATCACAAACAAGCGTAAAATTGAGGTCCTTAAATTTATCAATCTATGATGATTTGAAATACCATCGGTTCAACAAAACATAGGGTATTAGGATAACACATTTTTGGTTTTATGATTACTTAAATAAAGTATAAGAATTAATTTCTTCATAGAATAAGAGAAGAAGAAAATATATTTTTGACAAGTAGAGTTCCATCCTTTAACAAATTTCTATCAAAAACTCATATTTCACTCTAAAAGATAATAGAAAGTAAAAAAATATTCTATTTATCCTATTCGTATAGGGTACCAAAAAAACAAATTTATAATTCATCTACCATATTTTTTTAAAAATAAACTACATTATTTAATCTCGGACATCACGTGGGTCAGTGGTAGGTGATACACCCTTGTCGCCCTTCGGTTGTGGGTTCCAGTCTCGTGGCCTTGTCGGACGCGAAGGGTTGCTGCCCGACCTCCGGGTTGTCCTTTTATGGAAATCCAAAATAATCCAAACTAGAACTATCAGAATTACTTTAGTCCAAAATTTATAAGGAAGGTAAACACAATAAAGATCTTTTTTTCCGCATAATAACATGTTAACACCTTCATCATGTATTATTTTAAAACACTACAACATCCTGAATTACCATAAAACCTTATTGATTACATTCATGATCCCTTATTCCTTAAAGAATAATAGATATAATCCTTCAATCCGAAAATGATTTAAACCCCAACAATGATGGAATATACAAATCATTAATCAGTTTCAAGTTAGTCAAGAATATCCAAAATAATTTATCCAAATCAATCATGTATTATTCCAAAATAACTACCTCGGTATCAGAACTATATTATGGTTTATCATTCTATCAACTATATATTTTCCAAAAACTTATCCTGCTATTGAGTCACTTTTCTTTGTTCCACACAATCTCAAGACCTTAATGAAATAGTACTGCAGTATAATCCTTATATACTCCATAATTATTAAAACAAGTACATTGTTGATACAACACTCAAATGATATAATCAACACAAGAACTCTAATCATTCCTCTTCATCTGTGGTAGTATCATAACATGATTGTTATCCAATTGCATCATTTTTGGCATAGTCTGTTGATAGGTTCGCGTAGTGTCCACACTCCTTGAAAATGAAGCATTGTACATTTGAAACCATTTTCTTACCCTTGCAGGCATGTACTTGGTGCCCTTTTTCCTACACACATATAACAAACTCCCATTCCTTTTAGTCATGTTCCAGGGTGTTTCTTCCCACAGTTATCACATATGGTTAAATTCTTTTTTTCCCTCTTCCCTTTATCCATATTTCTCCCTTCCATCCTTTTCTTCTTTTGCGTTCCTTCGAAGACATAGGACTTAGTAAACTCTTTAGTTATCTTATCCACACATGATACTATTTCTTCATATGATGATAATACGTGGGAGACTATTTCCCTTCTAAATGATGGCTTAATACCAAGAAAGATACGATCCTTCTTACTCTTTGGATCATACGTATTACTGGAGTTCACATTCCTTCTACTCGGCATCATTTATATATAATAGCATAAACTAGGTCAGATTATGAATTGAAATGAATAATTCCAAACTTGTAAAATACCTAATGCAAATTGAACAGTTTATGGATATAATCCATAATCATAAAAATGTTTTATTTGAGTAAGTATATACTCATGAGCCCTTCATAATGGTTTGTAAAGAAAATGATAATTATCCTAAGCATATCCCCCGGGAGTGTCGTAACCAAGAGTGCAGCAAGGCCCGTTTTCATGCACCAGTTCCTGTTTGAGTCTAGCTCAAAGCGGTGTTTTCGGGTTTGAAACCTAGGTACATCTGTGCCAGAGCCGCCTCTACCTGCTCGTATCCAGACAGAGATGTATTGCTCGGAAAACTCACAAAATCTCTACAGTACCAAAATTCTAGGAAGTTCTTCTATACTAATCCTCATAGTCCATCTTAAATCTATGTGCTCAAATCATATTTTATCTAAATCTAGCTTCCACGGATTGTACTAAACTTCCTCTGATACCAACTGTAACGCCCCGACCCCAGTTACCCAGAGTCGGTGCATTATTACATAACATTGGCATGATCACAAGAAAGATAAAATCTTGAAAGACCGATTGGTTTAGTATCCTTGGAAACACTAGAAATATTCATAAATTTTTACATTACATCATGAAGTGAAAAACTACTACAACAACATATTGTCTCCATAATCCAAACTATTATCCCATCATAATATCCCTACAGGTAATTCATAATTTACTTCTTCACATACTGGAAAAAATAAAACATAGAAAAGGGGTGAGCTCAAATGCCCAGTAAGGATAACAATATAGCAGAAACTTTCATAAATAATAATAAACATTTAAGGCAATGTATAACTAAAACAAAAGCATTTTAAACTTGAACTTCAACATAGTACGGAAAAAATAAAATGAAATAATGCCATTTACTTATTCACATGGATATTCTACTAATCGAATAATCACATGCAATATCAGTAAGCACTTTCATAATGATGGAATACATAATGTCAAACTTTAATTTCTGTGTCGAGGCCTCGTGCCAAGACCTAAGGGATAACTGTAACCGGAACCCAACCCGGAGAGCCTCTGTAACCAGACTCCATCCTGGAGTGCCTCTAATAACCGGACACCAACCCGGAGTGCCTCTAATAACCGGACACCAACCCGGAGTGCCTCTAATAACCGGACACCAACCCGGAGTGCCTCTAATAACCGGTCACCAACCCGGAGGGCTTACTTTTACCGGTCCCCAACCCGGAACATACTAGTCCAACACATTCATCTTAAGAAGAGGATGAAATATAACATAAACATTCATATTAAAACTAACATACAAAATGTCAAAACTTTAATCATAATCCATTAATGGCATAAAAATAACTCATCCATAGTCAAAATATCACAAAACCTTAAATACAATATGGATGATTTGTATCATAATAAATCAATATAAAACAAGATTAAAATTTATCAAAGGACGTTGAAATAGATGAAATCAATACTATTTGAGAGAAATATCTTTTTTTTAAATCATTTTAAAAGTCGCATAATTATAGAGAAAACCTTTATTTTGAAATTATCTTTATGAGCTTGTCAAGGATGCTTCAAAGGGGTAATAACTGCGGAGAATAACCGCACCCACCATTTATTTTAAAAAAACATTCTTACCGTAATTTTGTCAAAAAGGTTAAAAATGACCTTTTTTGGAAAACGACAAAAAGATTCCTTTATAAACCACTTATAAAAGTCAAAAAGGTTATAAATGACTATAACCCATATTCTAGTAAATAGTAAAAATATTTTGAAATACATTTTTAAGAAACATGGATGTAGATGATAAAGAAATCCCGGTAGATTATTACATATAAACAACCTCGGATGATGAATAGATTGCGGAATAAACCCTTACCAATTTGGTAACTTACGAAACATACAACCCATGAAAGAGGTATCATACAATGAATATGTAAATACACATAAATTAAAGTGTATTAATCAAAGAATATAATAATGGGCAGTACATACACCACACAAAAGGTAATGGTGGAAATATGGAATGAATCTCACGGGAATAAGGAGTGTGATGAAAACCCCTTACCTTGTACTTTTCCTTGGTTGGGGTAGGATAACCTCCTCTTCTTCGGGTTCTTCCTTTTGATTTGATCAAAAGGGCTCCATAAGTTGGATTTTTGACTAAAATAAGTCCTCTAGGATGAAGTGAGGTAAGTTGAGAGAGTATATGGGTAGAGGTTGGCCGAACCAAAAGGCTTTGAAGGTGTGAAGAAATGAGAAGGAGGAGTGCCCTTTTATAAGATGGGTGAGGGGAACCTTTGGAAAAGCTAAAAATATTAATTTATAATAAATTCATATTCGGTTTCTAATGGCTCCAAAGTTAATTATTTAAATTTTAAGGTAGGGATAGGTCTAAAACCATTCAACCAATAGAATTTAGATAGGTTTGTGTTACTATATTAACCTTATCTTTAAGTATTAACTCTTAGTTAATTAGTTTGACATTTACCACGTCACTTTGTATTTTTATATTATATAGTTAATATAATTACTATATACATCCAAGCGACCCAAAAGTGGTCCATTAATGATAAACCTATCATGATATAAGTCTCTTGGCTGAACCTTAGATTTATAGGAATTTAATATCAATTAATAATATAATATTTGTTTTAAAAACTCTTTTATGTCAATTTTGACACTATTCAATAGTTGATTTTTGTGAAACTCATAATAGAATTATTTCTTCTAAAATAGTCAATTAAATCAATTATAATATTTAATATTATCCTAGAAAATTAGTTTAATTCATTAAAAGTCTAAAAATATATTTATTTTGGTATTTATAATATCAATTATTTTAATTTGTCACTATTATGGTAATTACTGCATCATCATTGTGCCATAAATAAATTAAATTATTTAAAGTCTAAAAATTATAAATAAAATATAATTATGTAGGAAATCTGTTTAGCTTTCTAATGAATATTTATAGTCGAATATCCAATATATATAATCCTATGTAAAAATTTCTTTTCTAAAAAAATATATGCTTATGTCATTTTTGTACTTATTTTCACTTAATTAAAATAAAGTGTCCCTATCACCTACAAATGGATCCATGGGGTCCCAAAATCGACCCAAAGATGCCTATGGTCGAACATGTATCAACCAATAAGGTTAGGACACGTTTTAGGGCAATTTAGTATTATTATAATATTATTTTTAACCCTTATTTACCGGATTTACCCTTAACCATAGTAAATAAAATATTTACCGAAGTAATTATTCCAAATGTCTAAAAATAAAAGTTACCTATTTACACAATTTAAACATCCTGATTCAAAATATGGAATCCATTTTTCTAAATTCAAAACACATAAGTTGCAGAAATTAATTTTAAATTAATTCCCGTTGTTAAAACAAAAAGCGTGTTTTTAAGAGATAATAACTATCAAAAGATTGACAGTTGTTTATGTTCAGTTTAATTGTGAAATTATGTCCAATGAAAAATATTTTATTAAATGGTAAAAATATATTCTAAATATACTTTGAAACCACTCAAATTCATAATTTATCAATATAAATTATTTCGATTAAAAAAGTTGTTTTTAATTAAAATTTAGTAATTTTCACTATTCATCAAAATATTAAAGTTATCTGAAAAGTACCAAAATTTCACCATAGGCTAAACATGATATTCCGTATCCAAAAATGAAGTCCATTTTGAAATATAAAATATATATAATTTCAAAAATTAGGTATTACTATTCATAACAGCTAGTTTGATTGGTTTTGGTGTGTTAGAACTCGATGTTGCGTACAACACATGCTATCGCATTATTCAAAGAGAAGTGTACCGTAGAATCATGGGGTGTTTCATTTTAAATTTTTGATGTTCACATTTAGTCAAAAAGTTTAAAATGTTGTATTTAAAAAGGGTTCACTATTAAAAGTTGGTAAAAGTGTAATACTGAAAATGAATTTGTTCTTTCATTATGTCTAAGAAACTCATAATATGGATTCTAAAATTGTAATGATTATATAAAGTTTAAAATTTAGTTAATACTATTCATAACCTCTTTTTAACGTCTTGTTTGGTAAGTCATGGTGCGCTTGAACTCGGTGTTGCGTGTAGTGCAAGTTATTGAATTATTTTGAAGAAATAACACCTTATGAAATCATGGGGTGTTACAGGAAATATATGTTAAGCAGTATAGAAAAATTTGGAGATTGAAAAGTGATATGGGGACACAATAATTTATGTTATGTTGGGAAAGGGGTTAAATATTTTTGAGAGTATTAATGTTTAAGGTATATATTGATTGGTAATTGATAAATGTTGTTTAAGGATAAGGTTAAATTTAATTTTAGGAGCATAAGTTACAATGAATAATGTGTTTTGAATACAAGAATAAAGTTCATTATAATTTCTGGTTAATTATTTTTTTGGATTATATTATTGATAATACTTTTGTAAATATATGTCGAGATGAAAGAGTAACAAAAATTTCCCCTGGTTTGATACTTCCTCAGGTGAACTAGCCGACTTGGCTACTGGATCTTTTTGTGCCTCCCTATATGCCAAAGGCTATCACTAGTAGCAAGGGTGCTAGGAATATAGTGGGGAGACTATACCCTTTAGTACATAGTCAGAATAAAAATGGAAAAATATAAATAAACAAGCATACAACCAAGAAGAACTAACGAAAAAAATATACAATACAAATAATAATATATACTATGTTATGATATGATGAGTATAACTGAATTAAATTATAAAATTCACACATGTAAAAGACTATTATGAATCAATAAAAGACAAAAAACTTAGTCTTGAATCCCCATGTCAGTCTCGTCTTGAAGATCTAACCCATCAAACATGAAATAATCAAACACATGGTCCATTTACCTTGTTTATTCCTATATCAATGAAATCTTCCCTATTGATAATTAGAAACTTGAATAGTGTATGAATATAATTGAATAGAATGATACCCATGTTTTCTAAAAACCCATTATGAATATTTATATTTCATGTAATAATATAATAAATAGGGGAATTTATTAATAAATTAATAAAATACCTCAGATAACCCACTGACCATTAAGCTTCAGGATCACACCCGGAGTCATCCAAACATACTATGGATCAGTGTCACATATCTATATCTAGTTTTGGATCCTCATACATAGGATATATCACAACAACTGATGGTGAATTATCATATATTATTATGAACCCCATATATCATTTTTCAAGTAACCAAACCTCCTCCATGTATATATTCCCATACTAAAGTTTCTTACAGCTTCCAAGGATGAAATACCATGGAAAAGGGAAAGTATCCAAATTATAATGGACTCTAAACCAAGATAGATCCAATTATTTGTTCTTATGGTGCAGTTGCAAACCAAGAAAAAAATAAAGTGTCAATTATTACCATACCAGATGATAAACCATGCTAGAGACACTTACGTGATCACTTGGATCACTTCTAAACCAAGAGAAAATGATGTTTAAAGTATTCATCACCAATTACCAAAAAGATAAAAGTATCTAACTACCAATTTGGTGGAATTTCATATATAAGGATAAATCCTTGATGTTATAAATCAAGTTTTCAAATATCAACATGTTATAAAGTCATCAAAATCCAGGTTGGTTAATTCATTCAATTAACAATTTATAATCCATTTATTCTTATCTGGTGGATTCTCCTTCAACAGGATGAATCACTGATATCACATAATTCCATGTTCACAATTATCAAATCTCACAAGACATTATAGGTTATTATTTATCATAGTTCACATGTTAATAAAAATAACAATTATTACAATTCACTTTATACTAAGATCACATTATCACACTTCACTTTTTATTCAAAATTCATGTCAATCATTCTTTCCATTTCATCATAAATTTAAGGGTAGGCTCCCCTCATAGGTGGCCAAAAGTCTGGTTTCAATTCCAATGGACCCAAAATGACTTATGGGTGGTCTATGTATGTGAAATTCATTGTACATTGAATTATCCAATTATTTAGGTCACATATAAGGAGTGATGGTCACTTATTATGAATACTATAAATATGAAACAAATTTTAGGTAGTTTTTCTAGACCAATGAATTCAAAAGTAGAGAAAAGAATTAAATTCATCAAAGTTTGAGGTATAGTAGGGTTCCACATTCATTCCCTTTAATGAAGACTAAAATTCCTTGAAACACAAGACTCGAGATCTCAATCATATTTGGTCATCCTATAACAGTGTTCCAAAACTAAAATCTAATAGCTCACGAAGAATAATAATAATAATATATGTTGTCTTACCTACATACTAATGATTTGTATCACCGAAATCCAATGGAACATGCATTTGGTTTGGAATGGAATCTCAAGGGTCATCTAGAAGGGATATAGTTGAGAGGAAAGGGTGTGAGATATCCGAAACTCACACATTGAAGGTTTTAAAAGTGGACTGGGAGTGGAACATTCATGAAGGAAATGTAATATTCACACTGTGATTGGATATACTCTCAATTATGCTAATAAAACCATTTCTTTAGATTTGCAACCCATAAAAAATGTTTTTCCATGTCTTGAACCCAATACATGTCATGTGATCCTGATTCATGGACTACCCAAAACCATTCATGGAGTGAATGAGATTCATGGGTTCTTCCCCAAACCATTCATAAATTATATAGATTTATGAGGGTCTACCCTGAATATTTCATATCATGAATTAATAATTCACTGCTTGAATTATTTTTATAGTTTTACTTTTCTCCATATGCTTCTTCCATTAAATATTAAACCCAACCAAATTATTGACTTGATACGAGGTCACAATTAAAACTAACTGATCATGAAAAAAGGTTTAACCAAAACTTAAATAGGGACATGCCAAATAAATGAGATCTTAAACCTCCCCACCATATAAAAACTCTCCCTCCATTTTTCTCCAAATAATCTATCAGGGTATTAATGAACATGTATTGACACTATTTCCACATGTGAGATTTCATCTCCTAGGTCTCATATTTCATACTATAATGATTCCACTACATTTTTACTAGAGAAACGAATTCGTTTGAAGATTATTTTTACTATAGTCCAAAATAAAAATCACATGTTCCTAAAAGTATTCATCAATATCTAGCTCGACGTTATCAATTTCAATCATATGAGAATGTTCAAGATGATATATCTAAAGCTCAAGCATGTGAAACACGACGTGCATAGAACAATAGCTCTATGGAAGGGTCAAATGGTACACCATTGGAATAAACATTTCCTCTATCTTGAATTAAATTAAAAACATCATCTTTAGCTTCCCTTTTATCCTAATACATTGTTTCCCCATCCTAGGACATGCCTAATAGAAAATCTGAGGGATTCCCTCAGAATATAGAGGTCATCTCTGGTGGTCAGCATATGATTTTCACTAGCTATGTATGATCACCAACTACTTTATGATTAACTGGACCTACTCAAATGTCTTCTATATGATATTAGGTCCAATGATCATTGAAACACCTACCTCCAAATAGAAAATAGGTTTATGACACAAACATCCATAAAATTATTCAAAATGGGAAATTTGGATATATGTTTGGATACTATTGTTATAAGTGAACTCCATTAGAACTAGATGCTACTCTCAAGACCTCTAAAATCCAAAACACAGGCACATATCATATCCTCTAGAATATGAATCGTCTATTCATATTGGTTATTAATCTATGTATGATAGTCTATACTCACAATAATTTATGATCACATTGATTTTTTAAGACCTTATCAAATCAAGACATGAAAATATAATCCCAATAAAAAATTATACTCCTAAACACACAGTGAGACTAAAAAATTTCCCATATATATACAACTATAATTATTAATGGTGAATATATTCTTGATAGGAAATAAATGTGATACCTTCACCATTTAATACATGATCACCCATAATATATCATTATTATGAGGTGTCCTAGATAACCAAGGCAAAAAATCCATAGTGAAATCATCTAATTTCATTTTTTTAATGGGAAGATGATACAAAAACATAGTAATCCTTTGATGATTATCCATCTCCTTATAGATGGTGAAACATCTCACAAAGAATCCTATTATCTACTTCTTCAATCCTAAATACCATTACATTCTATTGAGATCATGATACTAATTTTTCAGACCTGTAAGTACCACCCATCTAGAAGCATGAAACTCCCTCACTAGATCATCATGTAAGCCCATAGGAACCCATACATGAACATAGACAAGAATAAAATTTCCCCTACTAAGAGACAATACCAAGGATGGTTTCCCACCATATAAGCTATCCCTCAAATCTAATCCCTTCAGATCGTATAACTTCTCTTTTTTGAATCTGGTCCAGAATCATTGGTATAACATATTTATATGTATGATCCACTCATACGTTGGAATCTATAAAATCTAGATTCATGTACAAAAAGTGTGTCACTAGCTACCACTAATCGTAAGACTAATTTATTACATTTTTCTATATCATCTGGATCAAATCATCATCAAAAAATTTCCATTTCCTATCATATTAGCTAGCTCAAATTCAAAAAAAAATATTGATACTTATCCCCCCTCCTTTTTTGAAGGTTTAGGTCTCACTGAGAAAATATATACTTGAGGGAATTTTGGTACGTGTAAACCACAAACCACATGACCAATAGATAGTGATTATAACCTCTTAGGGCGTATACCACTATATTAAACTCTAGGTCATGAGTTGAACAATTCCTATCATGTGTTCTTAGCTTTCAAGATCCATTATCAACTAGTTGGTATTCTTGAATCATAATTGCTCTGATTTTGAATCTAGATATGTTATATATCATGGTATATTACTTATCTGACATGGGATATGTGAGAATAAATGCTGAGGTCATCTTGATCTTTATCTCTTAGAAAAAACTATCGTAAGAATTTGTCTAAATGAACTTTACCCCTTTATATTCATCCTAGAAGTAAGTGTTTCCATAAGGGATAAGTCCTAGAGAAAATGATGAAAATAGACTAATATACCATGAAATATCTTAATATCAAATAAATTCTTAGTCCACTCCCACGATATCACAACCAAAACATTCTATGGCCCCACTAACACTCCAATATACAAGAAAACCTGACCTGAGAAGTGAAATGTATTAATCTAGAAGTTATATTTGGATAGCTTGGTATAAAGTTGAAGCTCCATTAGTGTACTTGGGATGATTACAAGATATTATGTATGATCATATCTATAATAGGATTACACTAATATGTCTTTAATTAAAAACACCACAAATTGATCTAGGAATTGAGGAAAGAACCAGTTCGTCATGTCCATGAATATCGCTGGTGCATTTATCAGGCTGAACAAAATCACAACATATTCATAAAATCCATACTTGATCCCTAAAGTTTTTCGGGGTATTTATGAAGATATCAAACTCAAATTATTGTACCCTGATACTGAAATAGATCTTATATTAGATATGGGAATCTCTGAAGTAATTAAAGAGACCATCCATTAATAAAAGTGGACAATGGTTCTTGAATATAACTGGTTTAGTTCCCAATAATCCACACATAAGTATAATTTCCCATCATCCTTCTTAGAGAAAATCATGATAAAAACTGACAGTGATATACTAGATCATACTAATCATTTACATTCCAACTATTACAACTAAAATTCAAACTCATGAAGATCTACTGGTGTCATTCCATATGGTGGGATAGAAACTTGCTCCACTCCTGGCACTAACTAGATCATGAACTTGATATCATACTATCATAGTAAGATAGATAATCATTCATGAAAGAAATCATAAAAATGGTCTACTAATAAAGGAAAATAAGTCAATTATATTTAACTCTTATCTAGAATAATACTCCCCAAATAGTATGTGATAAAATACAATTTATCTTGAATTGGTCCTACATGACCATCTTGAAGATCCCACTCACCCTGGTGATGATATCTACCCCCTCCTGCTAATAGAAAGGAACCTCTTCACTAATAACATTAAATATGAACCTATTATAGAAATAACCAATCCATACATTGAATCAAATTGAATACTATCACATCTAACATAAACATCTCCCTAAATAAATGGTAGCCACTAATTTCAAGAGAAAAACCCTTGCTACATTTATATCCATATATATCACTCCAAATAGTTTTTCGATGGTCATACTCCATCCATGATCTCCACAACCAAACCCAAAAAAAAATTCAACTTGGGAAAATAAAAGTGACCATGATACTGCTTTATCAAATATAAAATAAGAATGGGTTGATGATACAAGAATTATATTGCTTATAGTAGAAGGTCCAACATTTATATTAGTCAAAAAGTACTTCATATCATATAGATGACTCACCCCTCTACCTAGTTATCTAGTCAGAATCTCTTGTGATACTTCCTATAGAGGGTAATCCTACACCTATGTTGGGGTACCACATAACTTAAATCATCCTGAACATCCATTGGAACTCTATCCAATTCTCTAATGAGGGGTATATGAGTCCTTCTTTGAATAAAGTTCCCATTTTGATCCCCTTACACTACTATTCTATTAAGAGTTCGTATAGAAATTTTAGAGATAACCCATAATTCCATAAGAAAGACACTCCACAATGGGTGAAGGGTGACACAAGATATTTTGGGAAAACCTTATACACTGAAATAACTACAACATGCCATGATTTTGAGATTTCTTCCCACTACTTTGACTGTTATTTACACTTCTTCCTTGGAAGTAATTTTATTAATAGTGATTCTTGCTACCAGAATAGTAATTCACTAAATTACTAGTTGAGACTACCCGATCTCTACTCAGGTCCTCCATTATGTACCCCTTATGTGATAAGATCTTGATTTATCATGTTCTTGAAGTTCTTCTTGAAAAAGATGTTCACCTACGAACTAACCTCATAGTGAATCCCATCCGAATAACATTTCTCCCTGGATATATCATTAGATTATATGGATGGAGTAAATTAATGAAGCTCAGTGAAGCATCCAATATCACCCATCATTGAAATTCCCTCTTTTTTAAGTGCATGAACCCATAATCCCTCTCATCCCTTAACATCTGTAGAAGGAGGTGGATCAGTAACTTCACCTAGAAGTTCATCCAGGCAAGCTCATCTTTCAGACTAGATTTCTCTACAATGTCCAAATAATGCGTGGATGATCCTCAAACATGTAAGAAACACTTTTCAACCTCTGATCTATGGTCTTCTTAAAGTGATTAAATGTCATCATGACTAACTCAATCTAGGACTCAACTCCTGGGGTCCTCCCTCCCTAATGAACATAGGCATATGTTGTAGTTAGAAATCTCAGTCAAATTAAACACCAAAGCGATGGTGTGAATGATCTACATATTCATATATTTCAGGAACATCAAGATACTATTATGATTTTCCTTTTATACTTATTCTATGGATTCGAATGAGGATATGACAATGTTGAATTGGGAGTGTGCTGATTTCCACTCTCCTGATGCCCAACCCAAAGATGATGAGGATAAATTTTATCTAAAATGTTAAACATACTCTTTATAACAAATTTAATTCAACCAAGTCAAAGTAAATTGGTGAAAATAATAGAAAAAAAACTGGCTTAAGGTTCCTCTATACTTTTTTTTAATAATATAATAGGCATAACATGATAGTTCTTTCATTTTTTTCTCAGACATATCAAGGGATTTCATTTCACTATTTATATGGTAAGACTTGTCACATGTAATAGATATGTCCAAAGCATGAATTATTCCTATAAATATATATCCCTACGTTCCTATCATGATAAATGCATACTCACCTTTTTCTATATTTATCCAAAAGTAATCCCCAAATAAACAGTAACATAACACAACAAGTGAGTCACTAAATGTAAAATAACTTCAAAACTGTAACAAGATAACACCGTAAACAATAATAACATCCATGGGTGCTCAAGCTTCCCCTATAAATGGGTTAGCTAATTCCATGAATGAAATCACTAAAAATCCATAACACATCCTAGAATCTTCCCAATCTTTCTCAAATAGTAAAGAAATAAAAATGAAACTTGACCCCTCATATACCTCTTTGTAACATCCCCCAACCCAGTAATCCATCACCTAACCTAGCCAAGATGGATATTGGACCTCAAGAATTCCTCCCCATATGCAAGAGTCTATCGACTAGTAGTGAGGGTGTATGGATCAAAGTGGGGAAACTATAACATCTAATACAAAGATGAAATAATAGTAGAATAATATTAATAAAAATCTTTCATCCCTGAAGAAATAAAGGAAAACCCAAACAATGAAAATAATAATAAATACTATATTATTATATGATTAATGTAACTAAATGACATGTTGACATTCTTATAAGAAAAATACTAGTCATACTCAATAAAAAACTCCAAACACCCTTTCTCGAATCCCCATATTTGTCCCATCTCCAATATATAAACCATATAACTAGAAATAATCCGAAAAGGAATCCCTTTCCATTTTCCATTCATACATCCATGAAATATGTCTGAGTACCAAACAATGATCCATACATAGTGTGAGTACAACTTAGTAGGCCAATACCCACAATATCTAAATAATCCATTTTGAATATATAAAATGCATGCAATAACACAATAAATAGAGGATTTAATTAATAAATAAATACAACAAATTAGATAACCCTTCTAACCCTCATGCTCTGGGTTGACACCTATGAGTAGCCAAAACATCTTAGGCTCTATGCCAAATATCTTTGTCCAGTGGTGGATCCCCCTGTATAGGATAGATTTCCCAAACTGTGGAAGAATCTCATATATTAGGATGAATTTCTAGTAACATGTATCAAGTGACCAAACTATGGTCTATTCATATATTCCCACACTAGAGTCACATACGTATTCCCAGGGTGAAATCTAATGCCAAGGGGAAAAGTAACCATACATAATAGACTCTATACCATTCTAGATTCACTTATGTTTCTCGCGGTTCAATTCCTAGAACAGGAAAAATAATGTGTAATGACATATCATATTGGGATCTAAACCATGAAAAAAACACTTATGTGTTCCCTTGTAACACTTATAAACCAAGGTAAAATCAAGTATCAAGTATTCATTACTATGTACCAGCAATCCAAAATAAAATAACTACTAATTTGGAATATTCTATTACATCAGGATCAATCATTAATGTTACGAATCAAGTATCCAAACAAAAACGTGTTATAAATTCATTATAAACAAGGTTGATAAATTATTATAATCACCATGTCATAATCTATTTATTCTCACCTTGTTGCTTCTCCTATAATAGGATCACTAATCGATATCACATCATTCTATGTTCTCAATTATAAAATCTCACATGTCATTCCAGGTTTCTAGTCTTCAAATTTTACATGTTATTACAAATCAAAAGTATCATAATTCAAATATATATTAAGATCATATTATCATAATTTACATGGTATTCTAAATTTAAATTAATAAAGGACACCAATTTGTCAAAAAATTTATGGTTAGGCTCACCTCTCAGGTGGTGACAAGTCCGATCTCAATGCCAATAAACATGATGGGATCCATGGGAGGTATATGTATGTAAAATTCATTAAATATTGAGTTATGAAATTATTTAGCTTTTTTTGCATGTAATTTAAATGCGATCACACTTATTGTACATAGTAGAATGATTAAATAGACATTATAGGGTTATTTTAGACCGCCCACCTCAAAAGAAGAGTAAACATAAAATTCCTAAATGTCTAAGGTATAACTGGGTTACTCCTCCCTTCCCTTTAATAAAAACTGAATGTCCGTACAATAAAAAACATGGAATGTCTATCCTTTTAGATCTTTCCATAATATGGTTACAAAAATAAAATCCAGTAGATCAGGAAAGAGATGAATAATAATATCCAATGTCTTACAATCAAAATCATGATCCAAAATCCAAATATCGAATGGAATATGCTTTTGGTATGGAATGTAAACTTGGTGGTCTTACAGAAGGGATGAAATAAATAAAAAAGGGTTTTTGATATCATAACCATATGCACTAGATGTTCAATAAGAGGGATGGATGATTCACAGTAATGATATCATTACACCATTCATATTGTTAATGGTTTGAATCCCATTTACGTTGATAAAAACATCACCTTTGATTAAAAACCCCCAAAAACCATTTTCACATCAGGAAAGTGATACACACCATGAGTTCCTAATTCACAGACTGCCTAGTACCATTAATGGTGTGAATGAGATTCATAGTGTCATCCTCAAACCATTCATGCATTGTATGGAACTAATGGGGTCTTCCTTAACTATTTCACACGGTGAATTAATAATTCACCGTCTTAATTCGTTATGTATCCTAAAATCTCACCTTATGTTTCTTCCTTTGAATAGTGTACCTAACTATATTATAGAATGGATTACCAAGGCCCCAAAAAAGCTAATTGAAGAGGAAAAAATGTTTAACCAAAACTCAAATAGGGATATACAAAGAAAAGATGAGATCTTATACTTATAGTTTAAAATAGTATAATTTAATGTATCATGGGATAAAATGAAGTTTTTATAGGATAAATGACTTATGATTGATTTTTTTAAATTAACACAGTTATAATTTGTTAACATAATCATTTTAGATTTAGTATTTGGCTAAGAACATTATCATGAAATGAACCTTTGAAAGGTATGTCCCTAGAAAATTTCATAACCATGGAGGAATATTTTTCAAAAATGGTCATGACTAATGAAATATCAATATATTTCTACTTGGAAGGAATTGATATGTTTCTTAAGATAAATTTTCTAAATGTCATTAGAATTTATATCTCGATTAATTTCTATCTTATAGATACACTTATCTATTTTTATTAGTGGGTAACGATTACAATAGAGATGATATAATTTATATAAGGGGGTAGAGTGAAACACCCTGAGGTTTCATTATGTATTTTATTTCAAAAACATTTTATATTGAATATATTATAAAACACACAATAAAAAACTAAAATAAACCATGCTATATTTTATTGAAAATAAATATAAACATTAATAAATTATGAGAATACAACAGAAAATAAGATTAAGAAAATTAATAGAAGAGTAAAACCTCAGCTAAATAAAAATATAACAATTAATTAAAATGATTTACTATAAAAAACTATGTATTCTAATTCAGAACATATCATTTTGAAGAATGATTTGATGCATTATAGTACCATTGAATTTATTGAATTTAATATTGATAATATTAGTAATTATTTTATTTGGAAGTGATCGAAACATTTAATATTAATAGGGATGCTTTTTAAAAAACTATTTTAATGTTCTATTCATTTTTACAAAAATTAAATTGATAAATTTTAATGGATTATTATAAAAAAAAATTAACTTATAAAATGTCTAGTAACAATCATTTAATTGGTAATTGATATGAAATATGATTAAGGGCGGTTAACATTTAAAAAGTATTTTTTTTATAAGAATGTTTTTTAATGTATTTTAAGTTTTCATTTAAAAGTTAAATTTATAAATTTTAGAAATTTAATTTTATGAAATGAAATTCAATCTGGGATTTGATATGTAAATATTATGTGAGGTAGGTCTTTTATTACTTTTATAATGATGTCAATTTGTGGGTTAATATTAAAAATTAATTTTTTACAAATACTATAACATTTATGACATCATAATTATATAAGTTTAAATTAAAAATTTTGAGGCATTTTACTTGACTAAATATGAATTTATGTAAAATAATTTATTTATAAATAATACATTGAATTTAGAAAGTAATGTTTTCCATTTTAGAACATAAACTATATTTTATTCTAAAAGAAAACTATTTTTTTCCATTAATTTTGTATTCTGAAGATTACATTCGATGTTGGATTAGTTTCAAATTAAAATAACACTAATTTATTGAATCATATTATAATAAATGATATGTTAATCAATACTATTTAAATTTTTTTGCCTAAATAAGTATAAATTTATTTTAATGCTTCAAAATAAATTTTTTTATAATTTGAGTTCAGTGAGTTATGAGTGATTATATTGATGTTATTTTTCTCACCACCATTATTAATTATAATAAATTATATTAATTTCATATTTTGAATAAAAATTTAAAAATTCCTTAATATGGTAAATTTAATTTTTAGGTATTAAAATAAATCAATACGGTAAAAGTTAGTCACCGTGGTAAATGATAGAATGAGGTAAAAGTGTTAAATCAAGGGATAAAGTAGAAAAATATCCGAAAAATTAACTATAATTGGGTATATGGGGTTATGATTGACCATAAATTATCTTATTATGACTAAATTTTATTTATTGATCCAGTTTACTTGAATATTATATTATTTTGTATTATGAAATTTGTATTTACAAAAATTCCACCCCTCTCACTTATAAAAGGACCACTCCACCAACCTTTCAAATACACTACTAAAATTTTAATTCCTCTATATATTATACCATATTTTATTCCAAAATAAACCTATGACATATTAGTAAGCTTTTGTTAACAATAGAGTTCTCAAATTCCTCCGAAACCAATAAGGTTTCCAAGAGAAGATACATTTTTTTCTTTGTATGTAATAAAGTCTGTTGATGCTCCTTTTCGTCACAGAGTCCAATGGAATATAAAGGTAAATGACTTAGCCCAAATTGATTCAGCCTTTGAAGAAAACATCAAAAACCAACAAAGTCATGAACAAGGCTTCAAAAGCACATGCGCCGTGCAAGTTCCATCACTTTCGCGCAAGTTCACTTGTGCGACGCCTAATGGTCGTGCAAGTGACTTGTGAGCACTAAGTGATAACCACCCAGGGTCTTCTCCAGCCTATAAATAGGCCCTGTGGGCCCCCCATTTCAAGAGGCATTTTTCCAGAGTTTAGATTTAGAGCTCTAAACACCCTGGTCTCTTCTTCAGGTCTTCCGAACACTTCTAATGTAATTATTTACCTAGAATTCAAGGTCTAAACAAGATAAGTAAGGTATAAGTGTTATAATTCACTAACACTTGCACGCCTAAGGTGTTTTACCCTTAAGGGAAATTAACATACTTGAGCGCCACCCTACTTCATCACCAAAACTTGTGCGCCTCTATTCTAGAAGTACCTCAGGATAATTCTAAAGGCATTGGTCAAGGATCACCCAAGTATTACCATGATGGTTTACAAACACGCAAGTACCATGTGCCGCGCAAGTATACCTGTGCGACCAGGACTTGCGTGCCCACACAGTTCTTGCGCGCCTTCTAGGACTTGTGCGCCCTTGCCTTTTTGGGTGCCTTTATTTCCCATTTAACCCCTCTTATGTCGTTCCACCGGTCTTATTCAAGATTCAGTCTTCAAGACACTCTTCAAATCCATTTATGTCATTATTTCTTGATTTGGATTCCTTATCGGAAGGGAAATCCGTGGAACATTTCTCAAAACCAAGTGATTTACACATTTTTTGTCACTATAGATTGAGGTTTTATTCATTCAACCTCATCCTTTAATGATGAGAGAACCCCTTAGCCTAGGCCTCCTTTTCAAGAATAAGCCCCAGTCTTAATTCTCAATTCTGGGAATCCTCCTTAGGAGTAAGCCCCAAGTCCCCTAATCCTGGCATCCTTTTTAGGAGTATGCCCCAATCTTAAAATTCCCAAATCTGGGCATCCTACTTAAGAGTAAGCCCCAATTCTTCATTAACCTAGGACTCCTTTTCAAGAGTAATCCCCAGTCTCAAATATGGGCATCCTCCTTAGGAGTAAGCCCCAAGTCCCTTAATTTTCTCTTAACCTGTCCTAATTTACTTTTGATCTGTATCTACTTCTCAAGAGTAAAACCCAATCATAAGTCCCCTCCTAATTTGGGCCTCCTTTTCAAGAGTAATCCCCAAATTAGAGTATCCAAATCTCCATAATGTACATATACCTTTATGGACCTTGTTCTTGGATTTCTCCCCTGATGTAAATCCTAATCATCATCTATTTGGCAGTCATACATACATAATACCCACATCATTTCTTATGATTGCATCTTTCATGGCACAACTGTCTGGTTTTACCAATACCACTTGTTTCTCACACCGAGCATGAATCACGTGAGCTTAGAGTGTAAAAGTAATTAATGCATCTTTTTTGAGCCATCAATCACAAACATCATATTCCCTTACTCAAACTACGTGGGTTCTAATTCCTTTCCCAAAACAAAGGATATGTAGGTAGCCCATCTGCAGGTACAATCCCAACACTGAAATAATCAATGTCCTTCTGAATGAAAATAAAATTCAAGTGCCCCACTGAGTGTCTTTAAAACTAGTATGGTCATCATAATAACCAAGAGACTTTTATGTATCAAAGGATACAATTGACTAAGAATCTCTAAAAAATACAGATGATTCTCTATTGATGAATAACCTCGAATACATATAAAAGATTCTCTAAATTTCCTACATATCAATCATTGATTGTCAAATCTAAAGGAAAGCTCATTTTATACTTGGTAATGTAATAAGGATTCAAAAACATAACTTAAATATATAAAGAGAGTCCCGGAGTAGACAATAATTCCCCTAAAAAAGGTGTGATGAGTCTGACCTCCCATCCTCTCGACCAATGCAAATTACTAAGAATCATCAATCCACAACTAATGAGTGCCTACCTTTGGAAAGTAGGTTCAACTAGATATGGAATCATTGGATGTTTCTGGTTCTAAGAACAAAACCGTTAGAAACCGCTTGGAATGTTTGAATATTAAATCAATGAGATCATCCCCAATTCCAGAGGGGAACAAAAAATGGTGAACCCAACGTGAATCCTTAAAAAAGTTAAGATGATGTTTTGATTATTTGTTAGGCCCAAATTTAAAACTCAACGAGAGGGCCAACACAAAAAATCATTGACATATGTGCTCATCCAAAATATGTAGTGGCTGAACTTATCTTGATTATGTCTATTATATCAAAAATGCTCTCTGTTCCTTGATTTTATACATTCTAATAAATGGTTGCTCTCATGTTCACACATGTTAATATTGTTGCTGTGAATGCCACTACTGATACTCCTGCTGGATCTTCATCCGCTCTAAGGACGATATCACCTACTCAGCATCTTCAACACTGGGTATCAAACACGCTGGTTAAGGAGTACCATCAACACGGTACCATTTCAATTCTGGAGGCTTCCCGACAATCCCTCCAAGTGAATAACTCACCCTGGCCATCCGGACAGTGACGACCAGTGATCAAGAAGTAGGCGGTGCTAACCACCGTCTCCAACTGTTTCGGGTCGTTTGACCCGAAACAAAATAACCATTCGCTCCCTTATTCTGGGGAGGTGAATGAGCAGGTCCCTCAGGGCCTTAATTCAAGAAGACAGAGTTCATTCCCGAGGGCTCCCACCAACAATAACTGCCAGACTCGTGCGGCAGTGCGCCCTCAACATGATGAGGGTACTGACTCCAGGTGTTCGGCTCAGGTTCCTCGAACGTGAGAAGGCAAGACGAATCGCCAGAGGCGATGTTCGGTTAATAGTGGGTAGGTTCTCATCTCTTCCATCTCCAGAGAAGTCCACCAACCTAACTTGGTGGCAAGCAACGAGCAGGCACACACACCTACCCGTTTTAATTCTACTGTCCACCAGACTCATCTGGAAACATCACACCAATCCCACAAGGCAATTCCGGTGGAGTACTATAGGCATGAACATACACCTGTTTATACATCACCAGCTAGTCAGCAAGATCTTTGGACTACATATGATGGATCTCATCAACCACGTTCGACGAAGTGCAATCAGCAGGCACATACACCTGCTAGTATTGATCAAGCCAACCAGCAGTCTCTCTTGGTATCATTCGGAGAAGTCAGTAGGAATGCTCCAGCGATAAACAGGAGGCAGAATCAACTCTCTACCCATACACATGAGCACATTCAAGATTCACTGACAGGAAAAGGAGGACAGGAGTAGGAACATACACCTACTCCAAGCATGGAATGGATGTATATCACCGTTCAAGTAGCTGAAGCCTCCAAACATATTCTATCAATGGTGAAAGAGCAGAAGAAAATTCATGCTCATATCCTGGATGCCTGTCAGGATATTATAACATCTTTAGTGGCATCTCAGGGAAAGACACATAAATCTATCCCTACCAGTGGAGTGACACATCAACAGTTCACTCCGGAACAGACACACATATCTATTCCAGTCCAAGAGGGTTGTGGGGTATACTCCCCCATATCATACGAAAAACCAAGTCAGGCACATACACCTGATTTGAGTGGAGATCGTCAGCCTAAACTAGCCATTTCTCCTTATTAGGCACATACACCTGCTCAGAGCCGCCACTTTCATCAACAAGTGGTTTCCATGTCGATTAATAAGGCGTCTAAGAAAAAGACCCGCCCAGTACAGTCAAGAGATCAAGATCCAATCTGTAACAAGGCCTTGCTCGATGCTGGAGTTCTTGAAGCCCTCAGACAGTTATCTATTTGAATTCAAGATTCTACTCCCCCATTTACCAATAGTGGGATCGTTAATTCTAAAGGTCTTCAACAGACACTTCCTCATGAAGGCTTTCTTCAGGACAATTCGGTCAATCTCGAAGTTTCATCTTCAGATGCGAGCCATAGGAACCCTCTGTGTGGCCAGATGACCAAGGAGCAAGAGATATCATCTTTTGCTGTAACCCACCATGGTGGTCCTCCCCATGATGATGAATTTCGCTACGGAAGTACTATCTACAATAGTGATGCACATTTCCCGGAAAATGCTCTAGTGGACAATGTAGTGCTAAGAAAGCCCTCTTACCTTGAGGCACTTGCAAATGCGAAACCAGTCATGTCTGATGTTTCATCGCTGGCAGGTGAAATACTTTCTCAATCATAAGATATCCTAGGGTGTAGGTCAGTCTTCCAACCAGCCCTAAGTCATGCATCTTCTAGTTTAATCAGTGATTTCTCTACCAATCCTGTTGAATCCAATGAAGCAACAAGGAAGCACCACCTCTGGTCAAAACAGGTAGAAGAATCTCCATCAAATGATAAAGAGGAAATGCTGAACATGAGAAAACAACTAGCGAAAGGTGATGTGCCAGTCATGTTTTGGTCTCTGGATGACTCTTAGTATGAAATTCCAGAAATGATGACGGAATATGGAATTCATGATATTTGTCTCAACATATGGAAAACTCGTTGTCAGTTGAAAAAGAAATTATTATATTATCATGAATATGAAAATCATGTTAAGATAATAGAAGGATTACAATGCCAAATTGACTTGGCATCTCTATCAGTCTCTTGATATCCGAAGGATGAAAAGAAGCAGAGAGCCATTCAACATTCATGCCTTGGTGCACTAAGAAAGTTGCGCCAGTTAATTTCCAATGCCCCATCTAGTATTCATGTCAGAGGATGGGGTGTTTATGGAGCACTGCATTTTACGGTGCTCTCCAGTTACCAAAGCCCGCCGAAAATGGTCTCATGCGATGTTATTTCTCATGGTCGTCCACGGATACCTGGCTTTGTTTGTAATCAAAAGCTTTCCCAAGAACAGGCTTCAACTAGTTCCTCTCAAAATCAAGAATACAGAGAACAAGTTGTTGAATTACACCTATATCAAGAAAAAAAGAATATTGACCAGGCCTCTCGTTTGGAGCAAGCACGTCACCAAGTGATAGAAGTGTCAGAAATCATCCAACGGTGTTTTGAACTAGGTGATAAAAGTGGATGTCTATTGATGCATCCAGTTAATTTCCAGACCAAGGTCCACAAGATCAGGAGAGATTTTCAGAAAGTCTCAGATATAGCATGTCAAGAGCCACCCCAGCTCACCGGAATGAGGACTCTTTTAAACCAACCCTCGGAATCAACAAATAGAATTCAAGGAGTTGAGAAATGACAGCAGGAACAGCCCCAGTCCACTGGACTAGGTACTTTTTCAAATCATCAATCCCCTCCTCAAAGAAATTCGGTCTTCTCCCAATTGGGGAAGAAGCCATAGGAGGAACGAAGAGGCAAATTATCAAGAGATTCCCTCCAAATTACGGTTCATCAAGAAGTTCCTAAGGGATCAAATCAACAAAAGGCCATGTCTCATCCAAGACATGGAAGAAGAAAATATCAAAGAAATGCTGATGGAAGGGATGCGATGAATTATGAATCAATAAATGTCATCAATGTAATTGTTTTTGATCCAACAGATGAGGCTCACTTAGAGGGATCAGATAAAGAGGTTCATGTTCAAGAATTTGTAAGCACAGATACAAATGAAGAAGGTGTACATACACGAAATCAAAGGTTTACCCAAAATCTGGGTGTTCCTTCAAATAACCCTCTTCCCCCTCTCTGAAAGGGATCAAACAAGGGAAAGGGGAATAATTAGGTAACATATCCTTCCACTGGAGAAGTCCAATCGCTCTCACTAGAGAAAAGGTTTGTGAAACAGGAGGAAGAAATGAAGGAATTAAGGAGGTTGAACGTAGAACTACATCAGGGTAGTCTTCCTCCTAAATGTACTGGAGCCATCCAGTCAAGGGAGTTTGTTGCAGCTACTAAGATGGAACAAAAATATCCTCCTCTATCATTACACCCTCACAGGTCTAATCCTATGGGTCAAGTGCAACAACAATTGGTAGTGTTTCCATTAGTTGGAGTACTAGCTGCCATACCTCTCCATGCTCCAGTCAGTACACCTATTCAGGTCCATGCTCAAATAGATGTTTCTCAATAGTTAATAACTGCCATTGAGTCATTAACAGCTCAGTTGGAAACTATGGAAGGGAAGCGTGCGCAGGCTCAACCAACAAAGAGAGCCTACCCTGAATGGGTAGATTTAGTCTCTCCCCCATCAAGTTTTGGGAACCCTGTATTCCCTATTTTCAATGGATCAGGCGACCCTAAATAGCATTTGACGCATTACGTGTCTTGTTGCGATCCTATGATGGGAGCTCCGGAGCAGCAAGAAGCAGTGAAACTCAGATGCTTCGTGCGAACCTTGCAAGGACCAGCCTTTGTCTGGTACACAAGCTTGCAATCCCTATCAATTACTGGATGGGAAGATCTCTGTCAACGATTTCTTCTTCAATTCAACTCAACATTGCCAAAGAAAATAGTTTTCGATCATACAAACTATAAGAAAAGGGAGAATGAAAGGGTCTATGATTTCATTGCTTGCTGGAAGGGATTAAAATATTCCTTGTACTTAGCACTCTCTTAGGAATAATTGTTGCCAATCTGCGTGGAAAATCTGCATGATGAATTACACACACCACTGATCCATGTGAAATACACAGGAGGGTTTCGAGACCTTACTTCAATCACTCAACAAATTGAAGATTCTCTTATACAGAAAAAGGCTAAATCTCGTGTAATTACATCAGCTCCAGGAAGGAGAATGGGTAAAGTAGAGACTACTACAATTATGCTTAAACAAGCACATGTACCTGCTTCTACTTCAAAAACTTCATCTATTCAAAGGGATGCACCTCCTGAGCTCCAACAAAAAAGTCTGTTTCATCAAGAAGATCAAAGAGATTAAAGATGAAAACAATTTGAGGATCTAAAAAGAAAAACATACTCTTTCCGAAATGAACAAGTTCTTGGTTACATCATTTCGGCTTTGGAAAATAATTTGGTTCAATTTCCAAGGCCCAAAAGGCCAAACAAGGAAGGAGATGAAGACCATCCCAATTATTTCCCATTTCATTAGATGCTGGGACATCTCATCCAGGATTGTTTTCTATTCAATGATGTCCTACAAAATATGGTCAAATCATGACAAGTCAAACTGAAATGTTCTTCAGCTTAGGTAGCATGTGTAACTGCTACAGTTCCAGAGGAGGAAGGTGAATGGAATGAAGATAGGAACAAAAATGCACAAAAATATGATGAGTGGATGGTCAAAAAGATGATCAACCAAACTGATTCTATTTTGCGAACACAATTGAAGAAACCAATTGTGCCTTATACCATGAATGCCGCTGCAAACCCCACTTCATCAGAGGGAAAATCCTCGAAGAAATGGCATGATTCAAAGAAAGAGAAAGAATCAGAAGAATATGAGTATGTGTTAAATACTATGTTGTCTTTGACCATAGCAGATTTCATGCCATCTACTTTGAAGCAACGGGCACTGCCCCATCAAATGGCATAGCCTAAATTGCCTAGTCATGAAGAGTCTTCATTGGATGAAGAATTGATTTTCGGTTATGTTAATATGATTCAATTAACAGATCTGTATGCTAGTTGTAGTTTCGATTATGATGAGCCCAAATTCCCTATATCAAATAGAGGAATCAGAGGAAGTTCCATAGGCTTAGGATACATGGGAAGATGTGGATCTTTCAAAAGCCACTATTACAATTCTACCCCTTCTAGAACTGTGTACGTAGTAGAAACTCATGGCAGAGCCCTTTAGCAAGCTCAATAAGAACAAGAAAGTTCATCCACCAATAGTAAATTCAGTCCTGGAACAGTTATTAGGGAAGACTGGTTGAAAGATTCATCTTCTTCCTCTAAGCAATTAAATGGATCTAATCGGTCTAATCTTCCAAAACCAGGAATATTTACAACTCCTATACCGATACAAGATGCATCAACTTCCAAAGCATCAACTTCTAAGGCACCTGCTAAACCACAAGTTTCTATTGGGAAACACAGACCTCTGGATCAAATGTATGATGTATTGAAACACCTAGCCCAAGTACCGGCCAATTTATCAATTCTGGATTATTGGAATCTGTCAAAGGATCTTCGGGAGGCACTCATCGAGGCTTTGTCAAGTCCTTAGGAGTTTTAAACTGAAATTGCTCCAGCTGAAGTCTATCACGTAAAGAATAATCATGCGTAATGCCATGCAGTGATATATTTCACTGATGAAGATGAACATGATGTCGTGCATGGACATATTAGAACCATGTAATTATCTAGCATTGTCAATGGCGTAGACGTCCGAAGAGCTTTCATTGATAATGGTTCAGGAGTCAACCTCATGCCCATTCGTACACATTGTCGATTGGGCCTCACAGAATCTGTTCTATCTCCTTCTTCAATGATGTTACAAAGATATGATAAAAATGAACAAGAACCACTGGGCGAAGTTACACTCAGAAATCAGTTTGGAGATCTTGTATTAAATTCAAATTTCATGGTTTTGATCAAGACTCAGCTTTCAACATCCTTCTTGGAAGACCCTGGTTACATCAACATGCGACTATCCCTTCATCATACCATCTATGTATCAAATATTGTTTTGATGGTCATTTTGGGACATTGTATGGTGATAAGGCCTCGTTCAAGGCGTGTGAGTCTCAATACATTAAGGCGGAATTCTATCACATGAAGGGAAAGGATAAATCCACAACCAGGGAGATTACCAAAGTTAATGCTCCATATGGTTTGGAAAAGATTCCAGTAAATCTATTTGCACATGTGAGTATAGATTATGTGTTTCCTATCAGTAAAATTGACAGGGTAGACCCAAATCAAAATACTCTTATGGAATGATCTATAATGTCAATTATGACAATCGAGCCAAACAACGTGGGAGAAACTGGTAACCCACCAGGCAATGATGAAAGCTCAAATGGAGATGTCTTCGTTTCATCTCCTGAAATCCAACAAGTCTATACTTCGCCAACCAGGCTAGGAGAAGTGATAGTGACATAAGATGTGAATAGTGATGTCGATTCTCAATCCATTATCTCCTCTTTTCCCAAGGAAGAACCTTCATCATCAATTGGGTCAGAAATGGAAGCCTCTTCTTCAAGATGTTAAAATTTTAACATCTCTTATGATCATGGAAATTTTGCTTCATAATTTTCTATTCAAGTAGAAACGAAAGAAATAACACATGATAAAGAAGAAGGGGAAGATTCCAGAGATGCTCCTCCAGCAATTGAAGAGGGTATCTCTACCAATGTGGATGAACTCGGAGAAATAAATCTGGGTACAAAAAAATATCCACGCCCCACTTTAATCAGTGCGTCCATGACTCTTGAAGAAAAAGAGATGTATATTTCCTTTATAAATCAAAATAGAGATATATTTTCTTCGAACTATACAGAAATTTCCGGTCTTGATCCTAATGTGGCTATTCATCATTTGGGTTTACCAGAAGAAGATCGAGGATTTAAGCAAGTTGCGAGAAGAACACACCCAACTTATGCTTCCAAAATTGAAGCCGAAGTGGATAAGATTATCAAAGCTAACTTCATCAGAGAAGTTCAATATCCCATGTGGTTGGATAATATTTTCCCTGTAAAGAAGAAGAACGCCCAAATTAGATTTTTCATAGATTTCAGAGATCTTAATCGACATTGTCCAAAGGATGATTTCCCAGTTCCGAATACAGAACATTTAATTGATGAAACAACTGGATATGAAGCACTTTCCTTCATGGATGGATATTCTGGAAATAATCAAATCTAAATTCCCAAGAAGATGATGAATCCACAGCCTTCATAGCCCCTCAGGGTGTGTTTTTCTACCGGGTAATGCCCTTTGGCTTAAAGAATGCAGGTGCAACATATCGGCGTTCCATGCATCGTATCTTCAAACCCTTTTTAAGGAAGTTTGTTGAATGCTATGTGGATGATTTGGTGGTCAAATCCGAACAACGTTCTAATCACTTGGCTGATTTGGAAGTCATATTCTGCAAGCTTTGACAGTATAATTTAAAGATGAACCCCTTAAAATGTTCTTTTGGGGTAACCTCAGGAACATTTCTCAGCTTTGTTGTATGTCATCGTGGTATTGAAGTCGATCGTGAGAAGACAAAGTCAATCCTTAGTATGTCACCACCTTGAAATTTGAAAGAATTAAGAAGACTTCAAGGACACTTAGCCAATATTTGGCATTTCATCGACAATTTAGTAGGCAAAAGTTTACCCTTCACCAAATTGATGAAGAAGGGAGTCACTTACCAGTGGACTGAAGAATGTCAAGAAGCATTCGATATTCTCAAGAAGTATCTCTTGAGTCTATCGGTACTTATGCCACCTGTTTAAGGAAGGCCACTTATCCTTTACGTGATAGACATAGAATAATCATTGGGTGCCATTCTTTCTCAGAAGAATGATGCTGGGAATGAAAATAGCCTCTACTACCTCAATCAGACTATTCTTGAAGCATAAAACTGGTATTCAAGTATTGAGAAGTGCTGCCTGGAAATAATCTTTGCAGTTCAGAAGTTGAGACACTACCTGAAACATCACAAGGTCCAATTGGTACCTCGCAATAACCCACTCAAATTCATCCTTAGTCGTCGAATTCTTACAGGACATCTGGCAAGGTGGGAAGTTATTTTGCAGCAATTTGATATTCAATTTGTGTCTCAAAAGGCAATTAAGGGCCAAGATCTGGCTAATTTCCTGGATGAACACCCTTCAGTGGAAGACACATCTTCATATATTGAACTCCCTGATGAGGAAGAATTCTCTATTTAGGATAGTCCTCAGACATGGGAAATGTACTTTGATGGTGCTTCCAGAAGTCCAACAGGGAGGAAAATGGAAAATCCTAAATTCAACAATGTTGGCTTAGTAATTGTGCTCATTTTTCTGGAAAAGGCAGTGTTACCAAATTCCTTCTTTTTATGGGAAGGTGGTACCAATAATGATGTAGAATACCAAGCATTCATCGCAAGCTTGGAATTGGCGCTTCAAGAACAAGTGAATCATTTAAAGGTGAAAGGTGATTCAGACCTAGTAATCAAACAAGTCGGTGGGGATTATGCCATCAGAAAAGAAGAACTAATCCTTTTGTATGATTATGTCAGAGAGTTAATGGCAGAATTCCCTTCGGAACTGACATTTTCTTATGTCCCGTGATCACAAAATGGTCAAGTTGATGCACTGGCTAATATAGTCACAGCTCTGGCAGATCCAAATCGGGACGAGACAACCATCAGTATTGCCCACCGTCGTGCAATTTCACCTTATGTTCGAATCAGAACAGAGGAAATTAATGAAATTACTCCCATTCCTGAACCGTATGGTCATACTATAGGATGGATGTCACTTATCAGGGAATACCTTCAAAATGGAACACTTCCACCTGATAGAGCGGAGAAAGAACACATTCGACGACCTGTGGTCAATTTTACTCTTTATGATAGCCCAGATCACTTAGAGATAATTCCTTACAAATGTGGTCCTGATGGAGTTATCTTCAAATGCATTGATGGTTAAGAGATAATGGATGTCATGAATTAAGTGCATGAAGGAATATGTGGTGCCCACTAGTCTAGATATAGACTGTCTGATCAGATTCGAAGGCTTGGATACTTTTGGCCTTCAATGATACAAGATTGTGTTAATTACACAAATAAGTTTCATTCATGCCAAGTACATGCAAAATTCATTCATCAACCTCTAGATTTGCTTCATGCAGCTAAATAATCATGGCCATTTGCCACATGAGGAATGGATGTGGTGGGACCTTACCCTTCAGCTACGATCAAGCAGTTTAAGTATATTCTTACTGCTACTGATTTATTTTCCTAATGGTCAGAGGCAATACCTCTCAAGGAAGTCAGTTCTAAATGCATTTTTAGCTTCAACAAGTCTAACATCATTACCATATTTAGTGTCCCTCATAACATATTGACGAAAAATGGCACTAACTTCTATTCATCCGAGGTGAAGAATTTGTATCGAGAATATAACATTAAATCCAACCATTCATCTCGGTATCATGCAGCAGCCAATGGCTAGAAAGAAGCCTTCAATAAGACTCTGTCAAATATACTATAAAAGATTGTGGATAAAGATAAGAATTCATGTCCTGATAAACAATTTCATACTTTTTGGGCTTATCAGACTAACACCCGCACTGCAACGCGGTCAACTCCATATTCACTGGTATATGGAATGGAAGAAGTCTTGCCTATTAAAGTTCATCTACCCTTGGTCAGAGTATCCATTTGTGATCAGTCATCTAAAGATGAACAATCTCAAAAGAGATTGAATTTATTTGAACGGTTATATGAGAAAATATTGTGCACTTTGGACCACTTGGAAGTCTATCAGAATCGAATAGCACGAGCTTTCAACAAAAGAGTTTGTATTCGTTCATTCACTCAAGAAAATTGGTATTAGTTCTCAGAACTCCAATGATATCGGGAAAGAAGTCTCCCAATCTTGATCCAAAATGGGAAGGACCTTACTCAATACATAGGGTCTAATCCAATGGAGCTTATTCATTAATCTTGATGGATGGATAACACATCACTACTCCAACCAATGACATATTTTTGAAGAATAATTTTGTATAAACACAAAATATATCATCCATGGTCCGGTATGACCTTAAAATGCACCATCTTCCAGCAAGACATTAAACTGCATCATCAATGGTCCATGCATATAACCCTAAACTATTTTTACTTTCATCCAACATGACGCTAAACTGTATCGCCCCTTTTTGAAAAAGTCCTTAATACGTCCAAAATGACGTTAAATGGTGCACTATTTTCTCCTCACTGCATGACATTATACTCCACAGTCCCCCTTTCATCCTACATGACATTAAACTGTACTTTGTCCCTGCTACATGACACTAAACTGTGCAGCTCTTATAGTCCTAACTGCAAGACTTTAAATTGCATAGTCCCTTCATATGTCCTACATGACATTAAACTGTGCATCATTAAGGTTTTTGTTACCTCTTGTTTCTCACACCGAGTATGACTCACGTGATCTTAAAGAAAACTTCAACCATAACACCCTCTCTGGGATACTAACCATGTGTAAGTCCCAACACCTTTTTTTAGGTCGTTGTCCCCAAGAACAACTTGATCATTAATTCATTCTTTAAATTAAACTACGCAGACTTTGATCCTTTCCTTCTAGGCTGGGTACGTAGGCAACCTCCCAAGGTTCAAGCCCAAAACCAATCTCTCCACATCGGTTCACCTCCATCTCATACGATGTTGACTGGTGAAACCGCCTCTAGAATCAATATCTTTACATTGTTCACTTTCGTCCTTGATATCCGACATTAAACTATACAACACTTTTTTCCAGTATGAAAAAAAACTACAATATTCTATGATACCCTCACTTGAGAGGGAATCATTATTTACATTTATTTTCAATCATGTTTTATTCCAAAGACTACGTGCATACATGGAAATGCCCGAAATTTTTTATCTTGGGTTAAACCATCATTGCACTAAAGTCCCCATTAACCCTTCACATGTACGAACCAAATATGTACAGAGGGTATTTCTAGAACTAAGTGGGGTTGATTCCCATCCTTATGGGATACGTAGGAACATTCGAGTGTCCCTAGAATCCAACCCCAAGTCTTTTGGGCCTAACCACAAATTCCACTTTCAGTCCCCTGGCTGAAAAGTCCCCATGAAAACACACACTGTGTATTTCTTATAATGGTCCAAGATCTATGACCCTAAACTAAGATCTCTAATTATTTTGTCCCACACAGTGTTAAATTGTAGTTCAAGAACTACATATGGCTTGATTCCCATCCTTATGGGATACGTAGTGAAGTCCAATATTTCCATTCAGGACCCATCCACAACATGATTATTGTTAGCATTGATCTATGTATCTCTGTATACAATGGAAAATACCCATAATTATGTGTCATAATCTTAACCTTAAATATTTCAAGTTCTTCATAAACGTTTTCGTGACTTCTAGTCACAAAAATGTAAAACTTCTGAGAGTTCTTTTTCCTGACTATGTAGTTTGTGCCCTTAGGCGGCCTTGCATAAACAGTCTCCATAACAGATTTGTCAGCCAAAAGATACTATTATTTGATTATGCAGCCAATGCCCTTAGGCCTCCATGTATAATTCAACCCCCTAATAGGTTTTTCGGATACTGGTAACTTCATTCTTGGGAAGAAAGCCTCTTTTTTCCTTGTTGGTCTTAAATGACAGTATGTAGGGATCCGCAAAAGTAGCCATCCTTAACATATTTTTCCCAAATCCTCTTTCACGATCTGAAAGTATTCATGTCTATGGGTTATATTCTACTTCCCTGCATTTGGGTCAGACCTTCGTAAAAGTGGTATCCATACAGTTCTTCGATAATATTGTTTCGAAATGTCTTCTCCATATTCAAGTACGTCTTTCCATACAGCAAACTCTATGCTTTGGAAATTTTGAATCTCCATAAACTTTCACTGGCTTTTTAACACTAGAAAAGTAAATTTCTGAGAGTTATTTTGCCTGACTATGCAGCACGTGCCCTTATGCGGCCTTACAAAAACAGTCTACATAATAGACTTGTCAGCCAAAAGATGCTATTTATTTGACTATGCAGCCAACGCCCTTAGGTGGCCCTTCATAATTCAACCCCCTAATGGGTTTATTAGATAATGGTAACTTCATTCTTGGAAACTACTTCTTCTAATTCTTTTTATCTCTTTCTAATATCATTCCTCAGATCCAAATTTTCTTAAGTTATAGTTTTCATATTTTCCCTCATACTTGAGTATGGTAATATGTTTTCAGATAAAGTGTCAAATAATTGAGTCAATTCTAATTCATTCGGTCAAAGATATTTCGACCTTAAACATTAGCCTCTTTATGTCCAACATGCACGACTTTAGACTGCAAACAAAATACAAAGGAACTCTGAATAAAAGTCAAGTTCCAGCTCACTAAACATATATTTTGTACGATTTAGGTAATATTGAGAAATTAAAAGATTCAAAGTTTCTAGGATTATTTATAATAATCCTATTAAAAATCAAACTATGCATACTAGGCCCATTAGCTTAAGTAAATTTAAAGAAGATAGAAAACGAGAATGAAGGTACAAATGATTGAAGGTGAAAGTTTTTTTCATTGATGCACAAGAGTTGGAAGGACATCCACAGACTGGAGTCTCTTCTCTTTTTCATGAATTACAAAAGACATTCAACATAACTCTTCATTTGATTTACGGCATCCTGAGGTTCATCAACAGTCCCCTGGAATTCATTCATTCAACTGGATACCATATGAGATGTAGTGACACTAGCTCTTCTTGGAACAATTGTAAAAGAATGTTCTTGAGTGCCGTTTGAGAAAATTTTCTGCTAATCAAACAGTGAATCTGTTTCTGTCCAAAAGACTTGGAAGATGGATAGATGGATTTGAGAATGAATCATTGGAAGTAAAGAGCCATTTGGAGAGAGTACCCTTTTCAAATATTGTTCTAATAACATATTTTTCTTCTCTCCAACAACTGGCAGTGGAAAATATTTCAGCCCATGGGTTTTCCATTTTCATATCTGCAAGAAAATGGTATGTAGGAAAAATTTGAAAGTTCATGCCAATGTTGTTTCTCTTAATGCACAACATAACTAAAATAGAGGAGTAGAAGTGCAGCTGAATATCAGGCATATAATTCCTTGCTTTTGGAAAATTGACTCCTTGCAGATGACCATTACTATATAGAGGTAGGTAGATGCTCTATGGGAAATTAAGATGATATTTCTTCAAGTATTTAGCCAAATCTGGGAGAGTGCTGTCGTAGATATCATAGTAATCATGGCCAACAATGTTCATCATGTCATCAATCCGCTTGCTATCCAGTTCATCAGCTATCCTGGTTCTAAGAGCCATTGATTCTGCACAAAAGATGAATAAATTAACTTTTAAGTAAGTTGATTTTTCATAAAATTTTTGAAGGAATTTCAACAAAATGGAAAAGGCATTAAGGTGTGCATGTCTAAAAACTTGGCGCGCAAGTATGGATGTATCGCGTAAGTGTTAATGCATCGCACATGTTTTTGGCGCGCATGTCCTATTTCCTATACCGCAGCGTGACAGCAAAGAAACATCGGAAAACAGAGCAAACGTGGATGTTGAAGGTAACTTGTGCGGCGAGAGCTCGAAAGTTTGAAATCTGGATGCTTTGTATGGAAATGGGGCCTTATATTTATAGGGCAGTCTGCACCCTTGCACGCCAATGCCTGCGTGCTCAACACTTGCACACCGACCTCTACGCCATCAACACTTGCGCGCCACCTTTACTTTGGTTTTCTTCTTTTCCTCAGAGTAACATCCTCATTTCTTTCGGTTCCAACTCTGAGGGGGGACTTTTTTTTACGCTCCTTTTCATCATAGAGTCCAAAGTAATGTAAAGGGAAATGACTTAGTACAAATTGATTCAGCCTTTGAAGAAAACATCAAAAACAGACAAAGGCATGAACAAGGTTTCAAAAGCACATGTGCCACGCAAGTTCCATCACTATCGCGCAAGTTCACTTGTGCGACCCCTAATGGTCATGAAAGTGACTTGCGTGCCCTAAATGATATCCACCCGAGGTCTTCTACATCCTATAAATAGACCCTGTGGGCCCCCCATATCAGGAGAAATTTATCAAGAATTCAAATTTAGAGCTCTGAACGCCCAAGTCTTTTCTTCATGAATTCCGAACACTTATAAGGTAATTCTTTACCTAGAATGGAAGGTCTAAACAAGAGGAGTATGGTCTATGTGTTATAATTCACTAACACTTGTGAGCCTAAGGTGTTTTACCATTAATGGAAATGAACATACTTGAGAACCGCCCTACTTCCCCACAAAAACATGCGTGCCCCTCTTCTGGAAGTACCTCAGGATAATTCTGAAGGCATTGGTCTAGGATCGCCCAAGTATTACCATGCTGGTTTACAAATGCACAAGTACCCTTGTGTTGCACAGGTATACCTGCGCGACCAGGACTTGCGCACCCACGTAGCACATGCGCGCTTGCCAGGACTTGTGCACCCCTGCCTTTTTGGTTTCCTTTCTTTCCCATTTAACCCCTCTTATGCTGTTACACCTCTCCTATTCAATATTCAGTCTTCAAGACACTCTTCCAAGCCATTTATGGCATGATTTCTTGATTTGACTTCCTTATCTGAAAGGGACTCCGTGGAACATTTCTCAAAACCTAGTGATTTACACATCTTTTTGTCACTAAAGATTGAGATTTTATTCATTCAACCTCATCCTTTAAAGATGAGAGAACCCCTTAGCTTGGGCCTTCTTTTTAGGAATAATACCCAGTCTTAATTCTCAATTCTGGGCATCCTCTTTAGGAGTAAGCCCCAAGACCACTAATCTGGGCATCCTTTTCAAGAGTAAGCCCCAATCAGAAAATTCCCAAATCTGGGCATCCTCCATAGGTGTAAGCCCCAAGTCCTCATTAACCTGTTCCTCCTTTTCAGGAGTAATCCTCAGTCCCAAATATGGAATCCTCCTTAGGATTAATCCCCAAGTCCCTTAATTTTCTCTTAACCAGTCCTAATTTACTTTCGATCTCGATCTCCTTCTCAGGAGTAAAACCCAATCATAAGTCCCCTCCCAATTTGGGCCTCCTTTTCAGGAGTAAGCCCCAAATTAGCGTATCCAAATCTCCATAAAGTACATATACCTTTATGGACCCTGTTCCTGGATTTCTTACCTGAAGTAAATCCTAATCTTCATCTATTTGGGCAGTCATACATGCATAATCCCCACATCATTTCTTATGATTGAATCTTTCATGGCACAACTGTCTGGTTTTACCAATACCTCTTGTTTCTCACACTGAGCATGACTCACGTGAGATTAGAGTGTAAAAGTAATTATGACATCTTTCTTTGAGCCATCAATCATAAAAATAATATTCCCTTACTCGAACTACGTGGGTTCTGATTCCTTTTCCGAAACAAAGGATATATAGGTAGCCCATATGCGGGTACGATCCCAACTCTGAAATAATCAATTTCATTCTGAATGACAATAAACTTCAAGTGCCCCACTGAGTGGCTTTAAAACTGGTATGGTCATCATAATGACCAAGAGACCTTAATGTATCAAAGGATACCATTGACTAAGAATCTCTAACAAATACAGTTGATTCTCTATCGATGAAGAACCTCAAATACATATAAAATATTCTCTAAATTTCCTACATATCAATCATTGATTGTCCGATCTAAAGGAAAGCTAATTTTATACTCGGTAATGTAATAAGGATTCAAGAACATAACTTAAATCTATACAGAGAGTCCCAAAGAAGAAAATAATTCCCCTAAAAAAGGTGTGATGAGTCTGACCTCCCATCCTCTCGACCAATGAAAATTCCTAAGCCTCATAAGTCCACAACTAATGAGTGCCTAACATTGGAAAGTAGGTTCAAATGGATATGGAATCATTGGATGCTTCCGGTTGTAACGCCCTGACCCTAGATACCCAGAGTCGGTGCATTATTACATAACATTGGCATGATCACAAGAAAGATCATGTCTCGAAAGACCGATTAGGTTAGTAGCCTTGGAAGAACTACACACATTCATAAAGTTTACATTACATCATAACGTGAAAACTACTACAACAACATCTTGTCTTCATATCCACTCATTCTAACCCTGTAACTCATTCATAAAATACTTCTTCACATCCTGGAAAAAATAAAACATTGAAAGTGGTGAGCTCAGATGCTCAGTAAGGATAACAATATAGCGGAAACTTTCTTAAATAAACATAAAAATTTAAGGCAATGTATAACTAAAACAAAGTCCTTTTAAACATGAACTTCAACATAATATCTAATGGATAAAATGAAATAATTCTATTTACTTATTCACATGGATATTCTACTAGTAGAATAATCACATGAAAATATTAATAACCACATTTATAATGACAGAATGCAGAAATGCCAAACTATCATAACCACGTAGCCAAGGCCTCGGGCCAAGACTACAAATAAGATTTTGTCAAGGCCTCGTTCCAAGACACTAGTTTGTCTCATGAGAACTACCGATGCATCGAGGAGCTATAGTGGGCTCTACCCGTCACTTACTAAGTCCAATGCATTCCTCATATGAAAAGTTTGAAATATGACATAAACATTCGTATTAAACTAGCATACGAAATGTCAATACTTAATCGACAAACCATGAATGGTATAAAAATAGCACATCCACAGTCAAATATAACTCATTCGATGCAATATGGAAGATTGTATTATATCAGATTAATCTCAATCAAGTATAATGAAGGATATTGACATAGATGAAAATAATCATCAAAACTATTAGAGAGAAATATCCCCCTTTTTATTGAAATCATTTAAAAGTCCCACTATTTGTCAAGAATCCATTTAAAATAGATTTTAGAATCAAAGTGTCCCATACCACTTTGAAACTTTTAAAAATAATTTTGAATTGAAAACTTTAATGTCCATATAAATAAATCCTTAAAACCATTTTTAAAACATGGACATTAATGAGAATGATTTAGAATAATCAATCTTTAAAACATTTTAAAAAGTCATTTTATTTAGAGTTCCAAACCAAAAGAGAGACATTTGAATAAAAATAATTGAGGAAATAAAATCTTTGTAATATCATGAAAATAAAGTGATTCATGATATATTATGTCAAAGTACATTATATACACCATATAAAAGTGATTTGGTATATAACAATAAAGGAGTCTCAATGGAATGTAAATTGAGATGAAATCCCTCATAAAGGCCGTATCCTTAGGTTAAGGATAAATCAACGACATAATAATGAGTGAAAAATATAAATACACTCAATATGATTGGATATTCAGTGTAAAACAATCAAAGTACATTCACACATATTCTTGTAAAAACAACACCAATGAATTGGATGTTTAACCCAACAAATCGAGATTGAGTAAATATTTCTCTTATCAAGTTCATACCGATGACCTGATAATTGATCAACAGAGTGATTATGTGTATCAAAAGTATATCCACAGAAAGGGGAGTGGAATTTATGACATAATCAAATGAATAGTGATTCAACACATAATATTGGATTAAAATAATCAATGAAGTATGCGTAAAGCCGAATGAGTGGAAATTGAAATTTCAAATTCCCTTATTGATTTGGTAACATAAAAAACATACACCCATGAAAGAAGGATCATACAATGATTATGTAAATATACATGAATTAAATTATATTACACAATTAATACAAGCATGGGAAGTATACACACCACAAGTAATAAATAAGTGATGAACAATGGAATTCTCATGGAATTAAAAGTGAGATAAGAAACCCATTACTTTGTACTTTTTCCTTGGTCGATTGTAGGTTAACCTCCTGTATAATGGTGAATTTTTTTTATTGAATTATAAAAGAATAATTTACATTAATATGATATCATATATGATCTTTTAACATTGATTTGTTAATAATATCTTAGTATTATCGTCATTTTGGGTGTTAACTTACTCGTTTTTCATTATATTATTTGTTACGTAAGCCATGTTTTTTATGGATAGATTGTATCTTATTAATATCCAGAATTATATCAAGTCCTTAAACATTATTTTTAATCATCAAATGATAATTATACTTTAATGGATACAGTGGAGAATTAATCTCATCGCGTTCGTGGAGACGGTAGTCCGTACGTATGCACGAGCGACAATATCATTCTTTTGATGTTAAAATAATATATAATTGGATAGTATATCATATAGAAATAATAATTATCTTGTTATATTTATTATTTAAATGAATTAAACATCATTATTATACCCATCCAAATAATAATTTATTGAATGACAATTGTACCACGATGTTGAGACGATAAGCCGTACGTACACTTGTATGGTGACATGCCATTCAAAGGATGGATAGAATACTTAATATGGTTGTACCATATTAATAATAACATCACAGAATATAGAAGATACTGGAGTTATTATTTTAGAATAGAAATAACAAAGAAAGAAGATGTTGAAGACGAAAGGAACTTGAAAGAGGGTGGTGAAAACATTATCTCTTCTTCGGGTTCTTCTTTTTGATTTGATGAAAAGGGCTCCTTAGAATGGCATTCTGATCAAACTAAGGCCTCTAGATTGTAGTGAGGGAAGTTGAGAGAGTATTTGGGCAGGGTTTGGCCGAGCCAATATTTTTTGAATGTGTGCATTAGTGAGAAGGGTGAGTGCCCTTTTATAATAGGGGTGAGGGGAACCTTTGGAAAAGCTAAAAATATTATTTTATAATAAATTCATATTCGGTTTCTAATGGCTCCAAAGTGGATTATTTAAAGGTTAAGGTGGGGATGGGTCGAAAAACACTCAACCCATAGAATTTAGACAGTTTTGGGTCATTATATTAACTTTATCTTTAATTATTAACTCTTAGTTTATTAGTTTCACTTTTACAATGTCTCTTTGTATTTTTATATTATATGGTTAATAAACATACTATCTGCATCCAAGAGACCCTCTAGTGGTCCATTAATGATACACATATCATGATATAAGTCACTTGGCCGAACCTTAGATTTTGTGGAATTGAATATAAATTAATAATAAAATATTTGTTTTAAAAACTCCTTTATGTCAATTTTGACACTATTGGGTATTTTGTTGTTGATAAATTAATAATAGCATTATTACTTCGAAAACAATTTATATAATCAATCATAATATGTCATATTAACCTATAGAATTATTGGAATTCATAAAAAGTCTCAAATTACATTTATTTGGATATTTATAATATCAATTATTTTAATATTTCATTAATTAGGTAATTACTGAATCACCATTGTGTCATAAATAAGTTAAATTATTTAATGTCTAAAATTTATAAATAAAATACCATTATATAGGAAATATTTTAATCTTTATAATTAATATTTAAAATCTAATTTATATTATGTATAACCCTATATTAAAAATGTTTTAGTAAATAAACATTGATTTTAACACTTTTAACTCTTCTTTGAATTAAATAATAATAAATGTCGTAATCTAATACAAGTGGATATAAATGATAATATTTTTTTCATAAGGTTGTTTTTGGTCGATATACACTTGTCTAATAGAATTAGGACATGTTTTAGGGTAATATTAATAACATTTTTACCCTTAATTACCCTATTTACTTTTAACCGTGGTAAATAAAAGTAAAAATTTACTATTCACCAAAAATTATTTTCATCTCATTGAACCACATTTTACTCCTTGATATTAAACGTGTCTCTCGGATTTTCGAAATTTCACTCACAGAAGCAGTAAAATTAAGTTTTATGAAAAATTCAGTTTTTTAACTACCACTTAGTGGTTTCACTATTCATCAAAAAATGAAAGTTATCTGATAAGTACCAAAATTTCACCCTAAGATAATTTCGATATTAGGAATCCAAAAATGATGTCCATTTAGAAAGATAAAATTTATAAAATTTCAAAAAGTACGTATTACTATTCATAACGGCTAGTTTGATTGGTTGTGGTGTGTTAGAATCCCAAAGTTGCGTACAATGCATGCCATTACATTATTCAAAGGGAAACGTACCATGGAATCTTGGGGTGTTACATTCTCCCCTCCTTCAATAAATTGCGTCCTTGCAATTTTTTTAAAATTGGGCTTTAGAATATAATGTAAAGTCCCTCATCAGAAAAAGAGTTAATAAAACTATCACTTTAAAAGAAGGTATTACTATTCATAACAGCTAGTTTGATTGGTTATGGTGTGTTAGAATCTCTAAGTTGTATACAATGAAAGCCATTGCGTTATTCAAAGGAAAACATACCGTGGAAGCTTGGGGTGTTACATTCTCCCCTCCTTCAATAAACTGCGTCCTCACAATTTTTTTAAAATTGGGCTTGATAATATAATGGAAAGTCCCACATCGGAAAAAGAGTTAATAAAACTATAACTTTAAAAGAAAGGAAGAGAGGTATAAAGGTCACCCAATATAACCCATACTAGGATTCCATGTAGGAAAACATGGATATGGACTATAAACTAAGTGTTATGTTCTGATGGAGAGAGATAGAAAACATGATCAGGAGAAAGTTAACAATTAGAAAATCAAAAACTTGTGTTGGGACAAATGATCATTAGTCTTCCTATAGGAAAAGTAAACGGACAACATTTTTTGTTTTAAGTTACATAATATAAGGACGAGGAATTAATTTATGATATTGACTATGAACATAAAAATATATACTTACTTTTTAAGTAGAGTTTCATTTTTTAATAAATTTTTACCACTAACTCATTTTTTTGAACAATGAGTATTCAAGAATACTTGGTCACAATGGAGGAGCTAGAATAAACTTCTATAGAAATACATGATCCACGTAGGATAAAATGTATATTTACCTTGTCTTTAGATATTAATCAAAACCAAAATGGTTAGTATAATATCTGATGATCCCCCAAATGGATATTCCATTAGAGAAAAAAAAACACTAATATTAATTTCAAAAATTAAACCATCAATACCTCAAAGTTAAATAAATACCATTCAATAATCAATTGTCTTTAAAATCATTCAATATAATCCACACTAATATTGAAATCCAAAGCATACAAGAATGTAGTCTTCCACGTTAAATTGTATCTCCATATGACATTAATTACTCTTAAAGTCACATAATTAAAAGTATTTAACCTAATCATTTCCATAAAGAATCCAAATCACTCTAAATCCACAATAAAAACATAGATAAAAATCCACCATTACTCCTCAAATGAAATCCCATACTATTCTATTTTCCTTTGGCATATAGTGTTCACAACAAAGCAAACAACTTCCAAAATAACATTTATCACTTAATCACCAAATCATTTTCCTATACTAAGGGTATTCATTTGATAAGACATAAGATCCCAAATCAAATTATTATTGATCAATAAAACCATTTAACTAAAAATAATAGTCACACTAACCAAGGACTTCACGTAGTCCAGTGGTAGGTGATAAATCCCAATCGCACTTTGGTTGTGGGTTCGATTCCCACATCTTTGTCCGACGTGACGGGTTGTCACGCAGTCTCTGTGTTATCCTTTTTCAAAAACTATATTTTATAACGTTACCAAAATGATATAAATTCCTCAAAATAACTATAACATAATTTAACCACAAATCTTATCTCATACCTTACATTTTCATCCCAAATTATAATAACTTATAATTGCCTCAAACCCAATGATCATATAAAACCAAATGGTTATTTATAACAATATCCGCAAGGGAAAAGATAATTCTTCCTCAAATATCATTCTCACATGGAAAACTACAGGGTTAAAAATACAAGAGAAAATTATTCCAAATTAAACCCATCAACAAGGTGCACTAATACTTTTTAAACATCTCTCCAACCATTTCCTTCCACATATCTTCTTTTATGACCAATAAAATATCCTATAGAATGGGGCATTCACTTGGGTAATGGCTAGGTCCCCTAAATTTATGGAAAATTACTATAAATGGATTCTTGGGACCATTTTTATCTTTTTCCATAATACTCTTCATTTTTCTTTGGAAATTCTTCACTTTATGTCCTTCCTTCCCACACATAAAGCATTTCTTTGTCCCATTAAGACACTTTCCTGGGTGTCTCCTTCCACATTTCTTGCATGATGGAAATTGAGGATTCCTTTCTCCATGGTCTCCACTACAGGAGCTCTTATCATTCATCACCTTTCTCTTCTTTGTTGAGTCCGGGAATTGGTTAGTATATATATATTTGATCATATTTTTGGAAAATTGATTTGGCATGAAGACGATATATTTTACGCCTATCAAAATTCCATTTTGTTTCTCATTTCCACCACCATTCCCACCTTGTACGTCATTCTCGAAGTCACTATAACTTCCCTGGAATCCAGCCATTAACTAAAACCAGAAAGCATTGTGTGAGTAACAGTAATCATAAAATCATTTTGAGATTAACATGTCCCCATATTCTAAATTTGAAACACATTTGGATTAACCATGGTCATTTACTCTCATCTTTTATATATAATACATCAATTTGGTTTGTAAATAAAATGTAAATTATCCTAAGAATATCCCACAGGAGTGTCGTAACCAAGAGTGTAGCAAGGCCCTTTGTTGTGCACCAGTTCCCGTTCGAGTCTAGCTCAAAGCGGTGTTTTCGGGTTTTACCTCTAGGTACATATGTGTCAGAGCCACCTCTACCTTCTCATATCTAGACATGAATGTATTGCTCGTAATACACACAAAATCTCCACAATACCAAAATTCTATGAAGTTCTTCTATACTAATCCTCAAAGTCTATCTTAGGGATATGTGATCTAATCCGAGTTTATCTAAATCTAGTTTCCATGGTCTGTACTAAACTTCCTCTGATATTAACTGTAACGCCCCGACACTAGATACCCATAGTCGGTGCATTGTTATATAAAATTGGCATGATCACAAGAAATATCAAGTCTCAAAAGACCAATTAGTTTAGTAGCCTTAGAATAACTAGATACATTCATAAAGTTTACAATACATCATAAAGTGAAAACTACTAAAACAACATCTTGTCTTCATATCCCCTCATACTATCCCCATAGGCCATTCATAAAATACTTCTTCACATCCTGGAAAAAAACATTGAAAGGGGTGAGCTCAGATGCTCAGTAAGGATAACAATATAGCGGGAAATTTCATAAATAAAGATAAAAATTTAAGGCAATGTATAACTAAAACAATATCCTTTTAAACTTGAACTTCAACATAATATGGAAATGATAAAATGAAATAATTCCATTTACTTATTCACCTGGATATTCTACTAGTCGAATAATCACATGAAAATATTAATAACCACATTCATAATGATATAATGCATAATGCCAAACTATCATAACCACGTAGCCAAAGTCTCGTTCCAAGACTACAAATAAGATTTTGTCAAGGCCTCATGCCAAGACACTAGTTTGTCTCATGAGACCTACCGATGCATCGAGGAGCTATAGCGGGCTCCACCCATCACTTATAATTTCTAATGCATTCCTCATATGAGAAGTTTGAAATATGACATAAAAATTCATATTAAACTGTCATACAAAATGTCAATAGTTAATCGACAAACCATGAATGGTATAAAAATAGAACATCCACAGTCAAAAATAACTCATTCGATACAATATGGAAGATTTTATTGTATCAGATTAATCTCAATCAATAATAATGAAGGATATTGACATAGATGAAAATAATCGTCAAAACTATTAGAGAGAAATATCCCCCTTTTTCTTGAAATCATTTAAAAGTCACACTATTTATCAAGAATCCATTTAAAATAGATTTTAGAATAAAAGTGTCTCATACCACTTTGAAACTTTTAAAAGGAATTTTTATTTGAAAATATTAATGTCCATATAAATAAATCCTTAATACCATTTTTAAAACATGGACATTAATGAGAAATATTTAGAATAATCAATCTTTAAAACATTTTAAAATGTCATTTTAGTAAGAGTTCCTAACCAAAAGTGAGACACTTGAATAAAAATAATTGAGGAAATACAAACAATGTAATATCATGAGAATAAAGGGATTCATGATATATTATGTCGAAAGTACATTATATACACTATATAAAAGTGATTTTGTGTATAACAATAAAGGAGTCTCAATGGAATGTAAATTGAGATGAAATCTCTCATAAAGGCTGTATTCTTAGGTTAAGGATAAATCAACGACATAATTATGTGTGAGAAATATAAATACACTCAATATGATTGGATATTAAGTGTAAAACAGTCAAAGTACATTCACACATATTCTTGTAAAAACAACACCAATGAATTGGATATTTAACTCAACAAATCGAGATTGAGTAAAAATTACTCTTATCAAGTTCATACCGATGACCTGATAATTTATCAATAGAGTGATTATGTGTATCAAAAGTATATCCATAGAAAGGGGAGTGTAATTTATGACATAATCAAATGAATAGTGAGTCTACACATAATATTGGAGTAAAATAATCAATTAAGTATGCGTAAATCCGAATGAGTGGAAATTGAAATTTCAAATTCCCTTATTGATTTGGTAACATACAAAACATACACCCATGAAAGAAGGATCATACAATGATTATGTAAATATTCATGAATTAAAGTATATTACACAATGAATACAAACATGGGCAGTACACACACCACGTGTAATAAATAAGTGGTGAACAATGGAATTCTCACGGAATTAAAAGTGAGATAAGAAACCCATTACTTTGTACTTTTTACTAGGTCGACGGTAGGTTAAAATCTTGTATAATGGTTAAATAATTTTTATTGAATTATACAAGAATCATTTAAATTATTATGATATCATATATGATCTTTTAATATTGATTTGTTAATAATATCTTAGTATTATCGTCATTTCGGGTGTTAACTTACTCGATTTCCTTTATATTCTTTTTTACGTAAGCTGTGTTTGTTATGGATAAGTTTTATATTATTCATATACAGAATTATATCAAGTCCTTAAACATTATTTTTATTAATCAAATGAAAATTATACTTGAATGGATACAATGGATAATGAATCTCATCGCGTTCGTGGAGACGGTAGTCCATACGTACGCACGAGCGACAATATCATTCTTTTGATGTTAAAATAATATATAATTGGATGTTATATCATATATACAGAATAATTATCATGTTATGTTTATTATTTACATGAATTACGCATCATTATTATACCCATCCAAATAATAATATATTGAACGACAATTACACCACGACGTGGAGACGGTAAGCCGTACGTACGCACGTATGGTGACATGCCATTCAAAAGATGGATCGAATACTGAATATGGTTGTATCATATTTATAATAACATCATGTTATATATAAGATACTGGAGTTCTTATTTTAGAATATAAATAACAAATAAAGATGAAGTTGAAGAAGAAAGGAACTTGAAAGAGGGTGGTGAAAACATTACCTCTTCTTCAGGTTCTTCCTTTTGATTTGATCAAAAGGGATCTTTAGGTTGTCTTTCTGATCAAACTATGGTCTCTAGGTTGTATTGAGGTAAGTTGAGAGAGTATTTTGGCAGGGTTTGGCCGAGCCAAAAGGCTTTGAATGTGTGAATTACTGAGAAGGGGGAATTCCCTTTTATAAGAGGGGTGAGGGGCACCTTTGGAAAAGCTAAAAATATTATTTTATAATAAATTCATATTCGGTTTCTAATGGCTCCAAAGTAAATTATTTAAAGTTTAAGGTGGTTATGGGTATAAAACCACTGAAACAATAGAATTCAGATAGGTTTGGCTCATTATATTGACATTATCTTTAATTATTAACTCTTAGTTAATTAGTTTCACTTTTACAATGTCTCTTTGTATTTTTATATTATATGGTTAATAAACAAACTATATACAACCAAGAGACCCCCCAAGTGGTCCATTAATGATAAACCTATCATGGTATAAGTCTCTTGGCCGAGACTTATATTTTTAGGAATTGAATATAAATTAGTAATATAATATTTGTTTTAAAAACTCATTTATGTCAATTTTGACACTATTGGGTATTTTGTTTTTGATAAATTCATAACATCATTATTAATTCGAACACAATTTTTATAACCAATCCTAATATTTCATATTAACCGAGAAAATTAGTGGAATTTTTAAAAAGTCTCAAATTACATTTATTTTGATATTTATAATATCAATTATTTTAATATTTCATTAATTAGGTAATTACTGCATCACCATTGTGTCATATGTAAATTAAATTATATAATGTCTAAAAATTAAAACTAAAATACCATTATGTAGGAAATATTTTTATCTTTATAATGAATATTTACAATCAAATTTATCTAATGTGTAACGATATATTAAAAATGTATTAGTAAATAAACATTGATTTTAACTCTTTTAACTCTTCATTGAATTAAATAATAATAAATGTCCAAATCGAATAAAAGTGGACCTAAATGGTAATATTTTACTCCTAAGGTTGTTTTTGGTCGATATACACTGGTCCAATAGAATTAGGACATGTGTTGGTAATATTAATATCATTTTTACCCTTAATTACCCTATATACTTTTAACCGTGGTAAATAAAAGTAAAAAGTTACTATTCACCAAAAATTATTTTCATCTCATTGAACCAAATTTTACTCATTGATATTAACCATGTCTCTCGGATTTTCAAAATTCCACTCACAGAAGTGGTAAAATTATGTTTATGAAAAATTCAGTTTTTTAACTTCCACTTAGTGGTTTCACTATTCATCAAAAAATGAAAGTTATATGAAAAGTACCAAAATTTTACCCTAAGATAATTTCGATATTAACAATCCAAAAATGAAGTCCATTTTGAAAGATAAAATTTATAAAATTTCAAAAAGTAGGTATTACTATTCATAATGGCTAGTTTGATTGGATGTGGTGTGTTAGAATCTCGAAGTTGCGTACAATGCACACCATTGCATTATTCAAAGGGAAATGTATCGTGGAAGCATGGGGTGTTACACCGGTTCTACGAACAAACCCTTTAGAAACTGCTTGGATGTTCCCCTCTGGAATTGGGGATGATCTCATTGATTTAAGATTCAAACATTCCAAGCGGTTTCTAACGGGTTTGTTCATAGAACCGGAAACATCCAATGATTTCATATCCATTTGAACCTACTTTCCAAAGTTAGGTGCTCATTAGTTGTGGACTGATAAGGCTTAAGAATTTGCATTGGTCGAGGGGATAGGAGGTCGGACTCATCACACATTTTTAGGGGAATTATTGTCTACTCCGGGACTCTCTTTATAGATTTAAGTTATGTTCGTGAATACTTATTACATTACCAAGTATAAAATGTGCTTTCCTTAAGATCTGACAATGATTTATTGATATATAGGAAATTTATAGAATATTTTATATGTATTTGAGGTTCTTCATCGATAAAGAATCATTTGTATTTGTTAGAGATTCTTAGTCAATGGTATCCTTTGATACATAAAAGTCTCTTGGTCATTATGATGACCATACTGGTTTTAAAGCCACTCAGTGGGGCACTTGAAGTTTATTGTCATTCAGAAGGACATTGATTGTTTCAGAGTTGGGATCGTACCCGCAGATGGGATACTTATGTATCCTTTGTTTTGGAAAAGGAATCATAACCCACGTAGTTTGAGTAAAGTAATATGATGTTTATGATTGATGGCTCAAAGAAAGATGTCATAATTACTTTTATACTCTAAGCTCACATAAGTTATGCTCGGTGTGAGAAACAAGAGGTATTGGTAAAACCAGAGAGTTTTGCCATGAAAGATGCAATCATAAGAAATGATGTGGGGCTTATGTTTGTATGACTACCCAAATAGATGAATATTAGGATTTACATCAGGGAAGAAATCCACCAACAGGGTCCATAAAGGTTTATGTACTTTATGGAGATTTGGATACTCTAATTTGGGTCTTAATTCTGAAAAGGAGGCCCAAATTAGGAGGGGACTTATGATTGGGTTTTACTCCTAAGAAGGAGATCCAGATCAAAAGTAAATTAAGACTGGTTAAGAGAAAATTATGGGACATGGGGATTACTCCTATGGAGGATGACCATATTTGAGACTTGGGATTACTTCTGAAAAGGAGGCCCAGGTTAATCCGGACATTGGGCTTACTCCTAAGGAGGATTCCCGGATTTGGGAATTTAAAGATTGGGGCTTACTCTTGAAAAGGATACCCAGATTATGGGACTTGGGGCTTACTCCTAAAGAGGATGCCCAGAATTGAGAATTAAGGCTGGGGCTTATTACTGAAAAGGAGGCCCATTCTAAGGCGTTCTCTCATCATTAAAGGATGAGGTTGAATGAATGAAATCTCAATCTTTAGTGACAAAAATGTGTGTAAATCACTAGGTTTTGAGAAATGTTCCACGGAGTTCCTTTCAGATAAGGAATCCAAATCAAGAAATCATGCCATAAATGGATTTGAAGATTGTCTTGAAGACTGAATCTTGAATAGGTGAGGTGGAACGACATAAGAGGGGTTAAATGGGCAAGAAAGACACCCAAAAAGGCAGGGGCGCACAAGTCCTGGCAGGAGCGCAAGTACTGCGTGGGCGCGCAAGTCCTGGTCGCGCAGGTATACCTGCGCGACACATGGGTACCTGCACGTTTGTAAACCAGCATGGTAATACTTGGGAGATCCTTGACCTATTCCTTTAGAATTATCCTAAGGTACTTCCAGAAGAGAGGCATGCAAGTTTTGGTGAGGAACTAGGGCAGTGCTCAAGTATGTTCATTTCCCTTAAGGGTAAAACACCTTAGGCATCCAAGTGTTAGTTAATTATAACACTTAGACCTTACTCCTCTTGTTTAGGAATTCCATTCTAGGTAATGAATTACCTTAGAAGTGTTCGGAAGATTTGAAGAAGAGACTTGGGAGTTCAGAGCTCTAAATATGAATTCTGGAAAAATTTCTCCCAAAATGGGGAGCCCACGGGGTCTATTTATAGGATGGAGAAGACCCCGAGCAGTTATCATTTAGGGCGTGCAAGTCACTTGCATGACAATTAGGCATCACCCAAGTGAACTTGCGCGACAGTGATGGAACTTGCGCGGCACAAGTTCTTTTGAAGCCTTGTTCATGACTTTGTCGGTTTTTGTTGTTTTCTTCAAAGGCTGGATCAATTTGTGCTAAGTCATTTCCCTTTACATTCCTTTGGACTCTGTGACGAAAAGGAGCGTCAACAAAGTCTCACCATTATTTTTCATTTTTATTAATTATAAAAACATTATAAATTTTTATTTATATATGTATTAAATAGTTTTTTTAAATAGTTTATATTTTATAAAAGGTATATTAATATTATAATGAATCGGCTTGAGATACCACTGAACCGGTTCCTGTGCAAATTTTCTAGAAGGCTTGTGGCACAATCTTGATCACCCTAGGATACTAGGGTATAAAATTGAAATGACTGGAAATGATTACAACATTTTAAAATTATATAAATAAGTAGTTTAAACTACTTATAATCTAGTATAACCAATCCATACATTGGACATCCATGCTCATTTACTAAACAATTCAAAATATAAGAACAAACCAAATAGGGAATAAAAGCTAAAAATATCAAAGAAGAGATGATAAATTAATTTTAATAATATAAATACAAACATAAAAATATGAATAAATGAAAATAAATATAATAATAAATAATGGTGGTGAACACATCTAATAAACTAAAGATATAATCCACAAATAAAAGATCAGCCGATTGAATTGGCCAATACACAATAGTTCTAAAAAAACACCGCAGACCCAAACGACCACAAAAATACATCCATATGACCCAATATCATCATATTAACACCAAATATTAGTGAAATAAAAAAATTAACTACAAATAAAATAAAAAAAACCAGGGCACCTAAGGGAAAACCTGGAAACTATATCCATGTAACACCCCAGGCTAGTTCAATCTATAATTACAGGATCGAAGTGCCACTGGACTAAGGCACACATATTTATATACTGGAGGGTACTGACTGACAATTAGGATCTATGGTGTTACCTTTGGGAAACTATATATTCATATAAGACTAATAAAGAATATTTAAAAAAATCACACATATCAAGATGAATAAAGATAATAGATATACTAATGAGTGCCAACAAATAATAAATAACTCCAGAGATAACAAAATAGATTCTATATAATTATTGAAATTTATACATACAACATCTAAATCTCTAATGGGTTGATCGTATATATAAGATGTAAAAAATAAGTGAAATATAAAAAAATGGAAAATACCACAAAACTAGTTCTGAGTCACATCTCATACCCCATATAAAAAACTAGCAATCCTATGTTATAGGGAGATTACCCAGGTCTAATCCTAAAACCATGAAGTCTTCTTCGCTACCCAATATGTCACAATCATGGTGTGAGTGAAACTCATTAGGACACCATTAATGATTTTTATGAACGTATTCATTTTGAGAAATAATACGTGGATATGTGTGTAATAAAATGAGGAAAAATAAATAAATAACCACCATCAATCCTTGAGTTATTAGGTGATACTCATGATCAACCATATCCGCTTCAGATAGTATTGGATTTCACTGAATTGGGTATCGTCATTTAGATATCGATTTGATAAATAATCCCACTAGGACTTAAGAACCATCCATTTAGACCTCATGGTAAGGCACTAATTTTGTTGAAAAAACAAGTCATATGGAACAGAAGAGAAAAAATCCATGCAAAAAAACAAGAATAAACCATTTAGACCTCATGATTATAAACTCCCTTCTAGGAAAAATGAACCATCCATTTGGACCTCAGGGTTAAAAACCCCTTAATAGAAAACAAGATCCAACAATCTAGAACCTGGGTAAGTTACTTCCTATAAGGAAACATGAACAATTCTCCGAACATAGTTTGCTATTTTTGGGCTTTCTAATATTTTAAAATCCCTTATCATTTAACCAATTTATAATAATTGTATTAATTAATCAATAATAAAATAAATTTATTATAAAAAACCATTTATATAATTTATTAGTGATTTGAGTCAATATACAACAAGTTGGCATGACTACACAATACAAAAACAAAGAAAATGAGAATGAATTTAAGGGTTAACTTTGAGACCACTTACCTTATGCTTATAGATGATTAATAATTGGGTATTAGCCTCTAATTCCACCCTCAATGAGGGAAAACAAATATTATATAAAAAACCTAAAATAGATGGAATTGACTATAATATCCATAAGGATAAAAATTATATGGATAAATAAAGGTGAAAAGGATACATAGAGTTAGATTTATCTCTATATACTCACCAGGTTGAAAAAAAATTATTTGAATACAGTTAGAAATGATCTCACATGGAAGTGTGTATCATGATGGTGGTAAGGATTATTCTTGTGAAGAAGCATATAGGGAAATACCCTTCCCAACCCTTATATACTCATTTAATCATTTGTGTAACACTCTATGATACCACGGTATGTTTCCCTTTGAATAATGAGGTAGCTTTCGTTGTACGCAACTTGAAGTTTTAACACACCATGACCAATCAAACTAGACATTATGAATAGTAATAACCACTTATTGAAATTTTATAAATTTTATTTTTCAAAGTGGACTTCTTTTTCGAATTCGTAATATCGAAATAATCTTAGGGTGAATTTTTGGTATTTTTCTGAAAAATTTCAATTTTTTGGTGAATAGTGTAAAACGCTGCGTTATTATTTAAACCCGACTTTTAATTTATGTATTTATTTATTTTATTTTATATTATTTTAGGTCAAACTATATACATAAAACAAATATATATTCAATGTAATTTATTGGAGTCATCTTATAATAAGTTTAGATATATAAAATTTTATTGAACTTTTTACCATCTTTTACCCACCTTCTAGGAGAATTGGAAAATTTACATAAAATTTAATTTTATCACTTCTATAAGTTGAATTTGAAAAATCTGTGAAATATGGTTGAAATAAGTAAGTAAAATTTGGTTCAATAAGATGAAAATAATTTTTGGTGAATAGTAACTTTTGACTTTTATTTACCACAGTTAAAAGTAAATAGGGTAATTAAGGGTAAAAATGATATTATAATTACCCTAAAAAATGTCCTAATTATATTGGATAAGTGTAATTATACAATAAGAAACCTTAGTAATAAAATATGATCCTCTTTGGTCCACTTGGATTAGATTTGGACATTTATTATTATTTTATTTAAAGAAGAGTTAAAAGAGTTAAATTCAAATTTTAATAACTAAACCATTTTTAATATAGGTATAAAGACAATATAAATTCGTCTATATATATTAATTAGAAATATTAAACTATTTCCTACATCATTTTATTTTAATTATAATTTTTAGACATTAAACAACTTAATTTATTTATGACACAATGATGATGCAGTAATTACCTTAATAATAAAATATTACAATAAATGATATTATAAGTATCCAAATAAATAAAAATTGAGACGTTTGATGAATTAAAATAATATTATAGGTTAATATGACATGTTAGGGTTGATTAAATAACATTTATTCGATGTGATAATGTCTTTACGGCTTTAAAAAAATCAAATACTAAAAGGTGTCAAAATGGACATAATCGAGTTTTTAAAACAAATACTATATTATAATTTGATATAATATTCCTAAAGAAATCACGTTCATCCAAAGGGATTATATTAGGTTATATATATTACTAATGAAATACTAGGGGTTTTATTGGTTTGTTATTTTATTTTTATTAACCATATAATATAAAAATACAAAGAGACAAGGTAAATGTCAAACTATTTAACTAAGAGTTAAATCTAAATGATTACATTAATATGGTGACCTAATCCTATCTAAAACCCATTGGTTGAGAGATTTTCGACCCATAACCACCTTATCCTAGAAGGAAGTCATTTTGGAGCCATTAGAAACCAAAAATGATTTTATTAAAAAATAATATTTCAAGCATTTCCAAAAGTAACCCGCACCTCTCTTATAAAAGGGTACTTACCCATATCTTAATTTCACATCTCAAAATCCATTTGGATCGTCCAAAAACGGACCAAATATCCTACCAACATCTCTCAAATCAACATAGAGTCCATAATTTTATCATAAAGACATCCTAAGGAACACTTTTGATAAACTCAAAAGGAAACACCCGAAGAAGAGGTAATAATTTCACAACCTCTTTCAATGTTCTTTTCTTCTTCCACTTCATATTTCTTTATTGTTTCCATTCCAAAATAATAAATCAATTATCTTCAACATACTGTGATGTTATTATAAATATGGAAAAACTATATTCATTATTCTATCCATCCTATGAACGAAAAAGTCACCATACATGCGTACGTACGGCTTACCGTCTCCACGTCCTGGTGTAGTTTAATATTCAAACACTTTATTATTTTTATGGGTATAATAATGAGTATAAATAATTTAAATAATAAATATAACATGTTAATGATTCATTATATATGATATACCATCCAATAATATATGATTTCACCATCAATATAAGGATATTGTCGCTCGTGCGTATGTACAGATTACCGTCTCCATGAACACGATGAGATTCATTTCCCCATCACACCCATTCAAGAATAATTATCATTTTATTATTAAAAAAATATTTAAGAACATAATATCATTCTGTATATGAATCAAATATATCATATCCACAAAAAACACAACTTTTGTAATAAAACATATAAAGGAAAATGATTCAGTTAACACCCGAAATGACAATAATACTAAAATTTAATTAACAAAGAAATATTAGAAGATCATATATGATATAATATTTATGTATATGGTTATTGTATAATTTAATAACAATTATATAACTATTATATAGGATTTTAATGTACCCTCGACCATGGAAAAGTTCAATGTAAGTGTTATTTTCACAATCTCTTTTTTATTCGAGGTTGTTTTTATGTAAGTATCTACTGGGACCTCTTTATCATCCACATCCGTGTTTTCTTAAAATTTTATTTCAAAACATCATTAATATTTACTAGAATACAAGTTAAATTAATTGATACCCTTATTTTACCTTATATTTTTAGAAATGAATCTTTTTGTCATTTTCCAAAAAAGAGTATTTTATGACCTTTTTTTGTCAAAATTAAGGTAAATTTTTTTTAACTTATACGATGAGTGAGGATATTTTCCATCGTTATAATATCGTCCAAGATTCTCTTACAAGATTATAAAAATATTATAAAAATAAATTCATTATTTTATAATTATGTGACTTTTAAATGATTTTAAAATAGAAATAGATATTTCTATCAAAATGTTTTGATTTCATCTCTGTCAACATCCTTTGATAAAATTTACACTTGTTTGAAGTTGATTTATTATGATACAAATATTCCATATTGTATTTAAGGATTTGTGTTAAGTTCGACTATATATGTTTTATTTTTATACGATTCATGGTTAATGGTTAAATTATTGACATTTTGTATGATAGTTTTAATATGAATGTTTTTGTTATATTTCAACCTTTTCGAATGAGAAATGTATTGGACTTAGTATGTTACGGGTGGAGCCCGCTATAGCTCCTCGGTGCATTGGTAGGTATAATGAGGCAATTAGATATGGAATTGGTGACAAAATTTCCCAATTAGATATATGGTTTTGGCCGATGCCTAAATTATTTTTAGACGTCTTGGTCGAGGCCTTGACAAGATGTTTCAGAATGTCCGACATTATATATCCCTTCATTATGAAAATAATAATGATGGTTACTATGGTTATTCAACTCGTAGAATACCCACGACTATGTTATATTATGGAATTATTCACTCAGCTCATATTACAACAATAAAGTGTTCATGTTTATTATTTATAAAGGCACACATTTTCAATTATTCAACATGCCTAATGTTTATGTTATCTTCCGCTGTATTTCTTACTATTACAGAGCATTTGAGCTCACCCCCTTCTTAGGTTTTATTTTCCCAGTATATGAAGAATTCAGTTATGAGTAACTTGCTGGCATAATATAGGTGTCTTATATGTTTCTAATAGAATTAATTATTGTTGTATTTCTTGTCATATTGTAATGTTAAACATATGTATATATCTTATTTCCAATAATACTAAATTGTTCAGTCTTTCGGGACATGATTCCTTGTATCATTCCAATGCTATGTAATAAAGCACTTACTCTGGGTAACTAGGGTCAGCGAGTTATTGTTGGAATCATAGGAAGTTTAGTAAAAATCTTGGAAACTAGATTTAAAGAAACCCTGATTAGATCACATTTACCTAAGTTAGAATTTGAGGATTGGTATAGAATAACTTCCTAGAATTTTGGTAATTTAGAAATTTTGTGTATTTTCGAATAAATACATCCATGTCTAGACACGAGAAGGTAGAGGCGGCTCTAGCACAGATGTACCTAGGTGTGAAAACTCAGAAAAGGAGTTTCGGAGTTGACCCAGGGTATCCTAGTACACGACAACGATCCTTGATTCACTCTGGGTTGTGACACTCCCAAGGATATTCTTAGGATAATTCAAATTTTCTATACAAAACATTATGATAGATTTATGATTATATACCTCCTTAAAGAAATATTTTTTTAGGATTATGAATTATCTCCATAAATTTCTCAATTTATGTTAAGTGTTTTACAAATTTGGAATTATGTATTGAGATTCATAAACTAATCTAGTGTATGCCATTATATAGAAATGGTTCCTAGTGGAAGGAATGGAAACCGAATCAATGCACGCAATCCATGAAGGGATTTCCCTCCTACTGAAGATAATTATAGTGGAGCTAGTGATGCCACTAGTTCTGATCAGTTTATCACCATACCGGGACAAATCACTCAGGTGATGAACAATAACCTTACCCGTATGGAGCACCATAATATACAAAGAGGAAGATCAACATTAGATCACTTCATGAGGCAAAAACCACTAACATTCTATGGGAGTACAAATCCATTAGTATCTGAGCAATGGATAAATTCCTTAGGGAAAATATTTCAGGTTTTGGGGAGTAGCGAAGGGGAAAAAGTTGTCATAGCAGTTTATCACATCACCGGATATGCAGAACAATGGTGGTCATTAATTCAAAACACAAAGGAGGATGAAGAAGTATCAAGTATGTAATGGAGGGAGTTTAAAGAGATTTTCTTATATGAATACTTTCCTCATGACTATTGAGTGAATATGAAAAGGCAATTTATGAGTCCAAGACAAAACGAGGAAGAGAATATTGAAAATTATGAAGCTAACATTACAAGTTTATCAAGGTATCCTATAGATTATATATGTTACCCAAGAAGTAAGATTGATCATTTCATTAATGGGTTGAAACCATTTATCCATCGAGCATTGGTCTCAAAATCTTTCTCATTGTATGAAGATATTGTCTCATGTGATATCAAGATAAAAATTGAATTCTCTATGTCTTATGACTTTTAAGAAAACAAAGAGAATAAGAGATCTACTGAACACTATGCAAAAGAAATTAGGGTATAGGGATGAAGGGAAGAGTTGAATTTCCACCCTGTGATAATTGTGGAAGGAAGAACCCTGGTTTCTATCTAAAAGGAAAAGGAGTATGCTCTAAATGTGGACAGAAATTCCATCTTGCTGGTGTATATAAGGGGAAGAAAAAAGATACCAATGTTCAATGCTAAAATTTTAGGGAGATGGGACATTAAGAAAATGAATGTCCTATGCGTCAGAGAAACATAACTCAGAAAATTACAAGGGATCAAGGCCAAGCTTATGCGATCACTACTACTGAGGTTGATGCTCCGAAAGACATGGTGTCATGTAATTTAATGTTTTCCTCAATTTTATCCATTTCTTTATTTGATTTTGGATCATTTTATTATTTCATATCTTACCATTTTGATAAGAAAATTATATATTTTAAATTTAAATTAACAAGGGAGTTGTCAGTCAAAACTGCTAAGGGAAGTATCATCAAAACAATGTTTTGTGAATGGGTTCTTATTAGGGAATATAAATTTTCTTTATCAGCTGATATCATCATCATACCCATGATTGAATTTGATATAATCTTCAGAATGGATTGACTTTTGGACCATGAGGAAAAAATGTATTGTAATAAGAAGGAGGTAACAATTTTTGATGATGATAAGGAGGACCTTATCTTTAGAGAAGAAATGTCACCACCTGATTCTTATCTTGATCCAACCCCAGTAGCTCTACTAAATTCAATTATTGGGGAGGAGGAGAATGAAATAATTATGGGTGAGTAAAAGAATGTTCGAATAGAGGATATACTTATTGTGCACAAATATGTTGATGTGTTTCTAGAATATTTACCTGGACATCCTCCAGAATGAGAAATTGAGTTTTTCATTGATTTAATTCCTCGTTTGAGGCCCATATCGAAGACCCCTTATCGAATGGCCACTGTGGAATTAGTGGAACTAAAGAAACAACTATAGAAAAAAGTAATAAGGTACTTATTCTCCCTAGTGTTTCTCCATGGAAAGACCATATCCTTTTTGTTTAGAAGAAAGACAGATCTATGAGGTTGTTCATTAACTACAGAGTGATCAATGTTATAACAATAAATAACAAGTATTCCCAACCTCACATTGTTGATTTATTCGACCAACTTCATGAAGATCAAAAAATTTCAAATATTGACCTTTGATCTGGATATCATCAGTTGTGTGTGAAGAAGGAAGACATTCTGAAAACAGTATTTCGAACCAGGTATGGGCAATATGAGTTTACAATAATTCCTTGTATTTACAAATGCATGCTCTATCTTCATGGATTTAATGAATAGAGTTTTCAAGGAATATCTTGATGACTTTGTAGTGGTATTTATTTATGATATCTTGGTATACTAAAAAATATACAAAGATCCTGAAAATAATTTGCGCACTATTCTGAAAACCCTCATAAGAAATGAATTATATGGGTAGTTTAACAAGTGTGAATTATGGATTCAAGAGATTTATTTTCTAGTCCATATTGTCTCCAAGGATGGAATCTCTGTTGATCCTTCAATGACCAAGGAAATCCAAGAATGGCCATAACTGATGAGTATAACCAAGGTATGCAGTTTTATTGGTTTAGCAGTTTATTTTCAACGTTTCATCTAGAATTTGTCCCGGTTGGCTAACCCAGTAACCATGCTCACACATGAAAGGGTTAAATTTGTTTGGACCAAAGAGTGTTAATAACGATTTGAAGAACTAAAGATAGGACTAGTCAACTCTCCTATATTGACTCTACCATTAGGGAATGATAGGTTTGTTATTTATAGTGATGTTTCAAAGAAATGAATTGGTTGTGTCCTTATGCATAATGAGAGAGTTATTACCTATGCATAACAACAACAAAAAATTCCTAATAAAATTTATCCCACTCCGGATCTTGAGTTAGTAGCTATAATCATTGCTCTGAAGATATAGAGACACTATCTCTATGGTGAAAAATGTGAGATTTATACTGATCACAATAGTTTGAAGTATATTTTCTCAAAAAATGAACTCAACATGAGGCAAATGAGATGACTTGAAATACTCAAGGATTATGATTTCACAATACACTACCACCCAGGAAAGGTAAATAAGGTGCCAGATGCTTTGATCAGAAAGGATCATGGAGTATTGATCAAGATGAGAGTTGGAAGGGATCTTATTTTCATGGATCTAGTAAATATAGATATGGGAATTACCATGGAAGGTTAAACATCAATACGTTTTCAAATGGTATCCAAAAAAATATTTACTAGAAAGGATAAAAAATTCCTAGACTAATGATGAGGTGTTTCAAAAGAAGATTATAGCGGTAAATTATGGGAGATTGAGTGACTTCATTTATGAAGATGTAATTTTGAAATTTGGGAAGATACTTTGTGTTCCTGATATACCTGATCTAAAAAGGGAATTTTTGGTTGATAATCAGAGCTCCAATTTTTTTTATACTCCCAGGGAGCACTAAGATGTATAGTGATTTGAAGGAACATTTTTTGTGGGACAACATGAAGAGTGAGATAGCTAATTTTGTGTCAATATGTATGGTTTTTCAACAAGTGAAAGCTGGAAGGCAACAGCCTGGAGGAGTCATGCAACCTCTTCCCATCCCAGAGTGGAAATGAGATAATGTTACGGTGGACATTGTCATGGGGATATCAAAGAATCATAAAAGGAATGATGAAATATGGGCCATTGTTGGTCATATTACCAAGTCAGCACATTTTATTACTATAAGAGAAGATTTACCGCATGAACGTCTAGAAATACTATATATTAATGTTGTTTTAAGACTCCATGGTGTACCCATATTGATTTTTTCTGATCACGATCCCCATTTTACATCATGATTATGGGAAAGTCATTAGAAGGCCTTGGATACTGATCTTCATTTGAGCACTACCTACCACCCTCAAACCTATGGACAACCAGAACAGACTATTAAAACCTTAGAAGACATGTTGAGATCTTGATCACATGACATTCAAGGTATATGGGATAAATATTTACCACTGGTAGAATTTTTCTATAACAATAGCTTCAATTAAAGTATTAAAAAGGCACCATATAAAGCTTTATATGAAAAGAGACGTCAAAAAAAACTTCTTGGGATGATGTCGGTGAAAGAAAACTCATAGTCCCAAAACATGTTGAGGAAACAATGAAAAAGATAACTATTATCCAAACCCACATCAAACTACTCAAAGTAGGAAAAAGAGCTATGCCAATAATCTAAGGAAGGATTTGGAATTTCAAGTAGGAGATCTTGTTTTCTTGAAGGTATCTCCATGGAAGTGTGTTATATTATTCGTTATCAAGGGTAAATTGAGTCCCAGGTACATCAGACCTTTCAAAATTCTAGAATGAATTAGAGTTGTGTTTATCATTTAGAAATGCCTCCATGTATCTCCAAAGATCATGATGTGTTCCACATATCACTGTTGAGAAAATATATGCCTGACCCAATGCATGTAATCACCTATCAAGAAATTGAACTGGAACCTTATCTGTCTTATTGTGAAGAGAGTGTCAAATTTGTTGATACCAGAGAACAAGTGCGGAGAAAGTGGACGACTCGTCTGGTAATTTTTCAATGGAGAAACCATAAGATGGAAGAGGCAACGTGGGAACCCGAGGAACTTAGGATGAAGAAACACTTGAGTCATTTTATGATCTAATATTCTAGAAACATAGAGGATGAAATTAAATTAAGGAGGGGAGAATGTAACACCCCAAGCATCCAAAGTATGTTTCCTTTTGAATAATGTGGTAGCTTGCGTTCTATGAAACATGGAGTTTTAACACACAACGACCAATCAAACTAGCTGTTATGAATAGTAATACCCACTTTTTGAAATTTTATAAATTTTATTTTTCAAAATGGTATTCATTTTTGAATTTTGAATATCGAAATTAGCTTAGTGTGAATTTGTGGTATTTTTCAGAAAAATTTCATTTTTTTATGAATAGTGAAAAACACTGTGTTATTGTTTAAAACCGACTTTTTATTTAAGTAATTAGTTATTTTATTTTAATTTATTTTAGGTGAAAATATATACATAATAACTATATATGTTCAATGAAATTAATTTGAGTAATTTTATAATATGTTTAGATATAAAAACTTTTATTGAACTTTTTACCGTCTTTTACCCACCTTCTAGGATCATTTACAAATTTGTATAAAAAATAATTTTACTACGTCTATGAGTTGAAATTCAAAAATTAGAGAGAAACAGTTTACATCAGTAAGTAAAATTTGGTTCAATAAGATGAAAATAATTTTTGGTGAATTGTAACTTATGACTTTTATTTACCACTATTAAAAGTTATCAGGGCAATTAAGGGTAAAAATGAAATTATAATTACCCTAAAACTTGTCCTAATTCTACTGGATAAGTTTAATTCGACCAAAAAAATCTTAGGAAAAAACTATGATCCTATTTGGTCACCATGGATTAGATTAGGACATTTATTATTATTTTATTTAATGAAGAGTTAAAAGAGTAAAATTAAAAGATTAATAACAAAACCATTTTTAATATATGGTTACACACAATATAAATTAAACTATAAATATTAATTAGAAAGTAAAAAATATTTCCTACATAATGTTAGTTTGTTTATAATTTTTAGACATTAAATAATTATGTTTTTTATGACACAATGATGAATCAATAATTATCTTAGTAATGAAATATTAAAATAATTGACAATATAAATATCTAAATAACTGTAAATTGAGACTTCTGATGAATTACACTAAGTTTATATTATAATATGACATTTTAGGGTTGATTTAATAAATTTTATTCTAAGTGATAAAGTTTTTATGGCTTTCAAAAAAATCAATTACTAAATAGTGTCAAAATATACAAAATTGTGTTTTTAAAAAAATACTATATTATTAATTTATATATTATTACAAAAAATATATGGTTCAGTCAATAGATGTAGATAAGGTTATATATATTAATAATTAAACACGAGGTGTTCTCTTCTCTTATTATAGTAAGTTTATTAACCATAAAATATAAAAATACAAAGAGACATGGTAAATGTCAAACTATTTAACTAATAGTTAAAACTAAAATACAAGGTTAATATGGTGACCTAAACCTATATAAAACCCATTAGTTGAGCTTTATTTGACCCATACCAGCCTTATACTCAAAATAAATCCTTTTGGAGACATTATAAACCGAGAATTATTTTATTATAAATGATATTTCATGCTTTTCCTAATGTGACCCTCAGCTCTCTTAAATAAAGGTACTTCCCCTTATCCAAATTTCTCACCTCCAAAGCCATTTGGATCGGCCAACCCTTTCCCAAATATCATCATAAAATCCCTCATATAAACTGAGATTCAATATTTTGATCAGAAATCCTACTTAAGTATATATTTTGATCAACTCAAATGGAAACACCTGAAGAAGGGGTAATAATATCACCACCACTTCCAAAGTTTTATTCTTATTCCACATCCTCTTTCTTTGCTGTTTCCATACCAAAATAATAATTCCATTATATTATACATACTATGATGTTATTAAAAATATATAACAACTATATTCATTATTCTATCCATACTATTAATGACAAAGTCATTATACATGCATACGTACGGCTTACCGTCTCCACGTCATGGTGTAGTTTGTTATTCAAAAACCTCATTATTTGGATGGGTATAATAATGAGTATAACTAATCTAAATAATAAATATATCATTTTAATCATTCTGTATATATGATATACCATCCAATTACATACTATTTCACCATCAATATAATGATATTGTCGCTCGTGCGTATGTACGGATTTCCGTCACCACAAACGCGATGAGATTGCTTTCCCCATCATAACAATTCAAGATTAATTTTCATTTAATAATTTAAAATAATGTTTCAGAACTTAATATAATTATGGATATGAATCAAATATATCCTATCCAAAAAAACACAACTTATGTAACAAAACATATAAAGGAAAATGAATCAGTTAACACCCGAAACAATGATAATACTAAAATATTATTATCAAAGCAATATTAGAAGATCATATATGATATAATATTTATGTATATGGTTATTTTATAATTTAATAACAATGATATAACTATTATATAGGAGGTTAACGTACCCTTGACAAAGGAAAAGTACAAGGTAAGGGTTAATTTCACAATCTCATTATTATCCGAGGTTGTTTTTACGTAAGTATCTACTGGGACCTCTTTATCATCCAAATTTGTGTTTTTTTTAAAATGTTTATAAAAAATTCTATTTACTAGAATACAATTTAAAGTAATTTATACCCTTATTTGACCTTATATGTTTTGAAATAATGTTTTTTGTTGTTTTCCAAAAAAGTTACTTTATGACCTTTTTTACAAAAATAAGGTAAGAATTTTTTTAACTTATATGGTGGGTGCGGATATTATCTGCCATTATAACATTGTCAAAGCATCCCATAAATGCTCATAAAAATATTTTCAAAATAAATGTATTACTTTACAATTCTATTAATTTTAAATGATTTCAAAATAGAAAGATATATGTCTCTCAAAAAGTTTTGATTTTATCTATGTCAACATCCTTAGATAAAATTTACACTTGTTTGAAGTTGATTTATTATGATAAAAATATTCCATATTGTATTTAATGTTTTGTGATATGTTAGACTATATATGTGTTATTTTTATAACATTCATGGTTTATGGTTAAAGTATTTTCATTTCATATGCTAGTTTTAATATGAATGTTTATGTTATGTTTCAACCTTTTCATATGAGGAATGTATTGGACTTATTATGTGACAGGTGGATCCCGCTATAGCTTCTCGGTGCATCGGTAGGTCTCATGAGACAATTATATTTGGAATTGGTTGATGCCTTTCCCAATTTGAAATATGGTTTTGGCAGGGGCCTAAATCATTTTTAGACATCTTGGATGAGGCCTTGACAAGATGTTTCAGAATTTCTGGTATTATACAGTTCCTCATTATGAAAATAATAATGATGGTTTATATTGTTATTCGACTAGTAGAATACCCATGACTATGTTTTATTATGGAATTATTTACTCAGTTCATATTCCATCCATAAAGTGATCATGTTTATTATTTATAAAGGCATGTGTTTTCAATTATTCAATATGCCAAATGTTTATGTTATCTTCCACTGTACTTATTACTCTTAATGAGCATTTTATCTCACCTATTTATTATGTTTCATTTTACCATGATATGAATAAGTTAGTTATGAGTGACTTACAGGCATAATCTAGGAGGCTTGGATGTTTCTAATGGAATAAATTAGTGTCGTATTTCTTCTCAAGTTGTTATGTCACACTTATGTATGTATCTTGTTTCCAATAATACTAAACTGTTCATTCTCTCAGGACATGATTCTTTGTATCATGCCAATGCTATGTAATAAATCACTGACTCTGAGTAACTAGGGTTTGGGTGTTACAATTTGAAACATTTTAGTATCATTCATTTACATATTTAACAAATATATTTTATTTTTTTTATTTTTTATTATTTCCCACAAGGCCCAACCAATCATGCCTCCAAACCCATGTAAGGGTCCTCCAAACCCCCTCCACATAAGTTCCACCATTGTAGGCGTGACCCACACATGGGTGACAATATATGGGTCACCGCAAAAGGGTGACCACATAATGGTCACCCAAATTGGGGTGACCCATATATGGATGACCACATACGGGTGATCCGTGTATGGGTCACCAATTTAAGGTTGACCACATAAGGGTCACTTAAATAAGGGTGACCATGTAGAGGTTACATGCATAATGGTGACACATATACAAGTTACCCATGTTAGGGTGACCAAATAAGGGTCACTTGTATATGGTTTACCCTATAAGGGTCACCTGTTTATGGGTGACCAACATATAGTTAAACCAATTAAATGTTACAATGTAAGGGTCACCATGTGGGGTGGCCATGTGGGGATCTTCTAAACATCTACTTAACTGATACATGGAAAATTTTTAGTTATGTCCAACAATGTATGGGTTTCCCAAAACCCATGCCCCACACCTACATTTCATCACCAAATTTCGTGGAGAAAACACCGAAATTACAGTAAACATAAAAAAAATCTGTAAAACAAATCCACTTTGTCTAGAAAAAACTTGAAATTTGAATTATCCCTACATTGACACATACACCACCACCACTAGGCCCAATTCCATATGATCGAACCCAATTTCACCCAAAAACATATCTCAAGAATTTTTTTCATGCATGGAAGTCCCAAAAACATTAAATAACATAATTTATATTAAAATTTATTATTGAAAAGTAAAACCAAACAAATACAATTTATTTTTTGAAGGTTTCCAATATCACTAAAATATTAAAACAGTTTTGCACTAATGTAATGGGAAGGGTAATACCACATACCCCGTATAAATTTTCTCACCCTCAAGTGACCTTCTTAAACCTAAATGGGTCTCATTGGATTAAAATTCAACCATTTTGTTAATATATATGACTCATGAACCCTTGTTTCCCTTTATAAATGATCGTGCTACCACTATGCCCACACCAAAGAAACAATATTATCACAAAATATTTTGACACTGTTACAATATATGGATTTATCATTCCAAAAAAGATGAATTATCCCTGAAATAAATTTATTTATGGTTAATCATGTGAGATTGTTTTTCAAAATACCACGAATGTAGAGAACCATAGAATAAGTCCTTCATGGAACTATACTATCCTTGAACAACTAGTAAGTATGAAACCATATTTATTCTTTAAATAATGTGAAATAGATCCATGTTCCTTGAAACCAATTCCCCTTCCATTATATCCATGGATTTCCAAATTTAGATAATAACCATAAAAATACCCAATCACCCACCCAAACACAAGGGGCAACATCACTAGTTAGAATATGACCTCAAATTCTCTGAGTGGCTACCAATAACTTCATGATAAACTATAAATTCTATGATGTCTCATGCAATATAATTTCCCTAATAATCAAATATTCAATAGTTTCTAGAAAATATAAGGGTGAATGTAAGTGCCTACTTTATAATTCCTCGAAGGGATCTATCTAAATCGATACCTTGTAACTATTATTATTCATGAATTCCACAAGTACCAAATAGTTCAATTAAGAAACTCTAAATACTAGGATAGATGTACTAAAAATATCATATAAAATATAAATAATTTATTAGGTAGACTCTTCCATATAAGGGTGATCATATATGCTTAGATTCACTTGTTTTCTAAACACATTTTACAACCCACTCTAGAAACATGACATAAAACGTGAATCCTTGATTGAGTTGATACTCTAAAACACCCCTTGAAATTTAACTATCTCACATATATAGATATTACTAGATCATCAAATTAAAAATTTTCTTGGATTAGTCAGAAATGACCCACTTTGGTCAATCAATTGTAAATCTCCCACACTACACAACTTCCTTAGGGTTTCCTAAATAACCCCATTAGGAAATCCATGGTCACGTCATCCCACTTTCACTCTATAGAAATTATTTTATATAAAATACAAGGGAATCACTAGTTCATGACCTTCACCTACTAACAGGTGGAGCACCATGTGAAATATCCCAAATATCCCCTCTTAATCCCATGAAACTAATATTACCTGTGTATATAATGATAAATAATAGTTAAACCTAGATATAAATCACACATTGATATTTGTTAGTCTCTTATTAGGTCCTCAACTATAATTATAGGGAACAAAAAATGAACTTGAATATATCGATCCCCATCAAAATAAATGTTCAAATAAAATGGTTCCATCAACTAATATACAATATCCAACATTACTATTAAATTAAAATACTAATTTTTGATACGAATCACTATAATAAGAATTGAATAGGTAATGGAAAAGTATGTAAGGGTCATTGAAATATAGAATTTATGATTACCCAACAAAATATCATCAATGAAGGACATTATCTGTCACTCACTACTAGATTCCCTCGCTACCTAAGCCCATGTTTCTCTTTTTAGAACATTTTCCACAATGTTCCCTCTCATAGGGGTGTAAACCTGCTCAAAATGAAATGGTTAAATTATATTTACCGCACACCTCTATTGGTGGTTTAGATATAATTATTAGAATATTTACTTCAGTCTATTATAGTTTGTACATACCCCAAATCATCCAATCACAAGGAAATTCTACTAATATCTCATGGAATGCACCACCGCTGATAGTTCTAGGTTGTGATATTAGTAGTTCTTCTCATGAGTTCTTAACTACCTATACCCGTAATAAAATTATAGAACATATTATATTAGGTGTTCTCTCATCCTAACTTTTAATGTATCAAAATATTGAGTATACCCCTTCCCAACTCAAGAACGGTTTAGTTCGGTGCTATAGTCAACCTATCTTTTATCTGTTAATTTTTCCTTCACACAACAATATGACCAAAAACAATTCTCTCCGTTTTTGGTCAAGTCTATCATCAGTACTAAAAAATATGAGAAGTCCCAGATAAATAATTTGTAATAACTAGACAACCCCAAAATTATGAATCTCAATTACATTCTTAGGTAACTCCCAATAAACCAATTATTTGACCTTCACAATGAATATTGATACTCCAAACTCATATATAATGTTCCCCAATAATTTCACATGCTTTATACAAAAAATGGGACATAAATATTTTTACAAAAAATGGTACTATCAACGTTTGCTCAAAATAATCTCTAAATTTTGTATTTAATACTCCCTTTAACAGAGTACGCAAGTATGCCATCGATTGACATGTCCAAAAAAGTGTCATGATAAGGGTGAAAAACCGGATTCATTTGATACATAAATATATTTAGGGAATTCATCATATTGAATAACACAACCAAGTATTCATACAAACTGCACCTGCTTATGAATATTGTGCATGGTTTTTAAAAAGGACTCGCCCACAACTGGTGATAACTTGATATCAATTTAATCTTATAGAACATCCTATATAATTTAAGTTGATTAAATGAATAATTGATAAGGGGGAGTTGATATAATTTTTACCCATTAATTATTTCAAACTCTGATAATCCACACATTCCATTGGAGATCCATCTAACTTCTTGGAGAAAAGGAATGAGGCATCCGAAGGGAATATACATGGTTATCAAAATCCATTTGACTACAAGTCCTTTAATTGAGTCTTCAACTATGGGAGCACCATAGGATCTAACCTTTATGGTATAATTTCGATAGACTCTATTCTTTTAATTTCCTCAACTGTACGTTCAACCTCCCTCTTAGTCGAAAACCCTGCTAAATAACTAGGGGAAATCCTAGAACTGATCAAAAATAGGGGTAAAAGAATATTATAGTATAACCCCATCATATAATACAAGACCAGAAACCTGTGTTTTAATTGTTCCCAACTACTAATGGTTAGGTCTTACAAGACCATATTATAATCCCCACTCTATGGTATATACATAGTATCTTCCCTTAGGTGATATAAAATACATCTGTCAAAAAATAATAATCAATATGGGCTTGATGCAATTCAAACCAATCCTTATTTAGAATCAATTCAATGTTAGTAACTCATATAATGAAAAGATCCTAAAAAATCTACATCCACCAATCACAAGAGTACATTAACTATTTCGTATGGGGTCTATTTCCAATACCTTATCAAATTTTATCCCCTAAATAATATGGAATAGTGGTTAAACCTTTATACACTCCCTTATTTATTTTCTAAAAATATTATCTAATTTAATTTATCAATGTATACCAAAATACCTTATTGTGTACAAGAAATTATACTTCAATGTCATACCATGATCTCTGTATGATTATTGTTCCTCTTAAAATGGTGATTCAACTACTCAAATACATCCAAATATATAAACGTAATATAAATCTATTTACTTAAATGAAAGACCTCACCTATGAAATTTAAAAAGTGAAATTAGTTATTTTACCTTAAATATTGGAAAAAATTTCAAAAAATGTTAGAACAAATTTAATTCTATAAATAAAAGGACCCAATAGATCTAAGAATACAGTTTCCCAAAAAATAAAAAATATATATTAATAATAAAAAGGATCTGAAGGAAAATTCATATGGTCTCAACTTCTATTACCACTTAAGAGTTTAGCCAAGAATATTTAGATCTTATCCCATTATCCCTCCCTATCTATCTACCTATCTTGTGTGACTAACCAGAACTACATCGATACTATATAAACTATTCTATTAGATTCTATATATCTTTTTATTATCTTTCTGGAATAAATCTTATATCTTCAAAAAAATAGAGGTAAAAACATTTGAAATAGAAATAAATTACAAATCTCCATTGGGTAACCTTCTTGCTTATAATGAACATCTCCATGATTACCCTCTGGGTGGAATAGGCAACGACATGAATAAATATTCATGTAAACAAATCTTTCAATTTTCATTATATAATATTAAATTTTCCCATGATCTATTGAATCTTTATCTTTTATTTAAAATAAATCACATGGATAATATATGGGTTGGAAAAAATATGCACAATAAAAAAGCATGATTGAGGGACCCCATTCCCACACTCCCGATTCTGTTGCAAAAAATAATTTCTTTAGACACTATATTTGATACAATGTGAGATAAAACTATTTTTATTTTACATAATTTTCCTAAATTAAAAATTAAATCACACAAATATACATCCAATCTATAGAATGGAATTTTTATTGTCTTTTAGGGACAAAAAATTATTTTTTGTTACTTGTGAACATTTATCCATAGTCAAAATAGACTATAATCTATTTTAGAATTCTAATAAGTTATACCCTTCTTTTTAACATTGGGAATAAAAAAATAATAAAGGAGTGTGATCAAACTCTATGTAAAGGAAAAATTCATCAACATTTCATCAAGGGTTAGATCATATTCATACGATAAAACATGATCTGAGGAGAAATATATAATTAAAAATAATATATAATTATAAGAGTTGTCCACAGGTCATGCAAAAAGGACATTCTATCCCAAATGGACAAACATTAAACATAAAAAATGTGTGGAATCATGAGAAATAACACATGATCCAAGGAGTATAATCACAGGGTTATAAAAAATAAGTATTTAATAAGAATAATAAAATGGAACTATAACATTGTAAACATATCTAAATGCATCAAATCCATACTTAATCTTCTTAACGTATCTTACCTACATCGTTCTCATTATCAATATTGTGAGTGTACTAATCCAAATCATGTTCATGTTAAATATTTTATATGTTTCTAACCATCATCGTGTTCACACTAAATTTTGTGAATAAAACTATTCTAAATCATGTTCACACTCAATCATGTGATGTTTCTAATACGTATAATGTTCACAATAAATCGTGAAATTATTGATAAACTACATCGTGTTCACACTAAATTTTGTGAACATTTCTTATTCGCATAATGTTCACACTCAATGTTGTGAACGAAGCTAACCCCCATTTTTTCACACTCAATATCTTTAACTTATGAGGTATAAACACTTAATTAATTCACTGTTGGGAGATATAGGACCCCACCCATCAATCATCTATACATATGTGTTCCACAAAAAAATTGAACATATCATAAACATTCAATGGAATAAAAAATGGGATTCACAACATTTCTATATAGAATAAGTAAAACTAACCTCAAGAATGAAAATAATTTATAACCAAAACTCTATAACCATAAAAGAGTATTTCCTGTGAACATTAATAATTTGGTTAATGAAAAATAAAAATCAAGGAATGTTTTTCTTCAGGGAAAAAGAAGAACACGGTATCAAAATTGAAAAATGTGTTTTTAGAAAACCATTTTAACTTTGGTAAAAGTGTTGATGTTGTGGGTAACATTTAAAATTAATTTTTAAAAGGTGAACTGGGAGTTTTTTAAAGAAATTACATTTAAAAAGGATTTTAAATGGATGATCCTTAAAACCAAATAAATACTACTTTTTCAAAAATGATCCCTTGAAAAAGATATAATTTTTTCAAAAATGTGATGTGAAAATATTTTGAAATCCTTTTACATTTAAAAAGAATGTACAAATATAGATTAATGAGAATTCATAAAGTATTTATAAATATAATGTGTAGTGTAAGATAAACCATTTTATTTTTAATGTATAGAAATCCTTATTAACATTTTTGAATACCTTTTTCGAAAACCCATATAATAAAAATGGGTTGTAAAACATCCCTTCGAAAAGTGTTAATTGGAAATAGAAAGTTCGCATGATTAAATGAATATTTTTATTTCAAAATAATAAATGAAATAGTTTTTGGAAATAATTAACATGGAAATGAAGGAAAAAATATATTTAAAAGTAATTATTTTTTTCTTAAAAACATTTCACATTGATAAAGAAATTATTTGAAAAAAGAATACTTAATTTTAAGAAATTATTTCTTAAATAGATAAAAAATGTAATATTTTATAAAATATGAAATTTAATAATTTATCAAAATTAGAATAATGATTATCAAGGAATAAATTTCTAACGCAATGAAATGAAATCTAGGGTAACCAAATCTTTTACGGATGCCAAAATTCAAGAAGCAAGAAACATTTAGAAAGCGGTTAATCTGGCTGAAACAAAAATCCATAGGATGAAAATTTAAAATTGTAAATTATACAATGAGAGAGATTAATGTACCCAATATATATGAAAAAAATTCAAGTAGAATACTCATAACATGAAAAATAAAAATTGAGGTAACAAAAACCCTTACGGTAGTGGTGACATAATAATTAAAAGAACATATTAAAGATACCACAAAAAAACATTAAAATAGCATATAATGAAATAAATTCATTATAATTAAAGTAAATTGGGGAAGTTAATACATCATATAAAATAAATTATGGTTCACAATATCAAATATGTCTCATGGAATTGAAAATAAATACAAATAACCCCCACCTTAGTTCTTTATTTTTTATATTCATTGTAACGTCTCGGATCTAGAAGCCACTAAAAGGTGCCCCGTACCTGGTTGGCCACATGGCCTAAAGTGCATTTACCCAAATGTATGAGGCTTCCAACTAGCAGCGAGGACCTGGGGAGTGATAGTGGGGAAACTATGCCCTCATTAGTAGAGTGTATCACATCATAAGAAAAAATAATAATAGCGGAAGAAGTAAAAAACATGCAATAAAAGTAAACAACAGAATACTAAAATGTAAAGATAACCAGAAGGCATATAATAACAGAATGATGCAGCATGTCACATGTTCTAATAAAGTTTAAAAAATATGATATACTACAATCAAGTATAATAGAATACTAAAATAGAACAATACAAAAAGGAACATAGTTGCATCGCAAGCCTCATCTTGGTCTCATGCTCTCTTTCTCCTAAGAAGCAATCCAGTACCTTTATAAGAAGCCTTACCCCTATCAACACCTGAAAAAATATAGTCTGTTCTGGCCAAAAAATATGACCCAAATAGGGTTTAAGAAATAAATCCCAATTGTCATCCTCCAAAGGTCTTTGCCAATTTGTCAGTAAGTATATGCAACCTTAGTATATAATAATGAATGAATTAATGTAAGAAGTACCCAATAATAAATAATCATACATGTTTGGTTCTATTTATACCATTCATGATCATTTAGAAATTCAATTACATCTAATTGAAACTCCTTGGGATCCATCCAGGACCAGTCAATCCCTTATTCAAGAAAACACAATAGATACCTCAACATGCAATCTATCGAGTAAAATGAAAATAGAATATAATCTTGTTTTTTAGCTTGGAAGATGCATCATTAGTCATTTCAATAGTCAAACCTCAGTTCAAAACCATTCCATTAGGCAGTCCACAGATATAAAGAATCCTTTCCCATAGGAAAATGGCTATAGGAATAAAAAAATGTAGTCCACAGGCACACACAAAACCTTTCCCATAAGCATGAAAAATCACTTCCTATCAGCAGAATAATTCAATAAATCATAGCCTGACATATAAGTAATTCAACCTAAGTAAACACATACAACCTTTACACTATTACATGGTAAACTAGGAAACAATTCCCATTGGTATTCATTTAATTAACCTATTCATTTCAAAAACCCATAATAGGGAAAACAGTGGCATACCCACGATTATTATAAGACAAAAGGCCCAACAATAGTTATCCAAGGGAAACACAATCGCGGGGTGGCCCTTAATAAAAATAAGAAGTCTCTACATGATTCAATTCATATAATTAATAAACTAAACAAACATAAGCATTAACATTGGTCAATGTATCAACAAAACAACACCCCAAACATGGGGCACAGCTCAATGACAGATATAAAAAACTTGACATTAATAATTAAGCATGAGACCACATACCTCATCATAGTATGACTCTCCTCATATAGCCTTGACTTCTAATTAAATATAGAACAATATAGATCTATGATACAATGATATTCAATCAACTTTAAATAACTTGGTTAAGAACAAAACACACCAATAACGACTCAAGAGTAAATGATCAACCACCGATTCAGGTTCAAACAATATTACTGATGATCAAAACAGAGTTCAGATGCTCAACCGGGTACAAAACCCCCTTACGGCACTACTTCTTCGTGAACCTGGTGCCTCCTCTATCCAAAGTGACATAAAACAAGTATACTTTTCTTTTTAAGTAAAAAAACACAAATTACATGGTCTGTAAGTAAATATACACATCACTTAAATCATTTTACTGTTCATTTGAAGGTTTACTTCCATTGACATACATTCGAGTACCTTTCAACATGACTACATGGAGTGTACCATGAAGTACACATCATGTATTTGGCTTTCCACTTTTCCTTTCTGACAAGCCCACACGCCATTCATTCACTTAATATATAGATATACCACACATCATGTCCTTGGGAGTACACAACGTGTAACCCTTGATTCCAATACTTTTCCCAAATTTTATCTTTTTTTCTCAAAAAAATATCAATATAAAAATAAAATAAAGAACCATACCTCAAAGAAAGAACAAGGTTCTTAGAAATTTCCCACTTAAAGCAATTTGTCCTGGAATTACTCTTTCAAGGGTGGTGAAGAAATATCTGAGAACAACTATGGGCCCTTGGAACGTACGTTGGCCTTCCCCTCCCATGTCTTGTCCTATACTCGGTTATGATTCCATAACACTTGTATGAGAGGAACTGAATGGCTTCAGAGAACCTTCATTCCCTTCTCCACTATAAAAATTAGATACCTATCAAAGGATGCATAAACCTAAAGGTCAACCTCCTCAGGATGAAAAACGTGAGATGGTTTTGAGTGATAGTGGCATAATTGAGATACATAGAAGACTTATTGCATGGATTAATACTTTGAAGGTAACTGCAACTGATAGGCAACCAACCTGACTCACTCCAGAATCTCAAACGGACCGAAATATCTTGGTGAAAACATACCCTGTCTTTTGATCCTCTTGTGTCCCAACCTCGGTGCAACACAAAGGAAAACTTGATCCCCGACCTCAAACTCCAAAGGTTATCTCCAGTGATCAGTGTATGATTTCTAATGAGACTTCATATTATCCATCTGTCTCTAAATTTAGTGGACCTTGTCAGAAGTCTCATCCATGAGACACATCCTAGTAAGGCTTCTTCATCTACCTCTAACTAGCACAGGGGAGAATGACATGGCCTAACATATAAATCATTATAATGTTCAATCTATATAGTGGACTGAAAATTGTTATTGTAGGTGAAATCGGCCCAGGGAATATGCTTCTCCCATGATCCCCCATAGTCTAGGACACATGATCACAACATGTCCTCTAGCACTTATATCATACCATCTGATTGGCCATTCGTATGAGGTTGGTTTGATGTGCTCAAAAGCACCTGTGTAACTAGTTCCCTCTAAAACTATATCAGAAATGAGATGTAAAGAAGGAATCCCAATCAGAAATGATATAATGAGGGACCCCATGAAATCGTACCACCTCTTGGGTATACATCTTTACAGGATCACCAACACCGAAGGTCTCCATGATAAGCAATAAGTGAGAGACCTTCATAATCCTGTCAACTACGACCCACACAATAACGTTTCCTCTAGGTAACCTTAGTAACCCCGTCACAAAATCCATCACAATATCATCCCATTTCCTATATGGAATAGCTAACTTCTATAAAATCCCATACAAATAATAATGTTTTGCCTTCACCTGCTGACATGTGGAACATATATTAACAAGACCAGCTACATCCCGCTTTATACTCAACCACTAGTACTGACGTCACAAGTCTCAATACATCTTGGTGACTCTGGGATGCACTATCCATGATGAAGAATTAAACTAACACATCATCTCCTACCATATATCCCTTGGAACGCAAACACATCCATAGATATCCAGAACTTCATCCTCATCTATTTTCTATCTAGGAGGAGGTTCCTCACCTACCACACTCTCTCGTAGAACCAAGATTTTGGAATCTGATAGCTTCCTCATCCTCACTCTGTCCTGTAGGGTAGAGGTAACTGCTATATATAAAAGATAAGTCTTTCCCTGACTATCACACACCTCTAAAGGAATCTCAGAGAACAAATCCATAAGCTACCACTCACCACTGATCTCTTGAACTAAACGTATTTGAGTCCTCATGCTCCATGCATCAGCCACTACATTGCCTTTTCCAGGCATATATGTAAGCTCAAAATTGAACGAGTGAATGTATTCCCCCCACCATCTCTATCTTAGATTAAACTCATGCTAAGTAAAGTTTTATTTGAGTCCTTTTTAGTCTATTTACAAAAAAAACTCTCTTCTAATAACCAATGTCTCCAATACTGCAAGGCATGAACAACTGCATCTAACTCCTGATCATGCGTCAGTTAATTCCTCTCATGTGTCCTCAACTACAGAGACACGTATGCAACAACTCGATCCCCCAGAAAAAGAACTACTCCCATCCCAATACCTGTTGCATCACAATATGGAGTGTAACTCTTTTGTGACTTTGGAAATATCAGTATCGACGCTGAAGTCAAATGGCCTTTTTGATCTTGAAAGGCTGTCTCAGAGGAATTTAACATCTGAAACTTCACAAACTTCATAATTAAGCACATCATCAGAATTGATATGTGTAAGAAGATCTGTATAAGATGCCTATAGTAACAAGGTATCCCCAAAAAACACTATACCCCAAAAATGTTCTTAGGATACTCGTAGGTCACTACTGCTCTCACCTTCTTCGGGTCTATTGATTCCCCAATCTCTGAGATGATGTGACCCAAGAAGTGAATTTGATCCATATAGAAGTATAGTTTTGTGAGATTAGAAAATAACTGATCTGTTTGGAAGTGAAAATTTTCCCCTCTTTCGGTGTACAACTCGTGGTCGTCATGGTGACAAGACTCTACAAGGTCAAGAACATTCCTTAGTTCAAACTTATTGTCACGGTTTTTTCCATTCAAGAGTTCCAAAATGAAATAGGAACATACCATCGATGTTTGAAAACATGGCGTGTAGAATGAATACATGACTTTTACCCTTAATCTCTTACTTGGTCGTGTTCTACCACTAGCCAAGAAGTGTATCAACCCGAGGTAAACATTGTATTCCATGAGCACATGATGTGTACACAGGTCTATCCTCCTAGAAATGTACTCCTACACGGCCAGATACACATGTGTTATACCTGGGTAGGCTACACGATGGGTACTGATTATACACGGTGTTTTATGATCAAAACACCTCAGCCCATATTTTCTCTTACATAGCCTGCTACACAGTCAAATACTTCACAGTGTCTACACATTGTACACAAATTGTTCTTCTTAAAACATGGAACATCATATTCCTGAACAAGAAGAACAGATGGCTTGTTAGGATAATCTATATGCTATGTATACTATATTTTTCAGGATAAAAACTCCATATTTCCCACAATAACCCAATTATTCAGAAACACCAACCAGTGTTATGATCAAATTTTGATCTGTGAGGGCCCACACTCCCCATGAATCAGAGTTTGGAACCCATGCATAACATATCACAATAAATTTATATACAAAAGGCTGAATCATTATCCGCCAAATTCTTATCCAAGAGGGACCATACACCTTAGAGGTCAAAGTTTGGTGTCCATAAAATTCAAACCATAACACGTACCAATACACTAATCAAAATAGCAGGCATATCTATCAAGGTACCATCACAACAACATTCATCTCTGTCATGACATATGTCACAACAACATGAAATATCTAATGCATCCTAGATGGCATAGAATAATGCATGAAATTTGATTCTAATAAGTGTCTATATAATGTATGAGATGGAATACCCCCATATCATCAGGTTTTATGAAAATTGAACCAGAATAATATCAATAATAACAGCACAAATCAAGTGCGTAACCCGATGGTGAAATCAAATCAACTGTAATAGCTCAAAATCCAAAAGCACAATTTAATTCGGTTGGATTTTCCATATACTATGGGTAGCTACTCTCGAGCAATGATAATTACTAAATTCCATATCTTTTATTTCATCTCCCAATAGTAAAGTAAACTAGAAAATATACCCCTCGGTTACACTTTTTAAAGTCCCATATCCAGAAGCGACTTATAGGTGCCCTATACTCGTTTGGCCACATGGCCTCAAGCGCATTTCCCTAAATTCCATAGGATACCGACTAGTAGCAAGTGCCTATAGTGTGAAAGTGGTGAAACTATTCCCTCATTAGCAGAGTATAACATAGAGGAAAAAACAATAACAATAACATAATTAGTAAAAAACATGATATATAAGTAAACAATAGAATATTGAGTGGTAAAGATAACCAGAAGGCATATAATATCATAATGATGTAACATGTCACATGTTCTAGAAATCAGTGAAAATAGGATACCCAAATATCCAGTACAATACAATACTTATGTAAAATAATACAAAATGAAACACAGCTACATCACAAGCCTTGGCTTGGTCCTATGATCTCCTGCTCCTATGTTGCAATCACATACCTATATAAGGATCCTTTCCCCTATTGACACCTGCAACAATATAGTCTGTTTGGGCCAAAAAAATGACTCAAATAATGTGTGAGAAGTAAATCTCAGTAGGAAACCAATAAAGGTCGATTCCAATCTATCAATGAATATATTTGACATTAGTGTATAATAATTAATGAATTAAACTATAAAGTAATAAAAAATAAACAATCCTAGAAATCTTTTTCCTTTTATATTGTTCATGTTCATTAATTAATTCAATTACATCAATTTATATGTCCTTAGGATCCAACCATGACCATTCAATCCCTTATTCAAGAAAACACATCAAATACATTAGAAGGAAATATATTAAGTAAAATGAAAATTGATTACATGATTATTCTTTAGCATGAAAGAAATATTATAACTCATTTCAATAGTCAAACCTTAATTCAGAACCTTTCCCTTAGGCAGTCCACAGACATAACAAATCCTTTCCCACAGGAAATTCCCACAGGCATAACAAAACATAGCCCACAGGAACACAAAAAACCATTCCCATAGGCCTAAAAAATCTCTTCCCATTGATGGAATAATTCAAAAGGGCCTAGTCCAGCATATACGCAATTCAGTATTATGCAACACATGAAATCTTTACAGTATTACATGGATAACTAGGAAACAATTCACATTGGAAAGAATTTTATTAACCAATTAATTTCAAAAACCCATAATATGGAAAATAGAGGAATAACCACAATCATCCTAATCCAAAAGTCCCAACAACACTTATCCAAGGGAAAAACACCCACATAGTGAACTTTAATCAAAACAATAAGTCTCAACATGCTTCAATTCATATAATTAATCACCTAAACATCCTTAATCATTAACATAGGTAAAAGTATAATAAAAAAGAAACCGTAAACATGGGTGTGTGGCTTAATGCACACATAATAATCATGACATTAATCATTAAGCACAAGACTACCTACCTCATCACCGTATGATTCTCCTCATCCAACCTTGACTTCAAATTCAATCTAGAATGATATAGATCTACAAAACAATGATATTCACTAAATCTTAAATAACATAGTTGAGAATGAAAATCAGTAATAAAGAATCATGAGTAAATGAGAACTCACTGATTGGGTTCAAGCATGACTGATGGCGATTGAAACAGAGTTAAGATGCTCAATGGGAAAGCATATCCCCATCCAACACTACTGCCTCGAGAACCTGATGCCTCCTCTGTCCAAAATGACAGAAAATGAGGATATTTCCTATTTTAAGTGAAATCACAAAGTACACTATGTGTAAGTCTATATAAATAGTGTGTATATCATTTCAATATACATTTACCGGCTAACTTCCACGGAATTACTATCTAGGACCTATCGACATGACTACATAGCATGTTCCAAGAAGTACACGATGTGTTGTTGGATTTTCCTCTTTTCCTGGATGAAATGACCACAAACCATGTATTTCCTTCATACACAGACATACTACACAATGTTAACATTGGAGTAGAGGGTGTGTAACCCATAATTACAGTACTATTCCCAAATTTTCTTCCTTTTCTCGAAAGCAACTCAAAGGAAAAAGAAAAGAAGAAACCATACCTCAATGAAAAAACCGTGTTCATACATGCATGCAACAAAATTCATAAAAAATAAAATTATGTTTACTGAAAAAATTATTACTAAAATTTTAAAACTATAATTTACTTTTAATTCATATTTATTATCGTATTTTATTTATTTATTAAATATTTTTGGCTTATAGTAGTTACTTGCAGTGGTTCAGTCGATTCCTATGAAACACTGTTGGTATATGGACTATGGAATTTTTTTCTATAATTGAATCACAAAATACATAACTGTATATCTCTTATATATTTTAATATTATATCTTTAAAAAAATGAACAATTTTCAATAATTTCATTGATAGAGTCAATTTAAGAAAAATTTATTGATATGTTCTTTTTAGGATGTTAGGTTTACAATGATATTTTATTATAGATATTAAATAGAGAATGTAAAATATTATATTTATAAAATATTAATAGTTTTATAAATATAATATTATTAATTAAATAAGTTTTTAAATTCATCTATATTAGGAGGTATATGAAATCAAAATACAACATAATGTGGAGGCAACAGTCTATACGTACACACAGACGGCACTCTCATTTTTAATAGAATGGGAAGGGGTTGAAAAAATAAAATATATTATCACTTATTATTTTTAATAATGATATAAATATTATATTTTCTCACTAAATAAATCTTTTGGATTATCCATGAAAGTCTTTTATAAAAAATATAACACACTTTACATGGAGAGGGTAGTCTTCACAAATGTATGATGATATCTTCATTTTTAAAATGGTTTTAAAGGATTATAGAAAATTGATAATCAATTAGTATAAACAAATTTAATAATGTTATTAATTATAATTTAATTATAATTTCATGGATATATAACATTCAAAGGGATAGATGAAGAAAATAATTATGATTGTTAGTTTGAAAACCTTACCTCTCACTTTGGATGTTCTCCCTTGTGTAACAAATTACGGAACCCTAGCTTGGTAATTTGTAAAAAAAATGATTCTAGGAATAGGGTAAGTAGTTGGGGATATACTTGGTCAAATATTATTTTGATATAATACTTTTAATGGGTGGGGTAAATGTTGTGTAAGTGATCTTCTTTTATAAATGAAGAAAACAAAACTTTTGAAAATACATATAACTTTTTCGATGATGGCTAGAAACTATTCTTTGGTAAATGATTCAAAAGTGGTAAATATTGATTTTTTGGGTGATTAAGGTTTATAAACCCTATAAAATTCATTTTCACTAATGTTTTAAACATGTTTCAATCCTTTTTTCACTAGCTTTTAACATTCTAATAATTTTGGTTTTTTACTTTTGTTACTAGTTTATCAGGATTAATCTATATTGTATTAAAAATCTATTATAACATTTATTAGCAAAATTATATTTTATTATACTAAATTTAGTATACATATAATATAATTCAATTTTTAAATAATATAAAAATAACTTTTAAATTAAATCATTTTCATAAAAAAATACCATTTTTCTAAAAAATATTTTTTCACTATTAAGTTTTCTTATTCTTATATAATTCGAATTACCAATTAAATTAGTGATAATAGATTTTTATATATTTGAAAAAATAATAACTCATTCATTATGTAAAATAGACCAATTTAATTTATTATATTAAAATAACGTAGCATTAAAAAAATAGTTCTTTTAAAATAACCCTTTTACTATCACAATGGTCACAAACTTTAATCTTAGTAAACATAATTTTATACCTAAAAATGAAAGTTAAATTATAATATAATATTAAAATTATGATAAAAAATATTAAATCTATTTTATTATATTCAAATTTTAAAAGCTTTGAATTTTTTTTATTATAACAAAATAAAAATTGTTGTTAGATAGAAATAATACTCATGTTTCCAAATAGTAAAGCACGGATTTTATAAATTCAGAATAGTATTTTCAAATTCTTATAAATATTTATAAATTTTATAAAAAAACGTTAAAAAAATTATAAGTTGTTATTTTATTATGATTATGTGATCGTATTAGGAAAAATGAAATTTTTTTCATTATTCTCACAAAGGTAAATTACTGTTGAAATAAATAAAAATTTAAACCTATGCTAATTTTTATATTCTGAATTAAAAAATGAACATCATTTTAGATAATTAATATTTGAAAATTTATAAATCCATATTTAGTAATATTTAAATAAAAAATGATTTTATTGAAACATACCCTTTTAAAACATTAAGTGTTATTATTCATATTTTATCTGCATTTATAATAGATTATAATATTTTTATTTTCTAGAGGTTTTATTATTCTAAATTTTCATTAATAATACTATTATAATGTGACACTAACCCTTTTATTTTGGTGTTGAATTTGAATAAATCTATAGATATTATTATTATTTTAGATAAAAAATATATTCCAATATATTGGGGGTGTTATATTCTTCTCGTATCAAATAAATTGCAACTTCCCAATTTTAATTATCATATACTGATGAAAATAAGTAAGGGTATCTAAATATTTACTGTGACTCATGGTATAATTTCTATATAAATATAACTTTATAATCTTAGAGAACACATATTTTTTCCTCAGAATTAAATTATTATTTTTATGAGTTTTTCTATAATCATTTGATTTGAATTTACCTCATGACTTGGTGTCATAACTAAAATAATTGAATTAGTTTTCCATGAAATCTCAAAAGAATTATTTCACATATATATGAACATAGGTTGGTTTTAATTTCGATTTCCCTATTACCTTAATTCGTATAGGTTCTATTTGAAGTTTGAGAATCAATTTCCAAAATTAAATCAAATTAATCTAAAAGAAGGATAATAATTTTTCCATGAATCATAATCCCAAAAAACCATTAAATAGATTCATGTTACCTGGATGTAATAATGATACCACAAGGAATTTTTTATTTTTAGTTTGATAACTAATAATTTTTTGAAATTATGCGATATAATAAATCCCCAAATATAGAGTAAATAAAACATAGAACTACTTAGTTACCACTATCCACTTTAATAATATTCTTTTCATAGGTTTTACCTTATTCACTTGGTTTAGAAGGTTATTGAGGTATATTATACATATTATCCCATAGATTAGAAAGTTTATTTTTATAGTACACAATGTCCTTATATTTTATGAATTGAAAATTCTTTATATTTATTACATTGATTGGATTATTCACCCTAGCTTGATAGTCAAGAGATTGATATCCAGTACTTCAACATTTGAAACATTTTCTATTTGCATTGAGACATTCCCTTGGGTTCTTCATCCCACATTCTTTACTCATAGGGTGTTAAATATTCTTTCCTCCATCATCTTCATCTCGTGATCTTCTATAAACATCCACCCAATCTTATTTTGTGTGTTTTAATTTTTGTAAAGATTCAAGTCAATAATCATTACTCATGATAGTCGGGTGAGTATAACCACATTATTTTAAACACCAAATTTCATCCCACTTTGTTTATTACCGGGAAAATTACTGTATTATCAATCACATCCATTTATAACTTTGGTTCTTCTTATCCCTAAAAAAATTTGAACCAAAAAATTGTTAATAATTAGTGACCAATATTATCCTCATAAAGAAATTATCATAAATGATATCATGATAACATCAAAATAAAAATATATTACTCTTAAAAACCATCACATTATATTTCTGTTTAACATAAATTACACTTGGTTAAATCTGAGTTTGTTTTGGTGAAGTTTTCTCATAATCCTTGACTTAATTCGATAAAATACTAAATCCTTTGTAATAGATCTTAAATAGAATGTGATAAATAAATAGAATACCTCAATATTGACTATATAAGTGTGAATTCCTAATCCTAATCATCATGCACCAAGAGTTGATACTCAACTAACCTTTTTTGAGTGATATCCCCAAGGAGAAATTTCACACACAATATCCACTTTTAAATATCCAAATATATATGTAATTTTTAAGAAATGATGTAATATCTACATTACCAAAACACTAGGATGTTATCCTATACATAAAGTTCTCCCTAGGGATTTACTGATGTCCTCTCATCCTAATACCCAAAATAACTAAACCATACTCTGATACAATCTAAGGTTCCCTAGATATTCACCCTCAAATACAGTGCTAAAAACAATTTATTTAAACATTTTCTTTCATGTAAAGTGGGATGAACAATCGTTTATTTTGAATCACTTGTATAAATCAGACATTATATCTCACAAATAAACACACAAACCTAAGATAAAATTGTTTATTTTCAATGAGGATAAGTATGTTATTTTATATTACTTGGGAATATTTCTCTATAATCAAACTACAACATACCCCCTTCTAAACATCCCATAAGTTTAACCCATCTTTATAACCTGGGGAATTGAAACATAATAAAGGGTTAGCACAAAAACTTGGTAAGGGAAAAAATCCAAAATATTTCATCATGGGTTTGATAGTATTCATACAAGAGAACCTTATCAAGGAATTAATATTTTATAAAAAAGAAAATATAGAAAAAATAGTTGTCCGTAGGTCATGATATAAGGACAAATTATCTAAAATGGACAAGAAAGAACCATGTAAAGAGTGTTTAGAATTAAGATACATTAAACATATAAAATATAAATATGAAGTAATTATAAGTATAGGGATACATAACGTGTAAACATAGATAATCTCATTGAGTTCACACATAATATTGTGAATGTAGCTAACCTTCATCATGTTCACACTAAATAATATGAACATAGCTAATCCACATTGTGTTTATTCTCAATATTGTGAACGTAGCTGACGAGCATCGTGTTCAAGCTAAATACTATGAAACTAGATAATCTACCTCATTTCCACTCCCAATCATATGAATATAGCAAATATTCATCATGTTCATGCTCAATCATGTGAATTTAGTTAACGAATAATGTTTTCACACGCATTCTTGAGAAATTAACTAATTTTTATCATTTTCATGCTCAATACTGTTATCTTAGCTAATCGATATAATTATTATATTCAATATATTTATCTTATGAGGTATAAAATCCTGGCTATTGAATTTTAGGGGGATATACGTTCCCAACCATCAATTATCTATACATATGTGTTCCACTTGACAATTCCTCATATCATATAGATCACATGGAATGAAAAATGGATTTCACAACATTTATAGATAATATAAATAAAATTGACCTCAAGAATATAAATAGATGATTCTAAAAATTTAGTGACACTAATATAGTATTTCATGAGAATATTTATATCATGGTTGAAGAAATATTACATTTAGTTAAATATATAATTTATAGATAAAGATAAAAATGGTAGTGAAATCAAGAAATAGTTTTTAGAAAACACTTTTAAATTTGATATAAGTGATGAAGTTATGGGTCAATTTGAAAATTTATTTTCTAAAATATAAAGTGTAAAATTTTAAAATCATATTATTTTAATAATAACTTTCAATGGTTCATCCTTGAAAATAATTTATGATTTCAAAATTTAAAGTGAAAACATCTTGATAAATTTTGATTTTAAAAAATAATATTCGATAATTATTCCTTGAAAAAAATATAAAGGTTTCACAAAGGTAACGTGTTTTTTTGAAAAATTTTAATTTCATAAATAATATTCAAATATATTTCATTTAATATTTATAAAGGATTTATAAATATAATTTAGAGTGGGATATAAATCATTTGATTTTAGAATAATGGAAAACCTTATTTATATTTTAAAATACAATTAATAAAAAACCATATAAAAAAGAGGTAATAAAAATTACCTTTGAAAAGTGGTAAGGAAAAATAGGAAGGCCACATGAGTAAAAACATATTTGGATTTAAAAATAAGAAATGAAAACATTTTGGGGAATAATAAACAAGTAAATAAAGGAAAAATTATCTTTAAAGAAGATTCTATTTTTTTATAAAATGTGTTTTAATTTTAAAAATATTTTTTTAGAGAAATAATCTTTGAGATAATAACATAATTTTATATAGAGATAAATGAGGGAACATATTATGAAAGGATAAATTAAATAATTTATCAAAATTAGAAGAATTATTATAAAGGAATATCATTTTAACTTAAAAAAAGGAAATATGGGTTAACCCAATCCATTATGGATGTCATAATTCATGAACCAAGTAACATAAGGAAAAGGTTTTCTGTGGTATAAATATAAATTAATTTAGGAGAAAGGGTAAATATAATATAATATAATAAAATATTATAATTTACCAAACTTATATTAAATTTGTTCAAGAAGAAAAGTGACTAATCAATGAATTAAAATTGAGTTTACAAAATTCCTTACAGTATTGGGAACGTAAGCCTCAAAATATAATTAGAGGGTTTACATGGAATGAAAATATAAATAAATTAAATGTATTCAATATAATTTAAATGAATATGGGAGTTAATACTCCATATAAAATGAATTATGGTTCATAATATTAAACATGTCTTGTGGAATTGAAAATAAAGACAAATAACATTTATCCTACTTAATAATTTTATTTATGCATGCACATAATTTAATAATAAACAAAATTAAGTTTATCAAAATCATTATTAGTAAAGTGTAACAATTATATTTATTTTTATATGGTTAAATTATTATCATTTTTTAATTATTTATTAAATATTTCTCGCTTATGGTAGTTACTTAATGTTGTTTAGTCGATTTCTCTAAAAATTACATGATATATTGATAATTGTAAAAATTACTGTAGAGTATATTCATAATATCAATAATTATAAAGGAATAAGTTCTTTATTAATCCATCAGTAGAAAATTTGTACCTTTTCTTATATTTTCCCAAAATAGACTCAAATTAAGAATGGTTTCTTGATATGTTCAATTTACTTGGTTAGGTTTACTAATAACATTTAATGTTAATATTACATATTAAAGGAAAAATGTTATATTTATATTATATTAATAGTTTCATAAATATAATTTATATATATTAAATGTATTTTTATAGTAATCCATATTAGGCAGTAATGGGAAAAAATAAATGTTCAATGGAGTTAGTAGTCTGTACATGCACACAAATGACACTCATTTTTTATAAAATTGGATGGGAGTACATTTTTTATTTAATAATTTCAATAAATTTATAAATATTTAATTATTTAATTAAATAACTCTTTTGGATCATCCATGAAATGCCATTATGGATAATTGAACATGTCGTTCATCGAGGTGATAGTTCGTACAAACACATGGAGACATTCATTTTTCAAATGGTATGAAGGAAGGTATAAAGATCATTTTTCATTACTATAATATCATTTCAAAATATTAAAAATTCTGATGTAATCATACTTTCATAGATAGATAATATTTGAGGTGTTAGAAGAAGAAAAGAATTAATAGTTCTTTGTTGAGAACATTGCATCTACCTTTGGATGTTCTCCAATAGGTAACACATTATGGAACCTTATCTTGGTATTTTGTAAAAAAAATTATTCTATGAAGTGGGTATTGATTTTATTAGATACAAAGTAAGTTTTTTAGTAGAGATAATTCATTTTAAAGTTTTAATAAAAGTAGTTGTTAAGACTTTTTAATGGCTGAATAATCGTATTTGAAGTGATATCCTTTTATAAGTGAAGAAAATGACACTTTTATAAACACCCATTACCTTTTCAATGATGAAATGAAAATATTCAAGGTTAAATGGTTATAAAGTGGTAAATAATGAATTTTTTGGAAGGATAAGGTCAATAAATCCTTTAAAAATCACTTTAACACGTGTTCTAAACATTATTGAATCCTTTTTCGCTTGATTTTAACATTTTACTTTTTTTGTTTTACAATTGTAACTAGTTTTTATCCATGTAATCTATAGTAAATTAAAAATATAATGAACATTTCATTCAAAAATTTTATGATCATAAATTTAATTTAGGGTCCATATTACTTAATTCAATTTGTAAATAACAAAAAAATAACTTTTAAATTAAAACATTCAAAATAGAAAAAATGTTTTGTAGAAATTTTTTTTTCACCATTAAGTGTTCATAATCATATATTATATTAATTAACCATAAAATGTGTTATAATTTATTATTATATATTTTTACCAGTCATATCAATTTAATTTTATAAAATAGGATCATTTAATTTATTAGGTAAATATTATACAACATTAATATAATAATTCAATGAAAATAAATATTTTACCATTATCAGTGTCATGAACATTAATCATAGTAATATTAATTTTATAAATAATAATAAAATTGTAATTATTAAATAATATAGAAATCGTGATATAATATATTAGATCCATTTTTTAGATTCAAATTCTATAAGGGATGAAAATTAATTTATAATATAAGTGAATAAAAAAGTTTTTTAGAGAAAAAGATTACTTACGTTTCAAAAAAATTAAACATGAGTTTTTAAATTCAAAATATTTTTTTATAATTATTATAAATAAATTTATTTATTTATTTATTTTTAAATTTATACGTCATTATTGTATTATGATGATTTTATGGTATTAAAAAAATCAGTATTTTTTCACTATTCACTTAAAAATAAATTATTTAGAAAAATAAATAAAATATGATGTTTAATTTAGAGAATTAAAATTATAATATTTATAAATTTATATTTTAAATTATATAAATAAAAACTGATTTTGATAAAAAATTCCCTTTTAATACTTTATAGGATATTATTCTAATTTTTTATTTATTTTTAATTAATTGAAATCATTTTATTTACTTGAGCTTTCAATATACATAAATTTTATTAAAAATATAATTATAATGTTTCATAGATCATTCTAGTATGTTGTTGCTTGTAGATAATGTTTGAAAAAAATGTATTAATTTAGATAAAAAACAAATTCCAAAATCATTCGGTGTTACATTTATTCCCGAAACATTATAAGTAAAAAAGAACTAATTGAAAAGACTGAAAAAGATGATAAGACTTTATTGTGACCATAATTATTATTTTTTACTTTATGGATTTTTATATACTTATATTTTGTATGAATTTTCAAGTCTTATGAAATGGAAAACCCACACAAACATGGATTTTAAAGTCATATGGGAATACAATTAATGTCTCAGAGGCTTCAAAAAGTCATATGAAAATATAGAGTCATATTGGAACCATAGTCATATGGAATTAATAGATTCTCAATGTCTTATGAAGTAGGGATGAATTCATATGGAAAATCCAAAAAAGTATTAAGAAATCCATGGAATTCATATAAATGTAGTGGAAGTCATATATAATTCCGTGAAAGCAATACAAAATGGAAATGTATTATGATATTCCATAAAAGTTATATGAAATTCAATAAATTCTTATAAAATATGTGAATGTAATATTAAATAAAATGGAATATAATACATAACAATACATAAAAAAAATTCAATCTATTTCATGTTTAGAATAGCTTTTTTTAAAACCACGAGTAAAAACATGGATTATTCAATTATTTTAAGATGAAAATAAAAACATCCAAATATCACGAATTAATCTAATTGGAAAAAATAAATCTAAATTCTCCAATAATAAAATTATTATAAAAATACTTAAAAATTGTTAAATTTTGGGCCCTAAAACATCTGAATTTGAATAAAATTTAATAACAATATCTACTCTCTCAATTCACCCACACATAAGACTTATACTCCTAGATAGTAAACAAAAAACAATACTATTGTAAATTTAAAACACAAGCCTATGAGATCCACTAATTCAATATCCAAGGAACTCTAAATTTTCATGAATCCTAAATAACCTTTATTTTTAATTCTCTATTTGAATCATTCAATCCATCCCCAATTAATTTACCCTCCCATTCACAAAAAAACTTACATCACCATAATTTTCCCCCATCACGCAGTTTTTATTTTTTTAGCAAATACTTTCTCAACCCAAAAAATTAAATGGTTCACATAGGCTTGATAAGATCCGAAATATTTCCCCAAATGAGTCAATGAATTTTATTTATCAAGATATAATTTTAATGTTTTTTAGATTATAATGGTTGGTTGGTCTCATAAGTGTAAATGTGTAGGATTGAATAATGATATTTGGATTTTTTTTGAAGAAAAAATGTACGATTATTTTATATACTCAAGAGCCTTCCTCTTCTTAATTCCCTTGTAAATGAATAATCTCCAAACATTTTATTTTATTTTTATGATAATACACACCTTAAACACTTCAACATCACTAATCAAACCACTGAATTGCCTTCAATATATATAATGTTTTTTTTCACAATCCTTATAGAATATCATTTTTGAAGGCATCAAGGCTTATTTGACTATAAAATAGTGAATTAAACATTAAATAATGGGGTTTGAATAAAAAATATTCTTTTCAAATTCAAAAAATTGATTTTTGGTTTTTTCATATATTCTTTTATCATAAAATATTTTTTTTCATCATTTAGTTTCTTGAGTTATATTCTAAAAAACTTCAAAAAATTTATGGTAAAACAAATTTTTTTACTTTTATTTACCACAAAAACAACATTAAATGATGTAATAAGTTGTAATACAATGACCTCTTATACATGAGTTCAACTAGATCATACATTTCACTTCTAGAGCAGGTTGGATATAGGATTATAGAATTGTAATATGGCTATATAATAGGTTTTCTATAGATTTATAATTCATTACAAAGATAAAATATAAAGTTCAGACTTAAATAAAATGGTCTCTTAAAAAGGGATATTTTAAAATCAATGAATTTCCCTCAATCATCTTCATTTAAAATTCATTAAGTTCTCATGTTTTGAAAGAAAAAAATAAAATTTTGGTTTAAATTTTTTTTTGTTATATAATGAATTGAGGTTAATGTAAAGAACATATAAAATGAGATTATAAACATAATAGTAATGTTATTTAAAAATATGGATAGTTATTTAGGACATAGGATACAAAATTTCATAGTGTTTATTGAAATTTCCAAAACATTAAATATGAAAAAGTTCATTTCAATATTCATTAATATTCAACTCCATGGGTCATATCATTTGAATCATTGACACATGTCTCAAAAATTAAAATGGTTTCCATTTTGATCTCACAAGTTTCAAAAACATAATAATAAATGAAAAATAAAAAACTGAAATAAAATAACTATATTTTAGAGAAAATATAAAATATATTTTGAAAAATAAAACACAAAAAATCATAACTGAACAATGTATTTTCCTCCCCCATAACGTATTATTTTAAATTAACTTATTTTAAAACAATTTATATGATAAATGTTAATAAATAATTATATACACAACAAAATCAAGTATAAAGGAAGGGAAAAACATGTTAGTAAGTTGTATATAGGTTATTTTTTAGGTACCTCCTCCAATTATAAGCTCATGGAAACACTCAATAAATTTATTATATCTATTACCAATAATTGTTTCTGTTTATTTTGTTTGTTTTTGAATCTATAAAACACCAATTATAAAAAATTATGTAACAATGGATAGGTGAGACTATTTGGAATAAAATTTACCTATAAATACCCTCATTCTAGATTCAAAAATCGAAAAACTGTCTCCCTATTTGAACTCTTTGTTGTGGATAATTATATCATGAAATATTTATATTTATCCTTTTATAAAAAACAAATTTAATTTAATTTTTTATTATCTCTTCTGACTTTTGAAATCATAATTTTTTTTTCTAGGAGAAAAAATATTAATATTTCAGTTTTTACCCATATAAAAATCATTGTGTTCTAACTCCATAGGCATGTGAAAATACATTAAACATAAATATATGAAATTTTATATTCTATTTATATTTTTAATGAAAATACATTATTCCAAAATAGAATTATTTATTCTAAAACTCTAATATTTTCTATTAGGGTGGATAATCTTTTATAAAATGTATTGAATTCCATTTTTTGATAACTCAACCATTCAATTTGTTTATGGGTGATAGAGTGTATAACCCTAGGGTAGAATCTAAATTTCTTTAAAACCTATTTTAATGTTCCATTATAATAATGGTTCCCTTGATCTATGATGATAAATTCTGGAAACCCAAATTTGAATAATATATTCCCTTTCAGATATTTAGTAGTAACTTTTACATCATTAAAAACAGTTGAAATAACTTTAACACACTTTTATGCATAACCAAAAATAGGTATGATGTAAATATACCCAAAATAATTAGTAAAGGGTCCTATGAAACCCATACCAAAAACATCAAACATATAAAAATAATAATAGGGATTGTTGAGGAATTTCATTCCTCCTAAGAGTATTACCTTTAATCTGTTTGTTTTTATAAGTTATATAAAATTAAAAAACATGTCTAAAAATGGGGCTATAATATAAAAAAATCATTCATTTTACTAGTTTATATTTGGGGTCTAAATTGAATTCTATAAGATATTTTTTTGGGAAAAAGAATAAAACTGATTAATTTTAGAATTTGGAATGTATCTTCGGATTATTTTGTCCTAACCAAAGTAAAGTAAGGATCTTCCAAAATTATATTCTATAAATCACTCACAAGATTGGAGATTTTATATTATAAAAATAATAGTTAATGTTATTAGTATAAAAATAAATTACAAGATCATCAAACCTTGGACTAACTCTTTCAAGAGAATATAATTCCCCATCCAGAATGGTTTCTTTAATGTTTTTATAGATTTGAGATTTATCTCCAAAAAATGGAAATTCCACTCAAATGGACAACCATAATGTTTTCAATAACTATATTATTCATTATCTCAACATTTAAATATGTTAACAAAAAATAAAACTCAATAATATTATTATTTCATCATGATTATTCATTGAAAATCCAATTGCAAAATAGTATGTGAAAACAATCACTTTAGTGGATAAAAAAAATCTACTAAGCTTTATAAAAGAAAAAATAGCCAAAATATCATTCTCAGTTATTTTGTATTTATATCAATCTAGAAATAAATTCTTATATGAATAATAAATCACATGAGATTTATTTTCTTACTTTTGACTAAAAACACTCCCAATGGAAATATTTGAGGTATTAATCATTAATATAAATTGTATGTTGGATTTGGGTGTTCAGAAAATGGGTTTGGATTCCAAATCATGGTTTATCTCCCTAAAGTCTTTTTTAAAACATTAATAAAATATAATTTATGAAAATATTTACATTAATATAGATTTTTATTTCAAAAATATTTGATGAAAATCCACTAAAATAATGCATGACTGAGAAAATATCTCACATCTCACGCTCTTTTGGGGTATGAAAATAATGAAAGGACCTTAACCATATATGTTTCTGCTTGAATTCCATATTTAGAAACAATAATTACAAGAAAAAGTAATTTATATAAAATGAAATGTAATTTTATGTTATTGAGAATAATAATTTACCAATGAAATCCTTATGAAAAACAACCAATATTTTCAAATATATTCCAAAATTTGTTCCCCAAACTATAAAATAATAAATAAAAACATATATATAAATTTCAATAAATTCATAAATAATTCCCAATATACATATTTGAAAGGATCCAACGGATTTACATAAACCAAATAAAATTATAGTATAGAAAAAATTTCATAAATTACATTGAAAATTGGTTTTCTATTAATCTTTTGGAACACAATGAATTTGAAATTAGCCAAATAATCCATTAAGAAAAAAAATGGGAATGTACAACTAATCTTTCAAGTACTTTGATAATCAATGGGAGATTAAAATGGTCCATACATGTCACTAAATTGAGTTTCCTATAATAAAATGCACACCCTTCATATAAAATAGTTTCAACATTTAAACTAACTTTTTATGAATCGTTTTGACTCTCCTTACATGAAATGATTTAATTTATATGGAAATTAATTTCTACTAAACTGAATTATTCACTTTCAAAAAAATCCATTGGTAATTTATTACATAAAATATTATGAAATAAATTAGTATAAAACTAATAAATCCTATTTACTTAAGGTAATTAGTTATATTTTATTGAGTGCTAAATGGAAAAAATGAATTATTTTGTTCCCTAATCAAAGCGATAATGTTTCTTTGTCAACAATAAAGATTTTTTTAGTAGTTTCCCAATAATATATCTCAATAATGATAAGTCCATGGGTACTAAAGCTATCATATACCTAAATAAAATATAATCATTTAAAGGGAATTTGTTTTCATTTACCATAATAAAAACATCCTCAATAACACCAATAGGGTTGGATGTGAATTTATTAGATAACTAAAAAAAAATTCCATCGAATTTATACTCTATAATATGTAAAGATAAATAAAAATTTTGTGGAATTAATTTTTTTATGACAATAAATTTAAAATGAAATCTTTTAATTTACAACCCTATATAGTGCAAGGAGTGGTAATAGTTTTTGGAAAATGGTTTTTAACTAGTAAAATAATGTCAAATCATGAAGAATACAATTCTTCATAATCTCACTTTCTCTCCTCTCTTGAATTCAATATTATGATAATATGTATCATTCGAAAATTTGGATTACCTTGGAATCTATTTCATAGAATCAATCGAAGAGATATTTACTTGAAATTTTCTTATAGTTTCCAAAACTTATTTATCTGTATCACTTCTAGAAATATTTCTCATGGGGGGGATTCTTCCTCAGGAAATACAATAAGGGTTTTTGAACTTATTAATCATTTTTGGAAAATTTTTTAGAAATTAATATCCCTATTATTATTTTTTTAATCTTTCTCAGTTCTTTAATAAATTATTTTTCTTTTAATATTAATTTTTCATTTAAAACTAATTATAAATTTCTAGTAGGATAAAAAATAGTTTTCAATTGATTAATAGGGTCTTTTTCAAGTGATTTTTTGTAAGTTTCTTTAAAATGTTTAGGTTTAACAGTAGGTTTTAGACTCTTAATTAAGGGGATATTCAACTTAATTAAACTCTTATGTTCTATTTCACTCATAATTTAATTTTTTTTATTCTTGGTATTCACATGTTTTATTAAAGGAAATCATCAAATGATATAGTTTATTATAAAACCAATATTAGTGGATAATTTCTCCATCAATTTCATTTAATTATTCATCATGTTTTTATTGTATTATAGTTTCCTTGAGTTAGTTTTTATATTTTTGTGTGGGTTTACTGGATTAGAATTTTTTTGATCTTAATAATTGGCTTTGCAATTGATTTATCCTAGTTTTGGGTTTCATTATTTCCCTTCATAAAAATATATTTTTTGTTTGGGTTTTGAAAATAGGATATACGACTAATTATTCATGATTTAGTTGTAGTTTTTATTAAATAATAGTGGCCTTTGTTGGTTTTATTAAAAACGAATTCCTGAAAAAATAAAATTTTTATAGGGTTCTTAATTTTTTTTAATATTTATTACTAAAATGATCATTTTATAAAAATAATTCAATAATTAACTTGAATTTGAAAACTGGTTTTATGTTTGAGTTCTTTTTGGTTTGTGTTGGAAGACCTTATTGATCTATCCACTATGGAAATATCACTAAGTTAACTCATAGTCATCTCAATTTTCTAAGTATAAGTGAGAAGTTCATGAAAATATTTGACATTTAAAAGTCCTCTTATTCTAAATTTTTGAGAATTTTGGGCCACATTTTCAATTAAATTCCTATAAATAGCTGAGGTTTTGTTAACTAAATCTCCTCAAGTGGCAACATCAATTGCGATCTTATTATTAAGAAAAAATTCATAATAAAAATATTAAATCAATATTTATTCAGTAATTTTATTGTGGGGGAAACTAAAATAAAATATCTTGAATCCCTCCCAATATTCATGAAAATTATCACATGGAGCTTACTTAATCCAAGAAATATCTTTTCTAATTGAAAAAATTCTACAATCATGGAAAACTATTTCAATAAAAATTATTTTTATTTCATTTCAATTTCTAATCAAATTTGAATGACAATAGAAAACAATTTCCTTAAGAAAACCTTATAAATAAAAATGAAAATCCATAAGTTTATTTGATCTCTATTGACTCATGGTGGGTTCATGTTCAGATAAAGGTAACTATATTATTTAAGGTGTTTGTGTGGATCATCACCTGGAATTCTATTAAATTTTGGAAGTTAGTGAATGAAACAAGATTTGATTTCAAATACGGAAGGTGCATCATGATATTATATAATATTTTTTTGATTCAATTCATAAGACGGATCCAATTATATGAGAGTTATATTTATCTCAATTTGGGTTTCTATTTCAGAAATATTTATTCTTTGTGTGTTGGTGGATCCAAAACTAAATTATTTGGAAATTAGAATAGTTGTAACTGTAGATTAATAAGACATATAAATCAATGGTTTTAAATGAACTGAATCAGGATTTGGGTTTATATGCATACAAAAAGAAATTTATTCAACATGTTAACATCCCTATAAATAGTTCTACATGATTGAGGAGTTTTTTTTCACATATACATCATAAAATTTTATCTTTTGAAGAATATATCATAATGGTACATTGGTTTTCTCTCGAGGATGTTGCAGGATAAGTGTTAGAAGAATATTTTTTCGTTTCTTTTATAAAAGTATAGATTTGATAGTTTATCTGAATAGATTAAATAAATAAATAAAATGAAATTTAAAAAGTAAAAAAGAAATATTTTTTTAATGTAAGGAAACTTATATTAAAAAGAAGTTATAAATAATATTTTATGTGTAAAAATAGTAGAAATGTTTTGACTCTTTTGATACTCACTTCTTCCTTGTTAAAAAATAATATTTAATTTAATTTCTCAATATACACATCAATACCTTTGTGTGTACATTGAATTATACTTTTATATCATTCCAAGACCTCAACATCAATGTTTTTACTCTTAGATAAGTTATTTAATTACTCGGAGTCCTACAAGTAGCTAAAATAAATTGAAATAACTATGCTCAAAAGAACGACCTCTCCTAAGAAATTTAAAAAGTGAAATAAATCATATTACATTATAGATTGTACAACTATTAAAAAAAGATTAAAATAAAGTAAATTCAATAAAAAAGGACCCACTTCATTCAAAAAAATTGTTCCAAGAAAAAATATAAAAAGTTATGTTGAAAAGAAAATTAATCAGAAGGGAAAGTCCTCAAGTATCCACTAATACATCTTATTAAGTGTTTCAGAAGCATGGATCGATTGGATAACATCATGTTATTATATCTCTCCATCAATCTTTCATGACTTAATTTAACTACAGTAGTATAATAAAAAACCTCCTAGATAATTCTATCTCACTTCTTATTCTCCTTGTTTTATGAATTTTATATCTTACCCAAAATGTAGGGAACATTATTTGAAATGGTGATATCTTTCAAATAAAATCTATGGGATTTAAATAGACTTAAACCACTTGCCCATGATTATCCTCCATGTGTAATTAATACCAAATCATTACATATTCATGAGAACCAATATTTTAATTTCCATTAAATCATTTTTAATTATCCCATAATTTACTTCCTCTACAGATTATCTTTATAATATATCATATGGATGAGATGTTGGTAGGATGAAACGACTATAGTGAAAATTCATAAAACATGAAATTTTCAGAATTCAAAATACATAAGTGAGTGGCTTGATAAAATTATAATACTTTATTTTTAATGCAATAATTTATTTCATAATATTTCAAGTGTTTTTTAGACATCAAATAGATTAATTTTTATAGACTTATAGAATGTAATAGTTATATTGAATTGGTTCTTTAAGTCATATGGTAAAGTTTTAAAAGTATTAAAGGATTGAAAAGGTCATGAAATATGGAAGATTCATTTGGGAACCAATGTTATTAAGAATCAATAGATTTTAAAATTATTAAGAAGTATGGAAAAAGTTATACTAAAACTACAAAAATTCATATGAAATAAATTGAAGTCATATGAAATTCATGGAAATCATATAAAATTTTACAAAAGTCATATTAAATGGAATATAATTAAGGGATTCATCCAAATTCATAAAAAATCAATAAAATTATTATGAAATTAGTGAAAGTTAGAAATAAATAAATGGAAAAGTCATAAACAACAAAGCTTAACTAAAATTATATATAATTCATGTTAAAAATGATTCTTCTCCAAAAAATTAAATAGAAACCTAGTTTGTTCATTTATTTCATGATTTTAATCAAGGAATCAAATAATCATGAACTCATCCATTTTCAAAATTAAATTTTGAATTAAAAAATAATCTAAAAATGTTAAAATTCCATGGAAAATGTAAAAATGGCGGGGATTACATCATTGAAATTAAAAGAGAATGCAATGACCCTATAATAGTAAATTTCCTTCGACTATTCCCATAAGGTAGTTTCAATCAACATAATTCAATAAAAATATTATATATATTGACCCAAAAAATATAAAAACTAAGATGATATGAGAGAATGTGATATCGTGTATCAAATAAGGCACATTCTAGAGTATATGACACTAAGATGATAACTTGAATTGTAGATGGCAAAAATCCTGGATAATATGAGTAGGATGAATTAAATGAAACTAGATTACCCCTTGAACTTAAGATCCAATTTGACCCCCCAATTATGCACAACTCTGCTGGTGCTAATGAAACTACCCTAGGACATTATGCCCAACCATAACCTAAACAAAAAATGTAAATCTAACTACCGTCTTGTGACATTAGCCATAGTCCTATTGTAGAGATCTATTCTAATCCTATATCATAAGACTACTATTTGGAGATCCTATAGAATCACCACATATTTCCCATAATCACTCATTATTTTTACAAAATTGGTGGGCCATCACAATGTCTATGAATAAAAATGGTCATGTTACACTAATAGCATTACACAAAACTGCATCCCCAAGGAGGAAGAGTGATATGCCACCCTTTCCACTCTTCCCACTACCGCTTTGTAGTAAAATCTAGGAAGAATGATTTCTACTACCTGAATAACAACTTCTATTCCTCTATCATAAGCTGTTTTCTCTAATATCCTACCTTTAAACATGCTCCTCTTAGTAATAAGAACATGAAACATAATCTTTGAAATTTATAGATGTTGAAAATGGATATCTACATACATACCTCATAGATCGATCTATCCTCAAAACATACCACTCTAACAAACTTATCCCCTACTAGTATAAGAGATCAAGGTTTAATGTATATATAATAATAATGTAATCCATCACCTGTATACCTCTCTATATGAGGTTCATGAAAACTCTAGGCTTATATGCTCTCAAGGTCTGTGGAATGAAATGATTGTAATCAACCAAATTTTCTGATGTTTTTGGCTCATTATTTTCTGGTTTAGATCCATTTTCTTCTATTAGAAAATAGTTTGTATTGAATGAGGAATGGTCTAAGAGTGTCCAGGGGTTGTTCGGATCTTAGATCTTTGATAATTGAACAAATAGAGTGGAACACACGGTTATTGCATGGTTAGTACAAACTGTGCATGTTAACAGTGCAGCGAACATGTTGCACTGGATAGGTCACATAGTTTGTTTTCAACCATGAGAGATGTAGAATACTATATTGTGGGATTTCACGGATGGGTGGCAGTTTATTTTCAAAGTAATTGTGCATGGTTAGACAAACCGCATGCACAACCTATATAGGGTACCCCCTTAGACAGTAGGGGTTGTCCAGTTTGTGCACGATTTGGGAAACCGTGTGGCCAACAAATGATACCCCATTTTGGGGTGATTTTACCTTTCTTCCCCCAATTAATTTTAAAACCTCACCCTCTCTTATTTTCTCCCATAAAAACATAACACCCCCTTTTCCTACTATGATATCTCCTCATCAAGCTCTCTTCTTAGGTTTCTTGGTTGCACGTTCTTCCGAACTATGAATCAGATTCCATCAAAATAATTTGATCCACTTTTATAAGCTCCCAAATATTATAGATTCCATTTATTTTTCATATTCCCATATTTTTCACTATTAGGGAACCAGATCATTCTATATATTTCTAGGGAATTTTTCTATTTTGGTGATATTTTCCATTATACTTCAATTATGAATATTATTTTAGAAGGGGAGTCATATCCAACCTTATGGTAGGTGGTCTAGTTTTTTCCCTTAAATTCAGGACATTTTCATATCTTATCCATTTTAGAAGATTACAACAATTACACACTTTTCCCTTAAATGTGTTCTTTCATTCAAAATAAATTCAATCATTTTTTTATAATCCCATGGACCTTTGAAAAGTGATTACAGGATGTTTACCTCATAGATATCCACCTACTTGGGCATGTTAGCTAATTTTCTATCTTTAAAATAAATGTTAATGAAACCAAACAACACCTATGTGGATCAAATTTACACTAAAATGGACCTATCCTACATAAATTAAATTTAATGACTTAACTTAATGTATTAGAAGTGGGGGGGAAAGCCTCACCACATGATATGTAATTATAAGTTAGAATTATATAAATAGTGAGCCCATGATAAATTGGACTTGATGCATTGAATTGATTTATATATAACTTATTGCTATTATTATTGGTATGCCATGTATATTGGCTATCGAACTACAGATAAGGGACTTATTGAGAATGATGTTTTATGTTTCCTTACATTGGGTGTTTAGTATGACAAATCAAACTATGACACTTTTATTTTTGTGATGGGCTTGACATTCCATTTTTCTTTGTATCAGATATTGGTGATGATGAATCACCCCACCATATAGAATGATGGACAATATTTCTTACATTCATCATAAGAATTGGGTCTTGCACACTAGCTTGAGCATATGGATTATTAGACTAGTTATGGATTCCTAAGATATGCCCTATGTCCACCTAGCTCCTAGTATCCATGTTTATGCCTACTTATGTCATCATATACTTAGTTCATATAAATTTATAAAGTTAATAACTATACTTATATTTAATACTTATATATATGGTATTTGAATTAGAAAAATATTGGCCTATTCTAAAGCTGGTAGAGCCATCCAGTTTTTCTATAGGAACCTAAGTCATCTGTTATTTATTATTTAGTATTGTTTATTATTGATTTTACTTGCACAATGCTATTATATGTACGCTGGATGAATTATTTATAGACATTGTTGGTGGTAGCCTACTTAGTTTATCTCAAACCCTATGTGTTCCACATTTGGTACCCCGAGTATACTTTATGACTATAGGTATGGATTATGGAAATAAACATGCTATAAATACTTGATCTATTTTACTTATAGCTTGGATCATGGAAGAAGAGGACCGAGAATATGCTCATAATGCTAGTGGAATGGTCTTTTGGAAGTTTTATATTTTTCATGTCATGTTGAATATTCGTATCCCCTATTTCAATTTTGGTATATCAGTATGACATGACATAATTATATATGACTCAACTTATGGCACTTGATTATTATTATTTTCTATTTAACTATTTATGCTTCTCCAGTTGCTTTTTTATTGTACCTATTTTTTTGTGGAAAATATTATTTTATGCTTCCTCTATTGTCTATTTATTTATCAAATCTACTATTCCACTTTGATATTATGAAAATATATCCCCAATGTACCACCTTATACCCTCAATGAAATATGGTACACTCTTTTATTTTGGGAGGTGTGCTTAAGGCCATGTGACCCGTTGAATCGGGGGCCCATTTAAGTGGATACCAAGTGAGGATGTTACAAAGTGGTATCAGAGAATCTTTTTTCCTTTTGTCTAACTGTTTGGGTTTTAGGTAGGAGACTAGCATGTAATGGAATTTGGTAATGAACCTATTCTTGGAAGTAGCTAACTCACATACAAGGGAAACCCAAATTGTCTAGGATGGGTTATTGCTATTATTGAATTTCTCTTGTTTCATTTGATACGACTTCACCCTTTTTCAATTCACATATTTTGTGACATTATTGATATTTATATTATATATATTATGTAATTTTCTATTTTCTTAGTAATGTAAGTAAGTAGCTTCTCATGCATCATTATAGCCACATTAGTATTAATATTCCATTCATTTTCCCATAATACATATACTTACTATGTTCACTTTCCTATTGGATATAATTTTTTGTCCTTTATTATTATATATTTAAATGTTTCAATACAATTTATAGGGATAATATAATTGTGTCAATTAAAGTAAATAAACAAATCCAAATGTTATTTTCCCACATAAATTGGTGATTAGACAACGATTGGAGGATTATATCCCATGGTGGGTTCTAAACCTGCAGGTTCCATAAACCAAAACTATGTTAATTGTTTAGGTTACTTGAATTCAATGGGAGATTAAGGGAGAAATTAAATGAATAAATCCTAAATGGAGATTCATGTAATAAAATAATTTCTAATGACCTGTCATATCCTAATACATGATGTAAAGGCCATTTTATAGTCAAATAATTTTCCAATTATAATTTATAAGGTGTATGACTATTATAAATTGGAAATGGTGATGTATTAAATTGGACCTAGTATATGTATATATATTTACATAAAAGAATATGAACTCAGATAAATTAAATCCTTAAAGGTAAAATAGTTACAGCTAACTGGGGATTCTAATTGAAAAGTAAAGAGTATTTTCCCATATACCTTGAAATTGACACTCCATATATCTGAACCCCTACCATGTCATATAATACCTAGACACAAACATGACCTTAGTAATGGGTATTTGGTGTGAATATTACATTTATTATGGCTAGATATGGTCTTTTCGCACTCACATAGACCTAGATTCTAGAGATGGTGGAGAGGTGTGGCCTTTTCTATAGGAAGGCTATGTATCTATCCTTTTATCTATCTAGAAATTTTCAACTATTGAATTATATTATGTTTCAGGTTTTTGGAATTTTATAATTATTCCACCGTGATAGCCTTGTGTTGTTTTCCTAGAAGTGGGCGGTGACCATGCAACATGGGTGGTTTTCCCTGAGCAACCATTGATACTTCCTATAGTGAAACCTATGGAATCACATTCTATTAATAATATTGGAAGAGATGATCATTTTATATAGGTATTTTCCTATATGATGCAGTCCATGAAATGTGTTTCTCAACCTTCCTTGAATATAGTAGTGTTGACTTGGGAGTTTCAGTAGAAACATCCTCCCATATTGTTGGGGGATTCCAGAGTTCATGAAAATAGTCATGGATAGAGCATGTGATTTCTATATTCAACCATCTAGAGAGGCCTCCAAATCCTAGGTTCAAGATCATTATGAATATGCTATGAGGTTCTTCCAAGTGATGGTGGGATTTCATTACCTAGGAATACTGATATCGAGGTAGGATCTAGATGAACTTATAGATGGTCTCCTATGACTACTTCATTCTACATATGTTTAGAGGTGAACGAGCTAGAGAATTTATAATCTTTAATAAGGGTATAATTTCTTTCAGGTAATATTATAATTGCTTCACTCATTTGTAGAGATTCTACCCAACTCTAGTTGGTGATGATCTTATGACTTCGGGGAAATTTATAGATGGGATAATATACACTATCTATCAACATATCAATGTAATTAAACTATTGACTATTTATGTTATAGTAAACCAAGACCTCATCATTAAGAGTAATTTGAGGGAAGTTGATGTTGGGAACTAGGGAGGTTCACAAATAAAATCCAGTAGTGTTTCTTATATAGGTTGAAAGTGATCTTTTAAGGTTTATTTTGGGGGTAGAAGTAGTCTGACAGCTCGTACAGACTGCTTCCTTATCTATGATCAGTGTGGGAAACCGGTATAGAAAAAACCCTTGTGTATGCAAGATCAGATGTAATTTAGAGGCTATAAAATTATGGAGAATATCCAACACTTATACAAGATATTTCCATCAGTGCCTTGTGGGAGGGGATCTATACCTAATCCATGTTCCAAAGTGGGGACATTAGTATCTCACCAGACAAGAAACCAGAATACCATCGGCTACTCAAGATAAGGTACAAATTGAGGTAGTGGGAATCAGACCCAAGATTTGAAATTCCTTCAAAGAGGGCATACTCAAGGTAGTCTGGTTGAGACTCAGTGCCATGGTACTGGTCAGTTACATGCAGTTCAACCTATTCTAAAAGACCATAGCAACAAAACATCTACTATTAAAGGTATTGTTATAGTATCCTATATTTATTTTCCAAATGTGAGTCACACTCTTTTATATCTAAGGAAATCTCGAAGAGTTTAGGCCTTGATATAGAGTTTTACTATATCATTATGACACTCAAAACCACATTTGGTATCTGATCAGTGAGTGCTCACCAATGCAAGGATATTCCCATTTATATAGGTGGTCATCTATTTGTATGGGATATATTCATCCTCAACATGATAATGATTGATGTAATTATCTGTATGGACTGGTCAGATCTCAATTATTACCATATCAGATTTTATCATCAGTGGGTTATTTTTACATCACCATATGGTGGAAGAAATTTTCATAAGGGATAATGGGATGTCCATGCATCTTGAACTGGTCTTGTGAATCAGGAGTTGGGTAGAGTGACATCCAAAATTTCTAATATTTACTTATATGATCAAGGGTTATGACATGTATTTATTCTTTTTATGGTAGATCACCATAGGGATGCATTTCATAATAATTTTTCTAGTCTAGCTCTAGTGTGAGAGGTACAATTCTCTATCGATCCAGTCCCAGGAGTAACACCTTTGTCCATTACACCTCATAGAATGGAAGATATAAATCTTCTAGAGTTCAAAAAATAGTTTGAAGACCTAGAAGCTAAAGGATCTATAAACCACAACACTTATCCTTGGGGTTCTCTAGTAATTTTTTCCATGAAGACAAATAATACCATCAGAATTTGTGTGGATTACCGACAATAAAATTGGATTACAATTTATAACTGGTATCCACTAGTTCAAATATATGAACAATTTTATTAGCTCTGAGGAACAAGGGTATTCTCAAAAACTAATTTGAGATTGGGAAACCATTATGTGATTGGAAGATCCTTATACATTCCTTTTACAACATTATAGAGTAGGTATGGACTTTACAAGTACTTGGTTATGTCGTTTTGTCTCATGAAGACAATAATACTTTTTATGGATATGATGAATTGGGGTTTACAGCAGTACCTAGATTCATTTTTGGTAAATTTTTTTGGACATTATCTTCGTGTATTATAACTCTTAACACAAACATGACCAACATATTGAGGTCATTTTGAATACATTGAGGTTTATCTTAAGCTCAGTGAATTATACTTTTGGATCGACAAGTACCACTTCTTATGTCAAATCATCTCAGAGTCAGGAGTATCAGTATACCCAAAGATAGTGAGAGTTATAGTTTTTTGAGAATACCAATAATATATTTGTTATATGGATTTTCTTGGGGAAAAAGTTATTAATATGCTTAATCATTGGCTTCTCACACCAATAAATTCCTTTTACAAGCCTGACTAAAAAGGGGTGAAATTTGTATGGAAAGAAGCATGTGAAGCAGTCTTTCAGGAGTTTAAGTAACGATTGAATTCAGTTCAAATCCTATTTATTCATGAACCAGGAAAGAGATATAAAATTTAATGTGGCTTAACAAGTATTAGGATGGGGTAGTTTTGATATAGGATGAGTGAGTCATAATATATGTGCATCTTCATTTGAGGAATCAAGTGTGTAATTACCTGACACATGATCTCAAGCTACCATCTATTTTTCATGTTCTACGCTATTGGAAGCATTATTTAAATGGGGAGTGTTTTGTGGTATTTAAAGATCATGAAATCCTCATGTATAGATTTACATAGTGTGATATAAATCTTCGATATCATAAATACATTGAATACATATTATTATTTTATTTCGAGCTTTCCTACACACATGGAAAAGAAAATGTTATAGCTGATGTTCTATGCTAGAAGAATCAGACAGATGTAGTTTAGGAGGATAGTGGTGAGTGAAAGCTCGTGAAATTTTTTATTGATACATGTTGAGTTCAAGAAGATCAAGTGAAGAAAATACTCTCTCCTATAAAATCGACCTATACCCATATGGAATGGTCGATAATGAGGAAAATTTCAGATCTTGAGGGAATTATCAGGAGGGAATGTATCTCAGTTGAAGATTAAACTTTTAGTTGGATCTTGGATGAGGATGCGACTTTATTCTTTCATGGGTGTTTCTGGGTCCTAACATGAATTATATAGGATATGATGTGGTAATTTCATGAATTATTTTGGGAAGTACAACCTGGTTTCAGCAAGATGTACTGAGACATACATCACTAGTATTAGTTGTAGTAACATGGCCCAAAAGTCCAAAGTTAGTGAATTACATTATTACATTAGTATAGATACAAGGTTTAAATCCCAAAGAACAGATTAGTTTAGAATTTTTGAAAAATATATAAATACATGACACCTATTTTACATTAGGAAAAAAAATAAAGACATAATACGTAACAAATGTTAATAAACTACATCCTTGAAAACTCACTCGAAGATATCATATTCATATTATTGAAAAAGAAAAAAAAGGATGGGATCAAACTCTTATTAAGGGTTAGGTATAGTTGAATATATCATGACACAATGAAAAAAAATCAACATGGAAAGGTATGTAACTGAGAATATATTCCATTAAAATAACAGAACAAGGAAAAAAAATTGAAAGGTAAATAAATGAAACCCATGAAATTTAATCAATAATAAAAAAATGAAATAAATCTATAGATTTTTTTTCATAGTGAAAATCCTATGGATAATAACTGAAATGAATTAAAAAATATGGAAATTATTTAATATTTGATTTTGTGTATTTGGAACATTAACCATTATACCGTCAAGATCTATTCTCAAGACAGTTTAAAATATTATGATTTTACAAAATGATTTGTCTCCAAAGAATAATGATGCATTGAGGGGCATACATTAACCAGTACCGAACCCATATCATACCATTCCATTCTTTATAGAAAAAAATATAAAGGTTTGTCACCAACTAATTTCATCTCATGAGACTAATGATGCTTCAAGGGGCTTTCATTAACCGGTCACCTACCCATAGGGATTGTATTAACAAGTCCCTAACCCAAAAGGATTGAATTAACCAGTCCCGAACCCGTATATTTCATCTACAGAGAATCACTCATATATTGAAATAATCATTTTAAATCACAAATAATGTTCATGATCAGAAATTATATTGAATAAACGATATAGAATTATCAATAATTCACTTTTTAATCAAATAATTGTCAAAATAAAAATTTCATATAAAAATTTTATACGGTTTAAAAAATAATAATTTCCATTTCATGATAGAGTGGTTATTTAAGATAAATTAATTATATAATAAAAATGGTCATAAGAATGTTATTTTTTCAAGAGAAAGTTAATTGTCACAAAAGAAAGTGATATTGAAAAGATCACCTTTACCACATGGTAATTTTCAAGTCAAAACCACTTGGATGAGTTATTACAAAGTGAAACTTAAAATACAATGAATTTTGAGTGAATCACGATATTAAATAACAACAGGGAATTATATAAACCATATTGATGTGGATTTAGGTATAATGACAAATAACACTCAATTGAATGTAATTTGAGACAAAATCCCTTAGCATGAGTATGAATTTTCAGGTGTGTATTTATATTAAAGTATAATAAATATATTTTAATTATTTACTTGATTTAGAACCTTTTTCAGTTTTATTATAACTTTTATTTAAATTATTACAATTTTTTATAAAACTACTTAACTAATTAATTTTACATCGGGTTTTTTGTCCAAATTCAATTTTAGTGTCCAAATTAGTAGAGTATATTGACTTTGGTCAAAGGTGTCATTATATAAAAATATGAAGAATAATAATAATTAAACAATTATCATATTTATACATCAACTATACATTTAAGTCAAATCATAAAATAATGTTATGAAAAATGAACCAACGTTACAATCATGGAGATGGTAGGCCGTATGAATGCATGGGCAACATTACCATTTTTTAGTGATCATTCTGAAAAGAAGGTATGTAACATTATATCTTTATATAATTATTATTACAAAATAAATACCATGATATTTAATCATATATATTTATATATAATTATCTCTATGTAACGAAACTACGTCAAGTCTAGGAGGTGGTAGTCCACATGTACATGAATGACGTTATCACTTTTATAATGAATGAGAAGGGTAATAAAGAAAATTATATATTTTATTTTTGTAGTGGTAATTATTTCATGAGTATCATATATATGTGATTCATGTCACATATATCTAATTAAACCCATCGTTTATATATTCCATGTAATGTGTGATCGTATCACATCACTTTGAAGAGGCGGTAGTCCACACGTCCAGAAACGATGTTATTTTATTTAACCTAAATGGAAAACATAAAGGTATGTTTCATAGAAAAATTATAGAAGTGTGAAGAAAACATAAATATCATAAAAAAATATAAAAATATGGTGTCCATCATAATTACCAACCATGAGAGGTGGTAATGGAAAAATGAACAACAACATTTCATGAGGTGGTAATTCGCCAAACACGAATGGTAATTTTGTTACCCATATGATGGAAGTGTGTGTATGTGTATATTTAACCCTTAAATTTAAAAAATATTAGTATATTTGGGATTCTTATATTATAATATAATCATAGAATAATAATAATTTAATGGGAGGATAAAAAATTAAAACATAAATTCTTGTTGAAGAATGATGCCTCTTTTTCATGTAACACCTTTTTGATTACACCAAAGGGATTCCATGGATGGTTGTATTCCCAAATTTGAAAATTCATGTTTATGAGAGGTATCTTTATAGTTTGTATTGTTAGAGTTTTGATTATAAAAGGTGTTTTGATAGGTTTGAGGACGTGGGATGGGTGAGTGCCTTTTTATAGTGGATGGGGAATGGCATCTTTGTAAATATAAAAAGGTAAGAACTATTATGAGGTCTACCTTACATCATGTTCCTAAAAGTTGAAAAATAATATATTAAATTGAGATTATGGTTTATTAAATTCTCCATAACATAAATATAAGTTCATTTTAATTTTTTTTCTTTAACATCTATGTTTCCCCACTTTTAACATTCTGGTTTTTATTAAAATAACTAGTTTTCTGTCCGGAGTAATTTAAAAATTAAATTTATATTAAATTTATATTTATTATTAAATATAAAACAACTTAATTATAAATATTTTATAAAATTTATAATATAAAAATCCCATGTGTGTTGGAAACTAATTTCAAAACAAACATATATAACACACAAAAACACAACTTTAACCAGAACCATGCTAACAATGTTTTTACTATATATGGGTCAATATGTAAATTATAAAAGGAAAATTGGTTGCATTATGGGATATATTGTTTATTTATTAACACAATAAAATCACTTGGAAGAAGATAATATTTTTATTAATTTTAAATTATTTAATAAAATATCATTTATTAGAAAATATCATTAATGTAAATTTTGATATTATTGATTTTTAATTTTCGAAATATAAAAAAAATCGAATTAAAATATATTAATTTCACATTCATTTAAAATTAATTTCCACTTAAAAAATATTGGAACAAAATAATATATTAAACCTACTTTAATGTTAATGTTTTTATTATTTATTTTATTTAATTATTAACTAAATAATCACTACATTGGCGATTCATAAGAGTTTAATGTAATTATATAATATGTAAAAATAAAAGATAAATTGTCATGGTAAAAAAACTCAATTAAATTTCAAAATAATGTTTATAACAAAAATCGTATAGCTTCTTCCATACTCTAAGTCTTTTTAAATGTTAAAAGTAAGGAATGCCCTTTTTTGAATTTTTCATTACTTAACTTATTATATAAGAAACAATCATGGAATATTATCCCAATAACTCATAAAATTATAAAAATATGGTAAATGTTAGAAATATTATAATACAATGTTTTTTGGAAAATTCTATAGCTTATGATGGCCTTTAAGGTAAAGTTTTAGTCCCTTATTAAGCTTAATTTTACCTTAATCATTGCAATTAATTTTAATTATTTTCACTATTATTTTTAGTGAAAAACTATTTTGATCTAATTATAATATAAATATTATATTTATTAAAAAAAATTAAATACATTTTTAAAAATTCTATTCAATGAAGTTAAAAAATTAATTTTAAATCTAATATCACAGATGTGGAGAGAAAGCATGTTTTTAAAGTGAAAAGGTAAAAAAGTTCATTTAGTTATTAGATCAAAAATAAATATAAAAATGATTAAATGAAATACCTTTGGCTAATATATATATATATATATATATATTGGTCTATTGAGACTTTGAAATTAATTTAAAATATAATTTATTGTTAATAATTATTTAGATGAAAATTCAGTTTGCAACTAAAATGTAGTATTTTTCACTATTTATCAAAAAATGAAACTTCCAAGAAAAAAATTACCCCAAGATATTTTTTATATTTTTGATAAATATGTGGAGATTTTTATTTAAAATAATGTTTATAAACATGTCAAAATTCAGTCTTAAAATAGGTGTTCCATAAAAAGGTGTTAAAATTATGTCTTACATGTAACGAAAGCTAACTCAGTGTTGTGTATGGTGTAATATTATCATGGTTTTTCATATAAGAAATGAAGAAAAACAATTCAATTCCAAATGAAAATATTATAAATTCTTGTGGTTCTACATTCTCACCACCTTAATAAAATTGCATCCTATCCATTTTAACCTGATTTCAGTAATCTAAGGTTTGATATTCGAAAATAGTATTGCTAAAAAACCCATATCCAAAATAGAGTTAAACAAAATCTTATTAATAAGGGTTAATGTAAAATGCAATGGTCCCCAAAAATATAGGGCATCAAATAGGATAAATTTAGTATAAAAATGTACATAGAATAAGAATCTAACTATCATGTTCTGATGGAGTGTGATAGAGAACATGTTCATGAGAAATTTATTGACCCCAAAGATATTAAATAGAGGTTCTAATAAAGGTCATTGATATAATCAAAAATGATGATAAAATGAAAAAATATTTGTTCCAAGAACCTATTTCAAAAGAGGATAAATCCTATCAAACATTAATAATATATGTAAATATAAATTTCTATAAACAAAATAATTTCCTTTAATTTAGCCATGAACTATTTGTACTTCATTTTTAGTATAAGATGCTTAATATATTAATAAATTAATTCGTAAAACCTCATTCAAATATCTATTTAAACCATTTCATAAAAAGTCATCCTTTACAAACTATTATGATCTAGAACTTTTAGAAATAATGTTTCTAAATTTCCAAAATGAATATATTATTAATCCAAACATCATGAAACATCTCTATAATAATCACATACAAAAAATGTGAACACACTCATCATATATTCTCTTGAAACATGGTAATAAATATAATTACCAAAAAGAGTTATTATAAAAATGAATTCTTCCTTATTCCTTAAGTAAGACCCATGTTATTGGATATATTCCTTAAATCCAAAAGAGTTTTGAACTATATCAATGATAGGATAAACCACTTTTTCAAAAAAACCATTAATCGGATCTAAGGTAGTTGGTACTGTCAAAGTTAATCTATCAAATTCAATTATCTATTTATTCCAACATCATTATCTCAACATTAGGAAGATATTAAGGGTTATCATTCCCTCAACCTCATGTTTTCAAAAAATTCTAACTTTCTACCAAATCACTTTTTTTGGTACCATTCAATTTATGATCTCTAATACTTGATGAAAAAGTATTGTAGTATAATTCTTATATATTCTACAATTCTTATAACAAGTACATCATTGAAAAAAATACTCAAATGAAATAATTATTGAATCCAAAAATAATCACATTAATCATTCATCTTCATTTGTGGTAGTTTCATAATCTTAAGCATGATCCATTATAATATTTGAGGGTATATACCTTTGAAACATGAGACATTGATTTTCATTGTGTTTTATCTCTTTATAGTTGAAACATTTCAGAATGGGAACCTTTTTCTTATCCGTGCTATCACAATATTGATTTTCTTTATTTCCACATTTATAGAAAACTCACATTACATTGAATCAAGTTATAGGGTGATTATATCTACAATTATTACATGTGGGAAAACACTTGTTCCCCTTCTTCCATTTATCGATCATTTTCCCAACTTCTATCTTATTACTGTGATTACCTTTGAAGCAATGATAATTTTATAGTTCTTTATCTATATCATTAGAACATGATACTATGTCCTTACATAATGATAATTATTAGAAGACTAGTTCCCTTTAAAATATTTATGTAAAAACATAAAATAAATGATCACTCTTACTCTTTAGATCATGTGCATTGGTGAGGTTAACATTCCTTCTACTAGGTTCCATTTTTAAATGATGAAATAGACATGATTAGAGATTATCATGTATATTCATAATAATAGTAAAATACATAACATAAATTGAAAAATATATGCATAGATATTATCAGAATCATATACATATTTTCATTGGGATGTTATACTATAATTTTCCTCAGATGATATATTAGGGTTATCCTCCCTATTCTCTATTTTATAAATATAGTTTCTATGTTTTATACTAAACATGATCTAATAAAAACTATAGAGGACCAAAAACAGTAGTACAGAGCTGGAGAATTACTTTATTACATTGGTATAGATAGAATAATTGAATCCTAGAGGTACAATTATTTTAGTAGTTTTAGAAACTTGATATATAAATGATACTCATTTTACATCAGGAAAATAAAATAAAAACACAATACAAAACAAATTAAAATAAACTATATCCTTCAAAACTCATTCAAAGATATATTCTTCGTAACCTGGGAAATGGAATCAAAATAATGGTGAGCTTAAATACTTATTAATGGTTAAAAAGAATATAAGATGTCATGAATCAAGGAAAATTAATCCACATGCAAAGGTTAATAATTGAGAACAAGTTCCATTCATATAACAGGATAAGGAATAAAAAATATAGAAAGGTAAATAAAATAATTAGATAAAATTTAATCAATATTCTGAAAATGAAATGAATCAATATATTTTTTGATATTGAAAATCCTATAAATAATAACTGAAATGAGTTTTCAATGAAGGTAATGATTTAATTTTTGACTTCATGTATCTTGAACATGAACCACTATACCATCGTGATCTATTAAAAATATAGTTTAAACCACTCTAATTTAAACATATTATTCATATCATGAGACTACCGATGCATCCAGGGGGTTACATTAACTGGCCTCCAACCCGTATCATACTAGTCTATTATTCATGGAAGCAAGCCTGAAGGGTTTTCCAACAACAAATTTCATCTTAGGAGACTCCTGATGCATCAAGTGGCTTGCATTAACTGGTCCCCAACATGTAGGTATTTCATTAACGTGTCGGAAACCCATATAGTGCATGTACAAATAATTCCTCATATAGTGAAATAATCCTTTTAACTCGAAAATATATATTATCATATATCCATATGGAATAATACATATTATTTATTAATAATTCACCATTAATCAAATAATAGTCAATGTAAACACCACATGTAAAAATCGTATATGTTCTTATAAATAATAATACCTATTTCATGAGATTATGTATAATTAATATATATTTAATTTATAATAAAAATGTTCAAAAGGAAGTGATTGTTTCAAGATAAAGTTATCAATCAAAAATAAAAGTGATATTATAAAGATCACTTGTACCACTGGGAAAATTTCAAGTTGAAACCCATGGGATGAGATAGTTGAAAGTGAAACATAAAATTCTGTGAAGTATGATTGATTCATGATATTAAATAAAAAAAGGTAATTATATACACCACGTTAAAGTTAACTAGTTTATAATAACATATAAGCCCCAACAGAATCTAAATTGAGACAAACTACTTTATTATATTTACAGAAAGGTAATTAAGCTGTGAGTATCATATAGATTTCATTTATGTCACATATATTTAATTAAACCATTAATGTTATCCATGTAATGTGTGAACATATCATATTACTTTGAGGTGGTGGCAGTACACACATCCATAAATGATATTATCATATTTACACCAAATGGAATGTATAAAGGTATGAATTATAAAAAAAATTTAAAATAATTTTATGAAAACATATATATCATAAATATCATATAAAAACATGATGTCAAAAAAAAAATCCCAACCATGAGAGGTGGCAATGTAAAAAACAAATGAAATTATTTTGTGAGGAGGTAGTTCATCGTACACAAACAGTAATTTCATTACCCATTCGATAGAAGTGTGTGTAGCTTTAGGTAAACCATTATCCTAAAAATATAATTATATTTATAATACTATGGATACTATATATCATAGAATAATAATAATTGAAGGGTTAGATAAAGAAATAAAACATAAATTCATTTTGAAGAATGTTTCCTCTTTTTAGGGTAACACATTTTGGTTTTCACCAAAGGTATTTCTTGGATGGGATTATGAACAATGTTAGGGATCTATGTTTAAGGTAGGAATTTTGGGATTGTATTTGGTTATATATAGGATGATAAAAAGGAATGATTATGTGAGAGTGATGAGTTCCTTTTTATAGTGGAGGGGGAGTGACATCCTTGTAAATATAAAAATGTAAGCACTATTGCGAGGGCTCCCTTACCTTGTGTTTCTCAACATTTAAAACTAAAGGAGTAATTAAAATTATATCTATGAAAAACCTCCACCTCAAAAAAAGAAGTGAATTTTTAAAATTTTGTTCCATAACTTCTATGTTTACCCACATTTAATATTTTGATTCTTATTAAAATAACTAGTTTACTATCCTATGTGACTGAACCATTAAGACTAAATTAAAGTGAGATTTATTATAAAATATTGAACCAATTGATTATAAATATTATATATAATTTTTCAAATAAAAATCCCATGTGTGTTGAAAATTAATTTCAAAACAAATGCATGTAACACACAAAAATACTACTTTAACTCGAACCATGCTAAGATTTACATAGTGTTGCACATAAATAAATATAGAAAAAAATAAAATTTATTCTAAAATTAATATATTATAAATTATTAGGGTGTTACAATATTGGCCTTCTATAAAATAGGAGATAACCGAGTTTATCATTTAGTATTGCACAAGTTAGTAGGTGAAGGAAGAACGTCAACAACCAAAAGGACTTTTACAGTTGTTATCTATAACCGAGCAGAAATGGGATGATGACTCCATAGAATTTATAATTTAGTTTCTTGGATTACCTCGAGGTAATGATAAAATTTTGGTATTTTTTATCATTTTAAAATGGATTCACATTTTTTACCTATTAGAGAGTCTTTCTTGATAGAATATCTATAGAGGCTATATGCCTGAGAGGTCATACATCTTCAAGGAGCTGCATGATCTATCATATCGAAAAAATATTCCCATTACATGTCTTTGTTTTGAAAAGGGTTACAGAAGGCCTTGGGTACATAAGTTCTTTTTAGAATGGTCTATCACCCTCAGACCAACATATATATAGAGTGTATGATTCAGGTGTTAGAGGACATGCACCATAACGGTGTCCATGATTTTGGGGGTTCATGGGAGAAATACATATGCCTTGATAAATTTACTTATAATAACAAATTTCAAGATACCATATAGAAGGATCCTTATGAATTATTATATTTCAGCACATAGATATCAACTCTCTGCTTGTTATATGTAGGGGAGGTAGCTTTACATGGACCACATATCATCCAAGATATTTTAGAGATGGTCCAATTGATTAGAAAGAACATGTTGAGAGATCAATCCTGACAACAGTTGTATGAAAATAACCATCGGTGACCTCTTGATATTGAATTTGGGGTCGGGTATTCATGTGAGTTTTTCCTAGGTCAATCCATGAATGAATTTAGAGGAAATTTATGCTTTCAACTAGATTCATTGTACCCTTTGATGTTTTGAAGCAAATTCGACTAGTGGATTACCAAATAGTACTTCATCATAGATAATAGTCTGTGCATGATGTATTTCATGTATGTTGGCTTCATTCATATTATCCATAACAGACACATGTTTTATAGCATGATGAGGTTGACTTAGATGTTGATTCTTCTTTTGATCACTACCCCATGAGTATAAGGGATCATATCATAAAGACACTTCGAGGTATGTTAGTTCATCTAGTAATGATGGTATGATAACACAACCAAGTATAGAATGAGACCTAGTAGTGGGAAGCTGATCTATGAGTTTAATTTCTAAATATTTTCTATAATATTCATTATTTACACTCTAAATTACAACACAAGGATGAGTATCGAATGAGCCTCAATCCCGTGGGTGAGGACTCTACAAGAGCATCCATGAGACCCAGGCTTGAATCAAGGAAGAGGCATATTTGCAGGTCACTATAGCAGTATTATAGCAGGTACTATTCGGTACTATAGTAGCTAGAACTATTCAACTTTGGGCCACCGGTATGGGCTTGGAGTTTCAAAGGCCTTCGGGCCACCTAGGCCTTCAGGCCAGTAAGGCTTTCGGGCCACCTAAATGCCTTTGGGCCACCTGACGTTTTGATGAAAACTAGACAAAATCTATAAGGAACATGCTCTAAATGAGGATTTAGAGTAAGATGCATTCACCAGAGCAAGGATACAAGATTTTGAAGAATGAGAGGGTAATTAATTTCCCATCGGTACCAAGCCTATGAATCTTGGCATATGATTGATATCTAGACATCCTTGTAAATGTGGAGAGATGATCATGATACAGTCCTTGGGGAAGGTATATTTCAGGTAGTCATAGTCTGGGTTTTATTCCATTAAGACCATTGGGTCCATTAATGTCCATAAGCCTATGGTAAATGTAATGATAGGGTTCCCTTTCAAAAATTAAATGGGGTATTATAAAAAAATGAATAAAAAATGAAGGCATTCGGGCCATTAATTCAAGGAAGAGTTTCTTTAAAGAGGGAAGATTGTAATGAAATGACTTTTATCAAAGGCACAACTCATTTTCATAGATTTGTATATTTTTCTATCTCGGTAATCATTCTCTATGACCTAAGAATGGTTATAGGAGTGTACAAGGATTTTTCAAAGCATGGATATCCTAGAATTGGATAAACAAAGTGGTACACATGGTTATTATTGGGTTAGTACTAACTGTGTGGCTTAACTAAGTGGGAAATTTTTTTCATAGGAGAGTCCACATGGTTTATTTACAATCAAGGGAGTCGAGGAACATGCTCACGTGGGATTATAGAGGTGGATGAAAATGAATTTTTACATTGTCTACACATGTTTAGAAAAATCATACACCTAGCCATATTAGTGTCTATCCTTAGAGAGTGGAGGTAGAACGAGTTGTGCATGGTTTGGACAACCATGCGGCCAAATCGTGTGACCCCATTTATTGGGCTGATTTTACCTTATTCTCCAAATTAATTTTGAAAAATTAACCCTCTATTATTTTATCTTCATCAAATAGAATACCCCATTTTTCTATCATGAGGGATCCTCCTCAAAATCTACTTCTAAGTGTCATGGTTTCACCTTCTTCTGAAATCCAAATTTAATACCATTATAGGTATTGGATCCAAATTGGTATGATCCTGAATCCTATTACTTCATTTCACCATTTATCTTTCCATCTCTCCTTTTTATTTATTTTTTTAGCTCATTTTCACTATTTCAAGGCAATTATCTTATTTTGTAGATTTATTCCATTATATTATAAATATAAAGTCAATATTGTATGAGGAGTCATCTACGACACTAAGGTAGGTGGTTGAGTTGTTTTCGATTAAATTTGTGATTTTTTCGTAGCATCTCTATTATGTTTCACACCTAATATTTCTACACATTTCCCTTAAATATGTTTTTTCATTATAAATAAACTAAATCATGTTATTATACTCTTACAGACTCTTTCTAAGTGATTAGAGGGTTTTGACATCATTGATCACTACCACTTAGGTGTGCCATCTTAATTTCGTTCTTTAATATAAAGGATAATGAATCCTACCACTACTTATATAGATCAACTTGATTGTAAAATGGATATTTATAAGATAATAAAATTTAATGGATTAGTTTAATGGATTGGAAGTGGATGGAAATACCACACCACATGCTACATATTTATAAATAAGAATTATATAAATAGTGATACACGTGATTGATTGGGATTTATGTACAGATATTTTTTAGATTTAATGTATTTATTTTATTATTAGTATTGCATAGATATTAATTATTGAATGATGGATAATAGAATTTTTTATCAAGACATTTCAGGCTCCTTTAATCAGGTGTTGGTCATAACAACTCACAGTGTTATAATTTTATTTTGGTGATGGGAATGCCATTCCACGTTCCTCTATATCATGTGTTTAACATGTTGGCGTTTCCCACCATATAAAATGATAGGTTAGATGTATCACATTCATTATGAGATCCAAGGCTTGTACTCTTTATTGTTATTATAGCTCATTAGACTAGTTATGGATGCCTGAGTTACTTCCCAGGTCTAGCAAGAAACTAATATCCATGTTTTCTACAAATTATGTCCTCACTTACATAGGTCATATTTTATTATATAGTATATATATATATATTGTAATGAATTATGTTTGACCCATAAGCCCTTGGAATATTCTGGAGAATATTTCTGAAGTTGGTCATTGTGTTGGCAGGGGATGGCAGGTCTCAGCGAGCCTTGGTGATGGGATATTAAAAATATGAAAAATATTTTATCACGTGCACAAAAGTTTACTTGAAATATAAATAAATACCATTCCAATTCTCATATTTTATTTATGAGACTATAGTTTAGTATGCAATGTTTTGTATAGCTTAGGTTCATCCTAAGGCCATCTTCGCCCAGAGTTTCAATTGGGGGTGTTTTGGTGATGTGGAGAAAAAAATGGGAATTATAATTTTTTAATTAATTAAAATCAATTTTATCCCCCAACACTTGGTGAACATGAAACAATAGAGGTTGGCCGCATCTCCTCTCCACCTCCCCTCCTCCAATTTGAGATGATGGAATCGAGCCAAAATTGAAGTGAAAAAGTGTTTTAGATCTCTTTTTCTGATGAAGATCATCAACAGATCAAAGAGAAGCATGATCTACGCTTTTTTATTCATTAAAAGATAAAAGTTTTTCCAATGAGGTAGGAGGATTTGAGTTTTGGCCTTAATCCCTTCTGTTATTCATTTTTATGGTTCTATATCCCAAATATGATTGTTGTTGATCCCTTCTAAATACATATATGAGTTTTGGGGAATAACAGGATGAATGAGGGTGTTTTTTTAGAAATTATCAAATGGAATTACCATTTACAAGTTGTATATTTCAGTGAAACACTCCATGTATCTCTTCTTGTTTAGGGTATATGAACATGTGAGACAAAACTTCGTGTATAAGTGTTACATGCTCTGTAGTTCCATAAACCATGTGACCATAGGACATGGCATGGGTTAGTCACGTGAAACCACATGAATGTGTACTAAAACAAGGAAAATGTACATAGACATGGGGTTTGATACAAAGTCATGGGAAAACAACATGGGTAGGTGACCATTTATCATGAACACGATGTGTGATTGACACATTAGGATGGTCAGCATAGAAGAGGAACATGGCCAAGAGCTGGGTGATGAGTGACATGGAATGTACCTCCTTTGACACTATGTAACCATACATAGGTCAATACACCATGTTTATAGGGTATAAAATAATGCGCTCGGGCGGGCTCACACACCATGTGTGTCCTGGTGCACGTCGTGCTCTCCTATGAGATCCCCCTAGGATCTTAATCCTTCCATATATTCTTTTATGGGACTCATATTCAGGCTTGTGAGTAGTATATTCTAATTGGTTTTCCCTGTAGAATGTGATTGTGTCCTCCACTATAGACTATGAGATATTAGGTTGCATAAATCGAGAAATATTCATTTTAAGCTGTACTATGCTGATGATTTAGATCATTGGGGTTTGTGATGAGAGACGTTGGGATTAGTACTCCCCTGATGGATTAGGATTCAGGTTTTACTTACCTCTATTATTAGGTAGATATGAGACTCCCCACATCATAGGCATGAGTTTTTTTACCTTTGGGTTGTTTCCTCAAGGGGTGTTACTCCCCTGATTGACTAGGATGCAGGTTTTACCATGATTTTTGTGAAGATTGGCATTACTCCTCTGTTGAAAAAGGGTGAAGGTCCTCTATATATGACATGTAGATATATTGGATTCTCCCATACCATGTTAGTGTGTGGGTCCTCTATTCTAGGATTCGATACTTCCTTATAAGTCCAGGTAATGGTGCCCCATACATGTTATTCGGGAAGAGTCAGTACTCCCCTACCTTGTCAAGGAAAGGGTCCTCATGCCTAAAGTCAGTACACCCTTATCCTATTAGGGTGAGGGTCCTAGATAGTGAATGAGTTGACAGAGTCATTACTCCCCAATCCTACCATGGCGTGAGTTCTCTAGTCAATGATTTGTATAAGCATACCTGGATAATGTACATATCCTCGATTTACAAATTGGTGTTCCCCTATCATGTCAGGGCATGTATCCTTCATGAGTGGTACTTCCCTGTTGGATCAGGGTACAAGTCCTCACTTATGAAGTAGTACTCCCCCATATCTATGTAGCAGTGGAGAGTTAGTACCTTATTGGAGTTGGAACTCCTTTGGTTTTGGGATAGAGTTAAAAGGAATGGGCCCATCCACATTATGTGAATGATAACTATGTAAGATTTAGTGCTCCCTCAATAGACCAAGGTGTGGGACACTCCATACAGGAGACATAGAGTTTTTTTGGTTAGTTAGTAGTAGTACTCCATCGATTGTGGGGTAGTGGTGAGGTGTGGGTCCCTCCATTCCCTCTCATAGGAGATGAAGCATGAAGTTCATAGTCTTTAGTAGTGGTCTCTCAACTATGATCGGTGGTGAGGGGCATGCCTCTTCACTAGGGATTGTTTATCTTGTGTTGGGCACAAAATAGTGATGACAGAACCTCTGGTGGTAGGCACCAGAGATGGACCACGTAATATGTTCTTGATGGAGCATGTTCTCTCGGAAGTACCATTATGAATGATAGAGTTGTTCCTAATGGAGTGCATCTATCAGACATGTTCCATCTAGGATGTATGATCTAATGGAGTGTGTTCTCCAATTTTAGTGTTACGATTAGAGCCTATGAATAAAATATTGTCACTAAATGTGAGGTCGAAACCTAATTAGTCTAGGTATCTCAGAAGAATATATATGGGTAATTTCTGAGAGTCCTTGCAGTTTTGTCACAGGTTGGGGTAGGAACGCATTCTAAACAAGGCTTAATTATTCCGGACACTTGTGGTTTGTTCGAGATGGAGTTTCTCTCTGGATCCGGATTCCATCTAGATAGGTCGAGAAAAATGTTCCCTTTTTAGTTTATCCCTTTTTCTTTTGGGGTTTAATAGATTATAATGACTATTTTTATACACACCCCTACATAAGATCATCCCACACATGTCTCATGTTTTTTTTCAAACCACATGATTTTCAACGAAGTCCACAAAGGACCTGAGGTAGGAAGAGATTAGTGAGCTAGATAGACTGAGGTGTTTACCAGAGATGGGCCAATGAGCTTTCCAGTAGCTGTAGTTGACATTGATCCCCTCCTTCTTGGTAGGTTTTATTATTTTACAATATTCTTTTGAAGGAATTTTTTTTCCCTTATTTCTCTATTAGTACTTCTATTGTAATATTCTGGTGGTATATAAATATATGAATTAATTGGTTTCTTAGTTTTTTTTACATTTACATATGTTAAGATCTTGGATATGTTTATATGTGCGCGGATACACAAAAAATGCCTCCCATGTTAGTGATATGCCTACTAGGTGCTAGTCGCCAACCCCTGGAATATTGGAGGCATTCTTGGGGAGTTTCACCCCGGACCCTAATGTGTTAGGCCATAACAGAGTGGTATTAGAGGTGGTTGGTTTCACATTAGGACAATATTGTCATGAACATGGTTTGGGATTCATAGAGATTGTTCTAGGATGTTTTAGGTTTTGATCATAGAGCATATGTATTAGTGTTTGTGAGAAAACTGATATATCTATTCACCAGGACTCTAAAGACATGATTTTCAACTTGGTACATTAAGACACTACTTGTTCGGAAATAATTAGTACATGCATCATATAGTACCGTGTTTTGGTTTTTTCAATCCTTCTTGAGTCAACTCCCTAGATATACTCTTTGATCATGGAATGTTTGGATTCTATTTTTTGATGCCTCCACAATGATATCCATACATTATCCAATGAAGTGATTGTAAAGAAAAACCACCCCATGATGAGGATTCAATGTAGTTCACTGACTCTAATGAGTTACCTCAAAGTGATCTATCTGTAGCACCACTCCATATTAAATATCATATTTTAACATAAATTCATCATGAGGATGTTTTTAGGATTAGTATGTTACCCATGGTCTATAGGCATCATCCTATGAGGTACCAGGGTGATCCAGACACCCCAAGTAGTAACTGACTGGCTCGAGGCAGTCACAGGAGTTTTCCATTTAGTGAAGAAACTTTTCGACCATATGGTGGTCCTAGTAGAGAGAATTATTTAGGGATCAACAGGAAGATGGTGGATTTTGGTGATATAGTATCATGAAAAGAAAATTCTTACTTGTGAGGAGTTCAAGAAACTATTAAAGGAAATGTTTTACCCACCCACATTGAGACCAGTGCATATCTAAGAGCTTCCACAGCTTTGATAGGGTAACATGATAGTGGAGGAGTTTTCGATGAGGTTCATAGACTTGTTATAATAACCATTGCATATGTTTTGGGATATTTTTTTAGAGCATGGACCTTAGAGTGGGGATTGAATCGGGAGATCAGGGCATCTGTGATTCCAATGTGCATTCCTACCTATATTGGTGTGCTAGAGTGAAATCTAGTGGTGGAGAGTTTTCTAGCTAAGGAACAAGTGGACATGACCAACAACAATTCTACAGATAATGAGGTATCTGCATGATATGGTAAAAGATAAATGATGGCAACATAGAGTAAGAGGAACACCGATGCCTAGGATCATGCACATGGTCCTATAGCACAGGAGAAACACTGAATATCATATCATCTGTAGGAGAGGCATTGTTACACTTATGATGGCTAAGGCCATATCACTAGATATGTTCTGACCATTTTTGCTGCTGATAGGGAGCCAGTTGACAATATAACTTCTCATAGACAATCTTTGGAGAATAGATTTCTATAAGGAAAGTGGATGAAGATGTGGAGATAGAAGAGTGGCAGGTGGTGGTAGGTAGTTCAAAGTGTTTCCACAACCACTACAACCCTGTGGTCTGCGGTAGGCTCATAGAGCTAGATGACATGTGTGAGGACATATGCAGGTCATAGAGTTCTTTGACCTTGAATCTCCAAGTATTAATAGAGGTACCCCTATTTCCCTCCTAATTATTTCATTAGAAATCATTAGACACTATTGTGGGTACTCTTTTCTTTACACTTATTCTCGAGGTATAACCTGGGAGACACAGAGTGTTGATATAATCCCATTTTAGTAGTGTCTATAGAGGGATTAGTGAGAACCAGTGTGTGTTTAGGAAGCCGTTATTGTGTTTCCAAGAGAACCCTCTTGATTTTGGCATCAAATTTTTTCGTGAAATGACCGAGGATGATTTTTTGTAGTTTGATGTAGCATTGAACTCATGAAGAAGGGGGACACGTTCCCCCAATGATACATGTTTTTGTGATGTGACAAAAAATATGTAGTTGAGTCAGTGTCTACCAGAGCATACAATATCAAGGTTTTGTGGATAAGTTTCTTATACTTTCATGTTCATGGAAATGTTATGCGAATAAGTAGGGGTGTAGGTACTGCACTTTCTAATGGAGTTTCCCTGCTTGACCCCTTTATATTGGTGGCCCTGAGAAATGGAGACCCTTACTTAGAATCGTTTTGTAGTGGAAGAGTTATACTATATGAGGTTTCCATATTGAGGATTTATTTCATACCATCCATGCTCATTTGGGATGTCACAAGTGGGTGTGACAATGTTTTTTTGGAAAGGCTATGTTGTGGATCGATGTTTTTCGACCAAGGGCTTGGTAAGACCCAATGATTACTGTTGGGTAGCCCTATTCCATTCATAAATATCCTCATGTGTTCATCCTAAAACATGAATTCAAAATTCTTGAGGATGCTATTGAACAATCCATATAGGGGGTGGATCTGAATTGTGGGGTTTCATTAGCATATGTGTCAGGTTTGTGAGGTGGTGTACCACAAAACCCCATGATTGCATATGGACTGCGGTTCTTGGTGCATTCCCCACAATCACAATTAATGTGACTTGTACCTATTATGAAAAAATGTTGTCCTAGTAGAATTTGGATATAAGAGTGGTTTGATCTTGGTGGTTCCTCTTTGTGGGTACTTGTAAGAAACATAGGAACCCTTAGTGAGCATGCTGGTATGGGAGTCTAATGGGGAGATGAGTTTATTCTGTTGTTCTTAGACATTATATTTTTAGGGATGAAAATCTCTAATGTGGTATGAATTTAATGACTCATATTTTGACATGTAAGACATTGGAATATTTTATACAATATTATTGAAGCTAGGTGATGAGTTAGTATAAGATGTCAGGGCTTGATGAGCCTCGACACAGGGATATTAAAAATAATAAAGGTATTTTTTATGCACTTGAAGTTTTTCTTGAAACATAAATTATTCTAGTTTGGAGTCTCATATTAGATTAATGAGACTGTGGTTTAGTTTGAAATGTCTTTTTTACCCTAGAGGCGACCTAAGGTCGTCCACCCCGGGAGTATCAATTGGGGGAATTTTGGTGAAATGGCACTAAAAAGGGGAATTAATTATTTTTAATTAAATAAAATCAATTTTATACCCCCAAACCTTAGTGAAAATGACACAAAAGAGGAGGGATTAATATTCTCTCCTCTTCCCCTCCTTTTTTTGGTGACAATGGAGTCAATCCAAATTTGATGTGGAGAAGTCCTACTGATCTCAATTTCGGATGAAGATCATCAAAATATCTAAGAGAAGCATGATCTGGGCATCATTATTTATTAAAATATTCATCATTTCTACAATGAGTAAGGAAGATTTAATTTTTGGTCTCATTACCTTTAGTTATACATTATTACGGTTATAGAGCCCAAATATGATTTCTATTGATCCCTGCTAAGTAGATTTGTTTGTTTTGGGGAAGAACATGAAAAATAAAGATGTTTTGTAGGAAATTTATGGATGTAATTACTATCTACATTTTGTGTAGTTTAGTTATACATACCATGTAACTCTTCCTTTTTAGTAAAGATGATTATTTTGTACTGCATGCCATGTATTGGTGTTACATGTCGTGTAGTAACATAAACTGTGTGACCATGTGACCAAAAATGGTTTAGCCCTGTGAAAACAAATGGATGTGTACTAACACATAGTCAATGTACCGAGACATAGGGTCTGGTACATAGACATGAGAAAACTACACGAGTATTTGACTGTTTTTCTGGAACATGCTATGTATTATGGGATACACATAATGTGAGGGACATAGTCAGCTGGTCCTTGTTGAAGAGAAACATGGCCAAAGGATTGGTGATTAGGGACACAACATGTACCAAATTAATATACTATGTACCCATAAATGGGTTGTTAAATCATGTAGACCGGATAAATGTCTAGGATCTCAGGTAGGTTCACACGCTGTGTGTGCCCCGGTACATACTGTGTACTCCTGGGAAATACTCCTAGGAACATCCAACTTCTGCGTCTTCTTCTTTGGGACTCAGATTCAGGATCATGAGTAGTCTATTAGATGTGGGTTTCCACACAAAATGTGATGGTGGCCTCTATTATGGCCTATGAGATATGAGGTGGTTTTAATCGAGAAAGACACTTGTGAAGCTATACTAAGCTGATGATGGAGATTGGGGTGGTTCGTGTAGAGAGGCACTAGGACTGGTTCTCCCCTAATGGATTTGGATGTGGGTTTTCCTTAACTCTCTACATAGGTAAATATATGAATCCCCATGTCATGGGTGTGACATCGTTACCTTTGGGCATTTTCCTCCGGGGGTGTTACTCCCCTGATAGACTAGGGTGCAAGTTTTCCCAAGATGTTCATGATGATTGATAGTTCCTACCTGTTTGTTCATGGATCAATTCTTCCATATATGAAATTTATATAGAGTTGGTACTAACCTACCATGTTAGGGTGTGGGTCATATATTCTAGTAGTCAGTACTCTCCTATCGTTCCAGGGTGTGGCTCCACTATATGTGTTGTTTTGGAGGAGTCAGTACTCCCCTTCCATGTTAGGGAGCATGTCATCATAACTGAGGTTATTACTCCCCTACCATATCAAGATGCAGTAATGAGATAAAATATTTAGTACTCTCTTATCCTACCAGGTTTTGGGTCCTATAGTCCCTTGTTGGTGTCGTGTTAGGGTGTGTATCCTCGATTTAGGGAGAGGTACTCTCCTGAGTATTAGAGTGTGGGTCCTTCATGAGCGGTACTACCCTATTGGATTAGACTGGAGGTCCTCACTTATGGATTAGTACACCACTATATCTTGGTAGAAATGGATAATGAGTCCTCTATTAGAGCTGCATCTCAATCGGCTATGGGATATAGTTTTGAGGAGTGGGCCCATACATTTGAAATGAACGATACATAGATAAGAGTTAGTTCTCCCTTGACATGATGAGGGGAGAGACACTTCATAAAGAAGTGATAGTGGTTTCATGGGTTAGTTAGGAGTAGTACTCTCTTAATTGTGGGGAAGTGTCAAGGTATAGGTCCCTCAATTCCCTATTGTTGGAGAGGATCCACGCAGTTTTTAGTATGGATTAGTGCCCCCTCAACTTTTTTCAATGGTAAGGGGTGGGTCTATTCACTTGGGTTTCTTTGGCTTGAACTGTGTGCAAGGTAACAATGACATAACATCTGGTGATGGGAACTAGATATGGACCTATTAAGATGTTCTCAGTAGATAATTTTCTCTCAGATGTACCATTTGGAATTGTTGAGTTGTTCCCAAGGGAGTTCATCTCTTGGATGGGTTCCATCTGGGATGGCTATGCTTGTGGATTGTGTTCTCTAAGTTTCATGTTATGGTTAGAGCGTATGAATATAATCCTATCACTGGATGTGTGGTCATAACCTCATGAGGCTTGGTGTCTGAGACGATTATATCTAGGTGATTTATGTGATTCCTTGTGGTGTTTTCACATATCAGGGAATACACCCCTTATAGAATGAGATTACTCTTCCTATATAGGTGAGGATTGTTTGATATGGAGTTTCTCCCTTGATTGGGGTTCCCTTTGGCTAGGTCGAGTGGAATATTGACTTTAATTTTCTTCCTTTTTCTTTTGGGGTTTTGGGGTTTCGACAAAGTAATATTATAATCACCCTACATGGGATTTTCCCGCACATATCTTATGTCTTGTACAGACCACATGACTTTCCATGTTGTCCATAGAGGACCCGAGGAAGACATAACATAGTGAGTTAGAAAGATCAAGGTTTTTTCTGAAGTCGGGATGAGAAGTATTCTAGTCATTTCATTTGACAATGATCTCCTCCTTCTGATTAGGTTGGATTCTTTTATAGTTTTCTTTGGTGGGTGTTCTTTTTATCATCTTTCACTTTCAGCACTTCTATTATACTCTAGTTGTCAGATATAGATGTATGCATGAATTGGTTTCATTGTTGTTTTATAATTTCATCATTTTGTGATATTGGGAATTTGTGAATGTGTTGAAGTATATATTAAATCCTCCAATGTTAGTGATATGTCTACTCGCAGCTAGTCACCAACCCCTAGCCTACTGCTGGTGGTCTTGGAGAGTTATGACCTGGGCCCCATTAGGCTGATTCCTAAAACATATATATTATTACTTATATATAAATGGTGTTAAGATTAAAAATATTATATCCTGGACTGTAGAAGGTAGAGCTACCCTGGTAACCACTAGGAACCTAATCCAACTATTATCTATTATTTAGTAGTATTTATTATTCATTTTACGCATACAGTTCTTTTATATATACACTGGTTGGATTATTTCCTGACACTATTGGTTGTGGCCTACTAATTTTACATCATTCCCTACTATGGCCACCTTTGGTACTCGAGTTGACTTCATGGCTGTGGGTATTGATATGGGAAATCTCCCTACTATAGCAACTTATTGTATGGATCCTGATATTAAAGGACTTAGAATATTCTCATTATTTTAGTGGAGTAGTATTTTTGTGTTTTTATTCTTTTTAGTACATGTTGTATATAAATGTCCCCTATTTACATTTTCTTATATCAATATTCAATGACATCATTTTTATGGCTCGAACTATTTTATTTGATTATTATTATTTGATCTTTTGTTTTTTATGATTCTATAGTTGATTATTTATTTTATCTTTTTCTATTATTCCATATTAGGTTTTATACTTCAAATATTGTATTTTTATTTATCATATCCACTATTACACACTAGTATAAGGGTATATTATACCCAATGAACCACCTTAGATCCAAACTGGTAGTCAGCATCCTATGGCATTAAAAGAGTTGTTCTTGAGGCCATACGACCCATCGGATCTGGGCCCTGTTTTAGTGGATCATGGGTTGGAATTTTAATAGATCAAAAAATATGATATGAAATTCTATTATAGAAAAGCCCATGTTTTGGTCTACATAGACAAGAATATCTTACCAGAACATTGATTAACCTTAGTGAATATAGATGGAACGCTTCACAATCCCATCCGAATATGTTTGAGGATTTTCAAAGATCATCTAAAAAGAATCTATCTAGAACATAGTTTACTAATAATTTACCTCCCCAAAAAATAATGGATTATTATACATCTAATAGTCTCTAGTTATATTGTAAATCATATGAAAATAATAAATACTCTCCCGCTCTTTTTAATTCAGAACTTAAAATAAGCTCTCAAGGAGTTGACCATCTATCACTAATCTCAATGATCGAGGATGACCTATCCTAACCACTATTGGGGAATTGTCATCATCACCCACCTAATTCATTATCAAATGAAATTGTGGTGGTATCCCGTCACAATAAAAAAATGCCTCAATTAAAGTTAATATAATAATAATTAATATCACAATCTAGGTAATTAATTATTACGAATAACATATTAAAATCATTTACATCCCATATCATAAACATCTCATAAATTGGGCACTAAATCTATCCCTATATACCCATACTCAGGGTCATCAAATACAAATATAGGATCCACATCATTAACTTTTTATTTTAATCTTTGAATAAGAGTTTCATAATTGATGTTAAATTATATAAAATATCAATTTGAATATTTTGAGTGAAATGATTTATAATTTTAAATTAGAATTTTATTTAATGGATCCTTGGTAGTATCCGAACATGTAACCATTCATAATGATTATAACCATTTAAGAAAAGGTTAAATATGATTCCACCATCATGATAACTGGGAAAATTCATTATAGGTTGATGCAGTCACATTAAATAACTAATCCAAATATTGTTACAACATAAAGAATCAGAGGTAAGAATGTAATTTCAATGTGAATCATATATGAATATTATGATTCATGGACACACATTTTCTGGACATATGGTCCATGTGATAAAATATCATAAATCATAACCCAAAAAATCATGTTCATCACTCTAGGTAAAATCTTGTGAACCTAAAATAAGAAACCATGAACAAAAATCCAATCCTTGGAAATGTATCCTTCCCTCATCCATAGTTAATATAATACCTAGATTATGTTTTTATCAAGTTACGATAACATCCTATGTCTTATATACCATTCCCAAATAGTAATATGAAAGAAAATATGCTCTCATACAAATTTTTTATTCCCCTCTTATAGTTAGTTGTACAATATCCAAAATAGGCTGGTATTGACATTGGGTGTGAATCCCCATACATCCTAGGTTGTTGACGAACAATGGTATAGGGTGTTATCATGGGGATACCATACCCTTATATCAATGTAAGAAAAAATAAGGAAAATAATGACAATAACATAAATCCATATTAACAAATAGAATAAACACCCTACCACAATCCAATAAATAAATCATAACTCTTGCATTAAAAAATGGATGCCAATAAAGTCATGAAATTAATAAAGAAAACATCAGGATCGCCTATGGGAGGGTTATATATAATAAGGTCTAAAAGAAATTTAAATATAAAAAACTATGAACAACTATTAAACAATTTCTGATTCATAGCCTGAACCCATCTCCCATACTTCACACAAACAAATCATGAACACTATATCACATGGATCTTTATATTGTCTTATCATAGTGCTATAAATTTCTCGTGAGTACCCAAGGTAAATCAAGTAGGGTGTGATTAGAAATCGGTATTCCACCGCCAACATTTTCTATAAACATATATATTCCATGTAATAGTGCATGCTAATGTGTTTATTAATATGATGAAAATGAAATAAATAACCAATGTTAATATTCTAGTTCTAACATGACACTTGGGTTTGACTATAAAAAATCCATATAGTGCAGGAAATCTCTAAATTGGGAAAGAAATTCCAAGATAAGAAATAAGAACAAATCACCTTAGCCTTTGGATAATCCAATCCCTTATAATAAATAAGAACAATCCATCTGAAACCTACGGTAGTCACTCCCCATAAAGAAATAATAATAACTCACCTTAAAAGGTTTGAAATGTTTTTATTATATATCTTTTAACCATAACTTATCATTTAAGAATATTCCAATAACCATATTTGTTGATCAACAAAAAAAATTATTACAGAAACTTATCATTTAAGTCCATTATTAGTGTTTTAGGTTAATGTGTAATATGTTGTCATGACCACATATAACACATACTAAGGAAAGGAGAAATAATTTGAGGGATATCTAAGATAACCCTTCGAGTATTATCAAATAACTATACTCATTAGGTATCGACCTATGATTTTAGATTTAATTAATGGAAATATTAATTAAAAAAACTGTAAAATTGGGGAAAAAATATCCTCAACTACTATAAAACCATGAAATCATAATATAAACCTAGTAAAAGAGGATAAAATAGTTAGATTTATCCATATATTCTCACTATATCAAATGAACCATAATTTCAATAAAATTTTGAAGAGAAATGATAAGGATAAGGAGGTTTTGATAGAGTTCGGGCACATTCTAGGGAGAGTCATGTCGGTAAATCCCATTCATATACCTAAAATATCCCTTTAAACATTTCCCATAATTTTTCTATTCATTTACTTATATATTTAATTTATTTTATTATTCTAATTCTTATTATTAATTTATTCATTTACTGTAGACCAAGACGACCTAGCCTTCCAACCCATGTAAGGGTCCTCTAGACCCCATCCATATTAGGGCCACCCATATAGTGGTGACCCACCTATGGGTCACCACTTAAGTGTGACCCACATTAGGGACACATGTGTAGTGTTCACCATGCATGTGTCAGTACATAAGGGAAACCACATAAAGTTCACCCATGTATAGGTTTCCATGAATGGGTGATCCATGTAAAGGTCACCCATATAAGGGTGACCACATAAGGGCCACCAACATAAGAGTGAACACATAAAAGTCACTTATGTAAGGGTTACCACATAAGGGTTACCATGCAAGGGTGGTAGGACCCCGGGACACCCTGAGAGGGGAGGTGTGAATCAGGGTGTCAATTTTTTCTTTTAAAAACAAGGATCTTTTTCCCACATTGGAATGAACTACTTAAACCTATATGATGGATATGATCAGCAATGAAACATTCACATGCAAAGAGATGACACAAATATTTTAACTTAGTTCACCACTAAGGGCTACATCTAAGGAGCATATGTCGACAAGTTGTCAGTCATACCAAATTACACTAACCTTCACTAGTTGTGGATTAAAAATGTTCGGTCACAGTAACTCTGTCCTAGGATCACTGCCTTTACAAAGGTTCAAGGATAGCTCACTGCATCCCTCGAGTCATTCTGTTGACTCCCCCTGGCTCAATGCCCTTGGAGAAGTCACACACAGTTTATAGACGTGAGGGTCTCTTCAATATATTTTCATTGAAGTCTTTGTCTCTGCTCAACACAACACTCTTCTTGCATCGAAGTCCAAATAATGCACTTGTACACACTGAACCACTGAACTGGATAACCAGAATGAGGAAATAAGTTTCTCTGATAATTGCGCACAGCACCAACCCTTTGCGTGAAAAACCTTACAATTTCGCGCGAAATATCCTTTTCACGCGGAAAAATATTTCGTGCAAAAACACCTTTTTTTGCGCACCTGAATATTTTATGCACTACCTCAATTTTTACGCGCAACTCTTTCTTTTCCACACATCCTGGAATTTTCTGCGCAATCCAGAATATTTTGTGGAAGCCCCTTTACGCGATTATTTTACGCACATCAGACCTCAGATATTCTCTAATTCTTCAACAGTCTGGAATGAGGGGGGTCGCCTCTTATTTATAGGCATCGGAGACCCCCACGTACAAAACCCCCTGTGGCGTGTAAAACATATTATAACAACCCATACTTTACATACATTTTTAGTACTTCAAAATTGAAGTACACTTATTACAACATATAACAAAACAATGAAAGGACCGTATAGGTATAGTGTCTAAAGAAAATGGTAAACATAAACAACTGGTTCCTAAAGCGTCTACACTGTCTCCCACATATTTCATCATATCTAGAGTCCCTTTTGGGATATACTACTTAATAACCTTCTTCCTGACCTGGGGGAAAGAAAACATACAAAAGGGTGAGCTCAAATTCTCATTAAGGGTACACAAAATAAATATCAATCACATCATATTCATAAGAATATAAAATTTTGAAAATCATAACCTACAAAAGAGATCATAATATCATAACATGGGATAAATCATAGTAGTGAAATGTAATCCCAATAATTATAACTGAAAACATGAAACTTTTTGGCATACACACATAATCATAGAGAATCATTTCTTATTATTCAAGACTCATTTCCAAGACTATCTTAGTGGACAATGTCCATTTCTAAACCGAGTTCATTCCTCGTTTCAGTCCTGTTTCACGGAACTGGTTTAACCTACCGTTCCAGCCATGTCTATCTCATGAGATATAAAATCTTTACCCAATGCATTGGAGGGAAATATAGGTCCCACCCATCTCATAATGATACCATTATTATGTGTTCCACAAAATAAAAAAACATACATCATTGCATAACCCATATAATAAAAATGGGATTCTTAAACATCGTGATATCATAAAACAATTCATATAAGATAAAAAAATTCATAAAAATAATTCCATCAAAACATAATCAAATCAAGGTAATAATAGGGATAGAAACGAGACCCTGTATTATCTTAGATGGAAAATAATTTTGATAAAAAACTTGAACTCCGTTCTTGAGGAAAATATCCTTTCTACTTCAAAAACATTTTTCCTTTCTTAACATGTCATACAATTTTAAACTAAAAGAAGTTTATTAAAAAATAAACTTGAAATATTTTAATTTAATCTTCTTGGAAATAATGTTTTAAAAATCAATTCATTCTGTATAAGTTAAAAAACAAATTTTTCTCGTACTTTTGTCAGAAAAGTCAAAAAGTACCCTGTACGAAAAATGACAAAAGATTCCTTTCATATATTTTTCTAAAAATTTACCGAAGGGTAAACATGGATATAAACTATTGTAGAAGGATATAAATATTACTTATAGAGGAAACATGGATGTGGATGATAAATATTCCCTAGTACATTCTGAAGTATAAAGAATCTCGGATAAAAATTGAGATTGCGAGATTTTCCCTTACATTAGGTCTGATTTGCTTCATAGATGTCCGAACCTCCTGTATAATGATTTAAATAATGTCATTGACATATTACAGAATCATAATCATTGTTATGATATCATATATGGTCATATTCTTAGATTCTTATTAGTAATATTTCATTGTTACTTGTTATTCGGGTGTTTATGGATTTTTGTTCTTATGCGTGTTTTGTCGAACAAATTCTTATTATTCTTTTATGTTATAGATACCTCATTTACAGAATGGTATTAGTGTAATATATATCATATTCATTCATTAAATTCATCTATATAATCATTATGCAATGAAGATCATGTAGAATGAGTCGCATCACATCGTGGAGACGGTAAGCCGTACGTACGTACGTACGAGCGATGATATCGTTCCCATGATCGTGGAATTGTATTGGAGTGTATGTATACTATTTCAGAATCAATATAACTTTAAAATAATAATATATAGTCATTATTTACACCATTATACCCATCCAAGTAAGGTGGTGGTGGAAAATAGATTACACCATGGCGTGGAGACGATATTCCGTACGTACGCACGCGCGGTGATTTCGTTTTCCATAGGATGGATAGATGGTGAAATATGGTTGTTTCATACATATAATAACATATAAGTATATGAATGATACTGATGTTATTACTTCATAATTAAACAAGTAAAGAAGAAGAAGTGGAAGAAGAAAAACAGTTGAAAGAATCGGTAAGGGACATTACCTTTTCTTTGAAGAGCCTCTTTGAGACCTCCTTTTAGGGCACTAAAATATGTCTTTTAAGAAGCCCATGACATCTAGGATGTTTCTAGGGAAGTGTAGAAGAGAATTGTTTAGGGGTTGGCCATCTTGAATGCTCAAAGTGGTGTGAGGAAGAGAGGGAGGAGCTGCCCTTTTATAACGGAAGAGAGGGGCACCTTTGGAAAAACCAAAAATAATATTTTATTATAAAGTCATATTTGGTTTTAAATGGATCCAAATTGATTTATTTCGAATATAAGCTGGGTATGGGTCGAAATAATCTCATACAATAGAATTTAGACATGTTTAGGTTCCTATTTTAACCTTATCATTTAGACTTAACTTTAAGTTAAATAATTTTACTTTTACCGTGTCTTTTTGTGTTCTTACACTATAAGGTTAATAAAATTACTATAACAAGACAAAAGAACCCCAAGTTGTTTATTATTAATATATATAACCATATCTAAGTCATTTGTCCGAACCTTAGATTTTTAGTAATAAAATAACAATTAATAATATAATATTTGTTTTAAAAACAATTTTATGTCAATTTTGACACTATTTTGTAATTGATTTTTGTGAAACTCATAACAGAATTATTAATTCAAAAACATTAAATTAAATCAATAATATCATGTCATATTAACCTATAAAATTAGTGTAAATCATAAAAAGTCTAAAATTATATTTATTTGGGTATTTATAACATAAATTATGTCAATATTTCATTAATGAGATAATTACTGCATCATCATTGTGTCATAAATAAATTAGATTATTTAATGTCTAAAAATTATAAATAAAATACCATTATGTAGGAAATATCTTTATATTTCTAATGAATATTTATAGTCGAAATTATATTATGTATAACCCTATACTAAAAATTATTTACTTATTAAACTTTGATTTTAACTATTTTAACCCTTCATTAAATAAATTAATAATAAATGTCCTAATCTAATCTAAGTGGGCCTAAATGGTCATATTTTATTCATAAGTTTGTTTTTGGTCTAATTAAACTTATCCAATAGAATTAGGACATGTGTTAGGGTAATAATAATATCATTTTTACCCTTAATTACCCTATTTACTTTTAACCGTGATAAATAAAAGTAAAAAATTACTATTCACCAAAAAATATTTTCATCTCATTGAACCACATTTTACTTACTGACATCAACCGTGTCTCTCGGATTTTTGAAATTCCACTCACATAAGCAGTAAAATTAAGTTTTATGTAAATTTACAAATTCTCCTAGGAGGTGGGTAAAAGACGGTGAAAAGTTTGATAAAATTTTTATATATCTAAAATTATTATAAAATTACTCCCATGAATATCATTGAACTTATATAGGTATTATGTATCAATTTTTACCTTAAATATATTTAAATAAATAATTATTTAAATAAAAAGTCAGTTTTTAAATAGTAACCCAGTGTTTTCACTATTCGTCAAAAATTGAAAGTTTCCAGAAAAATACCAAAATTTCACCCTAGGCTAATTTTGATATTATGAATCTAAAAATAAAGTCAATTTTAAAAAATAAAATTTACAAAATTTCAAAAAGTGGGTATTAATTTTCATAACGACTAGTTTTAATAATATTTTAATAGCATATCATTGTTTAGTGAAACTCTGTATTGCGTACGACGCAAGCTATTGAGGAAGGTCGGGATTGCGTGTAAAGCAATCCAAGCTAGTGTTGTGTGTAGTGAAATATTCCTTTGATTATTTATATAACATAAAAGACAAAATATTTCTCATAAAAGTCTCGGGTGTTACATTCTACCCCCCCTTAAAATGAATTTCACCCTCGAAATTTGTCACTTTGTAACAAACAGATGAAGATACCTCTCCAAAATCATATCCTCAAGCTCCCATGTAGCTTCTTCTTATTGGCGGTTCCTCCATAAAACTTTCACCAAGAAAGTGGTCTTATTCCGTAAGAAGTTTTTACTACGATCGAGAATCACTATCGGCTGTTCTTCATAAGAAAGATCTTGTTCCAGCGGTACAAAATCTAAGCAGAGTACATGTGAATGATCATGTATGTACTTTCTAAGGAGAGATACATGGAACACATCGTGAACTTGATAGAGATTTGGGGGAAGCGCCAATCGGTAAGCTACCTTCCCAACACGATCCAGTATTTCGAAAGGACCGATATATCTAGGGCTCAACTTTCCCTTCTTTCCAAATCTCATGACCCTCTTCCAGGGAGATATTCGTAAGAACACATTATCACCCACTTCAAACTCTAAGTCTTTTCTTCAGTTGTCAGCATAACTTTTTTGTTGACTCTGAGCTGCTCTTATGTGTTGTTGAATAGACTGGACCCTTTCTGCCATCTCATCAACATGAACAGGTCCTAATAGCTTTCTTTCCCCAACTTCATCCCAGCAAGTTGGAGTCCTGCATTTCTTTCCATAGAGATATTCATAAGGAGCCATCTGAATACTGGAGTTAAAGCTATTATTATAAGAAAATTCATCCAAAGGTAGGTGTTGATCCCAACCACCTTTGAAATCCGTAGAGGAAGCTCTCAACATATCTTCTAGAGTTTGAATTGTCCTCTCAGACTGACCGTCTGTCTGAGGATGATAAGCAGTGCTAAAACTCAACTCTGTATGTAGAGTATGCTGAAGACTTCACCAGAACTTTGAGGTAAACCTCGGATCCCAATAAAATATAATAGAAAGTGGTACTCCATGCAATCTTACCACTTCCATTACATATATCCTGGCAAGATGATCCAGAGATAAATCCTGTCTAATAGCAATGCAGTGTGCAGACTTTGTAAGACAATCAACGATGACCCAGATAGCATTATTGCCATTGGATGTTTTAGGAAGTCCTTTGACAAAGTCCATAGTGATGTTTTCCCATTTCCATTCGGGTATGGGTAATGGTTGTAACATCCCCTTAGACTTCTGTCACTCAAATTTAACTTGCTGACAAATCAATCATCGAGAGACATATTCATCAACATCCCTTTTCATGCCATCCCACCAGAAGTACTCCTTCCGGTCCCTATACATCTTCGTGCTTATATGATGAATAGAGAATGAAGAGCTATGAGCCTCATCCAGCAGCTCCTTCTTTAATTCGGGGATGGGAGGAACACAAACCTGATTCCTGAACTTTATTATCCCATCACAATCAAGGTTGAATTTAGGAACATTTCTCACCTTCATTTGTAACTCTACATCTTCTTTCTATGCCTCTTTAATCTTTACATGTATAGATGGTTGAACATTCATTTGAGAAAGATACGATTTTTCACCTTTCATTATAATTCCAAGATCCATCCTTTGTAAATCAATAAATATTGGATCCTTTGTGATCCTCATCATGGATAAACTGGCATGGTCTTGTCGACTTAATGCATCTGCCACCTTGTTTTCTTTCCCAGGGTGGTAATGAATTGAGCAGTCGTAATCCTTAATCATCTCCAACTATCTTCTTTGGCACATATTCAACTCCTTTTGTGTGAAAATATACTTTAAAATTTTATGATCAGTATAAATATCACACCTTTCTCCATAAATATAATGCCTCCAAATCTTTAATGAAAATATTACCGCAGCTAACTCCAAATCATGAGTTGGGTAATTTTGCTCATGGATTTTCAACTGTCGTGAGGCATAAGGTATCACCATATCATTTTGCATAAGAACACAGCCCAATCCCTTCTTGTATGCATCACTGTAGATCACATACCTTTTTCCACTACTAGGAAGTGTGAGTACAGGTGCACTGGATAACCTTCTTTTCAACTCCATGAAATTCTCTTCACATTCTTCTGTCCAAACAAACGTAACTCCTTTCCGAGTCAACTTGGTGAGTGGATTAGATTATCGTGAAAAATCGTTCACAAAATGTCAGTAATATCCAGCCAAACCAAGAAAACTTCGAATCTTAGTTACTGTTGTTGGTCTCGACCATCTTTCGATAACCTCTGTTTTTGATGGATCCATAGATATCCCCTCTTTTGAGATTATGTGACCCAAAAATGAAACTTTTTGAAGCCAAAATTCAAACTTGGTAAATTTGGCATAAAGATTATCCTTTATCAGGGTCTTCAATATAATTCTCAAGTGATCTTCATGTTCTTCCTTGATCTTTGAATATACAAGAATATCATATATAAAGACTACCACAAACTAATCAAGATAGTCTCTAAAGAATCTATTCATCGGATCCATGAAGATATCAGGGGCATTAGTAAGACCAAATGGTATCACTATAAATTCATAGTGTCCATACCTTGTACGGAAAGCCGTATTTGGGAGGATCACAAGATTTTGAGGAAGCACTTTCCCACGTTCTTCAATCGGATAAGAATTATAAACTTTTGATGCGACTTTTGTGCCATTAGGGGTTGTCACAGATAACTCAACATCTAATTGTTGAGGTAATATAGTGATACTCTCAGAAAATTCTTCAGAAATAAAAGAGTGGGTGTACCCAGAATCAAATAAGAAATTTGATACTCTAGAGTGGATGGTAAGTGTACCTTTCACCACTTCGTTATCGTACTCCACATCGCTGATAGAAATTGCATGTGACTTTCCTTTGTCTTTGGCCTTAAGAGTTTGTTGACGTCGACCATCATCATCAACCCTTGGATTTGGGCATTGATTGGCATAATTCCCCATTTCCTTGAACGTGAAACATTGAAGTGTAGTAGGTGTATTCTGTGTATCCATTCCTTTGTTTGCATCATTAGACATCTTCTTCCCATCATTGTGGCATTCAAATTCCCGATGACCTTTCTTTCCACATTTGAAACATTTACTTTTCCCTTTAATACAACTCCCTCCATGTTTCTTTCCACACTTTGAGCATAAGGGAAAGCTCATCTTCTTTTCAGTGTGCTCTTTAGATTTTCCTTTGAATTCCATTTTCCTCTTCTTATCAAAACCATATGACTGATGGGTTACTCCAATCTCCATCTCAACTTTGAGAGCACATCGAACGATTTCCTCATAGCTATAGAAATCCCTTATGGATAACACCCTTCAAAGACTTGGTTTTAAGCCACTAAAGAATAGATCGATCTCACTCTCAGGTTGGATAATAATACCAAAAGCATACCTTGAAAGTCTTGTAAAATTTTCTACGTAGGTACCAATAGATTCATCATCCTTTTTCTTTAGTTCAAAAAACTCCTTCTACATCTTTGTTTGAAGAATACGAGGGAAGTAATTATTAAAAAAATAAGTTCTTGAACTCATCCCATTCCATGGACTCAATTTCATCTATTTTCCTCATATTCTTGATAAGATTCCACCATTTATCAGCATCACCTTCCAAACGATACACTGCTAGGATGAATTTATCATGTTGAAAACATTGAAGAACTGAAAATATATTATCAGTAGTACTAATACATTGTTCAACAACTAATGGATCAGTAGACCCGCTGAATGAAGGTGGACGCTGCCTCATGAAGGATTCAACAGAATGTTGCTCTTTCCTTTGATCGTTTGTAAGTCCTGCATGATTCATAGCTTGAGAAAGTTGTGTGAGCATGGCTACAAGATTTTTCATTCAAGCTCCCATAATGTTTGGTTGCTCAGGGGGAGAATCATTGCATTGCCCGTCGCATTTCTCAATAACATGGTTCCTTCAAGTTCTAGCCATTGACTAAAATCACGAAGAATAGTGTTAGAAACACTAATTATAATAGGAAAACCACATAATCAAGAATAAAATTTCACACTTAAGGTCTTATCCTAGGTTATTCATGGCCATTTATAAAACACTAAGATTGTGTTCTATGCTTAGACTTATCCTTAGGATTCTTACTAAGGCTTTCACATCCCAGTTTCCAAAGGTTGACTATACCATTCCTTTGATACCAACTATAAGGACCCATACTTTACATACATTTATAGTACTTCAAAATTGGAGTACACTTATTACATCATATAACAAAACCATGAAAGGACTTTATAGGTATAGTTTGTTTAGAAACTGGGAAACATAAACAACTGGTTCATAAAGCGTCTACACTGTCTCCTACATATTTCATCATATCTGGAGTCCCTTTTGTTATATCCTACTTAATAACCTTCTTCCTAACCTGGGGGGAAGAAAACATACAAAAGGGTGATCTCAAATGCTCAGTAAGGGTAAACAAAAGAGATATCAATCACATCATATTCATAAGAATATAACATTTTGGAAATCTTAACCTGCAAAAGAGATCATAAATTCATAACATGGGATAAATCATAGTAGTGAAATTTAATCCCAACAATCATAACATAAAACATTAAACTTTGTGGAATACACACATAATAATAGAGAGTCATTTCTTATTAGTCAAGACTCGTTTCCAAGACTATCTTAGTGGAAAAAGTCCATTTCTGAACCGAGTTCATTCCTCGTTTCAGTTCGATTTCACTGAACCGGTTTAACCTGCCGTTCTAGCCATGTCTATCTCATGAGATATAAAATCATTAACCAATGCATTAGAGGGAGATATAGGTCCCACCCATCTCATAATGATACCATTCTTATGTGTTCCACAAAATCAAAAAAAAATCATACATCATTGCATAACACATGTAATAAAAATGGGATTCTTAAACATCGTGATATCATAAAACAATTCATATAAGATAAAGGAATTCATAAAAATAATTCCATCACAACATAATAAAATCAATGTAATAATAGGGATATAAATAGAAACCTATATTATCTTAGATGGAAAATAATTTTGATAAAACACTTGAACTCCATTCTTGAGGAAAATATCCATTCTACTTCAAAAACATTTTTACTTTCATAACATGTCATACAATTTTAAACTAAAAGAAGTTGATTAAAAAATAAACTTGAATACTTTTATAGGAATATTCTTTGAAATAATGTTTTAAAAATCCATTCGTTCCATATAAGTTAAAAAAACATTCTTCTCATACTTTTGTCGGAAAAGCCAAAAACTAGCTTGTACGAAAAACGACAAAAGATTCCTTTCATATATTTTAATAAAAATTCACGAAGGGTAAAATTGGATATAAACTATTGTATAAGGATATAAATATTACATATTGAGGAAACATGGATGTGGATGATAAATATTCCCCAGTAAATTCTGAAGTATAAACAATCTCGGATAAAAATTGAGATTGCGAGATTTTCCCTTACCTTAGGTCCAATTTGCTTCGTAAGTGTCCGAACCTCCTGTATAATGATTTAAATAATGTCATTGAATTATTACGGAATCATAATCATTGTTATGATATCATATATGTTCATATTCTTAGCTTCATATTAGTAATATTTCATTGTTACTTGTTATTCGGGTGTTTATTTCTTTTTGTTCGTATGCGTGTTTTGTCGAATAAATTCTTATTCTTCTTTTAGGTTATAGATGCCTAATTTCCAGAATGGTATTAGTGTAATATATATCATATTAATTAATTCAATTCATTTATATAATCATTATGCAATGAATATCATGTATAACGAGTCGCATCACATCGTGGAGACGGTAGGCCGTACGTACGCACGAGCGATGATATCATTCCCATGATCGTGGAATTGTATTGGAGTGTATTTAGTCTATTTAATAATCAATATAAATTTACAATAATCATATATAGTCATTATTTACACCACTATACCCATCCAAGTAAGGTGGTGGTGGAAAATAGATTACACCACGGCGTGGAGACGGTATTCCGTACGTACGCACGCACGGTGATTTCATTTTCTGTTGGATGGATAGATGGTGAAATAGGGTTGTTTCATACATATAATAACATATCAATATATGAATGATACTGATGTTATTACTTCCTAATGAAACAACTAAAGAAGAATAAGTGGAAGAAAAAATAAAGTTGAAAGAATCGGTAACGGACATTACCTCTTCTTTGAAGCGCCTCTTTGAGACCTCCTTTTAGGGAACTAAATTTGGTCTTTTAAGAATACCAGAACGTCTAGGATGTTTATAGGGAAGTGGAGAAGAGAATATTTCAGGGTTTTTTCAAGCGTGAAGGCTCAATGTGGTGTGAGGAAGAGAGGGAGGAGGTTCCCTTTTATAAGGGAAGAGAGGGGCACCTTTAGAAAAACTAAAAAGATTATTTTATTATAATGTCATATTTGGTTTTAAATAGCTCCAAATTGATTTATTTCGAATCTAATGTGGGTATGGGTCGAAATAATCTCATCCAATATAATTTAGACAAGTTTAGGTTCCTATTTTAAACTTATCATTTAGATTTAACTTTAAGTTAAATAATTTTACTTTTATCGTTTCTTTTTGTGTTCTTACACTATAAAGTTAATAAACATATTATACCAAGCCAAAAGAACCCCAATTTGTTTATTATTAATATATATAACCATATCTAAGTCATTTGGCTGAACCTTAGATTTTTAGTTATAAAATAACAATTAATAATATAATATTTGTTTTAAAAACTATTTTATGTCAATTTTGACACTATTTTGTAATTGATTTTTGTGAAAATCATAACAGAATGATTAATTCGAAAAAAGTTAATTAAATAAATACTAACATGTCATATTAACCTAAAAAATTAGTGTAATTCATAAAAAGTCTAAAATTATATTTATTTGGGTATTTATAACATCAATTATGTCAATATTTCATTAATAGGATAATTACTGCATCATCATTGTGTCATAAATAAATTAAATTATATAATGTCTAAAAATTATAAATAAAATACCATTATGTATGAAATCTTTTTATATTTTTAATGAATATTTATAGTCGAATTTATCTTATGTATAACCCTATATTAAAAATTATTTACTTATTAAACATCGATTTTAACTATTTTAACCCTTCTTTAAATAAATTAAAAATAAATATCCTAATCTAATCCAAGTGGGCCTAAATGGACATATTTTATTCCTAAGGTTGTTTTTGGTTGAATTAAACTTATCCAATAGAATTAAGACATGTGTTAGGGTAAGAATAATTTCATTTTTACCCTTAATTACCCTATTTACTTTTAACGATGGTAAATAAAAGTAAAAAAGTTACTATTAACCAAAAAATATTTTCACCTCATTGAACCACATTTTACATACTTAAATCAACCGTGTCTCTCAGATTTTTGAAATTCCACTCACAAAAGCGGTAAAATTAAGTTTTATGTAAATTTGTATATTCACCTAGGAGGTGGGTAAAAGACGGTGAAAAGTTCAATAAAATTTTTATATATGTAAAATTATTATAAAATTATTCCAATTAATTACATTGAACTTATATAGGTATTATGTATCAATTTTGACCTTAACTAGATTTAAATAAATAATTATTTAAATAAAAAGCCGGTTTTTAAATAGTAACCCAGTGTTTTCACTATTCATCAAAATTTGAATGTTTCTAGAAAAATACAAAAATTTCACCCTAGGCTAATTTTGATATTCCGAATCCAAAAATGAAGTCAATTTTGAAAAATAAAATTTAAAAAATTTCAAAAAGTGGGTATTACTATTCATAACGGATAGTTTTAATAATATTTTAATAGCATATCATTGTTTAGTGAAACTCGGTATTGCGTACGACGCAAGCTATCGAGGAAGGTCGCGATTGCGTGTAAAGCAAGCCAAGCTAGTTTTGTGTGTAGTGCAAGATTCCTTTGATGATTTATATAACATAAAAAACAAAATTTTTCTCATAAAAGTCTCGGGTGTTACACATCTCATCTGGCGGGTAAAATTTCGCCCTGGTATCGTTTTTCACGCACATCTCCATATTTTTGGCGCAACCCATTCCTTTTACATTTTTCAATGTTCTGATTCCGAAACACTATTTACAAAAAATCCCTCGATCCTCTATTTCTCGCACCACGCTGTTTTTCATGAAAACACGCTATTTTTTCATGCAAACCTGCTGTTTTTCGTGTATCCCTTGATTTTTCACGCACACCCCCTGATATTCTTTACACCACTTCGTATTTGCATTTTTCCAACAACATGTGTCTTCATTTTCCGATTTTGAGGCCCAAAAATTTGGAAAACACTGGGAAACAACACCACCTTCAATACTGTTGTCTTCTTGAACTGTATGATCACTTTGCTGGGACACATTACGAACTTCCATTGAGGATTGAAAACAAACACAAACCAAACTCCAATTCCTGCATAGAACATCCATGGTTCCAACAAGGGTCACCTATTTAGGGGTGACCAAGTATGAGCCACCTATATAAGGGTGAAATGGTTAGGACACCATGTGGGGTGACCATGTAGGGGTCCTCTAGAACCATCCTACTAAAGCGATTGGTTTTTCTAAATTTGGAAGAGTCTCACCATGTATGGGCTTATCGGAACACATTCCCAACTCCTAGAACTCTCCTTTAGACCAATCCAAATGGATACTTTAGCAGAAAATCATCCACTAAGAACATCATTTAAGCTTATACAAAAGATAAAAACTAACTCATATGTATCTATATACGTATGAAACCACCACTAGGATCCATTATATGTTGGAAAATTAATTCCCACCCCAAAATTATCCATAGAGCACCCAGTTACACAAGGAAGCCCCTAAAACATTTAAGAACACCACTTAAACTAATACTTTTTATTTAATAGAAAAAAACCAAATAGATCTTATATTATTATGGTATCTAAGAACTCTAAAATAATTAAACTATGTTCAGATGTTAATAATGTGATGGGTGTTACAACTTCACCAACATAAAGCTACTTGTCCTCATGTTTCCAACCCAAACCTCCTCGAGTATTGTTAGAAAACATATTTGTCCACTGTGTTATCATATTAGACTCCCACTCTCATGTATCCTATATTAAATGATCTTTATTACATTACACCTATAGAAAAGGGTCCATGTTTCCATGGGGGGTCTTCAAACCTTAGTCCAAAAAATAGACTGTCAGCACATCAAAAGATAAATTAGCTTCGAGCGTGATGTAATAAATGGTGATGAAATGACATGGGTTAGGAAAATACCACAAAATATTATACACATATAATCTTATGTGCATTTAACTATATAAATAAAAAATATAATGTTAATAATAAATAGAACTTATCCTTTCGATATTCTCAAATAGTCTCATGTACCTGGGTCAAAATTTAATATACCTCCGTAGTCGACAATTCCCTGATCTAGGTGAAAACCATAAAAATAACTAATCACCCACCCAAAACTCTAGGGGAGGCATCGTCAGTCGGCATATGGAATCTTCCTAACCATACCATTCACAAAAAAAATATTGATCAACTATATATCCTCTAACATCTCCTATATAAGAATTAAAAAAAAATCATAAATTCACTATTTTCTAGCCAATATAAGGGTGAAAAGAAATCCTTACAATATAATGCCTCAAAAGGGTTCATCTAAATTGAACATGGTAAAACATTATAGTATATTAACTCTTATAAACTAAATGGTTCTTCCAAGAACCACAATGGTCCAAGACACATTCCCTAATCATGTATTCCATAGTATAGATAGTGTGCTCAGACTTCCCATTTGTCTGAGTGTGGTAAGTGGTGTTTAAATGAACATATTGTCCAAGAGTCTTCTAAAAATATCTATAGGTACATATGGTAAAAAGGAATCTTTTAATAATGTGATACTCTATAGTACAACATGAAACCACTTTATCTCCCAAACATCAAGCCTACCCAACTCTTAAATTGAAAGGTTTTACCGGATCGATACTAAATGAGTCTCTTCGTTAAATAGATCAACAATCATACACCCCACATCATTGCCTCATGGTTTCCTTGACAACACTATCTAGAAATATATGGTTACATCATCCCATTTTCACTCAATAATGGGTAATAGATGTAAAAACCCAGTATTTGACTGCTAAATAGCCTTAACCTAATGTTTGTTGGAGGATCGTGTGATGAAACAAAAAATGTACCTCAATAACCTATTCCACAAATACTACCTATTCAAATCATGATATATAATAGTCAAACCCAAATTTATAGCACATCTAACAGTAGAGGATTCCCTAATTAGTTCTTCATGTATAATTATATGGATCAAAACATGGATTTTGACATGTATAAGCTTATCAACATCAAGGGTCTAGTCTGATGGTGGATCCCCATCACATATTCCATCCCTAATGAGAATGAATTCAGAACCTAACAGTTGAATCTACATTACCCTGTTAAGGATAAAATATGAAAAGAAAAATATTTTAAGGGTTATTCAACTCTAGAATTCCTAAATACCAAAATATATCTCATCAAAGCAGGTCATCGTCTATTATTCAATGTTGGAATCCTTCACTACTAGAGTCTAAGTCATTTTTAAATAGTTCATCCTCCTCAATGTTCCCTTTCTCAATGGTGTGTTCCAGTTCAAAAATAAATGACTAAAAATTATTTACCCAACTTCTTATACTAAATGTTTAAGTACTATTACGATACAATGCATTTAAGGCTATTTTGTTTAGTATATACAATAAATATTTTTTCCAAAATGTAATTCTACTAATATCTCATTTTTTTCACTAACTATTTTAGATTCAGGTCATAATTCAAATAGTTTTACTCATGTGACCTCATCATCCTAGACCTACAACACATTACATGACTGACCAATATTAGGAATGATTATAGAATAACTCTTAATACATCACAATATAGGGTATACCCCTTTCTTAGTTTAGGAATGGTCATAATTAGTGTTTAATTTTCCTCCATTTCAGCTATTGGAATTACTTCTCACATACATTAGACCAAATAAACCTCACTTATATTTCAGTCAATAATATCATCAGTAATTCAAAATTGGAGAATTCATGGATAAATCTCTTATAATAACAATCCAACCCCAAAAATCGTTGAATCTCAAATAATTTCTTTGTGACATTCTAGAGAAGGTACTTCTTTGACATTCTTGGGGCCATCTAATACTATAACATAAAAAATAATGTTCCCTAATAAGTATATCTAGTGAATAAAAAAATTTCTCTTTTAGGGTTTGGAATAAAGATAATTCTCCCTAATTATTCTCATAAATATATTTAAATTTCACGCATTCTACTCCGTTGAATGGAGGAACACAAGTATTTAATAGATGAAGATGGCCAAAAAAGTGTCCAGATATGGGTGGAAAACCCAATTCATCGGATCTATAAATACCATTCTTAAACTTTTGAACCCCTTAGCCTCCATTTCTTTTAAATAAGTCCTTAGATCTTGGAGATCCACAAAAGACATCATCTATGGTAAAATAGAGATATTATTTCCACTTGGAATTAGCACAGTGGGAAAATTGATCTTCCTCTTATGTGGTAACCTCGAGAAGTAATCACGTAAATATTTCTAAAACTAATCAACAGTTAAGGGAAAATAATCTCACTATATCTCCCCATAATTAAACACATGAATAGAATCCTAGGTCATAATTCCACCCAAATACTAAGGATCCGGTCATCCATGACCCACCTATAAGACTCACTCCCTAAAATAGACAAATTTTCCACTCTTAAATAATATAAATGAAACTAATTTATGACAAAAATCGACATGGGATTAATAAAGTTCTCCAAAATCCATCAAAAAAATCAATTCAAATCCAATCATTTTTATCATGAAAATATTCATATGAATCAGTAGCTACCAATCACAAGGTATAATTCCCTACATCATATACTTCTATCAAACCACTCCCCTACAGAATTGTCAATCAACATCACTCCATAAGAATTTTTTTAACCAGACCAAAACCATCCATTAACTGATTTGATATAGAAATGTGTGATGACTTAGTATCAAAAAAGAAACATGATAACCTAGAATCTCATAAGGTTATACCTTTAAACATAGATGGTCTTATATTTTGATTAGTAAAATTATGATGAATTTAATGTAACTAGAGTTCCCATCATCCATGAGTTTCTGTCTAAACCCCTAACAAAGTACTACTCTACTGGGGTTGTTGACCTTACTTTGGGGAAGTGAAACCTCCACCCCAACATAAAAATACATGGGATCTCTAAATACGCATATGTGAAACTACCTATAGTCTTTCCAAAAATATATGTATTGATATTAGATCACTAGATCACTATTTCATGGTCTGGTAAAACTTATACAAAATTCTCATAACCCTACACACTCTACATTCAAATGGTTGTCAGTTGCATTGGCTATGAATATGACTAGGCCTACCAAACTAATAATATAACATGGAACTGTATCTTTCAGGAGAAATATATGATCCACCACATTTCATAGACTTCCTATAACCATTATATCATGATCTATGAGAGGGACGATCCCTAATTCCTAAGGATGAACTACAAAATCTCCTAGTAGTATCCACATTTCTTTATATCTTACCTTTGATCAGGTTCCTATAATAAAAGGATTCTGCTTCACTTTCTCTAAAAATGATGCAATATAAAATATGTTAACCTATACCTTGACCTTATACCTCAATCCATCCTCAAAATGCCCAGATCTGGACACCTTATCCCTTATAAGAATAGGGTAAAAATGTTGTTTCCCTATAAAGAGATCAATGTAATACATTACAAAATAGCTCCTTATGTGATGGGTATGAACTCCAATGAAATATCTACTCTTAGGATATCTAGAATGAAATTACAAAAAAAATTGGTTTGAATGTTCTTCCATGAAAAACCCATGTGCTATTTATCTGGTACTAGAATGGTTCACTAGTGTTTTTCTAGACCTAAAATCATATAAATATATAACTGGAACCTTTTATCTAGAGATATCTCAATATTGTCAAAACCCATCTAAATATATTCTATACAGATATAATTTTCTTGGGGACTACCCTACTAAGTTAACAATAGAAGATTGTGCATCTAAAAACTCCCCAATCAGATCAAATAATATTGTATTAGATCTAGGATCCTCTCTCTCCATTAAATATATAATTCTCAAAAAGTCATATGTAATTTATTTCATAAAACATTTCTTATATACAAGTTTGAACATAATTTAAAGAATATATTTTCCCATTTGGGAATGTAGGAACTATGTAACATGATAAGTCTTCCTTTATTAAACATCCATGAATCACACAACAAAAAATAGATGAACCAATAATTTTAAGATCATTTTAAAATAAAAAATAAAGTATTTATAAATTTATAAAAAAAAATAATATTATTTACCATATTTCCCAAAACCATTTCCCAATCCCCACTTGTGAGATAATATCACATATTTCATTTAGATACATCATTTTATTTAAATATGACCGTAAATTCAAAACCATTTTGTAAATAAAATAGATTGAAATGAAAAACCATAATGAAAATAGAATAAAACAAATCAAGAACCTAGATATCATAATAAACCATAAACAATGTATTGGTGCTAAAATATCATGTAAAAATATTGGAGATATACATTTTTTGAATGTAATCCCCTAAATAATGCTCAATATTAACTAGGAATCATGGGAAAATTACTAGGATATATCCTAAACAATAATAGACCTTGATCATTGAGTCCATAACTAGGTCCCTATGTCAAAATATAACATCACTATAAATATCTTTCATAGGTTATTTTGTTCACTAAAAACCACAACAAGGGTGTAAAATTTATAAGGTTTCTGATATACAATAATAATTTGTTACAAACATATAGACCATATACATATATACCAATGAATTTCATGATATAATTTAAGTGTAGGGGAGAAAAAAACATTCCATTACAACATGAATCAATAATAAAACATAAGTATCAAACCTTATCTCACTTCCAACACCCGCTCCATGACTTTACCATTTTCATGTTTTATTTAATTTAAACAATTTTTAGGTGAGTCTGTCAAACATAAAATAGAAAGGATTTAGATATGAACTTATCATAGATATTGAATTAAAATAAGAAAAAATTAATAAAACAAGGGATCATTTACTCACCCCCTCTCTGTGATGTAACCATATCAGGGAACATAAATTGGTACTAAATAAAACCTAGGAACCATTGTTAGATTCCAAAGTTATTGATAATAAACAATATAAAATTAGTTAGTATATGGGGTTCTAGAAAATTTTATAGTAAGAACCATTATTATTATAACAATCAAATGTTTCACTGTATTCTATCTCTTATCCAATAAGTAAGAGATACAACAATAGTGGGGTTTACACCTCTATCTGATTGTTCTCCTATGAAACCTAATAATAATAAAAATATGAAAGTATATGTCAATGAAAAAAATAGTTTTTATATATCTACTAGAAAATATGTACCCAAAATGGATGTGAATCCAAACAAGAAATAAAATTTGGGATTGATGGTAGAGAATTTTAGAAGGAAATATAATATCCTGGGAAGAAAAATTATTTAGTTGTAGAATTATATGGGAGTATATGAAGATAAATGAAGAACAATATATTGATGAATAATTTATTAGGGTAAATGGATAGGAAATTTCCAACAAGAACCAAAGTTCAATATCTCTAATATAATTGGAAATTTTTAGAATAATTTCCAAAGAGGAAGGTTGTATAATATATCTTAGATGAATATAATGCGAGATCATAGATGTATAAATGGGAGAATACCACATGAAAATCATCAAAATACGATGGAATTAGAAAGAATTTATCTAGTAGAAAAGATAAATTTGATCGGAAAAGAAGAATAAGGTGACTCCTCATTAATCATTAAGTCATTATATGATGATAATTATATTGATCTTATTGAAAAATATTTTTATACCTAAAGCATTGATAATGATTAAGGTGAATGATTTGAGCTAGAATACAATATGAAGTATGATTTAGAAGAATTTATTAAATAGAAAACATATCTTAAGAATGAGAAGGGGAATCTAAGGAAAGAGAAAAAGAAGATATTAGAAGGAAAATAATTCATTCTATGAAATATGTGACATACATTGATGAAATCAAGAAATATAAAATGAAGGTGTTTTAGAAGGAAAATATGGTAAGAGATCTTGAGGAAAAGATGGTTGTGAAGGGAAAAAGGCTATTTGAGACATAATAAACAATTCTTTAAGAAAAAAATGAGGTTAAAAATGTCATATAAGGATTAAATAATTTTGTTGCGATTAATTTTGAATCATTACAAGATAATGAAAAAATTATTTAAAAATAAAAGTTATTTTTGTTCTAAATAAGTCTAAAAGTAATATTTTTTTTCAAAAACAGTAAAAAGATCAAAAACAATCCTGAAACAATTTTGAATAAGAAAAAAAGATAGAAAACATTTTCTATAATAAAGGCAGAAATGTATACCTTAATAATAATACCCATGAATATAAATTCTCAATTTTTGGTAGAATATTAGTAAAAATCATTAGGAAAAAACTATTATCAATATGTATGATTAAGGTTCAGAGAATATTTCTAGTATTGTGGGGGTATTTGGTCCCAAATCCTACTCGTTTTGGTAAAATATTTCATTACCATGGAAGAATCATGTACAAATGGGGATTCAAAATTTGCATATTTAAATAATTTTCTAAATAAATCAACCTATGAGAAAGAGTTCATCTAATATTCCTACATAAAAAAGTATGAATTCTTAAAAGAAATATATCGAAGATACAATTAGTAGGGTTCTAATGATATGGAATGAATGAATCACCTACGCAGATATATTTAAAATTACATTAAAAGTAATATTATTCAAAATACAAAGAAATAAAAGTAATTCAATATTAATACTACCATCAGACCATATAAAAAAACTTATAACTAATCATAATAAGCAATTAAAAACTATTTAACAAGATCAATAAGAAAAGGATAAACTAATTGATTAATAATGATAAATTTATGGTTATAAAAGGAATTATATTATTCCACATGATGAATAACATATTTTTATGAGTGGTTATCTGAAAAGGATGAACTAAGAGTATTGGAATAGAATATTTTTAGAAGGTGAAAAAAGGTGGACATGATATAAAGGATTAAATGAATACCCAATCAACTCATGAATAATTAATAAAAAATATGATGAAGGAACCAAGTAATTTATTTACCCTAATGGTTGATGTGATGAAGTCTAATCCACAAAAGGAAACTATTTAATAAGAGAAAATGTCCATATAACGTATGAAGACTCATAATAGGAAAGCAAGTATAATGAATTATATCCATGATGAGATAAAAATTAAGAAAATATCTGTTTTTAAAGGAAATATAAACATTAAATTTTTTTACTAATTGGTTCCTCCTTATTCCATTATTCCTTTATTTTGTATTAACATATCAGGAATTAAATAAGTAGAATTAATAGGGGATATATATTTTTGTCATAGATGTTATATGATAAGAAGAGGTTATCATCATGGAATTTTCTAACTACCATAATAAATGATGAAGTACATCCTTTGAGGGGGAGAACATTTATGGAGGAATTTACTAGAGATAATTTCTTTTTATAAATCTAAAAACTGGAAAACATCTAAAAAATATGACCCTAATTATTTTCATTCCGAATTTGTTACTCCTATTGTGATTTAGATAAATATATTGATAAAGAGGGAGATATAATTAGTGGTAATGATAGGTCAAATTATTCATATATATATTTCAATTGAATGTTTTTAATTTTTCTGATAAGGATTGGAATAATATATAATTTTTTGGATGAATTTTTGTGAACAATTCCTAAAATGAAAATGATATAGTGTTATCACATGTTGGATAGAATTATGTGTGGATTTTATGTATAAGTTAATTCAATATTCTTTTTTACATAAGGTTAGACGATGTAGACTTATAGTTGAATGAATAACAGATCATGTCAAATACTCACATGATTCCATCCTTCTCTTGAAGTACTGGAGTAGGCTGTGATTCAGAAAAAAGTGTGAGAAGAAGTTTCTTGGAAATCATGGAAGGATCATGAAGATGATGTGAGATCACTTTCCCTTTTAATATGGTTAAATTTATTTTAAATAAGTTGGAGAATTATAACATTTAATTTATACTTTTAGAAGTAAATGGGGGTATTAAAAACTCTCGGGGGGGGGGGGTATTGAAGAAACCTACTGGATTGATGATGTTGATAATCTATTTATTGTCAATACTACATAACAAGAGAGTCAATAAGACTATCAATAAGTGTGTGATGTATTTTTGTTATGTGGATGAGTATAATTAATTAATCTAAGGTTTCTGATTATTATAGAAAGAGGGAGATTGATTATATTGGAAGACTCATAGGCATCTTATACAAGTTTTAAAAAATGTTTGGAAATTTTTAAGACACCACTTTTTTTGAAGAATCCTAAAAAATAGTAGATTTTATTAATAATATTCAGATAATAGAATATAAAAAAAGATATTGTGATTCAAGCTACATTATGGGGATAATTACATAGAATTATTAGAGATATGATCTTATTGTATAAGATATGTATTGATGCTACGTGTGAGATTCATGTTGTTTAAAAAAGGTTAATTATGAATTTGAATGAATATATGAAGTTGAGATTCAAAAATTGAATCATTAATTGTTAATTGTTTGATAAAACATCGATTTACACAAATAAGAGTAATTAAATTTCATAGGATAATTTAAATTTATATTGAATTTATCTGTAATTAAAATTCCAAATATTACTCATAGTCATTTTGTATTGATGATTTGAATACATTTGATGAATATATAATAATGGTTGAGATGTTATTTTTGGAAAAGGGATATAATATAATAAGATTAAAAAAATTATCTATCCACTCAATAAATCACCCTTGATGTAGCTAGAGGCATATAGATTGGGATATGATTAACAAGGGTAGAAACTGAGAATGACTATGGAGGTGTATTGTGAGTACTATTATAAATTTGGAGTGATCATAAAGGAGCATATAGTGGTGCCCGAATCAGGTGCATAGGGTGGTGTAAGTCAAAATCACAATGTTGGTCAACATAGAAAACCATATAGTTGATGGATATAATAGATTTTTATAACTATCCATGGATCCAAGTGTTAATTAAGGATTTATTGATCTTGATGAATATTTATGCAGGACTAAGTTAAACATGAATTTTTTTAGCATATAAAACACACACAATGTTTTGATAGAAATGAAGTAATCTATTCACATCTTCTTACTCCCATATATATCATAGGGTTCTCATAGAGTGTTTAGGATGAGCTTATGGTTCCTTGAATTAGATACAACAGGAAACTCATATGCCACAATTGATCATAACGTTATTAATTCATGAAGGAAAGTGATAAAAGTATAAAATTCATGTATAAAGTTTATGAATTTGTAGTACACATTGATGATTACTGAATTCTATATGTAATGCATGTATGTGAGTATATCTTAGATAACTACTATGTGATAGATAATATACGATGCATTCATGAAATCTAATTGATAACAAAGTATGTATGTGATTATTGTTTATAGATGGTTATTACGTGATGAAAACATGTGAAACCTCTATTTGTTTTCAAGTACATTAACACTAGTATGGGAAAAAATCTACACCGTGATAAGTATGTGATAGAATCTATGTGTTGGAGATGCTATATATGGAAGTATCCATGTGAAGGTGAGTTCACAAAGTTTGTTTGTAGAGTTTCTATAAGATTTTGGATTAATAAAAAAGTATATATAGACTAATGTGAAGGTTAGTTTTAGAGGTTTTTTTTTATTTCTATAGTATGTTCAATATACAATTCATGCATTCAATGACTCAGGGAGAATAATATGAGACAATTTATATTAATATAGTTCATGAAAAAGGACATAATATAAGAACATGCATGTAGTATGCAATTCATATTATATGTGAACAATATGGGACTTATATGATACAATAAGGAGTTGAGTTGGACAAATATTATGTATAATTGACACACCATTATTTTGAGAATCGTAATAGAATGAGTAGAGAACTGAAATTATGAAATGTGCTGGCTACTAATCATGTTATGTGTTTCCAATAATTAACAATTAACCTCCCTGTTATGTGTGTGAAAAAAATTAAGAGTAGTTTAATGAGAGTGAAGATATTCTTCTCCTTGCTCACATAATGCCTCCACGAAGAAATAGTCCATGTAGAATATTTTTTAAATTATTATTTCAAGAAAATATCTATTTTGGAAAATAATATTCCTATATACATTTTTTATTTGAATATTTCTAAGTAGATATTTTAAATATTAGAATATTATATATAAATTATTAATTAATGTAATAAACTATGATTTTGAAACAAGTTGATGAAAAATATATTATTTGGATGAAGAATAATCCCATGTAATAATTTATTACACAAATCTATTGAGCTTACCACCTACAATGTTTTGTGTGATGAAAAATTTAAAATATTATTCAAACATAAATACCCTAAAGAAATAGTGAGAAGTAGTTCCATAAATCAGTTGTATGAATCATCATACTGATAAGTGAATAAAAAAGAGGTGTAAGGTGCTGATGTTGAGAGTTTTTAGAGAAAGAGAATAGAACCTTTTTATCACAAAGGATAACGAGATATTGATGTCATTGAAGAAGTTCACTTTTCATGAATATATGATCCAAAAGGATCATGGAGAAAGATCTATTTCAAGTAGTGTATAATAAACTAAAAGAACAATGTGATAATTCCGATTTTGGTTTGAAATTTTTTTTGGATAGTGGAATGTTTTAAACTCTAGTGAGACTATATAATATGTTAATAGTGGGACTATATATTATTGGGATTAGGTAGATCATAGGTGTAACCACTTGTGACTATAGTATAGAATCTATGTATGATTCAAGGGTGTAACCATTTATAACAAGGAGTTAGTTCTCAAATCAAGTCCATGTCATGTAAAAATTATAATGTCCTATTCTATTTACTTTCAGAAATATTTCGGTGAAGTAATTCAAATTATAATTGAGGGGATCAAGATATTAAATAACCATATATGATTAATTAAAAAGGAATTTGTAAAAATAAGGGATCACAGATTTATCTCCATTATTATTGGATTAACATTATATAGGCACTTAATAGTGCCAAATAGTAAAATTAAATAAAACAACACCATTACACAAGTACCACTAAATGTTAATTCACACAAAAAATAACAATATTTAGGAAAAAATACTTCCCAAGACTTAAAGGCACCTACTAGTACTTACACAAGATACCCCAAAAGTAAATCTTTTATCTCAATCATATTATCTTCAAAAGAAAATTCAAAAAAATTTATGATGTTTAGAACATGAGAGATCTTACTTGGATCATATTTTTAATAAATAAATAAATATGGGAAATAAACATGAACATATAGTTATATAAGAAAAAAACCAAATCAAAATACAAGAATCTAGGAAATTTAAAAATCAATAAAAAATAATATATCCACCACACCATCCACAAACTTTATAATTCACTGTACCAAATGTGTTAATGCAATCCCAACATGATCATCATATACCAATTCAAAACTTTTGAACTATAAAAAAACCATTTGAACCAATGAAAACAAAAATAAATTGGTGAAAAATAAATTAAAATCCATATATTTTCAATAACACTAATCCTAGAGTAAATATTTAAATCCAAACTCTCCAAAACAAGTAGATTTTAAATTTCATAAACCCAAAAAATAATAATATATAAGAAAAATCACCTAAAAACAAATCCAACACCATAAAACAAAAAATGTAATAAGACAACTAAATTTTAATTACTAATTAGTTTATACGTCAATCTCACATATCTATCCATTAAAAGATAATGGAAGACACATCACAATGTGGTAAATGATATTATTTAAATTTTTCCCAGCATAGTTGAGTTGATGTAAAAGGTCATATCTTAAGGAGTTGGTTTTGGATCACTCCTAACTATATTCACTTAATAATATTTTTGGTTTTTTTATATTTTAATTAAAAAATGGAAAAGTGTGTGTTTTATAAATAAAATAAAAATGAAAACATGACAACTTAAAAAATAAAAATAATGACGAGAACAAAATAAAGATAAAAGTAATGATATAATCATAGTATAATTTCCTTCAGTTAACCTTCATCACCTATTTATTAGTTTCATACCTACTAAATAATCACAACCCATCATATGTGTGGTCATAAACATATAACATAGTTTTGAATATATTTTGTTCTTGACAATATCAAAGCACATTACACAACCACCTCCCCCTTGGGTAGAAAGATATGGGTCTCCTCAATCGATAACACCTCATAACCTACCTTCATGGTTTTAAATATCAATAATTCACCACTTGATAATAATTGATCAATTTTATACACTAATGATCATGTAAGTGAGTGAGAATAGTTTATAAAAATAAAATCCTAAAATAAAAAATTTGAGAGTACACTATCATAATTACCCTTTAATCATTTCCCTTGGTACAACTAAAGGTATATAAAATAAATTAAAATATGAATGTACAAGAAATCAGGTCCTTTACTGGATTATTCCCAGAGTAGATTCTATATTCCAGTTATTTATCATCATGAATATTAAAGATTAAAATTAGTAATACTTATAAAATTATAGTGGAAAGATAAGGAATGATTCAATTTTATTAAAATATACAAAGTGAAATTAAAAAGGAATGAATAATAGTAAACCCTAAACTAATAGTAATTTTAAAGAACATGTGTTTAATACTATTATGTCACTATTTAAAAAATTTGAATATATTCATTAGAAGGCAATAAAATACTTTAAATAGGAATATGTAAGGTTTTATCTAACAAGATTTGACATGAATGAGATAAACTTCCACATCTGTACGGTTTGAATAGTAGAATCTTAACATACATCAATGAGTTTCCAATATTATATAAAGATTTTAATACCATAAAGTATTATATTATATTCAGCCACTATTCTGTAAATATCACTTGGAACAGTTTTCTTATCCTTAATTCAATTTTTTAATTCTATTAATTGGTGAAATGACACTATATTTAATGGATGATGATTAAAAAATGCACGCAACTCTGTGAAACCTTATCCAATATTGATCACAATATATGACCCTTATGCATCAAAGGGATGATATAACCCACTCTTATATACTAGCTATTTAAAACCCATGAAAAATTAATGATACCTAACACACAACTTTATTGGTTGAATTTATCCCAATTATAAATGAAACATCATGATATTTCTTTTAGGAGCTATCTATTTTCTATTTCATTTTTTGTTCAATTATCAATGATTTATAGATGTGTTCCTATTGTTTTAGGGGTTAAAAGGTGCCTCAAGAGTTTAGGTGTAACACCCCAAGAGTTTAAAATATTTTAATTTTAGAATAAACTTTCTTTTCTTCTATATTTATTTATACTCAACACCATTTTAAGCTGATGCTACACACAACACTAAGTTAGCTTGTATTATATGTAAGACTGAGTTTTACTACGTTTTAATGGAACATATATTTTAAAAATAAATTATTAAAGTTTTAAAATTTTTATTTTCTAAAATACAAATATTTCATGAATTTATCGTTTCAAAATTAGCTCATGGTGATGTTTTGGTATTTTTCTAAGTAGTTTAATTTTTTTTGATTACTGAAAAATACTGTAGTTTTTTAAAAAAATTCATTTTCATTTTAATAATTATTAATGATAAATTATATTTTAAATTGGTTATTAAATTAAAAATTGATCAATTATAAATATATTAGTACAATTTAGGTCATTAGAATCGTTTTTATATTGAAATGAGATATACAGAATTATTTTTATTTTAAACATTTTGACTTTAAAAACCTCTTTTCACGCAACATCTCTCAGATTAACATTAATCATAATTGAGCCACTTGTATGAATTTAATGTGTAAAAATGGAAGTAAACCATTTGAATAATTTTTATATTTTTATTCTAATAATATGAACTTATTTTTCGATCAGAAAAATAGTAAAAGAAAATAAAATTTATTACAGTGATTAAGGTAAAATTAAATTTTATAAGAGACTAAACCTTAAACTTAAGGGCCAAAATTACATATAATGTTGTATAAAGGCCATTATATTCCCATATTTTAAATTCATACACTCTTGGCTATAATTTTATGTGTTATTGTGACACATTTCCATGAAAGTTCCCAATATGATAAGTTACGTTAGGAAAAAGACGAAAAAATAACCTTACATACCTTTAATAACTATAAAACATTGAGATATGAAAAAAAATATATTTTTTGTTATAAATATCATTTAAAAAGATAGATGGGTTATTTTTATGATAATAAGTTACCATTAAATATTATCGATGAATTAGTTACATAAAATTCTTAAGAAACACCAACGTAGTGATTATTTAGTTAATAATAAACTAAAATAAATGATATAATATATATTAAAAGTGAAGTAAATTGATTGAATTATTTTATTACTTATTTTTTAGATGAATATATAATGTTAAATAGCTTTGAAAATAATATATTTTAATTCCAATATTGTTTTCATATTTATAAATTAATATTAAATAATTAATTTCAAAATTGACATTAAAGTTATTTTATAAGAAATGATATTTTATTAAATGATTTAAAATTAAAGAGTATTATATAGTTAAAATTGTTTTTAGTGATAATAAATATTAAATATGGTCTATTATTGTATAAATTTAACCTTTATAATTAACATATTGACCCATAGATTGTAAAAACATTGCTATCACAGTCAATGTTAAAGAAATGTTTTGCACGTTACATGCGCTTGTTTTAAAATTAATTTACATTAAACACAAGAATTTTATTTTGTAATTTGTATATAATATTTAGAATAAATTTTATATATATTATAATAAATATTACTTTAATTTTGTCTTAATGGTTAAATTACTTAGGTTAGAAAAATAGATATTTTAATAAAAACTAAAATGACAAAATTTGTGATTCTTAGATGTTTTGGAACAAAATTTAAAAAATTGACATATTTTTTTATGGAGGATGTTTTTATAAAACATTATTCTCATTTAATCTATTATGGTTTCATTTTGTAACAAAATTAGGTGATGGATACCTCCCATTAGTGTTTACCTTTTGGTAGTTTCTAGAATGCCACTACTCCTCCACTATAAAAAGGCAAGCACTCTTTCCCATATTCAAACTTCTCAAGACACTTTGGATAAAAATGATAAAAAAATAGAACCTAAAAATAACTCCAATAAATCTAAAAGGATAACTTAGTTCATAAATCCATCAAAGGAAGCCCTTTGGTGCAGACCCAAAGGAGTTACCTGAATAAGAGTTAACATCCTTCCTCAATATATTTAGTTTTATTTCCCTTTCCACTCTTTAAATTATCCTTATTAAAAAATTATATAAATAAAAAAGTATTATAAGTATACCAATATTATTCAATGTTAAGTATTTTGCCTAAAATTACACACACTTCTATTTAATGGGGAACAAATTTATTGTAATTGTGTAAGGTGAACTACCGCTTCATGAATGAAGTTGTTTTTTTACATCACCACCTCACATGGGTGGGAATTATGATGGAAATTATGTTTATATATTATATATATGATATATATGATATATATGATACTTATTATTTATTAATTATAATTTAAAAATTTGAAAACACATGCCTTTATGCTTTTAATTTTGTGCATATAAAATAACATCTTTTCTGGAAGTGTAAACTACCGCCTCCTCAAAGAGATGAAATTCTTTCATACTATACATGCAACATATAAGGGATGGTTTTGACTAAAAACATGTAACATAAATGACATATATTTGATATTAATGGAAAATTTAATTGTCTATAAACACAATATATCTATTTATTTATTACTCTTATCACACACTAAAAAGTGATAACATCGGTCATGGATGTGTGGACTACCACCACCCCGACGCAATATAACTATTTTTACATCACAAGAATTATATATAAAAGTATATATGATTAAATAACATGGTATTTATGATATAATTATCATTATAGAAATATATAATGTTAAATACCTTATTTCTATCACGATCAGGAAAAAATGGGTACGTTACTCATGCATACGTACAACCCACCGTCTCCATGATTGTAACGTTGGTATATTTTTCATAACCATATTTCATTATTTGTTTTAAAAGTATAATTTATATATAAATATTATAATTTTTTAATGATTATTATTTTTGATTTTTTTATATAATGACCCATTTTACCATAGTCAACCTACCAATGTCATTTTAACACTTGAATCAAATTCCGTCAAAACACCCTATGTAAACTTAATTGTTTATGTAGGTGATTAAAACATTGTAATAAGTGAAATAAAATTACTGATAAACACAAAAAAGGTTATGAATAAATTAATTAATATATATAATTTTAATTTTCAAGAATATAAATACACAAGTGACAAGTCAGACTCTAGCTAAGGTGTTTCGTCTCAATTTATATTCCATTGAGGCTTATTTGTTGTTATGCACCAATTCACTTTTATATGGTGTATATAATTTACTTTGACATGTTATATAATGAATCTAATTTATTCTTATGATATAATAATTTTAATTTATTGTTATTCCTTCATAGGTATTATGATTCACAAGTTTCAAATTGGTATGATACAGTTTTGAATGTTCAATGATTATATTAACCAATAATGTTTTAATGATCTTTAAATGGTATTTAGATTCATTAAGATCAACATACCTTGTTATTACTTATCCAATACTTGGGAACTATTGGTAAAATGGTATTACTTATTCAATATATATATTTTATTATAAAGAACATTTTTTATTAATTAAATTAATTATTCTATATATGAGGAATGAATTGGATTTTGAATATGATGAGTGGGGACCGTTATATCCCTTCGATGCATCAGTAGTTTTCATAATAATAAATAAATATGGTTTTCATTGAGGCCTTACACATTTATTATATTTTTTGTATAAAGCATTTATAGTTTTATATTTTTTCATGAATCCCTAACATTATTATATTCTTCACATGATGCCTCGACAATATTAAATTCTTAACATGAAGCCTTGATGATATGTGTTAGATATCTATCATTATTCATTACATCGTTATGTATTTAGTTATTGTTATTCCATATGATTATTCAATTAGTTATAATATCCATGGTTATGTTTTATTCTCATATTATTGATTAAATTCCTTGTGTTTTAGTTATCTACCTTTTTAATTTTATTATTCCTTATCTAGTTATTTGAATGGAAATGGTTATCAGTTATTTACCTTTCCATGTTTATTTATTCGTATTGATTCATTATTTCTTCCTATTTACTAACCATTAATGAGAATATCAGATCACCATTTTTATTTATCTGTTCCCTATGTTATAAAGTGTAATTCTTTGAATAATATTTCCAGGAGGCTCTTAATCTCATTTTATTCTATATAAACTTTTATTCTCCATTTCCCAATGTAAAATGGGTATCATGTGTGTAATATAGTTTTCAAAACCGTTAAACTAATTGGTCATTAATTATTTGATTCATTATAATCATGCCAATGTAAAGAAATAATGAAATGACTTAGGAATCTAGGGTTAGGGAGTTACATTATGTAGAGATTATGCTTTAGTATATATCTTGATAAACAAAAATATTTTCTATAGATAGTTGGTGAGATCCACCGACTAGATGATATACTATCTTGGGGAATTCCTAGAAACTAGAATTCCATCAAATAGCCAATTAAAATCCATAGGCTAGATGGTGGACGAAACAAAATGTATTGATTATTTCTTCAATAGCTGGCTATCTAATGGTCACGACTAGCCACTTGGTGAAACAACTGTCCTGTCAGTGGCATCCAACAGATCGCCAATGGTGTTGCAATGCTTAGAAATTAGTAAAGGTAAAATTGTAGATATTCACCAAAATATATTTTTTAATATTTTTTCTTATCTTTTGACCCCAATTCAACTCATAAAAACCTCATATACATTTTTATATCTCCAAACATGTATTCTTAGTGGATCAAAGTGATGATTGAAGCTGCAATCCTCTCTTGGTAAATATAACTTCTTTTTTTTATGGATCCTCTTATTTTATTTACCCCTCTTACCCAAGGGATGTGGAATCCTTGGGACATTTTTAGATCTATATTTCTAGTTGTGGTGTTTAATGATACATCATAGAATTGGGGTTTTAATCTTAACCTCTATTCCTCTTGGTGTACTTTTCAAGAATCATTATGCTAAGTGATTCCTTTTGTTCCAATTATTGTTGAAATTTTTATTTCGGATATTATTGATTTAAAATTCATGGTTTAGGTCACTTCATTGATTTATAGATTCCTTGTTTCGTCTTTTCTGGTAGATTCCATGTGGAGGTTGAAACACCAAGTGTTTCAAGGTGGGTAGTTTCATAAACAACCTTAGTTTTGTTTACCATGTTTCCATGTTCGATTAGAAATAGTTTCTCTAAAATGTTTGGTGTCACGTTTTATTGTTCTGGAAAATATGGTGGTTTATAAAATTTGTATGAAATGGGATTTTCCCTAGGTTTTTTGTTGAATGGAATTTTTTAAGAATGTTGCATTTTAATGAAAAGTGTATTCAAAGAATTGTTTATTTTAATTGAATATGATTCTAAAGAATGTTGTGTTTTGATTAAAAGTGTTCTCTAAGAATATTTTATTTTGATGTAATGTGATCTCCAAAGATGTTATATTTTTATGACAAGTGTTCTAAAGGAATCACATGTGAAATTGGATGTCATGAAATTGTAGGTAATGAATATGTATTTCTTTGAATTTATTATCGTCGATATGGACAGAGCACATGAGAACCTAGGATACTTCAGAGGCGGATCGAACTGGGAAAAGTACTCCAAGAATGATATGTTTTTATTGTCAAGGATATATGATTATAAATATAACTAAGCTATGGATTTCATGATCCTGTTAGGGGGGGTCACTTATTAGGGTGTTCATATATACAATTTCAGGATTTTTGTCCTAGGAAATTGTTGTACACACTAGACATGACTGTTCACTGGGGTGAGATGATCCAAGCTAGACCAAACCTATTACATCTTAAGAATATGTTTCCATGTCATTTCTCTTTTTCAAATGATTTTTATTCATTCGTTATATAGTTGATTTGATTTATATAATTTCAACTATTTTAAATGAAACATTTTGTTTAAATATTATTTGAAAATTAATTTCTATAGATTTGTTTTTTTTGAAATTTTAAAAAGGATAATTTCTATTCAATGATATGAATTCATTAAAATGTTTCTTATACCTTTGATTTTGTTAAATGATCACAATTGGTTTACATATAAAGATTATTTATGAAACACTTGGTGGGATCCTACTAGGCTTGTTTTCACACACCCTGTGCATAATTTTGGAAATGTGTAGATCATGTTTTATCAGACATTGGTAAATGACTGGAACCTCATAGAGGTAAAATGTATCCATGTTAGTGGGGGTGTGGGAGTTCAATGGGGGAATAGTTAACATGGATATGTTGTGTCACTTATTTTGAGTAGTTGGGTTTACATATTTTGGATTGGAATTTGATTTTCCTTGAACTCATTTTAGCTTTCCACAGTTTGAATCTACATTAGAATGTTAGAACTCCTTTAAATTTATTCAATTTTTATTTCCATTGGTTATTATTATGGGGTAAGCCCTATTCAAATGTTGTTACTGATTCTCATGCACTTGTCACTAATTCATGGGGATCAAAAACACCCATTAGGAATTACCATGGGATAACACAAGTGTTTGGTTTAGTGATGAACCCAATTGGTTCAAAGAAAATTTGTATGAGAGGTAAGTTTTACTTTTGTTTTGTTGATCTTATGGTATTGGTATGTTTCGGTAGATAAAATATTGGATTTTTAGGACGTAATGTGAATTTTAAAAGCAAGCTCCAAGGCATATATCATCATAACAATCCTTAAGTTACTCAGGGATATTTGAAAGTTTGTTACTCATGTTAGGTTTTAATATTATAATTGTTCTTTAGTAATTTCCTATTGACTCAAAATGAAATTGTTCTTTGGTATAATGGTATCTTTTATTTCTTTAAGGTAGTAATATGCCCCCCCTGAAGTCTCCCTAGAGTTCTTGAAGAGGGTTATATATATATATTTCCATGAGGAACCCCTCTAGTCGATCATAAACTTATTGAAGTGATAGTGCGAGTAGTCCACACCATAGAAAATATTGTTTTCCCTGGAATAGATAAAGATATGGAGCTACAACTAGGAATTAGAAGAGATAAATATCGATCCCAAGATATTATTCTATTGAAAACATTGTCCATACATTGGATTAATGATCTATAAGTTGTGAAATACTAGTTGGGGATGATCGAGAATATTTTTGACTTAGTAGAAACCTCAAGATTTAATTAAGATAAAGTGTACTACCTTTAATCTTGAAGGACATATAAAGAGATAATGGGACAAAATATTTTATTAAAAAAAGCATGAGGTTATAGATTTCAATGACTATGAGACCATATTTTTCTAATAAATCTATTGTAAATTAATGATTATAGACAACGATATAGAGTTTATCACCGTTATATAGATTGATTTCACTATGACTTAGGATGCCAACTATTTTTCAAGGTTTTTTTGAAGTGGAATTGAATGAAAAGTTTACAGGTCAAATTTTCCAAATGGGATTACAAGAAGATACCCATTCTCATGTTTTTATGCAGAAATTACCTCTTTTAATGAGGTGGTTTCCAAAGTGACGATGGAAATGTTTGATAAGGAAGAAAATTATATGTTGGTTGTAATTAATCATCAACCCAATTTTCATTTTAGATTATACCATAGAATGAATAGGAAGTGTAAAAAACTACTATCAAGGTTTTAGAAGTGTGTATCAATGACAATCATTCTCCAAACCTTTGGCGGTAGTTATAATTGTTTATTTTAATTTCTTTTAATATAGAACGATAGGGCATACAAAGTTTTTTCCCACAATGTTAATGGTTTTAAAATCATGTGGATACAATGGTCAGTTATATATATATTTTTGGGTATTTTCTACTCCCGTTTATAGATTAGGTGTTCATCCACCTAAAGGATTTGAGGTGCAGTTGGATGCTTCAAAGCCAATATGTTTATAGCCACTTGCCTCTAGAATGATGTTCCTACACAAAGTGGGAGATTCTCGGATGGAATTTGAGGCATTTTTAATGACAGTTAGAGGTACACCATTAATTTCTTCATCTTTAGTGACCGATGGACACCATTTTTTTCTTGTCCACCAACTTTGTGAACCACTTAAAAATTTCGATGAAACATACACGATATGTAAAGGAGATAGCGATTCCTCTTGGGATGAAGAGGTAGAATGTTTTATGATGTCCCTCATGTTATTGTTCAATATTATATGTTGATATGGTTTTGAATTTCTTGGTTATCAACATAATCTTCATTGATTCTATTATCAGAAGGGATTAGTTGAATATCCAAAATGTGAATATTTATGGTTATCATTGGTGAGTGTTCTTAATTTACTCTGATGGTAGATCTAGTGTATTTTAGTGAGATAATTATCCAAGATCGATTCAAGTAGATATTCTCTACTAATTTATCAATTTAACATAGATACGTTCCTTCAATTTGTGATATTTTTTTTGGTGGTTAGGGAATTTATTGGTGTGCTTTCTGATAACATATTTGGTATACCTTCTAAGAGAGAGGTGGATTTATTGACCGATTTGGTTGTGAAAACACAACTAATATATATTAATTCATATCATATGAAACTAGTTAAATGTAAAAAGATTAATTTTCATTTAAATTATTTGATTTAGAAAGCTCTCATTCATTATAGTGAATCACCTTGTCTAGAACTGGTAATGTTTTCCATGGCTGATGGAACTCTGTATATTTGTGTCAATTATAGAAATATGAATTGGGTAATGATTAATAATAAGTACTATTTTCCTTGTATTGATGAATTTTCTTCATTTTTTAAAGAAGAATAATTGTTTTTAAAAATTGACCTTAAGTCTGGATATAAACAACTCATAGTTAAGGAGTCAAATATTCCAAATACCACTTTTATGAGTATTTATGGAATCATTGAGTATATTGTGATGTTTTTTGGCCTAACTAACACTCTTTTAATTTTGAAGGTTCTTCTAAATGGGATATTACACTAGTACCTTGATCATATTTTCATGGTTTTCATGTATGATATTATGGTTTATTCATGATTCAAGGAAGATAATGAGATTCACTGGATATTATTTTTGGGAATCTTGAGGGACCACTTTCATTTTTCCAAATTTTATAAATACCATTTTAGGATTCAAGAAGTTATGTTCTTAGGAAATGTGGTATCATAAAAAGGAATTAGTTTATCATTAAAAGGTAAAATTTATATCATCTTGAGATAATCCATGGAACAACTTTGTGATTTTAAATTTTTTCGGTTTGGATGGACACTATCATCAGTTCATAAATTATTTCTTGAATCATTCATCACCAGTTTCTACACTTACTTGGAAGCGGGTAAAATTATTATGGGATTATAATTGGTAGACTTCCTTTGATGAATAAAAATGATGTCTGACCTTAGATACTAGATAAATATTATTGAAAGTAGGACATGGATATATAGTTTATTGGGATACTTCGATCATAGACTCTGGATGTGTTTTGATACAAAAGATCATGTGGTAGAAAACGGATCTCATATACTTCAGGCTCATAAGAATAATTAAATAACTCATGAACCATAACTTATATGAGTTCTGAAATATCATACGTTTTGGTAACATTAACTTCTTGGGGAATGGTTCATGGTATATTCTAATAATAATATTTTAATTTAGGCCTTTACTCTGAAGGGATTAAACCTCTAATATAGGCAATGGGTGAAATTTATTCAGACCATTGACCCGAATATTTCTTAAACATATAAAAAGGAAATGTTGTTACAGATGATTCTTTCAGGGAATTTCTTTATGGCGATATATTTGAGTCAAATAATTAGTGGTAACATTTGGAACTTTTTACTCAGATTCACCTAAATGAAATGTAAGAGGAGACTTGTATTGTTCCTCCAAGAACATAGTTGGTATCATCTCTTCTTTAGTTGATTCTTCTAGAGAAGCCTTTTGATGATTATTCACAAGTTATAAAAAATTAGTTATATGGAAGTGATACCATGGGTGAATGAAAACTCTCTTAATAAGGTTATTTTTTTCTTTATCAACTCGTTTTCCCCTACTATCTATGGGAAAGTTTGTGATAAATCATCATCAATGTTATTAGTAGGCCATCAACCTAATCACTACTAAAATGTATTATAATATGAAACATTAATTATTTAAGATAGGTACGATGTTTGGAATAGTTGATTTGGGGTCTTTTTACAATACTTGTTAGTAAATAAAGGATGAGAACCAAAAGCCTTATGGGTCGCTGCAGCCAATTCTAGTTCTAGTGAGGAAATGGGATGAAATTTCCATAGATTTCATTATTGGTCAACCATATAATCCCCAAGGAAAAAATTTCAATTTAGTAGTTATAAATCTTATGAATAGGTTTTCATAGTTCATTATAATTCATGAAATCCCAATGGTAGAGGATTTGGGTAAAATCTTTGTGCCAGATATCTTGAGGTCATACATGGGTCAATCTTCTATTATTTTATATAGGGACCTATGGTTTACATCTTGGTTATTGAAAGGCCAGTAGGAAGTGGTGAGTTAAAAATAATATCATACATGACATACTATACTAAAAAATAGTGGAATATAGAGCCTTCTATTCATATATTAGAGGATATTATCCATGATTACGTCTTAGACATTAGTCATTATTGGGATAACCACTTGGGATTGGATGAGTTTTATTACTTTTTTTGCAACATCCATTAAAATAGATCTTATTATGTCTTTTTTATTTACAACATTGTACAAGAAATTTTTGTTGGTTTGAGGTGGGAAAAGTATATTTTGTTAGACCAAGCCTTGTTTAGCAGACATTGATGATGTTTCAAATTATTCATCAATGTTTGGTGATTTTTTAGATATGGTATAAATATTATGTGGCTATCAACCATCATCTTTTTGAATTAATTATTACTGAATTGGTATTTTGGAATGTCTTACCATGGTTGAGTCACCACCAGCTTGGGAAATAGGGTATGTAAGTCTTGAGGCATGTGGGACCATTTTTGATCACTATGAAAATTGGAAAGGTGGATTATAAATTGGAATTTTCATCATACTTAAATTTGATCTGTGATTTATTTCATGTTTCTCACCTTAAAAAGTATCACCCAAACACATCAAATATTTTTAATTTGGAATACCTTGATCCAAAACTCGATAAGTCAGTGACTGATTAGCCAATTCAGATTATTGACTCCCATTTAAATTTTATACATGGTAAATATATACTATTGGCCTAACTTAGATTTTACCATGGCTTAAAAACACATGAAAAATGTAATTAATAGTCTTTGATGAGGGACAAATTCCATACTCTCTTTGTTGATCAACCTTCTTCAACTTACACATATGGGAGATGAAATAAATCTATTTGGTAGAATTATAACGTCATGGTATTTCTTTTATGTATTATATTTTTTTATATTAATTTTTTTCATATATCATTGATTTGTGGTTATTTTCCTATTTTTTGAGGTTTCTGGAGGTTCATTCAGAGTTTGGGGGGAGGGTCTACTTGAGATTCTATTTGGAAAAGCTATAGAAGGTTCATTGGCTAGTTGATGGGAGCCAGAAACCAGATAGTTGGTTTGGCCTGAGACTTTTTAGATATTGGAATTATATCTACTAACCTATGGATAAAGGAAAATGCATGCATTATACTTTTATCCATAGCCCTTCCAGTGGAACCTACCAAATATCCAGGGGAACCATTGGGTTATGGAATTAGTGAAGATTTAATTAAATTTTTTCCTTAAAATCACCGTTTTAATATTTATATCTTGTATATTGACCCCACAACAACTTATTTGAATCATGGATCCTTTATTTGAGTTTTTTTGATATCCCATCTTGAATACTTAGTTGATCAACTTTCGGATAAAATTTTATGATCATATCGTGGTAAACTAAAATTAATTTTGATATTGGATCCTCTTATTATTCATATTCCTATTTCCCATGTTATATGGTATCCATAGAATTTTTTTGGATATGGGATTCAAGATTTTCTTCTCACAGATCTTTCATAAGATTGATGTTTTTAAAAACCCCATTTCCTTATTGTGATCTTTCTAGGAATTATTATACTGAGTCACTCCTTTTGTCTCCATTATTATAGAAACTAGTGATTTGGAGTTTTCTGATTCAGAAATCATGGTTTATGATTCTTTTTATATTCTTATAGTCCTCAGTTCAACTTGTTACATGGTTTCCATGAGGGGGTTTAAATTCCATGTGTTTCATGGTTACTGGTTTCATTAATATCCTTTTTTATTTATGATGAATGATTTCTCATATTAAAGTATTTTTTGTAAAATAATTTGTGGCATAATTTATAGTTCTTGAAAATCAGATGGTTTGGTATATTTGTATGAAACAAAATCCCCCCTTTATTTTTTTGATAAAAACTATTTTCCAACAATATCATATTTTGATGAAAATAGTTTTCAAATCATTTTGTATTTTAATAGAACTGATTTCAAAACTTGTTGAATTTTGATGAAAATTAATGTCCAAGCATATTTTATTTTGATGAAAAATGATATCCAATAATATTTTATTTTGTATAGAAGTAATTTCAATGAATATTATGTAAACATTTATGGCCTACAAGTGCAGGAAATGAATTTTTATGTAATCAAATTTTTTGGGCTTTATATAGTAGTTATAAATAAAAACATGGGTTACTTAGTATGAGGATGTAACTAGGAAAATAATTAAAGTAAGGTTATATTTTTCTTCGGAAAGATTTATGATTTTAAAAATAACTAAACTATTTAACTTAGGATGCACACTTGTCATTAACATCCATTATGTATTTAGGATCCTATTTTATGGGATATATTATATCATAGGACTTAGTTTCCATGTTTATTCTCTTTTTGAAATGTTTTTTATTCATTATTTGGATATGTGAAATGTTTTAAAGTATTTTTTGTTCTTTGAATGATTTGAAAGGAAATGGTTTCTTTAGTTTTTCTTTGAAACATTGTATGTTTGGAAAAAATTTGTGAAACTATTAAAAGTGGTGAATTTATATGCTTTGATAGAAATTATAAAATATTTATTTCATGGAATTGATTATGTTTAATGAGAATAATTGGTTTACCCATAAATATTACTTATGAAACACTTGGTGGGATTCTACTGGTCTTTTTTGCACACACCGTATACATACCATTGGGTGTGTGTAGTTATTATTTTATCTATCACTAGAAAAGGGAAGTCACATCATAAAGGAAACACGTATATGTGTTAGTGCGGTGTAGGATTTTGGTGGTGAAATGGTTCACATTGATTTGGGTAGTCACATTTTTGAGTTCCTGGGTTTACCTATAATTGATTGGCACATGTTTTTCCTTATACTTGGTTAAACTGTTTGATGTTTGACTATAAATTATCAAGTTACAAATCCTTTATATTTATGAAATTATTGTTTCCCTTGGTTATTATTATGCATAAAACGATTATCAAATGTAGTTGTTTATTCTTAGGAACTTTTGGCCAACATGTAAGGATTGAGAATTCACTTTGATCCATTTTTATAAGCTAATACAATTTTTTGGTTTACGGATGACCTAGATTGGTTCATGACAAGGAAAGTAAAATAATTTAAATATAATCATATGATAACTCATATATATCAATGTTTCAGCTCTATGAGAAGGTATATACTTTTACATATAAGTAAATCCTAGGGGTTACTTTCTTATATCACCTAGTATTACTCTTATTCCTCTTAGAGGTTCTTGAATCTTCATCTATATAGTCAATGTAAAGGAATATTAAATACCATATATTTACTCTTACAAAATCCAAAAAATTACTAATTTACACTTTTCATATTTAAAATTAAACCTTATGAATTGATGAATGTTATGTCTATGTATATTAGTTTTCAATTTTCTTCAATATGCTCATAATAAACATTATATATATAACAAAGTTACCCTTATTTAATTATTTTTTGATTTGTGATAATTTGGAAAATTTATAAGATGAATAATTCAAAATGACACTTAAATATGGAATTTATAATTCATTTATCATATTCTTAAACTTCTTCTCGAATTTACCCCATTGTATCTCTAAATCTGTCTTGTTGCTTCTGATAAAATCAATATGGTGTTTTTTTCATATTCAATATACTTCAAAAATTTATTCTAAAACATTTGGGAATTTTTTCACACACATAAAAATATGTCAAAATAAATGTATATCCAGGGAATTGAAATATAATTTATAAATAACAATCATCAAAAATCATGAATAAATGTTATTTTCATAATAAAATCAAAAATGTTCTAATAAAATAAATTTGAGATAATTATATTTTAAAATTTTAAAATGGTGGGAATTAAAACATTGAAATACAAAGTAAAAAAATTCATATATGATTTCTATCAATTATTCCACAATTAAACATTAAACTCCTAAGAAAACATTAAATACCAAGTTCAAAATAAAATTCTCAATATATATTAAGAAGTTCCTTTCAATTTTAACATCCTTTAAAATATCATACTTCATTCATGCATTTAAATCCCTTAATTCCTCACTTATTAGGAAAATTAATTTTAGTACCAATTAATCTTGATCTTAGTTTTTCAATTACCATTCTCAGAATGTGTCTCTCTTCACTCATGGAATTTTCTATAGATTTTTTTCATTCTAAATTTTATTGATGATATGCATAAGCTTTATGTCATTTGAATCTATCTATATCATAGATTCATAAATTTACATGAATCATGATGACATAAATGGGCTATTATATGGGTTATGGTGTGTTGTTCAAATGATAAAATTAAGGTAAAAAATAATAGGATTAAATCTTTTAAAAAAATGAATTACTAAATAATCCGGTCACTCAATGGATATTCCTTGCTAAATTAAATTTAAATGATTTATCCACTACACATTTTCCCTCTATAAGGGTCTATATAACAGTGTTTATTAGTGAATAATTTTCCCTCTACTATATATTATTTTCTATTAGTTTTGTAAATATATTTTTTAATAAATTTTCCATTTTAATTTTTCTATTGAGAGACATATGGTAGTACTATATTAATGTTAATGTTATAAACCCACTTAACTAAAAAATGATTGCACACCCAAAGCATCTTCCCTAAAATAAAAACTATCCATTTGTGAATTCAATCAAACAACCCCTTACCCACCACTTATTGATTTTTTAATCTTGGAATGAACTCAATAGTAGGGTAGAGAAGGATAATTTTACTATAATGTGGCTACCTGAAAGAATGTTCAAGGATTCCAAGGACCATAAAATTCATTTCAAATGTAACGGAAATAAAAAAGAAGTTTAATCTCAAAGGGATTTCCAAAATTTATCTTCAACCATTTTTCCACATTCTATTAATACTAACTATTTTAAAATGAAAAAAATAGAAAGTTATAGATTTTATAGGATGAATTAAGACTAAAAAGAAAAAGTGAAATGTAAGAAGATGTGAAAAAGTTGTAGAAACTTCACAGTTTGGTGTTTTTTAATATTGGTATGTAATAATGAACATGGTTTTCAGAATTGATTAAAATTAAATAAATTTTGTGACAAAAATCATGGAATAGAAGCCAAATCTATAATCATTTAAATCTTTATATTTTCAAATTAAATAATTTTTACCCAAAAATAAAAATAGGATATCAATTTCCCATGTTATTTGGTTTAAATTAACACTCATTAAAAACATTATAAAAAATAAAAAAATAAATAAAACATAATTGTTTTTGAATTGGATAGTACCATACCTACCACACTTATACTATTATTTCTCATTTTTTGGTAAAAACTTTTCACAATATATTTTCACAATGAATATTACTTTTTAAATAATCAAAATAAGGTGAAAATGAGTGATACACACTAACTTATTATCACTGGCATCCTTTAGTTAATCTTATATATAATTCTTACTACAACCCTACAAGTTAAAAAAGAATTAAACATGAGAAAGTTTATTAAAAAAAAGGAATATTAAATAGAATAAGAAAATGGATAAGGCTTGATTTAACCTTGTATATTGGTATTGGATTTTGACCACCCATGGTGAGGTAGCTGAAATGGTTAGCCAAAATATGATAGAGGATATCAATTCTAGGATTTAAACCACCACACCATCTTCATTCTACTATGAAAGCATTGATACTAGTTTTATATATCCCTTTTATAGTGTATTTTATACCCACACCTTTTTCTAGGAGATATAAATTTCTTGATAAGGTTGGAAGTTGTTATGGGTCATCTGCTACTACTGCCACTACTTTTGTGGCATCCTCCTGAAATTATTACTCTAAGATGATGCACAAAATATTCATTCAAGGAGAATTAATTTAATATTTCATATTGAATAATGCTAAAATCAGATACATTTTTTCTAAATTCCCCACATAAATTGGTCATCTTATAAGTATATCTCTTTATGAAAGACCAATGGTAATTATTCATGTACTACCCTCAACAAATGTTCAATACAGATAGAGAGACTTCTGTGTTCCTATTTAGGTGCATTATTTTCCTGATTGTCACTCTCAATAGACATCCATGGATTGGATGAATATATAAAATCGAAATAGATGGAGTTAGTTATCAATCCATTTTTACTGAAATTCTATATATATATATATATATATATACATACGTGTGTTCAATTTCAGAATATCTCTCTATATTGAATTTTCAATTAACTATTATTCTTTTCTTAATCCCACTGAATTTTTGTTATTCGAGTTAGAGGTGGGTAGTAAATATTATAAAACATCTTTAAATTCCACCATCCTGGTTATGAATTCTTCCAAGGGTATAGATTGATATAGTAGTATGAATTATTCTTGTTCAAATATGAGAGAGTGATATGTTAGGCCACCTTCAATAAAAATACTATAGTATATATAAAAATATTTTTGATATCCCCTAGGTGTATCTTTATTTAGGACAACTTTTTCTATATTCTCTCGTATTTATAGAGAGAGGTTTGATGGTATATCTTCAAATTATTCCTTCTTAGCCACCTTAGGGTATTCAATAGAAAATATTAGTGGAGTAATATCTTTTTCCACTTTCTTATCTTGTTTCTATTCATTTGATGTAAAAATACATATTTATATAAATTTAATTTATTAAATTATATTTTTCTTGTCTTTCTCTAGATTTTACATGAGGGATTCACTTTTATGAAAAACATATTCTATTTTCACCCAAGTGAAGTCATTCTATGCATAATAATCAGGATTCTTATACATTGTAGAAAAAAGAACTGTGGGTTTTAGATTATTTAAGAAAACAATGAAATAATATTTACAAATACTGAAATGAATATAATGCTATTGATTGGATGGATCCAAAAAACTATGCTAGATTTTTAAAAACCATTCATATGGAGGTATAAGGTGTTATTTATATTTCCCCAAGTACAATACCCTGGTTGACTAGGGTCATCTTCTAAGGATCCATTTTAGTATCATACACTTATATATTCCATTACTAATATTTATTTTGTTTTTATATTTTATTGAAAACAATATAAATATGGAGGTTAGGTAATTGATTGAAATAAATTAAACATGAAATAATAGAAAAGTAAATGTATATTAAAACACAATTAATTTAGAAGAATAGAAATAATCCTAGGAGAATTGCCCTGAGTGAACCTCCACTACATATTTGTTAGTCTCTTAACTACTCAATGATCATAATCAATTTTATGTGTAGTCATATTATTCTATAGGGGTTGTGAATATATAGTGATCCTAAAAATCTACAAGAACACTACACATAAACCTCCTTCTTGTTCAATAAGATAAAGATATATTCAACTAAAAGAACCCCACAATATAACTTCATAGAATGTAATTGAACCCATTAAACACCTAATCATCATGGATCAATCATGTCACCTGGTTATAATTAAATATAGGGATAATATATTAGAATAAAAACTAAAAAGTAATAAAAGCATAGTGATAAAAATTTATTACTATTCCCTATTACTAATTATCTTCATAATAAATCAAAGTAGATAAAAGGCATTAAAACTGGAATGTACAAGGACTTAGGTTCATTATTGGATTATTACTATGGGATAACCCACGTATGAGTTCTTCACCATTTTTAAGATTATATATCACAGTGACGAACATAATGAAAAATGATATAAGAGATAGAAGACTAAACTCTATTTTATTAATACATATATAGTGAAATTATATAATATAACCTATTAGTGACACAAAACTAAATGAAATATTTAAGACCTAGTTGTCAATAATGAATAATATATTTTAAAAAAATCCATAAAACAACTAATGGAAAGGAAAACTATTTGAAATAGGAATTCCCAAGGTTTTTTCCAACACGATTCAACAAGAATGATATCATATTATATGTCTTAATATCTCAATCAGTGTGATCCTTCCACATAGTAGGGATCTTTAAAGATTATATTTAGCTTATAATTTATTAAAATATAATATTTTATTATGTATTTTTCTTAAAATATCGATTGGTTCTCATTTACTTCACCTTCATTGAATTAATTCATATAATCAATTAGAGAAATGGAAATATTTGTAATAGATAGGGAACATTGATTTCATGATACACCATAAAAATTTCAATTTAATTAATCTATGTTTAGGACCCTTATGAATCAAAAAGAAGTCATGGATTACTGTTAAATATTATATATTTCATCCCCATAGAAAATGAATAAACCCTTATGTATTACTTTATTGTTTGATATTCTCCCCAGTGATAATGGAAATACATTTACATATTATCCCCTATGAACACTTACATATTAGTGGTTACTCATTATAAAAAATAAATTATATTACATATCAATGAGGACATGATGTTAGTGTTACATATTTATTAAAAATTATTTTAAGCATTCCATGGGAGATCATAAAATCATAAATAGTAAAAAAAATAAGATGGCCTAAACCCAAACTCCTTAATCCAATGTTAAAACACTTTATTTAAATAATGGATTTGATACTAACTATGATTTCCCCTAGATGTATACATATATATTAAACTAATTAAAATAAAATAATATATTATAATACATTCTCATGATATTTTAGGATTATATTTCTAATGAAATAGGAAAAAATTCTGACTAACCAAACTCATGCATATTTCAACTAACAGATAAGTTTTCCACTATATAAGAAACTCATTAAACCATTTCAATTATTTAAAATCTGTAAAAAATTTATACACATACTATTATATTATATAAAAATCATTCATATTATTTTTCTTCATAATAAATGTCAATATAAGAATAATAAAATGGATGAACTCATATATTCAATAAGTGTAAACATTAGAAATGAGAATAAAATATCATAAGTTAATATAAGATGAGAATATGGTATAATAATAATAGAAAAGAAACTTATAGTTAGAAACTCATACATCATAAACAATGTATTAATGATTGGAATAACATAATACATGAATCCAAAGAGTGTGTAAACATGGGTCAATAAACATGATACATGATATCATAACATATTCATGAGAATAAGAATACAACTATTGAAAAAGTTCGAAATATAGAACCATAATTATATAAGGAAACATTACTTTCAGGAGACACACCATTAGTTCCCATGATTTTGAGAAACTAAAATAAACTCATGAATACTTATCTAATGAGATATCAAATTTTTACCAATGAATTATAGGTAAATATAGGATCCCACACATCCTTTATCTATACATACCCATGCGACTTGAAACTAACCCCTCATAATATTATTAAGAACCAATGTGAAAGAAAATGGGTTTCACATCTCTTACAAATGGAACAATATAAGGGAAAAATCATAATTCAATCAATAATAATCACATGACATACCAATGAAAACCAAATGAGTATCCAAAGATATTAAATAACATTATAGGTATACACCATTCATTCAAGATAATCAGGCATATGATATTTACAATGTATAGATAAATTTTATAAGGTCATGTCAATAATTTACCCAACTAATAGATGTGTGACACCTAGGTATATATCCTTCAACCAAAGGAATAAAAAATAGTCTATTTATAGAGGAAATACATTAGATGAAAAATTAAAGTTTCACATTAAAAGAAATTAGGCAAGACAAAGAAAGGGATGAATCATTATTTTAAAAGAGAATGAAATTACACAATCCATTTGAAGAATTATGATAAAAGGTATGATTTGGATATTTTTTCTGATCAAGAATAAGATATATTAAATGACTATGAATTAGATGAAAAACACATATTTTTTACTTTTATTAAATATACCATGGAAATAAGACATATTCTTTATATTTTAAAATAATTTTAAATGAAATATTTTGTAAAATTAGTTGTAACACCCCGACCCCTGTTACCCAGAGCCAGTGAATTATTTTAATAAATTGGGATGATTACAAGGAATCAAGTCCTGAAGGACCGATATAATTAGTAGTCTTGGAATGTAGATTATGTATATTATCATTACATTACAATTTCAAACATAAAACACAGCATATATAGTTCATTGCAAATTCCATTATTCCCTTTATCTTAACCTATAATATCTATCATAAAACGCTTATAGGAATCCTGGGAAAATAAAACATATGAAAGGGGTGAGATCAGATGCCCAGTAATGGTAATAATTTGAGGAAGCTATAAACTTTTAAGGGAAGATTTGTAATAAAAACAATAGCCTTTTAAATATCAATATGAACATAATATGGAAAATTAAATAAAATATTACCATATAAAAATGCACGTGGATATCATACTAGTCGAATAGTTACATGTAATAACTAATTTCACAATGAGGGAATGTATAATGCCAAATATTTATTTCTGTGTCATTCCCTCATGCCAGGACCTAGGGGCTAACTGTAACTGGACCCCAACCTAGAGAGCCTCTATAATCGGACTCCATCCCAGAGATCCTTTATAACTCTACTCTAACCCGGAGTGCCTCTGTAACTGGACTCCAACCTAGAGGGATTACTTTTACCAGTCCCCAACCTGAAACATAATAGTCCAACACATTCATCTTAAGAAGATGTTGAAATATAACATAAACATTCGTATTAAAACTAGCATACAAAATGTCAATACTTAAACTATAAACAATTAATGGTATAAAAATAGATCATCCACAGTCAAACATATCAAAAAACCATTAATACAATATTGAATATTTGTATCACAATAAATCAACTTCAAACATGTGTAAAATTTATAAAAATATGTTGACATAGATGAAATCAAAACTATTTGATAGAAATATCTCTTTCTATTTTGAAATCTTTTAAAGTCAAATAATTATAAAAGAAAACATTTATTTTGAAAATATTCTTATAATCTTGTAAGGGAAGCTTCAACGATGTTATAACTACGGAAAATAGCCGCACCCTCTGTATAAGATTAAAAAAACACATTCTTACCTTAATTTTGTAAAAAAGGTTAAAAAGTATATTGTTTAGAAAAAGAATGAATGATTCCTTTCAAACCAATTTATAAAAAGAGAATCAACGGTATAAATTACTTTAACTCGTAGTTATGTAAATTTTAGAAATGTTTTAGAATACGTTTTTATAAAACATGTATGTGGATGATAAAGAGGTCCCAATATATACTAACATAAAATCAACCTCGGATAATAAAGAGATTGTGAAATTAACTCTAACTAATTTGGTAAAATAAGAAGCATACACACTATGAAAAAAGTATCATTCAATGAATATGTAAATACATATTAATTAATGTTTATTACACAAATAATTCAATTATGGGCAGTACATACCCCACATAAAAGGTAATAGTGGTAATATGGCATTAATCTCATGGGAATAAGGAGTGAGATGAAAATCCCTCACCTTGCACTTTCCTTTTGTCGAGGGTATGTTTAACCTCATGTATTAAGATAATAGTATGATATTAAATTATACCAGAACCATATTAATATTTATGATATCATACATCATTCATTAATTATTTTATACTACCCATTTAATAATAATTTATATGTTAAATTTACATTTAGGGTAATAATCACTTTCATTTATCGTAGGTGTTTTAACATGTTAATCTTGATTGTATAACATAGATAAATATTTAAATACTTCCATAATATAAAACATGATTTATATATCATATATATTAAGAATATAAATATATATAATAGACATATATATGAAATGAAAAACACTGTTGAAGGAGATGGTAGACTATACGTACGCATAAACACTGTTTCCATTGTCATATCGTATTGAATGAAACTAAGTGAATAAGGAATATTTAAATACATATATATATATATATATATAATGTCATTATTATGTCATATATTACATACTTATTAGTAATATATATTTTTATAATCGTCGATGAATGGTGAATGTGGAAATGAATCTCATCGCGTCGTGGAGATGGTAAATTGTACGTACACACGAGCGACAATATAATTTCCTTAAAAGTGTGGATTTGGATGGTATATGAATTTTAAAAATACATTATCATGTTATTTTAATTATTTATATTACTCATCATTATATCCATCCAAATAACATAGTGTTGAATAACAAATTAGACCACGGCGTGGGGACAGTAAGCCGTACGTACACATGCATGGTGACATTATCATTAATAATATGGATAGAATAATGAATATAGTTGTGTCATATTTTTAAAAACATCAAAATATATAGAATATACTATAGTTATTATTTTAGAATTGAAACAACAAAGAAAGAGTAAGTGGAAGAATACAAGAACTTGAAAAAGGGTGGTGAAATCATTACCACTTCATTGGGTTCATCATTTTGATTTATTCAAAAGGGATCCTTAAGTTGGATTTATGACCAAAGTAATTACACTATGATTAAGGTAAGATAGTTGGTAGGATATTTGGGCAGGGTTTTGCTGATCAAAATGGCCTTGAAGGTGTGAATTAGAGTGAAGGGGGAGTTCACTTTAATAAGAGGGGTAAGGGGCACCATAGGAAAAACATAAAAATTATTTTATAGTAAAATCATTTTCATTTTTAAATGGATCAAAAATGTATTATTTAAAGGATAAGGTGGGGATGGGTCAAAAAATATTCAACCAACAGGTCTTATACAGGTTTTTGTCACCATATAAACCTTAACTTTTAGATTTAAATCTAGTTAAATAGTTTGAAATTTACCATGTCTCTGTGCATTTCTATATTATATGGTTAGTAAACATACAATAAAATTCCAATAGAACCCCAACTAGTTCATTAATGTAATATATATTATTATATAAGTCTTTTGACAGAACCTAAGAATTTTAGGACTATTATATCAATTTATAATATAATATATTTTTTTAAAAAACTCATTTATGTCAATTTTGAAACTCTTTGGTATTTTGTTTTTGCTAAACTCATAACATCATTATTAATTTGAAAAAAATTCATCAAATCAACCCTAATATGTCATATTAAACTAGAAAATTAATTTAATTCTTAAAAAGTCTCAAATTACATTTATTTGGATATTTATAATATCAATTATTTTAATATTACATTAATTAAGTAATTACTGCATCATTATTGTGTCATAAATAAATTAATTTTTTTAATTTCTAAAAAATATAAATAAAACACCATTTTTTGGAAGTATTTTTAGATTTCTAATTAATATTTATATTCGAATTTATATTATGTATAACCCAATATTAAAAATGGTTTCGTTATGGAAATATGATTTTGATTTTTTAACTCTTCTATGAATTAAATAATAATAAATGTCCTAATCTAAACCAAGTGGACCAAAGATGTTAAAATTTTATTCCTTAGGTTTTTTATGGACGAATCATACTTATCCAATAGAATTAGGACATGTGTACGGGTAATAATAATAACATTTTTAACCTTAAATACCCTATTTACATTTAAGAGTGGTAAATAAAAGTAAATAGTTACTATTCACCAAAAATTAGTTTCATCTTATTGAACCAAATTTTTCTTACTGATATCAAACATGTCTCTCGTATTTTTGAAATTCCACTAACAAAATCAGTAAAATTATGTTTTATGTGAATTTGAAAATTCTCCTTGAAGGTGGGTAAAAGACGGTGAAAAGTTCAATAAAATTTTGTATATCTAATATTATTACAAAAGGACTCCAATGAATTACATTGAAAATATATAGGTATTATGTATTAATTTTGACCTAAAATAAATTTAAATAAAATAAATAATTATTTATATAAAAAGTTGGTTTTAAATAATAACTCGGTGTTTTTCAGTATTAATATAAAATTGAATGTTTTCTGAAAAATACCAAAAATTTATTGAAACTAAATAATAATGTTCTGATTCTAAAGAAGAAGTTTAATTTTTCAAATTTAATATATAATTGTTTCAAATATTGGATTTAGAAAGGGTTCTCTATTAAAAGGCGTCAAAATATCATTTTTTTTAAAATAAATCTTTTATCTAAAAAAGTAATTTGTTCTTACATTATGTGTAAGAAACTCATAATATGGATTCTAAAACTATAAGGATTATATAAAGTTCAAAATTCATTTAATACTACTCATAACTGATTTTGAATGATTAATTTAGGAAGTCGTGGTGTGCTTGAACTCAGTGTTGCGTGTAATTCTAGTTATTACATTACTTTGAAAACATAATTTACTATGAAATCATGGGGTGTTACATTAAGAGAAAAATAAAATAATTTTTAATGAATGAAAATATATAGGGAATGTTTTATATAAAATGATAATGGAAATTTAAAAATATGTTCATAACGAAATCCTTAAAAAAAATATTTTAGAAGATATTCGAAAAAGATGAAGTTATGAGACACTTTAAAAATTTATTTTCAAAATGGTTAATTGAAGAATTTGGAAAATATTTACATTATAAAATTAAATCTTCAATAATATAACCTTTAAATATATAATGGTTTTCAAGAAATTGTGGTGTATGATAAAACATTTGTTTTGTAAGGATGAAAACCATTTTAATTATTTGAAATATTACTGTTGAAAACCCTCATCGTAAAATGAGTATGAAAATAAAAATTTTGAATGTATAAGAAGTAAAATATAGAAATTACATGGGATAATATTTTTTATATTATTATAAAAGATAACATTTGTGGGAACTGAAAATACGAATAAAGAAGAAAAATCATAATTAAATAAGATACTAATTATTCTCAATAAAATTATAATTTTTGGGAAATAAATTTATATTATGATATAATATCTAACTTAAAATTCCATTACATACTTAATAAAAACACAAATTAAAATGAAATATAATTTTAAGAATTAATAAATAAATATTGGAAGAAATAAGTTCATGAGGAAGCATTATAACTCAATGAAGGTAGTTGAGTTAACAATAAACCTTATACGTTGTTATATTTGGAATCAAAACAAATTTCAAGTGAGAATTTGAAATTGATCTTCAAAACTCCATGGATATGTTATTGGAAATTTTTTAAGAATTAATCACCCCATATTTAATATATCATGGTTCGTATTAAGAAATACGTCTCTTGAAATAAAATTTGAGATCAATAACCCCATACCATAATTCCCTAATTCCGTATGTGTTTAAATATCCTCTATAACAAAAGTAAATATCTTAATAATATATTTATAACCTTATTCATATATATAGACATTTATAAACTTTTATATAATTATTATCCATAATTATATTATATAGTATTTATCATTTTTGAATATCATGTGTATGAAATCATTATCTCTTTTAACTAGTTTTGTAATAGTGACGTTCTTACTCATTCACCCCAAGATTCATCATTACCAAAAAATAATATACATCATAAATTATGTATTATAATTAATTATAATTTTATAAATTCCTTCTATGATATATTTTATTATAGTTCTTCTAAACAAAATTGGCAAAAAACACGTTTCAGTTCTTTTTAAAAAATGTATGGTAGTGTCTTAATTAACGGGTTTAATGATAATGTTACGATTATAAATCCAAAAAAAATAATTTTTTTATATTTTATAATATCATTAATTACGTTTTTATATTCATCCATGATTTTATTTTTTATCATTTTTCATGTAGGTGGTTAAAATTACTTTAAAATGAACAAACCATATTTAAGTGAAGGTATCCCTCTTGAGATCCTACTAATATGCACATAAGAAGAGTATTCGTAAATAGTGCCCTCAACAATGGTATTCATAGAAAGAGGCATCCGTCACTGAACCCGCACAATGATTAAACAATTAGAGAGATCCTACAAGTGATTCTTTTAGACTTTAAGGGAAGGATTTCTACATGGAAACCTCAGTAAGAGTACTAAGGTAGATAAATCCTACACCAGATCATATATTTCAAAAGATAATACATTCTTTTGTCCTGAATGTAAATTTATTGTGTATATGTCTAGAGGTATGGATCATGGACCACCACATATCAAGGGTCTCTCTATTAAAAGATAGTTGGATTCGATTGATAGAGAAAGAACCTAAGAATTCTTTTAAAATACTAAAACACATCCTAAAAGTCCCCAAATCACTTCATGGATATAATAACTATTATATATATGGAAAGATACTAATAATTTTCTACTCAGGTTTCCAATTCGGAATTAGGGGTTTAAAACTAGGAAAACCCTAAAAAGGGTATTATGGGAGCAGTATACAACACGTATACCCTTTTACACGACGTGTACTCTCGAAGCCTCACCTTGGTGTGTAGTTCATCTAGACATGAAGTTTAAATCCCACGTGAAAACTATAAATACCATGTACATGGAATATACCCAACATTAGGTACATTCCTATTCACCTCATAAGGTCTAGACATGTATTTTACCTTACTGTGTGATTCTACATGGTGTGTGACCCACATGGGGACTGGTCGTGTACTCTACATTACAATGTTCCCTCACATGGAATTTCAAGACATGTAATCATCTACATAACATAGTACCGATACATGTAATGTATACCATATACATGGAGTGTACTTATAAGAAGGCTATATTCCCCAAACTGAATGAACACGTGGCATGTGTTCATAAACTATACATTGTAGGATCCAGATTTCCAAATGGGAAACCTCTCAAATCACCCAAAAACCTCGTTTTTTCACAAGAAGATATAGATCAACCATCAAGGGGTATTAATAATTGATAAAAGCAAATTAAATTTTAAAATTGTTAATATATTTGGAATTATTTAAAAACATAAAAATGATACACCTTTATGTGGAATCCACTAAAAATTTAGCCGTATCCACGATCCCCGACTGCCACATGATGATCTGGATCCTCCCAAGCTCTATGTAGGAACTTTAATTATCCCCCCAAATTATCTATCTCTCTCTATATAAACATTCTTTCTATGAAATTTAATATATGAGGAATAAGGTGGTGTTCTCGAGAATCCAGGGGGAGGATAAGAGAAGAGAAAGGGAAATAAAAGTAAGAAAAAGAAATGAAAAAGGTACCTAATCCCCAAAAAATAGCTAAAATGAGTTTACTCCTCTATTAGGAAAAAAACTACCCGTTATAGAATCAAAAGAGTGGGTAAATACTTAATATTACACTATGTTAAAAATATACCACTAAAAAACCCATGTGGATAAATTAATACTTAAATTATCATATTAAGTATAAATTATTCCACTAAAATGGAAATGGATCTGAATCCCACCAAACACCTTCTATATGGTAAAAATCCAATTTCATGAAAAAAATCTTGTTAGAATATTTATCTGATATCATATTCTAGGGTAAATTTACCATTTTATCCCTTATAATAATTTCAAAGTAAAAAATCAAATATATTCTCAAAATTTTAGTATGAAAAAATTCAATTCATTACAACCTCCCCACTGTAAAACTTTTATTGAGTGAGAATAATTGTTGGTCGACCATAACTATTATCTCTTTTTGAGAATCTACACAAATATGTTGTCTTGACCATCTAGTGATAAGTCTCTCTATATTAACAACTCTTCCATCAAGGAATACATTTATCCACCACCGATCTGGTACTCCCCAATACAGGAATACCATTATAATCAGCTAAAAACTAATATATGATTTCAAAGGCCCACACTCTCTCTATCACCAAATGCAAGGATTGTAATGGGAAAACTCACTCATACTAGAGAACCAATGTGGAAGCATTAAAACTTCATCTGTTCCCATTTCTCGATAATGGTTTCATTGGTAAATTGTATATTTCAATTAAAAATAAGGGACATTAACCTCAAGCAACCAATGTTTTATACCCCACCATATAGATTACCTTATACCTTTCCTTAATCATATCCATAATTGGTTCCTTTGTAAAACTAGGAAATATATTAAAAAGAAGAGAATTTTGGCATAAATTCTATGCCCTCTCAAAATAGTTATGATGATGGAAAGATATAAATAAGTATCATTTCTAAACTAGGATTATGCTAAGATTATATCAATTTGAATTTATAGCTCTCACCGATCCATTATCCCATCAAACATGATAAACATTCCTTTAAACAACACCCAAAACCACATCTCCTGACAATGTGTGTCTCGGTCCTAACATGGGTCAACCACTTTATGAAACCCGTTTTATCCTATATGTCTCCTCTACCATAGAGGGATATTTATCCTCTTATCAAAAATACTCAAGAAACAGTTTTCAAATTGTTAATTTTAATCTTATGGTCTTCATATCACTCAGAACCACTAACCACATTTAGATTTAAATGGAACCATGCATAACCAATGAGTACAATCATCACTTGAATCACACATCTATGATTAATCCCGCAAAAGGAAAAGAAAAAAATTCTACAAAGAAAAAAAGTCTTATTAATCAATAATATCCCTTGGAAGTCCTCATCAAAATCAAAAACCTCACATGTTCCATGATATATTTCATGATCTCTCGTAACATAATGTGATTTTCAGTCATGATAATCCACTAGCACTTTGACTATTTTTATAATAATAGAAACATTGGTAAAATAGGGTAGGAACCTGAAAACCCATACCCATTAAAATCAATATTTAAACCTAAGAACCCTATGTGCTTCAGGAAAATCCAAAGTCAAAATCATTCTTATAAACCAAAACATGATCACCCCCAGAGCATTGCTCTCTACTTTATTGTATAACCTAGATCACTACTTAAAATGGAATCCATTAAACCAGACCAACCAAACTTACAAGTTTCAATCAATCAAGATGAAAATATAAATATTAGGTTATAATTCACATCTAAGCATGTCAAGGCCTTACACATAGCCCTACTGATCAAGTATCATAACATGGTAGCAATGTCTTACCACCTAGACTATAAGTTCAACCTTCAACAAGGTCATATTTCACAGGGTGTCTTCCACACACCAATATCATCACAAATAATATAAAAAAGCTGTTGAATCTATATCTCTAGAAGAGATAATAAAAAATCAGCATATAAGGGTCAAAACTATCAATAATTAGTCTACTAGGACCCTGATCCTCATCAGCCATTCTTATGAGGGAATGCCCATTGAGTATCATGATATAACAAATGAATAATGATGAAGTGAAACTTATTAGGCATCTGTAGATGGTAATTATCACTCTAGGTATAGTTCATGACAAGAACTATGTTTTTATTAGCATCATATAAAGACACTTGAATGGATAACCTAAAATAATAGGATACACCAATAAAGGGTATTCTAAAAAAGCAACAACTTCTAACATTGACCTACATTGATCAGTAGAATAATAAAATGGCTGATTCAAGCATAATTCTATTCTAATATATGTTGGAAAACATTGTATATATTGTTATTGAAACTTTAAATATTAAAACAAAATAAACAACACCTTATGCTGGTTCAAAACATAGGCATCATACACAAATTTGACCTACGAGGGTAAATGCACCTCCCATGCATGAGAAATGATTCATGAACCATACCATAAAACATATCATGATAAATCCACATAACCTTTCATCAGGAGTAAATATATATAAGTTGGATTAATGTAGTAAAATTACAACAAGAACCTATATGGGAAAATAGCATTAAGATGTTGCTAAAGAATTAAAAAATTGTCCTCTATCATTAATAACAACCACACACTAGCAGGCCTATAAAATGATCATCCTATGTGAAAAAATAAATTATGATTCACCTTTTTCCATTGCCATCCAAGAGTCAAAATCAATTACCAACCTTTTACCAATGACCACGATCCAGAAATCCTTCAATAAATCAAAAAATCATCACAACATGTGCATCACTCAAAGAGAAATTCATATAAAACTACAACATCACATATCAAGAACAAAACACCCATAACCTAGGTAATATAGAATTCTAAATGGAAAAATATATCTTGATTCAAAAGTCTCATATCCATCACAAGTTTTGACACATTAAAAATACTCCTATTTATCATATCCCCAAAAGTAATGCAATAGGAAAGGAACTGTAACATCCCTCTCATCCTCATAATCCTAAGAAGGCGGGAAGATGTTACTTGTCCTTAGGAAACATCCCCAAGGAATCAAATATTGACAATAAATTTTATGGGATTCATTAACTGTTGGGGGATGATTTTCCCTTTGAAAATAAAATAATCAAACTAAACATCCATAACAAAAGAACACTAAGTGGTGCATAATAAAAATGTAAAACAACTCAATGAAAAACCATTGATATAAAAAATAAGATAGAAAAAATACCACAATAGAATACTATAATATCAAAGTAAATATTTTAAGACAAAATCGAAAAAACCGAAAGACTCGAAATACAAACTCTATGCTCCCAATACACTCTATGCTCCAAGTCCACCCAAATAGCCGAAGTATCATGGAGTAATTCTAAAGATGTGTGAAACATTACCTTTGGTTATGTCCCAATAAACAACATCCAAAAAAGAAATAAAGTGGAAAAGAAGGGATGAGTAGTTAAAATGAGTAGGTTTTACCCAATTGACTTCCCTACTCAAACCACCAGGATAGAACAAATTAGCACATTTTTACAAAATAGTTTATATAAAACTATTTCTAAAATATTTAATATCATAATATAAACAAGTTCCATAACAAATCAGTTTTTACAAAACAATACCAAGTGCTAAGGATACTTTAAAAAATATTTTCTAAAACCATTTCATAAATTGTATTTTTTATATACCATTCCAATACACAAATACACACATCCATGCAGGAAGAATTCATTATGATAGTTCTGTACTCATGAGTGGTTTCTCATCGATCTACTAAGTCATCACAAGGTAAGTAAGTACATTGTTCCATTAGTCATTTGTAAATGTATAGATGGTAATATTTCATACAAGAATATTAATGCAATATGAAAAGGCACCACCAAGTAAGCCCAAAAACCGGGACAATACAATCATTCAAAAACCATTCCAATACAAATCTATTTCAATGCCAAAACCAATTCAATGATAAAACCCTTTCAATTCCAAAAACATTTCAATTCCAAAAGCATTTCAATTCCAAAAACATTTAAATAAAACAAAATTTTTTATTTAAAAAATTTTTACATTAATAAAACCTATATTTTATTTTAAAATAACAATTTCAAATTCATTTATCAAAGCACTTGGAAAAATAATTCCACAATTTTATTACTAAACCAAAAACATCACTAAAGAAGGTTTCTACCAAGATTTTTAACCCAATTTCATAATCATTTTCAATAAATTTAATCAATTTTAAAGTAATAAATCATGTTATAAGTAGATTAGTTGATATTGAATCCACTTACCTCAAAATATTTTGTGAAAATATAAAATGGAATGAAAACGTCTACGGAAACGGGTTGAAAATCCATAAACATTCCTTAGATATCTTCCCCTATCATTAAAAATTCCAAATATAATCATAATATTAATCAAATATCTTATATATATCCACAAATAATATTTATATATAAGGAAACAAGAGAGATAGAGAAGTAGATCTAATAAAAACTACCAAGAACAACCATGAAATATCACTTACCGTACAAATTCATCTTCAAATCACCAAGAGAATCATTTAGATAACCACCGAATCAATGGTAAAATCTTACATAAAATTTGGGAATAGAGAATATTGAGTTAGGAAAATATAGAACGAATAGCGAGGGGTTAAAAAAATTAATTTGACATACATCCACCTTTTGTTGATCTTGTTTTTAACCCGTGCACGGTTAGTCACACTGTTAGGAAAACTGTATGCTAACCATGCGCTAGACACTGCCTCAAGGATGAACCTCACATGTTTGGATCACATGATTTCCATACCATGAACCAGCCATTCCAAATACCAGTATCACAAAAGGCACAATTTATCATAAGCAGCCACACTGTATGGACAAATAGTGCGCTACTTGTACACCTTTCCCTTAGCCCCTATCTCAAATTTCAAGGTTTTTCATAGGTGTTATACTATTTTCCGAAACTGATAACCCTTATAAAATCCAAAAAAAACATTCCATAATTCTCCAAAATTCCCCTAAACATCAATAAAACACTTTATATACTTAATAATCATAAATAAATGGTTACTTAATTGTAACTGGGGGTGATACATTCTCTCCACTATTGACCTTTCTGTCTATAGAATGTAGAAAGATGTCATTGACCTGAAATATTTATAGCCATTGACCTGTCATTTCCATCTCTCATTACTAATTATCTTCCTAGATTTTACCATGTTTCCATAAAACCCATACTATATTATTTATTTTTCCACAAAAGACATTTTCTTGGGTATCCACAATTAGCAATGGCATGTGCATAAATGGGGTATTCAGGTCTAGGTAAAAATGATCCCATTTGATCACATGGTCAGGATTAGACTGATACATATTTAACTGAGATACATGAAATACATTATTAATAGCCCTAAACAATGTGGTAAATACCAATTGATATTCCACCTTACCAACCCATTAAAATATCTAAAAATGGCCTAAGTATCAAAGAGATAAGTTTCCTTGGTTCCCAAAATGTCAATGTCTAAGTGTTGGAGAGATCCTCAATAACACCTGTTCACTCATCTCTAATGACAACATCTATCGATGATGATCAACATATGATTTTTGAAAACGTTTGTTTGTCTCTGCCTGTTTTCTAATCAAATGAATCTTCTCCATAGTTTCATGGAAAAAGACCAACTTAACTAGTGAAGTCTCACATATTTTTACCCAACAAATTATAGAATAATAACGATTCCCATAAAATGAATCAAAAGGATCCATATGTATGGAGGCCTAATAGTTTTTGTTATATAAGAACTCTAATAATGTTATGTGCTCTTCCCATGAGCCACCAAAATCTATTATAGAGTTCCACAACATGTCTTCCAAAATTTTTATCATCATTTTAGATTTCCCATTTGTATGAGAATGATAAACCTTGATAAATGTTAAATACTTTCCAACGGATTTCATTAAGTATTTCAGAAATAGGATGTAAACATTAGTTCTTTTTTCTAACACTATTGAAACTGGTATTCCATGCCTCTTTACCACTTCTCGGATATAGATTTTGGACATGTTCTCCACCATATGAGATTAATGAATAGGGATGAAATGAGATAAAATTGTGAGTCGATCAACTATCACCCATATAGAATCATGTTTTTGAACTATTCTTGGTATACTTTTTACAAAACCCATAGCTATTTTCTTCAATTTCCAAAAATTAATAAGTAATGACTGCAACATTCATGTTGGTCAATGATGCTATGACTTAACCTTATGTCAACTTACGCATCTCAAAACATACTTCACCACCTTATTTTTCATACATACACACTAAAAATAAGCTTTCAATGACTTATACATATTTTTTTATTCTAGGATGAACAAACCTTCCTTAATGTTGGAAAACATGAAGATGTTTTTCATCACAAGTCTTAGGTATGACCATCTGATTTTTAAATCCTAAAACTAAAATCTCATCAAACTTCCATCCCTCAATGGTCTCCCCACCATTGATTTTGAACTAAAATCCACAAACTCTACCCTATATGTCTATGCCTCTTGAACTATATTTAATAAATCCAGGAAAAATGAATCTTGAATGAAGGCTGAAATTTTACCTCAGTCATTTCATTCCATGTGCATGTCATCTAGGGCAGACATCAACTTCCACTATTCTAAAGATTCTTTTTCCAACTGAGCATATGGCTTTCTATTTGATACATATTCCACTAAATTGACTTTTTCTAATGTATACATCAATTCAATGTAATAAATTTTTTGATACTCCATCCTTCTTATTTTACATAGATTTAAATCCCATTGTGGGAATATATGCTTTGGATTTTATGATATATAAATTCAATAAATTTCTCACCAAAGATATAATGATTACAAGTCTTCAAAGAATAGACTACGATAGCTAACTCTGAATCATGTGTTATGTAATTCTTCTAATGAACACTTAATTACTATTATCCATAAAAAACAACATGATCTCCATTAATGATAAAACATTCCAAACCAGATCCCAAAGAATCACAATACACCACATCTCCCTCTCCTGATTCTAGAAAAATCAAGATTCGTGCTCATGTAAGGGGATTTTTAAGCTCTTGGGAAGACTTCTGACATTCTTCATTCCATTATAATCTATCATTCTTCTTTGTAAAGGATATCACAGGTGATTATACTCATGTAATATTGTGAACAATGTGTTGGTAATAACCAGCTATCCTATGATGATGATGTATATTGAATTCATTCTTTAGCGATTTCCATGAGGTAACGACCTCTATCTTTTTTAGACCCACAGAAATACCTTCATCAGAAATTACATGTCCAATGAATTGTACCACTTGTATCCTAAAATCACACCTTGGTAATTTAAAATACAAACGATGATCATTTAATATTCCCAATATTGTGCCCAAGTGTTTCTCATTCTCCTCCATTGTCTGTGAGTACACCTGGATGTCATCCATAAACACCACCAAAAAAGAATCTAGATAACACTAGAATATCTGATTCACAGAATCCATAAATTCCTTTGGTGAATTAATAATAAATAAATGCAGTAAAACATATTAATAATGGCTATATAAACTTCTTAAAACAATCTTGGGAACATCCTCCTCCAGAACCCATAATTGGTGATATCTTGACCGCAAGTCAATCTTAAAAAACTGATGATATCCACTATATTGATGAAAAAAATCACCAATTCATTGATGTGGATACATGTTCTTTATCTTAACGTGGTTAATATTACAATAATAAAAACACAACCAAAGATTTCCACAATCTTTTTTGACAAACAAGACAAGAACTTCCCACAAAGGTGAGCTTAACCGAATGAACCCTTTTCATTCTAGTTATTTCAACTGAAATATTAAATCCTTTAATTACATTGGTTCCATCCAATAATATGTAAGGGAAATAGAAATGGTCCCTGGAATTTGATCATTCATAATCTCTACTTCTCTCATAGGTGTGAACCTTGAGAAATTTTCAGAAAACACATTTAGGAACTAATCAACCACTGCAAAAAAAACTATCATTCTCAATCTCATCTATTTTTGATAAAGATAATGATTCAACTACTACGATATTGCTACAACAACTTGGGATTAAAAAACTACTGCACCTTCCTTTACATTCTAGTCTCCCCAAAATAGATTCTCCAAGCCATCATCAGTTGTGAAATTGACCTTTCTTATATAACAGTCGATGTGAGCCTTGGACGTTTCAACCAATCAATACACACTATTATTTTATAGATATACATATCAAGTATAGATAAATATCATTTCATATTGTCTCTATCAATATTTATAGAACATTCCCCAGTCACAAAGCTTAAACATTCTCATTGACCAAGAGTATTTTTAAATTTTATCACAGAAGGCATAATATCAACTTTAAAAATACAAAATCAATAACCAGAGAAGAAATAAAGAAATTGGAATAACCCATATCAAAAAATTATTCTATAAGGGTATAATTAAAAGTAATTGTACCTATCATAGTAAATGGTCCAAAATGATCAACTATAATAACCTATTCAACTCTATATAATTTCTTATTCATGATATTGTGTTCTCTGTTTCCATGTTGTTTTCCCCCTTTTAATAATTCATGGTATTCATAGAATCCCCGTGGCTAAATATGTTTTACTAAAAAGAGGTGTCCTACTTCTCAAATATTGTAGAAGCATATTCCATTTGTTTTACCTGATAAGGGTCTTAAACACTGGACCTTGGAACACTGCAGTAAATGAATTGAAGATTCCCCATCAGATTTCAATTATAGAATTCTCTAGGTGGGGTCATACACTTCAATTTTATGTGATTTAGTGAACCACAGTAAAAAAATCCCCACTTAATTTTAGGTTTAGGAGTAAATTTTACTGATCTTATGGTTTGATTCTAATGTGCTTGATGTCCTTGAGAATATGTGTCCACATTACTCTTTCTCTTAGTGTTTGAGTTCTCACCTCCTCTTATGAAGACAATTTTATTTCATCCATATCGGTTTTTAATAGTGATTGATATTGTAAAATGATTATTTAATAATAGTTGTGGCTCAATGGTTTGAAAATACTGAACTATACTTTGAACAAAATGTTGTTTCACCTATGGATCAGGTGAAACCACATTCTCAATAGCATCTTGTGATTGGTTCATATGATGTCTACTGAGTGCAATTTTCTATAAAAACCAAAAACTCCCTAATTCTCCCTCTCTATAAACTGAAGGATTAAAAATTTCAAATTCTACCACATCACAATATCAAAACAATGATTTACAAAATCAAAATTTCTTATGTTTAACCGTTTTTTATAAAAAAATCGCACATGCTTTTGAAAATAAAATTATTTTAAAAATATCACAATCATGCCCTTTTCAAAATATCACATGTGAAAAAAATTTAAAAATTTTAAAAAATCATACCATTACACCAAATCATATATCATTACTCAAAATGAAATATGTACTCCTAGTAGGATTTCATTTATAAAATTCTTGTTATGCTCGTCTCATTGGCTAAACCAATGAAATTGAGATTCTAAATACTATAAGTGTCTCTAAAAATCTTATATACCGAACTCCTTGGTAACATGAAGTTCAACATAAAAAGGTTAGCTATGTATTTTTATTCTTTACATTTCATGTTCTAACAATTATACTCCATTCTATGATCCCAGCATAAAGATATAACCCAAATTAATTGTCAACTCCAAGACTAAAAACTGATACCAAGTCAAAGGCCATCCAAGACTACTACCACTTATCCCACAAAGATTTTTGGATAGACCAAGCAGATACCACTTGTAAAATCCCACCCCTCCACATTGTATTGAGAAATTTGGAGGACCTTACTTGGCCTTAAGAGACATACCTAAGGTGCTAAAGGCTGAAATTAATTCTAAGGGACTCATTAATAGACGGTGGAAAGTTTTTTCATAAAAAATAAAATTATAAAACTAAATTCACCATCAAAAATAATATTACATGATGTATGATAACAATATAAAAAATCTCAATGTAAAACAATTTATAACAAAATTCATCTAGAGTAATGTACCACAACATAATACTATAACATGATGATACATAATGGAATAAAAAAACAAAAAACCAAAAGACATTGATGAAAAAATCCATGATCCCAATATGGTCCATGCTTCAACTCCACAAAAATAACCTAATTATCACAAAACACTTCTAAATATGTGACCCTTTTTACTCTAACAATAAAATATATTCAAAAAATTATTGATGTTCCAATACAGAGGTGAGTAATGAAACTCTGTAGTTTTCCCCTAAATGACTTCCAAAATAAATACACTAGGATAGAAAGAGTCAACACATTTAAATAAAATAGTTTATATTAAACAGTTTCTAAAATAGTTTATATCAGAATATAAAAAATTTATATTAAAAAGTAGTTCTTACAAACAATATCTTGTTCATAGGAATGAATCAAAACAATGTTTTAAAAAAAATTCATAAATTCTATTTGGAATTTTCCTTTCCAATCCAAAAATCCACACATCTAACCATGCATGCTTCGTTATGATAGTTCTATACTCATGAGAAGTTTCTCATCAATATAACAAGCCATCACAAGGTAATAAAATCCCATGTTCCATTACTTCTTTTTCACCAAGAACAAGTTCATATTTCAACCATGCCTTATAATTCAATATGAACACACGCCACCATGTATGCCTAAAAACCATGGAAATAAAATAAGGCCAAAACCATTCCAATACCAAGACATTTCAATGAAAAAACCATTTCAATGCCGAAACCATTTCGATAAAAAAACATTTTTATTGAGACTTTTTTCCTATATATCAATCTAAGAAACTATTTTAAAATTAATATTTTTAAATCATTTATCAAACCACATTGTACAACAATTCCACAATTTCACATAAAACCACAAAAAACACCAAAGAAGGGTTATACCATTAGTTTCACAGCAATTTGAAAATAAATTTTATCAATTGATTAAATTTGAAACTAATACTTCAAGTTATAAATATATGAGTTGGGAGTTAATCCACCTACCTCATAAAATTGAAAAAAATAGAAAATGACATGAAAACATTAGAAACATGTTGAAACTCTAATCCCAGCCTTTGATTTCTTCCCCAATTCTTAGAAAATCCAAATATAATAATATTTGGAATAAAATATCTTATATTTGTCCACATAGGATGCAGATATTTGAAAAAAAGGAGGTAAATAAGTATATATAATAAAAAATTCCAAGGAAAACAAAAAAATATCACTTTCCTTGAGAATTATGCTTTAAATCACCAAGAGAAGCATTTAGATTACCACTAGATAAATGGGAGAGGAATCCATAGAATTTTGGAAGATAAAATATCATGTTAGGGATATATAAGAAAAAAATAGTAGTTAAAACATTAATTCGACCAAGATACAGTTTTTAAGGATATTTTTTTTAACTCACCCATGCTTAGCCATAGGGTTAGGAAAATCGTGCACTAATCATGCACCAACCACTACCACAAGGATAAAACATGCATGGTGAATCACATAGTTTCGGAAACATGCACCAACTATTCCATGTACCACTATATCAAAAGGCACATTTTCTCATAGGTAGCTACATGGCTTGGATAAACCGTGTGCTTCCCATGCGCCTTCCCCTAAGCCCCTTTCTCAAAGTCCATAGTTTCTTGTGTGTGTTACCTAGTTTTCCCAAACCATTCACCAAAACATTAACCTTAAAAAATCCTACAAAAATTTTCAAAATTCTTCCAAAAATATATAAAACCTCACCTAAAGACATTATGTACTAAAAAATCATATATACAGGATTACTTACATGAAACCGGGGGGTGGTTCATGAACACCTCTAATACCAATTTATAATGTACATAACGAGGTAACACTAAACTGATGCTTCAATATTGTTCTCTATGAGACCTCAAGCGTACCTCCCTATATACTAGAGGCTATAAAATAGTTAGTAGGGCTTTTCGTGTGATAGTGGAGACACTATCCCCTCATATCAGAGTTTGAAAACAATATAATAAACTAAATATCTTGTATGGAAGGAAGTAAATGGTTTGAGAAATTTGTAAAATAACTAAAATATAAGAATAATATAATAATAAATGAAATGATATAAAATAGGAAATAACAATACCATAATATAACACTGGTAACCCATTGCTCTGACCATATATTCAATATTACATAAAGGAAACTTAAAAATAAAAGTACGTGGACCTACTACTTACTATGAACCAGACCAATATTTGGAGTCCAAGACATAATTGATATGTAAAAAACTATATAAATTAATCCATGTGAGAGGATTTTATAAATAATAAAACCCTAGGTTTCAGTTCTATCCATCATGTATCAATGATCATCATGAAAAGTATATACATGGTCTTCACTCGAACTGAGGTGCATCTACATGGGTGAGAAATAATCTCAGTATGCCACTATAATGATGAACCTATAAATATTGTATTATAATTTCATGCTCATGAAATATTCACAGCATAGATGAGACACAACCTGAAATGATAAATAAAGTAAATAATGTGAATTCACAGTTGATCCAAGGGTCCACGATCCTGATCATCTGGGAAATATGACATCATATATATATATATATATTCATATATATATATATATATATAATTATCTATATAGTAGTATGTGGAAATGTTTATTGAGTTGGATACCATACCACTTACATCGTGTTTAATTAATTCAATCCTTGGGTATATATAATACTTCGTAATTTCATGTAAAATATTTTGATAATTAAATGGGATTATTTCAAGATCAGGCATTAAGACGACACATAATTCTAACGCCTAGAGTGGTTAGAACACAATTTAAAACTATTTTTAAATTTCATTAAATAATCATGAAATCAGGTTTCTCTAACTATTAAAATGGATTCCAGATCAAAAAAATGAGGGCACCATTGAACTCAGAGTGTCAGGAATTTCCAAGAAAGGGTATAACATTGGCCGAAATGGTCCAACAATAGAAAGTAGTTTTTGGATGTAAATAAAATAATTGAGTAATGATTATTTTAATTTCAAATCCTTATAACTTCTAAATTGTAACACAGATTTGAAATTAGACAGTACTATTGAGCTCGTGAGGGAGTGTTTCCCTTAAGAAAATCCCTACCACGACCGGCATAGGTCTAGGGTGGAAGTTAATTTTCAGACTTTTTGATATAAAAATAATATAAATTAAAAAGTTATTTTATTATATTTTCTTCTTCATTATGTTGCGACTCATTAGCACTACAGTGTAGTGACGAGGCGATGCTAAATCCCATTAATGAACCTCATTAATGAATCAGCGTGGCAATGATGAAACATTAACATGTATTCCTTATTTTATTAAAAATGGATTTCTGGGTTAACGATCAACCCTGTAATTCCACGATCAAATGGTGAATGGAACCTCTCCAATGATATGTAGAGACCTGAAGCTTGACGTACATAGATATTACATTACTTTTTCAGAATACTTAATACATAACAAAAAACATACACACAAGGACAGTAATATTTTAGTGTCTTTGGAAACTTGGAACGTAATATTCTAATCAAGGTGAAAGATCTTCAACATCTCCCATAACGATATTCCACTTTTTGTTTCCTTACCTAAAACCTTTCTTTTAATCCTGGGGGAATATAAAACATAAAAAGGGTGAGCTCAAATGCTTAGTAAGGGTAAAGATGGATAAAATAAAACATACCATATACATTTGATCTTAAAAACATGAACATAATGTTTAAACATCAAAATATTGAGCAAAGACATAAATTGTGGAAGTACATAAGGCATAAATCATAATGGAACATAAATCATGATAAAATAGCATGGGAAGAAAACATGTAATTTTGGCATCCATTAAGAACATGTAATGATTTCCATAGTATCCAAGGCATTGCTGCCAAGACCCTCTTAGTGGACAAAGTCCCTTTCTGAATCGAGTTCAGTCCTCGTTCCAGTCCTGTAATACTGAACCAGATTAACTTACCATTCCAGCCTTGTCTATCTCATGAGATATAAATATTTACCCAATGCATTGGAGGGATATATAGGTCCCACCCATCTCATAATGAAATCATTCTTACTTGTGCCACAAAATAAACATACATCATTCATAAAAACCTAATAAATAAAATGGGTTTCATAAACAACATCCCATCATCACATAATCCATATAAAAGAAATGGATATCATTTCATAATAAGAAAAGTGAAACCATGTAAATCATAGAGACATTATATTTGAAACATACACATATGAAATAATGTTATCTTATATGAAAAATGGTTTTTGATAAATCACTTGAAATTAATTCTTGAGGAAAATATCCTTTCTTCTTCAAAATCATTTTTTTCACAAAATGCCATGCAATTTTAAAAGAAGAGGATTTTGTTTAAAATATTCATGAAATATTTTGGAGGAAGATTCATAAAAATAATTCTTTATAAAATCGTAAAAATCCTTTCATGCCGTATACGTTAAAAAAACATTCTTCTCGTACTTTTGTCGGAAAAGTCAAAAAGTACCTCGTAACGTAAACAAAAGAAAGATTACTTACATACCATGTAGTAAAAGTAAAAAATTGGTAAAAAGGACTTTAAACATACATGAATACACTTTTATAAAACATGGACATTGATGATACCAATAACCCTAGTAAATACTTACGAATAAGCAATCTTGGATAAAAATGAGATTTGCAAATTTATCCCTTACCTTAAGTCCGATATGCTTCGTACGTATCCAAACCTCCTATATAATGATTTAAATAATGTAATTGACTTATTAAGGAATCATATTCATTGTTATTATAACATATATGGTTTACTTATGACTTTATATTACCCATTCTTTTGTAAATTCATGTTAAAGTAGCGTTTTGGGTAAAATCGTTTCATTTGTCGTTCATTTTTTAACTTGTAATTATTCATATGATTACTCAGATCATGATTACATACATCCAGAATGTAAAACATTATTTATATATAATATATATTTATAATATATATATATAATGTATCGATAAATGGAAAGAAATACACCATTCATGGAGACGGTAGGACGTACATATGCATGAACGCTGTTTTTGTTTCCTTATTGAATTGAATGAAATTAAGTAGATGAAATAAATATATATATACATAAATACAATAGCATTATTATGTCATATTTTTCATTATTAATTATTATATATACTTTAAAATCATTCTAGAATGGTTATCATGGAGAGTAAATCTCATCGCGTCGTGGAGACGGTATTCCAAACGTACACACGAGCGATGAAATCATTCCCATGATCATGGAATTGTATTAAAGTGTATGTATAATATTTCAGAATCAATATCAATTTTCAATAATCATATATATTCATTACTTTTACCATTATACACATCCATGTAAGGTGGTGGTGGAAAATAGATTACACCACGGCGTGGAGACGGTATTCCGTACGTATGCACGCGTGATGATTTCGTTTTCCGTAGGATGGATAGATGGTGAAATAGGGTTGTTCCATACTTATAATAACATATCAGTATATGATTGATACTGATGTTATTACTTCATAATGAAACAACTAAATAAGAATAAGTGGAAGAAGAAATAAAGTTGAAAGAATCGGTAACAGACATTACCTCTTCTTTGAAGCGCCTCTTTGAAACCTACTCTTAGGGCATTAAAATTGGTCTTTGAAGAAGACCAGTAAATCTAGGATGTTTCTAGGGAAGTGGAGAATAGAATTGGGCAGGGGTTGGCCGATCTTGAAGGCTCAAAGTGGTGTGAGGAAGAGAGGGAGGGGGTGCCCTTTTATAAGGGAGGAGAGGGGAACCTTTGGAAATATAAGAAATATTAGTTTATATTAAATCTCAACCCCACATAAAAACTTCCAAAATGAATCATATCCAAAGAATAGATGATATAGGGTTGTAATATCATCAACCAATAAAATTTAGACATGTTAGGAATTTATTTTAAACATTATCAACTTGATTTATCCTTATTTAATCAATTTAATTTTATTTATGGTAATAACATTATAATTTTTAAATTATAAAAAATAATTACTTATTTGTTGTTAATTGTACATAATTGGATACTTTATAACATTTTAGACCATATAAGTTTAAATTTATAATTTCTAAATATTTTTGTGATTTTTATACAATTTTATAATATGTTATTTTTATAAAATAACAATAGTGTCAATTTTGACACTATTATATTAATTGAATTTAAATAAACTATATACAGAATATATGTTCTAAATAAAAGATTTAATAGATTCCTAAAAGTTAATATGTATATATAAAATTAGTGGATCACATTAAATAGTTCATATAATATTTATTTTATTATTTTTAAAACCATTTATTTGGTTTATCTCTTAATAAAATAATTACACCAACATTTTTGTATAATTATTTAATATACTTATTTGTTGCATAAAAATTAAAAATAAAATCCTATAATGAAGATAAATCTCTTACCTCTCACAATAATACTTTTACTCGAATTTATCATCTTAAAATAACAATAGTTAAATTGTAATATTTATTAAATTTTGAAGGTGACAACTTTGGCATCATTTAAAATAAAATAATATAAGTGTCATAATCGCCATAATAAGGATCAAAATGGTCAAAAATTCGGCCCATGGATGATTGGGGTTTATATATACACTAATAATAAGTTTTTTTAAGATTTTTGGGCCTTTTTATATGTATTACTATTTCAATTAAAACTATATTTTTGATTTTTCACTAAATAAATAATTTCGGCATCATTAATGAATAAGATAATAAGGTATCTAAATAACTCTTAAAAATTAAAAATAAATTACCATGACAAATAAAAACATTTTATATTTCAAATGAGTATTTATAACCGAATTTATATTCTGTATAAACATATATTAAAAATAATTTAATTATTAAAGTTGAGTGAGGCATTTTTCACATTCCTTGAAATAAAATAAACTAAAGGTCTTAATCACCTCCAAGTGGGTTCTAATGGATTCCCATTCGACCAAAATATGACTTAGGACAAATTATAATCATCCAATTGTATTAAGACAAGTATTAGGATAATTTTATAATATTATATTTACTCTTAATTAACCAATTTACATTTTACTATAGTAAATAAAATTTACCGTTGTTACTATTCATAAAGCCGAAAAATAAAACGTAGTCTATTAATATAGTTTGGACCCACTGTTTTAAAATATGGAATCCATTTTTCGAAATTCAATACACAGAAGTTGCAGAAATTAAATTAAAATTAATCTCGTTGTCGAAAGAAAACGAGTTTTTGTTTAAAACATTGCAAAAGATTGAATTTATTTAACATACGAATTCAATGTAAAATAAAGGATAATGACTTACATTATATTAAATGGTAAAAATATATTATATTTATACTTTAAAATAATTCAATATTATAATTTAACTATATAAATTATTACGATGAAAAAAGTTGTTTTTAATTAAAATATAGCGTGTTTTTACTATTCATTAAAATATGAATGTTATCAGAAAAATATCAAAACATTATCCAATGTAAATTTTTATATCCTGATTGAAAATAATAATTATATTTTGTAAAATTGAACTTATAAACAAGTCAAAAACTAGATTTAATTTTGGTGCGCCATCAAAAGGCGACAAAACTGTATTTTTTGAAAAAGACTTATTTTACCCGAAAAAATTTATTTTGTTCTTATACCATGTTCTAGAAAATGTGTAAGATGAATAATAAGGTTATAATATTCAAAATATAGTTAATACTATTCATAACGGCTAGTTCATAATAATATTATAATCATATATCATTGTTTAATGAAACCTAATATTGTGTACAACACACGCTATCGAGGAAAGTCGTGATTGTGTGTAATGCAAGCCAAGGCAGGGTTACATGTTGTGAAAGAATCCTTCTTGGTTTCATATAAAATAATCCAACCATATTTCATTTATACATTTAATATATATATATATATATACACACTCAATGTTTCGTAGAATGAATATTATAAAACAAACTTGAAATTGTGTGTAACACAATCTAAGAATAGTGTTGCGTATACTACAAGCTAATACGGTATTGCGTAAAGTGCAAGATAATCTTGGTGTATCGTACAACAGAAGATATGAAATAAATTTAAAAGAATATATCTTATAAATTCTCGGGCTGTTACATTCTACCCCCCTTAAAATGAATTTCTGCCTCGAAATTCGTCGGGGTTATAAATGGTTTAATACATGACAGTTTCTTTAGTAGAAACCCACATAGTAAAATGGGAATAAAAAAACCTATCTTTAAAAACTGAAGTAGGAAATTTAATGGTTTCCCAAATTAACTAATCACTAGTTTTCCACATAGGAGAACATATATGAAAAAAATATGGATATGGAAGAAAAATCTAACCATCAAGTTCTGATGGATTGTGGTAGAGAACATGGCTATGAAAAATCCATAAATCACAAATCCATAGATTTGTGATGATCTAAGGTAACATCTGATTCATCGGATATAAGAGAAATAGGACACCATTTTTTGTTTTCAAGATCATTTCTCTATAGTTGATGAATTAAAAGAAATACTTACATGATTTTGGTACAATCTCCCTGTTGTTCGTGAGTTTAACAATTTCCACTTCATCCCTTAAAGAAATGAAGTTGAATTTGTTATTCGTGATGTGTTAGCAGATCATGTGATGGAATGATGGGTCATTCCATAAATTTCAAACAAAAAGTTAGCAGAAGTTATAAGTCCATCTTATGGTTAGATTAATCTTATATGGTTCCAAAACTGAACTTATACTTCATATATCATACCGCTTAATAAAATAAAACTAGATTATACTAACCAGGGACTTCCTGTAGGCCAGTGGTAGGCGATAAAGTCCAGTTGCACTTCGGTTGTGGGTTCGATTCCCACATCCTTGTCCGACGCGATGGGATGTCGCCCATCCTGTAGGTTGTCCTTTTTCTAAAACTACATTATAAATAATATCGGAAAAAAATCTAGCCTTAAACAATACTAACTTATTTCCAACATAATTCATTCCAATCTTTAGACTTATCCAAAATAAATATGTCCAATCTCATAGTATAAAGAAAACAATTACTTGAAATGTCATCAACCAAGCATGTGAATACCATCATTTATCCCCCACATATCTTGTTGATCATATTCCAATCATGTGAATACCTTAATCGTGTATTCTGTTGAAAAATGAATACTCATTGAACTTTAGTGAAAACATGAATGCTGTCAAAAGTTAACTCTTTCCACATTCCAAAATCACAAAAATTTTATGTACTCAAACCATGATATGACCTTCTCCATATATCAGTCATTAGCTCATGAATACTATCAAACATTTAATTTTCTATTTATCCCTTCATTATGCGCATATCATCTACTTTCCATAAATATCTGAATAACCTTTCATGGTCACCGGTACCATTCATCATATACATTGAAAAAATAAGGAAAGCCAACAGTTTAACAATCCATAGATGTCTCTTTATTCTATAGTACCATGAGATTACTTATACAACATTACACTTGATAAACATGTAATCATTACACTGCCTTCATAAACCAATGACCGAGCTTCAACAATTCTTTAATCTCACATATCATTTGTAGTCTCTTCATCATCATCAACATAAATACTACCCATACAACCATACTGATTCTCTTCATGAGGATTTTCCTTAGGGAATTGGTTTGCATAATGCCCGTACATTCCACATTTAAAACATTTAACCATTGTTGATGTCGTAGCAATACCATTATCCTTGTCCATGGTGTTAACTGATCCTTTTCCTTTGCACTTACTAGCTTTGTGCCCTTCTTTTCCACACCCAAAGAATCTTCCAGTTCCATTGAATCATTCTCCTTGGTGCCTCTTCTCACATGATTTACATAGGGAAAATTGAACTTTCTTTCCTCTATGATCATCATGAAACTCCATCTTTCTCTTATTAGCCGAGTTAGGAAACTTACCAAATTTGAGTTTATTGATCATATTATGAGATTGCTGATTCGGCATAATAATGATGTTTGGACTTCCAAATCCCTTTTCATTTGGTTTCACAAGAAGAATATCATTCTATTGTCCGTCGTATCCTCCATTATCGTGATTCTTCCTGTTTCCAGCCATTTTCTAAAACCCAAAAAGAATAGCGTGGGAGGCAAAAATCATGCTAGGGAAAACAACATAGTAAAGGGGGAGTACCCTCAATATCTTACATCTTAGGTTAAATTCTAAGATCGTTACCGTAGTTCTAGGACTATATCCTATACGTATACTTATCCTTAGGGACATCCCTAGATATACCATAGAAATGTCTATAGGGATCTCACTAACGTTTTCGCATCCTAGTTTCCAAAGGTTAACTAAACCTTTCCTCTGATACCAACTGTAGAGACCTGAAGCTTGACGTACATAGATATTACATTACTTTTATAGAATACTTAATACATAACAAAAACAGACACACAACGACCGTAATAGTTTATTGTCTTTGGAAACTTCGAACGTAATCTTCTAATCGTTGTGAAAGATCTTCAACATCTCCCATAAAGATCTTCCACTTTATGTTTCCTTACCTAAAACCTTTCTTTTAATGCTGGGGGAAAATAAAACATAAAAAGGGTGAGCTCAAATTCCCAGTAAGGGTAAGCATGGATAAAATAAAACATACCATATACATTTGAACTTAAAAACATAAACATAATGTTTAAAAATCAAAATCTTAAGCAAAGACATAATTCGTGGAATTATATAAGGAATAGATCATAATGGAACATAAATCATGATAAAATATCATGTGAATAAAACATGTAATTGTGGAATCTATTAAGCACATGTAATGATTTCCATAGTATCCAAGGCATTGCTGCCAAGACCATCTTAGTGGACAAAGTCCCTTTCTGAATCGAGTTCACTCCTCATTCTAGTCCTATAATACTGAACCGGATTAACTTACTGTTCCAACCATGTCTATCTCATGAGATATAAATCATTACCCAATGCATTAGAGGGAGATATTGGTCCCACCCATCTCATAATGAAATCATTCTTACTTGTGCCAGAAAATAAACATACATCATTCATAAAAACCCAATAAATAAAATGGGTTTCATAAACATCATCCCATCATCACATAATCCATATAAAATAAATGGATATCATTTCATAATAAGAAAATTGAAACCATGTAAATCATAGAGACATTATCTTTGAAACATACAAATATGAAATAATGTTATCTTAGATGAAAAATGGTTTTTGATAAAACACTTGAAATGAATTATTGCGAAAAATATCCTTTCTTCTTCAAAATCAGTTTCTTTTCACAAAATGTCATGCAATTTTAAAAGAATAGTATTTTTTTAAAATAGGAATGAAATATTTTGGAGTATTCTTCATGAAAATAAGGCTTTATAGAACAGTAAAAATCCTTTCATACCATATATGTTAAAAAAACATTCTTCTCGTACTTTTTTCAGAAAAGTCAAAAAGTACCTCGTAACATAAACAAAAGAAAGATTCCTTAAATACCCTGTAGTAAAAGTAAAAATTGGGTAAAAAGGACTTTAAAAATTCATGAATACAATTTTATAAAACATGTACATGGAAGATAGCAATAACCCCAGTAAATACTTTAGAATAAGCAATCTCGGATAAAAATGAGATTTGTAAATTTATCCCTTACCTTAGGTCCGATATGCTTCGTACGTATCCAAACCTCATGTATAATGATTTAAATAATGTCATTGAATTATCACATAATCATATTCATTGTTATTATATCATATATGGGTCACTTATGACTTTATATTACCCGTTCTTTTGTAAATTCATGTTAAAGTAGCGTTTTGGGTAAAATCGTTTCATTTGTCGTTCGTGTTTTAACTTGTAATTATTCATATGATTACTTAGATAATGATTAAATACATAAATAATGTAAAACAAGATTTATATATAATATATATTCATAATATATATATAATGGATCGATAAATGGAAAGAAATACACCGTTCATGGAGACAGTAGGTCGTACGTACGCATGACCGCTGTTTTCGTTTCTTTATTGAATTGAATGGAATTAAGTAGATGACATAAATATAAATATACATAAATCCAGTAGAATTATTATGTAATATATTTCATGATTACTTATTATATATACTTTATAATCATTCTTTAATGGTTATCATGGAGAGTGAATCTCATCGCGTCGTGGAGACGGTATTCCATACGTACGCACGAGCAATGATAACATTCCCAAGATCGTGGACTTGTATTAAAGTGGATGTATAATATTACAGAATCAATATAAGTTTAAAATAATCATATATATATATATATATTACTTTATCCATTATACCAATCCATGTATGGTGGTGGTGGAAAATAGATTACACCATGGCGTGGAGACGGAATTCCGTACGTACGCACGTGCGGTGATTTTGTTTTCCGTAGGATGGATAGATGGTGAAATAGGGTTATTTCATACTTATAATAACATATAAGTATATTAGTGATACTGATGTTATTACTTCATAATGAAACAACTAAATAAGAAGAAGTGGAAGAAGAAATAAAGTAGAAAGAATTGGAAACAGACATTACCTCTTCTTTGAAGGGCCTCTTTGAAACATACTCTTAGGGCACTAAAATTGGTTTTTGAAGAATACAAGGACCTCTAGGATGTTTCTAGGGATGTGGAGAAGAGACTTTGGCAGGGTTTGACTGAGCTTTAAGGCTCAATGTGGTGTGAGGAAGAGAGGGAGGAGGTTCCCTTTTATAAGGGTGGAGAGGGGCACCTTTGAAAATATAAGAAATATTAGTTTATATTAAATCCCAACCCCACATAAAAACATAAAAAATGACTCATATCCAAATATTAGATGAGATAGGGTTTTAAAATCATCAACAAATAAAATTTAGACAAGTTAGTAATTTATTTTAAACATTATCATCTTGATTTATCCTTATTTAATCAATTTAATTTTATTTGTGGTAATAATATTCTAAATTTTAAATTATAACAAATAATTTATAATTTGTTTTGCATTGTCCATAATTGGATACTTTATAACATTTTAGACCATATAAATTTAAATTTATAATTTTTAAATATTTTTGTGATTTTTAAACAATTTTATAATATGTTATTTTTATAAAATAACAATAGTGTCAATTTTGACACTATTCATTTCATTGAATTTAAATAAAATATATACAAAAGATATGTTAAAAATAAAAGCTTTAATATATTAATAAAAGTTCATATGTATCTATAAAATTATTGTATGACATTAAATAGTTCATATAATATTTATTTTATTATTTTGAAAACCATTTATTTGGTTTATCTCTTAATAAAATAATTACTACAACATTTTTGTATAATTAGTTAATATACTTATTTGTTGCATAAAAATTAAAAATAAAGTCCTATGATGAACATAAATCTTTTACCTTTAACAATAATACCTTTACTCGAATTTATCATCTTAAAATCACAATAGTTAAATTGTTATATTTATTAAATTATGAAGGTGACAACTTTGGCATCATTTAAAATAAAATAATATAAGTGTCATAATTGCCTTAATAAGGATCCAAATGGTCAAAAATTCAGCCAGTGGATGATTAGGGTTTATATATACACTAATAATAAGTTTTGTACAGATTTTTGGGCCTTTTATATGTATTACTATTTTAATAAAAACTATATTATTGATTATTCACTAAATAAATAATTTCTACATCATTAATGTATAAGATAATAAGGTAATTAAATAACTCATAAAAATTACAAATAAATTTCCATGACAAATAAAAACATTTTATATTTCAAATGAGTATTTATAACCGAATTTATATTCTGTATAAAGTTATATTAAAAATACTTTAATTATTAAAGTTGAGGGAGACATATTTCACATTCTTTTAAATAAAATAATCTATAGGTCTTAATCACCTCCAAGTGGATTCTAATGGATTCCATTTCTACCCAAATATGACATAGGGCAAATTATAATCATCCAATTGTATTAAGACTAGTATTAGAATAATTTTATAATATTATATTTACTCTTAATTACCCAATTTACCTTTTACTGAGGTAAATAAAATTTACCGTTGTTACTATTCATAAAGACCAAAAATAAAAAGTAGTCTATTAATATAATTTGGACCCACTGATTCCAAATATGGAATCCATTTTTCCAAATTCAATACACATAAGTTGAAGAAATTAAATTAAAATTAATCCCGTTGTCGAAAGAAAACAGGTTTTTGTTTAAAACATTGCAAAAGATTGAATTTATTTAACCTATGAATTCAATGTAAAATCAAGGATAATGACATACATTATATTGAATGGTAAAAATATATTCTATTTATACTTTAAAACCATTCAATATTATATTTTAACTATATAAATTATTACGATGAAAAAAGTTGTTTTTAATTAGAATATAGCGTGTTTTTACTATTCACTAAAATATGAAAGTTATCATAAAAATATCAAAACTTTATCCAATGTAAATTTTTATATCCTGATTCAAAATTATAAATTTATTTTGTAAAATTGCACTTATAAACATGTCAAAATCTATATTTAAACTGGGTGCTCCATCAAAAAGCCGCAAAACTACATTTTTTTAATAATACTTATTTTACCCAAAAAAATTTATTTTGTTCTTATACCATGTTCTAGAAAATGTGTAAGATGAATAATAAGGTTATAAAATTTAAAATTTAGTTAATACTATTCATAACGGGTAGTTCATAATAATATTATAACCATATATCATTGTTTAGTGAAACTTGATATTGCGTACAACACACGTTGTCGAGGAAAGTCGCCATTGCCTGTAATGCAAGCCAAGTCATGGATACGTGTTGTGCAAGAATCCTTCGTTGTTTCGTATAACAGAATCCTACCATATTTCATTTATACATGTAATATATATATATATAAATATACACTCAATGTTGCGTAGAATGAATATTATAAAACAAACTTGAAATTGTGTGTAATACAATCTAAGAATAGTTTTGCGTATACTGAAAGCTAATACGGTGTTGCGTAAAGCGCAATATAATCATTGTGTAGCGTACAACAGATGATATGAAATAAATTAAAAAGAATATATCTTATAAAATCTCGGGCTGTTACACGATGAATGTCGACGAATCGGACAACGGCGACGATAACCTTAAAGATAATATTTAGGTCCAGAGATCGACAATTGACAAGGAAAGATCATCCTCAAGAGAAATGCATTTCTAGGGAGGGCTATGATTCTTTTTTATGTGAATTTCTTTTCCCCATTCATTCTTTTAAATGACGACCACTGGTTAACTCATGAACAAGATAACCCAAATATCAATCATTCATACGAGAGCGTTAATGATGTGAGATAAAAAGGGGATATCTATCTAAGTGATTATTCCACCCTATTTTGGTTCTTCATGATCCTGTTAACAAGAACACATCTAGGTCATCATGAATGAATACATGGATCATTATTTGGGTGTTATTGTGTTGTGACTCCTTCCCCAATTTTATTCCCTTGTTATTCCCATTCTTCATGGTGGAACGATTAGTGGTGCATTGGCCCCCTGGTGCTAGGAAAAAAGGGACGCGACCAAACATGACACAACATTGGTGAGAGGATGCGAAAAATGGCCACAAAGACAATGCCATACCGTGACACCAAGGTCACGGTGGCAGCATGAGTCACCGACACCAAGGCCATTGGCAGACAGGAGGTAGCAAACCCCGACGATGCACTAAGGTGGTAGAGGCCACGACTAGCTGGGGCTGCAGTGGTGCAGGAGGGAGGTGGCAGTCGGGTGCCACATGAAGGGAAGTGTAACGCGACTTGAACAGAAATGCGGTCCAACATGGACCATGTTAAAAGGGGAGGCGGTCGGCCTCAGCTGGAAATGTGGCCACACGAAATAGATGCTTGTGTGGCATCCATGCTGGATCCATTCCAGCCCACTGTTGTGGGTTAGGCCCATGAAATAAACCATGCCACTGGGTGGCCTAGGCTGTGGGAGAACCATCCATCCATTGCGATCTAGAACAGATGGCAAAAATCAGGCTGTTTGGTGGCCTGACATGGCAGTACGAGTCCGACCTAGTCATACCGAGCCGAGGAATGAAAACCAGGTCACCGGGAAACATGGTGGGATGGACCCACAGCTGAAATGGGCCATGTCTGATGAGGACCAATGGTCCTAGTCACTCGGACAGGGAAGATACAGTTAGCCCAGACCCAAACAGGTTGATTCAGGTTGGCTGAAACATGTCGGGTGATGCAGGACCCCCGGGCAAGGTTGGTCAGATTAGTCCGACCAAGTTAGATTGGGCCCAGACGCAACTATCCCATGTTCCCTAAAATACCAATATCTTTCATACCAAGTGTCCAATTGGCACCACCTATGGTGTTTGTACCCTTGCAACGAGGAGGGATTTTGGGTATACTCTAAGTTAGTTATCATAGCATTTTAGATACAAATGATGACTTGAGGAGTATATTCTCCCCAAAACAGGCAAACTAGAGAGTGTGAATCCTACAGTGGATTGTGACATGAAGGATGTGATGAGAATACCTCAGTGGTCTAGCATATGAGAAGACCACAGTGGTCCAGTAGAAGATCTCAACTGAGTCGAATAATAGACGAGAGGACCTCAGTGGTTCATTAGACGAGAAGAACTCAGTGGTCCAAAAGGCAAGCAGACCTTAGTAGTCCAGTAGATGAGCAGACATTAGTGGTCCAGCAGACGAGAGGACCTAAGTGGTCAAACAGATGATTAGACTTCAGTGGCTCATCAGGGATGAGTGCCTCAATAGTAAAATATGATTCATCTTTATGATTGAAAATCTAAATTTCTATACGTTTAATTATACTGGGTGTGATCTGTCTTTGATTTGTGGGCTTTCTATGTGATCTTACTGTACGTTCCTTCTTTGGGGTCATTCATTTGTGGTCTAGGGTCCGTAATGAGTATTGTGTTACTCACCCCTATACAGGCTTCACCCACATGTGTCGTGTCTTGTATAGGTGATCGACGCTTATACGGATACCGTGGTGGTCTGGAACCAGATGGTGCCCTGTGAGACAGGACAGAAAATACGTACATCTATAGTTATAGACAGCTACACTCCACCTACCCTTTAGGTATTTTTTGAGCCGATAAACATTAGCGGTAGTACTTTCCTTTGTGGGTTTGGGCTTCTATTCTATCCCCTTCAGTCTGTAACATACTTTTATTAGTTGTCTCAGTGATTATTTTGGTTTACATAGTTATTACCTTTCTGTAGTTTCTATTGTGTGCATGTATATAGGTTTAAGGGAAATTCCTTCCCTTTTTTGGATATTCCTTCTCGGTGCTAGTCTCAACTCCCTAACCTATGCATGTCGGGTTACGAGTAGTCAAGACATGGGACGTGGGGGAATGCATGTGAAAAATTTGTATCTGAGGATATCAGTTCTACTAGAATAACTAAGAGTATATAATTTTTTAAGGGGTAACAATGTTAAGAATTTTGAGTTTGGCATTCATGCTAGGGAGTCTTGTGTCGGTTCGTCAGCCAACGTGTCCATACACCCGGAACCTGAATTATCCATTCTGACGTAGTACATGAAAAATCTAGTTTCATGTGTTTTTGAATGTTTTTTGATAATATTTTGAGTAAGTTTCATCTCATAAGTTATAACCTATTAATCATGATTCATCTTGATCTATTTATGGATGCCTCCACATAGACAACAAGCTAAGGTTCCAGTGCATGACCACACGCACAGTCCACAGAGTGATGAGGCTTCGGTAAAAGGACCATTTCTCAAGATGGTTCCCTTGGGTAGTGTCCTTGTGATACCACCACCTATCATTCATCAATTAATACCAGTGATACTGGTAGAGGACACATGTACGCTCAGTTCCTTACATGAGTTCGAGAGACATAGAACTCCCATGTTCAGTATAAGGAAATATCCTTAGTTCTTTGAGGATTTGATGTAGGTGGTGATTCAAGTATTCCTCTTAGAGAGGAAACCACTTGGCCAGAAGCAATTCTATCTCAGAGCCTTCTATAGGGATTGATGAGAAGATAGTAGAGTTTTATGATCTAGACTCATGAAGAGGCGGCACTCATTTGGTCAGACGTTGAGAGACTTTTTTTGGAGGAGTTCTTCCCATAAACATTTTGATATCTACACATACAGGATCTGCTTCACCTATAGTATAATACCTTAATAGTGGCTGAGTACTCTGTGTGGTTCACAGACCTCTATAGTTACTCTACGAATATAGTGCATGACCATTTCTTTAGGGATCAGACTTTTGAGTAGGGACTCCGATAGGAGATTAGGACATTGATGATTTCCCTCAGCATCCCTAGGTAGGCTTGGGTGCTGGATTGAGATCTACTAGTATAGAGATTCCTCACTGAGCTGGAATCGATGGTGGGGGCTACCACCGGGCGACGGGTAGCAGAGTTATCCATGGCAGGTAGCTGACAGATGATGTAGAGGCCCAAACTGGCTAGACCATTCGTAGGATGACCTTAGGACTGAGGGTCGGTGGTACGAGGCTCTATGGGTAGGGGGAGTAATCAATGGTGCATAGTATTCTATGAATGTGGATGGTAGGGGAAAATGGCTTGTGATTTCCCAACTCTCTAGGTAGAGGACCGACAGACGGTCGAGGGACCGCCGAGGTAGTGACAGAGAGAGGAAAAGTGCAATCCTCTAGGAGGCAGACGTGGCAGACGTGTGGGACGAGCAGTCGGAGGTCATTTTAGGTATGAGGTAATACCAAAATCACCTTAATGTGGTTCTCCCTGTGCTCCAAGAGAAGGTGGACATGGGAGGGCTCATCTTCAGGTAATTGAGGCCTACAGTCTCCACATCCCAGAGATGATATGAGGTACGATCTGTGACTTCTCCACATTATCTGCAGTTCTTATAGACAAAGGTTCCAGTCACTCTTTCCTCTACACATACCATTTTTGGAATATGGAGATCCCAATCGAGTCATCAGATCAATCCTTACAATTATCAACTCCCACAGGAAGGGATTCAATGATCACACACTACTGTCAGTAGTGTGAACTTACTCTTTGAGGGAATAGATTCATCTGGGATCTCTTATTATCTGCGTTAAAGCCTTATGAAATCATTCTGGGTATAAAATTTCTATCGAAATTCCAGGCTCAGATCAACTATTTTAGGCACACGGTGTGGTGTGTCCATGGAAACGGGACCATGTTTTCCATTATTGGTGAAAAGAATATCAGAGCATCACCGGATGGACTCACATGCATGAGGGTGTAGCCGATCACTCATTAATTGGTCAGCATGACCCTTAGTGAAATGAATGAGATGAGTCCATAGTTTCCTGTAGTGGTGTATGAGTATGGGTATGTCTTTCAAGAAGATGTTCCATGACTACCTCCTCGTATATAGGTAGACATTTCAATAGATCTATTCCATGAGACAACACTAATATCTAAACCTGCATATCAGATGGCTCCTACAGAGCTCTGGAAGCTAAGGGTATAGTTGGAGGGCATGCAGAGGAAGGGGTCTGTATGGCCCAGTGTTTCACTATGGGAATCCCCAGTGTTGTTTTCCAAGAAGGCATACAAAATATTGAAGTTATGCATGGACTCTGAGTGCCTAAACGTGGTGACCATGAAGAACAAGTATCCTCTACCTAGGATTGATGACCACTTTGATTAGTTGAAGTAATAGAGATGGTTCTTAATGATAGACCTTAGATCATTCAATCACCAGCTTTGAGTGCAAGATAGGGAAATCTCAAAGACAAGTTTTAGATGTAGGCATGACCACTATGAGAACCTAGTGCTGTCATTTGGTGTGATAAACTCAAAAATAGTGTTCAGGGGACTCATGAACAGTATCTTCTAGCTATAATTAGACCGGTTTGTATAGGTATTAATTGATAACATCTTAGTGTATTCATCATCTGTGGAGGAGAATGTGATACAACTAAGGATGGTTCTAGACACACTCTTAGTGCACCAACATTATGCAAAACTCTAGAAGTGTGAGTACTGGATACGAATGGTCTACATCCTTCGACATTTCATCTTAAAGGATGGATTTGGGGTGGATCCAGCAATGATTGAGGTGAAGATTTCTTGGGATCCACCACAGAGAGTTACTTAGGTACAACGTTTCCTTGGGTTGGCTGGTTACTATTAGAGGTTTGTAGCCAACTTCTCAAGAGTGGAAGAACAAATGATTGCATTGAAAAATATGGTAAAACCCTTTGTGTGGACAAAAGGATGCAGGTAGATCTTTTAGTAGTTGTGGAAGAGCATGATGAGTACTCCGATCGTGGGATTTCTAGAGGAGGGCTCCGACTACGTCATGTACTATGAAGAATTTGAAACCAGGATTGGTTTTTTATTGATGTAGGGAAAATTATTGATTGAATATGGCTCAAAATAGTTGGGGTTGTATGATAATAACTTTGAAACTCATCACCTTGATATGGGAGCGGTAATATTTGAAATAAAGATGTTGAGACACTAAATTATGGGTGAATGATTCATTGTCTAATATGGCCACAATACTCTCAATTATATATTTTCTTAAAAGGGTCTGAATCTGGGAAAATGACATTATCTAGAGTTCCTCTAAAACTATGAATTTGAGATAGTCTATAATCCTAGGAATGTGAGCATGGTGGGAGATTCTCTCAGATAAATATCGTGTTCAAAACTAATGAATGAGGGCTTATAGAAGTTTGCCTCAATTTAGATATCCTTTGTGGATAAATATGAGGAAACTTATCTTCAGTTGATGTTATTTTCCCATCTACTCCTATAGTGAGTTAGGGAGGCACATATTGGAGATTCCATCTACGAGACCACACATGCCTAAATGTTCACAAGGCATGCGCCTGATGGATATTAAAAATCTGTGGAGCACATAATCCTTTTAAGAGGAAGAATTATTGTACCAGTAGAGTTACAAGAGGAAGTTTTGAGGGTTTTCTATACATCCACATTGGCAATACATTCAGGTGTGGTGAGTATATAACAGGAAATATGACATTAGTACTAGTGGAAGGGGATGAAGAAGGCAGTGGCATAGTTTGTCTTGAGATGCCACACTTGTCAACATGTGAAGGCTGTGCACCAAGTTCCAATAGGTTTGAAACAACCCCTTGAGGTACCAGAGTGGAAGTGGGATGAGATGTCGAAGGCCTTTGTGACAAGATTATCATGTACGTTTAGGGGGTCTGATACCATCTGGGTTATCACAGACAGACTCACCAAGTCAACCCACTTCTTACCTATTTGAGAACAATTCTCAGTAGAGCTCATGGGATGCCTCTATGTAAAGGAGATAGTTCCACTTCATGGGGTCCCATCTACGATAGTCTCAGATTGTGATGCCTGATTCACATCCCTATTGTGGAAGGGATTATAGTAGGCGTTTGGGGCTCAACTATTCTTGAGAACAACCTTTTACCCACAACCAAATGGTGAGACGAAGCATACAATATAGTCCTTGGAGGAAATTATTTGTGCTTGCGTTCTTGATTTTGTTTGTTGTTGGGAGGATGACCTACCAATGGTGGAGTTTGCGTACAACAACAGCTACCACTCCACCATAAGTATGACACCATATGAGGTACTGTACAGACAAATATGCTAGACACTGTTATGCTAGAAATACCTAAGGGAGTTAACACTCATGGTTCCAGAGATAGTATATGCTACCACTAAGAAGGTGCAGGTCATCCGAGAGCAGATGAAGATTTCACAGATCTGAAAGAAGTACATTACTAATAGGTGACTGATACCCTTGGAGTTTGAATAAGGCGACCAAATATTCTTAGTCGTCTTTCCTCAATGGGGGATACCAAGATTTGGTTTGGGTGACAAGTTATCTCTGAGGATCATTAGTCCTTTTCTAATATTGTGTATAATGGAAGAGGTTGTGTACCGCTTTCCTCTACCACCATAGTTAGAGAAGGTTTATGAAATCTTCCATGTATGCCAGCTAAGGGGATAGGTGCACAAATCTTCTCCCTATACCAACCACAACGAGTTCGATATTGATTACAGGGTGACATTTTCCAAGTAACCTGTGGAGATAGAGGATCTAGAATATAGGATCCTTCATGGATAGTCGATTCCTCTGGTGCATGTTTATTGACAACACATGAATCTCCAGGAGAGAACATGGGAGCAAGAGGCTCAGATTCTTTCTCAATACCCCCATTTGTTTTATTATAACTTTTTTGGATTTTAAGGATGTAAATCCCTAAAATGTGGAGTAATTTAATACCCCATAATTCCATGCATTTTTTTTGAAAATTAAATAGTATTATTTTAAGACCAGTCACTAATATGGAACATAATTTTGAGGCCGAGAGAGGCCAGAACATATTTTAAAACTTTATTTAATGTCTATTAAATAATCATTCAAGTGGATTTTTATATCTTTTTAAAAAGGGAACGAATCAAAAATCTAAAGGCACTGTTGAAATCAGAGAGTCGGGATTCACCTTGAAAGGGTCTACATTGTATGATGCATGCCAACTATGGGAATTAGTTTTTGGTCATAAATAAAATAATAGATTAATGATTATTTTATTTTCAAATCCTTATATCTCCAAAACGGTAACTCGGATTAGAAATTTGAGAGTACCATTAAGCTCGTGAGGGCGTGCTTTCATTAAGCAGAGCCTATCCTCGACCATCACGGTATGATGGTAAAAGTTAATTTTCAGTATTTTTGGGTGAACAATAAAATAACATTAAAAGTTATTTTATTAGATTTTATTCTTCATTACGTTGTGAATTTTCAGTTTTGTGGTGCAATAAAAAAGATACACTGAATACCATTAATGAACCTCATTAATGAATCAGTGTGGTAACACTAAAATGAATATGCGTCTTCCTTCATTAATTAAACAGGGAATTCAAGGCTGATGAACAATCCTAGAATTCCTCTGACGAACGATGAAGGGAACCTCTCCAACGATGAACGCTCATAAATCAGATGACGAAGATGTCAACATTGGAGAGTATATTTAGGACTAGAGATAAATATATGATGAAAAAAGATCATCCTCGAGAAATCTCCTTTTCTAGATAGAGGTTTGATGCTTTATTGTGTGTATTTCCCCCCGTTATTTCGTTCAAATTAATAACACAGTTTAACTCATGAACAGGTTAACCCATGGATTGATTGTTCATATGGGAGGTTCAATGATGCGTGATAAAATGGGGATGTCAATCTTAGTGATTATTCCACCTTATATTGGTTTTTCATGATCTTTATAATTAGAACACATCCGTGTCAATATGAACAAAGACATAGATCATTATTAGGGTTTCTATGTGTTGCTACTCCTTCACCAATTTTATTATTATGTTTTTACTCTTCCTCATGGTGCAATGGTTGGCATTGAATTATCTCGCGACACTAGGTGAGACTGGGCACCACCCGACAGAGCGCAGAATTGACAAGAGGGTGCGACACAAGACTATGTCATCCATCTACGGCAGTGTCACCAGACTGTGGCACCCATGTTGCATTGAAAAATGGGAGGCAATGCGTTGAGGCGGTAGAGGATGTAGCCCGTGGGGGTAGAAATAGGGTAGGAGGGAAATTCCAGTCGGGCTCCACATCAAGGGATGTGGTTCGTGGGGTGGGACACAGCGTGCGATGGCATATGGTCCAGCGTGGACTGCATATGGAGCGGAGGCGGTTGCCCTTATCCGTCCAGATGTCTACACAAACTGGATCACAGTGTGACATCCAAAATGGATCAAAGACGGCCTACTGATGTGGCCTGGCCTAGTGAAATAAATTAGGCTGCTGGGCGGCCCGAGATGGGGGAGAACCGGCCAGCCATTATGGGCCTGGCCATATGGAAAAAACTGAAATATTGGGATTCTTGGAAGGGAAATACCAGTATGGCCAATTAGGATTGGGAAAATGAATGCGGATTGGGTTGTTGGGCGACCTGACTGACTGGATCCATGGACGAACTGGGCTGGGTTGAGCGAGGCGCAATGGGTCAGACACTAGACCAGACCAGGCTGGGTCAGCCTAGACCGATTTGGGTTAGGTCGGCTAAAACGGGTTGGGTCATCAAGGATCCTCAGGCTGGGTTGGTCGGGTCGGTCCAACCATGTCAGATCGGGACCAAACGCAACCAGCCCCGGTTTACTTAAACACCATTATCTTTCAGACTGAGCATCCGATTGACACGCCATATGGGGACTTGGGACCCTTGAGATGAGATGGTCTGCTGGGTATACTCTAAGTGAGTTTTCGTTGAAGTAGAGATATGAATGATGGCTTGAGGAGTAGAATCTCTAGGAATCAAGCGGACTAGAGAGTGACAATCCTATATATAGAAATGAAATGAAGCATGTGACGAGCGTAACTCAGTGGTCCAGTAGATGAGAATACATTAGTAGTACTACAGACAAGTAGAACGCAGTGGTCCAGTTGACCAGCACACCTCAGTGGTCCTTAAAATGAGCATACCTTAGTGGTCTAGATGTTGTGAGGACCTCAGTGGTCAAGAAAACGAGCAGACCTCAGTGGTCTAGAAGATGAGGGGACATCAATGGTATAATAGAGGATTAGACCATAGATGAGAAGACCTCAGTAGTCTAGAAAAAGAGAGTACCTTAGTGGTATTTTAGCTGAGGAGACCTCAGTGGTCCAACAACCAAGATGATCTCAGTGGTCTTGTAGCCGATCAGACCTTAGTGGCTCATTAGGGATGTGTCCCTCAGTAGTACAAGATTATTCAGATTTATTACTAAAAAAATAATTTCTATACCTTGAGATAAAACTTTCTGTGAGTTATCTTTGTTTTTTTTTGATACTGTGTGATCTTTATATGTGGTCTTTCTTTGTGGTCTTTACTTTGTGGTTTGGGGTCCCTACTAAGTTTTGTGTTACTCACACTTTCACAGGCTTCGCCCGCATGTGTCGTGTCTCATGCATGTGATCGACGCTTCGACAAAGACCATGGTGGTCTAGGACCATGTGGTGGATAGTAATACAGGATGGATGGAACATACTTCTACAACTATAGACAACTACTCTCCACTTACCCTTTAGGTAGGGTTTGAGAAGATGGACCTTGACAGGTGTACTTTTCGTTGTTTTTTTCAGATTGTATTCTTGCCCATTTTTACATTTCAGGTTGTACTGTACTTTTAGTAGCAGTCTTAGTGATAGTTGTGATTTACATAGTGTATACCTTTCTGTAGCTTGTGTTGCTGGAATGTGTACAGGTTTAAAGGCAATGCCTTCCCTTTTTGGGATATGCCTTCTTGGGACTAGTCGATAGTTCCTGGCCTATGGATGGTGGGCTTGGGTTTCTCACGTCACAGTCCATCGGGGAAGGGTCTTGACACCATAACCCCGATCGACAATACCAACTTTTCCTAGTACCGAAAATATCTCTGATCATGCTAAAACACTATAGGGGATACATATATTATCCTTGTGATCATCTGCACTCACCTCCAATCACTATAATAAAGATTGACTATGCTGGAATACAATCCTATTAAGATGGAACTACATAAAATAAGACCTAAAAATTTTTTATCATGTATCAGAACTATGGGGGACAAGACGCATTTTTCAATTCATAATATCAAATATAAGACTACATGGGCCAGGACCCATTTTCATTGAACAAGGACTCTTATTTAAGTATAAAAAGTGAATCTATAAAAAAATGGTATAATATATGCCTAGATGAACTAGGATGCATGTCCATTGACAATGGATCCCTCTTCGAGTCTATAAATCACAACCATAGAAAACACTGTAAATGGTGTCATTCCATCTCCCATTATGAGTGTAATAATGCATTTCTTATCATTAGTGTCATATTGGGATTCCAATAATCCATTAGGTAGGCTAAATAGTCAGTTATCAGGAAGTAATTATGGGAATCCTTATCATGTACCACATCACGTCACGCTCATTGTCCATATACAAGGATACAACTCTAGTAATCCGAGATGTGTCAATAATAATTATGTGAATGTAGAAACAAAATATTGATGGTGGATGAATACCTAAAACTACCACTAATACTACATCCCCACCAGGATAAAATGTCCAGTGTGGGTTTTATGGTGACACACACTACTTTCTCTACTCAAAACAACATCGAAATATCTCAATGTTAGTCAAATAATGTGTCACCTATTGGGTCCCTAGAGTCATAACACTATTGAAGCATCATACTCAAGATCCTATAGAGGATAAAAATTAAGTAAAGTCTTACTTCTTTTGACCTTAAAAAAGAGTAAGAGTTAACAGATACATCCGACATGGGATCCTAGAGGTCTAAATATAATAAAATAGTTCCCTCTTGGGATCTTTCTAGTTATCACAAAGGAAGAGGTATTTTATATGAGACCCACAAAAATGATTTATATAGGAATAGGCTTCTAACATCGGATAATTGGATGGATTAAACAAGTAGAGTGATCCTACAAGGGATTCACTAGGATATCATATAGGTGAAGGCATCCCATAAGGGGACCTCAAAAATGGAATTAATGTAGAGGAACCCAACAAATGATCATATATGTCAAAAGATAAGAATAACTGTTGATATAAATGAAAATAATTTCAATATGAGTTTCTAGTGATGGATCATGGACCACCTCAGATCAAGGATATCACTATTAAGAGATATATGGATTTGACTATCAGAGGAGAAATTGTACATTTAGTAATAATCTTGAAAAACAACCAAGGAGTCCTCAAATCAGCACAAGTGTTCCACCATCACAATCTATATGGAAGGATAATAAAAACAGGCTACTCATGTGTCCAATTATGACTTCAGGGTGTAATGTAGGAAAAATAGAAATAGGGGTAGTAAGGGAAGAGTACAGGGTGTGTATACCCTAGAATATAATTTGTACCCTCGAAGCCTCACCACTCCCTATAAATCTTCCATACATGGAATAAATAACCCATGCACGTAACACCCCATGATTTTATGAAAAATATTCCTTTTAATTTTATTGATGTCTTGTATTGTACGCTACACCAAAAGGATCTTGCACTGAACACATCCCTGACTTGTCTTTCATTACACACAATTACGACTATCCACGATAGTGTGTGTAGTACGCAATACCGAGTTTCACTAGATGAGAAATTATTATAATATTATTATGAACTATCCATTATGAATAGTAATACCCACTTTTTGAATTTTTATAAATTTTATATTTCAAAATGGACTACATTTTTGGATTCAGAATATCGAAATTAGCTTAGGGTGAAATTTTGGTACTTTTCAGATAACTTTCATATTCTGATGAATAGTGAAAATTACTAAATTTTAATTAAAAACAACTTTTTTAATCGATATAATTAATAGTGATAAATTATTAATTTGAGTGGGTTTAAAGTATATTTTTACAATTTAATACAATGTTGGTCATTGGATGTAATTTCACATTTAAACCAGAAATAAACAAGTGTCAATCTTTTGATAGTTATTATCTCTTAAAAACACGCTATTTGTTTTGACGGCGGAAATTAATTTTTAAATTAGTTAATGTAACTGATATTTTTTGAACATGATAAAATAGACATCATTTTTCAATTCATAATATCAAATATATCTTAGGCCTAATTTTTGGTATTTTTCTGGAAACATTCATTTTTTGATGAATAGTGAAACCACCAAGTGGAAGTTAAAAAAACTGAATTTTTCGTAAAACTTAATTTTACCACTTCTGTGAGTGGAATTTCTAAAATATGAGAGACACGGATAATATCAAGGACTAAAATGTGGTTCAATGAGATGAAAATATTTTTTTTTGAATAGTAAGTTTTTAATTTATTTCACCACAGTTAAAAGTAAATAGGGAAATTAATGGTAAAAGTGTTGTTATTATTACCCTAAAACATGTCCTAATTCTATTGGATAAGTGTAATTCGACCAAAAAAAACCTTAGTAATAACTTATGACCATTTAGGCCCACTTGGATTAGATTAGGACATTTATTATCAATTTATTTAAAGAAGGGTTAAAATAGTTAAAATTAAAGCTTAATAACTAAATCATTTTTAATATAGGGTGATACATATGATAAATTCGACTATAAGTATTTATTAGAAAGCTAAAAATATTTCCAACATAATGGTATTTTATTTTTAATTTTTAGACTTAATAAAATTTAATTTATTTATGATACAATGATGATCCTGTAATTATCCTATTAATGAAATATTGACATAATTGATGTTATAAATACCCAAATAAATGTAATTTGAGACTTTTTATGAATTAAAATAATTTTCTATGTTAATATGACATGTTATTATAGATTTAATTAATTTTTTTCTAACTAATCATTCTGTTATAATTTTCACAAAAATCAATTACCAAATAGTGTCAAAATTAACATAAAATGGGTTTTAAACAAAATATTATATTATTAATTGTTATTATATTCCAAAAAATCTAAGGCTCGTCCAAGATACTTATATCATGATAGGTGTATCATTAATGGACCACTTGGGGGTCTCTTCGATGTATATGGTATGTTTATTAACTATATAATATAAAAATACAAAGTGACATGGTAAATGTCAATCAAATTAACTAAGAGTTAAAATTAAAAGATAAGGTTAATATAATGACCTAAACTAGTCTAAATTCTATTGGATGAGATGATTTTTACCCATAACCACCTTATCTTTGAAATATATCAATCTGGAGCTATTAAAAACCGAATTTGACTTTATAATAAAATAATATTTTTTGTTATTCCAAAGGTGCCCCTCTCCTCCCTTATAAAAATGAACCTCCTCCCTCTCTTCCTCACACCACTTTGAGCCTTCATTCCCAGCAAAACCCTGCCAAATTATCTTCTCCACTTCCCTAAAAACAACTTAGAGGACCTGTTATTCTTCAAAGACCAATTTTAGTGCCCTAATAGGAGGTCTCAAAGAGGCGCTTCAAATAAGAGGTAATGTCCATTACCGATTCTTTCAACTTTATTTCTTCTTCCACTTCTTCTTTTTTTAGTTGTTTCATTATGAGGTAATAAAATCAGAATCAATAATATAATTATATGTTATTATAAGTATTAAACAACCATATTTCACCATCTATCCATCCAACGGAAAACGAAATCTCCGCGCGTGCATACGTACGGAATACCGTCTCCACACCGTGGTGTAATCTATTTTCCACCACCACCTTACATGGATGGGTATAATGGTGAAAGTAATGAATATATATGATTATTGTAAAGTGATATTGATTCTGTAATATTATACATTCACTTTAAAACCATTCCACGATCTTGGGAATGATATCATCGCTCGTGTGTACGTACGGACTACCGTCTCCACGACGTGATGAGATTCACTCTCCATGTTAACCATTCATGACTGATTATAAAGTATATATAATGAATAAAAATGAAATATATGACATAATAATGATACTGAATTTATGTATATATACATATATGTATGTCATTTACTTAATTCCATTCGATTCAAAAGGGGAACGAAAACAGCGTTCATGCATACATACGGCCTACCGTCTCCATGAACGGTGTATTTCATTCCTTTTATCGATCTATAATATATATGTATATGATGAATATATATTATATATAAATAATGTTTTATATTATGGAATTATTTAAATCAGGATATAAGTAATAATATCAAGAATGAAAAGTCAAAACACATACGATAAATAAAATGATTTTACACAAAACGCTGCTTTAACATGGAATTTACAAAAGAACGGGTAATATAAAGTCATAAGTGAAACATATATGATATCATGACAATGAATATGATTCTATAATAAGTCAATGAAATTATTTAAATCATTATACAGGAGGTTCGGATACGTATGAAGCATATCGGACCTAAGGTAAGGGATAATTTTGCAAATCTCATTTTTATCCGAGATTGCTTATTCGTATGTATTTACTGGGGTTATTTCTATCATCCATGTCCATGTTTTATAAATGTGTTTTCATGTATGTTTAAATTCTTTTTTACCCATTTTTGACTTTTACTACATGGTATGTATGGAATCTTACTATTACAAGGTACTTTTTTACTTTTCTGGAAAAAGTACGAGAAGAATGTTTTTTTAACTTATACGGCACGAACAGATTTTTACGGTTTTATAAAGCCTTATTTGCTTGAATCTTCCTTCAAAATATTTCATGAATATTTTCAACAAAATCCTTTTCTTTTAAAATTTCATGAATTTTTTTGAAAAGAAAATGATTTTGAAGATGAAAGGATATTTTCCTCAAGAATTAATTTCAAGTGTTTTATCAAAACCATTTTTCAAATAAGATGACATTATTTCTTATGTGTATATTTCAAGTATAATGAATCTATGATTTACATGGTTTCACTTTTCTTATTTTTAAATGATATCCATTTCTTTTATATGGATTATGTGATGATGGGATGATGTTTATGAAACCCATTTTATTTGTTGGGTTATTATGAATGATGTAAGTTTATTTTGTGGAACAAGTAAGAATGATTTCATTATAAGATGGGTGGGACCTATATCTCCCTCCAATGCATTGGGTAAAGATTTATATCTCATTAGATAGACATGGATGGAATGGTAAGTTAATCCGGTTCAGTGTTACAGCACTGAAACGAGGAGTGAACTCGATTCAGAAAGGGTCTTTGTCCACTAAGATGGTCTTGGAAGCAATGCCTTGGCTACTATGGAAATCATAACAAGTGATGAATGGTTTCCACAATTACATGTTTTATTCCCATGATATTTTATCGTGATTGTTGTTCCTTTATGTTATATGCCTTACGTACTTCCAAGATTTATGTCGTTGCTCTAGGTTTTAATGTTTGGATTTCATGTTCAAGTTTTTGCTTTCAAATATTTATGGATTGTTTTATGTTCTCTATGTTTACCCTTACTGAGCATTTGAGATCACCCTTTATATGTTTTATTTCCCCCAGGATAAAAAAAGGTTTTAGGTAAGGAAACAAAAATTGGAAGATCTTTATGGGAGATGTTGAAGATCTTTCACCACGATTAGAAGATTACATTCCAAGTTTCCAAAGACACTAAACTATTATGATCCTTGTGTGTCCGTTTTTGTTATGTATTATGTTTTCCGCAAAAGTAATGTAATGTCCATGTACGTCAGGCTTCGGGCCTTTACAGTTGGTATCAGAGGAAAAGGAGGTAGGAATGTATCCGATCCTTGGGAACTCTCACATGTGAGTGTTGGACGAAGCATGGCTCTCCGCCCAAGGGGTTCATGAGGAAATGGCTGCCACTGGGGATGGTGGTGTGTCCCACCTAAGGGGTGTAGCCACCCATGGAGTTCCCTTATAGGTATCAATTATAGACCACTGGATGTAATTCCAGACTGTTACAGTTGGTATCAGAGGAAAGGTTTAGTCAACCTTTGGAAACTAGGATGCGAGAACTTTAATGAGATCCCTAGAGATATTTCTAAGGTATGTCTAGGGATGTCCCTAAGGATAAGTATAAGTATAGGTTATAGTACTAGAATTGCGCTAATGATCTTAGAATTAAACCTAATATGTTAGATATTGAAGGTACTCCCACTTTATTATGTTTTTTCCCTACAATGATTTTGGCCTCTCACACTATTCTTTTTGGGTTTTAGACGATGGCTGGAACCCGAAGGAACCGTGTTGATCAATGTAATGGAAAATTCAATTATTGTCCTCCTGAACAAACAAATGTTATGGGAGATGGAGTGAAAAGTCTTATTTCTATACTTACACAAGATATGAATCATTCTGGACTTCCAATTGAGCAGAGAAGGGAACAATATTCTATTGAGTCCTTCATGAGGCAACGTCCACCTTCTTTTAGTGGGTCTTCTGATCCACTTGTTGCTGAACAATGGATCAGTACCACTGAAAATATATTTTCAGTTCTTTAATGTTCTGAACATGATAAAGTCATCTTAGTAGTATATCGTTTGGAAGATGAAGCTGATCAATGGTGGAATCTTATCAAGAATATGAGGCCAAGAGATGAAATTGAGTCCCTGGAATGGGATGAGTTCATGAACTTATTTTTCAATAAGTACTTCCCTCATATTTTTTGTACAAAGATGGAGAAGGAGTTTCTTGAACTAAAGAAAAAGGATGATGAATCTGTTGGTATATACGAAGCGAATTTTACAAGGCTTTCAAGGTATGCATCTGGCTTTATCATCCAACCTGAAAGTAAAGTTGATCGATTCTTCAGTGGGTTAAAACCAAGTCTTCGAATGGAATTATCTATAAGAGACTTCAGTAGCTATGAAGAAATTGTGCGTTGTGCTATCAAGGTAGAAATGGAAGTTGGTGTTACATATCCATCTCATGGTTTTTACTAGAAACGAAAGATGGAGTTCATGGAGAAATCTCAGAATAATGGTGAAAAGAAGTTGAACATTTCCTTATGCTCAAAGTGTGGAAAGAAGCATGGTGGAGATTGTCTTAAAGGGACTAGAAAATGTTTTATGTGCGAAAAAGAAGGTCATCGAGCAGCAGAGTGTCGAAGGAATGGAAAAAGGGTTGCTAATGGTGTGAATAAAGAGAAGACTGTAGAGAATGCACCAACAACACTTCAATGCTTCAAGTGCAAGGAAATGGGGAATTATGCTAATAAATGCCCTAATCCAAGGGTTAGTGATGATCAACAAGCGCAAACAATTAAGGGAAAGGAAAAATGGAAGTCACATGTGATCACTATTGGAGATGTTGAATATGACAATGATGTCTTGGAATGATTAAGTTTTTATGTAATGGGATTCCAAAATAATGTTGTATATAGTATCATGGAATATTGGAATATTTATGTATTGGTCTATTGTGGTTTTCAATAACTTTATAGTACCTGTAACCATGGAAAGTGATTGAGATATTTTTGGAAAGAAGATGATATTCACATAATTAAGGGATATGGAGAACATGAAATGTTTTACAGTATTCATGATCTCATGACTGATATAAGTAGAAGGTTATATCATGGTTTGAGTGTATAGAATTTTTGAATTTTGGTATCGTTCATTTTTTTCACTAAGTTTTAATGGGTATTCATTTTTCAAGAGAATACATGATTATGGTATTCACATGATTGGAATGTGACCAAAAAGATATATGGGGGATAAATGATGGTATTCTCATGCTTGGTTGATGACATTTCAAGTAATCGTTTTCTTTATACTATGATCTTGGACCGAAGTATTTTAGATAAGCCTAAAGTTTGGAATGGATTATGTTGGACATATGTTAGTATTGTTTAAGGATAGAACTTTTTCGATATTATTAATGTGATTTTATAGTAATGTAGTTTAGAAAAAGGAAAACCTGCAGGACGGGCGACATCCCATCACGTCGGAGAAGGATGTGGGAATCGAACCCACAACCAAAGTGAGACTGGCCTTTATCGCCTACCACTGGCCTACAGAAAGTCCTTGTTTAGTAGAAACTAGTTTTATTATATTAAGAAGTATGATATATGAAGTATAAGTCCATTTTAGGAACCATATATGATTAATCTCACTATAGATGAACTTATGTAATTTTTGATAACTTTTCTAACCTTTTGTTTGAGACAGATGGAATGACCCATCATTCTATCACATGATCTACTAACACATCACGAATGACAAATTCAACTTCATTTCTTTAAGAGATGAAGTGTAAATTTTCCAAAAGAATGACCAATGGTGAGACTGTACCAAAATCACAAAGGTATTTCTTCTAATTCCAATTTCATCAACATTAGGGAAATGATCTTGAAAACCAAAAATATTTTCTTAGTGCCCTTATATCCGATGAATCAGATGGTACCCTAGATCATCACAAATTTATGGATTTTTCATTGTCATCATTTTCATAGACATGTTCTCTACCACTCTCCGTCAAAACATGACGGTTAGATTTCTCTTCCATATCCATATTTTCACCTATGTTCTCATATGTGGAAACCTAGTGATTAGTTAATTTGGGAAACCATTACGTTTCATACATTAGTTTTTAAAACCATGTTTTGGTATTCCTTTTTACGATGTGGGTTTCTATTAAAGACACTTTCGAGTAGTAAACCATTTATAACCCCGAAGAATTTCGAGGGAGAAATTCATTTTAAGGGGGGTAGAATGTAACACCACGAGATTTTATGAAAAATATTCTTTTTTATTTTATTGATATCTTGTGTTGTATGATACACCAAAAGGAGATTTCACTACACACATCCCTGACTTGGCTTGCATTACATGAAATTACAACCTTCCAAGATAGCGTGTGTAGTACGCAATACCAAGTTTCACTAAATGAGATATTATTATAATATTATTATGAACTAGCCGTTATGAATAGTAATACCCACTTTTTGAAATTTTATAAATTTTATCTTTCAAAATGGACTTCATTTTTGGATTCTGAATATCGAAATTAGCTTAGGGTGAAATTTTGGTACTTTTCGGATAACTTTCATATTCGGATGGATAGTGAAAATTACTAAATTTTAATTAAAAACAACTTTTTTAATCGAAATAATTAATAGTGATAAATTATATATTTGACTGGTTTTAAAGTATATTTTTACAATTTAATACAATGTTGGTCATTGGATGTAATTTCACATTTAAACCAGATATGAACAAGTGTCAATCTTTTTGTAGTTATTATCTCTTAAAAACATGCTATTTGTTTTGACGACAGGAATTAATTTTTAAATTAGTTAATGTAACTAATATGTTTTGAATTTGATAAAATAGACATCATTTTTTATTTCCTAATATAAAATATATCTTAGTCCTAATTTTTGGTATTTTTCTGCAAACTTTCATTTTTTGATGAATTGTGAAACCACCAAGTGGTAGTTAAAAAAACTGAATTTTTCATAAAACATAATTTTACCGCTTCTGTGAGTGGAATTTAAAAAATCCCAGAGACACGGCTAATATCAACGAAAAAAATGTGGTTCAATGAGATGAAAATATTTTTTTGTGAATAGTAAATTTTTACTTTTTTTTACCATAGTTAAAAGTAAATAAGGTAATTAAGGGTAAAAGTGTTATTATTATTACCCTAACACATGTCCTAATTCTATTGGATAAGTTTAATTAGACCAAAAACAACCTTAGGAATAAAATATGGCCATTTAGGCCCACTTGGATTAGATTAGGACATTTATTATCAATTTAGTTAAATAAAGGTTAAAATAGTAAAAATCAAAGCTTAATAACTAAATCATTTTTAATATAGGGTTATACATAAGATAAATTCGACTATAAATATTCATTAGAAATCTAATAAGATTTCAAACATAACGGTATTTTATTTGTAATTTTTAGACTTAATATAATTTAATTTATTTATGATACAATGATGATGCAGTAATTATCCTATTAATGAAATATTGACATAATTGATGTTATAAATACCCAAATAAATGTAATTTGAGACTTTTTATGAAATAAAATACTTTTATATTTTAATATGACATGTTATTATTTATTTAATTAATTTTTTTGGAACTAATAATTCTTTTATGATTTTCACAAAAATCAATTACCAAATAGTGTCAAAATTGACATAATGTAGTTTTTAAAACAAATATTATATTATTAATTGTTATTATATTCCTAAAAATCTAAGGTTTGGCCAAGATACTTATATAATGATAGGTGTATCATTAATGGACCACTTGTGGGTCGGTTGGATGTATATGGTATGTTTATTAACTATATAATATAAAAATATAAAGTGACGAGATAATGTCAATCTAATTAACTAAGAGTTAAAACTAAAAGATAAGGTTTATATAATGACATAAACTTGTATAAATTCTATTGGATGAGATAATTGAGACTCATACCCACCTTAGATTCTAAATATATCCATTTGGAGCTATTTAAAACTGGATTTGACTTTATAATAAAATAATCTTTTTAGTTATTCCAAAGGTGCCCCTCTCCTCCCTTATAAAAGGGCACCTCTCCATTTCTTCCCCACACCTCTTTGAGCCTTCAAGCTCAGAAAACCCCTGCCAAATTCTCTTCTCCACTTCTATAGAAACATCCTAGAGGTCCTTGTCTTATTCAAAGACTAATTTTAGTGCCCTAAGAGGAGGTCTCAAAGAGGCGCTTCAAAGAAGAGGTAATGTCCATTACAGATTCTTTCAAATTTATTTCTTCTTTCACTTATTCTTTTCTTAGTTGTTTCATTATGAGGTAATAAAATAAGTATCAATAATATACTGATATGTTATTATAATTATGAAACAACCATATTTCACCATCTATCCATCCAACGGAAAATGAAATCACCATGCGTGCGTACGTACGGAAAACTGTCTCCACGCCGTGGTGTAATCTATTTTCCACCACCACCTTACATAGATGGGTATAATGGTGAAAGTAATGAATATATATGATTATTGAAAAGTGATACTGATTCTGTAATATTATACATACACTTTAATACAATTCCACGATCTTGGGAATGATATCATCGCTCGTGCGTACGTACGGACTACCGTCTCCACGACCTGATGAGATTCACTCTCCATGTTAACCATTAATGAATGATTATAAAGTATATATAATTAATAATAATGAAATATATGACATAATAATGATAATGTATTTATGTATATATATATGTATGTAATTTACTTAATTCCATTCAATTCAAAAGGGGAACAAAAAAGCGTTCATGCGTACGTACGGCCAACCGTCTCCATGAATGGGGTATTTCATTCCTTTTATCGATCTATAATATATATGTATATGATGAATATATATTATATATAAATCATTTTTTACATTATAGAATTATTTAAATCAGGATATAAGTAATAATATCAAGAATGAAAAGTCGAAACACATATGATAAATAAAATGATTTTACCCAAAACGCTGCTTTAACATGGAATTTACAAAAGAACGGGTAATATAAAGTCATAAGTGAAACATATATGATATCATAACAATGAATATGATTCTGTAATAATTCAATGACATTATTTAAATCATTGTACAGGAGTTTCAGATATGTACGAAGCATATCAGACCTAAGTTGAGGGATAATTTTTCAATTCTCATTTTTTATCCGAGATGGCTTATTCGTAAGTATTTACTGGGGTTATTTCTATCATCCATGACCATGTTTTATAAAAGTGTTTTCATGTATGTTTAAAGTCCTTTTTACCCATTTTTGACTTTTACTACATGGTATGTATGGAATCATACTATTATGAGGTACTTTTAGACTTCTCTAGAAAAAGTACGAGAAGAATGTTTTTTAACTTATACGGCACGAACGGATTTTTACGGTTTTATAAAGTCTTATTTGCTTGAATCTTCCTTCAAAAGATTTCAGGACTATTTTTAAAAAAATCCATTTCTTTTAAAATTGCATGACATTTTGTGAAAAGAAAATTATTTTGATATGAAAGTATATTTTCCTCAAGAATTCATTTCAAGTGTTTTATCAAAACCATTTTTCATCTAAGATGACATTATATCTTATGTGTTTGTTTCAAGTATAATGACTCTATGATTTACATGGTTTCAATTTTCATATTGTGAAATGATATCCATTTCTTTTATATGGATTATGTGATGATGGGATGATTCTTATGAAACCCATTTTATTTGTTGGGTTATTATGAATGATGTAAGTTTATTTTATGGCACAAGTAAGAATGATTTCATTATGAGATGTTTGGGACCTATATCTCCCTACAATGCATTGGGTAAAGATTTATATCTCATGAGATATACATGAATGGAATGGTAAGTTAATCCGGTTCAGTGTTATAGGACTGAAACGAGGATGAACTTGATTCAGAAAGGGACTTTGTCCACAAATATGGTCTTGGCAGCAATGCCTTGGCTACTATGGAAATCATAACAAGTGCTGAATGGTTTCCACAATTACATGTTTTATTCCCATGATATTTTATCGTGATTGATGTTCCTTTATGTTATATGCCTTACATACTTCTAGGATTTATGTCTTTGCTCAAGGTTTTAATTTTTGGATTTCATGTTCAAGTTTTTTCTTTCAAATATTTATGGATTGTTTTATGTTCTCTATGTTTACCCTTACTGAGCATTTGAGCTCACCCTTTCTATGTTTTCTTCCCCCAGGATCAAAAGAAAGGTTTTAGGTAAGAAAAAACAAAAAGTGGAAGATCTTTATGGGAGATGTTGAAGATCTTTCACCATGATTATAAGATTACTTTCCAAGTTTCCAAAGACACTAAACTATTACAGTCCTTATGTGTCTGTTTTTGTAACGACCCGATTTTTTTTAAATAAATTTTGTTTCCTAATTTTATGTGTTATTGTTATACTCAACGAAAATGTTTTATTTGATAAACATGATTATAATTAAAATGATATTAGTGGGTTTTGACTATTATACAACCATCGGTCAACATGACCGCTGTGAACAAAATGTTTTGATTATTGTCTCTAAATATAAGTAATCTTGGTTAATTATTATAGAAAGAAGATTCGATGGCCTCACCTAGTAGTCTTGGACCGATCGAAGCCCATCTAACAGAGCTTGGGAAGGAGGTAGCACCACTGGGCTTTGCTCTGGATCAAATCCAAGCCGAACTTCATCATGTGAAGCTAGAACGAAATCGCCTTCGTGAGAAGTTCAAACTGATAGAAATTACTACTCGGGCAATGTTGACTGAGCCGCCCCAAGCTTCTATCACCCTAGCACACCTTACTCTTAGGTCCTATGCTGGTATTATAAGGGGTTATGTAACGAGACCATAACTAACTTGTGTAATCCTTGTTTTAAATAAAAATTGGGATTTCTTCTTATGATGAAGTTTATGAATTTTGAAATGACCGGAAAAATATAGTATGCATATTTTTGATGAATTTTAGAAAAAGGATATTTTAAATATGTTTATGTAAACCCTAAATAATTAAAAATGTGTAATGATTTTCAAAAAATGGTCTTCTGAAATTATGTTCAGTACTAAATTTAGAGTCTAATAAGATAAACTTGATTTTTGATGAATAGTAAATTATGAATAGTGATTTTATGATTAGGATTAGTAATATGATCAAATGGATTAGTAATCTCACTTAAAGAAAGTTTTAAAATAATCTAGGCACCTTGATTAAGTAATGTGATTCAATAAAATAGTTAAATAACGGTTTCATTAATTATTATTCAAGTATTAGTTTTTTTGGGTGAATAGTATTTTTTAATTAAAAAATTAATTAAAAATAATTAGAAAATTATTTTTATAAAAATGACTTTATTTTTGAACTCAGAGCATCGATATTATGTTATGGTAATTTTTGGCGTTTTTTTCTGAAAAAAATTAATTTTCAATGAATAGTGTTTTTATTTAAAAATTAAATTTAAAATATTTAGAAAATTATTTTTATAAAATGGATTTCATTTTTGAAATCCGAGCATTGATATTTGGTTAATGTGAAATTTTGGGATTTTTCTGAGAAAGTTGAATTTTCAGTGAATAGTAAAAATACAGTTTTAGGGTTTCGGTATGTTTAATGACATTATAACGGTGTCATGATGATGTCATGAGATCTTTTGAGGGTTGGCAGGCCAAGGGTGATGAAGTATTGTTTTGGGGGCCCCATGTGGCCTAACTCCATGATAAATGACAAGGGAGAGCACATGGGTTTGAGAAAAGCACATGTGAGGTGTCCCTTGGCCATTAATGCCGTGTCCCCTCACTTTCCCTATAAATACCAAGCCCTCCTCTCATCCATTCGACTCCACACTCATTCCCAACGAATTTATGGTCTCATTACCTCCCAAGGAGTCCTCCCAAGGTGCCCCCAAGCCCTCAAGGTCCCAACCTTTGAGGTTTAAGAGTTACATTTTAAGGTAAGGGATCTGACCCCTCTCTTTCTTTTCAAGTAATCTCTTTTACGTCATTTCTTTTATACTCCATGTTCTTATGTTGGAGGATGTTCTTTTATATTCATACTACTGCCTATTTCATGTTCATATGATGAGAGACCCCCCCTTGCTCTCATCAATTCGTTTTAAGAATGTTTAAGTGGCGCCGTTAGGCTGCCGAATTTTTAAGGGATTCTTTCACCTTCCTCGTTTTCAAGTTCTATTCTCATTCAAGTCTTTCAAGTTCCTTTTTGTTATATTGGGGTATGATCTCTATATATATCATACTGGACTCTTATTTTCATATGATGAGAGACCCCATTTTATCTCTTCAATTCAGTATTTTGATGTTTTAAGTGGCGCCGTTAGGCTGCCGAATTTTTAAGTGGTTCTTCACCCTTCTCGTTTTGAAGTTCTACTTTCATGTCAATTATTTCAAGTTCCTTTTTGTTATATTGGGGTATGATCTCTATATATATCATACTGGACTCTTATGTTCATATGATGAGAGAACCCATTTTATCTCTTCAATTCAGTATTTTGATGTTTTAAGTGGCGCCGTTAGGCTGCCGAATTTTTAAGTGGTTCTTCACCCTTCTCGTTTTGAAGTTCTACTTTCATGTCAATTATTTCAAGTTCCTTTTTGTTATATTGGGGTATGATCTCTATATCTATCATACTGGACTCTTATGTTCATATGATGAAAGACCCCATTTGATCTCTTCAATTCAGTATTTTGATGTTTTAAGTGGCGCCATTAGGCTGCCGAATTTTTAAGTGGTTCTTCACCCTTCTCGTTTTGAAGTTCTACTTTCATGTCAATTCTTTCATGTTACTTTTTGTTATGTTGGGGAATTATCTCTATATATATCATACTGATGTCATATGATCATATGATGAGGGACCCTATTTGATCTTGTCAAATCATTTTCTTTTGAAGTTAAGTGACGCCGTAAGGCTGCCGAATTTTCATAAGAGAAATCTAATTTTTTTTCCTTCCATGTTTTTCATTTCAAGTGATATGTCCCGAAAATTTCATTACCATGTCCATATGTCCATCTTATTCTTTCACCCTACTGTTTTATGGATCATTTATGATAGGGTGACCCATGTCCCCTCTCATTTCAATGTTTTTTAAAACCCCGAAACTTAGCCGTTATGCTGCAGAATTTTCCCCTCAAAATGCCTCTCTCTTTTCTCAAAAAATTATTTTATGTTATAAAGTGAATACTCAAAGCTCTTATTTCTACAAGGGTATTCACATATATATCAAAATGTTCCATTTTAAATTATGGGATTTATATACATGAGACCCGCTTTCCCTTTCCGTGGGTTTAAAGTGACGTAAAGATCATGTCTTTAAAGCAGTTTTTAAAACATTATGATTATGAAATGAAACCCATTTATTTTATGCTATGTGGGTTATTTATGAAATGTTTGATGATGATATATGTGTCTCACATGATAATAAAGGCAAATTTAAGGGTGCGCCCTGATAGCGCTCTAATGCATTGGGTAATGATGTAACCACTAGAGATTACAATTTTCACGATACCTTGGTGAATAACCTTGGTAATTTTAAAATGACACCTTGGGGATGGACCTTGGTGATATGTTCATGATTGTATATGTTAAATGATGTAGACACATCTTCATGTTATGAAAAAGTTTTATTTTTATTATGATATGCCTCATGATTTCATTTTCATGCATTAAAGTTCTTTTCATGACTTTATTGACGTATCTCAAGTTCATATGTAAAATGTTTCACTTGTTTCCCTTGCTGGGCCTTCTGCTCACCCTTCCTTTTGATGTATGTCCCCAGGTTATGAGATGCAGTAATGAGCCTAGGGTGAACATGAGGAGAATCCTTTCAAGTGTTTAAGAAGAATGTTTTTTTTTGTTTCATGTTTTATGTTCCTTGTTTCCAAGACACTAAACCTTAAACATCCTCAGTTCCGTGTAATGGAATGAAAAGTTATGTTATAAAAAGACGGGATGCTATAGTTGGTATCAAAGGATGGTTTAGTTATTTGTGAAAATTAGGATATTAAAACTCTAGGAGGAACCCTATAGAAAAGTTTAATATAGGAAATCTTCATGGTATTTTGGTGAGTATTGAGTAAGGGGTTGCCAAGAAAATACATCCCTGTCTGGATACGAGCAGGTAGAGGTGGCTCTGGCACAGATGTACATAGCGGTAAAACCCGAAAACACCGCTTTGAGCTAGACTCGAACGGGAACTGGTACACGACAACGGGCCTTGCTGCACTCTTGGTTACGACACTCCAGGGGGATATGCTTTGGTAAATTCATAAGCTTGGTATGAACCATTGTTAAAGGAACAAAGATAAAATAAAATAAAGGTTCACATAAGAATATATGATCATTAATAACCTAGATGGGAACCTAGAAGATCACAAGTTAGGGTAAACCTTTCATATACAAGTTATCCTTATATGCTTTCAGTTCCTTTTCATGATTATTAGATATGTACTTAAGCCCCTAATTATGCTTTCACTTCTTAGTTAATGGTGGGAAATGGAAGAACATGTTCTGACAACCAATGTGATAGGAAATGCGACGATTTTCGTATTAATATGACAGGGATGATTAGGGGATTAAAATATGATTATTATTTTGGAAGACGTTCATTATTTTGGGAACCATATTTGATCGAGGTAAATAGATTACTACGGTATTTTCATTGAGGAGTAAGGATGACTTATATTTTGAAGAATCGATGAATTTAAGGTGAACATATAGTAATTTAGGTTACTTATAGGAATGACTAACCTATCTTGGGTAAAATATGTTTAGGTTAGCTAATTTTTTATAAGATGTTAGGAGTGGTTGATGTTGTCTGGAGATGAACAATGAAGTTGTTTTGGAAGACTATGTTATCAAATCTTTATTGTATTTGGGTTTCAATCTTAGTTTGGTTTGTTTTGAGGAATTTTAAGGACCGTTATTTATGGAATGGTCTATGATGAACTTTGGGTAGTACCATGGAACTTTGATGATTTAAAAGTAGTTTCCATTCCTATGGGATTCTTTCTTTTTGAAGAGTTGTTTTACCTTAACCTTTCTGTTTTTGGGATAATGTTTAAAGATAGAAGAAATAGATAGTTAACCTTTTGTAGATTATGTGATTCTATAGAAGATGATTCTTGTGCTTTTATGAGACCAAGTGTTTTTGAATTCTCATCATTTGGAGAAAAGATTAGTGTTGGTAGGGACTTGTTAAAAGATGAAACTCTACTTGAAGGTAGGTATATTTTCTTATGTTTTTGATCTATGTAGTAAATGAAATCCTCAAAATTATGAAAAGAAACGTAAAACAAAAATGTTGTTGGTTTACATTTCCTACTAGGTAATCAAAGACCATTTACACACATCATAAGTTTGGGATTTTCTCATGGTTAACTTTCTCCTAATCATGTTCTCTATCACTCTCCCTCAGAACTTGACCCTTTGTTTTCTCCTCCATGTCCATGTTTTCTTACATGGAACCCTAGTGTGGGTTAACTCGGGTGACCTTTGTACTTCCCTTTCTTTATTTTAAAGTAATAGTTTTACTGACTCCTTTTCCGATGTGGGACTTTCAATGAAATTTCAAAACACAATTTTAAAATTGCGAGGACGCAATTTCTTAAGGGGGGAAGATTATAACGACCCGAATTTTTTTAAATAAATTTTGTTTCCTAATTTTATGTGTTATTGTTATAGTCAACGAAAATGTTTTATTTGATAAACATGATTATAATTAAAATGAGATCAGTGGGTTTTGACTATTATACAACCATTGGTCAACATGACCGCTGTGAACAAAATGTTTTGATTATTGTCTCTAAATATAAGTAATCTTGGTTAATTATTATAGAAAGAAGATTTGATGGCCTCACCTAGTAGTCTTGGACCGATCGAAGCCCATCTAACAGAGCTTGGGAAGGAGGTAGCACCACTGGGCTTTGCTCTGGATCAAATCCAAGCCGAACTTCATCATGTGAAGTTGGAACGAAATCGCCTTCGTGAGAAGTTCAAACTGATAGAAATTACTACTCGGGCAATGTTGACTGAGCCGCCCCAAGCTTCTATCACCCTAGCACACCTTACTCTTAGGTCCTATGCTGGTATTATAAGGGGTTATGTAACGAGACCATAACTACCTTGTGTAATCCTTGTTTTAAATAAAAATTGGGATTTCTTCTTATGATGAAGTTTATGAATTTTGAAATGACCGGATAAATATTGTATGCATATTTTTGATGAATTTTAGAAAAAGGATATTTTAAATATGTTTATGTAAACCCTAAATAATTAAAAATGTGTAATGATTTTCAAAAAATGGTCTTCTGCAATTATGTTCATTACTAAATTTAGAGTCTAATAAGATCAACTTGATTTTTGATGAATAGTAAATTATGAATAGTGATTTTATGATTAGGATTAGTAATATGACCAAATGGATTAGTAATCTCACTTAAAGAAAGTTTTAAAATAATCTAGGCACCTTGATTAAGTAATGTGATTCAATAAAATAGTTAAATAACGGTTTCATTAATTATTATTCAAGTATTAGTTTTTTCGGGTGAATAGTGTTTTTTAATTAAAAATTTAATTAAAAATAATTAGAAAATTATTTTTATAAAAATGACTTTATTTTTGAACTCAGAGCATCGATATTATGTTATGGTAATTTTTGGGGTTTTTTTTCTGAAAAAAATGAATTTTCGATGAATAGTGTTTTTATTTAAAAATTAAATTAAAAATATTTAGAAAATTATTTTTATAAAATGGATTTCATTTTTGAAATCAGAGCATTGATATTTGGTTAATGTGAAATTTTGGGATTTTTCTGAGAAAGTTGAATTTTGAGTGAATAGTAAAAATACAGTTTTAGGGTTTCAGTATGTTTAATGACATCATAACGGTGTCATGATGATGTCATGAGATCTTTTGAGGGTTGGCCGGACAAGGGTGATGAAATATTGTTTTGGGGGCCCCATGTGGCCTAACTCCATGATAAATGACAAGGGAGAGCACATGGGTTTGGGAAAAGCACATGTGAGGTGTCCCTTGGCCATTAATGCCTTGTCCCCTCACTTTCCCTATAAATACCAAGCCCTCCTCTCATCCATTCGACTCCCCACTCATTCCCAACGAATTTCTGGTCTCATTACCTCCCAAAGGAGTCCTCCCAAGGTGCCCCCAAGCCCTCAAGGTCCAAACCTTTGAGGTTTAAGAGTTAAATTTTAAGGTAAGGGATCCGACCCCTCTCTTTCTTTTCAAGTAATCTCTTTTATGTCATTTCTTTTATACTCCATGTTCTTATGTTGGAGGATGTTCTTTTATATTCATCCTACTGCCTATTTCATGTTCATATGATGATAGACCCCCCCTTGCTCTCATCAATTCGTTTTAATAATGTTTAAGTGGCGCCGTTAGGCTGCCGAATTTTTAAGGGATTCTTTCACCTTCCTCGTTTTCAAGTTCTATTCTCATTCAAGTCTTTCAAGTTCCTTTTTGTTATATTGGGGTATGATCTCTATATATATCATACTGGACTCTAATGTTCTTATGATGAGAGACCCCATTTTATCTCTTCAATTCAGTATTTTGATGTTTTAAGTGGCGCCGTTAGGCTGCCGAATTTTTAAGTGGTTCTTCACCCTTCTCGTTTTGAAGTTCTACTTTCATGTCAATTATTTCAAGTTCCTTTTTGTTATATTGGGGTATGATCTCTATATATATCATACTGGACTCTTATGTTTATATGATGAGAGACCCCATTTGATCTCTTCAATTCAGTATTTTGATGTTTTAAGTGGCGCCGTTAGGCTGCCGAATTTTTAAGTGGTTCTTCACCCTTCTCGTTTTGAAGTTCTACTTTCATGTCAATTATTTCAAGTTCCTTTTTTTTATATTGGGGTATGATCTCTATATATATCATAATGGACTCTTATTTTCATATGATGAGAGACCCCATTTTATCTCTTCAATTCAGTATTTTGATGTTTTAAGTGGTGTCGTTAGTCTACCAAATTTTTAAGTGGTTCTTCACCCTTCTCGTTTTGAAGTTCTACTTTCATGTCAATTCTTTCATGTTACTTTTTCTTATGTTGGGGAATTATCTCTATATCTATCATACTGATCTCTTATGATCATATTATGAGGGACCCTATTTGATCTTGTCAAATCATTTTCTTTTGAAGTTAAGTGACGCCGTAAGGCTGCCGAATTTTCATAAGAGAAATCTAATTTTTTTCCTTCCATGTTTTTCATTTCAAATGATATGTCCCTAAAATTTCATTACCATGTCCATATGTCCTTCTTATTCTTTCACCCTACTGTTTTATGGATCATTTATGATAGGTTGACCCATGTCCCCTCTCATTTCAATGTTTTTTAAAACCCCGAAACTTAGCCGTTATGCTGCAGAATTTTCCCCTCAAAATGACTCTCTCTTTTCTCAAAAAATTATTTTATGTTATAAAGTGAATACTCTAAGCTCTTATTTCTACAAGGTTATTCACATATATATCAAAATGTTCCATTTTAAATTCTGGGATTTACATACATGAGACCCGCTTTCCCTTTCCGTGGGTTTAAAGTGACGTCAAGATCGTGTCTTTAAAGCAGTTTTTAAAATGTTATGATTATGAAATGAAACCCATTTATTTTATGCTATGTGGGTTATTTATGAAATTTTTGATGATGATATATGTGGCTCACATGATAATAAAGGCAAATTTAAGGGTGTTCCCTGATAGCGCTCCAATGCATTGGGTAATGATGTAACCACTAGAGATTACAATTTTCACGATACCTTGGTGAATAACCTTGGTAATTTTAAAATGACACCTTGGGGATGGACCTTGGTGATATGTTCATGATTGTCTATGTTAAATGATGTAGCCACATCTTCATGTTATGAAAAAGTTTTATTTTTATTATGATATGCCTCATGATTTCATTTTCATGCATTAAAGTTCTTTTCATGACTTTATTGACGTATCTCAAGTTCATATGTAAAATGTTTCACTTGTTTCCCTTGTTGGGCCTTCTGCTCACCCTTCCTTTTGATGTATGTCCCCAGGTTATGAGATGCAGTAATGAGCCTAGGGTGAACATGAGGAGAATCCTTTCAAGTGTTTAAGAAGAATGTTTTTTTGTTTCATGTTTTATGTTCCTTGTTTCCAAGACACTAAACCATAAAGATCCTCAGTTCCGTGTAATGGAATGAAAAGTTTTGTTATAAAAAGACGGGATGCTATAGTTTTTGTTATGTATTAAGTATTCCACAAAAGTAATGTAATGTCCATGTACGTTAGGCTTCAGGCCTTTACAATGCACATTGTTTGTATACCATGTACATGTTGTGCACCCCAAATGGGGCAATTATTAGTTTACCTCACAAGGTATAGCCATTTATTTTTGTTGGCTGTGTGATTTTACATGGTGTGTGACTTGCACAGGGTCTGTCTATGTACTCTACATGGCAATGTTCCCTCACATGAGCTGTCTGGCCATGTAATCTACTATACAACTAGGTTACAGTACTCATATTTTATTCAATTTACATGGATGGTACATAAATGAAGATAATATTCCACAAAAAGAAAGAACAAATGATGTATGTTTAGGAACTACACATAGTGTGATCGAGATTTACAAATAGAAAAACCCTCAAATTGGCGATAAACCATTTTTTTCTCCCCAAATTCTATAGATAGACCCTCAAGGTGTCCTAAGTAGTTATAATAGTGCTATAGAATTAGAAAAAGTAAAATATATGGGGATTTATGGGAAAACATTAAAAACAACATCTGGACAGAATCTACCAAATCTTCACCCATATCCATAGTTCACAGCTACAACACAACGATCCGACTTATCCCGAACTACATATTGTCACCTCCTTTCTTCCCACTATGACTATATATCACAGTCCATATTCTAACAAAATCTCCTGACATATGAGACCTAAGGGGTAAGTATGTGAGATTCTTGGTGTAGGTGAAGAAAATAAAAAGTCAAAGGAAAGGAATAAAAATAAAATAAAAAAGGTCACGAGCCTAGTTACAGTGCCCTACATGATCTTGCACCTCACCTAGGAAAAACTCACCATCCTAGAATTGATGGTTGCGATATAATCTCCATAAAAAACACTATTCTAATGATGACACCATATTAACCTTCTTGAATAAATTAGAACTTAATTAATTAAATATTAAATTGTAATTATTTTTGTAAAATTTCAATGGATAAAAATTCCATCAAACTCTTTTCCTAGGATAAACACCATATTCCCAGGCCAAAAAAGTGGCCAAATTAATTATATGAGTTCATATGATAGGGTAAAATGAACATTTTAATCATATTAAAGTGAACATTCAAATTTCTATATAATTTTTAAGTCTTTGGAAAATCTTATTGATATATTTTTAAATATTATGTTTTCGTAACAATATTTCTACCAACATAAAATTTAAATAATATAAATATATTAGTTCATATATAATAAAATTGTAAATATTCGAAATTTTATTTATTAGGACAGAATATACAACATATAATAAAACAATTATTTGAAACAAAGTTACATTTATTCTAAATACTCTAAAACAAAACACCATGAATTTTAATTATTTATATTTTAAACTTAATTTTACCAATCCATTGATATTAAAATATTTATATGAATTTTTAAATACATAATATCTTATTTTGATAATAATAATATATGTAATGAATATATATATATATATATATATATATATATTTATAATAATATATTTTTATTTCCATGTTAATTATTTTATTAAAAATTTATTTCTAACATTACACAACTATAGTATACTTATTTGATACATGGATATCCAAGGACCATATTCTAAACAACTATATTTCCAATGACGAAAATTATAAAGACCACACTTTTTTCCTATATATATATCCTCACAAAACATATTTATTCCATTCACACTTTTGAAGTGACACGTCTCATATCCATAGCATTCATTTTAGATCTCACAATATTCTTTATCCTTTCCTGATGTTATCCCTCATTATATGTTTTCTTTGGATATTGGTGATCGTAAATAGTGAATATGATCTCAAAGATCTTCTAATTGAATATTTATTATTCTTTGAATACTATTATTTTTTATGTTATGCATGTTTAAAGTATGTAATAATTCATGGAGAGTAAAAATATACGATGTTTAATAATTAGTTTTATGTTATATTTTTACTATTTTGTATATGAATGAATAAAAAGTTTTTTGTTCAATTGCCATATTTTATGACTTATTACCTAACCTATTTCAATTCCCATGAACAAGAAATATTCAGAAATATAAATATATAGATTATATAAAGAATATTCTTCCTAAAAGTAAAAATATTTACATTCTCCCCTAAAATAGATTTCATCCTCATAAGTTTAATTATTATTTTATTGAAAGGTTAAGGACATTCCTAACTCATGAATTAATTTCAAAGGAGTTTTCATACTCACTATCTTAGGTTTGACTTATGAAATCAAATTTTCACTCATAATAAGAATATAAATAATTTTTTCCATAACTATTTTCAAAAAATTACCTAATATAATGCGATTAATTTTTCTTAAGAAGTTTGTAGTAATGCTTTTTTTTATTGGTGTCTATATATTGTTTTTTAGATATGATTTTCTTATATTTGAAATTATCGTGGACTATATTTCAAGAGAAGAAATTGATGCTTAATATTACATCAAATTTAACCAAGTGAAGGATAATATGATTTTAGAGGAATCATATTACATTAATCATTAATTAGAGAGGTGTTATATAATTTGGAAACAATAATTTTACCCCTAGAAAGTTTTACTAAAAATTCACCATCTAGTCAGCACGGCGGTGAGTTTATATTTTAATCAAACATTCTCAGTGCAATGGTGTGGGTTGTAAAATATAAAAATACAATACTCCCAATTCTTCAGTGTATGATCAATGATCGTTATTCCACATAATTTTTGAAAACCACTTCCATTACAGTGGTTTTATAATATTTTTCTAGTCATGGATGTTTTTTTGTTCCTATAATCCTTATTAGATAATGGATTAGGGTATTTAATTAGATAAAGTCTAATATCCCTATATTTTAGGACATTGAACTATCAATGGTACTTCATAAAAAACTCTATTTATTTTTTCTATTTACAGATTGAAATTTTATTTTTCTGATATGATAGGTTCTATATATACTTCTTTTCTATACATAAAAAATCTCATAGTTCTTTTAATACATTCCCAGGGTTGATTGTCACCTCTTTTTAACATGAAAAAAATTTAATCTTCTTTCCATCATTATCTTCGACACCATAAAATTTCAAAGACTCCATAATTATATTATGTTGTTCATCTAGAGACTATAATAATTTTATGTTGTTAATAATAATTATGGATAGATGGTTTTTCATAATAAAAATATTTATTGATTTATAATTTTCTCCATTTGGTTTCTTATTTTGATATTCTCTTTATTGTCCATCGAATCAATTATCAACCTGGTTCATTAAATCTTCATCAATTACTAAAAAATATAGTCAACCATGAGTGATTAAAACCATTAGAAAAATATTTTACAATAATTACATGATGAATTAAATATTAACATTTTTTACTCCTCAAAGTTATTACATTATATTTCTGTTTAAACAAAATAACTCTCGGTTCAATCTGGGATTCTTTATTTTGAGTTTAATAATATTCCTTAACCTAATACCATAACATAATATATCCATTATAATATATTTAATATAAAGAGTGATCAACTAAATATTGCACCTGGGGTGTTTCTATCTATGTGTGTTGTTTTAGGCCCACACATCATACACTATAGTAATGATTAAGATGATAATAAACTATCGTTTTTGAGGGCGATTACTATTCTCTGCATTCATGTCATAGTTGTATCAACATTCCTATATCCATATAGGGATACAATTTCTTAAAAAACACAATAGTATTTACTTTATCAAATATTTGTGGTTCTTATGCTATACATATATATATCCCGTATAATTTCCCTATGGTTTTCACTAATGTTAAACTAACCAAAGGGTTATATGTACCTTAGAAATTATGATCAAACATGACATATAAAAATTTGATGAAATTTATACCTACAAAAATTATCCTTAAAAAACATTATCCAAATCTCAAAAGTGATCTACACCCTTATCTAGTACTGATTGAGATTCCCTAGACCCTCCCTCCATGACCCATTTCTAAACCATTATTTACACATTGTCTTTGATACCAACTATGATTCCTATAAGACATGGAAATATTAATTACATTAAATTAAATCAAATATTGTGTTGAAATACATTTACATGATCATTTATGTTTAGTGTTGTAGATAATTAAGAAAAAATATTATCCCATAAAACCAATTTATTTTTCAACAAATATAATTTTTTCACAATATATAATAAAATAAATAATATATAAGAAGTTATACACATCTCCAAAAAATTATCTAGATATGATACGCTTATAATAATTTCGTACATGTTACTTTTATTCATAACCAAATGAAATTGATGTAAAAAAGTGTTGAGATTAAATTCATAGTGAGGTTAAACATAAGTGATAATAATAAAATATCATAAGTGAGAAGAAGATTAACATATGGGTATAATCCAGATACTTTTGAAACTCATACCCAAAAAATCCTAGATCATAAATAATAGAAGATGTCTTGGTATAATAGAAGACACAAATCAAAAGTTTTTAATAAAATGAGTTAATAAATATGATCCAGGAGATCATAACATAGGTATGAGAATATGCCTAAATAAATGGAACATCTTGAAAATTTTGACCCAATATTAGTATAAAGAATCATTAATTTCATAATCCCCACCATATGTTCCCATGAATATGAATGAATATAATATACGCTTGATTACTTATCTCATGAGTTCTAAACCATTAACAAATTTATTTGGGAGAGATATAGGACCCTAATATTCATTTATCCATACATACCTCCTGAATGGACCAAAGGCCTTATTATTATTATTTTTGATAATCCACCTTTCAAGGGGTGAGGTGGAACACTTACAATGCTCAAAGTCTTAAGAGACAATTACATGATCTGTAGGTTATAATGGAATCACCCAGACAAGATAACATTAAACTGCTCCTCCCTAGAACATTCCATGAGATTTGCACTCCAACTTCACTAGGATGTTCGTCTAGTAGTCCTGGGAAGAGCTACACATGCCCAGTACTGATGGGAATTCCATACCCTCTCATTCTTCCAATTCTGGTTAGCTCTACTCTGGTGAATGCACCAGCTTAGAATCCTTATCTAGAGACTTTTCCCATGTAATATGACTAGTAAATATACATATTTCATGTGACCTGAAGGCCATGGGATGGCCTAAGGCCCTTTAGGTGGCCCGAAGGCCTTGACATATAGCTGGCCCAAAGGCCTCGGGTTCCTTGAAAACCTAGAAAGACATGAGAACCAAACCGGTTCCCCGAAGGCTTAGATGGATGAATAGTTCTCGATGCAACAATACCTACTAATGTGCCTGCTAGAGTGCCAGCTATAGTGCCTACTATAGTAATTCTAGAGTATCCCAGAAATATGCCTCCATGGATATTTGATCCCAAGTCTCTTGGATGCACATGAAAATAATTTTTCATCATATCATAAGAAACCCATGAGATGAAAAAACAGGTTATTAAAAATTGAATCATATAAGGAAATAGTTTATAATTCCGTTAAAAATAAAAATATAATACACTAGTGGAAAATTAACAACTATACAATGATGTTCAATGACATTATTACTACATACCCTTTAATCAAGATAAAAAATAATATAGTATTTACATAATATAGATAATGCTTATATAGACCAGTCAATAATTTCCGCAATTAATTGTTATATGGAATTTATGTTAACACCCATCAATAAAATGTATCAATAATAGGGAATTTATAGAGTAAACTAATTTGAATTAAAATTATGGTTGAACACTAAAAAATATTAGGCAAGACAAAGGTAATGATGAACCATTCCTCAAAAAGAGGAGGATATTGTATAATACAAACACACAGTTGATGTGGATGAAATTATTTAAATTTTTTAGTTAAAAAGAAGATATATCAAAGGAATATAAGTTATATTAAAACTACTAATTAAATGTTATATAAAAATAAAATTTAAATAATATATATCCTTGATCTTTCAGAATATTTTTATAATTTTTTTTAAACAATGAGTTAAATAATTTTTTAGGAACCAAGAAAAAATAGAGATAAATATTAAAATAAATTGAGAAATTTTATATAATGATTTGTTTACAAATAAATCATTAAAAAGTATCTTTAGAAGGAATTAATAAAAATATGATGTTACTAGTCACTTTCAAAAGTTATTTTTAAATAGTTTAAATAAAAACATTGGAAAAATTTTACATTTGAAAAGTATAATTTAATACTTTAACATAGAATATAAATATATGTTATCAAAAAATGATGAGTAAAATGTAAAATAATATAATTGATCTAATGGAAAATATTTTTAATTTTTAGAAATTTATATTTTTAAAACCCATATTTTAAAAAGTGTATATAGATTTCATCTTTTAAAATAAGAGAAGGAAAATAAAACCCTAACACAAAATAATACCTAAATATGTTTCCAATTATAATGAAGAACATTGGTGAAAACCAATGTTGAAAAACAGGTGGAACCATCATTAAATTTTATGAGAGTTATTCTCAATGATCATATACATTCTAAGAATAAAATTTTTATTATGTTAAAGGATATGAATTGATATTAAATTTACCACCAGAGGGTATGATATTAACCATTGAAATAAACTATTAATAATTAACAATCTAATATTGAAAAAAATAATTTCAAGAAGAATAATTTTATATCAATAAAATATATTGAGTGGAAAAAAATACTTAATGCATTGGTAACATATATATAAAAGGAAACTTAAATTGAGAACATTATATGGCTTAAAAAACCTTGAATATGGTAAAATATATTTATTAGTAAGTAATCATACCATATTAAGGATATCATGGTGCCTTGACATCAAATAAAGAACATTAATATCCATTATAAAAAATATATATCATAATAACATATTTATGAAAATTATTAATATATATGAAACTTTTTACACTTCATTTATAATCATTATCCACGTGTATACTTGTTTTTTATTATTAATTTTCAATATCTCTTATGAATAATCTTGATCAATTTAAACTAATTTTATAATAATGATATTTTTTCATTTTTTAAAAAATTTTAATCACTACTAGATAATGAAATATACTAGAAAATGTGTTTAATAATTATTTAATATATTATTATTAAATTCTACTATTTTTTTGGTTTTAGTTCATGTAGATGAAATTGGTGACAAACATGTTTTGATGATTTTTAATAGACGAACGACAATATCCTAATTAATGTGACTAATAAAAATGTTAACATTCAAGAACCAAAATAAAATCATTATTTATTTATTGATATAATATAATATCTATAATTTATTCCTCATAGTTATCATTGATTTTATTTTATAGCATTATTTATGTTGGTGGTAAGATCGACCAAAAAATGAACCGTTTCAAATTATTGGATGATTATGATTATGAATATTGTTTCCTTTATAATAATATCATTATCAATGAAAAATAATGATATTATTTTAAATAATTTTTAGGTGGTAAATAATAGTTTAAAATATTTTAATAAATATTAAAATACTGGGTGAAAACATAGATACATTACTACATAAATGTGGTAGTCCACATAACGCATGATTAATGTTCTCATTTCCTAAAGAATGAGAGGGCAAGAAAGTATATTACAATTTTGTATTCATCATAATAATTATATTATATATCTTACATTTATACATTAACTTAATTCTTATTTAAATTTAATATATTTAGTGGTGAATAAATCAAAATACATTACTTTCAGGAGGTGGTAGTCTGCACAACAAAAAATATTGATTTTTGTCTTTCTTAAAAGAAAATGGTAAATGTAGTTAATTGTTATTATATTAGAATAATAACATCCATTATAAAAATAATACTGATTTCATTATATATGAATTATAATATTTTATTTTGTAAAGCTATAAAGAAAAAAAATAAGTTAAGAAAAAAATTCATGTTGAGAACTTAGGATTTCCTTTTGAAGGCTCATTTAAAACAGATTTATTAGGAATAAATATTGTGAAAAAAGGATAAATAATAAGGAGAGGATTCATAAAGTAATGATAATAGAAATATTTTCAGTTGGAAACTAACATTTGGGAGTTTTCTTGAAGGGGTGCTGAGAATCTCCTTTTATATGAGGTGAGAATGATATTTTTGTAAATATTTAAAATTAACATAGAGAGAGTATATAGTTCTGAAGTAAATAAGATTAAAATATTGTATCCAAAAGATTGTAGGATAAGATAATGTACATAATTAATCATCCATTCATTTAAAAATATCTTTTAAATAGGTTTTTATTTCCTTTACTCATAGAATACAAAACTTCTACCCTTTTTTGGTTTTTTATTATTACTAATTTTTACGTATGAAATTTACCTATAATGATAAAAAAATAATATGGACCATATTATAAAATTTGAAAATAGTAATTAAAAATATGAAATCAATTTTATGGGATAAAATTAATTTGTGTAGTAAAACTCAATTTTAACATTAGCACATGTAACATGTAAAAACCCATTTTTAAATTGTGTATTTTTATGTTTAAAATTTATGTCTAGGGTAAAAGTATCACTGTCACTTATGTTAATGATATTAATTGGTTTATTATAAATAAAATAATAGTTATGGGTATTTATAATCAATTATAAACCAAAATTTATTTTTTTAATTAAAATATAACACACAAAATGGGTTTTATTAGAAAATATTACTTAAGTCCAAATAATATTAATAATTTATTCTTTAAAATAAAAATAACATTATAAAAAATGATTTGTTTTATTTATTAACAAAACATATAACCAATTAAAAGGTTATATATAATTTTAATTCTTGCATATAATGTTATAAAATCTATAGTTTTGGTAAAAACTATATTTTTCAATATTCACTTAAAAATGATTTATTTTTGAAAAATCATAAAAACTTATCGCAATATCATACTTTTATACTATGTAAAAAAATATATTCATTTTTTTAACCTAAAACTATTTTTTTTAATTTATCCCTTAGATAAAAATAAAAAATACAATGAAAACCCACTATTATTGAAGAATAACACTTTTAAAAATTAAGTGTTCTTAATATTATTTTATATAAATTGACAATATAAATTATACTAATATTGTAGTTCATATATATTAATATTTTAAAATTGGTCAATATAATTATTTGTGATAAAAGGAAAAACACTTTATAAAATAGTTCTTTGAAAAAAATATTACTTTTATAATACAAACACTTTAACAAAATACAAGTAAAATTAATTATTTATATTATAAATTTTAAATTTACTAATAAATTTATATTAAAATATTTATTTTAATTTTGTAAATTCATCATAACAGATTTTAATAATAATTATACACAAAACACATTCATATGAATTTAATATTTTTAAAATATATTTTTTATTGTGATTTATCTTATTCTAAATTTACTACTAACAATACCAAACTTTTGTATACCTATTAGATAGATGTATATCAAATGACCATATTCAAAATAACTATATTTCCACTAACCACATTTCAAAAGACCATATTCATAACAACCATATGTTGTTCTGATATACAGTCCTACTAAACTCATTTATTTCTTTCACACTTATTAAGTCACACTTCTTATTTACATAGTCTGAATATTAGATCTCACAATATTAAATCTAATTTCATGATTTTCATATTTATTATTGGTTTTATTTGGATATTTTAAATCCTCAAGATTAATATGATCTCATAGATATCATTTTTTTGAAGATTTTATAATTTTTCTATTTATTTTCCCTTTTAATTTATGCAATTTAAAAGATGTGACAATCCATTGTGAATAATAATACATGGTGAATAATACATAGTTTTATGTTCTATTGTTTTAATGTTTTATTATGAATTAATTAAGTTTTTTTAGTTTATTTCCTACATTTTATGAATTATTTCCCAATATATTTCAATTAATTCAAACAAAAAAATTATTATTTATTATCATATTGTTTGTGGAAAAAGGTTTCTTTCTAAAAACGTTGGGTATTAAGATAAAGGAGAGAAATACTATATATTGATATTCTCTCTTAAAACCACCTATTTTCTTAAATTTCTTCATTTATATTCTCAATTGACCTTTACATATTGAGGAAATTTATCTTTATCTAATTACGTTTTGAATTTCCTATAATTTTCTCAGAGAAACTTTTATGTATTTAGAAAATTTTCCCTTACATATCGCCTTTATGATGTACGATAAATGATAGAGAAAATTAATGTGCATATTTGAAATCAAATAATTATTTTTTAATGTTATTTAATGATAAACCCCATGAATTTTAATTTTTTATTAAAATTATAGGTAATTTGATTTTTAGAATGAAAATGGGATAAAATGGGAAATTTGCTTAATTCTGGATTTGTGAACAGATTTTTACCACAACAGTGTTTTGGTCATAAATTTATAATTATTAATCCAATTAGAGTGATTATTTTTTTGTATGAATTATATATTTATTTCTATCATATTTTTATGGCATACTAAGAGGTTATTCAAAAAGATAAAGGCCCAAAAAAATTCATTGATGCTAGAAAATATTACAGGTAGAGAACGTGGACCCCCCACCATAATTTATCCATAAACCATAATACACACAACCAATGGAGTTGAATCAAAATTTATATGAATGTGGACACATATACGTGCTTCCTAAATTAATTTCATCGATTGATTAATCCATTAATAGAGAAATTGGATGATATAATTTGAAGGACGATTCTTGGAAATTTCATCTATATTGTATTTGTCAATAAAAAGTACATAACTCTCTCTAGGAACATCTAATCAAGTAGAAATGTTGAGGGTGAATGACTAAAAAATTTATGAACAACATTTATAAGGGAGGAAATTTTTGAATCCTCCATTTAATGGGTAAAAAAGCATAAAATTTAGGAGGAAAAATTCTTCCTATATAAGGAGCCCCTCACCTCCTTCCCAAATAATCAGCTCAACACCCACAACTAAGGAGGGATCCCATATGAGCATGGGATACAATTCAACCTCATATCCCCCCTCCTCTGTTCATTAATTTTTTATTTTAATTTTATTTATTTAGTTTTCATTTTAATTGTAATTTAAAATTATATTAAATAAATTTAAAGAAATTATTTTTTTAATTTTATTTCTAAAATACAACTTCTCCTTCATTAATTATAATAATAATAGTAATAGTTAAAATTAAAATTAAAATTAAAATTAAAATTATTTTTATTTTTATTATTATTTTAAATATTAATTTTAATACCACCCACTTATTTTAAAACTATTTTATTTTCTCTCTCATTTTTTTAAAAACGAACAATTTTTCAGATAATAATAATAATAGTTTTATTATTATTAATTTTATTATTTTAAAATTTGTTTTATATTATTTATATCTTTCTCTATCTATATCTCATTATCCATCCACCATTGTGATCTACTACTCTCAAAAATGAGAGGCTAACCTCAACACTTGGCCCCAGGGGAGAACGAGTTGTTCTTAATTTTTCTTTAATGTTTATTTTATGTTTATGATAGATTTGAGTAGCATACATGTGTGAGGTGAATGTACCTGATGTGTTGACAACCCCCAATGACATGAAACTTAAATGTTTTCTAATCTGGAAAAAATAGTTATTCAGGCATGAGATTCCATGTTTGGATTATCAAACTGAAATCAACACATAAAGAAGAATAATGATTGAACCTATGACTTAACCCTACAACCATGTTCTTTCTTCGTTAACTCATTCTATTTTAATTGAATTATATTTTATATTTTTTATATAAAAACACAAAACTATTTTAATCTCTTTTATTAAAATAAAAAATAAGAAAATGAAATAGTTCAGGGGAGATATAAGAAGTATGTGAACCACACTGAAAAGATATTTAATAGAGATGACCTTGGTCATCCACGGTGATATAGTAAGAAAAATATAATTGCTTCTTTCCATGCCTTGTGAGAGTCATGTATCAAAACTAGAACTATTTTTGGGGTCTCGTCAGTCATTCAATTTACCTTTTCTAATTTTACTTTTTTAGATATTTTTTAATTTCTAAAAAATATAAAAAATGATCTTTCCATGATTTATTCAAAATAAAATCATTATGTAGGGGAAGATTACTCACATGTGTCATATGAAGATCCAAAATTTGATTGTAGTAATCTAAATTCCTAAATGGAAATAATGAAAAATACTCTGGAAGACTTGGTGAGAAAAATGGAAAGATCATTTGACAATGTTTGATTACAAATAGAGAAACCCAATCCAAAACCTGAGTAAGAGTTTGATAAATCTATGGAAGAAATTTCCTTATTGGTTTTTGAAGTTGAAGAACTCAAGGAAGTAAAATTGGAAGTTCCTGAAGATTAATTCATACTCACTCAACCATTTCATTGAGCAATAAATTTAATGGAATTTCCTGCTGATCTACAAGTGGGAGATCAATAAGGAATGGATGAAATATGGATTAAATGAGGGAAGCTGCCTGATCTCCCCATACAATTCAAAGAAGGTGATCCAGTAAAATTGACGTAAAAAACCACCCAACTGGTTGAATTTTATGTCAAGATAGAGGATCCTGACTACCCACCTCTATACTGAGAGAATATAATATAATATTCACTTACTACTGAGGTAGAGATTTAAGTGTAACCAACTCAGGGTGTTTAACCTTTATTTGACTCTATATCTTCTGATTTTATCAAATTTTAATTATACATCACACGCTCTTGTTTTTATTATACATAATCAAATATTATTATTATTAGGCCTTGGATGAAGAAGAAGAAACTATACATGAACCTAATGAGGAACATATAGAGCTCCTTGATTTCTATGAACACGCATTGGAGGAGCCCCATCAAGAGATCCATATAGCTATGCCTGAGGAAATCATAATAGATGCTGCTTTTATTGAACCCCCCATGAATCCAGAAATGGAAGATAAGAAGTCTTTACAAGTAATAACCAAGGAAGATGATGTTATATACTTCATCTTACCCCCACCACACAAGAAATGCCTCATTTTGAATAGGGTGGGTATAATGTAATATTTCCATGGATCATTCCTCACCCATAAGGATGAATAATAAGGTGGTAAAATCCACATGTGGTTGTTCAAATAAAAAAATATTCATCCTTCATCAGACATTGGATAATAGTTGATACTACCCAGTGGAGGTAGTAAAAATTTAGGGAACACATGGGGGATCCTACCAAGACATATTCCCTACTATATTTCAAGGAATTTAGACATTAATTTCACCTCATAGGAAGTAGTGAATCATGAAGCCCCCTCCATTCTATCTTTTTGAGCATTAATGACATGATCCTTTTGCATAATTGAGTTTTTTTCTATTATACATTCTTAAAGGCAAAAGGAATACTCAAACAGTCGAAGAGTTCTAAGCTTTATTTCAAAATAGATTAATCTTTTAGTGTTTATCTTTTGAACTCCTCACATTTTTTTTCTAAAAACATTTTTTTGATCATTAAAGTGAAATTGTGTATAAACATCTTGGATTATGTTTTCGTTGACTTGTCTATGAGACAGGAGTTACATAGGAATCCTATGATATCATGTTTTATATTTCAATATTGATATGTTTAAATGAGAAAAATAGAGAATTAATATTTTATAATTAATCAGGTATATTAAAATAAGGACTCATTATTTGAAAGAATTAATTAATTCATGTAAATAAAATTCCCCCAACCATTTTTCATGATTTGATTTTATGGAATTAATGTGAATTCATTTATTATTATTAATCATGCATAGAGTGATTTTAAAATTTTATATGTTTCATTCATGATAGTATTTCTTGACCAAACGTTTCTTATTTTATCTTGAGAATATTTCTTGATTGATCTTGGGGGATTCCACCTGCGAAAAAGTTTATTGAAACTTGTAAAATAAACGACTGTGAAAAAACACAATTAAAATGATTGAGATATCCTTTTAAAAGAGACTTATACCTAAAAGGCCACCATTAAATCAATCCTTCCTTTATCCCATAGATACCATGAATGGCCTTGTTAGGAATGAGCCATGTTTTAAGCCATTTTTATCCATTCCTACACTCCTATTAGTATTTTTGAGATATTTTAAAGTTGATGTGTCAGTGTAAAAGGAATCATTATTGAAGGTATAATATACATTATAAGTATGATGTATGGGGGTTCTATTTGTGGGAATTTCAAAAGGTTGTGGAATCATTCATTGTACTTCATTATTTCCTCTCTTTAATAAAAAAAATAAAAAATGAAAAAAAACAAAAAAAATTGAGAAAATGGGTTGTGATTTAGGAAAACAAAAAATCACAATTTTCCTAAAATAATATCTTATAATCATAAGTGGTTAGGTCATTTATGTGAGGTTTGTTGTAATCAAAAATTTTGAAAAAAATAAAAAATAAAAAAATGTAAAAAAACAATATATTCAAGTGGGTGAAAAAATAATTCATCATTATTTACTATGATCATAACCATTACATTGAGTTTTGGAGAAGTAGGTGTTGCTAATTTGAAGGGGAGAATTTCATTACACGTTTTGATATCATTCACTGTATATAAGAGATAAAACTCCACCTTTTGAAATTATTTTTAAAATCATCAAATCCTATCAACTACAAGCCTCAGATTAATTTAAACCTTTATTTCATATCATCATGATTTTATGTGTATTTTGTCTTTAAAAAGTTAATAATATAGTTCATTTACAAGTATATGGATAAAGATAATGTATTCAGGATATTAGAATAACTCCTCTTGAATTGTATAATTATTTATAAGAGAAAAAAGAATCCAAATTGAGCTAAATCAAGACCCGACATGTTTAATAATAATGAATTGAGGATCTTGAAGCAATTAAATGAGAACATACATCAATTTTAAAATGGAAAAATTAAAATACATGATATTATTGTTTCTCTAAAAAATGGTAAATTGAATTGATATTTTATTTGGAATTTCAAAATTTTATTTGAAATTTATTTTTATTATATTTCATTTAAATTTGATTATTTATAATATTGGCCCCATCTGATTTTCAATGTTGAGATTTTATGCTTATAGACAAGTATGGTTTATGTGTTAGGGTATTTTATAGTGAACATTTATGTACATATTTTTAATCAAACAATGAATGTTTTTTATATTTTTCAATGATAAAACCCATGAAATAATATGTTATATTAAAATTGTGGGTAATTTTAATTTTTGAATGATAATGGGCAAAAATGGGAAAAGTGCTTAATTATGGATTTTTACAAAATTTTACCACAAGGGAATTTTTCTCATAACTTGTAAATTATTAATCTAATTTGATTGACTATTTTTTTTATGAATCCTTGATTTATTTTATTCATAATTTTTTACAGGTAAAATAGATTATTATAAATGATAAATCCTAGAAGAAATCATAGAAGTTGGAAAATATTCTTGTAGTCAGTGTGGAACCCACCACCACAACAGATGCACAAACCAGGTTACACACATCCAATGGAGTTGAATACAAATTTATATGAACAAGGACACATATACGCACTTCCTAAATGAATTTAATTTAGTGATTAATCCATTAAATTTGAAATTGGATGATATACATTAAAGAATGTTTCATGGAATTGTTGGTTAGAAACATTCATTATTAATCAAAAATCAATAACTCTCTCTAGGCGAGCCCAATCAAGCTGAATGTTTGAGGGTGAAAGAACAAAACATTTTTTAACAACTTTTATGGATGAGTAAATGCGTGAATATTCCATTTAATGGGTTCAAAACACAAAAATTTTGGGAAAGATAATTCTCCCAATAAAAGGATGACCTCACCTCTCTCCCAAAACATTAGCTCGACACCCAGAGCCAAAGAGGGATCCTACTAAAGCATGTGCCATACTGAAACCTCTATTTAATCCCTACTTTATTATTATTTTTTATATTAATTTAAGTTTTTTAGTTTTAATTTTAATTGTAATATGAAATTCTTTAAATAAATTCAATGCATTCATTTTTTTATTTTGTTTTAAAAATTTAACTTCATCTTCATTAGTTATAATAATAATACTTAAAAATTATTATTATAATTATTAATATTATTTTATATATTATTTTTAATATGACCCTCTTATTTTAGAACTATTTTATTTGATCTCTCTCATTTTAAAAATAATTTGTTTTCTTAATAATTATAATAATAAATATAATTAATAAAAATAAAAATAATATTAGTTTAACATTAATTATAAAATATTTATCTATTTATCTCTCTCTCTCTCCACATCCATCCACCATTATGATCTCATACTCTCATAAATGAGAGGCTAGCCCCTAACTTGGACCAAGGGGGTGGTTAAGGTATTCTATAATTTTTATTAAAGTTTATTTTATGTTGTGTTGGATTTGAGTGGCTTGATTGGGTGAGGAAAATTTCCCCCATGTAGCGATGGACTAAAATGACATGCAAATTAAAATATTCCTAATCTAGAAAATAATATTATTTTAAACATGAGATTTCATGTTTTTATTATCAAAATTAAATCAACATATAAAGAAGAATAATGATTGAATGTAAGACTAAACCCCAAAACCAAGATCATTCTTCATTAACACATTCTGTTTTCGTTTCATGATAGTTTATATTATTTATATAAAAAACACAAATAAAATTAATCACTTAAATTTAAATAAAAAACAACAAAAAGTGATAGTTTTAGTGATATATAAGAATTAATTGAACCACACTAAAAGGATCTTTAAGAGAGATTACCTTGGTCCGCCACTGTGCTGCAGAAAGAAAAGTATAATTTTTTGTACATGCCGCGTGATAGGCATGAATCAACACTTTTCCTTCTTTTTGAAAGACAAGATTCAAAATGACACTTATATATTGTCTTTATAAGCACTTGTTCAACTTCATCAAAATCTTCTATATATTATCCTTTAACTTCTAAAAAATTTCCTTATTGGTTTTGATAGTTGTATGGTGTCCTTTTTGAACTATATAATGCATCTGAAAATTACCCTCCTACCTCGAAACATTGATGCACACACATCAATAATAAATCGATTCAATTTATGGATATAGAAATTAAATTTTTATTTTTAATAAAATCAATTAAAATTATAAATTAAAGTCATTTTTATAATAATGTTTAAGATCATCTAATAAACTCTATAATGGATAATAACACTTAAAATATTAAAATGGGAGGAATTAAATAATTGAATTTGAAAGTAAAAATAATTAACATATGATATATATTATATAACCTCACACCAACTAGACAAAAATTTTAGAAAAATAATAACTACATCACTAAGACTACCATATCCCCTTATTATAATTCATCCACCATATCAAATAGAATCACATCCTTTATTTTTTAAATTTCCACATTAATTACATTACTATACATCACATAATAAATATCAACCACCACATATCTGTATCACCCCACCATTGCTCTTCCTTATCCACAGCATCACCACTTCCAAAATTACATATCACCATTCCAACACCCCTAAATCAATCAACAACAAATAAATAGAGGGAGTTATTATCACTATTTAACTAAAAATGTCTTAACCATATATGTAATTAAATATAATATTCAAAACAATAATAAATAATTGAAACATACTTTTACCAATTTCTTGATTTCACATAACATTAATGAAAGGGACAATAAACCCATTAACACATCAACATATTCCAATAATAATTTTCCAAAAAAATTCCATTCCTTAAAAAAATAATTATACCATGATTCCATTTATTCTCTGATAACTTATCGACACCCATATGGAAAAATTTTAATTATAAAAACATTATAATTAATAGTGAAAATACTACAAATAACCGTACAACTACACTTCTAAAAATCTACATCTAATGTGCTATAAAACATCCTCCATATAACACAAAAGTTATCAATTTACCATTTTTATATAAATAATACATTGACCAATTTATCCTATAAGTAAAAAAACCTTTATATAGTAATAATAATAAGATAACATACTCTCCTACCAATATAACATCTACCAAAACCCATCAATGGTATTACTCTAAGCACTCCAACAAAAAAATAACTTGGAAAAACATCCTTTATTTTTTTCACTCTCATTACCAAAATATAACCACAACATTATCATTGAATAACCATGATAAAATTTTTAAAACTCATTAGAAAAGAACACAATTTACAATATAAAAACATATATAAGAAGGATTAAACGATCACCCAATAGTTAGTGACATTCCAAACATCCCAGAAAATAAAAAATAAAGGAAACCATTTTTGGTAGAAGAATAAATCATGGAATTAATCGAGAAAAAAATCATGATCAATTAATTAAAAAAATTAAGGGAAATAAAATATAGGTGATATTAAAATATTGTAACCTTTTGGATTTTTTACTTTAAAAACCCATATTGTCGTCCCGCCCATGGGATGAATTTTAAAATAATTTATGCCAATTTTGAGATTGTAATTTATAAAAATGGTTTCTTTAATTATAATTATAATTTTTTTTAATGTCTAATAATACCAACTTTGGGTTTTATCAAAAATATTACTGAAAGCGATAAAATTAATTACAACGATTAAGGCAAAATGAAGCTTAATATTGGACTAAACCATAAAATTAGAGCCTTAAAAGGTGAATAAATTTATCCAAAGGCCATTGGATGTTCACATATCTACCCTATCATATATTTTTTTGAATTGGGTTCATTATTTGAGCCACATGTAACATGAAAAATGTGCATATAATTCCCTTGTCAAAATATTACAAGAATGCCACTCCTTCTCCACTATAAAAGGCCACCACTTCTATATATTCCTCCCACCTCTCAAACCACAAATGTTCAGACAATATCTTCCCAAATATATTTCCATAATCCCTCCCATTGTCATTAAACCCTCCCTTGGTAAATAAATATTTCCAAAGAATCCTATTGGTAGAAACGAAAAGTAATTACCCGATTAACAGGTAACATCTTATCTGAGGTTTTTTAATTTAATTTCTATTATAATCCTCATTAAATATATTTATTCCATTATTATGTAACAAACATAGTATCCTAAATATACTAGGTTTTTTTCTTTAAAGGGATATGACTACACTTACACACACCACCATCAAATGCGTAACAAATATACTGTTTTGTGTATGGTGAACTACTACCTCCTGAAATGATGATTTTTTACTTTTCCTTACCACCTCTCATGGTGGAAATTATAATGAAAACTTTATTTGAATATGATATTTATTCTGTCTTTATAATTATACAATCCTTTTATAACACATACCATTAATACTTCCTATTTTTCATTAATATGATAACCCAATTTGAGAATGTGTGGACTACCGCCCCCTCAAAGTGATGTGATTTGTTCAAATTATACATGGAACAAATTAAGGATAATTTTAACAAAACTACGTAACAAATATTAAAAGCATATTTTATACTATAATTATTATATACTTATGTACCATTTATTTTTCAATCTTTTAGCATGATATTGAAAATAAAGTAGCGTTTAGGCGTACGTACGACCTACCGTCTCCATGAATAGTGCATTTCATTTCGTATCTCAAAATATTTTGGAATAATATAAATAAATATATAAAAATTATATAAGATAATTATGATTTTTTAAATTATTTATATGATTAAATCACAATCTATGAAATATGATCAATAAGTAACAAGTCAAAATATACATGAGAAAACTAGGAAATTAACACCCAAAATATATAAAATAATGAATAAGCGTTAAAAAGGGGTAATAAAATATAGTAATAAGTTAATATATGACATTTTAAACATTATTATGGTTATTTTATAAGTTATTTACCTATCTTAAACCACTATACAAGAGGATAAAGGAGACATAACAAAAGTAAGGTTAAGGTAAGAGATTCTTGTCTCAATTTTATTTCTATGAGGCCTACATTATTATTGTCAATCTAATTTTGTATATATTGGTTTAATAATACCACATTTAAATATAATATCATTAATTACATTATATTCATGGTATTTAAATTTTTATTTAATTATTATTACCTTTTCGTTTTCTAATTCATTTATTACGATATTTGTATGGGATTTCTTATCAATTAATATTAAATTGAGGCTTATTTTGTTATAAAAAATCACATTAATTTTGTTTATATAATTATATTTGAAATTATATATCATGAATCTAATTATGCTAATTATATTTTAAGTTTCATTTAATTCATAGGGAATTATGATTTTAATGTTTCAAGTGGTATGAGACACTTTGGAAATTTTAATGTTTATTTTTCTCAAGAATATTTTATGGACAACAACCATTATTGTTAATTATCCTAATTTGAGGTATTATTTATAAATCCATATTCTTTATTAAATATGGATGTTTTATAAGGCACATTATTTATTCATTATACAAGGAATTCTTTAGACATGTAATACATGGTTTTTGGACAATTTAATGAAATTCCTACGGGTTTGGGATCATTTAATGAATTCCCCTCGATACATTAGTAGAGTCATGAGGTGAATTAGTTGGAAAAATAGTTTAAACAATCTCTAAGTAGTAAAGGTATCATATTCCAGGAAAACATGATGTCTAATAAGTAATAATTTATTCTATTTAGAATTCAGTTTTTATATATCGATGATATTTTTCATCAACAAATCTATAGATGCATTTATTTTTTAGTTAACTGATTTCATGGAATGTTTTTTTAGTTTCATACCTTTCCAAATTTATATTTCCTTATTTAGTTATTTTTTAGGCATTTTTTATCATTTATTTAATTTTCCATGTTAATTTATACCTGTTGATTAAATATTGCTTCCTCATTACAAACCCTTACTGAGAATTTGAGCTCACCCTTATTATGTTTTCTTTCCCAATGTTATGAAGAATAAATGTTTTATTAAGCATTCAAGGATAAAATTTATTTTTTTTCTATGTTTATTTCTTGTATTTCCTATTTCTCAATGTATTATGAGAAGCATGTATGTAATCTAGGATTCCCAAGACCACTAAACGATCTTTTCTTTAGGATTTTATTCCTTGTAATAATGACAATGTAATAAGTTAATGCACCGACTCCCGGATTTTGAGGCTAAGGAATAACTGTTGGTATCAAAGGAAGTTAAGCAATAACCTTGGAAAAAATATTTAGAAAACTAAGATTATGGAACATACCCCTAAGATAGATTTTTAGTATGAGTATAGTAGAACATCATTTGATTTTAGTTAGGTAGGTCTTATGTGGGAATTTATGGTAATACATACCAATCTAGATAATATATGTAGAAGTGGTTCTTGAACAGATGTACCTAAGATTAATAACTCTGACATGGTGTTCTAGGGATAACTCGGGGTAACTTGGTACACGATAATTGGCCTTCTTACGGACTTGGTTTGACACTCTCGGGGGATATGATTAAAATAATTCATATTTTTTTTGCATATATTAATGTAGAATTTAGAAGTAAATATTTCCAAAAAGTAGAAAAAGTTTATGATTCTTGGATTCCTGATGTATAAATTTATGTTATGTTTTATACCAACTTTTGAGTTATACAATGATCAAACTTTGTGAAATAATACAATGTATGAAATTGTTTATAAATGGTTCATGGAAAGAAGAATGGTATCAGTACTTGTAAAAGATGAAGATATTTACCTACTAATGAAACAAGTACATGGTTTTTGAATTGAGGAACAAATGGTTATATTTTTAGATTAGTTCAGTTATAAAAAATAACCTTACCCAAATGGAGAAACTAATTCCACAGATATAATCACCTATACTGGATCTCTTTATACTATAGAATCCTACATTGTTTAGTAGGACTACTAAGACTATTATTGTTGTGAAATGAATTATGTCTCTGTAGAATATATTTACAGCTTTGGAATGTAGTGAAAAGGAAAAGTTTACACTTGTGCTCTATTTTTTATATGGTGGTACTGATTAGTGGAGGTATCTGATCTAGAATACAAGGGATGAATAATAAATTGAACTACTAGAATGGAGGCTTTTAATGAGACATTATTTGAAAAATACTACCCTTGTGATCAACAAATTGAGATGAAGAGGAAGTTCCTTAGTTTAATGAAAAAGGATGAAGAAAGTTTTGTGGAGTATGAAGAAACATTTACAAGGTTAGAAAGCTATGCCACCAATTTCATAAACAACATAGAATTTCAGACTGACCATTTCTTTTAAGGAATCAAGCCAAATATATGAAGGGAATTGGTTTCTATGAATATTTCATCATTCAATGAAATAATTTTATGTGCTATCAAGAAAGAGAAATAATTCTACATGTACTATTCCTTCAAGGGAAACCAATAGAATAAGATGTCTTCTAAACACCATGTAAAACTGAATAACATAGAAAAGATGAAGGGGAATAAGGGTTTTACATCATGTGATAACTATGAAAAGAATCATCTTGCTAAATTCTTAAAAGGATTGGGAGGTTTTTATAAGTGAATAGAAAAGGGTCACTAAGAAAAATAATGCAAAGGGAAGAAGGAGAACATTTCAATTTAGTGCTAAAATTGTAATGTGATGGGACACTATGAAAATGAATGTCCCAAACATCAAGGGAATATACCTCTGATGAAGATAATAGATCGAGGGCAAGCCTATGTTATTAACACAACCAAAGTGAAATAATTAATTTTATTATGTATTTGGATATAAGAAATATATTATAAAATTATTTTGATTATGATTTTATAATCATATGATTTATGAAATATATAAGGATTATACTACAATAATTACTCATTAAGTATTTTAGAACATATTCTGAATGGTACCAAGATAGTTTTTTCATAATAAATTTAGTCCTTTTGGAAAACACCTGATTTAGGAAAAAAACCCACAATGTTTTGTTGATAAATAATGATGAAAAAATGATTAATTTGTACAAGTGTTGAATAATTTGAGAATTATTAATTATTTTTTTTCAAGTGGTCTATGATATTATTTTTAGAGTTTACAACACTTTTAGATTGAATTAATATATCCAATAACATGTGTCTCACTTAAGGAATAAAAAATGAATATTTACAATGTGTTTTTATGGTCATTGAAGTTATTACCATATTTCTGGAGGATATATGATGAAGATATTTATACGTTTAGAATTTGAAAATCATGAGCTGATTCAAAGTAATTAACGGAAAATGAATAGTTAATTTTTGAAATTCAGTGACATTCCTTCAGAATTGTTTAGATTATACTTAGTTGTAAAAGCTAACTGTTTATAAAATGGTTTCAGATAACAATTGGATGATATTTTAGTGGTTAATGTATTAATTCACCTTATGATAAATTATATTATAATATAATTATTATAAATATTTCAAGGAATAATAAAAATAAAATATTATGTTCATTGAAAAATATATTTAATTATATTCTTATACAGTGAATGAATTACTTAACGATAAAAAATGTATTTGAAACAAAATGTTTCCCTATTATCATCATTTTTTATGATATAAACGTCCTTTACTAACACATATGATTTATGGTTTTGTGTTCAACAACTTTCATATAAACATGTTCTCTATAACTCTCCATAAAAACATGATATTTGTACCTTTTCTTCCATATCATTGTTTCCATTTCTGACCTATGTTCTTCTAGTATGGAACCTTGTTATGGGACCATTGTACTTTCTTTTTTTATTGAAGATGTGATAATAAATATTCATATGATGTGGGTCTTTCCAGAATAGTTTATTTTCAATTCCTATATTACTTAGGTCAGATTTAAATTGCATGTATGTAATGTAATTATGGTGGGGAGAATGTCACACCCCAAAAATCTAACATAAGAACCTTGTATTTGATATCGTGTATAACATGCGACACCAAGCACACAAGGTAATATAATAACCAGATAATTTACTATATATTTAATATTTAAAATCGATTCTATATATTTTCATATAAGAAACATTGAGTTAGCATGCATTACACAAAAGAGAGACATTCCCCAATGGATTGCATTACACCCAAGACCACATTTTACCGAACAATAATTTATTACTAAAATATTATTATTTAATATAATAGGATATAACCTAGACATTAAATTATTATTTATGAAAAGGGGTAACTAATTTATGAAAATATATGGTTTACATAAACTTAAAAATAATTCTTTGGTTATAAATTAATTAGAAATGAATATGAAAACTCATTCAACATAAAAGAAAATATTTTTTTTCACAAAGCTATTTTACCCTAATAAATTTAATTAATAACAATTAGTGGGTGATATTAATGTAATATATATATATATATTCAATATATTATTTTTTAAGTTAATTTGATTGGTTTGGTAAGAAAAATATAAGAACAAAAAAATTATTACACATAAAAATATATATTTTTATAAAGGCAATTTTACCACATTTTAATAAAGAACAAATTTAAAATATGGATTTTGACATTTTTATTGATTTAATATGTCAAAAGAAAAATAATATTTGAAATATAATGATAAAAATTATCTTAGGGAGATTTTTTGAAATTTCAGGTAAAGATATCATTTTTAATAAATAGTTTAAAATACTGAATTTTAGTTCAAAACTATTTATTCATATAATTTATTTATAACGATAAATTTTGATTTTTATTAGTTTTATGGTTTAATTGTATAATATAATAATCAATTAATCCAATATATATAATAAATAATAATTCCTATTTCAAATTGACTATAAAAACATAGTAATCTTTTGGAAGTTTTTACTTTAAAAACCCTCATTGTCATCCCGCCTGCGAAAAAAAAATTTAGTTAATTTAGTTCAAGTATGTGATTGGAATTTGGATAAAAGGATTAAATATTTTTAATAATAATAATTTTTAATATATAATAAGACCAATTTTTTCCGAAAAGATTAGTGAAAATGATTAAATTAATTACAATGATTAAGGTTAAATTTAGCATAATAAAAGACGAAACCATCATTTTAAAGCCTTAAAAAACCTATAAATTTATCCAAAGGAAATTTTATGAACATATATAGACCTTATAATATCTTTGATAGAGTGGGATCCATTAATGGATCCACTTGAAACATGAAAAACGTGCATGGAATTCCCTTGTCAAAATATTACAGGAGTGCCACTCCTCCACCACTATAAAAGGAAACCGCTTATCCTCATTCCTCACACCTATCAGACCACTTAATTACAGTCAATATAATCTCCAATATAATCCCAAAATACATCCCCTAAACATTTAATCCTCCCTTTTATATAGAAAGGATTCCTAGGAAGCCATTTGGTAAAAACCAAAAGTAGTGACTCGATTAAGAGAAAACCTATTCTCTGATTTTTTTTAAGTTCATTTCCATTATCCAAACCTAAAATGTCATTATTACATTATTATGTAACAAAATAACTCTCCTTAATATAGTATTATTTTTTATGTAAATTTTTCAACCTAAACATACACACACCTCCCTCTAATGGGGAATGCACATACTGCTTTTGTGTATGGTGAACTACTGTCGCACAAAATGATGATTGTTTATTTTTCCTTACCACCACTAATAGTAGTAATTATGATGTATAATCTGTTTAAATGTTATATATATATGATATTTATTAAGACATTATACTTATTAAATCTCTTTATAACTCATAACATTAATACTTCCCATCTTGTGTTAATACTATAACACCGTTTGAGGAAGTGTGGACTACCACCCACTCGAAGAGATGTGATTCATTCACGCTATAAATGGAACATGTTAAGGATTATTTTAATAAAAATATGTAACATATATAACCTATATATTATACTAGAATTATTATATAAATTTTAATCATTTATTTTTCATTTTTTAATATGAAAATGAAATGAAAGTAGCATTAATGCGTATATACGACCCACCGTCTCCATGAATTGTGTACCTTATTTCTTATCTCCAAATATTATGGACTACCATAAATACGTATATAATTAATATATAAGATAATTAATTCATGCATTAAATTATCGAGATTATGCAATAATGATATAAGAAATAGGAACAATAAATAAGAAGTCAAAACATACTTGAGAAAACTAGCCAATTAACACCTGAAATAGTAAATATAATGAATAAGCATTATTGAATGGGTAATAAAATATTATAAGTACTTAATATATGATATTATAAATATTATAATGGTTATTTTATAAGTATATAAAATATTTTAAATCACTATACATGAGGATAAATACCACCCAACAAAAGGAAGGTTAAGGTACGTGATTCTTGTCTCACTTTTCATTCTATGATGCATACTTTATTATTATCCACTAAATTTCTTATATATGGGATGAATAATTACATAGAGAAATATAATAAAATTAATTACATTATCTTCATGATATTTAAATGTTTTATTTAATAATTATTACCTTCTGGTTTTCCAATCCATTCGTTTCCACATTGGTAAGGGATTTCGTCTCAATTTACACTCCATTAAGACTTATTTTTTCATATACCAATTCACTTTTATTTGGTGTATATACATCTCTATGAAATGATATATCAAGAATATACTAATTACCATGACATTATATGTTTTATTTATTTCTTATGGAATAATTATTTAAATGTTTTAAGTGGTATGGGAAAATTTGGAATGTTTAATGATTATTTTTCTTCAAGAATGTTTTAATGTCAACAACCCTTGTAGTTACTTATAAAAATTTGAGGTATTATTGATAAATAAATATAATTTATTTAATATGGATACTTGATAAGGAACATTGTTTATTTAATATATGAGGAATTATATGAACATGAAATTCATGGGTTGTGGTCCATTTAAAGAATGAATAAAGGGTTGAGGAATGGTTAATAAAATCCCCATGATGCATTAGTAGTCTCAGGAGGTGAAATAGTTAGATAGATAGTTTAAAATTTTTCCTGATTGTAATGGTATCTTGTTCATAGGAAACATGGAATCTAATAATTATGCATTGAATTTATTGATAATTCACTTAATATTTATCCAAGATATTTTGCATCAATATATTGGTTGATACATTTGATTATTAGTTCATTAATTTAATGTCACGTGTTTTCAGCTTCATACCTTTCCATATTTATATTTCTTTATCATGTTATTTTTTTGGAGTGTTTGATTAGTTATTTAACATTAAATTTTAATTTATTCATATTTATTAACTATTAATCCCACTTTAATTGCCCTTACTAAGTATTTTAGCTCACCCTTATATGTTTTCTCTCCCCAGGTTATGAAGAAGAAATCTATGAAAAATCATTCAAGGACACTGTTTATTTTTATTGTATGTATCTTAATTGTATATCATAATTACTAATGTATTATGGGTATCATGTATTTAATATTGGCTTCCCAAGAATAAAAAATAGATCTGGAATTTTGAGATTTGATTCCTTATAATCATGCCAATACAATTAATTAATGCACTGGCTCTTGGCTTCTGGGACCAGGGTGTTATAGATGATACCTATCAAATAATACAAATAGTAATGAATCATCCACAAAGGGAAATCCGCGATATTCCATTATCTAAACTCAAATAATATATTCTCCAAATCTAACTACCACATGATATAACTCTCAAATAGAAATATTCCCAACAAAAGGGACTAATATTAGAGAATAGTATAAATAATTTCCAAATTTTTATCCAATATTCCATCATATCAATAAAATTTACTCCTTTTAACTAAACCATTTTCTAAAAATCACAAATCATTTCTTAAAATATAAATATTCAATAAACCTTAAATTTTTTTATACATCTTTAAAAAAAACTCTGTAACTGACCACATAATTTAGAAAACCTGAAAACTACTTCATCCTTTAAAAAAAATTGATAAATGAATCGAAAATACACCTAATCTTTTAAAATTAACTGAAAATATGTTTAAATATAAGTAAAAAATAATTCACAATGAAATTTAAAAACCACCATATATAAAAATACCAAAACTATTTATGTCCACTCATTAAAATAAAACAATTTCACCAACCTAGGGAAAACATCCCCCCTAAGAACACAACAAATATACTAATTTGAATTGAAAATATGATAAAACATGGCACATTTATACAGTCTATATAAAACCACTTTACATTAAAAAATCAACTCACCCATCACATGAAATCTCAAATTACAAAAACCTTATGTCTAGTGTTATACTCAATCTCTAGAATATTTCTCCACTATGTAATTCCATAAACCATCAAACTCAAAATTTAAACAATTCATGTTGGCCCTATTAATGAATTGGTAGTGACCTATAATAGAACATTTTATAATTCATATAACTTTAGAAAAAATTTCCACACAATCTCACACCTTCATCTAAGACTTCATTTATTGAAAAAAACTAGTTGTTTAATCTTTGAACATAATGTAGAAAAAAAATTTGACACTAACTCTTTCTCCGTATAAATTATAAATAAAAACTAACTAATCAATCCAAATAGGAAAATTCAAAATCTACATAAAATTTTTCCTCTATATTGGACATTTTTATGCTTCTTTATACACTCATACAATTGTAAATATGGAATAAAATTATTTTTTAGTGACTCTATAATCTTTTCCCAAGACATCCCATTTGATCAACCATGAATCATAGTGGACCATCCTAGATAAAATTATTAAGGAATCCAATATTCAAAAATAATTAAAATCTATGAGGGGGTATTCACTAATTTTAATTTAATTTGAATATAATTTATTTATTCCATATTTTCAACAGGTGATATTCCACAAATAAATCATGGTAATCTTTGATTCTAAATTTTCCACAATACATTATCCCATTATTCTTACTTTCATTTCCCACACCTAACATCTATATGATTATTTGATGTAATTTATTCAAATAAATATAAAAAACATCATGGATAATACAAAAAATAACATAAAAAATTTAAATCAGCAACATTTCATAGAAATATACAACCAACTTTGAAACTCATAACTAATTTCCATTATAAAAACATCCCATAAAACAAATTCTTCTGCCAACAGAGTTTACACAACTAATTATTCTTATCTACACCATGGATGCACCATCAACCCACATCACCTATCAACAATAATATACAATAGTAATGAAATTGGCACAAGTCAACTTATCCCCGAAAAGCATGTGCACTATATGAAAATTATAATACAATTATACCACCGAAATAAAAATATCATTTAAATAAAACAATTCACATCATGATACGATTATTACATTACCATTATATCACCACATATCAATTTCATTTTTAAGAAAAATTCATTCATAAAATTATTTTAAAATATAACTTTTAATGAAAACATACATCACAAAATAAATGTTACTATAAAACAAATTACAACTATTAGCATCAATAAAATAAATTTATCACCAAACATCACATTATGAAAATAGAAATAAATATTTATATTCTTATTATATGATATAAAATTAATTATAATAACTATAATGTCACTATCTTACTTAAAATCATTTTGTGCAAGCATTATTTTAAAATTTAAAATGAAACCATACATGAATCGTCAAAATATTTCATAATTTATATTCTTAAACTAGAAATATTAAAATTAAATTTTCACCTACTAATCATGTTAATGATGTTACAAATCATAATTTCATTTTAATTAAACCAATGTTCTAATGTGAATAAATATATCTTAATTAAAATGGAATAAAAAAATTATTTAATGAGATATTCAAAATTAATATTCAACATGACTTCATAACAATAATAATTATACCCTTATTCATATAGAAATATTAAACATGATGAACAAAGAAATTTATTTATATCTATTACATTACTCATCATTACAAACATGTATTATTGATAACACATATTATTATCTTTTTAAATGTAAGAATAAAAAATATCTCAATATTTCAATTGGTTACACTATATAAATAACATTAATTTATCACTTTATCATGATCTTGTTTAATTATTTACTTTTACATCATTCATTTTGTCTAACAAGTATTCAAAACTTTTAATTAATGAGTTTTACTAAATACATGGTATGCTAGCTTTATATTACTGAATAAAAACACCATAAAATTATAGTAAAATAAAAACAAAAAAATTTTAGAACAAACTAAGGATATATATTCAATCCCAAGATTAAAATTTTCCAAGTAATTATAAAATGACAATTTACAGTAATATGGATTACCCTTATATATTTAAATTTAAAAATGGTTAATTTAGGCATTTTACCTTGAAACTTAAACATTAAGGAATTAAAATAACAAAATAATATTTTCTATTGGTTATATATATCCGTAAATTCTATTTTTTTTATGATCATTTTCTAATATATATATATTCACTACCTATATTTTAAACATTCATCAAACCATTTTCTAAAAATAAGGTTTTATACATGGAAAAAAAAATTGTTCCAAACAAAAAATTAATATCATATCATTAATTATTTAAGGAAAATCCCAAAATAAGCATAAAATAAGCATTTATAAATTTCTTATAGATTTTTTTAATTTGATCTCAATAATAAGAATTATTTCAATAACTATTTATCTAAAATAGAAATCATGACTTCCTTGAATTTGTAGTTAATACCATTTCTATTTTACTTTAATAAGTATGAAAATTTTAATATATAGTATAAAGAAATTAATGTCAAAGAACATTAGTACAAAAAACTATTGAAATTCAAAATTAAAAAATTTATTTCAATAAAAATTAGTGTTGAAAATAAATGCACTATTCTTTTGATTTTACCCTTCAATCAGTACATTTTTTACATAAACATGTTCAATATACTATCAATTAACTTGTATCAGATCATTGGGATCCATTATAACATAACCAACTTTCCTAGCCTATATCACATTGTTTCCAAAAAAAATTGGATTGTTTTTTCCCGATGCTCAATTGTGGGTGATTGGGGGTGGTTTCATAATAATTTGCCTTAGGTTTACCATATTTGTCTGTAAAGGAAACAACCAATGATTACCATGTCCATGATAAGGAATATACCATCTTTCTAAACATTGGAGGTCAATTGGGGTTTCAGTACCAATGATTCTTAGGAGATCATAATGGTCAAGAGGATGGGAGGTCTGACTCATTACACCCTTTTAGAGAGAATTATTACATATTCTTGGACTCTCTTAGAGATTTAATATATGTTCAGAAAGTCTTTCCCAAGCCCCGATATGAGACTGGTTACCCTTGTGCCAATGAAGAGTTTATAAAAATGTGTTTACTAGAACAATTTTGTGTGATAAAGGTTCTACATTATTATATTCTTCGTTTATGATGCTTTATTTTATATCCATTTTTAGGCACTGAGTAGTTTATTGAACCTCCGTGAGGATTCCTACATATCCTGTGAGAAATTGAGTCAAACCCCATTTAATTTATATCATATAGTTTAATGTATTATGAAATGAATATACCATGTAGTTTAACATCATTTTTTAATGATGTTATTATAGGGGTAGATCGTATATGAGGTGTCCTAAGAATCCTTTTAATATAGGAATCAGAGTCCATGTAGTTTTTTATGGGAATCTTCATCATAAAATATGTGGAAACATAGAACATTGGTGGGACTTATGCATGTAAGGATTATATGAATTCCCCCATTGAGAGTATGACCATTTGAGTGGATATTAGATATAACTGGGATTACATCGCAATTAATGGCCCACACTGGGGGAATATTCATCAATATATTAGTTAAATCATCAATGATCTATAAGCCCACACGAGTCACCTTGGTGTGAGAAAAAAGATACAATCAAGGATGAATTTCATGAGAGAAAATTTGTACATGGAATACACATTAATGTTTTCATTAAATAGGTATGATTAATTATCTCATGGAGAATATGATATAGATATTAGTCCTTAAGAAGGAATCCTTTGTATCCTATTTATAATATGAATCAAATTCATCATATTTCAGTTCATCCTAACCTGGTGGTGGGTTTAAGGTATTTGAGGTAAGGGTTGGGGCTTACACTTAAATGGATTCCCATGCATAATCACACTTTTCTTCCACTAATGGATGAGTATTGATGGTAGAATTATGGGATAATTCAGTCCCATAAGTTGAGAATACTTGGTATATGGAGGGACTGATGCCAATGTGGATACTTATTGGATAGTGGGACATAAAAATGAATCATCTGTATCTTTTTTGGATAAGAATATGAGTTATTGTAGTTCAATTATACCCAAACCCATTGAGGGGTTGGGGTAGGTGATTAAAATCAAATAAATTATTGTTATAACAATGTTTTATGAAAGTTATATTCTTATATGAGGATGTATTCAGATGTTGAAATACATTTTATATCTTCTAATTGATAAAGGGATATTATCACTATAGAAGGTCCATAGAATTTATTTTTTATGACAGGGAGATACCATCTGTGAAAATGATATAAATAGGGTCACATGAGTGAATAAACCTAACCCTATAAGTAAACCATCCTTATAAAAGGGTTACTCAGCTGAAGGTTCACGGTCATAGATTTACATAGAATCTGTCTAAGTGTGTCTATCAGAATAAGTTGACATGTCTACCCAAAATATCTTGATTTTCTACCTGAAATTTCTTGACAGTCTGTAAAAATTGTCTTGATTGATATCCAAACACATTGATGGAGTCAGTTTGACATGAAATACATGTCCAATGATGTATGCCTGATATTTCTAAGATGGTTCAAATGATTGATGCTATCATGTCCAGGGCCTTTCACATGATTGAGTTGACCTGTCTGAGATATATTTTCACGATGAACATGACTTTTCTAGAATGTCTTCACATGATAAACATGAATTTTCTTGGATGTCTTCACATGATCAACATGACATTCTAGGATATCTTCCCATGATCAACCTAACTTATGTTGGATGCATTTTTATATTCAGCTTAACTTTTTCAAGATGTCGTCACATAATCAACTGGACTAGTCCCTCACGCCTTCATATGATCAACCCAACTTGTATAGGATATCTTCATATGATCAACCAAACGTGTTAGTGATGTATTCACATCGTCAAACTAAATTTTTCTAGATGTCTTCTCATGGTTAAACTAAATTTTCCAAGGATGGTCCCATGATCAAACATACCCATCCAAGGATGCATGGGGTAATTGAGAGACTAGTGAGGATGAATATAATCATTTGATATTAAGGGAGTCACATTGAGGGGTATCAAGACAATTTCTAGGTTCTCAGACACATCCATGTCTTAAAGTTTCATGTCGAATGGGATCATTACATAGTTACCTGGGAATAAATTTTCATGGGAGGATGAATGCATGGACAAGGGATTATACCAAGACTACACATCCAAGGGTATGTATGACAATGGAGTGCATTTCCTTGTGTCTTTTCATTTCATGAAGTTTTTTTTGTCAATGGACACTATCATGGGTGTCCCACATGACTGAGGGATTTCACCACATGGAAAAATTGAGGCTTTATGAGAACGAGGGTTTTTAATGTTAATTTTACTTGGAAGGAAAATGACCTCATCATGCATATTGTAGGGATAACACATAATCACTATCGATCATACAACAAGGATCTATAGGGGTGGTCCCTAAGCCACTGGGGGATGAAATCTATATATCATTATCCGCTATTGGTTGTTTTCCTTCCCTTTTGTTGAAACCTGAATCAGTATATATAGATTTAGAAGAATCAATGTTTTCCCCATCACCATGGAGTATTATTACATTCACATCAATGGGGTATTAAAAACACTGATGAAAGGTTTAATGTAACTGGATGTGGCTATGAATCCAATGACATCTAAGTAGAAAATTATTTGACATGTCTTACTGTATAACCCTGAAATCCGCAATAGGTGTGAGAAACCAAAATAGATCCTTAAGATTGATCTTATTGATAGGATGTTTCTATATTTTATCATACCATTGAATGGTTATATTTCTAGGTTAGAAGCCCCCATCACTATATACTAAATGTAAGAGGGTTCAAATCAGTATGGGGTTGATCTTGTAAGCATTTTCACCCATTTACCTTTGAATGTTGACACAATTAAGTTTTTCTAAAACATACAAGAGTCTAATATGTTTCTAAATAACATATTCTTGATCTTATTCCACTAACAACATTGTGACTTGGAATTATTTTGGAACAATCTCAACTCAATAAACCTCAGTTGCAATGACTTCAATCTCAAACTCCTATGTGTTCTAGAGGGATTCAAGGAGCACCTCCTTCAATTATTTTCAACTATGAATAGTATCATGGATTGTATAAATTATTCCTTATACTGGTGAAATCTACAAAATATAATGGTGTCACATATTTTTTCATCATGTGATTGGGATGTGTTTCATGCAATTTCATGTCATAAGGGAAGGCCACTTTTTACAATTTAACATTACGGGAATCAAATATATCATGGAATTTACGATCACGAAACAAGGAGGTTTTCATGCAGTTTAACATAGTGATACAAGGATGTTTTATGGAGTTTATCATCATGTGTCGAGGTTGTATCATGCTATAACGTGTTAGGATGCTGGATTTTCAGATCAATCTTATATGACTCTTATACATATTTCATGACTTTTAGGATCCTATAACTCTATCAAGACTTAATTTACTACAATATATAGAAAATATTTAAGTAAAAATCAAATCCCTATTGTGTGGTTGAGATGATGGTGTTAGGGGCATTGATTATCATGACCTATCATCCCTTCCTCACTTGGCTACCTCATTATTGAGGTTTATTTCAAACAATTCTCCATGAAATAGTCATACTTCACGGGGATATGTTATATTTGTAAGGAAAATATTTTTTACACCTTTCATCAATGTATAGTATATAACACTGCTTCTCCCATGTGTTATGTATACCATTTTAGGAATGGGCACAATGCTTAGTTTGGAGTTTAGGTTACCCTCAATAAGGGGGTGGAAAATATAGAAATTTCCCCATTTTTATGGGGCGGGGGTATTATAAATATGAAAAAAGTACCCTAGCCCTATGGTATGATGTGAGGTGAAAGAATTTATTTATTTCTCCTCATGAAGGGGTGAAAATACAAACATTTTTTCACCCCTATGGTTTGGCGAACTGCCCTATAAGGCTGACATCTATATGAAGTTGTTGTTGTGTTATTCTAGGTATGATATCCCTAGATTCTTCACTAAATTATTTATCAAATATAATTTTTCTCTCATTAATGTTTAGTGACATGTTCCTCAGTAGAAATGTCATTTTAATCCTCAAGGGGATGAATGGATAGAACCATGAAAACACCCTTTCCACAATCAATGATATGGTGAGTGGTTGATGATTAGAGTATTAATGTGGATCTTAGATATTGAATACTCTTTTTCCAAAAGCCATATAATCCATTTAAATATCACTCTAAAACACCAACATGGTCAATAATACCTTCTGTATAAGTATGAAAGACACCATCTAACCTTTCTTTTCTTATGCTGAAGGCTAAAGCTGGAGCAACCTTTTATGAATCAGATGACTGACATAGGGTTTAATTATAACTTTTAGGAGTGTGAACGTCGAAATATAATGAGAATTAATCAAATTTGGTTGATTAGAAATTGTCAGAGAAACATGTAAGTTGGTGATCCCCTCCAATGAAGTATCTCATTTGATGGGTTTGTGCCGGATATTTCATTTTGGGGGATGATTCACATTATATTGTTTGGTGGGTCAGCACCCGCTATACGGTTTGGAGGTTTAGAGCTCTCTATACAATTTGGTGTGTCAACACCCATAATGAAGACAGTCCCATGCTAAAATATGATAAAACTTACCCTAACCTTGAGGGATGGGGTACTTCCTAGGAATCCACATTCACCGAAGTCCATTGTGGTGATGACAAAGCATCCTAGTAATTGAAAAAATTTGGTTGATTCTGGTCCAATATAAAGATATACCTGTGGGACTCAAATATATTAGTAGCAATTGGGATAAAATCCTTATATATAGTTTAGTTGTTTGGATACACCAATTGAACACACCTATTTATATTTACTAATGGGATGACTATAGTAGGCACGACTTTCTTTGTAGCTCTCTATGGAATTATTGTCATATGTCAATGACAATGAATGAAATGGATACAAGAACTCCTAGGACACTAATGAGTGGTTTATTTGACATGTTGATTATCATCATCCACATATTTGAGGTAGGGAAGGAATATAGTACTACAATCTAGTGATAAAATCCCAGAGTGGTTGAATAAAGAAACAAGTCCCACCTTCTATTCTATGACTTATTTTGGGAATGAAAACTTATGGGTATTAATGCTCTAGATAATTTCATAATATTATTCCAAAGATAAAATTAATGCATTTATTTGTTAATCCTAGACTAAAGAATTCACCAACTTGAAATGGAGGTGTTTTTATGACATCGTACATCGAGTCCTCATGGATGAGGCTTTCCTGTGGAGAATGCACATGATAGATGTGTTAGCTAGTTGTTTACAACATCTGGATGTGTTATTCAGGAATTACCAGCTTTTCCAGTGGTCTTAGAATCCAATGGGACACTCGATTATTCCATTTGGGTTATATGGAATCTGATAAGTCCTAGATACAAAACAAAATAACTTATTAGTGCAGAATAATATATAATAGGACATGATAAATCAATTACTTTCAATGTTAATAGATAAATTAGTTTCACCTTAGTTTATGAAAGGATTATAATAGTTAAAAAAATTCACAGAAGGTTTACCATTTTGTATCATAGAAAATTTAGAACAAAATGGCCTAATGGGAATTGGGTTGTCCATCCTTTTTAAAACCTAAAAGTGATGAAAAAGTTAAAGAATTTCACATCAATTTTCCATTTTATTTCCAGGAAAAATCAAATTGGTTTCACCTGAATCTCAGTTATGGGTTATTGAGGGTGGTTATAGAATGGTTTTCATCGAGTTTAAAATATTTTTCTCTAACAAAAAATACCAATAGTTCCCATGTCAATTATAAGGCACAAACCTTCTTTACTAAGGAATGTTGTCAATTGGACTATAAAACACAATGATGCTTAGATTCTCACATTGGTTGAGAGGATGGGAGGTCAGACTCATCTTACACTTTTGAGGGGAATTATTTCCTACTCCAAGACTCTATTATTGATTAAATATATGCTCTTTAAATCTATCCCAAGACTCTATATGATATTGTTTACCCTTGTTTTAATGATATTATCAGAATCATGTGTAGAAAGTAATGAATTTATGGGTCATAGGTTGTCAACTATTTCCTTCTTCATTTATGATGCCTTAATACATATCCATTTTTGGGTTATCCTAAGTTTATTAGCATAAATAGATGTGATTAGTTTATTTAAGATGATATTGAACCTCTGTGATACGCCTTACATATCTTATGAGAATAGGAATCAAAACTCACCTAGTTCATTTGACATAGTTTAAAGTCATATGATAGGACAATACTATGCAATTTAACATCATGTGGTAAGTATGTTAATATATCACTAAATCCTTGAAAATGTGCCATACCTATCCTATTAATATAGGAACTAGAGTCCACATAGTTCTTGTTATTGGTACTTATGTCATAAAATATGTGGCAAGAAAGTCCTTGAGTGAGACTTATGCATGTAAGCCTGTAACACCCCGACACCAGTTACCCAGAGTCGGTGCATTATTTTTATACATTGGCATGATTACAAGGAATCATGTCCCGAAAGACTGATCAGTTTAGCAGTCTTGGAAAATATATTACATTACATTATGGTTTAGAAAATAAAACACAACATAAATTATCCTTTGATAATGCCATTATTCCCCTAGCATAACCCTTCTTATCAATCCTAATACACTTCTTAGAATCCTAAGAAAATAAAAACATAGAAAGGGGTGAGCTCAGATGCTCAGTAAGGATAACAATATAGAGGAAACATTCATAAATAATCATAAAAATTTAAGGCACTGTATAAGACTAAAAAATATCAATTTTAAACATAAACTTTAGTATAATAAGGAAAAGATACAATTAAATAATTCCATTTACTTATTCATAAGGATATTCTTCTAGTAGAATAATCACATGCAATATCAATAGCCACTTTCATAATGATGGAATGCATAATGCCACACTATCATAACAACATTGTCAAGGCCTTATGCCAAGACTAAAAATAATATTTTTCCAAGGCCTTATGCCAAGACACTATTTTTTTTTTCATTAAACCTACTGATGCATCGAGGATCAATAACGGGCTCCACCTGTCACTTACTAAGTCTAATGCATTCCTCATATGAAAAGGTTTAAGCATAAGATAATCATTCGTATTAAAATTGGCATACAAAATGTAAATACTATACCCATAAACCTTGAATGGTATAAAAAGAACACATCCACAGTCAAACATATCACAAAACCATCAATACAATATAGAATATTTTCATCATAAGAAATCAAATTCAAACAAGTTTAAAATCCATTAATGTATTTTGACATAGATGAAAATGATTTGTAAAACGCTTTGAATGAAATATACCTTTATCATGAATACATTTAAAAGTCACAAAATTTAGAAAGGAAGAAATTTAAATACATTTTATAATCAATGTTTCCCATACCACTTTGAAACTTTTGAAAGTAATTGACATTTTAAAACATTCATGTCCATTTAAATAAATCCTTAAAAACATTTTGAAAATATGGAAATTAATGAGAATGGTTTAGAATAATAAATCATTAAAACATTTAAAATTATGTTTTATTAAAGATTACATTAAAATAATCCCTTTGAAAACTATTCTATGAACCAGGGACATGGATAATAAATATGTCCCAGTTGATCGTTATGTAAAAACAACTCGGATAATATAGAGATTGTGAAATTAACCCTTACCTTGCAAATTATTTTAGTAGAGAGTACGTTTAAACTATTGTATGAAGATAATAATATGATATTAAATTATACAAGAACCATATTAATATTTATGATATCATACATGATTCATTTATGACTTTATACTACCCATTTAATAATTATTTCCATGTTAAATTAATATTTCGGGTAATAATCGCTTTCTTTATTGTACGTGTTTTAACTTATTACTCATAATTGTATCAATTATACAATGATTTAAATACTTCTAGAATATAAAACATGATTTATATATTTCATATATATTTATAATATAAATATATACGAAATGAAAAACACTGTTTATGGAGACGGAAGTCCGTACGTACGCATAAACGTTGTTTCCGTTTTCATATCGTATTGAATGGAACTATGTGAATAAGATATATGTAAGTATATATATATATATCTAGTAGAAGTATTATTTCATATATTACATACTTAATAGTAATATTTTTTTTATAATCTTCGATGAATGGCGATCGTGGAAATGAATCTCATCGCATCGTGGAGACGGTAATCCGTACGTACGCACGAGCGACAATATCATTTTCTTTAAAGGTGTGGAATTGGATGTTATATTAATTTTACAAGGACATTATCATGTTATTTTCATTATTTATACAAATATTACTCATCTTTATATCCATCCAAATAACATAGTGTTGAATAAAAAATTACACCACGTCATGGAGACGATAAGCTGTACGTACACACGCATGGTGACATTATCATTCATAAGATAGATAAAATAATGAATATAGTTGTGACATATTTATAATAACATCCCATTATATAGAATATACTGGATTCATTATTTTAGAATAGAAACAACAAAGAAAGAGTAATTGGAAGATTAAGAGAACTTGAAAGAGGGTGGTGAAATCATTACCTCTTCTTCGGGTTCATCCTTTTGATTTGATGAAAAAGGCTCCATAAGTTAGCATTATGACCAATGTAAGGACTCTAGGATTAAGGAAGGATAGTTGGGAGGATATTTGGGCCGGGGTTGTCCGAGCCAAATGGCTTTGAAGGTGCGAATTAGAGAGAAGGAGGAGTGCCGTTTTATAAGAGGTGTGAGGGGCACCTTAGGAAAAGCTAGAAATATTATTTTATAATAAAATCATTTTCGATTTTTAATGGCTCTAAAATGAATTATTTAAAATATAAGGTGGGGAAGGGTCAAAAAAACTCAACCAATAGGTTTTATATAGTTTTAGGCTACCATATTAACCTTAACATTTAGATTGAACTCTTAGTTAAATAGTTTGACATTTACCATGTCTCTTTGTATTTTTTATATTATATGGTTAATAAACATACTATAGAATGCCAATCGATCTCCCATTTGTTCATTAATGTAATATATATTATTATATAAGGATTTGGTCGGAATAATATATTTTTAGGACTATTTTATCAATTAATAATATAATATTTGTTTAAAAAACTATTTTATGTCAATTTTGACATTCTTTGGTATTTATTTTTTAATAAAATAATAACAGAATGATTAATACAAAAAAAATAAATTGAATCAATCATAAAATGTCATATTAACCTATAAAATTCTTGGATGTCATAAAAAATTTGAAATTATATTTATTTTGATCTTTAAAATTCCTTTTATTAGATTCTTTCATTAATAAGGTAATTACTGCATCATCATTGTGTCATTAATAAATTTAATTATTTAATCTCTAAAAATTATAAATAAAATACCATTATGTAGGAAATATTTTAATATTTCTAATGAATATTTATAGTCAAATGTTTCTTATTTATAACCCTATATTAAAAATGGATTAGTTATTAAACTTTGTTTTAACTATTTTAACTCTTATTTGAATAAAATAATAATAAATGTCTTAATCTAATCCAAGTGGACCTAAATGGTCATATTTTAATCTAATGTTGTTTTTGGTCGAGTTAAACTTATAAAATAGAATTATAACATTTTTTGGGGTAATGATATTTTTATTTTTACCCCTAATTACCCTATTTTCTTTTAACTGTGGTAAATAAAAGTAAAAATCTATTATTCACAAAATATTATTATTATCTTATTGAACCAAATTTTACTCCATTATATTAACCGTGTCTCTTGGATTTTCAAAATTCTACTCACAGATGTAGTAAAATTATGTTTTATGTAAATTTGCAAATGCTCATAGGAGGTGGGTAAAAGACGGTAAAAAGTTCGATAAATTTTTTTTATATCAAAAATTATTATAAACTAACTCCAATTAATTACATTGAATTTAAATAGGTATTATGTATCTATTTTTAACTAAAATAAATTTAAATAAAATAAATAATTAATTAAATTAAAAGCTGGTTTTAAACAATAACTCACTGTTTTTCACTATTCATCAAAAATTGAAAGTTTTCAGAAAAATAAAAAGAATTCACCCTAGACTAATTTAGATATTAAAAATCAGAAAATGATTTCTACTTTAAGAAATTAAAAACACAGAAGTTTCATTTATTAATTTAAAATTTATTCTCGTTGTCAAAACCAAAAGGCGTATTTTTAAGAAATAATAACTGTCAAAAGATTGACACTTCTTTATGTCCAATTTCATTGTAAAATTACTTACAATGACCAAAATTGGATCAAATGTTAAAAATATAATCTATTTATACTTCCAATCCATTTAAATGTATAATTTAACACTATAAATTATTTTGAATAAAAAAGGTATTTTCAGTTAAAATATAGTATTTTTCACTATTCACCAAAATATGAAAGTTATCAGTAAAACACCAAAAATTTATTGAAACTAAATTATTATTACATGATTATAAAAATGAAGTTTATTTTGTCAAATTAAATATATATAAAAGTTTCAAATATTGCATTTAAAAAAGTTTCACCATTAAAAGGCGGTAAAATTGCATTTTTTTAAAAGTAATTTTTTATCTGAAAAAAATGTATTTGTTCTTACATTATGTCTATGAAACTAATTATATGGGTTATAAAATTATAAGGATTATATAATGTGAAAAATTAAGTTAATACTATTCATAACCGCTTTTGAACGGCTAGGTTGGTAAGTCGTGGTGTTCTTAAACTCAGTGTTGCGTGTAGTGCAAGTTATTGAATTACTTTGAAGAAATAACGTACTATAAAATCTTGGGTTGTTACAAAGCCTATTGTAAAATGTCTCATTAGGAGTATAAACCTTTTAGTGGAAATGGGATATAATTGGCCTTAAATCTCAACAAAGTTCCCGCATTGGGGGAATCCTCATCATCATATTTTTTTAATAATCACTCATATCTAAGACCATGTAAGTCATATTTAGTGTGAAAAACAAGAGATAATAAATCATTTCACACAACGCATGTGAAAAAAAATATACACGACTTGCATATTAATGTTTCTCTTTGAGTGGTATGATTATGAGTCTCATGGAAGATGTGGTTCGGATATTCGTCCTTAAAAATTATTCCTACACATCTTTTTTAAACAAGGAATCCGAGTCCATATAGTTTAGTTCATCCCTAACCTACTTATAGGTTAAAATTACTTAAGGTCACAGTCAAGGAGTAAACATAAAAGGATTCCCATACATAAGCCCACTTTTCATTATCTAATAGTTGCAAAAGGATGGTATACTTATGGGACAATTCAGTCCTATGAGTTGAAAATATTTTGGATTTGGAGGGACTTATGCCAAGGTGGATTTACATTGTATCCCGAGACTTAATAATTTGTCTTATTTATCAAGTTTGGAAAAGAATTAGAGTTCTTGTAGTTCACTTAATCCATAACTCATTGATGGGTTGGGGTGAGTGATTACACTAAGAGATATTATTGTTATCCTCAGGGTTTAGGAAATTTAGGGATTTATAACAGGATGGATTCCCATGTTGAAAATTTATTTTTTATCTTTTGATAGATAAAGAGAGATGATGACCATAAAATGTATGTAGAATATGTTTGGTATGACACAATGGGAACAACCGAGAACATGAAACAAATAGGGTCATATGATTGCATAACCCTAACACATTAAGGGTGATCCCCTTGCAATGGGGGTACTCGGATGAATGCTCATGAATGAGGATTTACATGGGGTATATCCAAGTGTTTCTACCTGGTGAAATTGATATGTCTGCCCAACATGTCTTGATTGTCTACCCAATATGTTTTTATTGCCAAAAAAATATGTCATGATTTTCCACAAGAAATTTTTCTGTCAGTGATCTATTATGGAAAATACATCCAAGGTTGTCAAACTGATATTCCCAAGATGCTTTTCATGATCAAAGCTATCATGTCCAGGTTATTTTGCATGATCGAGATAACTTGTCTGAGATGTCTTCTAATAGTCAACCTAACTTATCCAAGATTTCTTCGCATGGTCAACCCAAATTTTCTTGGATATCTTTCCATGATTAAACTGAAATTTCTACTATGTGTTCATATGATCAACTCTACTTGTCCAAGATTTCATTGTATGATCTACATGACTTGTCCAGAAGGTCTTTTCATGACCAACATGTCTTATCCTAGACATATTCAGATGATCAAACTAACTAGTCTGTGTTTTCTTCTCATGATTAACCTGACTTTCTAGTATGTCTTTTCATGATCATCCTGACTTGTTCTGGGAATCATTAAATGATTAAATTGAAAAATCTAGGATATCTTAACATGATCAAACCTTAATTTCACAAGGTCTATTGCAATCTCAAAATAGAACATCCAAGGACACAGAAGGACATTGTGAGATGAGTGAGGATCCATTTGATCTTGTGATATTAAGGGAGTCATGAAGTGGGGTCTCATGAACATTTCTAGGATCACATTCAGGTCTAATTGATGAAGTTGAAAGTATAAAAGGATCATTCCTTGGCTTCATGGAAAATAATTTTCATGGGAGGAGGAGTGTATGGTCAATATATTGTGATAAGTATGAACATCCAAGGGTTTGTATGAATATGAAACGCATTTTTCAGGTGTTTTCATTTCATAACAAGGGTTTATATTTTCAAGAACCAACATGGGTGTCTTGCATGAATGAAGGATTTTACCTATTGGCAGAATAAAGTCTTCATGAGACTAAGGGTTCTATCTGTTAATTATGAAGGATAAAGAAATTAATTTCTAATCCACATTAATACATCACATAATAGAGTACCGCATGACAGAATTTTTCACATCTTGGCCTTGGTTCCATAGATGGGTGACCCAAGCAGGTCTATCACAGGACCTCAGGAATGCCTCCCCATACATTAGATGCTTCTAACTAGTAGAATAGGATTGGTAAGTTGATCATGGGTAGACTATACCATCTTTTATTTGAGTAAAACAGTAGTGGAAAATAAATAATCAAATGTGAAAGCATGTACAATCATAAATAGTAACAACTTCACAAGATAACCAAAACAAGAAAATACATTAATCAATTGAAAGGGAAACATGCCATTTCAAAGTATGTACCAATGTGCCTGAAATGAAACTGAATGTAAAAAAACTATTGATTTCCAAGAGGGTCCCAAACCACTTTTTATTCCCTCATATAAGCTTCATCCCCAACATGCTATATATCATGGGGCCTTCACCCATAACTAGTCATGAAAATATTAAGTCTACATAGGTACTGATTAGGAATCCTCAGTAGGGTGTATGTACAACTCAGTATCCTACAACCAATGGTGTCTAAAACAAATCTAGTTTGATAATATTTTATGAAATTCTATATAGAAATAATTACAATGCATTAATACAGAGTTATCACATTATCATTTATTATTTATTTAGCCACACAAACTCTTGGGTTCCCAAGGACACCCGCACCGCAATACTCGCTTTCGACCTTTCCAGAGCCCAAATTGCTCCCCAGGTAATATCACATCTTAATACATGATTTGAATCATGTTAGAGCTAAAAGTATTCCAAGGTTATATCATATCTCAATACCAGATTCGACTCATGTCAGAGATCTATGTAATATCATGTGAGGCCTTATCTCGGAGTACCATTATTACCCTTCTTATTTCACAATGAATGACCATGTTATCAATCATTAAATAACAAAATTTGAATGACCATGTTACCATTCATAATAATTTTACGAATGAGTAATTTAAAATTCACCATTTAATTATACATAATGGAATGATCATGTTACTATTCATAATAATTTGTTGAATGAGCATGTTACCATTCACTATTTAATAATAAATAATTCAATGAGATTGTTACCATTCATAATAGTTGGCTGAATGAGCATGTTACCATTCACCATTTAATAATAAATAATTGAATGATCATGTTACCATTCATAATAGTTGGCTGGATGAGAATGATACCATTAAGCATTTAATAATACATAATTAAATGAGCATGTTACCATTCATAATAATTGGCCTAATGGGCATGGTACCATTCACTATTTAATAATACATAATTCAATGACCATGTTACCATTAATAATAGTTGGTTGAATGATAATTTTACCATTCACCATTTAATACATATATCATGTATCTCATTTATCAAGGTTAATCAACAATAACCACATTATCACATATTGCACATCATCACATTATGAAAGATTAATCAACATAAACCTCTTACCCAAATATCACATTAATTTATCAATTAATTAATCATCTCACCCTTATTTTTAATTAAATAATTAGTCTTCACATTAAACCCCTTAATTAATTACCCAATCAATTAAGCACATCAATGTATTTAATTAACCCAACCATTAATTATTCACTTACTCATTATTAATTCATCAATTAATTATCTCAATTAAAAAACTCAGCATATCATGATTAATTCATCAATTAAATACATCAATCTGATATTCAATATTCCATAATTAATTTCTAAAATTAATTTTGTCATTCACAATAACAAATATCATAATTAATTATACAATTACTTATCTCAAATCCTCTATCTCAATATTATATAATTAATTATAAGATTAATTATCTTAAATAAATTACTCAATATTGCATAATTAATTCTATAATTAATTACCATAAATTAACAACTCAATATCACATGATTAATTCTTAAATTATTTATCTCAAATCAACAACACAATATCTCATGATTAATTTTACAGTTAATCAGTAACTCAAAATCACATTACTAATTCTACAATTAATTATATTAAATTACAATACATCATAATTAACTACATAATTTAGTGTCCAACATACAAATCTATTTGTATCATAATAAATTAAACAATTAATTATCCTATCTTATCAATTCAATATCCCAACAACCTACACTAATAAATTTAAAAATTAATTAATTTAATTCATTCAATTACATCATCATAACCATCTCCATTAATTAATTAACCAATTAATTAATCTTACTCATTCGACTACTTCAAAACAATAATCTCAATTAATTAATTATCCAATTAATCAAACAAAATCACAAATCATAACATTACATACCGTAATTAATTCACCAATTAATTGATAAAAATTATTTCAATTAATTAATCCTTGATTAATTAGTCTAATTACCGAATTAATTGTTCACATACACTGCATTAATTAATTACCCTTTTAATTAATCATATATATTCCCTACAATTAATTCACAAATTAATTTCTCATTTCTATTGTAATAATTAATTTCACAATTAATTAATCAAGTTCATCCCTTTCAATTAATTCACAAATTAATTTTCCATGTCATCTATCATTAATTAATTTTCAACTAAATTTTCACATTCATCCCTTTCAATTAATTCTATAGTTAATTGCCCATGTCAAATCTCATTTATTAATTTACAAAAAATTAATCACATTCACACCTTTCGATTAATTCTCTAATTAATTTTCCATGTCAATGCTCATTAATTAATTCAAAATTAAGTAATCACATTCAATCCTATTATTTAATTAAATAATTAAATAATCACATTAATACATTAATTAAACACTGAATTAATTATCCTCACTAAACCTATTAAATATCCCCAACTGATTTTTCATTAATTGGTCTAACTCAACAAATTAAATATCCCCAATTAATTCATCAATTAACTAGTCTAACTCATCAAATTAAATATCTACAATTTATTCTTCAATTAATTATTCTTACTCAATGACATTATATAATTGAACAATTAAATAATTACATTAATTTTTTTAACCAAAACAATATACAATATTTAATTCTAAAATTATTTATTCATTTTGAATAACTTCAATAAAACAATAATAATTATGAAAAATAATTATTCAAAAAAAATTCATAATCCCAGCCATTCACATTAATTAATTCTACCATTAATAAATCATGTTCAAAAATTTCAATAACTCCATAATTAATTTAACAACTAATTATTTATGATAAAAAATATCAATATCCCAATTTAACAAATCTTTTAATTAATTAATTCGCCAAATTAATTAATTTAATAAATAATGATATTGCTAAACATATAATAGAAATTAATCAATTAAATAGACATAATTATAATAAAGACTATGGGATTTAAATTTTAGACCACCTACCTTAATAATGTTGACAAATTCTTGCCAAATGATATCCCAAATTTGAAGCAGATCCATCAAGAATGCGACGAAGAACACAATATATATCGAAAACCTTATTCCATGATTAAATGAAATAGGATATCTTATGTTTAGAAAAATATCCAATGATTATAGATCTAGATTCAAAAAATCGAGACCTAGATACAACACTGGATAAACATCTTTTTTTATCTGAGAAGAGGAGTAGAGGAGAGATAGAACTTAAATAAGAAGAACACTAATACCTGAGAGGTTTGTGGAGTATATTTTGCTAATTATAGTGATGAATAGTGGTGTTTACGTAAAATATGGAGATGTGCTGAGGAGTTTTGGCCCAATATTGAGATGCATGAGACATCTAGTGTTGAAAATTGCAGTGCTCAAATCTTATACAGTAAAAAAAATATGGGGAGAGGGTTACACTGATTCAGAGACAAGTTTTTAAATTTTTACGCATCGAAAATTACAGAAAGTGAATTCCCATTTCCTGTCATGCAACATTCATTATGTTTTCCCATTGAAATCCTATCAAAACCTTCAAAAACATTAATTTTAGATTACATGTGTTGAATTCTAATTATATGTGGTGAAATACTATATGTGGTGAAATCTAATTCCACATGGAGAAATCTTACACATGGTGAAATCCAATTTCACTTGGGTAATTATTACACGTGGTGAAATCTAATTACACATAGTGAAATCATTTTTTGTTACATGTTGATATGTACTGAATACTACTTATAGTTTGTGTAAATGTTCATGGTATTGAAATAATTTAATCCATAAATAAAATTCAAAACAACATATCCTTACCAAAAAAATTAAAAATATTCATACCTGTAAAAAGATGGCATATTATATAGTGAAATGATGTTTACATCATTATGAAATCACATATTCCCTATGGGTTCATGTGAGGGGATCTACAAGTATGCATAAGGAATTTATGTTGGTTCCACATGCATGGATGAGGGATTGTGTGACGGAGTCATAAAACTAGTGAGGTATCACATGATTGTGAATAATTCATATAAATAGTGGTTTTTCTAGTTTAATAATATGATATTAAATTCATCTTGAGTTCATGTGATCTTCAAGGGATCATTTTATGGGTTCTTGTGATCACCAGGAGAAATTCTTCCAATGGTGGAACCCTGCTTCTCCTCCTCGTCTTGACTCCATCAATTCCCTTTTTCTCTCCATCTCTCATTTTTCCTATTTTTAAGATAATAATGGATTTATAGAGGAATATTTTTTCATTTTTAGTGCCTCTTTCCATGAGTAATATGTATTGTTCATTGGATTGTGGTGGTGGGCAACCTCCCATGATCAACATCATGTGATTGGAAGATGACTTCACATGATTTCACGCTTGTTATAATCTATGAATTCATATGAATAGATCTGAGGCGTTGCATGATTGGAATACCTTCATGTGATGGTGTTATGTGATAAAATGATCAATCATCATCTGAATTCATATGATATTGGAGATTAAGGGAGTCTCTTGTGGTTGGGAGTTACATTAATTTTTTTTGCAAAGTTGGTGATTTCATAATAGTTGTCACAATCATTATTGTTTCATCACATGTTATTTAGTAATTCTTTTGATGTATTCATATTGTCTTAATGACTTCCTTCTTGTGATATCTTGATTATCTTCTTGTGAAAACATAAATTTCCCTATAAATAAGTCATGCATGAGAAATAAAGTCATACGATTGGATCTGGGATGTCAAAAATGTCTCTTTCATCTTGGTTTTCTCATCAGAGAGGGTCAAAATGGTGGACATCGAGCATTTTGTTCATGCATATGTCGGGAAATGCGGAATCGTCATGTGTCTCAGGCTAGAACGAGTAGCATCGAGGAGTGTGGCAGGTGTGAGGGAGGTTAAAGATGAATTGTGTGAGTGATTTTATGGATCTGATCGATTTTATCGGTTGAATGAGATTATATCTGATTTTTTATGAAGGAACAACGTGAGTGTCATAAGACATCCAACATTAGTTTCAAATTTGTAAAGAGTGTTATTAAACAATTAATCGATGTATGTAGTTAGTTGATCTGACAATGGGGTCGACACCTGCAACATCTTCACCCACACCCTCACTGTACATACCCTCCCATTGAATGGACCACATAGACATACCTTCACATGCCACATGCACTCACTATGAGAGTAATGCTCACCCACAACCTCAACAGATGGCTAAATGACTGGCTGTCTCCTGGGGTGTGGTTGAGGTGGCTTCCACATGTTACCTTGGTTTAGCTGGCTGGATGATATATTTTGCTAGACAATTTTTTTGATAAAGGAATTCCCAAATACATAGAATAAACAGTTATGTAAAATGCGTATAATATCGTCCAAAATATAGGTCATTATAAAACAAATTCCAAGCCACTCCACATCCAAGTTCCATATGAAAATAATATCAGATATTTTTTAATAACCACCATACTTATCAAATATTCTATGAAAAAGTGTATGGTGAACATTTAAGGGTTCATACACACATATTAATCCTAAATGGCATCATTTTCCAACCCAACCGATGTATTCCTAGTCTATTATTAACTCCAAACTCTAACCTCAATCTACATTAAAAAATTCATACCACTGTATCATGACCCATTTAAACCCATAAACTTATTAAGTTAGTAAAGAAACCATGTGTAACCTAATAGGACCACCTCTGATTGGACACATGTTGGCTTAATTCCCATTTACAAAACTGGTTGGAAATGGTTCCAAATGTTGTAGAATGAATTTGATTTTCTGGTAAGTGAATAGACCATTTTGAGGAAAAATATTTGGATAATGTTTATGATATGAAAAAAAATTAAAAAGGTGTTTTGGTCTGAGATAATTGGTTGGGTAGAGACTAATGGTAGAAGGAAGCATTAGAGAAAGGATGGGTGGTTGGGGCAGCATCATGCAGCCATAGGCCAACTATAGGTAGTCCATCAGCCAACCAGTGGCCAGGATAGAGAGGATGATATCATGAATGGGTCCACTAACAATAGAGTGGAGGCAAGAAGTAGAATAATCCAATTCACAAATCCAAAAAATCTTCATCGAGTTTTTAAGGGGAAAGTTCCAATTCTAACAATTTAGGTTTTTAGAGGGAAAACCCATCTTTCTCCCCTCTCTCTGGATCATGTAATATTGAGATCATCCCCTCCCTTCTTTTGGTATCCTTTTCCTCTTAGGATGATTTTGGCGCTATGTCTTAGTGATTAGTTGTTGGTTCCTCCATATGGTGGCCTCCCTTACTCCCCTCCTATAATTTCTAGAATTATTGGTTCTTCACATTAGTGATTCCAGATATTGTTTGACCAGTGGATTCATTAATCTTCTTGATATGATCTGAATTCCACATATCATATACTGAGGGCATCATGAGATGATAACTACATGTTTTCAACCATCATTTTGAGGGAGGTATGTCGATGTTTGAGTTTTTCATGGGGTTTAAGTTAAATTAATTACCTTGGATTATGTTTAGTTATTATTGAAACAATTTTTTTCTTAGGTTAGTATTGGGAACATGGAATGAACCTATGAAGGGTGGTTGGTCTTAGTTTAGGTGCAACAAGAGTCCATGATGAGTGAATTTCCACATATACCTAAGTAGTTTAGCTTGGTTTTTTAGTTGCAAGTTGATAACTAATTGTAATTTTTTATGACTAATTAATATTGTTTGTTTGTTAATATAATAGGATAATGGGTGGTTTAGAAATTATGCATCAATCATTGATGAGCACAGGAAATGGGTTGTCTGGTTGAGAACAAAAGATACAAATATTTACATGATGTTTATTTTCATTTTATATTATCTTATAGTTCCACCTTCAATTTATTGGTACACCATGTGGTCGTGTCGGCCTTACGATGAATTAAAATAGTTAAATTCACTATTTATAATGTGGATTCCCATCTTATGTAAAATTCCCATTAATAAGATAAGTACCCAAGATAAAGTTAATTATAATTGGAACATCATAGTTATGATTTTTTGTGGAATTAGATTGATTCCTTGAAAAATAAAAACTTGTCTTAATTGGTTTAAAACAAAAAATGAATTATGATATGAACCAATGATTGTGAAATAGAATTTCATAATCATTGATGTATGAAATTATTTTGGTCTTTTGAAATTGATACATTGAAAATGGGTATTGGAATGGTAACTAGTTTTGTTTATTTAAATGGTAATGATAATGGTATTTATGAAATGGGTTTTTTATTTGGAATTATACTTTTGGGAAATATTATTTGTGAAATGATAAAAGAATGGGTTTTTTCAGAAATAGTAAATGTGGTTTTGTGGTTTTTTTTATTTAAAATGAAATTTTCTTGGTTGTTTTTGTTAATCCCAGGATGAATTGATCCCTTTTGTGGGTTTGGTGGTTATTTTTAAACCTATGGTGAACCTATCCCTTTGTTGGAATTTGTTGTGCTCATTGCATCTTGGGTAAACCTGGACCTCTGGTGGATTTTATTGGTTGTGAATGTGAATATTATTGTTGGTGTGAGATGGGATAGAATAGTCATTGAGACATGTTTAAAGACACCCAAATATTGTCTAACATCGGTATATATTGTACCTGAGAGTCATCATAGAGCCCGAAAAAATGTTTTTTTAAGGAGTAAAATTAAAAAAAATTAATGATATATTTTTCTTTTTTAAACTGTATATATTAATAACCTTTGCATGCTGTTTTATTTATATTGGTAATATTTAGGGGCACTATTGGTGGTATCCTACAATGTTGTACTCATACCCTCCTCGGGACACCATGGAACTTGGGTAAAAAATCATTCGACACTTTTTATTACGTACAGTTTTTTGAATGGTCTGATGCTTGATGTTTTTGAATTCTATAATGTAGAATGGGAGTTGTGTTCTTGGTAGGACTCCAGATCTGTTGTATAGGTTATTTTCAGCTTTATCCTTTGTTCTTTCATGTTTTTTAGTATTACTTGCATACATGTATGGGATATAATTCCTTCATTATTTCATAGTTCATATTAATTATTTTCATCATTTTCCTACTTATTGTTCGATAAATTTATATATATGAATATATAATATATCCTTTATTTATGATATTTCTTTACCCAAATATGTAGGTATATTTACTCCACCATAAAACTTTAGACAAATAATAATTGTTAGAAACTATTGTCATATGGGGATATGTGATGAGGTATTATAGCATTCCTTCAGTTTGGGCACAAATCAGTGATTTAGGGTGAGATATGTTAAAAATTAGTATAATATTTTTTATTTTGTATAAAATTTTAGAAAATGTAATTAAAAGAGTAACTAATTAATAGAGCATGGAATGTAGATTTTTCCTAGGAAAACCATCCCATGTAAGAGGGAATACCATGTTTCTTGGGTCGGGATTGTGGATCACATTGTTCATTGTTATAGTTGATTAGATTTCACCTTGAGTGATTCACATCATAATGAGGTTATTTATTTATGGTATTATTAATCTTGGATAGTATAGAAATATAGGATGTGTTCAGGCATCATATCTTGAAGATAGGATTCACATGTAATTTTCATGATTTCCAGTGATTAATTAGCTCATTTCCTGGGATGTGATATGTGTTAGTTATTTATTTTCTGCACATCCATGTTTACGTTTTTTTCATATAAGTGTATGGTGGAATATTACATAATCGATCCCTTAAATGGAAGAAGTCTTATAATTTGATATTTATTTTGATTATTATAAGGACTCATCAAAATAAAATTCCAATTACAAATTATTGAGTGTCTCCCTTTATAACATGAAGTTGTCATTTTATTTTGCAGAGCCTCAATTTTGAAAATTTTGGGCTAAAGTAAATTGTTACAAATAAGCAGCATAATGATATATTTTGGTTTTTATACATCTTTAATTGATTAAAATTCCAATTAAAAATTATAAAGTGTTTTCCTTTAAAATATTTATTTGAAATTTAATTAAACTATGAATTGTTATTTTAAATTCTTGAGAATGTAAAATGGAAAAGTGTAATGAAAATTATTTTTGAACCTTATTTGTACTGTTTAGACCTATTTGGTGTTTGATGTTGACCCTGTCTATGGGTAGTTAGGGGTTTTGGGAGATCCTTATGTAAATGATGTCCCTATGATGTCAGGCACATAAAACTGAAGGGTATTTTGATGTAGGTCATGGTGTGTGTGACCTCAATTTGAGACTAGGAAAATGGGGTAGAGTGAGAGATATGTTTTTATGACTTGTAATAAGGGTACTTGGGAGATTTAAATGCCTTTAATTTTACATCTTGGATGGAGTTGTGAACATGAATTGGGTTTTAGTGTCATCCTCTGAGCATTGGGCTATATGAGGCTCGATGTGTGTTCTACTTGGGAGATCCCAATGAAATTATTTATCATGACACTATATTTAGGAGTTGGTTCCTTGTGTCCTTTTAGGGTGATTACTAAGAGGGATAGTATGTGTCTATGAGTGCCTCTAGGTCTGTGTGGCATGGGTAAATGCTTCATTTTTTGACATTTGTATTCAAATGGTGATACCAGGTATGTGGTCAGGCATTAAAGATGAGTATTGGTGTGGATTCCATGAGTAGCTTATAGGTAGGGTGTTCATGGGGCTTGGTTGAGAGTTATTGTTTCCCTATGGTATGGAATGAAACATTGGATGGTTCAAGTGCGATGAAATGATTAATATTGGGTTGATCCTCAATGAAAATACAATAGGTTCATATGGAAGATGTGAGATCATGGATTGGGATGAGTGAAACATATGTGGTTTCAATGACACTCATTTGGTATGATTTACTTAGAGTGTAAAGGGATGAAAATATAGTAAAAAATACAACATTATCCATTTAAAGGCATTGAATTTATTTTTGAAATGTTTTTATATAGCTGTCATGAGTAGAATTTTAAAGAGATGAAACAAGCGATGGATAAACATTTATAGCGATGCTCAAAGATGAGCATGCTCAGCCTGTATAACCATCATGTTTAGTGATGCGTGGAACATGGGATTTAATGATTAGAAAATTATTTAGTCGTGTAATGATGAGGTTACTAACATGGTGGGGAGCATCGAGTCAATTACAATCATTTTAATCTGTGTTGGGAAAACCATATAGGTATTAAGATTGGTTGAAAGATATTCAGTGGATGGTTAAGGTGACCCTATAATTATAGTGCTTTGGTAGATCCATGTTTACCTAGTTCTATAGAGAATGTCTGATATAGGATCTATAGGTGATGCTGGTTAAATTCCAAGTATTATTATCAGACTCAAGATATAATTAGATGATTAGAGTAAGAGTCGGGTTGATGAAGTATTAGTGCTCATTGTGCAGCATGATTGGGGTTCTAGTAGGATGAGGTTTTAATTCTAAAATGACACTAGGAGGTAGTTTTGGGATATTCAGTGTGAATAGGTATGGTGTCTAAAATCCTTTAAAATTTTATGTATTATGTTCCAGAAGAGTGGTATTATAAAAATTAGGGTCAAACATTTTCAATTCACCTATACCAAAGGAGTTATGATTGTATCAATTATGTTTAGTTCGATATGGCTATAGGGAATCCATCATGGAGGAATCTTTCAAGACATGAGAATCATGTTCATGAATCAAACAATTATTTTCATGAAAGACATGAAGTAACTAGGATTCTTGAATGGAAGGTGGGTACACATTCATTTTTGGTTCATAATAAGGAATGAAGGGTCAAACCAGTCTCTGATCTGTGTTACTTGGGTGATCAGGCATAGTTGTTTCAAAATCACATCAATGGCATTGTTATAATTCTTAGATTGTGTTCTAATTGAAAATTATGGCATAGGAGGGTGACATTACTGGGAATTGGAATCTTCATGTGATATCCTATGGTGGAGAGTTCTGTTATCTAGATGATCTTTTAGATGAGGACACTATGCATGTCTTAGTTAGACTAACACATTCAACCATAATCCTAGTGTTTCAATAATTAGTTTAAGTAGTGGAATTTGTTTAAAAACTTAGGTGCTTAAATTTTAATCATTAATCTAGAAGAATTCTAAACATCCAGTGTTAGAACATAAACATTTATTGGGTTTTGATTACATACATAGGTCCTGCGATCCAATTAGATGGCCACTAGGACTTCTTGGGGATGAGAAGTGTAATGGTGGGGTGTTTGTAATTCTAATTATCATATGAGTTAGAAACTGGTCCGGATGTTTCAGATAGAATTTGAGTTTCAGGTTAGTGGATGGGTCACTTTTATAATTAAGGTTAAATGTAACTTTTCATGAGTTTGATCAACTTAGATGGGTTTTTTGGACTTGGACCAAGGGTCGGGGTGGTGGGGGGTGGGGTGGATAGAGGCAGTACGAAGCATTGGAGAAAAGATGGGTTACTAGGGGCTAGATAAGCGCTCCTATAGGCCAGTTTCCATGATGGCCTAAAGGGGTCCACCTACATTCTTTTATAGGTTGTAAGTGGAACGATTCACTATCTAAAGACACTATAGAAATTATGGCTTCATACAACTCACTAGTGATGTTTTTTAGTTGGAGGAAATAAATTTTTTCTATTAGGTTATTAGAGGGACAATCCTTCTCTATCACAACTCTGGATCATGTGGAAAAGGGAGCCTCCCCCTCTATAACTTGTTCATCCTTTACACTTGGGGTGGTTTTGGAACCATGTATTTAGGATACATGAAATGTTCCACCATTCTGTCACATCCCTTCATCTCATCTTACACATTCTCAAATTTTTGGTTCTACTATTTGGGGACTTGAGAGACAATTCCACAGGATAATGGTGGAATCGTTCAAAGATTATGGGTCTTCCATATATCCTAGCATGAGGATGTTCTAATAAAATAAATGTATGTATTCACCATTGTTTTGTTAGAGGTATGTCACTATGTTAGTTTTTATACGGTTTTTATTTAAATTATTTTTGTTGGATTATGATTTTGATTCTAGTTGATAGAGATTTTTTTAGGTTAGTTTTAGGAGTATGGAATGATCCTTTAAAGCATGGTTGGTCTCAATTTAGGTGTTGTGGGAGTTCCTAGTGAGTGATATTTTTCTTATTCTATAGAGGTATACCTTGGTTGATTAGTTGTGAGTTATTAATAAATTATAAAGTGTTTATAATTAATTAATATCGATAGTTTGGTTATGTAATAGGACAATGGTTGGATTGGGCTTCGACCAATGGTCAACGAAGATCTTGGGATATGGGTTGTGAGGCTAAAAACTAAATAGATGTAGCTTCACGTTAGGTATATAGTCCTTTTAAATTAACCAATTATGTCTCCTTACTTATACTGGTGCATTATACTATCATTTCGGTCTTTCCATGATTTAAAGTGGTTAAATTAATTATTTTAATAGGGAGTCCCTCCTAAAGTTAAATTCCCATTAAGAATCTATATGAAAAAATGGGATTCCAAGAAGAATGCCTTTGTTAGTTCTTTTTTCTAAATTGGATTGATGCTACAGAAAATTTAACCCTATGTTCAATTGTTTAAAAATAAAAAAGGAATTTTGATATGAACTAATAATTGTTGAATAGGATTTCATAATAATTTATTATTCAAATGGTTGATATTTTTAAATTGGTACCTTGAAAATGGGGGTTGGAATGGTAATTGGTTTTTATTATTTAAATAGAAATGATAATGATAATTAGGACATTTTGTTTGTATTTGGAATTGGAAATTTGGGAAATGGTTTTTTTTAATATGATAATTAGAAATTGTATTGTGGAAATGGTAAATGTGGTTTTATTTTAAGGAATGGAAAGTTTCTTAGTTGTGATCATTAAAATTGGGGTGAATTAAACCACCCAATTAGACTTAGTTAGGATTTTTAAACTAGAGGTGGGCCCATCCCATGGGTGGAATTGGCTAAACGTGATGGTCCTAGGGTGGACCTGGACCCTACATGTTTTCCTAGCCTGGGATGAGTATATTAACCGTATGAAAAGATGGGTTCCCATGGTTATTGGGACATGGATAAAGACACCTTAACATTTGATGATGTTGTTATCTACCATTACGTAGTCTAATCATGTGTATCATCCTCAATGTTTTATTTATATAGTTAAATATAAATTTTTTAGTGATTTTTTTTCTTTTTGAAATTGATTAACTTGAGCACCTCATACTATCATTTTATTAAGACTACTTATATTTATGGTCTCCATTGTCGTGATTTAGTGAGTTATAATTTCACCCTTATTGGGATTCCATGAAACATGGGTACCTATACAAATTTTACATGATTTCAAGTACAAGTTTTGATGAGGCTCAATACATGATATTTTTTAATTCTAAGAAGAAGTGTGGGATTTGGGATCAGGATAGGACTCAAGGTTAGTTTTCCAGTTTTTTTGTTTTTTTCTATTTTTTTTGGGTTACATAGTTTTACTTCCTAGAATGAATTACATAATGTTAATTCATTATTTCCAATTTTACCTAGATTATTATAAAAAAAATTCTTTATTCTATTAATTTTTTTTATTAATATGAATTTATATAGTTTCCTTTTTTTGACCTGTTGATTTACATTAATATGTGGTCACATCCTCCCATCCATAGCACCTTATTACTCTTACAGTAGTTATTATCCTTTAGAATATAGGGAGGTTCACTAGAGGTATTGTATCATTCCACTAGTTTGAGTGATGATGAATGGTCTATAGTGGTGGGATGTTATAGGTTGGAGATAATAACCAAGGGTTTAAAATCTTGATATTAGAGGAGTTAGTCTTATATAAAACTGGAGAATAAATGTGAACCACTAATCAATGAAAAATAATTTTAGATAATAAACCATTCTTAAAACCCTTTACCACTAAATGTAAATGAATAAAAATAAAATAAAAATATACATTGAATTAAAATACTCTGAATACTCAAAGGCATCTGCTAGACCCCACTCATGCTACCCAAAAAGAAGATCCTTGACCTTTTCACATTAACCAATAAAATATAGCCAAAACACAACAGTATTGGGGGATTAAAACATGGATTAATCATTAGTATTATATTCAAAAAAGATAAACATATATGTGAAATGAATATGAATGTCTAGGAATGTGAGAAAACAACCAAATCAAAGGACAATAAGAAAGGAAATAAGAAAATCAGTAGAAAGATCAACCTCCACTACAGAGTCCATACCTATTAACATTTTTTTTATAATTGTATATATATCCTACCAACTCAATCATAAAAAATAATTCAAATCGTTAAAAATATCAACCAAAATTCATATCCACACCACAAAAAAATGGATGATAACTAAAATAAAATACAAGGAGTAATAATTACATCAAACAGAAATCAATATTTAAATCAAAACAAGTCATTGCTACTAGATAAGAAAAATCACCAACCCCAAATAGATATAATTGGGTAATAAAAACCTTCCAAAATATAACCACCACGAAAAGCGCGAACGATTGTTGTCTATAGACTGGTCAAGGATCTTGTTCTCTACTAATGTGTATGGAAGCACTTGAGTTTAATCTTCGACGATGATATATTTTAATAGTCGATTGTTTTTATTTGTTTGTATTCTAATTGGGGGGGTTGTTTTCTGAGCTTATGTGTAAAGACCCGTAAATTTCAAGGAATTTTTTTTTCTTAATTTTCTTTGGAATTTTACAAGAACGCAGTTTCTGACGGTGCCTGATTCCGAGGCCGGGTGTGCCCGGAATCATTTTCTGAAGTTTGGCTCGGGTACGTTCAGTGAACGGACGAGCGGGTTTTTCTAACTTTTGAACCGGTGCCCGGAATCGAATTCTGAGGGCACCGATGAAATCACAGCGCCGGTATTTGCTTAGAAACGCCTCTTCCGGAGTTGCGTTTGCTCAGACGTGGTTTTTAAATTTTGCGGCTTTAAGTCAGAAATAAAATAAAGTTTGTGCGACAACTTTATTTTATTTCACTTAAGCTGCTTGGAAGCCACTTGAAGCCACTTAAAGGCGGCTTGAACTGAGTTGAACTGGATAGGATGCTATCCAGAAATATCCTACCCCCTTGGTAGGATATTTGTGAGGCAGGGCCCGCACGAGCCCCGCCGTTTCTTTCGCTAAGTAACGCACCCGCGAAAACCCGTCAAAGTAACTGAAAAGTCAACCGACGCGTTTTCTTTAATTCTTAACAGACCATTTAATTGGGCGGTTTATTTCGTGAATTAAATGGGCTGTTTCGCTCGTTGAATTAATTCAACGAACTGATGGGTCGTTACTTACGCTTTTGCGTTTGTTGGCATGTTTATAAAATAAGACCAACCTAAAAATCCTTTGAAAGGATTTGAGAGAATCTTGTTTCTTCGGCTCCCCGCGAAGAACGCGAAGAACGCGAAGAACGCTGGCGACCGGAATTCGACGACGCACACCGAGATCTGCGACGTCGACGAGCTTTACCCGCGACGTTCTTCGGCGACGCCTCTTCTTCCGCGGCCGATCCTCGTTCGGCAACTAAGGTGAGAATCGGATCATTAATTCTCCCTTTTTAAATTTCATAACAACGGATTTAATTAATTAAACCGTTTGATCTTGATCCGGAGATTGGTGACGCGACGCCGGATACCGCGACGACGCGACGATCCCCCTTCTTCCGCGACGAGCAATCCCGCGACGATCCCTCGATCGGCAACGACGACGACAAGGTAAGGGTTGATTTGAAATATTTTCCTTTCCCGTGATTTTATTTCTTTTAAAATGAGGAACCGATCACGGAACAATTTTAAATTTATTTAAAATTGTTGATTTGGTCGTTTCTTGTTTCTCCCGTGGTTTATGACTAACGCGGAGGGTGCGGGTCTAACAAACAAGACCCGGCAACCCTCCGCCGATCTTCCTTTTTGTGCGGATTTGGCGGGCGACGGCAAAAGCACGACGCAAGGGCCTTTGGTTGATCCCACAGTAAAGAACGGAACCCGGGAGGAACAACGGCGCAGACGAGAAGGAAAACGGGTCACCGGAGCGACTCCGGCGGCCTGCGGAAGCCGGAGGTGGCGCGGGTCGCCGGCGCGGCGGCGCCGGCGGCCGGAGGCGGCGGCACCCCGCGGGTGTCCAGCGCGACACCCCGCGGGTGTCCAGCGCGACACCCCGCGGGTGTCCAGCGGCACCCCGCGGGTGTCCAGCGCGACACCCCGCGGGTGTCCAGCGGCACCCCGCGGGTGTCCAGCGCGACACCCCGCGGGTGTCCAGCGGCACCCCTCGGGTGTCCAGCGCGACACCCCGCGGGTGTCCAGCGGCACCCCGCGGGTGTCCAGCGCGACACCCCGCGGGTGCCGCGGGTGTCCAGCGCGACACCCGGCGGGTGCCGCGGGGTTGTCACGCGGCACCCCGCGGGTGTCCAGCGCGACACCCCGCGGGTGCCGCGGGGTTGTCCCGCGGCACCCCGCGGGGTTGTCCCGCGGCACCCCGCGGGTGTCCAGCGCGACACCCCGCGGGTGCCGCGGGGTGGTCACGCGGCACCCCGCGGGTGTCCAGGGCGACACCCCGCGGGTGCCGCGGGGTTGTCCCGCGGCACCCCGCGGGTGTCTGGCCGACACCCCGCGGGTGCCGCGGGGGTGTCACGTGGGGCGGCGGCTTTCCCCCGCGTCGGCCGCTCGGCCGCTCGGCCGAGCCGAGCCGGACCGGCCCTGGCCGGGCCGGGCCGGGCCAACCGAGTCGGACCCGACCCGGTTCGGGCCAACCAGGGGGGGTCGGGCCGGGTCGGTCCGGGCCCGGACCCCCCCGTCTTCGGACGGACTTCGTTCAAATGGCCGTATCTTGAGCTTCGGGCCTCCAAACGACCCGCCGTCAGCGGCAACGCGATCCTTGGATCGAGACGGTCGTTTCGGTTTATTATACTCAAGGTTTCGGAAGACTTTGGGTTCGGCCGGGTTGGTTCGTACACGAAACCAACCGGGCCCTCGGAGCGGAAACGCTCATAACTTGAGCTACGGACGTCCGATCGACGTACCGTCAGCTGTGGTAGTTTCCTCTAAGTGAGACGGAACTTTTGGCATACTCCGCCTGGGGATCGGACACAGGCGGAGTACGGTCGGGTTGGTTTTGCCCTAAAAACCAACCGGGCCCCTGGGACGAAAATGCCAATAACTCTCAGACCGGGCGTCCGATTGACGCGCCGTCTGTTGCGTTGAGATCCTGTTGTCGATACGGAACTTTTGGATACATCAACTTCGGACTACGTGTCAGTTGATGTATCAGCCTCTCGACTCGTGGAGCGGACCCTCCTAACGAGCTCGCTATGTGCGGGAACCCTAGTGCTGGCTGTGGCTTCGACGACAGAGCAGAGATCCTCCGTGGACTGCGACGACGACAGAGCAGAGAATCCTCCGTGGACTGCGACGACGGCAGATCAGAGATCCTTCGTGGACTGCGACGACGACTGTGCAGAGATCCTCAGTGGACTGCGTCGACTACTGCACTCAGCGATCCTACGTGGAACAGTGCTACCGAACCTGTGTGAGCTGAATCTTCTTTTTACCTTGAGCGGTGGAGCGCTTGGGTGTAGCGGCGGACCCGTGGTTCTTGACAGTGGTGGTGCGCTTGGATGCAGCAGCAGACCCTTGGCGGTGGAGCGCTTGGTTGTAGCGGCGGACCCGCGATACTCTACGGAGTGTGTGCGCTTGGTTGTAGCGACATACCCGCGACGGTGGAGACGCGCGTGCGGAGTACGGAGACCGTGTAGATGACTGAGACCTGACGACTGCTTGACCGACTCGACTTGGAGTGAGTCGACTAGCCCAGTGGACGGAGCGCCCAGTAGTTGGCAGCAGACCCACGGCGGACGGAGCGCCTGGTAGTTGGCGGCAAACCCGCGGTACTCGACAGGAGGAGTACCTCAGTAGGCTATCTGGGTGAGCGCCCGGTATTTGGCAGCAGACCCTCAGCGGACGGAGCGCCCGGTAGTTGGCAGCAGACCCGCGGTACTCGACAGGAGGAGTACTTCAGCAGTCTTAGGTTAGTGAGCAGTACCTCGGAGTCGTGACAGGACCACTGTACACTTCAGAGATGGGGCTCTTCAACATTTACGGTTTCGATAATGAAAATCCTGGTTGAGCTGAATCGTATGTTACTCTCCTTTGTGGATTGTGTTGAACTATCCTATGTGGATTTTACTGTTTACTCTCCTTGTGGATTTGAGTCTTGCTTTCCTTTGTGGATTGAGTTGTTCTTGAGCTCGTGAGCAGAGCTGGAATTGGGGACTTAGGTATATGTATGGGCATATACCTAAGTCGAGTCAGATGTTACTTCGTGATTGCATCTTTCTTTTGTGCTATATCCTTTGTGGATTTCGGGAGACCTTCGGGGGTCTCGGGGTCCTTACTGAGTAGCTTGTACTCACCCCTGCACGGGCTATGCCCGCACCTTGTTGTGTTGGTTGCAGACGACGGACAGCGCTGATCACGGTTGGGACGTGGAGCAGGACGATATCTGGAGGTGGATCACTGGGCGGGACGTGCTCGGAGCGGACGTGGGACCCGAGGAGCCTGGAGGCCATCTGTACCCACCCTTCAGGTGGGATTGCCAGTGGACGACACGAGGCCGCCGTCTTTTCTTCAGTTGCTGTACTTTACTTTTCAGTTGTACTTTACAGTTGGGCTTGTATTTCCGGCCCCCTTTACTTTTCTGCACTTTACTTTCCGCTTGCTGACTCTGTGTGGTTGTTACTTATAAAGGCAATGCCTTCCCTGTTTACTGGGATTTTACGCCTTGGTGCTAGTCGCCAGCCCCTGGCCTATGGAAGGCGGGCTTGGGGTAGTCACGGCACGGGCCCCGAGGACGGGTCGTGACAAATTGGTATCAGAGTGTGGTAACCGGGTCTCCTCCAGTAGATGTCTCACAAGTGAGGGTCAAGTCAACAGTCAAAACTGGAACCTCTTAGTAACAACACAAGAGAGGACAGGAGAGGATGAGGACAGCTCAGAGCCGGCAGAAGTCATATGCTGACAGGAGGCGGAGGCCACTAGAGTTCGAGGATGGCGACCACGTCTTTTTGCGTGTCTCACCTCGACGTGGTTTACGGAGATTTGGTCGAGGCGGCAAGTTGTCTCCACGCTTCATCGGGCCTTTCCAGGTCCTCAGCAGGATAGGAGAGGTGGCTTATCGCCTGGCTCTACCACCTCAGTTGCACCGGGTGCACGACGTCTTCCACGTGTCTCAGCTGAGGAGATACGTGCACGACCCGACGCACATCATCGACTTTGGGGAGCTGGACGTGGACGATGGGGCGACTTTTGCGGAGGTCCCAGTAGAGATCGAGGATCGACAGGAGCGGGTCCTACGTGGGCGGTCGATTCCTCTTGTGCGCATCAGATGGCAGCACGGGAACCTCCAGGAGAGCACTTGGGAGCGGGAGGCTCAGATGCGTGCTCAGTACCCCCATTTGTTCCCCTAGTTTTTGATGTATCTTTACGGGGACGTAAAGCCCTGAGGTGGGAGTAATGTAAAGACCCGAAAATTTCAAGGAAATTTTTTTCTTAATTTTCTTTGGAATTTTACAAGAGCGCAGCTTCAGACGGTACCTGATTCCGAGGCCCGGTGTGCCCGGAATCAATTTCCGAAGTTTGGCTCGGGTACGTTCAGTGAACGGACGAGCGGGTTTTTCTATCTTTTGAACCGGTGCCCGGAATCAAATTCTGAGGGCACCGATGAAATCGCAGCGTCGGTATTTTCTTAGAAACGCCTCTTCCGGAGTTGCGTTTGCTCAGACGTGGTTTTTAAATTTTGCGGCTTTAAGTCAGAAATAAAATAAATTTGTGCGACAACTTTATTTTATTTCACTTAAGCTGCTTGGAAGCCACTTGAAGCCACTTAAAGGCGGCTTGAACTGTGTTGAACTGGATAGGATGCTATCCAGAAATATCCTACCCCCTTGATAGGATATTTGTGAGGTGGGGCCCGCACGAGCCCCGCCGTTTCTTTCGCTAAGTAACGCACCCGCGAAAACCCGTCAAAGAAACTGAAGAGTCAACCGACGCGTTTCTTTAATTCTTTACAGACCATTTAAATGGGTTGTTTCTTTCGTGAATTAAATGGGCTGTTTCGCTCGTTGAATTAATTCAACGAATTAAATGGGTCGTTACTTACGCGTTTTACGTTTGTTGGCAAAAATAATAAAATAGACAAACTTGTCTATTTTGGAGGATTGCTATCGTTGTGCAATTCCTCTGAGCCTCCACCCTCTCCGCGAAGAACGCGAAGAACGCGAAGAACGCGAAGAACGTGAAGAACGCCGAACCCGGAAGTCGACGACGCCTTCGCCCGAGACGTTCTTCCGATTTCCGATCTCCGATCACCGACCATTCGAGGTGAGTGCTTTCGGATTTCCTCTCAAGTTCTTTTCTTTGGTTTTAAACGAAACACAGATTTAAATATTAATAATTTAAATCTGTTGTTCTTGATTCGTTGAGCTCGCCGGCTCAACGCCGGTTTCCGCGACGACGCGACACCTTCCCGCGACGACGCAACGATCGATCTCTTCCACGACGATCTCTTCCGCGAAGAACGCCCGCGCTCGACGATCATCAAGGTAGGGATTTATTTTGGAAAAGTTACCCCTTTTAAATTTTCTCGTTAACGTTCTTGAAAATTTAAAAAGTCGGTTTCAAACGAACAATTTTATCTTTAAATAAAATTGTTGGATCATGTGTTGATCATCTTTTTCTTTTCTCCCGTTGATTATGGCTAACGCGGAGGGTGCGGGTCTAACGAACAAGACCCGACAACCCTCCGCCGATCTCTTTTGTTGTGCGGATATGACGGACGACGACAAACCGCGCGGCAGGGGCGATCCGTTGATTCCGCAGTGAAGGTCGGCATCCGGGAGGGGCATCGGCGCAGACGGGAGGCAAAACGGGCCACCGGAGCATCTCCGGCGGCCCGCGGAAGGCAGCGGCGGCGCGGGTCGCCGGCGCGGCGGCGCCGGCGACCGGAGGCGGCGACGCCCGGCGCGCCGCCGTGGAGGAAGTCCGCCGCGGCTGAAGCCGCGGCGGCGGTGGCGGCCGGTTCCGCGGCCGCGCCGAACCGGGAACGGACGCGGCGGCCCGGCCGCGTCCGCGTGACAGGCGGCCCCCCGCGGGGGCCGCGTTTCTTCAAATGCCGCGGGTCAAACCCGCGGCGGCAGCCTGTCCGGCCGCTCGGCCGAAGCCGAGCCGGCCGGTCCGGTCGGCCGGGCCGCGCCCAGGCCGAACCGGACCCGGCCGAGCCGGTTCGGGCCGGTTCGGGCCGGCCCGGTTCGGGCCGACCCGGTTCGGCCGACCCCAGGGGGGTTCGGGCCGGGTCGCCCCGGGCCCAGAACCCCCGTTTTCGGGCCCTCTTCGGTCTTTCGCCCATATCTTGGGCCTGGGACCTCCGATTGACGAACCATCAGCGGCTACACGATCCTTGGATCAAGACGGTCGTTTCGGTATATTATACTCAAGGTTTCGGAAGACTTGGGGTTCGGCCGGGTTGGTTCGTACACGAAACCAACCGGGCCCTCGGAGCGGAAACGCTCATAACTTGAGCTACGGAAGTCCGATCGACGTACCGTCAGCTGTGGTAGTTTCCTCTAAGTGAGACGGAACTTTTGGCATGCTCCGCCCGAGGATCGGATACAGGCGGAGTACGGTCGGGTTGGTTTTGCCCTAAAAACCAACCGGGCCCCTGGGACGAAAATGCCAATAACTCTCAGACCGGGCGTCCGTTTGACGCGCCGTCTGTCGCGTTGAGATCCTGTTGTCGATACGGAACTTTTGGATACATCAACTTCGGACTACGTGTCAGTTGATGTATCAGCCTCTCGGCTCGTGGAGCGGACCCTCCTAAACGAGCTCGCTTTGTGCGGGAACCCTAGCGCTGGCTGTGACTTCGACGACAGAGCAGAGATCCTCCGTGGACTGCGACGACGGCAGAGCAGAGATCCTTCGTGGACTGCGGCGACGACTGTGCAGAGATCCTCAGTGGACTGCGTCGACTACTGCACTCAGCGATCCTACGTGGATCAGTGCTACAGGTTCTGTGTGAGCCCGATCCTATGTGGGTCCTTACTACAGGTTCTGTGTGAGCCCGATCCTATGTGGGTCCTTACTACCGGTTCTGTGTGAGCCACTACCTACAGGTTCTGTGTGAGCCCGATCCTGTGTGGGTCTTCTGCGGGGGTTAGTACCTATCGATCCTTTGTGGGTCCGACGACTTAGATGGATCAGTGATCATCTTTGACGTCATCTGAAAAAAGTATACCTGGTTGAGCTGAATCGTATGTTACTCTCCTTTGTGGATTGTGTTGAACTATCCTATGTGGATTTTACTATTTACTCTCCTTGTGGATTTGAGTCTTGCTTTCCTTTGTGGATTGAGTTGTTCTTGAGCTCGTGAGCAGAGCTGGAATTGGGGACTTAGGTATATGTATGGGCATATACCTAAGTCGAGTCAGATGTTACTTCGTGATTGCATCTTTCTTTTGTGCTATATCCTTTGTGGATTTCGGGAGACCTTCGGGGGTCTCGGGGTCCTTACTGAGTAGCTTGTACTCACCCCTGCACGGGCTATGCCCGCACCTTGTTGTGTTGGTTGCAGACGACGGACAGCGCTGATCACGGTTGGGACGTGGAGCAGGACGGTATCTGGAGGTGGATCACTGGGCGGGACGTGCTCGGAGCGGACGTGGGACCCGAGGAGCCTGGAGGCCATCTGTACCCACCCTTCAGGTGGGATTGCCAGTGGACGACACGAGGCCGCCGTCTTTTCTTCAGTTGCTGTACTTTACTTTTCAGTTGTACTTTACAGTTGGGCTTGTATTTCCGGCCCCCTTTACTTTACGATCCGATTCTCACCTTAGTTGCCGAACGAGGATCGGCCGCGGAAGAAGAGGCGTCGCCGAAGAACGTCGCGGGTAAAGCTCGTCGACGTCGCAGATCTCGGTGTGCGTCGTCGAATTCCGGTCGCCGGCGTTCTTCGCGTTCTTCGCGTTCTTCGCGTTCTTCGCAGGGAGCCGAAGAAACAAGATTCTCTCAAATCCTTTCAAAGGATTTTTAGGTTGGTCTTATTTTATAAACATGCCAACAAACGCAAAAGCGTAAGTAACGACCCATCAGTTCGTTGAATTAATTCAACGAGCGAAACAGCCCATTTAATTCACGAAATAAACCGCCCAATTAAATGGTCTGTTAAGAATTAAAGAAAACGCGTCGGTTGACTTTTCAGTTACTTTGATGGGTTTTCGCGGGTGCGTTACTTAACGAAAGAAACGGCGGGGCTCGTGCGGGCCCTGCCTCACAAATATCCTACCAAGGGGGTAGGATATTTCTGGATAGCATCCTATCCAGTTCAACTCAGTTCAAGCCGCCTTTAAGTGGCTTCAAGTGGCTTCCAAGCAGCTTAAGTGAAATAAAATAAAGTTGTCGCACAAACTTTATTTTATTTCTGACTTAAAGCCGCAAAATTTAAAAACCACGTCTGAGCAAACGCAACTCCGGAAGAGGCGTTTCTAAGCAAATACCGGCGCTGCGATTTCATCGGTGCCCTCAGAATTCGATTCCGGGCACCGGTTCAAAAGTTAGAAAAACCCGCTCGTCCGTTCACTGAACGTACCCGAGCCAAACTACAGAAAATGATTCCGGGCACACCCGGCCTCGGAATCAGGCACCGTCAGAAACTGCGTTCTTGTAAAATTCCAAAGAAAATTAAGAAAAAAAAATTCCTTGAAATTTACGGGTCTTTACATTACTCCCACCACAGGGCTTTACGTCCTCGTAAAGCTTCAACACAAACTAGGGATACAAAAGGCGGTACTGAGCATGCATCTGAGCCTTCCGCTCCATGTGCTCACCTGGACCTTCTCTATCGTGGCCCGGACCACCTCTGGTCCCACTAGAGCTGCTAGATTTCTTCTTTGCCGATAAGAATGTGGTTCATCCAGGGGATGAGACCAGGTTTCTCTTATCGGCAAAGAAGAAATCTAGCAGCTCTAGTGGGACCAGAGGTGGTCCGGGCCACGATAGAGAAGGTCCAGGTGAGCACATGGAGCAGAAGGCTCAGATGCATGCTCAGTACCGCCTTTTGTATCCCTAGTTTGTGTTGAAGCTTTACGAGGACGTAAAGCCCTGTGGTGGGAGTAATGTAAAGACCCGTAAATTTCAAGGAATTTTTTTTTCTTAATTTTCTTTGGAATTTTACAAGAACGCAGTTTCTGACGGTGCCTGATTCCGAGGCCGGGTGTGCCCGGAATCATTTTCTGAAGTTTGGCTCGGGTACGTTCAGTGAACGGACGAGCGGGTTTTTCTAACTTTTGAACCGGCGCCCGGAATCTAATTCTGAGGGCACCGATGAAATCGCAGCGCCGGTATTTGCTTAGAAACGCCTCTTCCGGAGTTGCGTTTGCTCAGACGTGGTTTTTAAATTTTGCGGCTTTAAGTCAGAAATAAAATAAAGTTTGTGCGACAACTTTATTTTATTTCACTTAAGCTGCTTGGAAGCCACTTGAAGCCACTTAAAGGCGGCTTGAACTGAGTTGAACTGGATAGGATGCTATCCAGAAATATCTTACCCCCTTGGTAGGATATTTGTGAGGCAGGGCCCGCACGAGCCCCGCCGTTTCCTTCGCTAAGTAACGCACCCGCGAAAACCCGTCAAAGTAACTGAAAAGTCAACCGACGCGTTTTCTTTAATTCTTAACAGACCATTTAATTGGGCGGTTTATTTCGTGAATTAAATGGGCTGTTTCGCTCGTTGAATTAATTCAACGAACTGATGGGTCGTTACTTACGCTTTTGCGTTTGTTGGCATGTTTATAAAATAAGACCAACCTAAAAATCCTTTGAAAGGATTTGAGAGAATCTTGTTTCTTCGGCTCCCCGCGAAGAACGCGAAGAACGCGAAGAACGCGAAGAACGCCGGCGACCGGAATTCGACGACGCACACCGAGATCTGCGACGTCGACGAGCTTTACCCGCGACGTTCTTCGGCGACGCCTCTTCTTCCGCGGCCGATCCTCGTTCGGCAACTAAGGTGAGAATTGGATCGTTAATTCTCCCTTTTTAAATTTCATAACAACGGATTTAATTAATTAAACCGTTTGATCTTGATCCGGAGATTGGTGACGCGACGCCGGATACCGCGACGACGCGACGATCCCCCTTCTTCCGCGACGAGCAATCCCGCGACGATCCCTCGATCGGCAACGACGACGACAAGGTAAGGGTTGATTTGAAATATTTTCCTTTCCCGTGATTTTATTTCTTTTAAAATGAGGAACCGATCACGGAACAATTTTAAATTTATTTAAAATTGTTGATTTGGTCGTTTCTTGTTTCTCCCGTGGTTTATGACTAACGCGGAGGGTGCGGGTCTAACAAACAAGACCCGGCAACCCTCCGCCGATCTTCCTTTTTGTGCGGATTTGGCGGGCGACGGCAAAAGCACGACGCAAGGGCCTTTGGTTGATCCCGCAGTAAAGAACGGAACCCGGGAGGAACAACGGCGCAGACGAGAAGGAAAACGGGTCACCGGAGCGACTCCGGCGGCCTGCGGAAGCCGGAGGTGGCGCGGGTCGCCGGCGCGGCGGTGCCGGCGGCCGGAGGCGGCGGCACCCCGCGGGTGTCCAGCGCGACACCCCGCGGGTGTCCAGCGCGACACCCCGCGGGTGTCCAGCGGCACCCCGCGGGTGTCCAGCGCGACACCCCGCGGGTGTCCAGCGGCACCCCGCGGGTGTCCAGCGCGACACCCCGCGGGTGTCCAGCGGCACCCCGCGGGTGTCCAGCGCGACACCCCGCGGGTGCCGCGAGGTTGTCACGCGGCACCCCGCGGGTGTCCAGCGCGACACCCCGCGGGTGCCGCGGGGTGGTCACGCGGCACCCCGCGGGTGTCCAGGGCGACACCCCGCGGGTGCCGCGGGGTTGTCACGCGGCACCCCGCGGGTGTCTGGCCGACACCCCGCGGGTGCCGCGGGGGTGTCACGCGGGGCGGCGGCTTTCCCCCGCGTCGGCCGCTCGGCCGAGCCGAGCCGGACCGGCCCTGGACGGGCCGGGCCGGGCCAACCGAGTCGGACCCGACCCGGTTCGGGCCAACCAGGGGTGGTCGGGCCGGGTCGGCCCGGGCCCGGACCCCCCCGTCTTCGGACGGACTTCGTTCAAATGGCCGTATCTTGAGCTTCGGGCCTCCAAACGACCCGCCGTCAGCGGCAACGCGATCCTTGGATCGAGACGGTCGTTTCGGTTTATTATACTCAAGGTTTCGGAAGACTTTGGGTTCGGCCGGGTTGGTTCGTACACAAAACCAACCGGGCCCTCGGAGCGGAAACGCTCATAACTTGAGCTACGGACGTCCGATCGACGTACCGTCAGCTGTGGTAGTTTCCTCTAAGTGAGACGGAACTTTTGGCATACTCCGCCCGGGGATCGGACACAGGCGGAGTACGGTCGGGTTGGTTTTGCCCTAAAAACCAACCGGGCCCCTGGGACGAAAATGCCAATAACTCTCAGACCGGGCGTCCGATTGACGCGCCGTCTGTTGCGTTGAGATCCTGTTGTCGATACGGAACTTTTGGATACATCAACTTCGGACTACGTGTCAGTTGATGTATCAGCCTCTCGACTCGTGGAGCGGACCCTCCTAACGAGCTCGCTATGTGCGGGAACCCTAGTGCTGGCTGTGGGTTCGACGACAGAGCAGAGATCCTCCGTGGACTGCGACGACGACAGAGCAGAGAATCCTCCGTGGACTGCGACGACGGCAGATCAGAGATCCTTCGTGGACTGCGACGACGACTGTGCAGAGATCCTCAGTGGACTGCGTCGACTACTGCACTCAGCGATCCTACGTGGAACAGTGCTACCGAACCTGTGTGAGCTGAAGCTTCTTTTTACCTTGAGCGGTGGAGCGCTTGGGTGTAGCGGCGGACCCGTGGTTCTTGACAGTGGTGGTGCGCTTGGATGCAGCAGCAGACCCTTGGCGGTGGAGCGCTTGGTTGTAGCGGCAGACCCGCGATACTCTACGGAGTGTGTGCGCTTGGTTGTAGCGACAAACCCGCGACGGTGGAGACGCGCGTGCGGAGTACGGAGACCGTGTAGATGACTGAGACCTGACGACTGCTTGACCGACTCGACTTGGAGTGAGTCGACTAGCCCAGTGGACGGAGCGCCCAGTAGTTGGCAGCAGACCCACGGCGGACGGAGCGCCTGGTAGTTGGCGGCAAACCCGCGGTACTCGACAGGAGGAGTACCTCAGTAGGCTATCTGGGTGAGCGCCCGGTATTTGGCAGCAGACCCTCAGCGGACGGAGCGCCCGGTAGTTGGCAGTAGACCCGCGGTACTCGACAGGAGGAGTACTTCAGCAGTCTTAGGTTAGTGAGCAGTACCTCGGAGTCGTGACAGGACCACTGTACACTTCAGAGATGGGGCTCTTCAACATTTACGGTTTCGATAATGAAAATCCTGGTTGAGCTGAATCGTATGTTACTCTCCTTTGTGGATTGTGTTGAACTATCCTATGTGGATTTTACTGTTTACTCTCCTTGTGGATTTGAGTCTTGCTTTCCTTTGTGGATTGAGTTGTTCTTGAGCTCGTGAGCAGAGCTGGAATTGGGGACTTAGGTATATGTATGGGCATATACCTAAGTCGAGTCAGATGTTACTTCGTGATTGCATCTTTCTTTTGTGCTATATCCTTTGTGGATTTCGGGAGACCTTCGGGGGTCTCGGGGTCCTTACTGAGTAGCTTGTACTCACCCCTGCACGGGCTATGCCCGCACCTTGTTGTGTTGGTTGCAGACGACGGACAGCGCTGATCACGGTTGGGACGTGGAGCAGGACGGTATCTGGAGGTGGATCACTGGGCGGGACGTGCTCGGAGCGGACGTGGGACCCGAGGATCCTGGAGGCCATCTGTACCCACCCTTCAGGTGGGATTTCCAGTGGACGACACGAGGCCGCCGTCTTTTCTTCAGTTGCTGTACTTTACTTTTCAGTTGTACTTTACAGTTGGGCTTGTATTTCCGGCCCCCTTTACTTTTCTGCACTTTACTTTCCGCTTGCTGACTCTGTGTGGTTGTTACTTATAAAGGCAATGCCTTCCCTGTTTACTGGGATTTTACGCCTTGGTGCTAGTCGCCAGCCCCTAGCCTATGGAAGGCGGGCTTGGGGTAGTCACGGCACGGGCCCCGAGGACGGGTCGTGACATTATGAAATTATTTATTGATTAATATTGATTTAAAAAATTGATAAATATTAGGGTGAGTTCATCATTAGGTAGTTATAATTTTGATATGCTTGAGCCTTTCTTTATATTTCATTTACATAACACCCATGTCACAAGTTGATGTTGATTGGAATTCCTAATTGTTAAGGCATTAATCCAAGCCTTAAATTAACTTAAAATTCTAATATTAATCATAACTTTTTTATGGTATTGTATTTATGGTTCCAATAATACATGGAAACCAATCATTAAACAAAACAAGTTATTAATCAATGACATGTTAATTCCATCATAGGGAATGTTAATTCAAAGAATACTCATCAAGAAAAAGCTCTCAATCGCTTAACATACCTAAATTATAACTCACCGCAATAAGATATTTACTCAGACATTGAAATGATTAATAATACAGTTATAATGACTTTTATGATAAATTAAGAAGAGAAGGAAAATAAAGGTATAAGAAAAGAGTGGTGCGTCGAACACACAAATAAATTATAATGAGAATTAAAAAGAGTATTCTAATTGAATGAGGAAGAAATAGAAGGGAAGGATTTTTAACTTGATTTCAAATATTTTGAGAACATTAATATTAAACTATATATGGTAGATTATAATAAGATATATTAAAGAATAAACTTTTATTAAAACAGAATTACTAAAAATTAATACATACAAGATTACAAATGAAGAAAAACACAAAAGTAAATGAAAGGAAGCAAGGAGGAATGGTTTCCCAAGTAAAAACATGAGTTTTTCTGATCCTCCCAAGCCTTTGGAAGATCCTTGGTCAAGACAACCTATCCTCCTTTGCTCTGAAATTACAACCCTTTAGAAAGGAGAGGAGGGGATGTAATTATAGCCCAAGGTGGTGGACTGTTTTAATTCCAAAAATTACCCCTCCCCTTGGATCGACGATTTAGACATCCAAAAAACTGAATCTAGAGATATCTCATTCTTAATAGTTTTCAATATTAATGTTTGATGACTAATCTCAAAATTTGGAGGAAATTTGACTTAAAGAGAAAATGTTATGGCTGTTTTATTAAACAATGTTAATATGTTCATTTCTATCCATACTTTTTAAAAGAACAAAATGTGAATGGAATTATCAAAAGAATGATTCCTTCAAATCGGAACACTTTCTTCAATAAAGTCGGTCGCCTATATCTCCTATTTCACACTGCAAAATATCAACTAGATTTTATTATTACATCACGAGCTATGTCATAATTAGTTCATGTATTCGAATTAGAAACAAGAACGGTGGGATGGACATCAAAGAATCAAGTGGCCCTCTTGTTCATGTATATGGACATTCAAATTTTTATCCATGATGATTTTGTATAATCAAGTACATATGGAGGAGTTTCATAAAATTTGGGCTTTGGGAGTTATACCTGTAACTCAATCATTATGGCTGGTCCAGTTTCATCATAGTTTCTTTAGTTCTTCTTTTGTGGACCATATGATCCTCCAAATAGACTATTTGGCCAATAGTTCCTCCAAATGAAATGTTTTAATCTGAGAAAGTAACCCTAAAATACAAGAATAATTCAATTTTACTAAGTAGGGTTATAGTTATTATTAAAAAATTTAATAAGCTTCAATCTGGATGAATTCAAATAGTGCTCTAAAATTATATTTAATATTTTAAAATTAACATCTCACACAATTTATGCAAATTTCATATAAAATAAGTTAATGGAGTATATAATAAGTTATGAAAATATTAATAACATCAAATCCCATACACATAGTCTTATGCATGCCCTCATGTAAAAAAAATATAAAACCATGACCAAAATCATTGTCACTCACCATAAAATATTAAAATTTTGTTTTCCCCGATTAAGGAAGGTTTAGAAAATTTCACTCATCCATATTGAATCCATCCACAAGTTTTTACATAAACAATTGTCCATAAACATTTGATTTTTCATGCTCAAATTTAGTAATGTAAAATGGTGGCACACTAAACTTACTCCTCCTAAGATAATAAGATTAATTTAAGGAGTTTTACTAATTCGCCAACCAAAAGTTAAAATCTTTCAGTTTGTAAGAGCTCTAATCTTCCAATCCATATCCTAAAGTGAACAATAATAAAGAGGTCTTTTTTAGTGGTTTTTCTGTGGCTATAGGATTGTAGGAATTTAATGTTCACGAGACATAAAAAAGAGGGGTAAAATACCAACATGGGTAAAAAAATGCACAATTTTTTTGAAATAAAACATGGAAACAAATGAAAACACATATTTACAAGGGAATGATTGGGTGAAGAAAGACAAAAGAGAAGAATAAAATTTTCAGTGGATGAGAAGAGGAAATATTTACCAAACACCAAACTTCTCCCAATTTCATAAGTGTTCTTGTATTTATTTTCTTTTTTATCAAAATTTTAACTTGAAAAAGATCTCACACTCATATCCCATAAAATGATTTATCTCCACAAAATACTAATTTAAATAGTTATAACAAGATCAACGGTTGAGGAAGAGTGATTTTTGACCTACCCAAGACACAACACAATTGTTTTTGTTCTTTTTTTTATTTTTTGAATTTTTTTTATTTTTTTATTTTTTTGAACCCTTTTCAATAACATTTAAATATTTTCATAAATTAAATTCCATTACATTCCCCAAAACACACTGAATGAAAACCTATCTCTCACTCTGAAGTAGATGCATTCCCTCAATAATATGATAAAATTGTGAAATCAAAAAAGGTTAAAAAAAATGAAATCCATTCCCCCACACATAAATTTCAAAAAATTATGCAATGAAAATCCATGTTGATATTGGGTGGGAAAATGTATTGGGATTGTAATGTGGCTATCAAATAAAAGGGTTTCATAGGCTCAGAGGGGCTTTCAAAATGTTGATTAATGTAAGTGAAATGGGAGGCTATTTGGCTATTGTGATTATAATGTGGTTATGATAATTCCTCTATCATGTTAATGAACACTAAAGTAGGAAATTATTCTCAAAGTTCCAAAAACTAGAGAAAAAAAAGGGGTTGAAAAACAAAAAAATTGAAAAGATTGACATGGTGGCCTTGGCATGTAATCAAATGGTTTTCCCCATGGGTGGGGAAAATCAGTTTCCAAATACAAAATTGAGCATTCAACGTTTGTGGGTTTGATATAATATTCCTTATCCCAATATATGATGAAAATATAATATTTTTGAGGTTAAGCCATGTATTTTGACTCCCCAAAATGGTTGGAAAAAATTTCAAAACCGGATGGTATGTAAGGATGACTCCTTTGATTTTTTTACATTTTTATTATTTTTTAGTTTTTTTGTGTTTTTAAAATTAAACACTAACACAAAAGAGAAATTGTAAATAAAATATTTAAAAATGTGATGACGAAAGTGGTAAAAACAAAATGAGAATTATGGAGGAGGAAGAAGAAAGAGATAGAGAGAGATAGGAGGAAGAGTTAATTGGAAAGAGGCGCCCCTAGTTTGGATTTGGCCGGTTTCCATCTCCATCCATTAGTAGGTCACCTACAGAAGCTAGGGATCCAGTGGAAGTCGATGTTGTTCTAGGATTGTGTTTCCTCTCATGGTGATGTTTTAACTTATGTCTATTAACCATGAATGTATTTTTGGAAGACCGGTCTAGGATATACACTCCACCAAATGGGTAAGCATGAGAAAAAATAAAAGAACCTTCATAATGAGAATTATTATTACCTGGGTAAAGATGAAATCAAGAGTTAAAAAGCCATACCTTTTCATCTTCATGGAATACCTTTCTCAGAATGTGTTTTTCATGGAGTACCTTATAATTTTCTTTGCATATATTGAAATTCTCAAAGGATTGAATTCGAAGCTCCTCGAGTTCAGCCAATTGCAACAATATTTATTCACCAGATTTTTAACAATAAAAATTATAGGCTTTCATAGAAAACAATTACTTAAATTGGATTTAAATTGGAAAATTAAATGATTTACCAAAAACTATCCTTAAAAGAGACATCCAAATGGGTGTTTTATAAGAAATTTTATCAGCCCAAATTGCTTCACCAAATCTTTCATTGTAGTGTTTTCTGGTGGGTTTTACAATTTTATCGAGCACTCTTTTTACTTCTCTATTAAAAATTTCTGCCATACCATTTATTTGTTGGTGATATGCAGTTGTAGTTTTATTTAAAACACCATTCATTTTAAAAAGATATTCCATGGTCTTATTACAAAAATGGGTTCCTAATTCACTTATCAAAGAATATGGTGTTCCAAATCAGTGGAAGATGTGTGTCTTAAAGAACTCACAATTAGTATGAGAATCACCCTTTCTAGTGGGTTTGGCCTCAACCCACATAAAACATAATCAAATACAAGAATAATGTTTGAGAATACATTGGAAGGGGGGAATGGTCCCATGAAATTCATTCCCCAAACATCAAATATCTCACATAAAATTAAAGGCTTTTGGGGAATTTTATTTATCATTGAAATTAATCAAAACTTTTGGAAAGTGGGACACGATTGATAGAACTCATGTGAGTCCTTGAAGAGTGAATTCGAGAAAAATATAGTTTCTAAGACCTTTCAAGAGGTCATTTGTGGTACATAGTGGCCAACATTAGGCATTGAGGGAGAAAATTCTAAGATGGAAGAATGTTCATATTCATCAACACATCTGTTTATTACCATGTCATCCCTAGTTTTACAAAGTTTGTTTTCTTCCCAAAAATTGTATTTTTTAATCAATTATCAACTTCATTTTTTGTTCCTATGATAAATTTTCAAGAAAAAAACAGAAACCAAGTAATTTACAATTGGGGTATTCTGGGTTATTTTTGGAGTGAGAGATGAAAGGGGCTGATTAAATAATTCATGATCAATGATTTCTGAAAGAGAAGAATTATAAATTATACCCAGGTGATCGGACATGGGGTTGTATTTTCTTGGACTATATATGGTCCTTCCTAAAGACTTTTTTTCCTCTAACACCAGAACAAGTTTGGACACCTCAGTTTCATTAAGTGAAGTAGAGATAATGATAGGATAAGAGTGATCATGTAATAAGAATGCATATTTATGATGTTCAAGAAGTTGATTCAGATAAATATCATCATTAATTTTTGTTTTATATTTATTGGGAATGGATGAAGGGACTTTAGTTTGTTTTGATTCATTTTCCTTAATAATTTCAATGGCGGAGTAGTAGAGATTAGAGTTGATTTGGGATTCAAGTTATTTTTCAAGATCCTCTTGATTGTTGGAGTCTATGAATGAGAGGTCCATATAAACATCACCATTTATGACTTGGTTAATCATGTTTCAAATTTCACAAGATCCTCTGTCATTAGAACATGATGAACATGTTAGAATGGGGTTCAATTTATTCTCATATGTTTCCTCAGAACCATGGATTGAGAATGCAGAGTGATCCTCAGATGGGTATCACATGGCTGGAAAAATGTTGAACATGAGCTGTTGGTCACAAAATTCAATGGATAAGATGCCTGAATGGACATCATTCTTAGTTCTTGCTGTCATTAGAAATGGTATTCCTAAAATTAGGGATATCTAGAAGAGGATTCCTCAACTTCCATGTCAAGAACATATAAATCATCAGGGAAGATAAGATCATTCACACAAACAAGGAAGTCCTCAATTATAACTAGGACAAGTAGTGCATTGATTGGCCAATTGAACAAAGACCCCAGTTGGATGTAAGGTACCAATACTATGGTTGGAGAAGATGGATTTGGTCATGAAATTAATTGAGCCTCCTAGGTCTTGGAGTGTATCATCAATGTTTGAACTTCTAATTTGGCATAGAAACATAAAGGTCCCTGGATCTTTGCATATTATGGGAATATAATATTGGGTGGAAACATTTTCAAAGGTCCTAAGAAGCCTCTTTTTGTGCACAATTACTTAAGTAACTTGGAATAATTATTTGTTTGTTTTATGGAATCTAAGAGGGTAATTTTTACTTCAACACGTCTAAACATGTCGAGAATTTCAGGATTAGGTTCAAAGTACTTATTTGGATTAGAAACAGCTTGTGGAAATGTAATTGGGTTCCTAAGTGGAATGGAAAGTGGCAATGGAATGGATTCATATTACTTTTCAAGTTTATTTTTCTTTTTTATTTCTAGGTTAACATTTAAATTGGGTTGGATGACTTATCTTGAGGCATAGAAACATGCTTTCACAATCTAAGTGCAATCACATTTACAATACCCCTAGGGTTGGGTAATGGTTGAGCTAGGAGTTTGGAAGAATTTGATTGTTGTTGCTGGCTCAGGTGGGATTTATGTTGACCAATTTGGGTTTCAGTGTTTTTAAGGATGGAATTGGAGGAGGTAAGATCTTCCACTTCACTTTCCCATGGTTGTTTGGAAGAAGAGGATTGTTCTGAATTGGGATTGCCTTGATTTTGGTTCTTGGGAAGGTGATTTTGTTGGTTTCAGAATTTTGAAGGCTCACTAAGATAGTGGAATCTAGGAGGAGGAAGAAGAGGATTGATCCTTTGAGGTTGAGTAACAATAGGGTAAGGTTGTTGGAAGTTACTAACACCTTGACCATATTGGAAGTGGTTTGGGTTTTGAGGAGGGAATTGAGGGGAATACGGGAAAAGTTTTCCATACCTAAATACTTGGTTATATGTAGAAGAGAAGGGATTAGAATGGGGTTGGTTGAAGTTTCAAACAAACTGATATGATTTTTTAGGGATGGGGTTCCACTGAGCATATGTTTCATTGAGATCCATTGGTCATGATGAATCAGATTGATCCTCTTGAAATTGTGGACATGTGTCAATTGGATGGGATGGAGAGCTTTAGATTCCAAAATTCTTGATTGGTCCAAGGAACATTGATTGTGGAGAAGATGAGGTTGGGGATTTGGTAGCCACAAATATTTTTCGCACAAGACCATTAAGTTCACTCATCCACTCTTTCATCTTGTTCGGCTCCATCGATTGACTATCTTGGGGATGTCTGACATGAGCTTGTGCTCGAGTATGGAATGGTTGTGTGTTCGTATCCATGTTTCTTATGAGATCTCTTACATCTGTAGTAGTTTTATCAACAAGAGAATGACCCCTTGCTGCATCAATGAGAGTTTTTTCCATAACCAATAACCCCTAATAAAATTATTGGATCAAGATTTGGTCTAGGATTTGTGGTGTGGTCATGCTGCAACAAGATTTTTGAACCTCTCACAATACTCAGGGTGTGATTCATTTTGGAATTGATAGAGACCGCATATTTTCTTTTCGTATAGAATCAGTACGAGATGCAAGAAATAATTTCTCTAATAAGAGTCTCTTCAAGTCATTATATGTGGTTATGGAACTGGGAGGAAGGTAGTAGAGCCATGAAATGGTGAATTCAGATAGGGAGAGTAAGAATTCTCCGAGTTTTTTTATTCCCCAGAACCCCCTTGAGGCTTCATTGTAGAGCACACCACTTGGAACTCTTTAGGGTATAGATGTGGATCCTCACCGGCTAGCCCATGGAAATGGGGAAGAAGATGAATCAAATATGATTTGAGTTTGATGTCAGCCTCTATGTTTGGATATTGAATAAAAAGGGGTTAGTAATTCATATCATGGGTAGCATGTTCTTTAATTGTTCGTTGCCTAGGATTGACCATATCAAATTCAATTGGTTGGACAAGGACAAGTTCTTGAATGACATAATTATCTCTTATGTTCCTCCAATATTGGAAAAGTGTTCACTCAATTTCATGGTCAAAAAAATCCAAGGGATTGCTTGGGAGGCTACATGGAAATCATTGAGATGTTGTAAGAAAGAGGAAGAAGGATTTTCCACTGTTTCTTTTCTGTTTATGATTTTTATGAGGAAGGAGGGTTTTTCATTGTGTTTTTTTTCATTTCTTTCATTTTTTGTTTTTTAAAATATAAAAAAAGAAAGACTACTTAATTGCACTATCCCCAACAAAGAAGCAGTTTAAATGCACAACTGATTGTTTCCAATCATTCAATCAAGGTTCCAATGCTTTTTTAATGTGTATAGAAGCACTCTGGTCGAATTCTCAGTGATAATACATTTTAATAGTCGAATGGTTTTAGTTGATTGTATTATAATGGGGGGTTGTTTGGAGATCTAATGAAATGATTGATTTATTAATATTAATCTAATAAATTGATAAATATTTGGGTGATTGTTTCATTTGGTATTTATTCTTGTGATATCCTTGGGCCCTATTTTTATATTTCATTAATTAACACCTATGTCACAAGTTGATGCTGACTGGAATTCCCAACTGTTAAGGAATTAATCAAAGACTTAAATTAACTTAAGGTTATAATATTATTCATATATTGTTTATAATAGTATATTTATGGTTCCTATAATCCCTGTAAACCAATCTTTAAACAAAACATGCCATTAATCCATGACATGTTAAGTCCAACATACACAATGTTAATTCAAGGAATACTCATCGAGTAAAAGCCCTAAATCACATAACATCCCAAAATTATATCTCATCCAAATGAGGTATTTACTCATCCATTGAAATCATTAATAATATGATTATAATTATAATTATTATAAATTAATATAGACAAGAAAAAAAGGTATAAGGAAAGAGTGGTGCGTTGAACACACAGACAAATGATAATGATATTTAAAAACAGATTTTCAATTAAATGAGGAAGAAAAAGAACGGGAGGGGTTTTGACATGGTTTCAAATATTTTGAGAAAATTAATATTAAAATACAAAAGGGGGATAAGTATATTAGATATTGAATAAAAAACCTTCATTAAAATATAATTACAAAAAACAAACACTTACATGATTACAAACGAAGAACAACACAAAAGTAAATGAAAGAATAAAAATGGGAATTGTTTCTCCAGTAAAAACATTATTATAAATGATTATCCAAAGACTTTGGAAGAGCCTTGGTCATGCCAACCTGTCCTATTTTTCTCTGAAATTCCAACCCTTTAAAAAATATAGGAGGGGATGTATTTATATTCTAAGGTGTTGGACTGGTTGCATTCCAAAACTACCCTCTTATTGGATCGATGATTTGGACATACAGACAGATGAATATAGAGATATATCATTCTTCAAAGTTTTATATAATAATGTTTTCCCACTAATAAAAAAATATGGAATCATCTAGACTTATTCATCCATTTTTAGAATCGTTTGATTAAAATTGTTAATCTGTCCATTTGAATCCATACTTTTTAGAAGGCCGAAATGTGAATGGGATTATCAATAGACATATGCCTTCAAATAAAAAAAATTTCTTAAACAAAGTAGGAAAAATATATCTCCTATTTCACACTGAAAAATATCCTCTTGAGTTGATGATTACATCATTAGATATATCATGAATAGTGTCTGGATTTTAATATCCTTTTATAATGGTGGGATGAACTTCAAAGAATTAGTTGGGCCCATTTTTATTATAGTTGGACCATAAAAGTTTTATAAATTATATTTATGGATAACCAAGAAAATATGGTGGAGTTTAACAATATTTGGGAATCGAGAGATGGTCCAGTAACTCAATCATTGTGGCTGGTCTAGTTTCATCACAGTTTATTTTGCTCTTCTTGTGTGGACCATATGCCCCTCCAAATGGATGATTTGGCCAACAATTCCTTCTAATGAAATGTTTTAATATGAGTAAGGAAAACTAAAAAAAGAATAATACAATTTTTATAAGTAGGGTGATAATTAATATTAAATCATTAAATATACTTGAATCTAGATGAATTTAAATAGGGCTCTATAATTATATTTAATATTTAAACATTAATATCTCACACAAATTATGAACATTTTATATAAAATCAGTTAAAGGAGTGTATAATAAGTTTTTAAAATATTAATAACATCAACCACCGATAATAATAATATAAAAATCATCTAATATTGCACAAAAGTTCATAGTTATTAGGTAATGAGTTAATCCCTCAAAACTAGGTTGTTGTATATGGTTGGAAAGTTCCTCACTAAGAGACCAAGAACATGAGAACAATTACAGAAAAACCATAAATTCCACTTCTTTCCAAATCCATAATTCTTACACCACATAAAAAATAACCATATCCACTTGTTTTCAAATTTACTCTGCAATCACACCATCACACACAATATACCACAAATCCACCAGAACATAATCATATCACAACACCACTTTACATCCATACCAATAAAATAACCACTTATACATTCCCATATCAAAATGTTATCAATTTATAAAACCATAAATTTGTTCAGAAATAATTAAAATAAAGGGATCCATTATCACAATTTTACCATCTTAATCTCAACTAATTAAATATAAAATATCATCTAAAAGAAAACATTAATAAAATGAAACTTCCATCCACCACATTCAATCTTCACATAATATCACAAAAAGTGAAAAAAAACATACACACATAAAAATCATACCTAAATCAATTTTCTATGGAATTCTATACCCCATCATAGAAATAATGGGTTTTCACCATAATTTAATTTCTTCCCCAACAACTAGTTAACACCATAATTAAACATGTTTAAACATGAAAAACTGAGAATAAATAGACATAACCGAACACTCATCTCCACAAATTTACTTACAAACGTATCCTTTTAATGGACTAATAAAATTATTCAACATAATATGAATCATATTAATTTACTAATTTGATATAATAAAATCACACTACCCAAATAAAATAAAAATGAAAAAAATATATGGAAGACTAAAGCAATGAACAAACCCTCTCATACTAATCCAACACCAATCATAATCAAACAATAATATAGCCTTAACCAATTTTACCAGTTGCCAACCCCAAAATACACTTATATTTTATCAATCTATTACTAAACATTGAACCAAAGACATGAAAATAATTTCCCAAATAAACCTTTGAAAAACAAGATAAAAATAATGTACTACAAAAAATAAATCCCCAAAGAAGAAATATCATACTATCACTCAGTACTTAATCATATTAAAAAAATCCTAAAATATAATATGAAAAGGAAAACCTGTTTCTATAGAAGACACAATAATAGAATCCATGGGTTTGACATATAGGGAAAGTTATTTTAAAAATGGCATGTTAACGAAAGTATATATTAAATAAAGAAATATTTAGAATAGAAAACCAAAAAACACTCAAGAATAAAAATTTTAGGTGTAATGAGAAGAATATAGAAATAATTTACCTCAGTACATTTTCTAATCCCAATAATATAGACCTTTATACTCATTGATTTATGGCTTCCATTAAATAATTTATATAATCTAATCCACATGGAAAATAATACTTTTATCAATTTAAGAGAAACACCCAAGGCACCCTAAGTTCATCAAGGAGAACTCCAAAACAACCATTGGTAACAGATAATCATGGAAAATAAAAAAGAAATTTTGATGGGGAATAAATTTTTAAACATTGAAATCTAAATACATTGTAATGTGTTTTCTTAAGAGCCGTATAGTGGTTTCTTTTAGTCAAATATGATCACAATTACCACATTTATTAAACATTAATTCCCTATAAATTTTTACCCTTTTTATTTTGAAAAAATGACATCGACTATAACAATAGTTTTTTTTGAAAAAAAATGACATATTACTCCTAACCTATTGAAAAAAACACCACCATGGCATAGACATTAAAACCCTGACCATTTCAACCCTAGAATAAGAGCACACCATAACATTCACAAAACCATGAATTAAAATACCATGATAACTAATACACCTATTTATTCCATATTCATTTAAAATAGATATTTTTCCATTAAAAAATGAAACTAAAAACAATGACTATCACATTTTTTCATTTCTAATATATAATATCAATCCAAACAATTATCCTTGCCTGATATCCACTCAACTAAAATAATATACAACTAACCATGACTAGAGACACCAACATAACTACACTGAGGATATCAACGTCTAGTTTACCCAAAACCTTTATGTGATTTCCATTAGGACCCTAATAAGTATTTATTTACTCCCAACCCACTCAATAACTCACTAATCATTATTCCAAATCCTCAAAACTCACAAAGTAGTGGACTAGTAAAAATCGGGTGTCAATAAAGACATGGAGAATTTTTGAAAAATATTAATCTTTGATATACTAGAATCCATGGGTACTAAATATGTTACACTTATTAAATAAGTTTTATTTAATTAGGACTGCTATTTAAAATACGTTTTCTCCAAATAATTATAAAATTTAAATATTCAATATTTTAAATAGTATTTAATAAAAGAACTATAGGTTGATAGAATATGGTAAAATCATATATGTGTGTCATCTGAGTGTAGCTATTCTGACTTGGTTGAGTAGAGTTGACTTTGAATTATCATCTTTATTTTATTAATTTTTTTTGGTTTTGAGGAAACACTTATATTATACATTTTTATAAATTAACGTATACAATTTTTTTAATAAATTATTTATTATTTTGATATAATATCTATAATTTTTATTCACGAGTTTTTATTCTATTAATTATATACCTCAATGTTTATTATTTTCTTATAGCATGTAATAAAATTTTCAAAAGTTTAATTGTTTATTTTAGGTTTTATAATAATGATTAGTAATGTTTTGAACAATCTATAAATAAACAAAATAATTCCTATGAAACTAGAAATGGTTATAACCATTTAAATTAATATAAAAATTATAAAAATTTGTTGGAAAGTCACATATTATCAATTTATAGTGGTTGAAAAATTCACTAATTTAGGTAAAAAATAATATTTCATAAACCATTACTTTAATGAGTTTATCGGTCTAACTCACCACTAAGTTAGAATAAATACAATTTCATTAATCAACACAATATGTAATTTCGTTTTTTTACAATCACCTCCAATTGATGATTCCATGATAAATTAAAAACCACATTTAATTCATATCTGATTCAATATGTTACGTTGGGATTTAGAGATATAATTCATTAATATATGGTAGTTAAAGCCATAATGTAATAATAGTAAAAGACAACCATTTCGTATTTTACATTTAATGATTAGGTTGGTATAATATTTTATTTAATAAGCCTATAACTCCTCTAAATAGAAAACAACTCCCACTATCCTTTTAGAAATCATCTTTTCATCAAAATATATTTCTAAGACACAAACACCTTGTGCAATAAAATAAAAAATATTTCCTTTAAGTAAATAATTTTAAAATAAACTATTAATAACCATATTTTATATGATATTATATTATTTTATAGAAATATAATAAATATAATATTTTCCAAAAAGGTGTTGATCAAATCTCTTGAATTTTAATAAACCACATAGATGTTTAATCCCAGATAATGATTTTTTTTAACTTTATTATATTTTCAATACATGTTGTAAAATTTAATGAATCATTAACCATGTGTATAAAATGCATCATCATGTATTGTTTATAAATACTCTGTTTACAAAAAAATACTCAAATCATATAATATATAAGTATATAAAAATTCACATCCTTTATAGATTGAGTTGGTTTTGAAATATAATTATAGAATTTCAAATCCACATGGATGAATCCACTTTATTTAAAAAAACTGAAATATTATTTAATCACAACCTTAATTTTGAACTCTTATATATTTATAATTAATATAAAAAATACATATGATATTATATAACCTATACAATAAAATAATTGATTTAATAAAACTAATAACTGACATGGACTATAGGGACCCATGTATTTTCATTGTAAACAACTTCACTCATTCTTGGGTTTTAGGCCCTACTTATTTTTTTCGGATTGATGGATATCCCATTCATCTCAACTTATAATAGTAGCGACTTATTTTTCAATAATGATAACTGGTTCATATTGGTTGATCTTTATGAAATGTTTTGATTAAATACATGATGTTTAGAGTGCCATGACATTAAAGTGTAATATAGTATATTTAACTTAGCAATGAACCATAAATGGTTTCTTAAGGGTATCATTGATAAAATAATATGGGTTTTACCCTTGGTAAAGTCTCTCTTTTGATTCTAATATGGATTAATTTTAATGATTTATTTATTAATAAATTTTTCCCACACACATAATCATGATGAAATTTTTTTATATCTCCCAGACACAACTCTATATAAAAAATATGCCACCATAGTCCTTCTTAATATGGATAGATATAAAAAGGTATCATGTAATTTAATACTGAACTTATGACCCTTTATGGGACCAATTTTTGTCTTTATATATTCATATTGTTTCTCTAATCAATATGAATAAGATTTTTCAGTAAATTTTTCATGAGGGGTGACTGTAGGTTTCTAAAGGAGAATGGAGGATTTTGGGTGTGATGATTGACCACAATGAGGCAAGACATTATTTATTAATACTTGTTTCTTTCTTCAAATATGTATGAAATCTTGTTATAATTTTTTGTTGAATCTAGAAATAATTTATTATAAAATTATTATTTTTAAATTAGATCCCATAATAAGTTCATCACTGAATGAGATCATGAGAGAAGAATTGGTATCCACAATATCAGTGACTAAAACCCACTCCTCTACCTTGTTCCACACACCGTGGTGTGTAATAGTATCATTGATTTTGGTTTTATGTAGTTTTTGAAGGTTGGGTAGTCCACTGTGACCACAGAAACCCCGTAACCATTCTCTCACCCACTCTATATCATCTCCCTTCTTTCCCATACAATGGAAAAAACCAAAAAAATATACATTTTCTATTTCAATGGATAGTGTTTTCATCATAAGGATACCTAGTGGGATTCAGTGGCTAATGATGGGTTCCAAAGTAGTATAAATGTAGCGGTGGTGTAACGGAGATGGCATAGTGGTGGTATGTGTAGTATGATAGGTCACTATGATAGTCATCAATAGTTGAAATTTGGTTAGTAGTAGCTCTGTGGGCAGTGAAATATAGGATTTTTAATGGTTTTATTATATAGGGACAACCCTAGCCATTATATTCTCTGTTACATCATTTATATACCCACACGCACTATTTTGTGGGTAATGGAAGGAGTTTTCTAGTGGGTCGATCCCACTGATAAACTTCATGTCAAAACAACCTTCATGGTGGGGATGATGACATGGAAATGATGTGTGGAGGCCTAAAACAAGATTTTTTGACTGAAAAAGTAGGTCAGGTTAAGGGAAAAATCCTACTTGTCATATGGGGTAACACGAGCTGACCATCAGGTGGCATGGGTGGGTATTGGGCCCTAGGTCGGGTTTACGCTAAACTATTCTACCCTATAAGAGGATCACATGCAACCACAGACCCATTACCTTTCCCACATATGGGTGACTACTGTCCATAATGATACATTCACACCTGTTAGAGTTACGTGTTGTTTATCTAAGGGACTTCCATGTTCTCTAATATGCACCCTTTAGTAATGTTTTTCAAAAATATTGACCTGAGTGTTCGAATCAGACAAATGAATTATACATTTCAATTTTATCCATTTAGATAAAAAAATTCAGTTCCTTATTCAAATTAAATATCATATATATTTGTTATTTTTAATTTTAATATTTTATCCAAAATCACATATGTTGAAATTTTCTAGGAAGACCTCAGGGACCCCAAATTTTACCACTGTTTAGAAGAGCTGGCCGAAGACCCTTGATGATTTATTTCTAACTATAGATTCATTGATAATTTTAGAGATTTTTATGGAAATTATATATTTCGAAAATGATTTTTGGGTTTACCTCATAGGTAAATTAAATTAAAAGTAAACTTGTAGATTCACTAAAATATTCTATGAATACATTTCCCCCCATTCATCCCTAGGGTAGGATTTACACATGTGACATTGGTAAAGAAGATTTGGGATTTATCATTGACTCTTTATTGAATTTAGAATGGTTTTAATGAGCCCTTTTTTACATCAAAATACACATCAATACAATTCATTTTACTTTGGTTTTTAATTTTTATGTTTGGTAAAGGTTATATTACATCTTTCTATGTCCCAGTAATCTAAAATGATGTATAAATGTTTTTAAATTATGGGAATGAACACTGAATTATTTATAAAAATATTTCAATATTATCCTAATGTAGTTGTAACTAAACATAAAGATATTGATGAAGTTTTTTATGAATATTTCTACAAATATAGATCAATTTTTGAGGAATGAGTTGTTATAATTCATTAAAATAGATATTTTTCAATATATCATTAATTTCAAGGGATTTGGTTTTATTTTTTTTAGTTTTATTTACTAATAATAATACATATGGGAGGATTTCTTGTTAATCCTATTATTTTTTATTTTTTATTTATTTATTTATGATTTTTGAGATCGATGTAATTTTGTGTATGAAATATTCTAGTTTTGAACCTTCTGTTTGATGAAGTCCATGGTGTTGGACTTGTTTCTGAGCGTGTTTGCAGAATATGATATTGGATATATAGCTTCATAATATCTATAGTGTGTGAAATATGTTCCATACTATGAAATTATTATCTTCAATCAAGAATATTTAATAATATCCTAGTGTGGAGCTTGTATGCCATGGTTCTATTTATCTATCCTCTTTATTTGGATAAAAGTCTATATTTACATTGATATGAACTATTTTCATAAATATATTATTTATAGAAGTATTATTATTGTTATACAATACTAAATGATTTGTTTTTTACTTTGATTTTTTTAAATTACTATTACATTGATTTTATCCTTTAAGAATTTAACTTATGATCGCTAGATTTCACACTACATATTTACATTATTTAACTCTGATTGTTAAAATATTATAACTTCTAAAAAAATCAAACTTTTTTGTAGAATATTTTTAATACATTTTTTCTTCAATTCTACCCCACATGAAGCTTTTATACATTTCCTTATCTGGAATAAATTATCCAGGTGTTTCAGTATTGGAAATGGATCTGGATGTAAAAAGGGGTAATATTTACCCCCATATTTGTTTTCTCATGGGCCTACTATGATTGGGAGAGAGTGAGTCACTACCTAATAGTATTGTTAAATTTTTGATTTCATAAGAGCCTAAAATTCATTTATTGTGAGGTATACAATTTTGTGACCTTGATGTTGGGTAGTATCTTAGTGAATTCATCATAAATGGGGTGTGATCTCTTCATTTTTTAATGGAGAAGACACTCCCAAAAATAATGGAGTGTGGGTGATCAATGTTAGGAATCAATTTCATAGTATAATTTTATATTTTTTAAATTGTCAATAAGTCATGGTTTTAACATTTGAAATGTTTGGTTTATAATCATTCGTACAAGATTGGGTCTGGTTCCTTCATCGGTGGTGTCTGAGATGACTCAACCATAAAATATATACATAATACATTAATATATATCTTTATACATTATATATCATAATAAATCACACCACCAAAACATATAGGTTTCAATACTTTATAGATTAGCAACATAAAAAACCCATGTTACCACATTGTTTACATTTCAACCACAATTGACCTCATTCAAGGAATATCAAATGTTTTATTCATCATTATAATAAGGGGAAATAAAGAATAAAAAAATTATGAGATTAGAAACTCAATAAGGGAAAAATATATAATTACTCAATTGAAAGAATATAATAAAACATAATAAAGATAATAAGTGATCATAATTTAAATATGTGTGTGTAAGAGTATAGTCAAGGAGTATGACCATAACATAAATTAAATATATCTAATTTAATATGTATTAATAACATAAATCAAAATATAAGATTTTTGATATAACATAGGAAACAAGGCATATGAATATGGAACATACATAAGCATAGAAAAAAATATCTTATATCAAGTATCATTATAAATACCACCATGGCATAGTGGAAACACATGTCCTACAAAATAGAGTATAAGGATAACCTTCTATATACCATAACATAAAATATAATGGGATATAATTTTTTCTGAATGATTTTTTGGGGTATATATTTCTAGTCCCACCAACCACATAACGATATATAATACTTTTGAGTTCCACACGAACATGAAAATACTAAAAGATACCTCATAGTATAAATAACTCATGATAATGAAACGATTTTAATAAAAACATTCATAAGACATAGAAATCAATCATTAATATATATAAAGTGGATGATTCAATTAAAACATTATCCCCAATAAAACATGAAAAATATTAAAGGATATTGATAAAAATTATTTTATTAATAGAATTAATTTTTTTATAGAAACTAAGTAGAAATATTCATTAAAATATATGATATATTTTTAAAAACAAATAAGTTATAATTTGATGTAAAAAATAATTGTAAATTAAATAAAAATTACAACGAAGAGTCATGAAAATAGAAAATGTTTTTTTATTATAGAAAACCAATTAGAAGAATTTTAGAAAGGAAACGTAGTAGAAAAAAAATGGAAATGAGATATAAATATTAATTTCCCTCAATTTTAAATAATTTAGAAACAATGTAAAGAGACCTTAATAAATCATAAAATTATAGACAATGAAATTCATAAGAAAAATTAATGAATATATATGGATAATAATGATTCCTAATTGAGATTAAAATATAAATTCAATTCCCTTTAGAGATGTTATTTTGGGTGAATTGTGAATCAATGAGTGGGGAATTTGTGAAAGTTCATGTAAATACACTAAATAAATAGTTCAGAAGAAAAAGTGAGAATATATATAGAATGTTATTATATATTATTATAATTTATTTATAGGTGTTAATATTCTTAATTGAGATGTAATAATGGGAGAGAACCCCTTAAAAATATTATAATGCATAAATCAAAATCCATTGATAGATATAATATGAGATGGATTTGTTAAAAAATATATTTAAATGATAATAAATATAAAATAAATCAATGGGGTTTTATAAAAATCACATAACATTAAATAGGTGATGAATATTGAAAATATCTCAATGAATTGAAATTGAGATGATTAACCCTTACATTTAAACCAGACACCTAAAAACATGATTTAAACCAATATAATATAAAAATAAATATACTAATAAATTATTTAAATAAAATATTCATATATTTTATATTTTATATTATTCAATTATAATCATTCATTATATATAAATTATTTAGTTATTATATATTTTTATCCTTAGATGTTAGTTTTTTTATTGCTTCATACTGGTTTTGGTATAGTGATGTCAATCCTTATTCTTTGATAATAGGTTCCAAATTCATATATTATGAAAGGTAGTGTAATTATGTTAATTTAATTATTTATATATTTCATATTCATTTTATGGATGAAAAGATATGATTTTTAAGAATGGAATTTACAACATGCATGTTTCAAGACACTTTATTAATAACAACAACTTACTTCATCATTTATTCTGTTGTATCCACTATAAAACCATAATAATATCATAAATTACTCTTTAGTATCATAAATTTAAATATTTTATGTTCTTTATACCTATACATGATGAAAATTTTGAAGTCAATATAACATTGTTTCTGTAGATGGTTGAACCGATCCAAACAAGAACATGTTATTATAATGAACGAGTAATAGTAAAAAGTTATATTATAAAAATGTACTTTTCAATTAATTATTAAAATGTATATAATAATTAATTATAGACTATAATTATATTTATAATTTGTGGATATTATAATTAATTTCAAAATTATTGTAAATAAATGGATAATTAGTTTGATGAAATATCTCATTCTCATAATAACAACCTTCATAACGTAGGATTTAAGCTTCTTTATTTGGATAAAAAAGATTCAAAACATGGAATAATACTTGAGAATATATAATTTAGGAATATATTTAAGATTAAAATTAACAACTTAATTGGTCTGTAAATGTTATAAAATGTTCCCATTTAGAGGTCAGTTTGAGTGATATATTTGCAATTTCTCATTCAGTAATGGTTCAAAATGGTTACATTTAAATGAAAAAATAGATAATAAGTGAAAACTAACAAAGTATTCTTGATATTAATTCAATTATAAAAATTTAGTTTTCTTTTTATAAGTCTTATACTTTAGTTATAACATAAATTAAATTTTACTATACATACATTTTACCAACATCATTCACTATTTATCCAGATATCTTATTGTATCCACCAAAAATAAAATTGATTATATTGAATAATTTTTATGAAATAATTAAAAATATTAAATCCATTTTATATGATGTAATATGTATATATGGTAAATTTTATTTTTAATTAAAAATATACACTACTTTAGAAAAGCTATTGTGATGAATAAAACACTTTCTTATATAATGATACAATATATCTTTCTAATTTATCATTATTTATTTAATAAATTTTAAATATTTATTACTCATGTTGATTAAATTATTTATTATAAATTTTTAACTTATAAAAATATTTATATTTTTATCACAACATTATCAATATACTCATTTTTTATATGAATTCATAACAAACATATATATTTCCAATGAGATATACCTATTTTCATACTTATATATAAACTTAGAGACTTTTATAAAATTAATTAATATAGATATTTTATTTATTTATAAAAATATATATTATTTTCGAAGTTATTAACTATATTTACATAGTTATAATTAGTGTTATTATCTTCAATGAAAACCATGAGGATGGAGATTTTATATTTTTGTTTTTTTACTGTTAATTTTATTTCAATTATAATTTTCATAATGATGTTTTATATAAATTTATAATAATGTATCAATGTTTCGTTCGTATTATAAGATTTTATATTAAGAAAATACGTGATTTTATTTGTTTAGTTTGGTAATAAGTGTAATAAAATCTATTAAACATACTCCAGGAAGAAAAATGGTGTTCCCATATTCTTCCCCCTTAAAACAAAGAAGTTTCATTTCACATATGAGAACAAATTAGAGTACCTCATACCAATTACTTCTTCTCTTTATCAAGTCACTTACTAATGAATATTTTTTTTCCTTCATATTGTGACGAATTGATTGGTCTTATTTCATTATACATTATCTCTCTAATCCAAGATATCTACTGATTGTTTCTTATAGGAAATATAATATTACATTTATATAACGATTGATTTCAGTACATGTTATGAATATAGTATATATTTCCTAAAAATTAATCTATACAACAGATCATGGAATTCAGATTGGTTTGGTGGAAGCCTAAGGTTATAAGCAAAAATCCCCATGATATCATTAATCTTAATGGGGATGATATATTAAGGCCCCAAATTTCATTTATTTCTTAATGTCATGACCATTTTACATGGTCATATTTGAATTAATTATTTTCCTAAAACATAAAAATACAAATAAAATAATATATTATCATCACAACTCTTATTTTAACTATGATCTTTTTTAATATACTTCCAAAATTTATGAATCTTCTCTACTATCTATTGAGAAAGATCTTTTCCTAAAAAGTTATACTATTTGACTTCATCTCAACATGATAGAGTTATTTATGAATTATTATAATGTTTTACATATGGTTCTATTTGAATCCATGAGTGGAAACTATTATTTTTCAATATCTGTATCAAAGTAAGATATTGATCACAACCTATATTCAAATCAATCATGTAGGATCATTTCAAATCATCCAGACTTTGATTAACCCTTTCTGGTAAGCCATCCTTTTAAGAGTTATAGGATATGATATTACTCTAATATTTATTCAATTATTGTAAATAATCATCTATAAATTTGAGGTAAATATTAGATATTTATTAGAAACAAATGAATGGCATAGACCATAAAAATTTACCACTTTAGTTATGTCAATATGTCTATGTTAATTGAGTGAAAAATCCTCTTTAATAATAATGAAGTGAAAAAACATTATAAGTTTATCAATCGAATTGCAAATTTAATTAAATACTTTCGAGGTATTGGGGAAACCAATGATGAATTCCATGGGATTTTTACCCATTTCTATACATGTTTGGGAAATAGTTCCAACATCTCCTTAGAATTTTGAAATCCGTAATTACCTTATTGGTAGATCAAGAATTGATATGTATACTCTATATCTCATTCATTATATTGTCCCACCAGAAATGATCATTGGTATCCTTATACATATTTTCCCTCAATGATGGATATAGAATAATGAGGTATGTGAATCATCCAATAAATCCATAAATTTTGGTATTGAAGGGTTGCTTATTTATTTATTAAATTATTTAATTAATTCTCACTCACAGTTTAAATATAGAATATTTATTATATTGTTATGTAATTATATATCACCCTTCTATACCACCTTGATATTTTCTTGGATGGATGATTCAAGAGACATCCTGGTAAGATATTATTTATTCCCATACCTTATGAGATCGAGGTCAACAATTTTTAAATACTTGAGTATTGGGACTCCTTTAATCCTCATAATAGATATTGTGGCATGATCATTCTTATGTAGACCAAAAAAACCTTATTCGACTTCTCATAGTGGTAATTTATTTAATCTATAATAGTCCATGATCAACTCAAACACTATCCTTTAGTGAATGTTCAAACCGTTCTATCTGAATATATACATTCACCAATTTTGATTAGTATATATGTTATACATTTCTATATAGTGAAATTTTTTCTATATCATTAATGAAAATATTACCACCACTAGATCTAAATCATGCACTGGGTAACTTTTCCCATGTACCTTTATTTGATATGAGGCATAAGTCACCACATTGTTATTTTTTACAAAGACATTCCCTAGTGACTAATTTAATGCTTTACTATATATCAAAAATCCTTCTCTACTACAGTGTAGTGTGAGTATGAATGCAGTGACCAATCGTATATTAGGCTCTTTAAAACTACCTTCCCATTAATCTGTATAGATACACTTAACTATATTCAAAATTAACATAGTGTTTATATTAGAAAATGTTGATAAAGTAATAAAACGGAATGGATAGTAATAGAAAAATTAAAAAAACTAATGATCATTATTATAGGGGTGTTCCAGATCCATTTTTTAGTCACCTAGGTCATTGATGTGTCTTCTCATATAATTTTATTTGTTATTACATAACCCAATATGATAGATTATTTAGCTTAAATTAAGAATTATTTAATTTTGAATACAGCTTCTCCAATATTACAGATTTTGTACAAAACCTAAAATTCTTTTCATGTTATTCCTTTCAATTGGAATACATTTGAATGAATTATATAATGACTACAGAAAATTTATTATGATAATATATAATGAATCTATTCATAAAACCCATGAAGATAAGGAGGGAATTTGAATGTCCTAAATGAACTATTATGATTTTTAATATCCATACCATATACAGAGAGAATCCTTATATATATCCCATATTTTCATCCTTAATTGATGATATATAGATAAATGTTTATTCATTTATATATATTTATCCCCTCACATTCATTGATTAAATCATCAATATAGGACAAATGATACTAGTTTTTATCATGTTCTTTTTAAATTTAAGATAATCAATAAAGATACACATTGATCTGTTGTTCATCTTAGAAAATAGATTTGGTGAACCCTATAGTGAAGCACATTGTCACATAAAACTCCAATCTAGGTTCCCTTGTATATGATTCATTAATTCCTATAATTATATAATGTCTAACAAATAAAGACACTTTTATGTTATTATACTTATTGGAATGAGTTTAATGAAAAAATAAACTTCACAATTAGCGGAAAGACTAGTAAACTCTTCAGAAAATTTATGAACATATTTATTAACTACCAAAATATACCAAATAATGAGTTTCTCCCTAAATATTTTTTGATTAATTTCTATAATTATATTGTTTGAATATCCATATAAAGTATGTAATTTATATAGGGATCTCATAATCATCCTTCCATTTATAGATTGACAAAGATTGATTTGGGATATGAAATTAGATTTCCTTACAAAAGAAATTTTTTTAGGATCTATGTTAAGAGGGATATTACATTCCCAAAATACCATCAAATAAAACCAATGTTAGAATAATAATATTTTAAAAAACCTCATTCCCACAAACCTCAATTAGAGTATAGATGTAGAATTGGGATAAAATCTCCACACCACTTTGTTTTTTCTTGGATAATGAAATATATAATTATTGGGGTGGGGAATTAATTATTTTATAAAAACATTTTTATGATATAGAAGAATAAGTATAACAATAATTAAATAATAAATTTCATTTTCATAAATATATAATAAGCATTATTATCTCTATTTTATTCATATTCTAATCATTTTATAAAACCACGAATATTTATGTAATCATTAAATAATAAAAACCTTTTTAATCAATCATATACTAAGGAATCTAAATCCTAATATATCATAATATCTTTAAACGTTTTGATACCTTAGTTTCAACCTATATCACATTCAATTCTACCAAGGATGCATTAAGTTTTATCATATAATTCATCCTAACCTAATCCTAAAAATTATCTAAACCCTTATATGATAACTACTATGATGACAAAACTAAAATATAAATAATACATAATATAAAAAAATTATCCATTACCTATCATAATAAATCACACCCCAATATCCTATATGTTTAATTCCTTTGGTGACTAGATACATAACGACTTATTTTACAACAAACATCATATTTAGTCTAAAATTACATAACAGTTGACCCCATATTATACATATCATTTGTTATATTATTCTTCCTTACCCATAGAATATAAAAATAATAAAAGGTATAGATTACACACTATGTAAGGGGAAATAGATACGATATTTATTTGAACAACATTAGAGTCTGTAATGAAGATCATAAGTGTGCATAAGATGACCATTTGGGTATGATAACATAATAATGGTATATAACCAAATTACAATGTGAACATCTCAAAAGGAATCTGAATCATAAACTTGAATCATATCATAATAATTTTATCATAACATAATAAATTAAGTATAGAAATGTGGAAGATATATATGCATATAAAGTCATATCTTATATCAAAGATCACTCTCTATACAATTATAACACATTGGACACACAAGTCCCATAAGATAGTAGACCAGGATAACAACCCAGGTCACATAAAATAACATCACAAGACATATAATATTTATCTAATACATTGAAGGGATATATAATTTGAAACTCACCCATCACATAATTATAGAACATAAATACACATGCCACATGAGCGTAATAATATTCATAAATCCATCATATCACAATTAACATATGACACTTCAATGATGTTCATAAAAAAATTATATGAAAAATATAATAATCTAGAGAAATAAATTGGACGATTCAATTAAAATATATCACCAAGGAATTATAAGACTTTTAAATTCTATTTAAACAGATGAAAATCACTTTAGAAAAGAATTAATTTTTTTAGTAATTAAATAGGAATATCAATTGAATTTTGATTAACTTTTTATAAATAAAATAAATTTTAATTTTTTTTAAAATCCTAATTGGAAACAATATAAAACGGACATCAAAGAATCATGAAATCAAAAAAATATTGTTTTATACATAAAACCAATGAAAGTGGTGGGGTAAAGTGGCAGAGTGAGAAATATAGAAAAAAAGAGATAAAAAATATTCAATTAATTTTTTTAAATTATTTAAAAGAATTTAAAAATATTATAAGAAATCGTAATATTAGATATAATTGAATTCACAAAAAAAAATATAAAAAATAAGGATATGGGGGATAAAAATTCCAAGTTAAAAAGAAAAGACAATGTCGGTTTCCATTATAAATGTTATTTTGGATGAACTAAAAATTAAAGAGTGGGTAAATGGTTAAAATACCTATAAATAACCCACATAAACATATAAGAATATAAATGTGGATTTATATTGTACGTGATTATATATTTCATCAAATAGATGTTTTGGAATCGACTATAATACCCCAATTTTAATATGGTATGGAACTTTTTAATTCATGTTTATATATATAATGTTTTTCCTAATATGATTTCCTAATGTGGTAGAATAAATTTGAATGTTGTTTGGGGATTTTTTGGGTCCCTGATCCCTGAGTTTTAGAGAAAATAGGTGGGCTGTATAGATAGAGTAAATTGTGATTCCCAGTCCACACATTTTTTTAAACCATTTGGGGTGCTCCAGTGTACAACTGAGGAATACAAAGATTGTTATAACTATGTATCCTAGGGTTCATGACCCTGAAAATATTAAATATATTTTCTGGAAGATTTTTTTCATGGTATATGAAAGATTAGTCTAACCATGCACCTATACTATGTGAGGGGTGCCTTTGGACAACGTTTTTTTATGGTTGGCACATGATTTGGCAAACCATACCATTAAACAATGAGGCCCGATTTTAAAGGGAGTATTTATAAATTTTCCCTCGTTTATGTGAAATCTCACCTTCCTTTCTCTTATTCATACCTACATAGTTCCTCACCATCCCATTGAACCTCATCCAATTTATAAAGCTTGTCTTTGAGATTACTTTTTTGTGAGACATCGAATGAAGTTCCATCTATCATATTGGATCACTACTAGTAAAAGTTTTTCTTGGTATCCATATTTTCATAGTTACTATCACTATCCATTATGTGATCTTCATATAAATATTTCCTGTTATTTTTATGGAATTTATTTGTTTCTTATTTTCTTATTTTCTGCTTTAAATCAGAAGACGATACTTGATGAGTTCCCTCTACAACTATATGATATGTGCTCTATACCCTTTACTCTAGGTTTTGTAGCTTATTAAATTATCTCAATCTTGTAGTATGATGGACATTCTAGATGTTTCTTATAAAATAATAAATATATTACAATATTATTTTAAACTATAAATGTGATTCCCACATATCAACCTCAATTTCCTAGAGGTTGTCAACCTCAACCAGAACAGCCGCCAAGGTGGGTTTGTTTATATTTCTATGTTATGAAACACCAATTTGGGTATGTGAGATTTTACCCTAGTTATGGATACCTTAATTAAAATTAATTGATCTAAATAATTGATTAAATATGGATATTATGGTTTTTTGGATGATTTTACCTAGCCATAGACACTAACATTTCCCTGGAATTTCATTTTTCTTGTTTGATTTTGGATTTTAATGGTATGAAACCAATATTTATTATGGTATGACCCCGATCTAGATTATGATATTTCACCGATTATGGGGAATCAATATATCAAATTTATGACATATGTAAAAATTTATATCACCTAATATTAGGATGCCTTAGCCTTGGGTGCTAAGTTTGACGCCTATGTAGTTCAGATACCATCTTGAGTTCCATTGAACAAGTTCCTCAGTTAGGAGGAGGTCACCTTGGTATGGTTTTTTGGGACCCAGACCATATTGTTATGATATCCATTTTAAATATATATAATATTCCAAAACATGTATTTTAACACTATTCCCTTATGTACTTATATTAACCATTTATATCCACCTCATATTCACAACCCTGTTATGGACTTGTTTATACCTCTCATTCATTATACAAATTTACCTGTTATGTATGCACACAATTATAGTTTTTATGCATAGGGTATAATTTCTATAGAAGTAATTGGTGGTGGACCACTGATTATATCTTAAACCTTGATTGGGTTTCCATTTGGTACTTGGATAGAATTCATAGATGCATGTAGTGATATTGGAAAGCACCCTCTCCTGGTTGCATGATTGATTCATTACATCAGAGCATAAAATAACACTATTGATCCACAAATCATGATGCTTGGAGGTAGACATTTCTTATTTTATTATACATGTATTGTACTAGATTCATACTTCTTTGTATGCTAATTTTTTTTGTAGCATCATGACATACTGACCTTTTTTATGTGATTCTACTTTAGGATTGATTATTATTGATGTCTGGATGATTTAATTGTTCTAATATATTGTAATTATGATGAATCTATTATATAATTATTTATTTATTATCACTAATAAGCTACTATTATAGAGATTTTATAGTATCCCCATATTATATCCTTAGACCCTCACTGCTATTTGACAGCCACGAGTACACGAGGATGCATTTTTGAGTCCATGTGACCAACCAGGTTTTGTTACTCAAAAGTGAACTGGGTTTGGGATGTTACAAATTTTTATTAGAGGTGTTTATTTTTTTATTTGTACTAATATTTTGTGTTGGTAGATAAGAGTCTAGGATATTGTGGAATTTATTAATGATCCCATACCTTATATCAGCTAACCCATGCATGAGAAAAAAATCAAAATTTCATGGTGTACGATTTGTTGTTATAGATTATACTTGTTATAGTAATACTAATTTCACCATTGGGTGATTCACATGGTGTGTGGTTTTTATTATAATTATTTTGGAAGCTATTTTATCCTTATCCTAGTATGGAATGTAATAATTGACTATAACATATATTTTTTTACCTTAGAGAATTAATATGTCCTGAATTATTCTATGGAATGTAGGTTTCATTTCTTAACTGCATGACACTTTTTGTGTATACCATGAGTGATATATCTGTTATGAAAAAAAATTCTATAGAAAAAAGGGGATTAAATACTTTTTTTATGAAAATGTCTATAACAACCTAAAAGGTGTTTTCCCATATAGTTTGATGATTACATCGTAATTAAGAAATTGTTACATGTTTGTGTAATATAACAATGGGTACATCGACTGAAACACAAGTTGATTTTGAATATATGAATTCCATTTGTAATTTAAAGTTTTATTTTATTTCTATAAATATAGAACTATGATTCACATTGTCAAATAAACTAATATTACATGTTATATTCTATTATTGAATGTAAATGTTTGGATACAGTTACATGAATTACCAATAGCGATTTATAAATCATGTACTTATATAAATTTGGAATATTATTTCATTTAACTAGTCTATAATATCAATGGATGAATTGATGAATTTTAATTTCAATACATTCTCAACTAAATGGGTATTACAATTGAATCATAATGGGGGTTTTTCCAATATAACTTGAAATTGGCACTCTATATATTAGGACCCCTAACAAAAATAGAAATATTGACCCATATCTGACCCTAGTAGTGGGTAGTGGGAAGTGTCTCTAGTGATTATTTACGGTCTAATACATCACTTAGTAATATATTTAAGATATGGATAAGGTGAGTAACTTATGTATAAGAAGTCTTTCACATATCTTTTTTTAAATTTTTCGTCATGGTTGTTATATCCTATCCAGGGAGTCTGTTTGGATTTTGTAGACCAATTCCACCTCGACATCCATGAGTCATGCACTAAGAGGGTGTTGACTACTGTGATACAGAGGTGGTAGTCCCTGATCTACATGTGTTACATCCTAAAGTGTCACTTGTGGAACCTAATAATATTCCTAATGTGGGGGATGATATCCATTTTCGAGACTGATTCCTATGACTTATGTAGACTATCCTATGAGATCCACGACCTTCCCCTTGTATATAAATGTTTATGTGAGAGTTTAAACAACAAAATAAATATAAATTTCTGAGTACTGTGCCCCTGGACTATTGAGTTATGGATTACAAATGTGATATCTATTTTATAGTATCGAGAGACACCTCAAAAAATGAACATGAATCTCACAACATATATATTATGTGGATCCCCCAAAAGTTGATAGGATACGTATAAATAGGAAGATATATATTTGGAAATGGTTTTCATGAATTTCCAATCAATATTTTAGGAATTATTTATCACCGAGACTTTGAGTGATGAGTGGGCTTGAGTGTTTCTGCTGCTAGTGTAGGTAACTATGTCTGTTATGGATTACATAGATCACTTTATAGAGGTTTATTGTTGTGTTCCAATCTATTCAAATAAGGACCTATACATAGAGACGCACATTGAGGATAAGATTTGACATACTTTTACATATCAAGTGAATGTTTTTAAATTGACTACCATGTAGGGGAAAGTAAACCAGTATCATATTAATGAGTGTAACATGATGGAGTTGGAGTGATACTGACTGATTAGGCTGATGGGGTAGTCATGGACAAGGAAGCTAGACACCAGTGGTATAGTGACTGTATAGTAGAACTTCTCATGACAATCAGGATGTGTCATAGGGCCAAAAATTGGTCTAGATTTATGCAGTTTAGCCTCATCCAGGGGTGAAGAGTCCCAAACTATCAATAGTTCAAGTTAATATTTAAGTATCATCTTCCTAGGTATTTGTTTTATTTTATAAAATTTCTTACCACTCATTTATTACCATGGTTATCATTTAAATAATTGGGAATGATATTGAGTACCAATGTAGTATATTTACCCTTGAAACCCCATTGGGTATCCAGTCAATAAGTGTACTCGAATGTAAGTAATTCACCCTTGAGGCAAACATTTATCGTTTTTAATTGGAATTCTCTATCCTCGATAAGAAGAAATTTAAAGTATTTCTAAAAATTAACTAATTAGTTATTTACCACACCTATGATGAATTATTTCATTAGGGGGTGTCCTTCACATCACTGGATAAAAATAGTTATGTTCACATGGGTGAATGGGATGTTCGGGAATGTCAAACTAGACCACTGCATCATGTACTAGGCAGAGTGATAATCCAAATTTATAGACTTTATATAGATGACCAATGACTGAGTTGAGATAATTTTAATCTTGGATTTGGTCATTTAAAGTATGTTTTCGATGAATATTCTGTCAGATTACCTCTTGAGAGGGAGTTGGAGTTCTCTATTTATCATGATCCAGGAGCTTCTCCAATTCTCATTCATCCTTACATGATAGCTACTACTAAGTTGCAAGAGCTCAAAAGACAACTAGAGGAATTATAATCATAGGGTTTTTATGGTCCATTACTTCTCCATTTGGGATCACCTAGCATTTTCACCAAGATGGATGATTTTACCATCATGATTTTTATTAATTACCATCAGTTGAACCCACTTATGGTAAAGAAAAGAAATATTATACCATGTATAGATGACCTATTTTATCATCTCCAAGGATTGTAGGATTTATCAAATACCTATTCAAGAATGTGATATCATCAAGTATGCATCATAACTTCATAAATACCACATCTAGAATTTTAAAGTAGTTATGGCCTATGTGAGTATTTGGTTATCTCCATTGATCTAAAAACACTCCAATCATTTAATGGTCATGATGAATTGCGGTTTACACATGTATTTGGATTCATTTATTATGGTATTTATGGTTGACAACTTAATTTATTATCATACACAAAAATACCATGCCAAACATATTGAGATCATTCTGAATAGACTAAGAGAAAAAATAATATATGCTAACATTAGAAAGATACTCTCTTGGATCGATAAGGTTCACTTATTAGGTCATATTATTTCATAGGCGAGTGAGTTTGTTGGAATTGAGATGGGGAGTGTTGTAGTTTCTTGGGAACATCATTATAATTTCATTGACATATAGAGTTTCTTGAGGCAAGATGGCTATTACTGGTTTTTTATTCAGTAATTATGATTCCTTTTAGAACCACTCATAGGATTTAATAGGAAGAGACTTAGATTTATATACTTTGAAGAATGTGAGACATCCTTTTAGGATGTTAAATTGAGATTGGAATTTGTGTAGATCCTGATTCTTCAAAAGCTTGGAAGAAGATATATAGTTTATTTTGATGCATTAAGCATTAGGATAAGAGAAGTTATGATGTAGGGACATAGAGTCATTTCATACAAGTCTCTTCAGTTGATGCCACCTAAGTGAAATTACCAAAAACATGATCCATATCTAGAAGATATGGTTTATTAGTTAAATTTTTGGGGTTATAATGTATTTGGTGATAGTTGGTTGGTGATTATAGACCAAAAAATCATCAAGTATATCTGTACACATCATTTCTTGAATCATAGGTAGAGATGGGGGTGTGAATACCTGAAGTCATTTGACATTGTGGTTTCCTATATACCGAGGAAGGACAATACTATAGTAGATGATACGAGCTAGAGGACTTAAACATAGGCTATTCAAGATTCCATTAGTGAGTGAAAGTTGATGGATATGTTTTCTTGAGATGCACATAGAGGTCTCGAAGTATAATTTATACCTTGATTGAACTGTTTTGGCAAGGACCTATTCACTTTTAGATAGAGTGAAGATGAGGTAGATATCATATCATGAAAGGACAAGTCATATGGGTGATTTTTTCTTATGAGGACTCACTTACAGGCTGGATCATTGAGGAGGATGAGGTCTTGAACATCTATAAACATGTATATGTTTCCACAAACACCTAAGAGTAATTGATATTAGAATCTCATGCTTCCACAAGGACAATAAACCCTGGGATTAAAAAGATGTATGATGAACTATGTTACTAATCATACTGGCCTCATATGAAAAATAAGGTAGTTGTATTTTTTACTAGTTGTACCTCCTATCAGTAGGTAAATGAAAAACACTAGTGACCAACATGGATTATATAGCCATTTTTCATTCAATTGTTGAAATAGTATGGAATTACCATGAAATTAGTGACTATATTACCGAGATACCCTTAAGGAAATGATGTAGTATAGTTTATTGTTGATAGACTCACAAAGGTAACTCAATTTTTACCTAGAATGGACACCATTTTGGTTTAAGATCTTGGAAGGATCTATGTTTGAGAGACTACCCGACTTCATAATGTTCTCAAGAATACCATATTAAACATATATAAATAAATTACATTTTATTTATGGAAATGTAAAAATAAGGAATTAGGTATATAGTTAATTTTGAGTAAACCATACCACCCTTATATAAATAGGTAGTCTAAGTAGAAAATACATGTGTTTGAGAACATGTTTAGAGCATGCTCCCTTGATTTTGGAGGTTTATGGGATAAACATATATCTCCAAAGGAATTCACTAAAAATAAAAAATTTCATGTGACTATACTGATGGATACTTAAGAGGAATTATATGTTAGGAAATATAATTCACCTATATACTGGTTAGAGGCAGGGGAAGAATTACTACTTGGACCTCATCTAGCTTCAGATAATTCAATGTTGGTTCAGCTGATCAGAATGTGAATGGATAAAAATCGGTATAGGTATCAGTCTTATGTCGATTTCCATTAATGACATATGGAGTTCAAGGTTAGTTTTTTAGTATTATTTCGTGTTCTAATGAGACCGAGGAAGTTATGGTTTTGACATAAAGGTAAGTTTCCACCTCAATTTTTTTGGATGTTTTGTGGTTCTCAAGAGGGTCAGATTAGTGGATTTTCATGTTGCACTCCATCAGAGTTATTGGGTGATGCCTGATGTATTTCATATTTCTTAGTAAAGTCTCAACTATTTAGACCCATCCCATATTCCCAGATTCATGAGATGAAAATGGATATTGTTTCTTCTTTTTAGGAGAACCCTATTTCTATCATGGATTGGAGTACGGAGGATATCCATGGATGATCAGATCCTTTATTTTGGGTGTTATGGTTGAATTCCCATGTAAAATAATAGACCTATGAGAGAGAGATAGGATAAGGTACATTTCTAGAACCCCAATATTTTATTAGATTGATTTTTTCTTACCCTCTACAGGGAAACTTATGGACATTCTATCTTATGTAGGGGATACAATAGCACCCCTGTTTTAATCTAAGTGACAAAACCATTTAAATAAATTTTCAATTCTTTGGTTTAATTCTAATATGAATGACTAATGTGTGTACATAGGTTTTGAGGGTGTTCAGGGATTTTTCAGAGTTCGAAGCCTGATGTTTTAGAGGAAATATATGTGAGTCCAGGTTTAGAATAAATTGTGGTATCTAGTCTATATGGTTTGATTAAATCTTGTAGGGTGCTCCAATCCATAGTAGAAGGATACCCATTTTTTTTCTAATTATGAATCCTATCCTACATCAACTTGAAACTTTATCGGACCTTATTACAAAAGAGTTTTGTATGTAATGTCCATATTTAGTTTAACAGTACACCTATCCCATGAAATTGGTGCCTTTGGATTATTATTATCACACATCTGGAACACAGTTTGGCCAATCGGGGGGCGAACCATGCGACCCATTTTATAGGGAGAATTTATGATTTTATCCTCCATTATTTTAATTATCACCCCCATTTTTACTATTCTTCCATACACAATTTCTCACCCTCCAATTAAATCTATTCCCATGCCTAAATCAATGATTTTAAATTTCTTATTCATCTAGTATCCAAATGAGATTCCATATATCACATTGGATCTCTACTAGTAGAAGTTTCGATACATTACCTTTCCTTTATTATTTTCTATCACCATCCTTTGTGTGATATTCACATAGTATTTTTCCCTATTTTTAGAGTGTTTTTCTATTTCCCCATTTTCCCTAGTTCTTATATAAATCTAATGATGACACTGGATGAGTTCACCTCTACTACTATAAGGTAGATCATCAAAAACATTTACAAAATGATTTTTTCTAAATAAATTATCACTATTGTGCCACACATTAAAATTCCCAGACAATGATCTAAAAGGTGATTAATTTATTAAATTATTTTTTTGACCAATATTTGTTATTCCCACATAGAACCTTGACTTGGTTGGAGGTTCTCATCCTCAACCTAAACCTCCTCATTGTTGGGTTTGTTCATTTTCCTAATCTATGAACTACCACATTGGATGTGTGAGCTTTTCAATAGGTTATGTAATCCTTAAGTAAAACTAAAAGAGTTAAATAATGTATTAAATATAGATATTATGGTGTGGATGAATATTGTACTTGGTAATAGACACTAAAATACCCCTTGAATTTTATATGGCATTTCAGATGTGGATATTAATGGTATGTCACTGATATTTATTGTAATACGGAACCGGTCTGGATTATAGTATGGGACCGATGAGGGGGAATCATGGTATGGCACATAATACCTCTGTGTACATTTATATATCCAGATATTAGGATGCCTCGTCCTTTGAACCTGGGTTCCTATACCATGTAGCTCAGATACAATTATAAGTTCAATGGGATAAGTTCCTTGGTCCTAAGTAGGTCAACCTAGACTTGCGCCTTGGGACCTAGTCCCTGTATGCCTAATTCTATTTTTACATATGTGGAGTATCCAAAAGCTAGTAGTTACTTGAACAATATTCAATTATATAATGATATTCACAATTTATATCCTTTTTATAGTCACAATCCTATTATGGACATATTAATACCCATGATTCATCATAAACATTTACCTATAACACATACACATTGTAGTAGTTTTTACGTAGAGGATGGATTTTCTATAGACACTATTGGTGGTGGCCTAAAAAGTATATATCACAGCCAGTTTGGGATACCATTTGGTAACCAGACAGAATTTATGGATGTATGGAGGGACATGGGAAATATCCTAATCATGTATGCTTGATTGATTCATATCATAATAGATTAAGAGGACAAAACTGATCCTCAAATATTGATGCTTGGATTAATATTTTTTTTCTTTTATCATATATACAATTTACTAGATTGCTGACTCCGTGTATGTATCATTAATTTTTAATAATCATTAAAACTCATTTTTTTACACAATTTTAGAGTCAATATTACTAATGTCTAGATGATTTTCTTCAACCAGACTTATTATTATTATTATGATTTTGATATTTATTTATTTATAATCAGCACAATGGTACAATGATCATGAGGGTATAGTCTCCCCATTGTACTGCATTAGACACTCATTTCTATCTTTATACTCGGGAATATAGAGAGGCATTATTTTGGAAATGTGACCAACTTGGTTTGGTAAATAAGGAGTTAACTGAGTCTGGGATGTTACATTGATAGTCTCATGTGAGTAGAAACATTGGAAGTGAAACCCTATCAAATTTTTTTATTCATGAATCCTAATAAAATGAAAGAGATAACATTTAATACATTTTTTAATTCTAAGAGATACATTAAAATGAAATTAAAATAAATCCAAATAGAAGTATATAAATCACAAAAAATAAAATATGTTGTTAAATTGAAATATATCTCAGTAAAAGAAAATTTAGACGAGAAACCCTTACCTTTACTTTAGACTCATATGAACATGATGTAACCATTTTAAAATTAATATATTAATCTTAATGACATATTTAATATCAATTATATTTTATACTATTCAATTATATTAACTAGTTATCATTTATTTCCACCGTCTGATGCTTGTAGTTTTGACTGTTTCATGATATTTTTGGTTTCACAATGTCCATCCTCATCATTTGATAAAAATTTATTCATTATATGATTATTCATGTTAGTTTCATCATATAATTTTAATGATTTATAAAATATCATTTTTATTTTATTAAAGAAACAAGTATATCTTGTCTCAAATGAATTCAAAATGTTCTCTTTTTAGTAACATAATTGATAACATCAAGATACATTATAATGATAATTTGTATTTCTGACACCATTAATATGTATAATCACAACATGTATTTCTATTTAATCTCATATATTACTATTATTTAAGTTATTATACAAATCCATGATTGAAATTATTATATAGTATAACATTGTTCATATAAGAGATTGAATTTATCCAAACAATAATATTTTACCTATGAATTTGTAAGTGTATATACATAAATTATAGTTATACCATTAAATAAATATCATAAATATGTTTATATCACAACATAATAGTGGATAATTAAAATTTTAAATATTGTAAATGAAAAATTATTTAAAAAACCATGTAAATAACTTGAAATTATAATTGATGGAATTGAAACTTTTTGTAATTGATTTATTTATAATGAAAGATTTATAACTCATTCAAGGGATGTAAAGCTAAAAAATTTGGAAGAAAAATTTAATTGAAGGAAATTGGGGTGGGTATGGGGGTGTAATTAAAGTGTGAACTAAAATAAAAAGTTGGTTTGGGAGGGGTTGTGGAGGAGTCCTTTTAAATATTATTTTAAGTGGAAGATTTAAAGTTTCTCATTCATTAATGGTTAATGAAGGTCATTTTGACCTCAAAAGTTGTCTCTATATAGAAAAACCCAATGAGGTTCTATATTACCTCCATTATTAAAATTTATATTTATATTTTTATAAAATATTTGGTAATTTCAACCATATAATATATTTTGGCATTTTTATTGTTTATCAACATCATTCACTATTCACACTAATATCATATTTTTTCACCAAAGATGAAATAGACAGTCCTAATAAAATTTGATAACCTAATTGAAAAATTAAAGTCAATCTTTTCATTTTTATTTTCTCATTTTTTTTGAATTTTAACTTTTAAATAATAATATAATATACTTTAGACAAATAATGTTTCTGGAATACTAAAATTTCATATATAATTATTGATTATACTTTAACTATTTGCCTTTACTTATTAATTTAATATATGTAAAATATTTAATATTCATGTTTAATATATTATTTGTGACATATTATTCATTTATATTAATTCATTTCTTAATATTCTAATAGTTTTAATACACCAGTTGGTAATATTCATACTAACAGTCATATATATTTTTAATAATTATATAATGAACATATTTCTCATTTTCACATCTATATATAACCTTATATACTTATATTTATTTATCATAAAAATTCATTTATATCATAAATTTTTTATATTTATAGTTTTTTTCATTCTTCATAAAATTATAATTGGAAGTATGATCTTCAAGTCAGACAACATGGAAAAAGTTATAATATTCATGGTACTTTTAATTTATTTCTGATTTTATTCATATTGTAAATTTTATAGTGACAATTTATTTTAGTTTCTCATAATTTATTAATGTTTATCCTATATTTTAATATTTTATTATAATAAAACATATATTTAATATTTTAGTTTGGTGTTTCATGTATGAAAATCTATTTATCATATTCAATGTAAAATTAATGATATTACCTACTAAGTACCCCTTCAATTAATATATTCCTCCATGGAGAGGTATGTATCTCAAATATAACAATACATTTGATAAGACATTATTAAAGTGAGGTATCTTGTTGAGTTCTATTCGTATAGGTGCCTCTTTTGGAAAAAAATTTATACTTGTACATCAAGCTCATTGAACATAATGTTGAGTGAGTGGTAGTCATAGTAAAGATGAAGTATCTTACAGATCAATGAGATTAAGTGAATATAATATATAATATTGGTTATCCTATGAGAGATTGGGATTTAGGGTCACTGATTTTACAGGTGGTTTATTTTTTTTGTTACCTTTCATTATTGTGAGTTAATATAGAGGAGTATTTTTTCTATTAGGCTATCAAGTCTTGATTTGGGTTTCACATTAGAATGTGATGAGTGTAATTTCATGTATATATATATATATATCTCTCTCAATCTCTCCCTTTGTCTTGGAGGTGTGATTTAGTCATGTTTCAATTGTTATGTGAAAACCAAAATCCACCTCATTTTTTACAAGTTTATTTTCATAACTAATTTGATCTTGGTGGTAGTTTAGTCTTCTTTTTTGTGGGAACGTGATTGGGAATTATTATACTCATCCCTACAATGGTACATGTTCCCTTTCATGTTTGTGTTTGTCCATATGATTGTCATTATAGTGGTGATCTTGGATATTCAATAGTATGTGGAGCAGTTGAGAGAGGTGGTTGACACTTGCCACTAGATATTATTAAGAATCTTAATAATGAGGAGGAGTTTCCATATTCAATGATAGAAATATTTTTCTTATAATTTCTATATCCCTTATACTACCTTATTTTATGATATGTGTTAGTCCTAGATGGTTGGTGATATATATGTATATATATATATATTAATTTTCTAATTATTTATTATTCATTATTGTGTTATATTATAAATTTTTATGTTTTTATTACATTTGGGGAATTTAATGTTTTTATAGTAATTCAATAGAGAAAAAAACCCATCAAGATAATCCATCTTGATACTAATTTCTAGATCCTATACTATTGGAGGTAGGCATGGGGTGGCACACCTAGGTGGTCCCCTATTGGACTAGGTCATGACAATGTGTTATTTAAGTGGGGTTTTTAGTCCTAGTCATGTTGTTTATAAATAAAAATTCTATAATATATTGGACTGGAAATTATGTGAAACAATTATTAAGGTATTAGATTCCATTTAACTGGTCAGAGAGATCAACTATAGGGTGTGGTGACTAATGAATTCCTATTAAAGGACCCTAATAATATAATAACTCATTTGAGTATTTAGACTATTGTTTATAAAGAATGGTTATATTAATTCATGGATAAAATATTGGATATAAAATTTTAATTTTAATTATCAGAAAACCTATTGGTTTCGATATAACTATATGAGGAGGATATATTCATTCTTTGGATAATTTATTCATTAGATGTGAAGTATGAAACTTCTATAAATAATGTGAGAATTAAAACTAATCAGGATAGTGTGAGTTTTTCTTGATTGATAGTTTATTGATATTGTATTATACCATTACAAAAACAGTTTTATTAGCATAAACATAGCACCAAGATAAAGATTCTAGTGTCCATGAGTACTTGAAAAATTAACGAGGGAAAAAACTCCACTATATATCTTTCATCGATAATGTATGGGTCCCATATATTCTTGACATAGTTAGGTATACCCATAGTCATCATATTAATGACAAGGTATAGGTACCCAATACGATGGATGGGGTCAGGTACTCACTATGGAAGAAGGTTTGTAATATCCAACATTAAAGTGGATACTCCCCCAATGATTGGTTTGACGACCCTCCATTAGTGAAGTAGGAACTCTTTAGATCACTGGGGTATGATTCCTCCATAAACATAGCAGGTACTCCCCAATGACTATGGTGTAGGTTCTCCATTAGTAGATAGGTACTCTTTAAATGACCAGTGTATGAGTCCTCCATTAGTGGAGTAGGTACTCCCCCAATGGACAGGGCGAAGGCCCATTATTAGTGGAGTAGGTATGTTGTTGATAACCACTGTATGAGTACTCTATTAGTTGAGTAGGTACTCTCTTGAGGTCCAATATGTAATTCCTTAGTCATCCGAGTAGTTACTCCCCTAATGAATAAGGAGAATGTCCTCCATCAGTGAAGTCTTGTACTCTCTAATGACTAGGGTGAAAATATGCCACCAGTGGGGTTAGGTACACCGTCAGTTGATAATTATTTCATTTAAAAGTTATGGCTTATACATAATCATTCAATTGTTAGTGATGCATTTTTTAAACCTTTATTTATTTCAATCATGACAAGTATAATGGGGTAGTGCATGGAATAGTATTATTTTGATTGGTGTATCATATAGGTCTCCATCGATATGTTAATGATAGCCATGATAACATTTATTCTAAGAAGGCGAGCCTAGAATAGTTGGGTTTGATTAGAATTTTTCTCTAGATATGCATGTGAAATCCTTTTATTATGAGATTAATCGACGTTTAGTGGATGGCATAAGATTATTAATTTAGTAATTTTTTCTACTTATCATGTTATATTTTATTTCTATTTTTTATTTTCAATAAATGAATGCGATCCACTAGGATATTAAAGGATTCATTTTTTACAATTAAATTCATGGAGATTATTAATAATCACCATGGAGTTTCAAAAAAGGTGTCTAAAATAGATCTAGTATCCATCTTAGAACATTGTATTTATTTTTATTATGACCTTTGGTATTTATCACTTGGTTGTATTAGGAAACTAAACCTGTAGTTTTGGGGTATGATTCAAATCATATGATAAGTGGATTGTTAACATCCAAGGGGGTACTATTTCTAGTTTTATTTTCTTAAGTGGAGGTTTGATAATGATATTAATATGTGATTCATATCAGTGTATCAAGAAATAAAATTTTTACTTGGGATATCTTTGTGGAGAATCGGTACACCATGGTATATGACTAACTATATTTTTAGTTGTCCCTATAATATAATAACACTAGCTACATAGTGAGGGAGATCCATTATGGTATCTTGATAAGCATGATAAGAAATGAACCAATGTTTATGGTGATAATTATCATTAGTCTACTTTATAATTTTTTAAACCATGAAAAATATCTTCAATATACGGAATGTGAATAAAGTATATGGTTCCATTAGATGTGTTAGTGGTCAATTGATTTTGGGAATGTGTTATACAAAGAATCTGGAGTTAACAGATCATAGTTATTTGAATGAGTTAGGACTACACACTTATAATTATAGCGGAATAGGTCACCAATGATACAAAATAAGACTACATATTGAATCAATGATAATAATATATTTCTTAATGTGAAATTTAGTAGCATTCATGATTGTGTAAAAAGGACCCGACCAGATCATATATGATAATAGTTGTTAATATTATTAGCATCACTAATATTAGTGTTTTGTCCTTATAATAGTTGGAGTGAAATGAAATTTTAGAGTATTTATGTTATACTAGTGATGTTACCTCACGACATTGATATATATGCCTTCTTATAGTGGTGGTGAACTTGGAAGGAAGACATCAATAAATATATTATAGTGAAGCTATTATTTGGTAAATGGGGTGTTAATATTGATAATCCCAATGGTAGGGTTCATTGCAATTAAAATTTCAATCTTGTGATATTTTCTAAAGTTACTCTTCTAATGAGGGGAGTATGAAATTCAATCGAGAAGATACATTATTTTAATGAACCGTTCAAAATTTTATCATAATGGTTTATGGTTCAAATTTATATGGTATATATGGAAAACTATTAATTAGTAAAGGTATATGATGAACGTCCCCTTAAAAAGTTCCCAAAACATGATATAATGTGTGTGTTGTTGGGTTTCCTTGAGTAGGTACTAATTTTATTTTTAGTATGTGTTAACATTTTTTATGTAAATAGAATTGAAAATATAAGTGATAGAAGGGTGATGTATTTTTATAGGATTCTTATGTCCTAGGACCATATTGATTTTTTATTGAAAGGGAATTATGAATATGTGACGGTATTTGTTACATTAACATGGGGTTAATAAATGATTATATTCCCTTAATAACACAAATATTTCATTTCCATGGGATATAAGTTTTCATAGTGGTGATATTCAAGAGGACCAAATTTTTTATTTGATATTGACTTAGCTAATTCAAATGTTTTAGGTCCCATTTAAATATTTTTTGGATTTATGGATAACCTATTCAATTACCTTAGGACCACTAGAATTTTATCTTTCTATAATGCTTATTGGTTCAATATGGGTTTTCATCAGGAGAAATTTTGGTTAAAAACCTATATTTTATAGTCATGATCCATTAAGGGGGAAAATGGTAATATTAATAATTTAATTGAACAAGTAATTTTTTGAGTGTCAGATTGTTCCTGAAGCATTAGGGTTACCCATAGTAAATGGTTGGAATGATTTTGAGGTGGTAAAATTTTAATGAGTTATTTAATTATTAATAAATTTATTTATTTTATCCCATGTGTTATGGCATGATGAAAATTTATATATCTCTTAAATAAGTATCTTCATGGAAAATTTATCAATATATTATTCATCAGGATGTTGATTTTTAGCAAGGTTCAATGTAACTTAATGTAGTGTAATTGGCCATAGTCAGGCTCCATTTTATGTCATTATGTTTTTCCCCAATATCCTTATTAAGGGAATTTGGATTTTTGTTCATTTTTATCAAGAAGAGAGGCCATTTGTTTCTTGTGGAAGGAAATTGTAGAATACTCAGATAAATGATTAACCAGCCTCAGATATGAACTTGTTTAGGATTTTGTGCATTTCTTTTATATGTTATAAAATATTCATTTTTTATTATGTAAAATATTTTGAATATTTATCACAAATTTTTTACATCTAAATTAGAACCCATGTGATGTCTATTGATGACTGATATCATGATAGATGAAGTTATGGATAGACTATATCCAGCCACTACCTGCTCTTTTTTCCTTCATGTTTCAGACTTTAATATGGCACAATGCTACCAGATTGAGACTTCGGGTGTTTGTAAATGACTATTGGGAAACCCAAACCACAAATATCCTTCAAATATCCAGCCTCTCCCTCCCTACCTCCATGTCTATATATCTTAATTTCTTTCTCTAGCTTCCAAAAACGAGAATGACGAATCCCTACTGACCATCATAATAACTTGTGGCAGACTAATTGCGTTTAACAGTTATATTGGGTAAAAAGAATATAATGGAATGATGAGAAAAACATGGAACAGACATGAGTGGTATAGTAGGTAGATGTGGTGGAATATCCATGGTTAGAGATAACCATTGATCCAAATTAGGATTGATAAGAGGGATAACCCTAACCATTATATTTTCCATCAGATTAATGGATAATCCCCCACCACATGGAATGATGATGAAGAAGGGTAGTGTTTAGTTGAGCCAACTCGTGGATTGGCTTGTTGATCCAGCCATTTGGTGGCCCATACCTAGCCCGTGGACATTGAAATGATAAGGGTCGTCTCAAGAGGCATAATGGAGGAAAATGACACATGTGGGTTGATTTAAAGCTATATATTCATTAGTTAGTAGAAATATTATTATTGAAATAGATGATCACAAGTTGGATTTCTGGGGTTCCATTATAGGGATTGAAAAAAATATGGATAATTATTCCCTTGGGATGAATTCACACATGTAACATAGGTATGGATTTTGGGGAACTAATAATTGACTCTCCCAATTCTCTAGTATTATTGATTGAATTATGATGCAAAAGGGGAAACTATTTCCCTCTTATTTAATACTCATGTAGATATTATGAATATGAGAGAGTGAGCCTCTAATAATGAGTATTATTGGATCCTTTTCTTTCATTTAATACATGAACTTTATAAAAATAAGGAAAATAGAAGTATGGGGTTTGTATTAGGTACTAACATATTTAATTCAATATCAATGAGTAATTAAATTATTATGTTTTGATTGATTTAGAAGTTCCCTAAATATTTCACCATAGGTCCTCGATGTTAGGAATGGTTTTTAGAGGTGCCTAATATTGCCATTTTTTCTTAAATATGTGATTTTTTCATTATATATAATGGCATAAGAACATATCCCATGGGATGAAGAGAATGTCCCCAATTTACAGGGTTGATACTCCACAAAATGATACACATCTTGATGAAGAGTTATGATTCCTCCTTTAAAATAAAAATGTTGATATGCGATTCTTAGGGTGAGGTTTCCTAATGAGTTCTATTAAAATATTTTTTTTCATTCTAAGAGTGATGATATACTAGTATGTTTGGCCTATCATCCCTAATTTTGAGTGAGAGGTTTTTTCTTTCTAATATAGCATAACTCATAGATTAATGATCTTATGTGTGCAAGGTTTTATTTATTTTTTACCATAGGGGTAATTATAGGATTTGATGTTTTAACTTCATAATCTGATTGATTGATTTCGGTACCTTGCATTATCATAGTTATGTTGGGGGGTATAGTATTTCCCTTAGGGAATAGGGTCTGGATTAGGGTTTCTCATTATAATGTGATGAGTGGATTATCATGTTTCTACCACACTCTCTCTCTCCTAGAAATGGGTTAGTCATTAAGCAACTAGGAAGTGAGGTTATAATTACACCTCTTATTTTACCTATATTTTTCATTATTCTTGTTTTTATTTAGGATCATATTAAATCATATTTTTATTCTAGGGAATCCTACTATGTACTTTTATAGTTATTCCTTCATGGGAACATGACCACCCCCCATGTTTGTGCCTATATAAGAAATCTTCAGTATAGAGGCGATCATGAAGTATAAGTATTTAGTGTGTATAGGTGGTCAATAATAAATTCTAGATGTTGTTAAGTATCTTGAATGAAAATATTTGTTTCCCTATTCGGTGATGTAATTCATTCCCCTAGAAACTATAACAACATGAGTCCTTAAGGGTTGTGAATTTAGTGGTGATTGATCTTTTTATTTTCTAAGACGTTTTTAGGAGATATTTGATATAAAATAAGATTTTAAGTGTTTAAAAATTATTAAATAGTTTCTCTGTATGTGGTTTGGGGATCAGTCAAAGCCTTAGGTATTCATATGAATGTTAGAGGAGTGGTCGGATGGTTGGGATTCTAGAAAGTGCAGTTGTAAGTTATTCATAGTGTGAAAGGAGTCATTCATTGTATGAATAACTGTTCATGGTTTACCTTTATGGATTAATGGGTTTATTTATGTGAGGGGATACTATATAAAATGGTTCATTTTGTGAACCATTGTGTCATGTCATGAATGTTCTGAGTAGCAGTTCACCCCTCTAATTAGAGGAGGACTCATGGTGTGAAATACATGTTCATGTCATAAAATAGTGAAAGATAATTTTATTAATAAATGTTTGAGAGGGTTATAAATTATAAATCCACTATATTTTCATCATAAATGTCCACGTGAACGTAGGGGAGCGTGAAACCCCTATCCCACTTCCCTATATGGATATTGGTTGTTTGGAGGCATTTTGTCACACTAATTTGAGGTCAGTTACTCCTATTAACTACCTTTTTATTGTCAAATGTGTTTCCTTTGGTTATAGATTGTTATCTTGGCACTGTAGGGACGATTTCAGAAATTAATGTTAAAAATAATCATGCTTTTTGAGTCTTTCTTGTATAACTCAAAGATGATATCCTAAGAGTATGCAAGGTATGTTGCATCAATGATTTATTTCTATTTTCTAGGGATTTTGGATTAAATTTATTATTTATTAAATGTGGTAATTTCTTTATTTAAGGTTTCTTATGTATGATTGAATTTTTATATTGTATAACATCCCATTTCACATTTTTTTGGCACTATGAGGCCACCCGGTGAGTTTGGCATTGATTACGGAAATTTAGGGTCCAGGTTTAAACAATGTAATTTGTTAATTTTATGGTGTTTAATGATGAGATAAATTCTCATTGACATATAGGAGGATGATAAATTCATGAAATGGTTTATTATTGTTATTTGAAGAAGGGGGATTTCAGTTTATTTTATACTCTTGGTATTTTGGTTTTTTTATGTTCATGTGATTCACTATTATTAATTCATGTATATTTCATGACTTTTGTGGTCTTTCTATAATGTTTTGATAGAATAAGGACAACCCTATTGTTAATAAGGACATTATATATTGATAAATTATTTTATGGTGGTGCCTTGATTGTATGAGAGATGGTTTCCCTATTTACATTTTTTTTGTAACCATGTTTTGGTTTTCAAAAAGTTAAATGGAGTTTAATTTTAATTTTTTTAAAGGTTGTTATGATTATTAGAATTTCAAAGTGAAAGAAGTGATTTTCGAATAGGTTTTTAAATGGTATTTCAAAAAAGATTAGTGTTTTTCTATTGTTTATTTTTATAGGATTTTTGATAAATTTCTTGTTTGAGTAAGGTTTCATGTGATTCTTTTTTCACTGGTTTATAAAAGTTTATTTTTGTGTTTTAATGGAAACCATGTTTTGATTTTTAGAGTTATTATGGTTCATTTAACCCCATGTGGTTGATTATATATTTTCCAAAAGCCTGATTTTTTATTATAATCCCTGGATTTAGTTTCCTAAGGTGTGACATTTTTCATGATGATGCGGGTTGTGTGAATACAACTATGAGAACAATTCTTGGTATCAAAGTTTCTAGTTGATTCAGTTAGATGTGATATAAACAATAGAGGGTTAATATGGGATGGGATTTGATGCCAGGTCCTGAGTTTATAGCACCCTATTAATGAGATTTTATTCTATGAGATAAGATACATTGCAATTTTTTTCGTTCAAGTGTTGACTAGATGATGGCGATATGAGAAAGATGATAGTATTGGAGAGGATCCAAAGGTCTAACAACAATAACAATGAGAGGGAATTAATTTGATCATTATGGGAGTGATGGGATCCTAGTGTACATGATTTCGGTTCATACCCTGAGATATAGAGAAGTAGTTACCGAAGGGCCGTTCCCTAAGTGAAATGGCATGGTCAACCATACATTGAGTGAGATGATATAGGTTGAAAGTCAATATTGTATCAATCATGAGGGCGATGACATGATGGAGGCGAGAGATCAAATAGTTTGACCAGCACGAGTGACATGGGGCAAGATTTTTTATGTATTTCTTGTTATAGATTTATTTCCCCATAACAAGTGACTAGGTAATGATTGGATGGTGATGTAGGCTCCTTGAAATGAGAATGGACAGTTAAATGTTTGGTATGAGATTATAAATTATTTGATAACATACCCTGGGTATTTATGTGTGGGTTGAGGACATGGTTTGACACCCTACCCTATATCTTCAGGTATGGGTTGGGTTCTTATATGTGGTGACTTTCTCCTTTTGGTATGGAGACAAAGGATGTATCGTTTTGTGTTATAGTGGCTTGGTTAGGACACGATGGCATAATATATATGCTAGTGTGTTCATTATGTATTATATTATTGAGTTATTGTATTATATATATAAAATATCACTATACATATTTATTTCTTGGACATCAACATGGTTAAAGTAGTACTCATAAGTTTTAGGGAACTTGGTATTACTCCTACGTTGTTTAACACACTCATACCCATGTATATTGTGGAGGTTTTATTTTTCATGTGTAAATCTTATTTTTTGTCTTAGGAAACATGTATCCCATAGAGTTGGACATAAGCCTAAGATATATATTCATGGAGGTTAAGTATTTTTCAGGTTAGATTATGTGATTAGGTCTGAAGCCCAAAGAGTTTACTTTCACATATTATTTATCATGTACCATATAATGTTCTATTTATTTATATATGATGAAAAGTTATTTATTATCTATTTTTACACTGAATTTTATAATATTTCATCACATATATTGTTTTACTAATTTCTATTCTAGATAGAAGGCACCCTTTATACTTTTTTTCGTTATGTTTACAAGTATTTTAGGATGTCTGATGTATGAATGAGTTATACTAAATTTTCAGTAGAATTTTTAATTAAAATTGGGGATATTTTAAAGTAAATAGTCTCCTTATAACTATTTTGGACCATTTCACTACTCAGAAGCCTCTAGCATACTGGGAGGAATGCCTAAGGACATGTTGATACCCCAACTCAGGTGTCACTCAAGAAAACTGAAATGGGGTTTCAAAAACGATTTATTTCCTCTATACCCCTTACATTGAATGATTTGTTACCCATAGATAGTTGGTGATATATATATATATATGAATTTTCACATTATTGTTTTTTTATTCTTATGCTATGTTGTAAGTTTAGAAGTTTTTTTTTGAAATTATGGAAGTAGTATGTTCATTTTGATATTCATTAAGAAATGTCCTCACATTGAGACTTTTCTTATTTATTCTAATTTCCCAAACTATTCTATTGGATCTAGAATTGGGGTGGAAGACCAGATATTTTATCAAACATGAATAGGGATTTGGAGGGTTGGGTCATGTCATAATCTCTTCATAATGTTTCATAAATATCGTTAAATATTCTAGAAAATTCTAGATCTAATAGAATTATTGTTTATCCTTCCTGAAACATATTTTAGATTTCACTGACCAAGGCTACTTAATGGACTATTGAATCTTCATCTTCTAGATTAAAATTTTACTCTAGATTACATTCAACGCTACATAGGATCCTGGATATCACATTTCTTATTCATCTATCTACAATGTAAATATTATTTTATATTTATTTTATCAAATTCAGTTAATATTTTGAAACTATTCCAATAACCAATAATGAATGATTTCTAAAAATAGATATAGTCATAAAGGATCACCCAGTGTCCCAAAGTCATTAACAAACCCAATAATATTGAGTATATGAGTTAATAATTGAGTTCCATAGTCATTTTATATCCAATAAACTTCTTTTGAACCCTTTATATAATCTCTCTTATGATTCTCATATGGATCTAAAAATATTTTTGGAAAAAATTAAATCTCCAATTGTTTTATAAGAGGATTATCAACACACATAATACTCATAATTTTTTAAAAAATTATAAATTGCTACAAATATAATAATTTTTAACCATTATTATTTTCTTTTTTAATAATTTTCCTCCAATTAAATTTTGATGAAGATGGTTCTGTTTTATTTTTATTAATTTTTCTATCAAATGATTATCATGTTTGATAATAATTTAATATTTTTTTGTAAATGTATTCCAACAAAAATAATGACCAATTTTAGTTACATCATATCCATTAGAAGTTTAACATCCATATTTTACTAATATATGAGTCACTTTGGTATATCTATCATTACTCAGATACATAGGTTTTCAATCATTCCATCATATCATATATGATTCTATGATAGTTTCTGGAAAAAAATCCTTACTCAATCCATAATATGTATTATCCAAACATTATTCCACCAATATTATAACATTAATAGTTTTTACTAGCAATTTTTATCCCTAATATCACACCTTATATGGGAACTTAATCTTATTAGGGACACCCATAACGCACTTACCTCATATAGGATAATCCTTGGGATCAAAAATTGTGTATAACATAACCACTTGGATTATTGAGGCCTTAAAAAATGTTTACCTTAGATGTAATTGAACTTTTAATATATTTATAGGTATTATAAAATATCACTAGGTTATCCCATATATTACAATTTTATATAAATTCTTAGTTTATAGTATCCTACACCATCAACAAAATTATTTATTTCAAAACATATTAATTTATAAATACTTATAAAAATTGTGATTTCTATTACACAAAAAAATATAATTACATTGACACAAATCCAAATATAAGAAATGAATAATTTAAATGAACCAATTTTCATGTAATATTTTAGAATCATATAAAACCCAAGTCACCACCAAGAGTAATCATGGAGTGGATTATAGAAAAACCACCTCTTCTGGATAGAGCGTAGGACCCATGGATAGTAAAAAGTTTGAACCATAATACCACCATCCATGAATCATCACTCATTAGTTACCTCAATTCTAATACAATCCTGACACCTGATATTCATAAATAATTACCACCCTTTACTTTAAAAATTAAGAACTAAAAAATAAATCCTCATGAACTTAACTAATACTTATCTCATACATAGAATTTAGTTTATTATATACCAGGTTTGAAATCTATAAAAATAATTTTAACAATTTAAAAATAATCATACATCTATTCATAATATTACATTTATATTCATGAATACTAATGAAGGAAATAAACTAAGTAAATGAACAATTCATAACGTTTTATATAAGAAATTATAAACACTTCATAAAAAAATAATTATAAAAAATATATATTTTAGGCATGATTTATAGATACTTCAAAATATAAATGAAAATAAATACTTTTTTTATTTCAATATGAAATCTTTGATATAATTAATTGACATGGAATTAAATTTAAAATCTTTTACATTTAATTTTTTTGATATTTGTGGAAAATATTATACTCACATAAGCATTTTATATTTTCTATAATTATTTAACATAAAATAAATATTATATATTCACCCTAATTTAAACCTTTTGTTGAATATTATAAACATAATTTTATACTAGTTTATTTATATTTACAAATAAGGTTTTTAATAAGAGAATTTCATTTTTTTTAATTTATGAATGTTTCACAAATCAATATAATTTTTTATATTTTACAATATACTATGGTTTATTAACACTTTGTAAATTAACCATGTAAAATCCAGTTTATACCGAGGTCACTCTAACAAAACTATTATTCTATGGTGAAGATTTTTGGGAATTTTATTTAAAAAATTATTTCTAAAATAAAACCCTGATTTGATTTATTAAAATATGAACATTATTTCTTCCACATTATAATAATTACTAAGGAAAACCATGATTATTTTATATAGGACATGATATTTTAGGGCGATCCATTAGATGTCTTACTTGTAAAAAAACATAGATTTAGCCTATTACATCATGGTTTTACTATGAAAATTATATTTTTATACTAACAATAAATGTTTTATATTAAAAATTGATGTGGAATTACAATATTTATGTTGATATATTTTTTATGAAACTATTACATTTATGTTTTAATAAAACCAAAACTTGGTTTTATAATATCTACAAAACTATGACATTTTTTCATGAAAATAATTCCATGGTTGAATAATTTTGTTTACAATTACAACGATCTAAAACTTTTCTCAAATATTGAACCTATTTTTGAATCATTTCATATTAATTTAAAATGTCAAAACTCTCTACAATACCTTCTATAAATCCTTTTTGATTGTTTAATATTTTGATAATATTTTTTCTATTTTAAAAACCTGGAATATCATCAAATAAAATTCTATGATGACCATGATATCTTAGGTATAATATTAGAAACTTTTCATGTATTATACTATAAAAAATCTATGTGATGTATAAAACCACGGTGTGGTGTCATTAACTATAAATTAGTTTACCTCAAAAGAAACCATGCTGTTGTTAAGAATACCATGATATTATTTTAATTTTAGTGAATATTTATATCACTTAAATACAATTATAATTTATCAAACCTAACCCTAGTACCCTATAATTGATGAAATACTCCATTAAATTGGGATAAGAAACAATTGAACACATAATGAAGTACTGAATAATTTAGAACTCTTGGTAAACTAGATACATAATGGAAATTTTTGTTATATTTTAAAACAAAAAATAAACAATGAATTTTATTTAAGAATTACAGTAGTCCCCTTATCGTATCCCAACAAAAAATCACAAAATACCTTGTCATAACATGGGGAAAAACCTAAGAATGGGGTGTGATCATATTCTCAGTAAGGTAAGTGTACAAAAAAGTCTATTAATAAATAAGGCATAATCCAAAAGGGAAGGAAAATAACTAAATAACATGAAAATAAACTCATAACTTGAGAATAATATGAAATAATAAAAGGTGATAAAATAATTACAAATAAATAATCATAAGATCATGAAACATAACCACAATGATTCTAACTAATAAAACAATCATATGGAATATCAATAAATAAATCCATAATAAAAAAATTCATAATGATGTATATCTAAACCATACCATTGATGATTTGTGATAGGAAATATAATACCATCTAGGTTTCATGAAAATACATATAATAAAATTAAAGAATCATTCCAAGAAATCTAATACAATGAAGGAGCCTTACCAAGAAATGTAATAAATGGGTAAGGCGTCGACCAAAATCCTATCTAGTTTGTCTCATGAAATCTACAGATGCATCATATAACAACCCCACACTTTATTACACTCTTAAACATGAATTAAAACATAAACATGTACATAATACAACATATTAGATCAAGATGTCTAGTGTATTTTGGGATTGGGAACATTATAAAAAATATAGAAAGAAAAATAAAACATCTTTATTGAAAACTTATTTTACATGACCACAACATTCCTTCATACTTAGAATTTCTTGGGATAACCTGAGGAAATGAATAAGAAATGGATGAGAGATAAATCCCATAAAGGGAGTAAAAAAATAATAACATGAAGAGTATGTACATGTTAAGAAATAGGCATGTTGATGGAGCATAAGAGAAAAATGAACATAAAGGCATGATATTGCATGATTATAATAACATGGAAACGTGGAAACAACATTTAATATGATTTTAGAATGAACCAAGTATAATTGCATATTTATCATTAGTAAAACCTCATTGAAGTTGAATTAGAAAGAGTAAACACTCATTTTACTTGACTTATCATGATACTTGTCTTTACCCAATGCGTTGGAGTGCTATCAGGGTGCACCCTACTTAATCATTGTCCTTCAGGCATAAGTGTGCCACATAGATCATACAACATAGATTCATTAAACATCATCATTTATTCGATGATAAAGGAATGTGTAATTAATATATGAATCAATATAATCAATAACTAAATGTTCATAATGGTGAGTACCATTGATAGGGAAATTGAAGTTCCAAAGATCGAATGTCAACTGAGAAGGGGGGGTTGAATCAGTTGATATCTTTTTATAAGTTTCAGAACATTATGAAACTTAAACCTTGCAACCTGTTAGGATTTACTTCCTTATCAACCTTTAGCAAGTAACCCAAGCATGCAAGAAAGGTAAAGCAAGAAAAGCACACAAGAATTACAAGGTTCGACCTCAATAAGAGAACCTACGTCCTTGCCATAGCCACTCCCGTGGGTCTATGGAAATCCACTATAATGATGAAGTGAATACAACTTGTGACACTCCCGTTAGACACCTTCTATCTCTCGATAGGAAAGATTATACTGACTCCCGTAAGTTTACAATGTTTCCTTAAAGAACAATTGAGCCAAACATAATAAAAATGACCTTTTCAAGCTGCTCCACAAAATGCTCACTCCGAATCTTCAATCCAATTTCTTGGATCTGATTTTCTGAAACCGAACTTCTCAGTAAGAAAACTAAGACTCCGCAAAAGCTCACTCCGAATATTCTATCTGGATTTCTTGAATCCGGTTATCTGAAACTGGTCTTCTCAGCAAGGAAACTGTGACTCTGCAGAAATAACCACTCTGAATACTCAATCCAAATTCCTCAAATCTGGTCTTCTGAATCCAAATTTCTCTGCAAGATAATAATGATTCTGAAGAAATGCTCACTTCGAAAACTCAGTACCGATTTCATGAATCTGGTTCTCTCGACAAAGAAAAGTTTACACAACACAAAATCTCACTCCGAATTCTCCAGCGCTCTGCCTTTTCCGTGTGAAAAAAAAGTTGTTAATGAGAGAATAATCTGAGCACATATTAATAGGAAACTCAGAAAACAAGGGCGGGAATCTGGAAAAACTTTCCCGCTTCCTCAAATCTCAAAAACTACGCAAATCTCTCGCATTTAATCTTCAATATTTGACTAATTCAAATCTCCTTAAATTTCTCCGTGATTTATGCAAAGCTGAAATACGGGTTTTCTTGAACTCTTCATATCTTCCTTAGAATGATAAGTCTAGATCTTGGTTCTGATTTTAGGCTCAGGAAAACTGGTTCAAGAAAACTGGTTCAGGAAAACTAGTTTAGGAAAACTTGTTCAGAATTGTCATTCCAAATTTCTGGCTCAGGATTGTCATTCTAAATTTCTTGCTCAGGATTGTCATTCCGAATTTCTGGCTCATGATTGTCATTCCAAATTTCTGGTTTAGGAAGTCCACACTAAATTTTTGGTTTAAGAAGTCCACTCCGAATTTTGGTTTAGGAAATACAATCTAAAATCCTGGATCAGCAAGTAGACTCCAAATTCTGGATCAGCAAGTAGACACCGAAAATCTGATTCAGCAAGTAGACTCCAAAAATCAGGTTCAACAAGTAGACTACGAAAATATGGTTCAGTGAGTACACTCCAAAAATCTGGTTCAGCAAGTAGACTCCGAAAATCTAGTTCAAGAAATAGACTCCAAACTTCTGGAATGGGTAGACATTGATTTTATATCTCAGATAGACTCCGAAAAATAGGTTCATAAAAACTAGTTTAGGAAAACAGGTTCCGAAAAACAGGATCTGAATTTACTCAGAATTTTCCTTAGTGAAAAAAATTTTAATCCTCGTTACCATTTATTCAACAGCTTTTATCATGAATCTTTTCATGATGTGTGAGAACTATAAGATCAGAAAATCATCGTCTGATTAGTTTAAGAAAGTTTGAGACACTTTCTTAACTTCTCACTTCTCATTCTTCAACAAAATCTTCTTTAAGAAAATCTTCAGCAACCAGCAACTTCAAATTTTTATAACTCAAAAACATACTTCAACAAAAATATTAGTTGTCAACAAATACAAAAAAAATTATTAAACAAAACACCAGAAAGTTTCTTCAATATCCCCCTTTGGATTTGTTGGGAACCCTGGTTAACAAGTTTTCACCTCACAAGACTTTTATCTCTCAAAAATTAATTTTACCAAAACATAGCCTTTCTCAAAAGAGAGTGTCCTGACACCACACTACTGAAAAAACTAATGTTTTTGAAGGGTTTCCATCCCTCGGTGACAAGAAAATATTACGTCCATGTAAGGGTAAAATTCACCTTACTCAAACTCCTGCTCAACATTTATTTTTCTCATTCTCACTTTTCTTTTACTCTCTCAATTTTATTTCTCACTCCCCCATTATATGATAACCACTGCATTAGATTCATAAAGAAAATTTACTCTCCCCAATTGTCAACATAATCCAAAGTACTGTGGGGGATACTTCCTTATGAGTTTTTAGGATGTCATGGGAGGAAGCTGAACATGGAATTGAAGCCTCAGCTCAACGAACCTCTCCTTTGACATTGCTTTTGTGAAAATATCGGCAATATGATAATTAGTTGAAATATATTCCTACAAGATTTCTCCAGCAGAAGATTTCTCTTTTAAGAAATGATACTTTATATCAATGTGTTTTGATCTTGAATGTTGACCAGGATTTTTTGAAATATCAATGGGAATTTTATTATCACAGAGTATCTTCAATGGTTTAGAAACATTCACTTTCAAATCTTCCAGCTGAACTTTCATCCACATCATTTGAGTACAAGCCTCAGTAGCTGCAACATATTCGGATTCATCTGTACGTAGAGTTACTGAAAATTGTTTCTTCCTGTTCCAACTCACGCAACATTCCCCTAAGAAAAAATTTCCTCCTGATGTTGATTTTCTATCATTACAATCACCAGCCCAATCAGCATCTGTATAACCATGAAACTTCATCTAATTGTTTCTCTTGTATAACATCCCATGTGAAGTTATTCCTTTAACATATCTCAGAATCCTCTTGACTGCCAACATGTGTGATACTTTTGGATTACATTGATATCAGGATTAGAGAGTCAAAAAATATGCAATATCAGGCCTTGGAGCTGTAAGATAAAGAAGACTTCCTATCAACTTTTGAAATTATTTCTGATTCACATTGTTCCTTGACTCATCTTTTCTTAACTTTGTGCTCACTGATATAGGAGTCGAAACATCCTTTGATTCTTCCATCCCAAACTTCCTTAACAATTCTTTGGCATACTTTTATTGGGACAAGAAAATGTAGTTTGCTTGTTGATAAACTTGTAATCCAAGGAAGAAAGTTAATTCTCCCAACATTTACATTTCAAAATTTTCTTTCATTTCTTCAGAAAACTATTCACAGACCTTTTCCTCATCACCAGCAAAAATTATATCATCCACGTAAATGATTATAATCAATGTTCTAGAGTTGACATATTTAATATACAAGTTTCTATCAACATTTCTTTTAGAAAAATTAATCTTTCTCAAAGAATTGTCAAACTTTTAATACCATGCTCGTGGAGCTTATTTCAGACGATATAAGGCCTTATTCAATTTTCAAACTTTGTTTCCATCCTCATCAAGAATAAACCCACAAGGTTGTTCAATGTAAACTTCTTCCTCAATCTCACCATTTATGAAGGATGACTTTACATCCATCTGATAAACCTTGTAATTTCAATGAGTAGGCACTGTAAGAAACATGCAAATAGTTTCCAACCTTGCAACAGGGGCAAAGGATTCATCAAAATCCACACCTTCCAACTAGGCATATCCTTTACACACAAGCCTCGCTTTGTTTCATGTATCTTCTCCATGCTCATTGAATTTATTTCTCTAAACCCACTTGCTTCTGATAACATTCTTATTTGATGGCCTTGGAACAAGTTCCCATGTTTCATTTTTCTCAATCTGATCCAGTTCTTCATTCATAGAATCCACCCATTCTTTATGGTGAATAGCTTCTGAACCTAATTCTGGTTCAACTTTTGAGATAAGGGAAGTCTGGTCTTCTAATCTCAACTTTCTTCTTGTTTGAACTGGAGCCTTCTGATTCCCAAAAATATTTTGGGATTCAACATGTTTTCGTAAGGTAGGGAAACTCACATCTTCCTTCCCAACATCACTTTCTTCCCCATGTGGCACATCTGAGTGACTTTCACTCTCATGGAAATTCATTGATTTATCTTCCTCAATATTATCAACAAATTTTGTGAAGGAACTTTGATTTTCAAATACCTTCAAATCATATGAGTCCACCAACATCTATAAACATTTGTTCCAGCATTTGTAACTTCTTCCATTTGGTGAATAACCCATAAATATTCCTTCTTCATCTTTCTCATCAAACTTTTCTAAGTCAGTAGTTTTGTTTTTGAGCAAGCATGGACTTCCAAAAACTTTGAATTAATTAAAAAAAGTATTTTTGTTATACCACATCTCGTAAGGAGTCATGTTGGTTTCCGGTCTCAACAAGCATCTATTTTGAACATGTACAGTAGTGCTAATAGCTTCTCTCTAGAAGAATTTTGAAATATTGTATTCTGATAACATACTTCTTCCCATTTCAACCAAGCTTCTATTTTTCCTTTCTGCTACTCCATTTTGTTGTGGAATATAGGGAGCACTATACTGATGTTTGATTCCATGCTTCCTTAGATAAGTTTCAAAATCATTGCTTGTGAATTCAGTACTGATTTCAGTTCTCAATCTCTTTATGGAAACTCCCAATTCTTTCTCAACATCGCTTCTGAAGAATTTAATCATTTCAATAGCCTCTGACTTATTCTTCAAGAACATGACATTTTTCATCTGAGGGAAATCATCAATAAAAGTGATAAAGTATAAATCTCCTTTTGCTGATTGATGTCTCATCGGCCCACACAGATCGGAATGAATAAGCTCAAGTGGTTTGTAAGATTGAATCTCAAATCTTTTATGACTTTTGTTAGTCATCTTTTCATTCTGGCCAGTAACACAAACATCATCATCACTTATTTTCAGTTCTGGAAAATTTCGAACAACATCAACTTTAGAAAGCTTACTCATGTTCTTCTGCCCTAGGTGGCCAAGTCATCGGTTCCACAACTTGTTTTCATCTTCAACACTAAAATAACAAGAGTTATGGGATTCTCCAATTTGAAAGAGATTCTCACTGGTTCTTTCTCCTTTTGTAATCACTTTTCTATTTTTCACACTTTTGATTACACACGAATCTATTCAGAAAATAACTTATTTTCCATTATCACAAAGTTGACTTACACTAAGTAAGTTATGTTTTAGCCCATCAACAAGCAATAATTCTTTAGATTTCAGTTTCTCTGGTTCAATCTCCACCGTTCTGATTCCCTTAATTTTTAATGAAACTATCATTTCCAAAAGTAACTGCTCCTCCATCATGAATTTCAACATGCTCCAAGATTTTTATATCACATGTCATGTGTGAAGAATAACCACTATCAAGAATCCATGGTTTGTTTCTCTTACTTTCTTTTAAAGCTGTCTCAACAACAAAAGCTCTCTCATCAACCTTCTTATCTTCAGCTTTCTTTTCATTCATATCATACGAAACTTGTTCTGGAAGAAGAGACATACATCGTTTGGCATGATGACCAAACAGATGAAATATTCTACAAAATTCTTCAAAACATTCAAATTGATTCTTTGTTGGCATGTTTCTGACATCTTGAGAATTCAAGTTTTCAAATTTCTTTGAATACAGAAGGTTACTCATTCTTCTTTCGTTATTTCATCCACTTTGCTCAAGCCTTCTTCTGGGTAGAGATAAATTGTGTCGGCATTTATAAGCTCTATGCCCATACATTCCACAACACCAGCAATTTCCCTCAAATATTGATTTTCTATTAAAGAAAGATCATTCTTTATAGAAACTTTGGTGAGGTTGATAACGTCATTCAGCTCTAGGAAACATAGGATATAGGCCATCTCTTCTATTGAGTGATTTTTCAATTGTAGTAGGATTGAAAGGTTTCTCACATCCTTTCACCACCCAAGTCTTACTGATACTTTTTCCATAACCTGAAATGTAAGAAGAATTAGATAAAAAATTATTTTTGATAGGGAAAGATTTCACCTGATTCTCATGATAAGCCTTTCCAGCAGTCTTGGAAGTCTCAGCTTTTACTTAAGTGGCTTTGTGTAAGTTTTTATACATCTTTGTTAGAAAATTTTCTGACTCAATAACTTTTGATTGCAACTTGTTAACATCTTATTCATTAATTTCAAGCTTCTTTCTAAGATCATCTATCACCTTACCTTGTTTAGCAATTCTAAGCTTGTAACTTAAAATTTCTTGAATGTATTCATCTTCTTTCATGGTAACATATTTACTTCCATCATGAACTTATTCACGATTTTTTTTCATCACACGAATTTCTTTTTTTGAGGGATTTTTTTTGCTCCAGACATGTAAGAAGTTCAGATCATAGCTGATATTATCCATAAGATTCTTCACCCCCATCTTCACTTTCTGAGGAAGAATTTGTCTTCTCAACTTTTGCAATGAAGCATCTAAATCTTTCTCTACTTTGATCATTTGAGGAATCATTGATAGATGATTCGGATTCAACCTTCTTTCTCAAAATACTTCTTTTCATTCCATAAAACTACTTCTTGAGTTCTTTAGAAGTCTTCTCTTATTTTTCATTCTTGTTACACTTCTTCCATCGAGTATTCTCATTAAAAACATCTTGATATTCTACAACTTTATTCTTAGGGCAATTCATAGCAAAGTGCCCGATTCCACAGCACTCAATACATTTGAGAGGAAGTTTCCCTCCATATTTTCCTCTTTCTCTTCGACAGTTCTTGGATATGAGAGACATGATTTTTTCATTCAACTCTTCATCTACCTTATCAACAGACTCACAAGGATCAGCTTCATAATCATGTTGGATTTTCATCTTTCTCATAGCTTCAAAATCCATTTCATCTTTCATCTTCTTATTAAAGATAGGAGGTTTACACATTTCATAAGCAACAAGAAAGTTATGATGTTCATCAAGAGATAAATCATCCTTATCTTCTATAGATGATATTTTAGAATCAAACCAGTCTAGAAAGTTTCTCATATGTTTATTCTCAATTGTAGAATCTTCCTAGTCTTTTCTGAATCCCCTGATGTTGCAAAAAAAATTCATTAACTCTAGTGAAGTATTCATCAATTTTTTTCATCTCTCATTCTGATTTCATTAAACTTACTACGCCAGATTTGTATCTTGGCTTCCTTGACTTTTGTGTTTCCTTCAAAAACACTTTCAAGCTTGTCCCGCATGCCTTTTGATGTTGTGAGACCCATCACCTTCTGATAACCATTTTCTGCTAAGGAAATGAGAATAGCATTCCTAGACTTTCCATCAACTTCTATGTTCCTTTTGTCGGAAAATGTCATAGGACCATTTTTCTCAGTAGGTGGAAAGCCAATAGTGGCAGCATCAACAACTTCAAGGCCAAGAGATAAGAGATAAGGAATAATACTTTTTTTCAATCCATAATAATTCTTTCCATTGAATGTAGGAATTACTCTACTGTTGACAGAATTGATATTCTCCATGATAACGAAAAAAGAACAAGGGAACCTGCCTCTGATACCACTTGATGTTCCTAAGATCAAATGTCTACTGAGAAGGGGGTGGGGGGTGGGGGGGGGGTTGAATCAGTTGATATCGTTTTATAAGTTTCAAAACTTTATGAAACATAACCCTTACAACCTGTTAAGATTTAATTCTTTATCAACCATTAATAAGTAACCCAAGCATGCAAGAAAGTTAAAGCAATAAAATCACATAAGAATTAAAATGTTCAGCCTCAATAAGAGAACCTGCGTCCTTTCCATAGCCACTCCCTTGAGTCTATCAAAATCAACTATAATGAAGAAGTGAATACAACTTGTGACAACTCCTGTTGGACACATTCTATCTCCCGATATGAAAGATTATACTGACTCCCATCAGTTTATAATGTTTCCTTAAAGAAAAATTTATCCAAACATAAGAAAAAAATACTTTGTCAAGACGCTCCACAAAATGATCACTCCGAATCATCAATCCAATTTCATGGATCTAATTTTCTGAAACCAAGCTTCTCAGAAAGAAAACTATGACTCTGCAAAAGCTCACTCTAAATCTTTAATCCAGATTTCATGAATCTGGTTATCTGAAATAGGTATTCTCAGCAAGGAAACTGTGACTCCACAGAAATACCCACTCTGAATACTCAATCCGAATTCCTCGAATCTGATCTTCTAAATCTGAATTTCTCAGCTAGATAATAATGATTCTGTAGAAATTCTCACTTTGAAAACTCAGTAAGGATTTCTTGAATATGGTTCTCTCAGCAAATAAAAGATGACTCAGCACAAAATCTCACTTCGAATTCTCCAGCGCTCCGCCTTTTCCACGTGTAAAAAAAAGTTGTGAATGAGCGAATGATATAAGCACATATTTATAGGAAACTCAGAAAACAATGGTTGGAATCTTGAAAAGCATTCCGGCTTCCACAAATTTCAAAAACACTGCAAATATCTCTCATTTATTCATCAATCTTTGACTTATTCAAATCTCCTAAAAATTTCTCCGAGATTTATGCAAAGGTGAAATACGGGTTTTCTTGAACTCTTCATATCTTCCTCAGAATGATAAGGCTAGATCTTTGTTCTGATTTTAGGTTCATGAAAACTGGTTCAGGAAAACTCATTCAGGAAAAATGGATTAGGAAAACTAGTTCAGAATTGTCATTCTGAATTTATGACTCAGGATTTTCATTCCGAATTTCTGGCTCAGGATTGACATTCTGAATTTCTGGCTCATGATTTTCATTTTGGATTTCTGGTTCAGGAAGTCCACTCAGAATTTTTTGTTCAAGAAGTCCACTCTGAATTTTGGTTCAAGAAATACACTCCAAACTTCTGGCTCAACAAGTAGACTCTGAATTCTGGATCAGCAAGTAGAATCCGAAAATCTGATTCAGCAAGTAGACTCCAAAAATCAGGTTCAACAAATAGACTCTGAAAATCTGGTTCAGCAAGTAGACTCCGAAAATATGGTTCAGCATGTAGACTCCGAAAATATAGTTCAGGAAATAGATTCCAAACTTCTGGATTGGGTAGACTCCGATTTGCTATCTTAGATAGACTCTGAAAAACAGGTTCAGAAAAACTAGTTCATGAAAACAGGTTCCGAAAAACTGGTTCCAAATTTCCTTAGAATTTTCCTTAGTAAAAAAAACCTCAATCCTCTTCACCATTTCTTCAACAGCTTTAATCATGAAGCTTTTAATGATCTGTGAGAACTATAAGATCAGAGAAGCATCGTCTAATTTGTTTAAGAAAGTTTGAGACACTTTCTTAACTTCTGACTTCTCATTCTTCAACAAAATCTTCTTTAAGAAAATCTTCAGTAACCATCAACTTAAACATTCTGTAACTCAAAAAAATTCTTCAAAAAAATATTAGTTTTCAAAAAATAAATAAAATTGTTAAACAAAACACCACAAAGGTTCTTCAGAAATGTTAATGGTATTCACTACACAACGACTTTGGCTTGGAGAATCGTGATGCAATTTTGGAAGCATAACGACGTGAAATAAGAATTCATAAAAATCTTTGATGAGATGTAAAGGGGTATCTAATCATATTTACTTGAAATGGGTAGTGAGGGAGTCATATAGACCAATGTACCTACATATGTAATGGATTTTAGATTCATAATATAAAATAATTTCTTGAATGTAAATAAGAAGAGAGAAATTCCTTATGGAATTTCGGCATGGTAACGGGTGTGAATGGGAGTCATTAATGAAAGGGAAAGAGGTCTATCAATATTCATATATAAGGAGGGTAGTATTAGGAATGTTCTAAATCAATCCCCAACATTTTTAATTGAAAAAATGGTATAACTATATAATGGAATTTGGAAAAAAATGAGAAATGAAGAAATCCATTACATGGAACTGCGATCCCAAAGGCTTGGGAGGGGCTTGATAGAGGCTTATTTAGTGCATGGGGAACCTTGGGAGGATTATATAGAGAGGAGGGAGATTTGTTTTGAGCTCAAAAGTCTTTTAGTGATGAGGAAGTGGGAGTTTGGGTGAGTTTATATTAGAAAAGATAGATAATTCTTTACTATTTAGGTTTTGGCCACCACACATTCAATTAATTGAAGCCACAAACCAACCCATGGTTTTTTCCAAAGGTGAGTGAAAAAATATTATTTTATAATCTCAATGGCCTAACTTATTAAAATATTTGGCTTTATTATGTGGAGGTGAGTCAGACTCTCAAGGAAATCATTATAAAAAGATAAAATTTTTTATAAGACTTGTAGGGTTCACTAAAGCTTTGTAAAATAAATAAAAAAACATAAATCTCATTATTTTAAAGTTAAAACATATATTGGCCAAAAATTCCATTTATATTATTTTATTACATCATTATAGAGTCATTATGATGTTGTAAAATGTATTATATATTTAAACAGTATATAATTTTTAACCAAAAATTCAATTTCCTCATAAAATTATAAAAAATTCACCTTTTGATAATTTCTATATTCTAATAACAAAAATAATATTCATTTGATCTAGATAATTTTTTAAAATATCAATTTTAAACTTTTAAAATAAAAACAGACATTTATCGAAAAATATTGGGTTTTGGAAAAAACATATTTCAAACCATAATAAAAATTATAATTGTATTAATAAAAATTGTATGGTTTTTTATTTTTGATAAAAATTAATTTAGTAACAATATTTTATTACAATATTATTTAATTCAAAATTCCATTAATTAATCAAAATAGATTTATCAACTGAACATTTACTAAAAAGATATTATTTGTGATTTAGAAAAACAAAAAAATTAATGTATATTCTTTGTTCTGTATTAATAATGCATATAATCATAGTTATAGGTTATCACTACTGGAAAATTGCCCTATACCCACGGTTCAAAACCGTGGGTATAGCCCCCAAAACCGTGGGTATAGGCTATACCCACGGTTTTGGGAACCGTGGGCTGGAACGGTGTCGGGATAGGGGGGTCACCCTATACCCACAGTTTAGAGAAACCATGGGGATAGATTTGAGACAGCGTGGCAAGTGCATGGCCACGCTGGCAAAGCATTGACCCCACGGTTCTCAAACCGTGGGGAATTAATAACCAAAAAATTCGCCCCCTGGGTATCGAACCCAGCCGCCGCGCTTCGCTGCGTGATATCCCGCACACTACACCAACTAAGCCATTCAACTATTCTGTTATATATACATATAATAAGATATATATATTAATATAAAGTATTTAATTTTTAAAAAACAACGGCGGGATTCGAACCCGCGTCTCCTTAAGGAATCGCGGAGGAGCGGCATATCCAAACCAACTGAGCCGCACTTCACAATTGTTTTTATAATATATATTATGATACTTATATTAATATAAATTACGCGCTGTATATTAAAAACATTCGACCGAAGAGATTCGAAACAGCGACCTCCACCATACACACAGAACACACTAACCAACCAAGCTGCAAATTTATTTTGCTTATAAATTTCTATAATCTTATATATATATTAATTCAAATTGTGGGTATAAATTTTCCCGCCAAATTTTTTCTATTTTCCCGCATCTTTTTTTTGCCGCCATAGGCTATCCCCACGGTTTTACAAAACCGTGGGTATAGTCCTTATAAAAAAAATTTTTCCCCAAAGTTTTTCAAAAACCGTGGGGATAGGCCTTGAAATTAATACCTATACCCACGGTTTTACAAAACCGTGGGTATAGGCCTTCGAAAATCACTCTATCCCCACGGTTTTAGAAAAACCGTGGGTATAGGTGACCAATACCCACGGTTTTCCAGAACCGTGGGTATAGGTTCCCCCACTATACATATACCCACAGTTTTCTTAAACCGTGGGTATAGAGCACCACTATACCCACGGTTTTTCCCAAAACCGTGGGTATAAGTCTATTTTCCAGTAGTGTATTGCAACATAACATCTTAAAACACCAACATAATACCTATGGGTAAGGTGTTCAATGGTGATAGACTCTTGGGGTGGCTCAGATTACATCGCCCGGGTGGTAATCTCTATCAACTTACACTTCTCTCGTAGTTAGTTCTATTCGAGAATAACATGTTGAATCCCGACATGGGATTGGTCAAGAGAAAATCCCAGTGATGCCAACTCCTTTCCGAGCTCTGACAAATGGGATTTTTAAGAATCAATTCTATTATATGAGTTCATCTCTTCCTTTTCCTGAGTAAATTTGATTTTTTAAAACCCCCCTATTAATACTAATCAATTGATAACTGTTCAACGATTATGTTTGCAATGATGACAATTTCTAACGGTCTTTTGAAATCCATAAAACTAAGGAAGTGAATATATTATAAATACATTTTAAAAAATAATACATTTAATTAGATCAAGAGGAAATTTCATTAATAAAATTTTGGGTCGTTACAATCTTTCCCCCTTGAGAAATTTCTCTCTCAAAATTTCACTTTTTCCTCACTAAAAAATGAGGGTAACTCAACTTTATCACTTCCTATGATTCCCATGTGGATTCTTCAAACAAATTTTTTCTCCACAACACTTTCATGAGGGTAATTATCTTACTTCGAAGAACTTTTTCCCTAAATTAAAAGATCTTCACCATCTTCTCTACATAGGAGAGGTGATTCCTCAATGGTACCACCTCTGTCTTAAGTACATGTGATGGGCCAGGTATGCACTTCCTCAATAGTGATACCTGGAATACATCATCTACTTGAGATAGGTTTGGTGGGAGTTATAGTCGGTAGGCAACTAATCTAATGTTATCAATGATCTAAAAATGGCCAATGTACATTGGAGTAAGCTTTCCCGTCTTACCAAATAACATAACTCTGTTCAACAGTGATATGAATAGGAATACCATGTATCCAACATCAAACAATAGGTCATATCGACGATTAACATCATAGATATTTTGTCATCTCTGAGTAGCATTAATCTACTTCTGAATGGTCTTAACCTTCTCCAACATTTCCTCGACCATTTCTTAACCTAGGATTTTTCACTCCCAACTTCATCTAAACATACTTGTGTTCTTCACCTCTTCTCATAAAAGGCATCATAAGAATCATTTCAATGCTCGAGTTGAAACTGTTATTATAAGAGAACTCAACCAGAGGAATATGTTGATCCCATACTCCTTTTAAGTCTATTGAGAATGATCTCAACTTGTCCTGAAGTGTTTGGATAGTCCTCTTAGTTTGAACATTAGTTTGAGTATGATAAGACGTACTAATGTTTAGCTCAGTATTTAAAGCATGTTGAAGACTCTTCCAAAACATAGAGGTGAATCTTGGATATCAATTAGGTACAATAGAGAGTGTTAATCCATGCATCCTAACCACATATCTAATATATATATTTTCCAGTTAATCCAATGATAAATCCTATAGAATTTCAATGAATTGGGCAGTCTTTGTAAGAAGATCCACAACAACCCAGATAACATTGTTTCTTTTGGATTCATTTATTAGTCTAGTGACAATGTCCATGGTTATGTTCTCCCATTTAAATGATGGTATGGGTAATGGTTGCATCATACCCTTAGACTTCTACCTTTCAGCCTTCACTTGGTGACATACCAGGCTGTTTGATGTTTGCTCAAAAATCACCTTCTTCATGTTATCCCACCAATAATTCTCTTGAAGATCTCGATACATTTTTTGTTTCCTAAGTGAATGGAGAAATTTAAACTATTTGAATCAACCAAAATCTATTTCTTTAACTCCAGATTTTATGGAAAACATAGTTGGGACCCAAATCTCATAGTTACTTCTTCATTGAAATTGAAATCCAAGTGCTTCCCTTTTCTGATAGTTTCCACTTTCTTCTGGATTCATGCACCACCCTTTTGAGCATTCATTTACTTTTACAAAATGTATGGTTGAGAAATAATTTGTTAAAGGATTGATGATGTTTCATTCTTTATGATTCCCATGTATATCTTCATCAAATATAAGAATATTTTATCCTTTTCAATTCTCATCAATGATAGATTTTTTGGGTTATTTCTACATAGATCATCTTCCACCTTATTCACTTTCCCAAGGTGTTAATGTATTGAGTAGTCATAGTGTTTGATTAGATCTTAGCATCCTTGTTGGAACATGATCTACTCTTCATGTGTAAATATATAGTTTAGGCTTTTGTGATCCATATATATTTCATCACATCTCCCCAAAGAGATAATAACACCAAGTATTTGAAGCAAAGATTACTACAGCCAACTCCAGATCATGTGTTGGATAGTTTTTCTCATAAAATTTCAATTTCAATGATGCATAGGTGATTAATTTTTTATTTTACATCAAAACACAACTCTTTCCATTCTTTGAAGCATCTCTAAATACCACAAAACGTTCTCCACTTGTTGTTATTGTGAGAACGAGCGTAGTGATAAGCATACTTAAAAACTACTTGACTCTCACTTCACATTCATCACTCCAAGAAAACTTGAACCCCTTCTAAGTTATATTAGTAAGATGGTTTGATAATCATGATAAATGTTTCACAAATTGGTGATAATTTCTAGCTAACCCTAGGAAGCTACATATATCTATCACCGATGTTGGCCTCATCCATCCCTCAATTGTAGTTGTTGTTGAGGTATCCAAAAAATAACCCATTACTTGGGATGATATTACCCAATAATGAGACCTCCTAAAACCATAACTCACACTTGTTGTACCTTGAATAGATATTCTCCTATCACATGGCCTCTAGTACAGTTATTAGATGCTACCCATGCTCCACCTTGGTTTTAGAGTATATTAGAATATCGTCTATAAAGATTATAAGAAATTTTTCAAGGAAATATGTAAATACTATATTCATCATTTTTATGAAGATTTATGGAGACTTAGTGAGTATAAAAGGAATTAATAAGAATTAATAGAGCCCGTATCTTGTACGGAATGTAGTCTTTGGTATATCCTCCTTCTTCACCCTTATAGGGTAATACCCCAATCAAAAATTTACCTTGGGAAAATATTCTTCTCCACATAGCTGATTGAACAAGGAATCAATTATGGGCCTATGATACTTTTTATTTATCATGATTTTATTGAGGTCATGACAATCAATGAAAAGGAACATTAACCCATCCTTCTTTTCGATGAAGAGGACTGGTGCACCCCCATGGTGATGCATGTGGGCATATAAACCCGTTATCCATATTCTTTTATAGTTGTTCATTTAGCTCCACAAGTTTTAGAATAGCCATTCTATATAGAGTCTGGGATATTGAGAATTCTTCAAGTATAATAGAAATTGAGAATTCAATATCTCTTCTAGGAGGAAGACTAGTAAATTCCTCGTGAAACACTTCAGTGAATTCCCTCACAATAGGCATGTCTTCAAGGATGGTTTCTTCCTTGGACTCAATCATCTGATCCAATGATTCGTACTCATAGGTTAATAATATATATGCTTGAGATAATGGTGCCAAAAAAGATTAATCCTCCTCCTTTCACTTTTATAGAATCGGGTGTCGATTCTCCATATAGAGAGTGATATCCCTCTCACGACTATTAATGTTTGATCTATAAAAGGAAATCCAAGCCACGCCAAGAATTGAAATGAATCCCACCTACGAAAGTATGAAGAGTTTCAATGGGATGTTCAATCCACAAATTATGATATGTGGGGAGTTATATTCATCGGATGCAATGATTTATCTATTTTCTATACTCGCTGACATATTTACTTCAATAACATGTGGTGGTGTTTGTATTGTTCTCTTAAATTTTCAAGATATAAAAGAATGAATAGAACTAGAATCAAATTGTACGTTATTTTTTCTTGAATAAATAACTAGAATACCTATAACCAATTCATTTTCAGGGTTCACATTGGTGGTAGTGATGGAAAAATCATTCCCTTGCTACATTGGAGGTTGTTGGTTCCCTTCAAAAACCCTTGGCTTAGGGAAATAGTTTGAAAAGTGCCCCGGTTCATTGTAGTTGAAACAATTAACAATGCGATGAAGTTCAAATGGAGTGTTGTTGTCCTCTACCACAACCACAGTTTTTTCTTGTCCGCAGTTAATGGTCAGGTTCCCTTCTCTTCCACACCTAAATCATATCCTCATCCCCTCCAGGAAATATCTAGTGTACTTCTTTCCACACCTTTGGAATGGGGGTGCTGAATTTTCTTAGCACCATTGGATTTATCCATAGAATGACCAGAATTGAAGTCCTCTATATTTTTATTTTCCTCATAATACCCTTAAGATTCTCCAATATCCATTTTAACCATGAGGGCACAACAAAAAATTTCCTCATAGATCTCTAATTCATTGATCGCTAGGGATTTTTTAGGCTAGGTTTTATCCCACCAAAGAAGTGGTTAACCATGAATTCAGGGGTAACAACAAAGTTAGAGGCATATCATGCAAGCCTTGTGATGTTTTCCTCATACACTCTGATTGATTCATTTCCTTTATGATGAAGTACACGGAAGTACCTTTCCATCTTAAGTTGGAGGGTCTAGGGAAAATATTTATCAAATTTTTTTTCCAGAAATCCTTCCATTATAAAGTCTCGATAACCTCATCAGGATTCTTATTTTTGATCATTTTCAACCATTGATCATCTTCATCTTCCATATGATAATAATACATAATTACCATTGCTTTTTTAGAACATTGAAGTATGGAGAAGATCTTTTCAATGGAGTTGGTTCATTGTTCTATAATTGAGAGATCGAATGATCCATTAAAAGTAGGTGGCCTTTGTATCATGGATATCTCAATTGCGATATGTACATTCCAAGGGGGTTGAAAGTTCCTATTGACCCATGTTTCTATTCAAATCATGATTTAACATAGAGAGTCTCATGATGAAGTTCACTATTCCTGCTACCATCGGATTGAGAATCTCATTTGAACAGTTATCACATTGATCTTCACATCGGTTGTTAGCTCGAGTACTCCTATTACCATCCATTGCCTAGAATTAAAGGAAAGTTAGGGGTAACACATAAATTGTAATCCAAATTCAAAAAATGGATTCAATATAATTTACTTGTATTTCCTTAACTTATTAATTTATAGGCATCAATCTCTTGTATCCATCATCTACATCCCAACATATATTCTTAGGGGTATTTTATTATTCCTGTAATAATTTTCCAAACTAATATTATGTGTTTACATAATCATATCCCCCAGGAATGTTATAACCACGAGGGGAAGACGGCTTGTTGTTGAGCACCAGATCACGTTCGTGTCTAGCTCAATGCTGTGTTTTCGGGTCTTACCCCTCGATACATCTGTTCCAGAGCCGCCTCTACCTGCTCTATTCAAAAAATGGATGTATTTTTTTTAATAAACAACTTAATAAATACTCACAAAAATTTAGTTCTGTTTTTACTATACATAGTCTTATTCCTATGTCTTTCACTAGAGTATTCTAATCCTAATCCAGAAAATATCAAAAACCTATCCTATCATACCAACTATAACAAACCTACTATTTATTACACACATAAACATGAATTATTAAATAAACATGTACTTAATAAAACATAGACGTTAGAGAGGTGTAGTTCCTTTGGGTCATATGAACATTACATAAAATCGTATAACATAAAACACAACATCTTTATTGAAAACCTTTTTTACATGACCACAACATTCCTTTGTACTTAGTATTACAAGAGATAACTTGAGTACATGCATAAGAAAACGGTGAGATATAAAGCCGAGTAAGGGGGTAAAACATCATATAATGAATAATATAGTACATTTTAGGAAATAGACAAATCAATGTATCATAAGAGAAAAATGAACATAAAATCATGATATAACATGATTATCAAAACATAGAAATGTGGAAACAACATTTAACAATATTTTAGCATGACCCAAGGATCATTACACATAGATCATGATTAAACCCTAATTGATCATAAATTAGCATGAGTAATTTATTATTCCACTTTACGTATCACGATACTAGTCTTTACCTAATGCATTGGAGCACTATCAGAGAATACCCTTCTTAATCATTTCATTTCAAGCAGAAGTGTTCCACATAGACCATAAAACATGGATTCATTAAACATCATAATTTATTTCATGATAAAGCCATGTGGAATTCATAAATGAAACAATATAATCAATAAGTAATTGTTCATAAAGGTGAATACCCTTGATATCGAAATGATAATGGTATTCACTACACAACGATTTTGTCTTAGAGAATCACGATGCTATTTTGACAGAATAATGGCATGACATAAGAATTCAAAAAATTGTTGATTAGAGATAAAAGGGGTATCTAATCATGTTTAAATTAAATTTACAGTAAGGGGGTCATATGGATACCTTTACCAAAATATTTAATGGAATTTATATGCATAATATAATATAATTTCATGAATGTAAATTAAAAGAGAGAAATTCCATACAGAATTTTTCCATGGTAATGGGTGTTCATGGGAGAATTAATGAGAGAGAAATAGTTCTATCATTACTAAAACACTAGGAGGTCAGTATGGGTGAGGTGAAAAATCAAACCCCAACAGTTTTAATTGGAATCAAAAGGTTATAATAATATAATGATATTTGGAAAAATATGAGAAAGGAATAAATCTCTTACTTGGAACTGTGATCCTAAAGGCTTGGGAGGGGCATGAGAGGGGCTTCTCGGGAAATTGGGGAACCTTGGGAGGATTCTAGAGAATGAAGTTTAGAAGTCGGTAGAGCTCTAGATTATTTTATTGAAGAGGAATTGGGTTCTTTGGTGGGTTTATATAGGTAAAGTGAGGGAATTATTTATTATTTTGTTTTGGGACACCACACATTAAACTAATAAAAACCACAGACCAACCCATGGATTATCCCATGGTTTTTTTGAAAGGGAAGTGGAAAAATTATTTTATAAGTCCAATTTCAGAACTTCTTAAAATATTACGCTAGATTATGTGTAGGCGAGTCACACTATCAAGGAAATCATTTTAAAAAGTTAAAATGTTTTATAATTATTGGAGGGTCTACTAAAGCTTTGTAAAATAATCCAAACAAACCTAAAATAACTTTATTTTAAAGTAAAAACATATATTGTCTGAATATAAAATTATAGTATTTTATTAAATCACTTTTGTGTAACTATGATGTCATAAAACATGTTATATATTTAAAAGGTATTTAATTTTTACCCAAAAAATTACAATTATCTCAGAAAATTATGAATATTCACTGTGGGATAATTTCAGAAACTTTATTCCAAAAATAATATTAATTTTATCTAAATTATTTTCTACATATATGAAAATTTACTTTTTATATAAAAACCGATGATTATCAAAAATTCATGGGTTTTTACAAAAATAGATTTAAGACCTTAATAAAAAATTTCAATTATATTCAAAAAAAATTATGCTAATAAATTTTTAGTAAAAAGTAATTTGGTAATAATATTTTATTAAAATGTTATTTAATTAAAAATCCATTAATTCATCAAAATAGATTTATTAATTACATATTAACAAAAAAAACTATTTTTTCACCAAAATTAATAATAAAATGATTGTAAATTCTTTATTCTATAAAAATAATGCACATAAAAATTGTGATAGAATATTATATCATAACCCCATAAAACACCCGCATAAGACTTAAGGATAAGGTGTGTGATGGTGACAGACTCATAGGGTGGCTCAGATAACATCACTCTGGTGGTAATCTCTATCAACTTCCACTTCTCCTGTAGAAGGTTCCATTCGAGCTTAACTTGTGGAAGCTGAAATTAGGATTTTTTAAGAGCTAAGCCCAGTGATTCCACCTCCTTTCCAAGCTATGACAAATGGGCTTCGTAAGGAGTAATTCTACTGGATGAGGTCGTCAGTTACTTGGCCTGAGTAAATTGGATTTGATAAAGACCTATATTTATACTAATAAATTGATCACTATTCAATGACTATATTAGCAATGGTAAGAATTCATAATGGTATTTTGAACTCTATAAAACCAAGTAAGTGAATATGTTATATAACAATTTTATATAGTAAGACATTTAACTACATAAAAAATAATATTAATAAATTAATGATTTTTTTGTTATACATCGATTGAATATGACGGGCCTCACCTGTCACATATGATATAAAATGAACTACTCTTATGAAATGGGTGAAATTTAGTCAAAATAAGAATTAATATTAAAATCTATCTTGTGAAATGTAAATAATTTCCTCAATTAATTAACATAATCATACACAATGTGGAGTAATGTGAACTGTATAAAAATAGTACATCCCTAGTCAAACTGATCATAAACCATCTGAATAAATAATAACTATGATATAATATCAATATCTTTAAAAATATTATTGAATAAAATATCCTTTAAATTTTAAAAATAAATTTTCAAAACATAAAAAATTTATAAAACACTTTCCATTAAAAAAACTATGTATTTTTATAATATAATGAAATATTATTTATTAAATATAACCTCATAAAATTGTAAAGGAGGCTTCAAGTAAATTATGGTCATGTTTGTAGTTAATTCTATACATTTCTTAAAAGTTAAAAAGAACATTCCTTTCATACTGTATAAAGGATTGAAAAGTTCATTTATCCACAAAATAAGAATATTCCTTTTATTTTTTTAAACGTAAAATTGGTAAAAATTTAATTAATAAATTATTTTAAAATGTGTAAAACATTTTTGAAAACATTTTTAGAAAATATGGTTTAGAAGGAATATAGGCTTTCGATTTAAGGGAGAAATGAAGCCATATTTTCTTAAAAATATTAATAATTATTTTAAGTTCAAAAGAGTGAAAAATAGTGATATAATTTTAAAAAATCTTAAATAATCACATTTAATGAAAATATATTAATATAAATATGGAAATATCATTAAATTATTCCAAGGCAGATGTAAAGAAAATCCATCTTGAATAATGATGAAATTGTTAATTAAACTCTTACCATTTTGGTAAATTTTGTATCGAAATCCCCATGAAATAAATAATTTTAAATGAAAACTTTAATACCATACTGATAAATTAATTCATGATATATCATAAAAAAGGTCAGTATACACACCACAAAAAATAAATAAGTAGTGAATATGGCGTATGTATCCCGTAAGTAAATGTGATACATGAAACCAATACCGCAAGCTTACTTTTGATTTAAAATGACTTAAAATCTTTTATAGTTGTTATAATAATGTTATTACCTTATTCTAGATCCATATTAATATTTTTATATCATATATGATCTTTATATAACATCTTAGTACCCTTTCCTTAATAACCTTTCATTATTTTCATTGTTTTGGGTGGTAATTTTCATTTTTTCTCATGAATGTTTTATTATGAATGTTCCAGTTCATGAGCATATTATATAGTTATATAATCTATATAATAATAATAATTGCATAATTATAATATTTTTACATCATTTTTACTTTTAAAACCAATAATTAATGATGGATATGAAAAATGATGAACGTTGTGATCATCGAGATGGTAGGTCGTTTGTACGGATGTGTAACGTTTCCACTTTTCAATTATCATCTTGGAAAGAAGGTAAGTAATATTTTACATTAATAAAATTATAATAATATAATTAATACCATATTATATACTTATATATATAATCCATGTGGTTTGGTGATGAAAAGAGAGTCACAATTCTTTGTGAGGACGGTTGTCCACAAATACACAAATAATGTTATTATCTTTACATGAAAGAGAAATATGGAAACAAAATGATATATATTATATTTATTGAATGTTAAATATTGAATTAATATAATAATTATATAATTTATATTATATACAATCAATAAATTTATCTTTATCAAATTCTATGTGAACCGTTAGTGAAAGATAAATCATATCATTTCACGAGGTGGTAGTTCATCGTACACACGAAAGACGTTATAGAATCTCATAAGGAATAAATGGTAAAAATATATGTATTATAAAATGAATCCAAAGGTATTTATATGTTTTAAATATCATATATATTCTTTATATCCATTATCACACCATATATTGATAGATGGAAATGGAAAATCAAACAACATTGATTTGTGAGGTGATTGTCCACCATATAGACAAATGATGATTTCAGAACCCATTTTTTGTAAGTGTAGAGGGGTTTATGTCATGAAAGTATTATAAATACATCATTGTATATGTAATATACTTGGTTTATAATATCAACATGGTATAATAAAAATTTAATGAGGTGGGGAAAGAATAAAAATAAAGAATCTTGTTGAAGAAGATTACATCCTCTTCGAGTATCCTCCTTCAGTTTGAAAAAATGACTTATTATGATAACATTATTCCCACAAAAATGGTTATATAATGAGATAATTGATGTTGGGAAGTTTTTTGCGAAGGTATTTTTTATACTAAATTATTTTTAAGGTGTGAACATAGGAAGAGAGTGGGTGGCCGTTAATAAGAGGGGTGGGTGACACACTCATATGCTTTTGAAGAGAGTTAGGTGTAACCCCATTTTTACCTGAAAAAAGATCTCAATAGTGATCAAAATTAGATATATTAAGTGTTAAGGTAGATATATTTCCATAAAATGTGTGTTTGACATTATTGTGACTTTATCATAAACTTTCTTTCATGTTTAACTCTTATATAAACTCATTTTTACCTTAATCACATTAATTAATTTTAATTTCATATGGATATATTTTTGGTAAAATATTAAGTAGAAATTATTATAAATTATAAATTATTATTCCATATATTTAATACATTTTACCAAATACAACTCATATAATTTTCGCTATTTAATTTAAATTATTTCCTATAGACGTGATGAGAGAGCGAGTTTTTAAAGTGAAAATTTTGGAAAGATTACACAGATTTTTTATATGAATTCAATATGAAAATGATTATAAAAAAATAGTATTAATAGATTTAAAATTTGACTAATTTTACAGTAAAAAAAATTAAAAATATAATTTAACATTATAATTTATTTTAACGAAAAGGTAGTTCTCAATTAAAAATCATAATTTTTCTCCATTCCTCAAAAATTAAAACTTCTTAAGATAATTCCAAAAATTGACACTAATATAATATTGGTAATTGAATTTAAAAAATGAAGTTTATTTTTTCATATAAATTTTCAATAAGTGTTAAGATATAATTTTAAATTATTTAAAAAAAGCACAACTAACACCATCTTTCAAGAAATTATTGTTTCTTTGACAACATTTATTTTTCTTCTAAAAGATTATTATTATTATTTATATTCGATAGATAACCAATAAACAAGTGTAATATATATATTTTAATAATATAGTTTTTCCGATTCATACTCTCTACTCTAATAAGTATATGATAACTAATGTAAAATAATAATATCAATAGTATATTTTTGTTTGGTAAAACTTGGTCTTGTTTGTTATGCAAGCTATCAAAGAGAATTATTGTTCTTTGTAATAAAATATAAGCTCAGATTTTTTTACATTATATACTATATAATGGAATATGGTTATTTTAAATTGTAAATATTTCACAAATTATTTGATTTTTATAATATTTTCTTCTCTCGGTGTTTCATTTCATACACATTATCGAATATGATGTTCATATTTTGAAACATTAGGGGGTTACATTCTCCTAAACTTAAATAAATTACGCGTTCACAATTTAAAATTGATATCAATAATAAAGGGTTTGAATTTTGGAAATAACGTTTCTAAAAATCCCTCTTCGTAACAGAGTTAATAAAATATACACTTCATAAGATATTAAGGGAGTTACCACAGTCATATGGAATCACACCTAACTATATTTTTTACTAGGATAATATTAGTTGAATGTGAAGATAGGTATGTGGAAGAATAGAATATATATATATATATAAAGTGTGATTATGGTCATTGATAACAAGTATATGAATGATTAATGCAACGTTAAGGGTCTCAAAACCAAAAATATGTGATGATTTAACAGACCAAAATATTCATAAAAATGAAGGTAATAGGATAAATTTTTTGTTTCAAGATCCTTTTTCATAAAGTTGGAGAATTATTTTACTATCTAATAATATAATGAAACATAATTATTCAACTAATTTATATTTTATAAGTTAAATTTCATCCTTTGGTTGTTCTTTGATAAATTACCAACTCATAACTTACTCCAATAATAATGAATGTCCCTAAATTATTTTTTTATACTTTTAAAAACTAAAGGTCAATTTTAATTGATTCTAATGTCCACAAAATAGTGAATAATATTTCCTTATATATCAAAATAATTTTCAAAAATTAATATGGTTAGCAGAAATCCAATATAATATATTATTATCCAAAACCTCATCCAAATTTTAATATAAAAAATTTGATAAGTTGTAAACCTTATGAACCTTCTAAAACATTAAGATACATTACTTTAGAATGAATCATACTAAATTTCCCGTGTGAACTTATCCTTAATTAGTTACAATGCAGTCAGTACTATCCAATTTACATTATCCATATCAATCGTCTCTTTATCACTATATAATAAACTCAACATTTAAAAATGAATAAGGGTTATCTTTCTAGCAATAATGTGTTCCATGAAGTTTAACTTTCCACTTAAACATTTCTCTAGGTCATCAGTACCATTCAACATACAGTTTAAAATCCTTAATAAAAAATTATACTAGTAAAATAATTATAAATTTCTTAATTATTAAAATAATAGTTTCATTAATTAATATACTCTTATAACATAATTCTTAAATCCAATGGAAATAACATTATCCATTCCATGTATTCAGTTGTATTAAAAAAAGCTTGACCATGATCACCTACATTATTCTATGTTATATTCGCTAGGAACATGGGAAATGCATTTTCAATGTTCCCTTATATACTTATAGTTGAAGCATTAAAAATTTGAAAATTATTGGTTTCCCTTAGAATCATGATCATGCTGTCCTTTTTCTACCCAAGTAAAGAAAACTAATTTTCCTTTCAAAAATGTACCAAGCAGTTTTATTATGAAATTATCACATGTTGGAAAAATAATTATTTCCTATTATTCCCATTACCTACCATCATCTTCTTTCCTTTCTTCCTCATAAGGCCATAAGATTTTTATAATTATTTCTCTATCCTAATATAACATGATACTATTTCCTAATATGATGAGAATGTTTTGGAGACTAGTTCCTTTAGAAAATTGGATTAATTCCACCAAATAAATAGTATATCATTATCTTTGGATTATGTACAAAGTCTTAAACACTCCTTTATAACTTTTTAAAGTTGGATTCATAATTAGAAACATATTACCATTCATTCTTTCATAGACTAAACAAATTTCATTCTATATTCTATCATAACTTAAGAAAAATATATTATTCCAAGAGGATTACCTTAAAATCCTTCCAATCCAAGATTATTATTTCCCCCTAATGCTTAGTTTTTTGAATAATTGATCACCATTTTTCACCAACTCCTGATATATGATAAATTTAGATGATAATTGTATTTTTATCACTACTTCCTTGAGTGAGAAATATCTTCTCTAAGAAACTCATCCATTTCTCATAAAGAAAATTATTTTTACACGCATTGAATAATTGAATTCTCTAACACATATAGTGGTCAAACATTATTAAACCATGTTGTCGATTAGTAGGAAAATCTATTCATGAAAGTATATTACTCATAACCCGAGCTAGATATGAAAATATGGTTAGTTATAGCTACATACCAATCAGAATATTTATGATCATTCGATGGGGGGAAATGCCTACATGGAGTGTGTGCATTGATATAGTTCCCATTCCATCCATTAGGTTCCATTTCTAAATAATGATATACACTATATTAGATCATAAAATTATGAAACATAATGTATAATCTTGAAACTAGTAAAACACATAACAAAAATATTATTATAATCATAAAAATGTTTCTTTATTTGTATAATTATTTTTCAACTCCTTTATGACCATTTATAATGAAAATTTTAATTATCCTAAAAATATCCCTTAAAGAGTTTCAAACTAGGTTTTTAGTAAGTCTTGTTGTTGTTTACTAGGTAATACTCATGTCAAGACCGAAACACATTTTTCAGATTTATTAACCATGTTTACCTCTATTCTAGAATCATGTCCACTTGTATTATCCATAAAAGGCTGAATTTATAGGAAGAACCACATAATTTCTTCATTAAAAAAACATTAAGATGTTTTTATATAATTATCTTCAAATTATAATTCATGGTTATGCTCCCTAATATATGTTTTCCTAATTCTAGTTCTTAATGTTTCTACTAGACATCCTTTGTACCATCTTTAGTGACCCAATATCCAATATTCCAGATCCGGTTCTATACATCATTAAATTGGAATAAGATATAAATAATTACATCTAGAAGAACGAAATATTTTATTAGTGTTGGTAAACTAAATACATAAATAAAATTTACATTACATTTTAAAACATTAAATACCAATTGAATTTTATTTCATAATTTCATTATTCACCATCGAGTGTCCCTCTATAACAGTTACAAAATAATTCATTCTATCATAGGGAAAAAAGAACATAATAAAGGGGTGAGCCTAGATGCTGAGTATGGTTATGTGTAAAGTGGAATGTATGAAAAAATAAGGCATAATGACAACTGAAATGTGAAAAACTAAAAAATATGCCATTAAATTAATAACATGATTAAAATATGATACAAATAAATATTGATCAAATAATCCCATATAAATAATAACCTAAGAATTAGACATAACCATGGATATTCTAACTAATATATTAATCACATGGAATATCAATAACAAAATTCATAATGATGGAATGCATAATGATGGATATCAAAAAGATAATATCGATTCCATGTGAGAAGACATATATCACCATTGAGGACTTGTTAAAATACAAATAATACTATCTTGGCTTCATGATAATACATCAAATTACATCATGGGTTCTTTATAAGACATCTAATAAAATGGTAGGGTTTTGGACGAAACATTATTTGGGTTTTCTAATGAAACCTACCGATGCATCGAGGGGATATAGTAGGTCATGAAAATCATATATGAAATCTAATTCATTCCTCATATAAAATACATGGAACATAATCCATATAAACAATCATTTTCAAAACTATCAAAAGAAATTTAAACACTTTTCCCAATTAATAAAAATAATAATATACCATATGGGGTAATAGAAATGGTATCAAAATAGTATAGCCCTAGTAAAATTAATCATAAACCATCTGATGAAATAATAAGTATGAAATCATTACAATATATAACCATTGGGGTAATTATAATATGTTATATTCATTAATGAATATAAAATCAATAAAAATATATTTAAAATATTCTCAAATAAAATATCTTTTTCATTTTGGAAATAACATTTTAAAACATAAAACCTTGAAACAATTCGTTTATTTAAAAAAAAATTATAATATATAAGGAAAACATTTTTAATAAAAATAACCTTGTAAAATTGCAAATTAATCTTAAAATAAGTGGTAGTGATATTGGTGGGTAATTTTGTACATGTTTTACAAGTTAAAAATAAAACCCCTTTTTCATTATAAAAATGATGGAACCATTTTTTATTGGAAAATGATAAGAAAATTCCTTTGATATGTTTTTGAAAAGAAAAAATGTGTAAAAATTCAGATAATTAATAATTTTAAAAATGTTGAAAAACTTTTATGAAAACATTTCTAAAGAACATGCTTTTAAATGAAAAAATTTACCACCGAAGAGGGAAATAATGTCAGATTTTATTAAAATCAATTTCTCAGTTATTTTAAAGACCAGAGAGGGTAAAAATAGAATTATTACTTGAAAATATTATGAATAAAAAGAAAGGAATAAAATATATTGATTAAAATATATAAATATCAAATAATTCAACAAGGGTGATGTAATTATAAATCATCTAGAATAATGATGAGATTGTGAAATAAAATCTTACCACTTTGGTAAATTTTGTCTTGAAATTCCCATGAAATAAATAATCTAAATTGAAACATTAAATATTTTGATGAAAAATTAAATCATTTAATATCATAACAAAGCGATGTATATACACCACAAAAAAAGAAATATGTGGTGAATGTGATATATGTCTCATGGAAGAAAAAGTGAGATATGAAACCCTTACCTCATGATTTACCTATTTTTACGTGCTATAACTTCTTCTATAGTTGTTTTAACATATTAGTTAATTATTATATCACCCATCCCATTCTTGGGTTGTATGAAAACCATTATGGAATTCACCAATAAAAATTAAATTAAATTAAATATAAAATGATAGGTGGTCATAAAAAATTAGTCCCACAACAAAGAATCACGTTTACAAAAAAATATGTTGAAATATAGTATATATGATCACATACATCATGAATCACACATTTAACACCACAAAAAAAAAGAAAATTGTCCTTCATAAGAAACTTATACACAAGATCTAGATGATATTTGAGAAATATAATACAATTTTCAATAGGTAATATAAACAAATCATAGTACCTATGTAACTTCTAAGAAAAATAAGGGAATCATGTAGGAATCATCTATAAAGACCCCAAACCCAATAACCCAGAGTCAGTGGTTACTTTATTAAATTGGAATAAGCTACATGGAATCATATCACAAAAAAAAAGATTATTATTCTTGGTAAACAAGATAAATTCATTGAAATCACATTGAAATTGAAAACATACAACATAAAAAGTGTTTTATTTTAGAATTACATATTCCCCCTTCTCACATTACTACATATCAATCATAAAAATACTTCTTGGTGTCATGTGGAAAATAAAACAAAATAAATGGGTGGGATCATAATCTCAGTAAGGGTATTCATACATAAGAAGAATTTAAATAAGAATAGTCAATATATATTGCAAAATAACTAACAAACATTCCTTGTAAACAATTAATTGAGCATAATTTTTTAGGAATAAATGATGATCAAATAAATCTAAATAAATAATCTCATATGGTTGAAAAAGAGCCATGGATATTTTAACGGATCGAATAATCACATGAACATTAATAATTGATCTCATAATGAGGGAATTTATAATGGATAACAATTGAAACATACTTTCAAGAAATTTTTCAAGAGAGATTAAATTTAGGTGTACAATCACATCTAAATTATCAAATTGGTATTTTTTATGAGACTTGTAGAATCATTGAGGGGATATCTAAAACCATAAACACCCATAACACAAAAATTATAATTTAATATTCAAATGAAATATGTGAAATATTAGAAACATGAACATTGGTACTGAAAAAGTACCATAAAATATGTTAATAACAATTTAAATAAATAATCACACTCATAAACCATCGAAATTAATATGGAGAGTTGTAATAAAATTATACATCCTTTGTCAAATTGATTATAAAACATCCCTAGAATTAAATTAGGATTATATAAATAAAACATATCCCTAGTGGATAATAATTACATTAAATGGTTGATGTCATTGATGATTAGAAATACCCCAAAAGATCCTTATAATATTCTTGACGAAAATAATCATTTCATTTTGAAAATAATACATCTAATACTAAAATTTATGAAAATATTTTTAAAATAATTTTTATTTAAAATAATCATTGTAACTTATAAAATAATATTAAAAACATTGAGGTTCATGATTATTGGAAATTATTTTCATGTTATACAAGATAAAACCAATATTTGTTTCAAATTTTGGATAAAAACCAAACAATCCTTGTTTAGAAATAAACATGAAGTCTCATTTTAAATAATTATGTAAAAATTCAAACACGAGTAAAAAATTTCTTGATTTTTTTTGGAAAATATCAAATTTTTTGTTGATAAACTATTAAGAAAACATTGTTTTAGAAGAAAAAAATTTCTTCTGAAGAGATAAATAAAATCGTATTTTCATAAAAACACTTTACCATTAATTTTTAGTTAAAAACAATGTAAAAATGGTACTACTACATAAAAATATCATGAATAAACATAGTATAATAAAATATATTTTATTTAATATATAAAATCTCAATATTTAACTGTAATATAGACTCAAACATAAAAAATACGAAATATTGATGATATTGTGAAATAAACCATTAACAATTAAGTAACTTTAGAATCGTAAGAACCATAAAATAAATAAAATAAAATGAAAATATAAATATCTTGAATATAATTTTAATAATAAGATAATTTATCAAATTTGTAGTTTGTACACCACACAAAATATATTAGTGGTGAATATGGAATATGTCTCATGAAGGTAAAAGTGAGATAAAAAACGTTACCTCAGGTTAATGTTTTTTCATACTTACCCATAAATAATATATAATAAATATATATTTATTAGAAATATATTATAAAACCATATTAATATATATCATAGCATACATTATTTAATAATAATATTTTATACCCCTTTTATTAGCGATTTGTTTGTTAAAATCACTATTTCAGGCCACAATTGCTTCATTTTCATGTATGTCCATTTTCAGTAAATTCTGTACATTTAAATTTATAAAGTTACCATAATATTAATAATTTAAAAAATTAAAGAAATATAATATATTTTCAATTTATATGTATTTATACTAATCTATAAAATAGGTATTTAGAAAATGTATTACACTGTTTGGGGAGATGATAAGCCATACATATGAGTGAATGGTGTCACTATTTTATCATGATGGATTTAATGAAAGAAATATAAATATAAATTCACCTTATTGAGTACTTTTTAGGTCATATATATAAAATATATTAATAAATACATACTTATTTTCATCCACATAAAAATGAAATGAAAGACATTTCACATCGCTATGTGGAGGTGGTTGTCCACATATACGCACAATCGACATTATTGTTTTCCAATGTAATGGATGGTAAGAATTTAAATGTGATATTATATTCCAATTAGTATAATTACGTTATAATTATGTCATATATTCATTAATTTTAACCTTACTACCTTCCATGTATATTATTAGTGAGAAACAAATCACATCACATCTCGATGTGATAGCCCACTGTACACATGAGTGCAGTTATCGTCTCCCCCACAGAGTGTAAATTAAGATGGTATATGTGTTATCATAACCCAAAAATTATAATAATTTCATAAATATCTGACACATGATTTAAATTCATTATAATATTCATCCTTTTAAATACAGTGATGGAAATTTAATTACATCTATTTCTGAGGCGGTTCTCAGTGGTAAACATGGTCGACCGATTTGTTTCACATTTGAAATAACTAGATATGTATATGGGTGATGAAATTAATAAAAAATAATTTAAATATATATTTTATAATTTTTTATTATTCTATCATATTTTAATATTATTTGAATGAGATGGTTGATGAAATTATACAAATTTGCAAGTCTATGAATTTTACCTCTTCTTTAGAGAGACCCATTAGTGTATACATATATACCTCATAAAATGGATCAATAATAGAAAAATTAACTCTAGTATGTGGGGAGGTAATAAAGTATTATATTTGGGTAGGTATTGGAAAAACCAAATTATTTTGGAAGTGTAAAGAGGGGAGGAGATGGTGTGGCCTTTTATAAGTGGGGTAGAGGACACATAAGGATTTTTTTTAAAAGATAAAGTGATAAGCACAATAATAACAATAAAAAAATAAAACATGGATCATTATATACCTTTAAAATATATAAAGTATAAATATTCCAATAAAATATATTTTTTAAAATATTAATTTTTCTTTTTAAAAACAATATTCATTTTTACCTCCAATATAAACCAATTTTTACTATAATCGTGGTAATTAATTATTTTTAATTTTCATGTTAATTATAGAATGAAAATATATTTACCTTATTGGATAATATTAATTATTTCTATTCAAAATATTTAATCAATTTTCCAAATTTATTTCAAATAAGTGGTAGAATTCTATTTTAAATTAAATATGCAAACGCATTGAAAAACAGTTATTCCAAAGAAAACATTCAAAAGTTTAAAAGGATTTTATATCATAATTCAATATTAAATTGATTAAAATGACATAAATTATTACAATTTTAATATAATTGGAAATATTCTAATTTTAAAAAGAATTAAAATATAATATAACTTTGTAACTGATCTAAATGAAATTGCAGTTTTCTATAAAAAATATTATTTTTTTAATATTTTTCAAAAAAATTAAACATTTCAAACAAAATAATAAGTTAAAAAAAGATAACATTGACATGAATGTAGAAAAAGTAAATATATATTTTTTAAAATAATTTTTTCAAAATTAGTAAAAATTAATTTTAAAATATTTTTTAAAATATAAATGAAACCACTTTTTAGAAAAATACATTTTCTCGGATAACATTTATTTTTCATTCTAAAAATTTTTATTTTCATTTATAATAAACTGATAAACAATTTATTTATTATATATATTTCTAAACCATATAAATTTCATAATTTTGTTCTTATTATTCATTCCTTCTAATTTAAAAGCTATATTATTATAGTTCATTTAGACACAGGGTTGCATGTTATACAAGTTATCAAAAGTGTTTGAAATTATTTAAAAGTAAATATATCATAATTTTTCATTGTGTTATATTTTCTTCAAATATTGGTGTTTCATGTCATATGTTCTATTGATGTTTATTATACTATTTTCAATCATGGGTTGTTATATTCTACACCCATAAATAAATTGTTACCTCATAATTTAATCATGATGTTTGAAATTAAGGGTTTTATATTTGAAAATACCTTTGTTGGATACCCACATCATAAAAAGTTATAATATATCTTCTTTATTAGAGAGAAATGGAATTAAAATTATCATACACAATAACTCATAACATGGTTTCCATTTAGGAGAACATTTGTGGGAAGTGAAGATTTGGACATGGAAGAAAATTTCAATAACTATTAAGAGGGATAAATTTTCATTGATCAAAAGAAAGTGAATGATCAATGTAATGTTATTGACTTCAAAACCATAAATTTATGTTGATTTAAAAGGAAATATGATTAATTTTATATGAATAAAATATGATTAAAATCTACTTTAATGGTCCTTTATTAATTTTATGGAATTATTTTATTGTCTAAAAATCTAAGATGTAGTGTCACACCCCAGATTCCACTAAAATAAGCCCTAAGACATAGGGCCAAAAGTCTATTATCATGCCTACCTAAATGCCAATGGCTATTGGAAAGTAGTGAGGGACTTTAGAAAGTCCCTGGGGAGACTATTCCCTCATATATCAGAGTAGATCACAATAGTAATTATATAGTGATGAACTTCATAGATAGTTATAACTTGAAGACATCAATGAAATTTGAATAAGGAATCATGAATGAGTAAGAAACAATTAGTGAATGATGAATAATGTTAATAATTTTCACTAATGATGGTTCTATACAAAAATGAGGATTCCAAGGGTTGGGGATAAAATAATATACAACATGCTATCAAAAATAAAAAAAGGACCAAAATGAAATAGCTTTCATGTCGATCATTGGTTTGGTCCTTTTCCGGCTACTCCATCCTAATGCTGGATATCATAGAATTAAAGATGGATACTTCCCTTTTTCAATACCCATAATTATAAAGTCTACTCAGGTACCATTGGTTCTCAAGCAGGGTGTGTGTTAATGTCTCAGTAGGTCAACACCCACAGTGTCAAGGACAATCCATAACATGCATTATAAATAAATAATTATGCAATAATAATTAAATGGAAGATAGAAATAAATAAATTAAATCATTGTAATGGTATCAACTTGGATGCCCATACAAATTACCTACTTCATCACTAGTTGAAGATTCTGAACCCCATGAACCTGTAAATGTAATGTAAGTGATATGTTATAAGAAGATGTGTTGTCCCCAAGATTTTCCTTTGTCTATGTGGCATTCCCAGAATTTTTCTAAACCAAATAAACAATTATCCTTTTCAAACATTTAAATACTTGTTAAATTCTTTTTTAAAACTCATTATATAACTTTTATAGTCATCCATAGCCTATCATTGACAATCATGAATGAATTTTCATTTATCACACAAGGGACTTGGTATAAATCAAATTCCAAAGAGACCATCTAAGGAGACTCAATTATGATGAACCAATTGTCACTCTAACATGGTGTGAAAACAATGTCCAATAAAACTCTAAGTAGGTAGCTAGTATAGAACATTGATACTATATTCTCCCTCGTGTCATGGTACAACCAGTCATTCCATCAAGCCCGGCCAATGGGTTAATCCTAGGGAACAGGAATCACTCATCTAGAGGTGATAAAAATGCATGGGGAATATATATGATGCATAACTGATGTCTCCCCCAATGTGTTTAAAAGACACTTACATGAGATAACTAAGGTATGGGAGTTTTTCCAAGGTATCCTTATGTCAAAACCCCTTGTTTCACCATCAGAAATAATGCCATAGTAATTAAATAATAAATGGATATATATCTATAATTTCTAAAATAGAAAATTTAATTTCATTCTATATTTATATCATATAAGGAATATTTGTCAAGGAATTCCATTGGTCACATTACACTCAAGTCATGATGCATAAATCATAAGTACCTAACTAATTCAATTTATGTTCAACCATTCAATATGTGTCATAGAAAAAGGTTTCTCTCTAGCTTTATCTCCTTAAACCATTCAAGAAAAAGTTTAATTAAATTTAAATGTGTAAAACCCCATTAGTATTACCTAAATTAATAATGGAAATGTGTATATAATAATTATTTATGTGGATCTTCCAATTGAAAGGAATGATTCATTGAGATCAACCCATGGGGTTGATTCACCCCTTGATCGGGTCATCAGGAAGAACAATAATACATGCAAATCATATTAATAAAAAAATTAAGGGAAAAGACCGAATGTTCTAGATCACGAAACAATGTAAAAATTTATTAAACAGAACAAAATGATGGGAAAAAGCCTTAACCACCTACCTTATCCAAATAGAGCTTCCCTAAAAATAAGGAAAATGATATTTCACCCCAATGGAACAATATATTGTGTGAAGAAGTTGAAATTTTTTAGAGAGGATCAGAGATCATATCGTTACAAATTGGATGCTTTTGATAGTGAGAAAAACATATGGCGAATGAATGAGGAAGCTTGATCCCCAGTTGAGAGAGATGGAGAGATCCAAGACTGAGAGGAGGAGAGAGATTCTAGAGAAAAATTGGATTTTAATAATAAATTAAAAGGTAGATAAAATCATTTATGGCGGTGAGATTGGTAATTTAAACCCAAAACCATTGTGCACGGTTTTGTTGAACTATTGGTCAAATAGTGCCCCAATCATGTTCTATTGACTACTACTAAGGGGCACATTGAATTGTTAGATGAAAATTTTATCTAACCATGTGAAAACATGAAAACCCAATTATCTAAAAACTGGAGATGAGTTTCAAGGATACTCTCATTGTGTCGAATCATTGTAGAAAAATCGTGCATCCCCTAGGTTCCCACTGTCAGGGGCCAAAATGTTTATAGAAACCATGAGGATTGGGCTACCCAGTTTCCTCTAAAAGTATATCCCTGTCTGATTATTAACATTTTTACGGATCCTAGATTCAAATGATGCCCAAATTCACCAGATACCTCTTTGACATGATTATGAAACATCACTAGGTATTTTAAAAGTAATTAGAACAAAGATTTATTGTTCGTACCATTGATAAAAACCAGGTTGTTACAACCTACCAACCATTAGATAACTTTTCCCTTATTTTCACTTCAGAGGGTAGTATATTTTCATCTGAGAATAATTCCAGCCACTATTCTTTCAAGTCAGCTACCCTCACCAAGGTCTCATTCTACACATGTTTATGATTCTAAAGCACACAGACTAGTGGAACTCACTTGATATGAAGAGCCTTCATTATCTGATAAATGAAATGCATCAGATGCTTCTCAAAAAGAGACATCCACTTCCAATTTTACATACATGGGATCTAACAAATGATATTAGTCTAGATGATACTTCTAATGTTAATATTAATGGAATACATCACGCATGGAACAATACCAATGAGGTAACAAAAACTAATGGGATACCGTCCTAACTCTCTCTACTATCTCAAAAGGACCTGGATATCGAGGTGATAACTTTATATGTTTCCGGATTCATTTCTGAACCAATATAAGATATTAACATATAAATACCCAATGTCCAACCACATACTCTAGAGGTCTATAACAACGATTGAAATAATACTTCTTCCTAGAATGATTTGTATCCATACACTTATGAATTAGCTAGACATGTTTTGAATTCACCTAAACTAGATGAGGACACAGTAAAGATACCCCACATACCTCTAAACATTACATAGGTGAATGAAAAGGTACATAAAGGGCCTCACATGGAGATATATAAATTAATTATTAGAAACTTTTGTTGTAGGAAAACTCATCCATAGTGATATAATTTTTCCATGATCCACAAAAATCAAGGATACATGCCCATAACACATCTTCTAACTCTTTTATGGTTTACTCGGATTGGTCATTAGTATGAGGTTTATATGAAGTACTCAAGATATCCTATGAACACAATTCCTTCTATAACCCTTTCTAGAACTATGTAGTCAACCAAACATCTTGGTCCAAAATTATAAAATAGGGTACACCATGAATTTTCACTGTCTCTTGAATGTATATCCCTCCAAAAATATAAAAGAGAAGGTCTACCATATTGGTAGGAAGTGCATGATATTGTGTAGCCTATCCCTGATCACCAATTATTCATCATTTTCATGAGTAGATCTTAATAATCTTATCACAAAATCCATGGTTGCGTCAATACATTTCCACTAATAAATTGATAGAGGCCGTAAAAGTCTAGAAGGTCGCTGGTGGTCTGACTTCACATGATGATAGGGGGCAGCACTGAGTGATAAAGATTTCTATTTTCCTCTTTCATACCAAGCCATCAATAATGATTATGTAAATCTCAATACATATTGGTGATACTTGGGTGAAATTACCTTATAGAGGCATGTGATTCTATCAACAGCTCTTCCCACACATCTGAAGTCACCCATACACAACTGTGGAAGAGTATTGTCTCACTTCCATTCACAACCCAACCAAATGGTTGATTCTATCCCTCACAAAAATTCCATCAAAATTTGATAATTAACTCATTTTAAACCCATCCATAAGAATGTCACTTCTATAGATTCTTAAATGGGATATATATACTGTTCCTAAACCATTACATGCATCTCAAAAATGGATCCATAAACTACCAATCATTGTAGGCCTCCATGATGGATTGAATCTAAGTTTCTAAACAGAAATAATTATCCAAAACATTACCCTTTACATGTGTGCAAGAAAGATCAAAATAAAATGATTGCACATACTTCACCCAAATACACTACCTCTAATTAATGTCTCATAGAGTAGAGATGTATTTGAGAATTGTATATTCTTGGAAAATGAATAATGTATAACCTAAAAGATTGTGCCTCCAAAATTGTAGAGAATTATCAATGTCTTCTTTATCTAGGTAATTCATCGAAAAAGTACTCTTATGAGTCCTCAGCTGACATTATCCATATGCTATAAAAAATTACCTTGCATCATAACTGAACCTAGTTTGCTTCCTAAAAAACAGAAATAGACTGTATAACTTATTTCTAGAATATGAAAAATCAGAATCTGATTTGAAGTGAGTATCCAATTTAAATCGTAAAAAAATATCTCACGTGATTTAGTCTAGAATTATTTCACATACTTCTTGTTCAAGCCCATAAGTGGTTCTTCTAGGCATGGAAATTCCCCAATTAATTTCCTGTAATAGTCACACATTCCTAAGGAACCTTTTATGTAAAATAATTATAGGTCTCCTCCCAGGAATCTAGGATTCTGACCTTCATTGTGTAAACTCATACTCCTGCCTCACATATGATATGACCTTAGACGTCAACTATGTTGACCAAAAAGTTGAACTTAATGAGCTTCCCAAATAGCTGATGATGTCTTAGTGTACTCATCATGATCTTAAAATGATTGGAAGTTTCATGTATATTGAAATAATACAATAATATGTCCTCTATAAAGACTACAAAATGGGATAAATATATGGATAGAATACCCAATTCATTAAATCCATGAAGACTATCAGTGTTTTCATCTGATAGAACGATGTAACCATATTCTCGTACATACCATACCTACTCTAGAATGTTTTATGTGGTATACATGATTTCCTTACATGGACTTGATGATTTCGAAAACACAAATAAATATTGTAGAAAATATTTTCTCCTCAGAGCTGGTCGAAGTGGTCATCTATGTAAAAAAGTGGATACCTATTTCAAAAAAGGATGATTCAGTTGGTGGTAATCTATGAACAAACTAAGTGTTTTATCCTCCTTCTTATAGAATAGGAATAGATAACCACACTATGATGTGGTGGGTCTTATAAAACCCTTAACCTTTATTTTTTCCATATTCTTCTTGAGTTCCTAGAGTTATTTTGGTGCTATCATAGATGATGGAATGAACATTGGATCCGTAGATGGAAGAAACTCAATGATGAACTCAATCTACCTCTCTGGAGGTATGTTGAAGAAATATTCAAGGAAAACATCTATGAAGAAATCCATAGTAGGAGGTAATTCAACAAGTTGTAATCCCCACTCACTAATGAAAGGATTGGCCAACTAGTCGGTCATTCTTCCTAGCCCTGTATTCTCAATTCTAGATCGATAGGACAAGATATCCAATTCACATTTATGAATGTATGTTTCTTCCTCAGATGAAAATAAGGACACACAATGGCAATAACTATCCACCAAGGCATTAGAAGGAATAATATTGTCCATACTAATAATGACATCAGACCTCGGCTTCTTGAGGATGAAGAAACTCCACAAAAATGGTACCCACCTATTTATAGGGTTCAGTCATTACAATGGTTTATACCTTATGCTTGAACTCATAACGACATGTAAAGGGTCAAAACAACACTAGATCATTTTATTGTTATTCCTAGAATTCCCATGGTTGCAGAAGATAGAAAGGTGTATGATGAACTAGTATTTAATAATGAAGATACTAATGTAGAGTCTACCAGAATAATACCTATAACTATAGATAGACTCAAACTTTTCTCTTCTCACATTGGATGCACAACATTGATATGTCCTATATTGTTGCCCTATGATGTTTAATCAGAATCTTGAGTTAGTCCTCTCTACTGACAATGGAACTAGAAGCCTGACTATCTCAGCCATGACCACCTAATTGGGCCAAAATCCTTTTAAAAGACCATATTTCATCTTGATGGGGTGTCACTGACACATGAGGGTGGTTATGGAAGAGAATCCCACTTACTTGGAAGTAGAGTAAAGGACCTACCTAAACACTAGAGGTGACCCATCCTTCCATAATCCCAAAACATAATTGGGTTCCTCATACATTGGAGATTTTTATAACCTAACATGCTTCACTGGTGGCACAAAACACTAGTTTCAGTTTATTCGATATGGATGTACTACCACTGTATGTAACCTAAAGGCATCTCTTATTACTACTGGGAAGGACACTTCTTTACATGGATGAAAAACTACCCTTCTTCACATCACCTAATTCTTACAAATTTTACATACTGATGAGGGATTGGTAGACTATCTCTAGAATAGTGGTTATTCAAAATATGTTCACCTATAAGATGATGGAATAAGCATGTGCATACTCGAATCAACTTACAATAGATATCTCATCACCTATTAATCTTGTTGAAAAACATTACAATTTAGTGAAATAATATGAGTATTCCATAAATGATATTTCACCTTGTTCAAGGTTCTTTTATTCATGAACATAATCAGTTCTCATGGTCAGAGGGAAGAAATAGTTGAATAAGGTTGTTTAAAAGTCCACCCAGACCATGCCTTGATATCAACCATCCTGAGTCATAATGTCCCTCAAATGCTTGTATGAATCATGTAATAGAATGGTCATGAGCTTGAAACTGCACTCTGGAGGCATATTAATATCCTGTATGTTTGACACCATATCGATCAACCAGGATTCAGTAGCCCAAGGTCTGCTATCCCCCAAGAGAGTGGAAGGATTCTACTGGAGAAGCTCACAGGTCATCTCAATAATATAAGGGGAAGGTCGATGAACACCTTGTATTATTTTCACGAAGAAAAGGAATGTATCATCAAATTAGGCATCAACACCCGGTGGAAGATCTATTGGAGGTTCCTCAGGTGGAACTATAGGGGTATCATGGGTGGATCAGGTCCCAACACATCTTAAATGTTCCCATCACCAATCTCTTGGCATACCAAATAATGTCATCGTGGATTAATTACTCTACAATTTCCATGTGCATACCTCAGAAAAAATTTATAAAATAAAATGCGATCAGTAAATAAAGAAACATAAAAATACATCATATAAGCATGATAAAACCGTTATTCTACTCAAAGAGATAAATCTAGGTGAAAATAACAAGGCACATATGGTTAATAGGATTTAGGACCTACAATCCATTATTATGGTTGGGTCAGGATATGGTCCTACATAATACAATATAAGGGGGTCCATTTAATTTTTAAGGACTAACCATTTAATTTAAGGGGTGGGATATAAATTATATTTGATTTGATTATTATCGTGAATTTACAGTTAATTATGTCAAAAATTAAAACTTATAAGGTCTTATAAATCTCATAAATTGAAATTTCCATGTTAAGTAAACGTATCATAACCCTTACACTAGACAATAGGTGTAACAAGACATGGGTAATGTTTTTATTTTATGAGATTCCATTAACACTCACTAATCAAACTACTAGTGGGAGGTTTTTTTTATGAACCAATTATTCCATCACCAAAAAAATAGCACAATGCATAACATAATAATCGAGTTACCAACAACAATCACATGAAAAAAAAGGTGATGCATGCATAAATTTATACATGTAATGGTATAATTCATGGAATTATAAGTCCTATTGTTCCTTGTATGGTGCATGTTTTTAAAACTCCCTCATATCATTGGTCTAGGTCTAAACAGCCAAATATAATAATATCAACATTAAAAACAACAAACCATCAGTGAGACACATAATAGTGAAATCATTTTAAACCGTATCAAGCATAAGAAAAAAACAATTGTCCATCCCAGGAAAATTGCATTTCCCCTGTACATGGGAAATCTACTCTATAGAACATGCTCATAACCAAATTCTATCATTATAGTCTTCAGTATAATGCCAAACATTAAGAAAAAAATGATCTTATACCACTTTGTATCATCCCACCATATATCCCACTCAAAGATTCACAAATATGGTGGGCCATTCGATGTCGATCATTCCTCCCCAAACACCAGAGGAGGCTAAATAGAAGTGAGGGACGTGGGAGATTCCATGGGGAGACTATTTCCTCGTATATTTGAGTAGAAAATAATAGTAAATATATAGCAAGAAACAACAGAAACAGTTATAACCACAATACAACTATAGAATATGAATAAAGAATCATGCAAGAGTAATAAACAACAAGTGGAAGCTGTATAATGTTAATATATGTGTCTAAAAATGTTGCATTTCAAAAATGAGTATTATAATATAATGGGATATAATAATATACAACATTAATTAAAAAATGGAAAAACAATTCCACAACTAGCACCTCAAGTATAATATCTATCCTCTTCAGCCAACTCATCCTAATGATGGAAATCAATCCTTGGAAACTATATGCTTCCATTTGTCTATACTCGGAACCCTAAAATATACTTTGGTACAATAGATGCCAGAGTATGGTGTGATATACAATCTCAATAGGCTATAATCCATTGTTTCTAGGAAAATCCATACTGTGCATTATAAATATGGATTTTTACTGTAGAAATTTAATTAAATAAATAAATATATAAATAAAATCATTAGATTAGGATCCACATGGATACCCCTTAAATATACATATTTTGGGCTTAATGGATGAGTCTAAATCCAAGGAACTTACAAGTGTAATATATGTGACAATGTATAAGAATACTGGATGTCCCCAATATATTTCTTGGGCTTATAGTTCATGCCCCTACTTTTTCTAAACCAAAGGACAAAATATCTTATGAAAATGTTTAATTCCATATTTAATTACATTTGAAAACACGTTATTGATTTTGGAGATTCATGCTTACCCCATCCTTGACAATCCTGAGAGATGTTCCATGTATCTCTCAAGGGCCCCAGTGTAAATCCAATTCCAAGGAGTCCATCCAAAGTGACTCAAGTATGATGTCCCTAGTTCCACTCTAACATGGTGAGAAAATAAACAACGATTAATAAACATTTGATTCCATACGTAGTATTACATGCAGGGGCCAAATCTCACTCATGGAATGGTAAAATCAATAATTCCATTTATTCCATCCAAGGGGTACCCCTTAAAGAGATGGAATCACTCTTATAGAGGTCAAAAAAAAACAATGAATAGTGATCCTATAACAAGATTAGCTGAAGTCTCCCCTATAGTGTTTATAAAACTATAATATGAGCTAACAAATGAACGAGAGTCTATACAAGGGGTCCTTAAGTTGTACCCCGTTGTTTAATTCTCAATACTTATAATGTAATAATTAAAAAAGAAATGAATATATATATATACTATGTATAATCGGAGCTAATTCATTTCATTCAACATTTATATCACGTAAGGAATATATGTCAAGTTATTAAAATGGTCATATTATATTCAATTCATGATGCATAAGGCCTAAGAACATGGCCAATTTATTTTTGAGTTTAACCATTTCATAGTTGGCATGGCTAAGGGCTTGTCATTAGCTTCATCACCCTAAACCATTAAAGACTTATCTCAAGGCATTTAACATGGGGTAAATATCATAGGTTTACCAGAAAAACTATGGTAAAGGGGTATATTAGCATTATATATGAAGAAATAACACTTTAAGGGTGTAATTCATAGATATAAACCCATAGGGTTGATTAACCACTCACTCAATTCATTAATGGCATGGTAATATATCAAAATTTTATTAATTAACAAATTAGTGGTGAATCCAAAAAGATCAAGGAACAGTTGATCATTTTATGAATGAAAAGAAATTATGGGAAAAAATAATAGACCACATAATCTTTCCTAATAGAGCTTCCCTCATCCAGTATCAAACTTTGATTCAAAGTATGTTTGATGAAATCAAGGAAACTATCAAATGCCATGAAATTGGGGAAAATATGGTTTCACCAAAATAGAATAATATAAAGGATGAAGAACCTAAAATATATTATTGAGTATCGTAGAGAATGCTATTATAGATTTGAGTATTTTGAAGAAGGTCAAAATAGATGATGATAAATGGAGGTGGCTTGATCCATAGTTCAAAGGGAAGGGGAACTACATGCATGAGAAGAGGATGGAGATGATGGTGAAAATTGTAGGAGAGGAAGAAAGGAAAAAATGGTTTAAATCATTAAAGGAATAGAATTTCTAATTTCACCACCAAAAACCAGTGCACATGGTTTAGAAAAATGGTTGGCCAAACCATGCTACAACCTTGCGCCATTCACTACTAATAAATGGAATATGTCACAATTAGGCACACATTTTATCATATTTGGAGAAAACTGTGTGTAACCCACTATAAAAAACAATTGATGGGACTCACGTCCATGTTACTTATGTGGAATGACTATCGGAAAACCACGCGACATCTAGGTGCCGTCTATTTAAAGCCATAGGGTTCATGGAAACTGCATGAGATAGGCTAAATAGTATCTTCTAAATGTGTAACCTAGCCCACTTCTTCCTATTTTAAGGATCCTATATTCAATGAATCCCTAGAAACACCCGAGACCTCACTGAAATGATTAGGAAACATCACTAAATCCATTTAAATGAGTTAAGAAAAAAAATTAATGGTCTAAAACTTTTAGAAAAATTTTGATGTTAGATATGGAAATGTACATACTTAATATATTTCTTTATCTTAAAAACAATCTCATCTATTTTTAGTGATTATATACAATTACACATCTTCTTTACAAGAAATAAATATCCAAAGATTATATTTTTATTCATAAAGCACTAATGTTGAATTTTAATAGATCATTAGATCTATAAAATAGTGATAAGTCCTTCATCTGATATTTTCCAAAAAAAAATCGATATAAAGAGGTAAATAGAAACACAAAATTTCTAAATTCATCGATTCCATAAATAGTTAATGATAAAACCTTTCCAAAATATGTTTGACCAGATTCAAATTCATTAAATTTAGAATGTCGGTCACTAATCAAAATAAAGTTATCTTCCCCAAAGAACTGAAAGAAGATATTAATGTCACATTATAACTATGTTAATAATTCTATCCCTATAAAACAATAATTAAAACCTTAATTATTCCAAGAATAAAATCACAGGTTGTCAAATAAATTCTATAAATATAGACATGTAGAAAACTCCAACAAATATAACATTAACCATCAAAACACTAACCAATTTGAAGTTCAATAATACTATCCCATAGATATCTATTTATTATTACTATTATATCACCATCAAGAACATATATTAATGAAACTATCCATTTAAACAATTTATTAACATATTTTATGCCTAATTACCCATACAATACCAACCAAAGATTGTAATGTCTTGGGTCTTTAGAAGACAAGGTACATATTTAGAAAATATGAAACCAAAATAAAAACATATTTTATATGATCTTAATAAAGAGATAATAACTTAATTTAATCTCTTTAATATTAATATTTTCACATGATAATACATGAACAAAAGGGATGAGAAAAAATTCCTAGTAAGGAAATAAACAATGGAATAAATCATATAACATGGGTTCGTAGGAATAAAATATTGAAATAAAAAGGAATAGAACATGAATAAACATAAGGAATAAAAACATTTAGAACATGAGATCATGTAGTAATGGAACCAATGAAATGTGTAAAATCATACAGCATGACATAATCATGGATCAAGGCTATCTTCCATAACTATTACACATGGTGTATATAGTCCCATATTGGAATCAGGTACACTCCATGACCCAACATGACATCCCATGAGACTTATAATTACCCAATTAATTAAATTGATACTTGGGTTCTCTAATTATTACATTTTCATGAAATTGTGTTCCACATAAATAATATTCTCCAAGTAATAAACATAAGGGTTACTCATGAAAATAAATGGGTATCGTAGTCTTGTCATGGAGCATAAAAAATGGGCCTATCATAAAAGTGTCCATCGAAGATTGGTTTTAAATCACACACGGGCATTAATATGGTAAAACATTCATATATAATGCTATATTATGTAAAATTTAATTTAAAACATGTAAAAAGGGTGTTCAAGATACATTATAAAAGAGCCTCTTTAGTGCAATTTATGAAAAAATATTAAGGAGTCATTAAAGAGATAAAATGAATAATTTATTACATAAAAATAGAATAGAAAAAAATTATTTTTTCAAGACAAAATTAGTTATTTTATAAAAATATTTTTCTCTTGTAATATATTATTGATTTTACTTGAAAATGGGTATGAAATTAGGAAACTCCCTTTAACCGGGATAGCGTATTGGGAAGAATTAAAAATGGAACCATATAAAACACGTATTTACCCCTCAAATGATGTATAATTGAGATAGGTACATATGCTTGGATCATAAAATTAGAATTTAGGAGGATTACATAATATGTATTAAGAATTAAATTGGGGTAAATAAAGGGAAAGAATAAACCGCCAGAAAAATGGATGTTTAGGGAGAATCCCCTACCTTATGTCTGAAACCATTTTTCACTTGTTCCTAATATCTAGGATAATAAAATAAAATCCATTAATTAATTTATTCAGAACCCATTATAAAATTATTTTATTAATTATAATTTAATTAGGTTCATATATGGTAATAAATTTTAATTATTGTGTTTAATTTCCTCATTCCAGGAGCGTTCCTTTCATGGATTTATTGACTAGTTCTCTTGAGTTTAATTGGGGGAGTTCCTTTAAAATGGAATAAAAACTCTAAAAGTGGAATTATATGATATTAATTCACCTCCATAATTTAGAATAGTCCTATATATCAATTTTTTCAGATATGATAATGATTCATTTGATGAAACATTATTGATGAATGTTAGTTTATTTTGGTGATGTTTTGATCATCACGAACTAGTTTGGTTTTTGTTACTTTGTATTATGAATATTTATTAGTTTCAGATCATGAAAAAAGATATAATATGCATTTTTTAAATATTGTTTAATGATAATTACTCTTTTATGTATTTCCTTGAATAAGTAAATGTAAAATTAAAACTCGTCATACATGAAGGTGGTGAATCAACCCCTCACGAACGATATTTCCATTTTTCAAATAAAAGAAGAAGAGAAGGGATTATGTTATCAATATACAATTAAAAACATAAAATTAGAGTATATATATATATGATAATGGATTTATCACCTAACATTGTATAGGGGACATGAGGGAAGGATAAGAACAAAAAATAAATTAAAAGAAAAATAGGGAGGGTTTTACCTTTTGAGTGTCTACCCATTGAGCACCTTCTTAAGGAAAATAAGAATGGTATTTTGGTGAGACCAAAAATACCAGAACGTGGTAAAGAGGATAAAGGGAGGAATTTTGCATAATATAATCAAGAACCAAAGATTATAATGTGTGAGGAGAATAAGTAGTGAGGGATGGTATTTATAGTGGAGGAGATGAGTGTTTTTTGTTAATTTTATTCACTTGATTATTAGCTGGAATAAAGATTATAAATAGTAAGGATTACTGTGACTAAGTATAGAAACTTGTGCATTTGAGTTCGAAAAAATATTTTATTACATCACTGATGTCTCAAAATTCATGTCTTTGGTTTAGAATATTAAAATCATATATTACCGTATTTCACTATTCACTGAAAATTCATCTTTTTTTGAAAAATTCAATAAATTACCCTAACCAGTTTTTGATATTTATAATTTAAATACAGAATATATTTTGTGAAAATAATTTTTAGATTATGAGAAATTTAATTTTAAATTAAAATGATTATTTACTCGATAAATACTGATTTTAATTTTTATAATTGATTTTTTGACACTTTGAGAAATTTACTATTGTATTATAAAATTATCTTATAAGATTAATTTGCCAATTTATTAGTCAAATAATATTTTTTATAAAAATAAATTTTCTTTTAAATCATTATATTAATTATAAAAGTGTAAATATTCAATTATATTTCACAAAAAGTAACAATATGCAGTTTATTATTTTTAGAAATTTTATTTACATCTTCCATGATTAAAATATATCATATTTTCATTTATAAGATAGATAAATTATATGTATACGTCTATAGGTGAGGATACTATTATAGTGGACAATTAAATATTCATAATGGTCACATTACTATTCCTGAAGTTAGATTACTATTATATTAGTATAGGTTTCATATCTTCTATAAATACCTCATATTTCATTCTTTCTTCATTTATAATTTTTTTATTGTTTTCTTTATGTGATTTTATGTGATTTATACTATATGACATAACTATAAGATGTGAATTTCCATATATAAAATTTTGGGTTGTTACATTCTTCCCCCTTATGATATCTCAACAAAAAAATTTGATTTTATGTACTATGGTGAAAACAATTGATGGTAATTATCATTAATTTCGTCCTCTAGTTCCCATATAACATCTTCTTACTAATGGTTATTACATAGTACTTTGACTAAGTGACTAGTCATAGTGCGTAAAAAATTATCTCTATGATCCATGATCTACACTTGTTGATCTTCATACAAGAGGTCATTTTGTAGTTTTACAACTTCGAATTCAATACCTATGAGGGATCTGGTATGTCATTTATCTAGTGGGATAAGTGGAATACACCATCCAGTTGATGCATGGTAGTTGGGATTAGTAGCTTATTATCCAAAACTCTAACACGATCAAGAATCCTGAAGGGGATAATGTACCAAGGAATAAACATTTTGTTCATCATGAATATCATGATGAACTTCCTTGGAGATATATGGAGGAATACCATAACATAGTCTTCAAACTATAGGCCTTATCAATGATTGTATACATAGATATTCTGTCAACATTAGGCTTCTTTAATGTCCTACTAAATGGGTTTTACATTTTCTAACATTTATTCAACCATTTCAATTCCTAGTAGCTTAGATTCACTAACTTCATCCCATTATGCTAGTATTTTTATCTTTTCTCATATCGGTCTTCAAATGGATCCATTTGGATGCTCGAGGGGAAGATATTAATTTAAGAGAACTTGAAAAGTGGTAGATAATGGATCCACCATCTATTTGAGTACATATAACAAGATATCATCATGTATTCATATGTCTGAATAGTCCTATCATTTTGAACATCATTTTGAGGATGATAATAGAGATAGAATATGGTTTAATTTTGAGATCATGTGGGAGAATTTTCCAGATCTTTGAGGTGGGTCACGAATCTTGGTTAGATTCAATCGATAGTGGTACTCCATGTATCATTACCACTTCTCTGATGTATATCTTTGAATTTTGACCAAGTCAAAAGCCCTCTTTAATATCAATAAAGTGATATTTCCTTGTAAGACAATCCACCTAAAACCATATAACATTATTTCTTCTTGAAGTCTTGAGAAGTATAGTGACAAAGACCATGGTGTTGTTTTCACATTTCCATGTTGTTATGAGTAATGATTATATTATTCCTTTATTAATTTTACTTCATCCTTCACATGTAGACATACATGGCAATTTGATTAACATTCATCAAGATTCTTCTTTATATTGTCCCACAAATAGTTCTCTCAAAAATTTTGATACATCATTGTACTTCCTTGGTGAATAGACATAGTTGATCTATGTGCTTTATTCATAATATATTACTTTATCTATAAATCAGATGGTATACACAGTCATGACCTATATCTTATGAATAATTCTTAATCAATTCTATACTATAAGGACTTCCCATTTTTTGATAGTTTCCACCTTTTTATGAATTTACACATCATTTATTCGAGTATTATTTATTCTCTACAAAAGGGATGGTTAAGAAATCATTTGAGAAAGTATTGATGGTGTCACATCTTTAAGGATCCCAATGTCCATCAATTTTAACTCTAAGAAGATTATATCCTTCTGAATTATCATCATTGATATAGTTAGTGGATCCTCTCTACTTAGAGCATCTTCCACTTCATTATCATTACTAGGATAGTTGTGGATTCAGTATTCATATTCCATGATGATAAGTAACAATATTCTCTAGTCAATGTTAATATTATTATGTGTTAATATATATATATTCAGATCCTATGATCATTATATATTTCACACTTCTCCACATAGATATAATGATACCAAATATTTATTGCGAATATCACAACTTTAAACTTCAGATCATTCATGTGATAGATTTTATCATGAATTTTCAATTACCATGAATAATTTGATATCAATTTTTCATTTTGAATTATTATGTATAACGTAATACCTTCTTAAATGAATCAGTGTATACTAAAAAGAGTTCCCCACTTGTCGGTAGTGTTACTACTAGATCAATAATATGCCTCTTTATCAACAATTTAAATAAGTATTCACATTATGTGGTCCAGATAAAACAAACTCCATTCTAAGTCATCTTGGTTAAGGGGTTTAAAAATCATGATATGTTATTAAAAAATCATTTTTAAACCCCCTAAAGAACAAGGAAACTATGGATTTCATTTAGATATGTTGGCCTTGGACTCTCTTAAATTGCCTTCATTTTGGAAGGGTCTATAAATATTCCTTTTCTTGTGATAAAATGACCCAATTTTGATAATTCCTCCATCCAGAACACACAATTACTATACTTTTCATATATTTTTTCCCATCACAATTTCTTTAGGATAGCATTAAAATCATTTTCATGTTCCGCCTCACTCTTGGAGTATATTAGAATATCATCAATAAATACTTCCAAAATATTGTTTAGGTAATCTCTAAGTAATATATTCATTATGTCCATGAAAATCACGAGAGAATTTGTGATTCCAAAAGAATTACTATGAACTCAATGTTTCAAAACCTCATTAAAAAGGATGTATTGAGAATATCATCTATCTTTAACTTTTATTATTGATATCTGAAATGAAGGTCCACCTTAGAGAAATATTTTTCCCCACATAGTTAATCAATCAATTCATTTATATGTGGAAGGTGATACTTTTTCTTTATCAAGATTTTATTTAACTCATGATAATCATTGAAGAGGCACATTTATCCATCCTTTTTCATGAAAAATATTATTTAAACACCCCAAGGTGATGCAATCAGGTGAATAAAACCCTTTTATAAATTATTTTCTAACTCTTTATTAATTTCCTTCAACTAAATGGTGTTCGTTATATATGGGTTCTTTGATATATGTAGTGATGTAGGAAAAAATTCAGTATATAATTCAACCAATCAGTTAAGAGGAAGAATATTTTTTTTGGAAACACATCTGTATAGTCTTTTACACCGGGAATGTCTTCTATAATGATTAAATCCTTTGTCTCAATAATTTTAGAATGATATTATTTATCATAAGGAAGTAATATCCACAATGGAGATTATGATTTAGAATTATATTCATCATACTCCATAAATTTGTACATATTTATAGGATTCCATGACATGTGAAGAGTGATAACCCTTTCACAACAGTTGATATTAGCATTGTATAAAGATAGAAAATCAATTCTCAATATAGCATCAAACTCTACCAAAGGAATTATGACAATATTTTCTAGGAGGTTCAATCCAAAACCATTAACTAGGGAGGAGCTGTATAATTTTGATGAAATAATTTGAATATTAGAAATTATCATAGATAACTCAAACTCCATAATTTGAGATGGAATTTTAATAGTTATACTAAACATTCGAGATATGAATGAATGAATATAACTAGAATCAAATAATACATTAATTATTCTTGAAGGAATAAACAATGTACCTATCACCAAATCATTTTTAGGGCCCACCTCATCACTAGTGATAACATATTCCTTTCCTCTCTTCCTTGGAGGTTATTTTCGATTGCCTATGAAAATATGTGGCTTAGGGAATTGGATCATATAATTTTCATGTTACTAGTAGTTGAAGCACTACAATATATGTTGATTATTGATATGAACCTTCCTTTCTTCTTCCATGGTAGTGGAATTCATTATAACCCCTCAAAGTGTTTTAGCCACATGCCTCTCTTTTCCATATTTGAACCATCTCCTGGTTCCCCTTAGTTATTTTCTAGGATTATTCTTCATATCATTTTGACACATGGGATATTGGGTTTTCATTACATCAAGGGGTTTATCTATCGATCCTCCATTATTAAATTCTAAATTTTTTTCACCTTTTACTCTCACACCATTTTGTGTCTCTGATCCCCATTTCAACCTTAAGATAACAACACACAATCTTCTCATGGCTTCCAATATCTCAAATGAGCAACACTTTTCATAGACTCAGCTTTATTCAGCTAAAGAAGTGATATACATTTCTTTTAGTTTTCTTGAAAAATATAGTGTTGTATTGTGTAAGGCCTGTAATGTTTTCCTCATGCTCCCTGATAAAATCATCTTCCTTTTGATTCATGCCAAGGAACACCCTTTCAAACCTAATATTCAGAGTTTAGGGAAAATATTTATGGGAAAACATTTTCGTGAATGAAACCCAACCCATTGAATCAATTTCTTTCATAAACATTTTTTATCAGCGTCCTATACGGTTCAGCTTCCACATCAAAGTCATAAAAAAATTATAAATTTCTCTTATTATGATCATTAAAATATATAAAACGTATTCTCAAGGGAGTTAATCCATTGTTCCACAATAATGGGATCAGATGATCCACTAATGGTGGGAGGAATTTTTCACATGAAGGATTCAACTAAAACATTCAATTTTTAAGGAGAAGGATGGAGTTCAACATGATAGAATTTATTATTCACCGATTAAGCTAGTTGATCAAGTATAATCATGAAGTTTCGAACTCTTATTCCCATCAGAAATGGAATTTCATAAGGTAAATCATCACAATACCTATCACATTGGTTGTTGTAACATGTTCTCCAATTTATAACCATTAAATAAGAAAAAAAAGTAAAATTTGGGGTCTTGAATAATTATATGATAAGAAAATAAAATGAAAACATTGATAATAAAAGTCTAAATTTGTAAATTATAAGTTTATACAGTCTTATGATTCCCTATTTTTTGATATAGGTTCTCTATGGTGATAGAATTATCCCTAGGGTAATTAAAAAAGTTTTCTAGAACTAATATACAATGTAAATAGACCATTCTCTAATACCAACTATAATGACCCCAAACTTTTACAGAATTTAAAATCTAATTTTAACCATAATTTACCCTCAAATAAAAACCATGGATTATAATTTCTGGAGTCTATGAAAGACTTGGAACATAATTAGAAATAGGAAACCAAAATAAAAAATCTTTTATTTATTCTCCATAAATATATCCAATGTTCTTTTTAGCTCTCAAATCTGCATAGGATAACCTAGGGAATACATGAAAAATGGATGATCTAAAATCCTAGTAAGGGAATAAACATAGGAATAAAGCATATCACATTGGTTAGAAAGCATTCCATGATGAAATTAAAAGGAATTAAACATTATTAAAAATATGGAATCATAAAATAAACATCATGGGATCATGGAATTATGGAATCATAGATATTTGGAAATAAGTAACAATATGACATAAGCGTGCTTCAAGGAAAACTACCAAGAATATTCTACATGGCATACAATGCCCCATTAATGAATATGGTTCACTCCCTTTATCAACATGATGTCCCATGAGACTAAACAGAAACCAATTCATTGAAGTTCTATCTCGGCGGACCCATCATAAAATATCCTTGAATATGTATTCCATATAAGGAATCACACATAAGGAATAAACATAAGGGTTACTCGTGTAAAAAAATGGGTATCATAATCATATTATGGTTTATAAGAAATGGGCGCATCATGGATGATTTCATGGAAGAATATATTTAAATAAAACGTGTATATTACTAAGGTAAAAATGGCATAGATCCTAATAAATGATATTCAACTGATGTAAAAACATATAAAAGGGAGTTTACGAAACATTACACAAGACCCTATTTAGTGCGGTGAAAGGAAAACTATTATAGAGTATTTAAAGAGTGAAAATGCTGAATTTTTTTCATAAAATTAGAAATGAACACATATAGTTTTCTAGATAAGCTTTTTATTTTTTTAAAAATTTTGGAGCTTATAAGTGTACTTGAAAATGGGTAAGAAATTAGGAAATTCCCGTTAATATGGCATGCTTATCAGGTGGAACTAAATAGGAAACCTTATAAAAAATTTATTTATAAATCAATGAAAGATGAATTGAACTAGTTTAATATGTTTGGAATATACACATGACATTTAAGAGCATTAGATAAGAAGTATTAATAATTATATTTGGGTAATGAGAGAAAAAGTGTAACAAAAAAATGGAGGTTCGGAGAGAATCCCAGAGCTTATGTTTGAAACTCCTATGAACTTGTACATAATGTCCAAGATAATAAGATAAAATCCATTAATTAGTTATTTGAGAAAATATTATTCATATTTGATTTATTTTAATTTAATTAGGTTCATTTTTGGGAATTTTATTTACTTATAGTGTTTAATTTTGACATTCATGGAGCATTTCTTTCATGAATTTCATGATTGGTTCCCCTGAGTTTAATTATGGATGTTATATTCAAATGGAATAAAACTCTATAGTGGAATTATATGATATTTATTTACATAAAGAATTAAAATGGTCCCATATTTTTTTCAGATATGAGAATGATTCATTTGATAAAATATTAACGATGAATATTAGATTATTTTGGTGAATTTTTAATCACCATAAACTAGTTTTATTTTATTACTTTGGATTAGGTATATATAAAAGATCAATAATATGAAACATGATATAATATATATGTGTAAATATGGTTAAACCATAATAATAGTCATATGGATATCCTATAATGGGTTAATAAAAAATGGAAACTCGTCGTCCAAGAAGGAGGTGAATCATCACCTCATAGACGATGTTTTAATTTTTTGAATAAAAGAATAATAGAAAGTATTTGATGATGGATATACAATTAACATAATAAAATTAATTTATATATATTATAATGGAGTTATCATGTAACTTTTGATAGTGTTTGTGAGGCAAGGTTAATAAAATAATAGAAATCAAAAAGAGAAAGAAGTATGGGTTTACCTCTTGAGTGTCCTCTCCCAAAGAATGTGTTTAAAGAACATAGGAAAGGTATTTTGGGGGAAAAGAAAGACTAAAACGTAGTAAAAATTATTGGGAGAGTAGTTGGGAAGAATATAAGAAAGATAAAAGGCATATAATGTGTTAATAGAATATGTGGTGAAGGTTGTTTTTTATAGTGGAGAAGAGGGGGTTTTTTTATTATTTTTATGCATTTATTTATTATTTTGTCTCAAGACTACCAGTAGTGAGGATTCTTCTAAATATGTATATTAAATAATTAATTTGAGTTCAAATCAATGGTTTATTACATCATGCATGGTTCAAAATTTATCTATTTGGCTTAAAATTTAAATTATCATCAATTACCGTATTTTACTATTCACTATACATTCAACTATTTTTGAAAAAACCAAAAAATTCACCAAATACATTTTTTGATATGTAGAATTCAAAAATGGAATAAATTTAAAGGAATAATTTTATAAATATGTCAACTTTAATCTTTATTTAAAATTATTATTTACTCAAAAATCCTAATTTTAATTTTTTTTATTTCATATCACATTGAAAATTTTATTAAGGTCTCATGAAATTATATTACAATAATAAGACACCAAATTATTAATTTATGAATCTATTTTATGAAAATAACTATTTTAAATAATAATTTTAATTATAAAATTGTAAATAATCAACTATGTATCACAAAAAATACAAATAATTATTTTATCAGTTTTAAAATATTTATTTACTTATTATATGATATAAATATATCATATTTTCATTTATAATATAAAATTTTTATTTATACTATCATAGGTGAGGTTACTATACTATTGGAGAGTTTACTATTCCTAATGATGGGTCATAACACATATTATGTATTATCTTCCCTCAATAATGTGTTTTCCAAAAATATAAACATCCCATAGAATAACATTTATTGATCATCAGTAACATTTAAAATATGATATAAAATATTTTAAGAATGAGTACTTTAGTACAATCCTTTAACATTTCATGATTATTATAACTATAACATAATTTATAAAATAATCATAAAACATAATTATTGAATCCAAACAAATGTACATTAATCATTCCACTCTGTATGTTATAATAGAATAAGATTGTTGTTGATCCCTTTTCTTATTCTAGGTGATATTATATTAATTCTTGAGAAATTAGTATTTATAGTGAACCACCTATTTATAGTAGTAAAATTGAACCTAAAATGGTTCTTTCTTACCCTTGAAATATTGAGAATGGCACTGTTTCTCTCCGTACTTTTAGAAAACTCCCACTCTATTCATGATAGTATGAGAGAGTTTCTTTCCACAATTATCACATGAAGGAAATCCATGATTCCCCTCTTCCATTTAAACCAGTTTTTCTATACCATACTCCTATTCTAGTTATTCTTTCAAAGTCCATATTACATGGATAATTCTTTCTATTTCATTATAATACATGATTCCATGTCCTCATATGACTATAAATATTGGGAGACTAGTTCCTTTCGATATATCAGCATATTCTCGTCACAAAAATGATCATTATTAATCTTGGGAATAAATGCATTGATATATTTCCCATTCCAACCAATTTATATAATTTATCAAATATTTAATACACTAGATTAGATCATAACATTATATATCAATATGAATAATCCCAACAGTAGTGAAACACATAACATAAATTGAAAATTATATCACGGCTGGTATCAAAAATAATAAATGAGGTTTAATTGGGAATGTTTTAGAATAATAAAAATATTTCAAATACACCATAATGGATTATTAAATAAATATGATTTATTGATATAATATCCTATGGGAGTGTAGAAGAAGGCTCAAATTAAGGCCTATTTTCATATACTAGGTAAGGCTCGAGTTAAGACAGACATGAATTTTTTGGAGTTATTTTCCCTAGGTACATATGTTCTCGAACTACATCCAATTATAATATCCAAACAGTATTGTATTTATAAGAAAACTACATAATCCCTACTTTATAAAAAACATCATGATGTTATTTTATACTGATATTAAATTTCTCTGATTGGGTTATTTACCAAAATATATGGTTTTCTAATTTTATTATCCAGGGTTTGTATTAAACCTCTCTCTGATACCAATAGGAAAGTCCCTCACACTAGTAACATATAGTCTATGGCTACTTTATTATATTTTAATATGATATATGAATGAAATCTAGAAGGACTAAATTGTTTATAAATATGGATAAATTTGAAACATACTTGAAATTCACATTAAAATTGAAATCATAATATATAAAAGTTTTTTTTGAAGTTTCTATATTTCCCATTTCCATATCCCTTTATATCAATCATAAAATTATTCTTGGTATCTTAGGTATAATAAAACATAATAAATGTGTGAGATCAGATGCTCAGTAAGGGTATTCATACATCAAGAATCTACCATGAATAAATAAGAATAATCAATATAAAATGTTAAACAACTAAAACACATTCCATTTAAATAATGACTTGATAATAATATGGTAAGAATAAATGACGATCATATAAATATATATAAGAATAAAATATGATTACAACTTATCAGTGGATATTTTAACTAATTTAATAATCACACATAAATACCTAACTATTTTTGTAATGATGGAATGCATAATACGGGACATCTAAAACATATTGTCTTAACCATTCAAAGGACCATGTGAATTTTTGGGTAGAAACCCATCTATTTTGGAAAACTGATTTATCACAAGAGACATGTCGATGCATCAATGAGATATCAATAATAAGACCCCAATCATAACATAGTAATTGTTATAAATCTCTATATCAAATGGGTGAAACATAATCAATAGAAACATTCATATTGAAAAACTAACCTAAAAAAATTAATAATTTACCCAATCAAATAAACATAATCATAAACCATACAAAGTAATATGGTGAAAAAATATAATATTATATCTTAAGTCAAACAGATCCTAAAGAATCTAAATAAAGGATAAGGATGAGATTAATCTAACATATCCCTAGCGTATTAAAATTACAATAACATTTTTATGTCATTGATGAATAGAAATATTATAAAAACATCCCTAAATTTTTATTAAGAAAAATAACCTTTTCATTTTGAAAATATCCTTCATAAAAAAACAATCCAGAAAAATTGTAAATAATTTTCATCAAAAATGGATTTTGAAAATTATAAAATAATATTAAAAAATAGACAGGTCATGATGGCGGGAAATTCCATTCATATCATAAATGTTTAAATAAATATTCCTTTCATGTTTTTGATATAATTGAAACAGGATGTGTTTGGAAAATAAAAGGATTATTCCATTTAAAAGTTTTAGTGAATACGCTAACAAGAGTAAAAAATATGTTAATAAAACATTTTTTTAATGTTAAAAAATGTCACGAATTATTTTTAGAAAACAATTGTTTGTAATAAAAACGATTTTTGATTGAAGAGAGAAATAAAGTTGGATTTTCATAATAGAATTTTCTCAATAATCATATGTACAAAATAGTGTAAAAATGGAACTCTTACGTAAAAATATCTTGAATAACTATATTTTAATGAAATTTATTTTTTTTAATTACATATAAAAAATTCCATCATAAGGGATACTTAATCATAATCAAACCCAAATAGTGATTAGATTTTGAAATATACCATTACCACATTGGTAACATCTAAATCATAAGGACCATAAAAAAGTTATATAATTTTTTTTTAAATACCATTTATATAAATATAATAATTTTATGAAAAATAAAAGGATACGTATATACCCTACACTATATAAATAAGTGGTGAAAATGACATATGCATCATTGAGGTAAAAGTGACGTATTAAACTCTTACCTCAGGTTTGAAATCCTTTATACACATATGCACCTTATATATAATAAATATATATTTATTATAAATATATTATATAACAATAATCAAATATTTCATTCCTTACATGATTTACATATTGTCTTTTATGGCATATTTATTAACAATTCCTTCTTAAAATCTCTGTTTCGGTTGATAATTTCATCTTATTTTAGGTATGGTTTTATTTTGTAATTTTAGTTATTTTACTTTGATATTTTTCCCATTATATTTATAATTATATCCACGATATATATATCAAACATATTCATTATATAGGTATTTATAGTAATCTATAAAAGTTATAGATAAAAATGGATTACACTATTCATGGAGATATAGGTAATACGAACGCATAAATGATGTTTCCATTTTTCCTCGAATGATTAAATGAAAGGAAAATAAATATTATTTAAAAGTTATAGGGTAATTATTATTTAATATATAGTATCTATTTTAATAATATAAATCATTATTATTATCCTTGTACAAATTAATTGAAAAACATTTCACATCGCTCTGTGGAGGTGGTAGTCCACACTTATGTGTGAGCGACATTATTATTTTCCAATGGGTTGGAAGGCTAGAAGATATATGTGGAATTCTATTTCCATAGTTATGTTTAGGTAATTAATATCACATATATGATTTAATTTTTACCTTACAACCTTCCATGTAATGGGTATGTGAAAAATTAATCACATCACTTCGCAATCTGATAATCCTCCAAACACAAGAGTGATGTTATCATGTCCCCCTTAAAATGGAAAGTAAGAAGTTATATTTGATATTAAATTTGTTTAAGTATAAAATTTTTATAAATATAATATAAAAAAATTAAACCAATCAAGATAACGATCCTTTAATGCCAGTGATAGAAAATAGATTACATCGGTTCGTGAGGCGATAGTCCACTATACACACGATCAACTTTTTCATTTTCCATTTGATGGAGGTGGAGATGAAAACGAGTTATGACATTAACATAATAATATATTATTATATATGGGATATTTTAGTAATTTTATTTATTATAGTTCAATATTATTTGAGGTTGTTGGATGAACAAATAATAAAAATACACACATTTAAGAATTTTACATCTTCTTTAGAGAGCCTCTTTAGGATTATGCATAAAGCCTTCTTAGGAAGGATCAGTAATTAAAATAAAGATTATATGATGTGGGTAGAGAATTAATAAAGATATTTGGGTAGGTATTTTATGAATCAAATGGGTTTTAAGGGTGAATAGGTGAGGAGAATGGGTGCCCTTTTATAAGTACAAGAGAGGACACACAAGGAATTTTTGAAAAGATAAATTGATAACGAAATATCTCTATTGTGAAAGCATATCAAAAGGATATTTTTTTCCTTTAGTGGTTTAAAGGTGGAAATAAGTCCATAAAATTGTTTTTTTAAAAGTTTAATGTCATTTTTAAACCTTATGTTCTTAGTCTAACACACTGTAAACTCATTTTTACCTTACCTAGGGTAACTAATGTTTACAATTTTTATTTTTCAGAATGGGAAAAAATTAGATTGAGATTATTATATAATATTTATTATTAAAATTAAATATATTGAATCTATATTTCTAAAATTGTTTCATAGAAGTGGTATAATTTAATTTAAAATTGAACTCTTACATTTTTCAAAAAAACATCTTTTCCAAAGGAAAAGTTTCAAATGTGTAAAAAGGTTTTAAATCATAATTCAACAAAATATTATTCATATGAGATAATTTTATTAAAATGGAATATAATTTAACTCATTTTACTTTAAAACTAATTTACAATTTAATATAACTTTAAATATAATTTAAATGAAAAGGCATTTTTGAATTTAAACCTGTATTTTTTACTATTCATCAAAAAATTAATATTTCTATAAAATTCTCAAAAAAAATCCCAATGATATTTTTAAAATGTTGATTAAATAAAATTAATTTTTCAGAATAATTTTTCTAAAATTAGCAAATAATAATTTATAAATATGTGAATAAAGTGCGATAAAACAAAATTTTAGAAAAATATTGTATTTCGAAAAACATTTCTTATTCATTTGAATGATTTTTATTTTAATTGATAATAAATTTGGTAACATTGTGTTTATTTTATATATGTATAAACCATATAATTTTCATAATTTATTTATTACTATTGATATCAACTAGTTTAACATTAATATTATTATGGTTCATTTAGAATTGGGGTTTTATATTCTACAAGTTATAAAAGAGTTTGAATTTATATAAAATTAAAGATATCATAAAGTCCCATTGAGTTAAATTTTCTTATATTCATTATTTTTTATTTCATACATGCTATAAAATATTATTTTTTTTCTTTTTAAAACTGGAGCAGTTATATCGATCACACTTACAAAAAGAGTAAAAACCAATAAACTAGATATTAAAGCACTAAGATAAGGTGGTAGAGAGAGTGAAAACTAACCTTAAGATTAAGTATATTTTTATAAGAATTATTTCCTTTTAAGGGAGTGACTAAAAAGTTTAAACCTGGGTTATGTGGGTAAAATGTCTAAAAAAACAACATTTAGTCCATTATAGTTGGAGGTTACTGATTACACACTGGAAACCACTAACATTCGAGTGGTAGAAGAAAGAATATATGGACCTGTAGATGTCCCACTAGTCTAATAGTGAAATTAAAATAGGAATTCCATTCTATTAATGTTCCATAAGTTGGTTAGTGTCCCTCTTCTACCGCAAAACATCCTCAAGAGGATTCACCACTCCTTTGAACAACTCACCCATACTTTCTAATATTAGTAAAAGTTTTAAAAAAATTGTAATTATGTATAAATTTTAGTTTTTAAAGGGACACATTCCTAGGTAAAAGTGGGATTTTACCATTATCACCACTGTAGGATGTTATGTCCACTGAAAGTGATCCTGATGATCGATGCTTCAGAAATAGGTGAGGAAACTCTTCCCTGACGAATGCTTCTTACTACCATGTATTATGAGAATATATTATGTTGTAGAATAAAACACTAAATAATGGAATAAACAATCCATGAAAGACTTTAATAAATGAATCTACAATCTTCATTAGTTTCTCCACAATAACAATGTATGGATCCAACTCAATATCCTCCCAAATAAAACTTGGGAAGGATTGGGGTGGTCCATATATAGACAAGACATGTGTAAAAAATCACGAAAAACATTCAACGGGGTAGGAAATTCCAACCAATAAGAAATTATTCCAAAATATTTATTGATTTTAATTGATCCAATATATCATGGTGTCAGCTGCATCTATTAATTAAGCTAGTGGTGAAAAAATCAAGGAGAAACATTAAAGAAGACCCTATGACCATTAAAAACTATAATGGATGGAATAAAAGATATGTATATTTTTTATTATATCTCTAATTTGTAATCATGGAATTATTTATGTCCTAGAACCTTGATGTCGCATCTTGAATGACCCTCAGTCCCATGATAGAGGCCTCACCCACATCTTAATAATGAAGATGTATCCTTTATAGGAGACTATAAAAATGATTGAATGGATCCATTATAATTGAAGAAATGATAATATTATTATAAAAAAAGGAAATTTCCTTAAAGGATATCCGACAATACATTGAAATTGTAGTTGGGAGCATCGAACATATTCTTAAGAATATGTATAGAACATTCTGTCCAACAATCATATGTGGATGGTAAGAGTAACTCAATATAACATGAGTCCCAATCACCTTTTATAGAATCTACAAAATATATAATAAATCTCATTACTCATGTTAGATATTATGGTAGATAATACCCCAAGAAAACACAAAATCATTAACAGGAGCAACATAACCAGGTCTCCAACAAGGTGGTGTCATAGATCAAAATGAAATCAACTGACTTCATCAACCGATCAATCAAAAACCATATAGAATTATTCCCTCTATATGAAAATTGAAATTCAATAATAGAGTCAAGAAAGTCTCTTCAAATTTTGAAACCAACAACATAAGTGGCAGGATTAGACCATAAGAATTTAAGTTCTTTTTCTTTATTAGCTAGCAGGTTTAACAATTGAACATATAATCAACAATTTCATGCAACATAACTAGTCATCATAAACACCATCTCAAATCATTATTCACCATTTTCATGCAAGGATAAATGAACCCCAATGAACTATAAAAATCATGTAACACAAAATTCCAAACAATTGATTGGATGAAAAACCAATTAAAAAAATAAAAGAATCACGTCAAACTAGAGTTACCAACCAAGAACTATATCCCCACCATATATGGTTTCCATAATTTTTATAAATTTATCTTCCTACTAATAGTTCTATAGAATATAATGATGGGGACATTATTATAACTTAACTTTAGTCATAACCATACTCGAGTTCTCCACCTTCATGTCCATTTTTAACTATGTAAAATTCCATATATGGTTTAACTTCTCTTTTGATTACAAGAGAGTGTGAGATGAGTATTTATTATGGAGAGTATCAATGATGACATTTTACTTCCATATTTTATAAGTGATGTCAAAATAAAATATCTACAGTTATTTTACCCATTAAATCATCGTATGGTTTTAGTTCCTCTAAGAAAAATATGAAACTGAGGATCTTGTGATAAAAAAGACCATAGACTACACACCAAAAATTTATTATCTCCAACAAATAAGGGGATTCATAACAAAAGAGAGCTCCAGGTAATGAGTATTGTAGTATTTCACATATTATGAAATATGAACAGATCCATATGCCATAATGTGATCATCATATATAAGAACACAACCTCGACTGGCACCATAACACTCAAAATACACCACATACCCCTTATAGGGTTCCAAAAAGATCAGAATAGGAATTGATATCAGATTACATTTCAACTCTTTAAAGGAGGTCAAATATTTGGTTTCCCAAAAAAAACATCACCCATTTGATGGTAGGAGTAGTCAAATGTGATTCCAGATCGGATAAATCATTTTATAACCTTGTATAATTTCCAAAAAAAACCGTGGAATCGCTATATTTCAATGATATTCCATGGTTCATCCCCTAAAAATACAGCTATCAACTTTTTAAGACTGACTAAAAGGACATGTTCCAAAATCACATGTAATAATATCCTAACTTCTTAGATCCATAAAATTAATTAATAAATCTTCCAATAAATGTGTTCAGACTTAATTATTTCTAGAAAAAAAATGAGATATTACTCACACTCAAACTCAAATCCTGAATAAAACTGGATATCATCCATGAATACCAAAATAAAGGTCGTACGATACCAATGGAATATTTATTTCATCAAGGCTACGAAAAATGTTGGAATATTTGTTAGGAAAAAACTCATTACCACACATTTATAGTATTCATATCTTCTTCTGCAAGATTTCATTGATTTATATATATTTCATGAATATTGACTTGGTGATACCCTAGCTAAAGATCAATTTTTGAATACACTACCCCCACTTTAATTTATCAAATAGGAAATCCACAAAAGGTAAGGGTATTTTCTCTTAAATATATTCTAGTTAAATGTTCAATATTCCACATAGAAACACAATAAATCTAAATCCTTTGTGATAAATTGAATTGGGTCACACATAAAAAAACATTAGGAAGAATAAATCACTTTTTTTTGAAAATCTAGTTAGATCTTAAGATCATTGTCATCAACTTGTTCTATATGACAATATGGTATTGAAATTTATTGTGTACCAATAACTAGATAAATGGAAAACTCTAAATTACTATATAGTGGATGAATAATTTGTTTTTATTGGAAAACCATTTTATAAAATTGTACAACAAAGGGAAGATCTATAATAGATGAAACATAATCGGGTTGAAATTAAATAGTAAAAAAATATGGTGCTCATATTGAAAAGGTTCCGCATGACTAGGACTCAAGTCCATCACTCTATAGAACACATGATAACTCCAATTGATATAAGATAATGAAAAAACAAATTATAAAGATAATACTCATCTTAGTGAGATACTATTCATTTCATATCAAGGATGACTTTTAAAATATCCATACCAAGTACCTGGAAGTCCCAAACTAACTCCACATCAATGGTAGAAATTGAACACTAAGGACATAAAAAACCACAACCATTCATATTGTTGAGTGGAATATTTATCTTCATAAATAATTATATGATATTAATTAGAATTTGTATAACATCAATAAAAAATATGGAAGATTAAGAAGAAATTATATCAAATAAAAGAGATTTTATATTTAATGAAATATAATTATTACCTCTCACTATTGTTAGTCCCTCATCAAAATCCACTAGGAAATCACAAGCCACACAAGGGTTCTTCAATCATAGGCCTTTGTATAACGTGTAAGGTAGATTAATTCTGATGTCTATGCTATAATAGACATTGGGAAAAAAGATCATTAAAAATAATGGGTAATAGAAAATTCCTTGGGGAACCTATGAAAATAGATTCAGTTTTAAAATGATCTAGAATTAATTACTGGTGTAAGAAAATACCATCAATGATTACATACATTTCCACACTGATAGAATGTTCATGAAACCCCTCTGTATACTGCTAATGGTGAATAGAAATCCCACTATTGAGAACCACCTCCATCACCCTTTCAATTATCATGTCACTTCATTCTCATTATTTGTGTGACACTAAAATCACAACTAGGTGGAAGAGTATAATTTGTGAGATAAATATTTCCCACTATATCCCCTTATTCTATTTATCCATATAAACAATATATGCTTAGGTATTTAGAATTATAATGCATATCCATAATCATATCTAAATTTTACAACCATACCATCATTTCTACGCCTTCAGCTGAACATTCATCACCACCATTGGAGAAAAGTGATCTAAATCAGTAAAATAATAGGTTTTATTTGATGCTAAATGCATTCCCTACTACAAATATATGAAATCCAAGGAATTTTCATTAATCAAAAATTATGGGAATAACTACTAAATGAAAAGGGTCCTGAAGTCCTTCCACTCTAAGACCACATGATAATTTTTATATACCACAGAATCCCACCACTGTTTATTTGGAACATAATTTTAAATTTTATGTACTTCACATTACAATACTCAGATGTCTACATGAATTTAAATACAATTTCAATATTTTCAATCTATTCCTCCACCTCTTGGGGTTCATTCATAACATAAAAAATGTGGGTGTCTTATTTAGTAACTCTTAATCTCCATCACTATCTCATCCAGATCCATATTTCACCTTAATAACTTGGTTCTAAATTTGTAGTTTTTTCATGTCCACAATAGGAACTGAATGTATGATTGACTATACGAGATGATGATCTAGAGGAGGTTTTCATTGAGGAAAATATCCAACTATCTGCTCGTCTAGAACCCTCAAAAGATTTCTTATTAGAATATTTATACATTACAAAATTAGACGAAAATTCCCAAATAATGTTAAAGTCCTATTTTAAGAAAAAATAGAATAATCATAAACCAAGATAATGGTAAAACCCAAACATAAGATTCACATATCCCAAAATAATATAGTTACTTAAGGCTCATTGTGGAAAGAGCTAGCTAGGAACTCCACACAACCTACCTCTCAATTCATGAAAATCCTATATAATGTCTACCAACTTCACAGGACAAAGCATATACATTATATAATTCCATGTTTTCAAGCCCTATCCTAAAAAAACATCTATATAAGCTATATTCCAGACTACAAGAATACCCAAATGGAATTTTCGATCCCCATAGGCTGGAGACTAGCACTCAGAATTTTAATAGCAGCCAAAGGGAATGATTTTTTCCAACCCAAAATAAGATACATAGAATATATATTGAAATGAAAACATAAATAAAATATTCAATAATAAAAAGAGTTCAAAATTGAATTGATACTGTGACACCTTGATTTTTAAAAAATGAAAACTATGTTTGATAGATTATGTGATACACAACACCAAACCCAAACAAACAACGATTATTATTTAAATACGACGATTCTAAACCTTACATTAAATTTGTGGATATTTTAAGATTTAAATAAATTATTATATATATATATATATCCAAAATATATTAATAAATTATTAGTAAATAATCAATCATTTTATGGTAATTTCATTATGTTACTCAAAATATATTTTTTGCAAAAATGATTTTTATTTATTTTTAATGAAAAAATTATTATAATTATTTTCTAGAACATTTAGAAAATTAATTTAATTAAACTAACATCATTTCTATATATGAATATATAAATTAACATAGGGTGAAAATTTTCAAAATATATATATTTTTAGAGAATAGTGAAAATACTATTTTTATGTAAAATTATAATTTATTTTGATTAATTATGTAATAAAAAATGCCCAAATATTCATTTAATATTATTTGAAAAAAGCAGATGTATTATTTAGGTATATTTATATTTAATTAATTTTATTTAAATCATCGTATTCTGGATTTTAGTATTCTTTTATATTTTGGATTAAAAACATATTTTTCTGAAAAAGATTTTAAAATACATAATGTATTATCATTTTAATTAATTAAAATAACCCCTAGTGAGAAATGATAAAAATTAAATTATTAAATTATATATATATATATATCTTTATTAACAATTAATATTACTACTTATGGATTTAAAGTGAATTCATATTTTTCTTAAAAAATGTATTTTTAGAAAAATAACATTTCATCATACTTGTAGGTTGCATATTAAATTAAATTATTAAAACTATATTAATTTATTTTGATTAATTGAATTACATATTTGAAATAAAAATAATTAATATTAGGTAATATCCAAAAATAATTTTTTTAGAATATGAATATAAAATGTAGTATATATTATTTACCATAGTAAAAAGAAAACAGGTTAATTAAGGGTAAAAAATAAGTTAACAAAGAATAGAAACAATTTAACCTTGATATTTGAATTTAACTTTTAATTAAATTATTATTATATTTATTCCTTACTGTTGTTTTAGTATTTAATTAATCATTTTGAATAAAATTATATTTTGATGCATTAAAACACCAAATTGTATAATGTAATATTCAAATTCAATTAAAAAATTTATTATCATTAATTAATAGAATTTTGAAATAATAAATATTTTAATAAAATATTATTATTTAATATTTTTTATTAAATATAAATGATAATATAAAATTTATGAATCCATATGTAATTTTTATATATGTTTAGAAAATGTTTTTATAAAAAACCCAATATTTCTCAACAAATATTGATTTATATTTACAAGGTTAATACACAGATTTGGAAATTTATTCATATAAAATTAATAATATTTTTTTGATACAAATTGTCCAAATTATCCAATGTTAAAAATTTTATAATTTTTTGAGATAGTCCAATTTTCAGGTAATAAATTAATACAATATAATTATACACTGTGAATTATGAAATAATAATGACAGAGAAGTGATGTAATAAATAATATAAAAGGTATAAATGACCAAATATATTATTTAAAATTAATATACTGTGATTTAATTTAATTTTATTAATTTTCCATTAGGAATCCCACAAAACCATTAAGGTTTTTTATGATTTTGAAATAATTTCTTTAAGAGAGTGACTCACCACCACATAATCATAAGAATTATTTTATTAATTTTGGACCTTATAAGCCTAAAATATTTTAAAACAATCCAATTTTGGTAGATACAATGGGCGGAAAACATGGGTTGGTTTGGTGTTTTGGTTATTTTATTTTGTTGAGTCCAAAACAACAATAATAAAGAAATAAACCTCTTTTCCTATATAAACCCACCCATTATACCACCTATATTAACTAAAACTCTTCGTAGTACATTCATACTATTACATAACTCTATAGATTCCTTCAAAGACACCTAAAAGCTCTCAAGTATCCCTTTCCATGCATTTGGAGTCACACACTCAAGTATGGGACCTTCCTCTCCTTCATTCAATTCAAGATTCTTCTTTGAAATTAGTTATTTTAATTTGAATATATTGAATTTGGAATCATTTATAATAATTTAAATACCTTAAAATTGAAGTTATTTTAATTATTTTTCATTTATCCTTTAACATTTTGACCGTCACATAAGTCGTTACTATGCTGAAATTTAGTAAGCGATTTCTTTTTTCTCAATTCCATTCAAGAAATTATATTATGTTATGTATATTAAATTACATTGTATTATGTTTATATATGTAATTAAATATTAAAATTACATTTAATTTTAGTTATAAATTATTAAACACCCTTTCAGTCTCATCAATCCTCTAATGATCCTTTATGTTCACTAGTTACCATGCCGAAATATAGTTAGGATTCCTTTCATTTTTCTAGTTTATTTTTTACCTTATTCTTTATATTTCCAAATTTATAATGTCAGTATAGGATTTTACATGGACCTATTACCTCAAAATTTATTTCATTAGGGTTAGATACCCATTTCCCAATCATCAAACCACTTTTATGAAACTTTAATTGATGTCATTACGCTGCCAAAATTTCACTGTTGTTTTCGATGACAAAACAATTGTGTACTGAATACCATACCCATTTCCTATCATGGGTGTTCACATTTATGAACATAAAATTATTGATTTTTGAGATAAATGTATTTATTATACACTTATTTATCATGGAATAAATAATGAAGATGAATGAAACCATGTTGTATGATCTATGCCGTACACTTAAGCATGAGAATTAAATGAAAGTGACGGTTTCACCCAAAATTATTATCACTCCAATACATTGGGTAATGTTTTGTATCAAGAGTCATCATGTAGGGATATGAAGTGAACCTGATTCCATTGTGGGACATTTTACACCATAAATTCTTTGTGCTATTTCCTTAACCTGGTTTTATGATGCAATGTTTTAAGTTGTTGCAACATTTCCCATGTTTTAATTATCAAGTTATATCATGTCTCATTGTTTGTGTTTATTATTAATACTCTTTCAATGAATAGTTTATAAAATGTATCACCTTATTAAAATTTTATTTCCTATATAGTATTTATAGATCACCCCTTTCTTATGTGTACCCCAGGTTATCCCTTGCAGCTTTAAAAATGAATTGAATTTTAGAAGCATGTTAAGGAAGTTTTCAATAACATTGTTGTATCCAATGATCAAGATGGTATCCTATGATACAAATTCAAAAATACACTACAATTATAGATATTTCAGGTTTTATTAACTGTATTGTTTTTGTAACAAATCATGAATTTATGTATAATAATGTGAATGGGTTGTATAGTTGGTATTAGAGGAAAATTGTAGCTGTTTTGTGATCAGGATTAGAAAACTCTAAAAGAACCCTTAGGGATAATATTATATTTATGAAAAAATCCCTAAATTTTTGTAAGTATATATAAGTTATTTAAAATGAAAATTAATCCATGTGTTGATACTATATGTGGACATGGTTCTAAAACACATATACCTTAGAATAACAACTCCAATAAGGTGAAACAGGCCTGACTCAGTGTAACCTGGTATATGACTACGAGACTTTATACACCCCTACTTTGACACTATAGGGGGATATGATTTGTAAAATTCATAATATAATTATGAATCATTATTAAGGGAAAAAAACAATACCATAATATAAAATTTTTTTAAAAATATCATGGATAACGTTGATTGAATCTTCAAAATTCATAGGTTATGAAATTAATATCATTTATAAGTTATCACTTTATAATCAACTAAAATTAATTGATGGTATTATAACACATCATAGATTTATGGTTGTTTGTCCTTGAAATTATGCTAAAATATTTTTCTATCACACTCAATTAGTATTTGGTGTTATTTTTCTCTTCTAGGTCTATGTTTTCACTTCAAATTAAAACACCTATACTTAGAAATCTAGTTACGTGATGACCTTTGTACTTTACTTTCTCTCTTATCATGTTGATATTTTATTAACCATTTTTATGATGTGGGTATTAAATAAATATATTTTCATGTTTCAAAACATATCTTAATAATATCATGTTTAAATAAGGTGAAAAAAATCAAATAAGGGGGGGGGGGGAATAATGTAACACTCTGAGTTTTTAAAAGAGAAAATTCTGTTCAATAGCCTATGTTATACGTAACACCAAACCCAAACAAAAAATGAATATTTAAATATGAACATTTTAAAATTTCCATTAAGGTTTTGGATATTTATAGAATTTAATTCATTATGAATATATATATATATATATCCTAAATATATGGATAACTTTATAGTAAATAATCAATTAATTTCTGGAAATACCTTTTCATTATTCAAAATATGTTTTCTTTATAAAATGATTTTTATTTATTTTTATGAATTATTTTTATAATTATATTTTATAAAATTTATGAAATTAATTTCATAAAACCAAATCCATTTTTATTTTATTATATCAAAATTAAATTAGGGTAAAAATTTAGAAAATATATATTTTTTTAGTGAATAGAGTTTTTAGGATAAATTATCATTTTTTAATTAAGTTACATAAGAATCCTAAATATATTTTTATGTTTATTTTAAAATATATAAATATTATATGGTGATATTTTTTTTCAATTGATTTCATTTAAATAATCTTTTTACTGAAATTTTGTATGAGTTTATATTTATGATTGAAAACTAATTTTTTGAAATACTATTTTAAAATCCATACTTTTGCTCCATTTTAATTAACTAAATTAAAAACAAATGAGGAATGAACAAAACGAAATTTTTTGATTATAAATATCTATATTTATTAATTTAAATTCATTTAATTAAGATTAATAGTTATAGAGTTAAAGTGAAGTCGTCTTTTCCTTAAAAAAATTATTTTTTTAAAAAATCACTTTTTATCAAGATTAGAAGAATTTACATTAAATTTAATTCTTACAACTGTTTGAATTTATTTTGATAAAATTGATTTAATATTTTAAATAATCATAATTAATATTATGTAATAACGTCAAATTAATTTTGGTACAATATTTGTAATAAATGTAGTAAATATCCAGAACCATGGTAAAAGTAATATGGGTTAATTAAGGGTAAAAAATAATTTATCATTGAATAGAAACAATTTAAACATAACATTAAAATATAATTTTTAGTAAAATTATGATTATATTTGTTATTAATTATTTTTACTCTATAAATGATTAAGTAATTAGCTTGAAAAATATTATATTTTGATACAATGTAACAAAAAATGTATTGTGTAATATGCCAATTCAATTAAGGCATTTATTCTCATAAATTTATTTATTTGTGAAATAAATTATATTTTAATAAAATATCATTATTATATAATTTTTATGAAATATAAATTATTACATTATTTTTATGAAGTCAAATGTAATTTTTATATTTTTTCAAAAACCCTTTTTGTAAAAAACCATACATTTTTCAATAAAACATCGATTCATATTCTAAAAGTGAAAATACATAAATTTATACAATATTTTTAATAAAATTAATATTTTATATGGAATGTTAATTTTTAAATTATCCAATGGTTATTTTGTTATAATTTTCTAAAATAGTCATTTTTTGGGTAAAAACTAAATACCATTTAAATATTCTTTGTGTATCGTGATATAATAATGAAACAATTGTGACATAATAAATAATATAAAAGGAATACATTCCCAGATATATGTTATCCTTTTAAAATAATGTGATTATTTTTTTATTTCATTAATTTTATAAAGCCATTTTGAATCCTCGAAAACCATTAATATATTTTATTATTTCCAAATCATTTCGGTAAGAGAGTGACTCACCTCCATATAAGAAAGGGAATTATTATATTATGTTCATATTGTTTTCTTATGAAATAATTTAAAACACTCATATTTTGTAGAAACCATAGACAGATACCATGGGTTATTTTTTGGTTTTGGTTATTTTATTATGTAGTGTCCAAAACCTAAATATTAAAAAAATGCCTGTATTTTCCTATAATAATCCGGTCAAGGTCCCATTTTTCTTAACTCACACTCCTTGTGGAATATCCATACTCTTACATCTAGTCTCTAGAGTCCCCCATGGTGCCTATAAGCTCTCATGTATCCCCTCTAAAGAATTTGGAGTCACACACTCAAGTGAGGGACCCTCCTCCCATCCCGTCAATTCGAGAATCTTATTTGAAATTAGAATTTTTAATATGAGTTAGTTATATTTTAATTAATTTATAAAAAATAAAATTATTATCCAATTGATGTCATTTTATTGATAAAACTATTATACTCTCTCATTTTTACCCTTATATAATCCATTACTATGACAAATTTTAGTAAGGTATTTATTTCTTCTCATTTCCATTGAAGAACTTCTTTTATGTTATATCTATTAAATTTCATTTTCTTATGTTGATATATGTTAATCTATATTCCAATTACTATAAATTTAATTTATAATAATTATATCCCCCTTTCACTCTCATGAAACCTCCTATGATCCATTATTCTCTCTTGTTACCTTGACGAAATACAATTTTGATTCATTCTTTATTCAAGTTTATACATTACCTTATGCCTTCTATTTAAATATTTCTAATATTGGGATATAATTTTCCATGTCCCTATCACTTCCCATTTAATATATATGTAGTTAGATATCCCTTTCTCTCTCATTAACCCACTATTATGATAATTTATGTGATGTTGTCATGCTACTAAAATTTCACCATGATTTTCCATGCTAAAACAATTATGCAATGAATACCATACCCAATTCCTATCAAGGGATTTCACTTTTACAAATATATAGGTTTTTATTAGGTATTTACATGTATGTATTGAAGACTCCTTGATCTTGAAATTAATTATGATCATGAATGATCCCATGTTGTCTAATATATGTGTCACACTTAAGCATTAGAATGAAATGAATGTGATGGTATGGGAGAAGATGTTGCTACTACCCTTAAACCAACAGTAGTGCCCAATCAAGAAATTAAGATGGTGTTGAACGGACTAGTGGATATAGTCAAGTGAATAAAATAAAAAAATATCTTTTAGAGAGAAGAAAAAATAATATAGGGTCTCCTGGGACTTGAGGAATGGTTGAATAAATCGTACTCCTTTTGAAATGAATAATTCACTGGTTATTTCCATGCATCTATATACAATAGGCTGCTCAAGATACCACAACCCAAGAAGACCAATGATTTAAACCTCACCAACCATCCAAATTTTTTCATTTTAGATATAAGGAAAATATATAATACCGGAACTACATCATCATAAAATACGTCCTTCAAGGAATAGTCATCTTTGGACAGGTGGTGTTAGATTACTCTTTATAGTAAGTGGTCTAGATAACCCATTCTCAGTTCGAATAAGTGGGTGATTTTATGAATATTATGACCATGTGTGGATATAATTTCAATAACTATAGTACATAGAAAATAGTTTAAGGAGTTCATGCCACCTTGAGTACATAGCTACGCAGACCCTCAATTGATGCACCTTCGAAGAAGGTGAAATTCGTTATATCTACAAAAAGAGAGAATAAACATCGATTACATGAAGATATAAAAGAGGAATAGTCTTATTCTACTAAAACACAATCTCCAACCCTTGAAAATTTGTTCCCTACAACATCCAAAACATGGCATCCACCCCATCACATGGAACCCTCATCAGATGAAGATCTCATATTTTTTCTATCAATGCAATACACTCGGTAGACACCATCTCTAACAATGAATATTTCTCCAATTTTTACTCCCATATACACACCTAGGGAAGATGAGGCCACATACACAAGAACCAAGGATACAAGGGATGTCAAAGGCATGGTCGGATCTAATATTTTTATCACATCCCCATAGAGAACACATATACAATTGAAACCCATTGTAAATCACTATAGTAATCCCAAAATAGACATGGCAGTTTCTAAAAACTCTCTAGTGGTGGTCCTCACCCATTAGTATTGTGTGACAACCTAGAGGGGGTTCAATTACATAATTAGCCTAGGAAATCAGTAATGTCCTAAAAACCCAACCAACTGGCAGCAGATACTCCTTGAACCTCTTAAAAGTCACCAGACATGTCCAACTCAAATTCATCAGCTACCGAGCCACTTGTTAATGAGATACCCCACCTTGGGAAGTTCCAAATTTTGGTAGAAATGTATGATGTTTTAATGTATATGGTTGTTATCATAGCCAATATATCAATACATGATGCACTACACCATTAAAAATAACTCAGGGAGGCTCTTGTTAATGCCCTCCAAACCCTGTAAGAGTTGGAGTAAAAAGACACTACAGCCGAGGTCTATCCAATGGAGACCATCTCATTAGAATGTAATGTCGCTATCTTATTCATAGATAATGATCAAGAAAAAGTTATGTAGGGAAACATCATAACCCTATATTTTTTTGGTAGACATGATAATGTTGATATCAGAAGGGATCTGAATGATAATGGCTCAGAGATTAATATTATCATGATTCAAACCCTCCTATGATTGGAATATATTTTAGGGGATTTGTCACCTAAAAATGTAACCACTAAAGGGTATGATAATCGTAATTTATTAACTATCAGGAATATTAAACTCAAATCTCAGTTTTGGGACCTCAAATCATATTCTGAGTTTATGGTAATCCAACAAGTCACCACATAAAATTCATTACTCGAAACACCTTTTTCTATAGCCATATTATGGTACCATCATCATTCCATCAATGTTTGAAATACCCCATTAATGGAATAGTCATCAAAATAAAAGGTGAAAGAACCCCCTTAAAAACTTTTGAAGCCACATATAATCAAGTAGGTTTCTACAAAATGGATAAAAGACAACCAATGTTGTATGATGATATAATGATTTCATCCCCAAAATCTTTGGGATGGCCCATGAAAATCACTAGACTATGATCAATAAAAATTATGTTCTCTCTATGAATATGGTTAAGGTAATAAACCTAGACCCATATGTCCAAGCCCCTCATTTCTCAAGTGAATGTGTAAAACAAAATTAGTTATGGGATCTGTTTGCAATGACTCTAGAAAGAAGGGATGATAATGTCCATTCTGATGTCCTCTATCACATCAACAATGACATAGATTCCCCAATATTATCATCTCAATATATGAATGCCTCCACAATCTCAGAGGTGGAATAATAATAGCATGACATTAAGAACTCTCCTCCTACATCCTGGGAAGGTATCTCCTCCACGATCGATGAGATAACGAAGGTAAATATGGGGACATAATAAGACTCATGGACTACACTGATTAGTGCCTCCATGCTCCACAAAGAGAAATAAATGCACATTTCATTTTTAAAGAAGCACCAATATGTGTTTTCATGGAACTATATTGAAATTCATAGGATGAATCTAGATGTGGATATGCACCATCGAGGCTTACCCAATGATCTTGAGGTTTCATGACACCATCTAGGAGGATGAACCCCTCTCATTCCACCAATGTGGATGGGTAAGTTGAAAATTGATCAAATCCGTAGTTTTATGATAATTTCAATGACAACGATGGCTTGTAGAAAATGTCTCTATCTTGAAAAAGAAATGGAAGACCAGTCTTGACATCAGTTTTAGAGACCGAATTCGATATTATTGAAAGGATGACTTTTTATTACATATGATAGTAACCTTGATTGATGAAATTGTTGGATTCCAATATTTTCCATCATGAATGGATATTAAGGGTAAAATCAGATAAATATGACCCATAAAGAGGAAGATGAAATGAACATCAGAGCACCACAAGGGGTCATTTTCTATATTGTCATGCCCTTTGGAATAAAGAATGCTAGAGCCAATTATCAACATTCCATTCACCATGTATTTAAGATATTAATGGGATGGCTAAATGAAAGTTATATTGAAATCCTAGTTGTCAAACCAGGTGGTGATATAACCACTTTATAAATATCAAAACACTATGAAACATGTTTCTAAAACACTTTCTGAAGATGAATCCACTAAAATATGATTCGAGGTAACATTTGGGAATTTCCTTGGCTTTGGGGTATGCCACTGCGACATCAAGGTCGAACCAAAGAAGTATTATTCTATTTTATCAATCTATCCCCCAACTAATATCAATTAACATTGGGGAATCCATGGGAAACTCACCTACATTTGGAAATTCATAGAAAACTTGGTTAGATAATCTCTCCCTTTGACCATTCTAATGATGAATATAATCTTTTACTAATGATATTGGGATTTCCATGAATACATCAAACGACACAAACATTATCTACTACACCCACTGGATCTCATTTATCTACTATAATAGAGGCCACTAATATTATATGTGTATATAATGTATCACTTAATAAAAATATTCCACACACAAAATAATGAAGAATAGAATGAGAAAATTCCCTAATATCTCAGCCAAAAAATTCTTGGTACTGAGTTCTGATACTAAGATGTCGAGATGAATAACCTAACACTCATCTTTTAAGTGTAGAAGATAAGGTATTATATTTATAATTGTAATGCCCATATGGTATCTATTGATGATCCTCTCTAGTATAACCTTTTCCTCCCCATACTGACTAGAAATATTACTTGATGGGAGGTAATTCTACATCTATATGACATCCAGTTCATGTCACAGAATGCCGTAAAAAGGAAATCCCAAAATGATTTACTCGCAGCACATCCTACACCTGAAAGTACAGTATTGGACATTGATCTCCCAAATTAAGAGGATTTTTATTCCCATGAAACTCCATCAACATGGGAGATGTATTTTTATGGTTCCTCTATATGTCCTATGAGGAAAAGGATGGAAAATATGAAGATAAATAATGTTCAATTAGGGATTATATTATTACCATAAACAAATAAAAAATTTCCAACTCTCTCTCTAAATAAAGGCTAAAAATTAATGATGTATAATACCGAGCCCTCATCACTAGCTTGGAACTAGAATTACAGTTGTAGATATCCTACATAACTATCTAAGGGGATTCAGAGCTAGTGAAAAAGTAGATCAATGGATAATATTCCATCAAAAAGGAATAATTGGCCCATCTCACTAGCTACATAAGGGGACTAATGTATGAATTTCCTTTTGAGCCCACATTGAATCATGTTCCCCAATCACAAAACATTCATGCCAACACATTGGATGATACAACCATATTCCCTTCCATCCTTGATCAATAAAAATAAATATTCCTTACCACAAGTCAAAGAATTCTATTATCATTCATGAAATGTGATATTAATGAAATAAATAAGTTCAACACCACACCAAAGTGTGATATACTAATATCCTCGCCTGGATGGATGGATCCCATAATTAGTTATCTCTAAAACATGAATCTCATGATATACTTAGTAGGAAAGTAACAAATTGGGAATCATGCAAAAAACCATACCTTTTGTGACAACCCAAATGTTCAAAAATTCATCAAAAAGCGAGGATTTGATAGAATCCTCCATATATGATTTGTAGAAAGAGGGATTCACACCATCATAGAAAAAGTACATGCAGGATCTTGTGGTGCTCATTAGCCTTGGAATATAATCTCCCACCAAATCATGAGGATGGGTTATAACTAGAAAATCATGATATAGGAATATATTTAATTTACCAAAAAATTTCATTCATGCTAGATCCCTGAAAAGTTCATCCATTATCCCCAGAATTTATTTATACAACTAAATATTCCGTTCGATTTTTCATTTGGGAATGTATGTTATGGGGCCATATCCCTTAGCTACATCTAACTAGTTCAAGTATATCCTTACTAATAATAATTAATTTTACAAATGGTATAAGAAAATACCCCTCAAAGAATCCGAGATGAATAATATCAACAACTTTGTAATGTACCATATCATCACTAGGTTCGGAGTTCCTCACACAATATTGATGGAAAACAACATGAAATTCTCTTTTATAGAGTTAAAGAAACTATACTATGTGTAAAATATCAATTTCAACCTCCAATATCATTGTAATGCAGTGGAAAATGGACATAGAGAGTCTATCAATAAGCCTCTTTAAAATTTACTCCATAATATGTTGAACATTGATAAGAAGTCATTGTCGTACAAGCTCTTACATGATTTATGTGGATACCGTACATCCACACATACTTCTACACAATAAATTCCATACTCATTGGTGTACGGGATCAATATAGTTTTACACATATAAGTCCAACCACCTTCAATCCAAATTTCTGTTTGTGGATAACTCTCGAATGCTGAGAAATAAAAAAAATGGTTGGATGAATTAATGCAACTCAATGAGAAAGGGTTGCATGAATAACCATGAAGTCCATCAGAATTAGAGCACACACGCCTTTAATAATATGGTTTTCCTTAATTCATTTCTCCAAGGAAATCTTGTTTTTGTTATAATGACCCAAATGATACCAAGCAAGAATCCTTGAAATTTTGATCCCAAATGGGAATGCCCTTACATCATACATAATGTCTATCACAACATATCTTACTCCATAGCAAAAATGGATGGGTAATGATTCACACACCCAACAATGAGTTGTTTCTCATGAAACACTTTTCATTGTTGTTATCAAGTGACAGTTATCCTAGAACAATGTTGTCAAACTGCACAATATCTAATGTCTGGGTAGTAAGACTCTAAACTACATAAAATCTCATGTCTTAAATACATGATGCTAAACTGTACATATCAAATCCTCATTATATGAAATTATGATATAAGAATCCCCCAATTATCTAGATTCATTCATATCAGGTGAACAAATTCTTAACAACTAGAAATTAAACTACATAGTGTCTCATATCATAATCACATGGCATTAAACTGTATGGAACATGTCCTTATTACATGATTAAAACCTTTATGGATGACTTCCTCACTACATAACATTAAACTAAATGGTAATAACTATCTAATTAATGATCTAACTCACAATATCTTGATCTATGTGAAAGAAGGATGAAATTCTCCCATCCCTAGGTGAGAGTAAGCTTTACATAGGGATTCCCTCCATATAATAAATATGCATGTATCGATTCTTACTATGACAGGATATATAATGATGCCCAAACCATTATTTTTCAGAACATTCGCAGTGTTAATTCCCTTTTAAATCGTGTAACCGTTATCCTCACCACAATACGTTTAAAAAAATTGATGATGTCCTTGTTTCAAGACATTAAAATACACTATTTTCTAGAAATTTTTTTCTCCTGAATCTCATTAAAATGAGATACATGGTGATTCCTCGATCTTATATCTTGGTCTAGCAACCATATGATACAAAATTCCCTAGTTATATCATTAATTTCCTCTATATGGTTATTGGAATCATTTTTATTCCTCAATTATCACATTGATCACAGTTCACATGATATTTGAAATTTTATTAAGGGATTCCCCACATGAAAAAATCACAAAAGATCACGAAACGTTCATCATGGACCTAAATGAAATACCTTAAAATACATTCCATGAGTCTACACTGCATGTTGTTAAACTATGAAGTTGATGTACTTTTGATGACATAAAACTACACCTTCTTGTAGACCTTTCCCTAGAGGACCATAATTGTTTGTGTAGGTATCCTACCACACCTCAATTCAAAAACTATGTCTGACCTCATTATTAAAATAACCAGATACATAGCGATGCCCAAACCTCTAGCCCTAGGTCCATTCACAACTTATAAACATAAAATTTCCCCCATTCTGATTATAGGCCATACATACACTAGAAATTTCAATTTAAATAACTAAGTGTGTCTTTATTATTGTTAGTATGAGATACATAGTGGTTCCTACAATAAAATAAAATTTTCAAGTCATAATACCAATTCAATGTTGGGAAGTCAACATCCTTACTATGTAACATTAAATTACATGGTTCCTTAAGATCTATGTGCAGCTTGATTCAATTCATCAAGAAGATACATAGTGACTCCTGGATATTGAATCATGAGACCCGATACATACATAAATGGAACCAATTACCACATCTATATATGGGTCAAACCTATGTTGATATTTTCCCATTCATGAACTATGTGTGACTTGATTCATGTCATCTCAAGATACTTAGTGACTCCTAGATCTCTAATCATGGGCCGACAACAACATCCAACAACAAAATTAACCCTAACATCATAGAGGCTGATCCACACAATACCATTTTCCAATGTATATTTCAGATATATGTGAGGGATTATTTTTTATATAATATAACTTACATAATTTTTTCCAGTTGTTCCTACATCCATACCACATGACTATTAAACTGTAAGAAAATCTTCATGGTCACATGAAATTTAAAATGCATGAAAAAATTTCCCTTACTGAATGATGTTAAACTAAAAAAAATGTCCTTATATCATAATTTAAATCTCATTAAATGAATGTATGTCTCTTTTATAAGAAATTATACTATGAATTCTATAAACCATTATTACCCCTCATCAAAAAGCACAATGGCCTTAACCCGTTCACCTAGAGTATAGGGTGATTCCACCATCAATTAAGCATCTCAATTCATAAATCACATTTCATGTCTCATGAACATCAGGTTTCCCCGAGCCTTTAACTTCCCTTGTAATGGAAAATAGATCTCTCTATTTAACAATGAAATTGACACATAAGGGATCATTACTAACAAACAGAGAAACTTGGCTTTGTAATGAGGCAATTCTAATCCTCATGAGACAAACATCACTATCGATGAACTGAACACCTTATTGTGTAGTGTTCAATCCTCATTAATATTGTACCTTATCATTTCTTATGACTTGAGATCTTTGAGGCCTAACATACAATATTTTCATTACCCAGTCTTAATTAGGTTGGCTTTTTCTTGACCTTGGGTATCCTAATTAGCAATAATCCCCCATATTAGCACCATTTGTGTCACAAACATAAACATCCTTCACTTTGGTTGAATCTATAGGAACATAAACCCTTTCCCATAATTGTATAAATCACTAGATGTTAAATTACTATTTAAAGAGATAAAAAACTTTTCAGCATGAAAACACGCAAAGTGGGGCCTAAGAAAATGTCAAGTGTTTGCTCGCTGAACTTTTATCCTCTAGATTCTAGTAAAAAATTTGGTTGAAAATAAATAATGAGTAAATATTATAGGGTCTAAACTATAGACATTCAAAAATCCAATTTGTTCTTTTTGTACCCCCTAATCTAGGAAAAGGTTAGAGTAGTTTTTTTCACATCTATTTTTCCTAATAATATATTGTATAGGAGATGAAGAAAATTAGTGTTCTTGAATCCATTATGTATATTTAACTTTCCACAAATCATTCATTAAGATTTTAGCACCCTGGGTTACTCTAAACCTTTTATGGACCATGGAAAAGGATACCTAGGTTCACGTGAACCTTTTTTTAACTATGCATGTATTTGTATGGATCCTAAATATATGCTTATGGTCATCAACTAAATGTGTCACTCAACAAATAGGGATTTTTGATCCTTTTGAGACTTGTTGTCACTATGGATGAACTCAGCACCTCGGTGTGTTATGGGCCCTTCATATTGTCATTTTTCCAAATGATACTCCTAAACTGGGCAATTTGGGCCATGATTTAAAATCATCATACCTTACTATCCATATAAATTCAACATCCTATATGTTATTTCATCCTTTTTGAATCCTTTAACGATGTAGTAATAAAATACTCCATTCTCGAACCATTTCTGCCTCACACCTCTTGATTCAAAAACATATCGCGTTGGTCTTGAAATTAAAAATTCAAAAGATAAACATACCTTGGGTGCCAAAACCATTATTTGATAGATTTCTTCAATATCCAACCACATCATCTAGATGTTTCACTCTTCATAATTATTTTTTCCATATAATGGTATAGAGATCATGTTATCATAACCAAACTATCGATGTATAAGGTATTTTACCTATAAACTAAAGGAATATCCACCTTGTAGGAAAAGAAGTCCAAACCTTGTGTGCCTTGGAAACATCGTGGAAAAACCAGAAACCTTAGGGTGTTATGTTTCATCTAAAAAATGCCTTTCTCATCCCATATTCATTGACTCAATCTTTTTAGTAATATATTATATCACCCATATTCTAAATATCTATGTGTGAATATATTCCCTAGTATTTCTCCCTAAAAAATATTACGTCTAAAAATCGTCCATGAACCTTGGAGAAGACTGGATTAACCACTTTTTGTCAATGATAATGATGCATAAGATCTTTTACCTAACATATTGAGGAATCCCCTACTTGGAGGAATAAATATCTGATCCCCAGGGGCCTTGGGAACACTTCTAATGAACTCAACACCATAGGTTGTTTTTGGACATTCCTAACATGTCTTCACCAAATTCTATCACCATCAATCATGTCCTTCTGGTAAGACATTAAATTTCATGGAACCCTAAGGTATGAACAAAAGACACTAGAATACAGTGATGGAAGGTCCAAGCTAAAATACCCTAAAATACAACAATATATGTTCCATGCTAAAATACCCTAAATTATAGTGATAAAAGGTCCAATCTAAAAGAGCTTATTCTATTGTAATTGAAGGTTTGATCTAAAAGAACCTAAACTACAAGGATAGAATGTCTGGGCTAAAATACCCAAAACAACTATGATATAAGGTCTGAGATATGAGAACCTCAAATATAAAACACCATAAATATAGTCTAAAGTAATTAAAAAGAATATAACCCCAACTATATGGCCTTAGAAAAAATCAAGCTACTCTTTTGAAGCCTATAATCTTCGAAAAAATATTGAACATTCTCTCTAGGGGACATATATTCTAAAAAAATTTAGTTTTGTGAATGAGGAAATCTGAAGAGAGTTTTAATAAACATAACAATGAATAACCTCATTTTGGTGGGATATCTATAGAATTTCTAAATTAGAATATATTATGATTTCAATATTCAAATACAGTAAATCAGGTTTACTTGATGTTATGAAAATGATTAGTATCATTGGACATTAATATAACATCATATCAGGAAAAAGTCATGAACATCATGAATGAAAGAAAAACTGGACAACAACATGTAAGGTTTAGAAAACACATTCAATGATAGCATGCAAATAGGAGAAATAATCACATTTAAAAGATTATGAAAGAATATCATCAAATAGAGAATTCATGTCAATGATCAAATTACAATAACATTCAATAGACTATGCTAGATAAGTTGAAAATATTCTAGGTAGAAGCGTCAATTGAATGATGAAGATCTTCTCACCCTACCTCTTCTAATTATACTATAAGATAGAGGGTCTTGACCAATGTATTCTGCTAATCAACAATTTTTGAGCAGTTTCTAATGGGGATGAAGATGTAAAAAGGTCATAAAATAGGTGATCAATGATTTAATAAAATATATATATATGCATAGTCCCTGAATCTTTCTAGGAATGTGAATTGGATAAAAACTGGAAACATTTCTCTAAGGAAACAATGTCCTCCTTTATCTATTTAGTAAGGGGAGCCTTGTCTTCAAAATAATGCAATCCCCTCTCATTGATGGACAAACATTTCTGAGTCAAGATAATTTTTCTCATTACTTCGTACAATGTTTAAAGGTCTAATCCTTCCACCCAAGTCATTAAATAGATTATGGAGGCATTCCACTTGGCCAATTTTTTTCAAGGGGTGTATCAGAAATTATGGTGGGAATCCACCGCAAGATCGCCCTACACCATATATGAGCTTTTATGACTGATTTGATGGGAACACCCTAAGGAAGAGAAGCTAACTGAGATGCAAAGGAAGGATATGGGGCTCTATATATCCTCACCACAATATATGCATCACTAATTTCTTTAGGGGAAGGGATGATTGCTTTGATGTATTTGGTCCCACTATCAGGATGGTCGTCACCAAAATGAGGAAACTTTCTCAATGTATTCCCCATGTCATCAATCAAGTCTATAATTTCTGTGGAAATTGGGGTTTGAGAGGCAAATGGATTGTCCGCATGACAAACTAGTCAGCTTATCACATCACCCAGATTGGCTATTACCCATTCCTGGGAATAATTTTAAGAAAGAAAGATAGGAGAATTAGCTGACTGAAGAATGTTCTCAACATTAGTATCTTCACTCGCTAACATTATAAAAAACTGGAAGATGATCCTAGTGTGTCTCTACCCTTGCATTATGTATAAAGGTATAGAGGAGACCTTTTGGTGAATCCTTGAAAAATATAAATGTAATAAGGTGTATATATCTCACAGATGATAGTATCATATATCAAGGGTATAATAACGTCATCCCCAAGGGAGGTCTTGTATGAACTTTGATAGTGGGAGGCACCACCATTAGAAATGATTGACCCCATCAGTGTAGGAAAAGGGGATAAATAAAATATATCATATCAAATTAACACATTAGCAACACTTTCAGATCTTAGTGACATAGTTGTAACCCTAGATATGTTTAGAATCCTTTGGTGAGATAAGGCACCATGTATCCTAGTGGCATTGTTTTATTTATAGCAATGAAAATGATCCCCAATCCATCCAAAAAAACTAGAAAGGACCAATGATCCTTATGGATGTTACCTTACTATTTGTGACCCAAGAGTTGGTAAATCATATCTGAGGTTGACACTTCTAGATTAAGGTACCATCACTCCCGTAGCAACACTGTATTTACCTATATATTGATTTAGATTCTTGAATGTTCATCCCTAGTTGGAATAATAAAACCATTCATGAACATAGACATGAATACTACAGCCTTTTTTTGTGGAGGTATCTATGAATATACTCAATATCCCCAGGAAGTATGATCCCCACCTTCCAAAATTGTCCAATACAAACCCACACTTTCACAAACATTTTGGGAAGGGCACCGATGGGGGTGTATAATAGTCTTCCTAGGGTCTCTATGACTGATAAAAATGTTGATACAATAATTTAAGGACATAAACTAGTGCATAGTCACCCACCTTATTAAATTTTCATTCATAATGATGAGTATGTATCATTCCAAGACTGGATTCTACAAAGGTTCATCTTAGTCATCTTTGAAAGGATGAAACTCATCGTATATCCCTCTAGGAAGGTGTATCCCACCTAGTTGAAAAATTTACCATAGAATGATTTCCAACATGCCATTGGACCAATGAAATGAGTTAGTAATGGGATACCAATTAATGTTTAGTTCTAGTAGAATATAGGGCTAGTGATATAATATAAATCATGAAATTCATAATGAATCATAAATATGAATGGAATAAAATTGGCCAGTAAACAATAAAAATATTTTAATAACCTAGAATGGACATTCTATTTCCTCTGTAAAGTTACCACCATGACAAAGATCTTATTTGGATCTCCATCCACTTCCCAAATTGATTAGAAAAGATACAAATATACTCTATTTTCTCTAAATTATGGGCTGGTGAGAAAAGTCACAACCGTCCAGACCAAAGGGGGTGTTTTTCAATATATAAGACAAACCGTGATATTGAGCTATGACAAGTTAGCCATCCTATAAAATTATCTTAAGAATATATTTAAGTGATGTTTAATCCTACCAAGACAACATATAGTAGTATAAAGAATAAATTAAAACATCACCCAATAATCCATACCCCTATAGAAGAATCAAATTTGATAAAGGATAATTTTGGGGCATGGATGAATGAATACATTTCATAAAAACTTTATTAGAATTCACACGATACTGAGGGTTATTATTTCACTTTCTGGTAATCATAGAACTATGATTAGAAAAAATAGAGGAACAATGAAGATATATAGAATCCATATAAACAAAAGAAAATCTCATATTCTAGGAATATCAGAATAAAAACATGTAATTTGAAAGATATAAAAATTTTAGCAACATCAAATGCATTTAATGAATCTGAAGGTAATTAAAGAATTGCATGAATGATTCACAACCCACCTGGTCCATAAATATCTCTTGGACCACATAAAACTATATAACATCACACAACTTCCTGAACCATCATAATACACATAATCATGTAAAATTAATATGGTTACATGTGCAATAAAATATTAGAATAGGAGCATAAAATTTATCAAATAGATCCAAATAAATCTTCATTGGTAGCCACACATCCCAATGTCCAAAGTTTAAACAATTACCAAAAAATTATTTTGCAGTTCATTCAAACAATCGCCTAGGAAAAATAGTTCATGAGAATTTGTTCACATGGGAATGTCTCATGAATGGATCATATGATCATTTCATATGGAATTATATTGAAAAAGGGTTACATGAAAAATGAAATGCATATGATCTCTGAGAAATATAGATGTTGGTGATTGAACTACTCTCTTCTCCCCTCTTTATGGGGAATTCAATGGAATTCCAAACATCACCTAAAAGACCAAGAATTTCCCAATATACTAATTGGTGACAACACCAATTCCTTAGGTGGTAAATTACATTCATCAAAATCAATTCGTTTTCCCCACTTTCATTGCTCATGGTAGGGGCTGTTGACACCCACAAAATGTGCATTGAAAAGTAAATAAAGGAATAAATACCTAAACATGGGTGTCATTTTCCCTAAAATTAAAAGGAAGATGAAGTTCTCTGTGATCATGTAGATTGTGTGAACCTCTAGGATACCTATGATATCATGACCTACATAAGGTTATGAGGATGGTCATACACATTTCATAACCTGAGGAAGATCCCATGAAACCCCTTTTGAAAATGTATCCTTGTTATTGTGAAGTCATCCAAGACACTCACTGATCATGTGGTGGTATCTGGGAAAGAACCCTCATTTATGCTAATTTTCATAAGGCAGGAACAATAAAAACCATAAAAAAATATTAAAAAATAGGAGGAAAATATAGAAAGGTGAGATCCTATCGTGATCGAAAAAATAATTTGATGTTCCAGAATGGTTAATAAAATGATGAGAAAGAGTCCAGGGATATATCAAACTCATCACACCAAAATCTTAAAACATTTCCAAGAATACATGTTCTGCCACATTATCTCCATGGAAAACATATGGTATTTTTCATAATAATGCTCACACATAAAAACATGAACTTTTATTGGTCACTCAACAAATCGTATATAGGTATCGTGATTATATTCAACATAACTCATAAAAACTCGTCAAATTCCATACATTTTTAAAAGAAGAAGTGAAAATAAAAAGGGGAAATACAGGAGTCTCTTGTGGTTATAAAAAACATGAAACATGCCCTAAGTGATTCAAAAAAACACCGCCATCCCCGATGACAAGTCTACCACACCGTGTGAAAGTCCGATGGCATTCCACATTTTCCACATGAAGGGATTTGGACATGTGTATGAGATCTTGATATCCCTCTCTATATCTAAACTTAAACTGATATAGTTTTCCATGAAATGATCATGCATCTCCAGAATAACTTTTATTGTCCGAGAGCCTTATCGTTATTGGTGAAAGTGATCATCTTCAACAATAATCATACAAGATAATAAAATACCCATGAATCTAAAAAATAAACAATGGAAATAATTGATAAAATTATGGAACCTCTTTAAATTGTAAAATTTATGTAGCATGATTATGTGGTTTTCAATATCCCATGAAATGTACCCTATCAAGACAACATTGTATCACAAAATACCCCACACAAGGCATCAATGATCATGTGAACGACTTTTAAGAGGCACCCTGATCATTGTATAGAATTTGGATATATCTATATGACCTTATGAAAGTCCCTTAGCATGAACACATAATTTTACAAGACCCCATTAATTAGACATAATCCAAAAATGGGGTATTTATGTGATGATCTCGTAGTCAATATAATTCATGCGACACTCCCCGAATAACCTATCACCGAAACTCTAAAAAATACATATCATTAAACCCATCCACCAGATCAAGCATGGATTTATGGGATATTCCTTGTTTAAATAAGTGAATAATCATGGTATAATGGACTATAAATCCCCCACCCCAGCAAGAAAAAATGCACATAATTTTCCTTATAACCTCACACCGGGGCACTCAAGCATCAGAGTTGATTTATCAGGGTGACTGATCGTTTGAGCTAGAAATTTTTATATTAGGTAAGATCTGTATTACCATAGTAGTGTTCATGCGACATGCATTAGAACATTGTGTGATCACTAATATATCCCACAAAGGGATTTTATCAGTTCTGCCAATGAATATTCCGAATACCTCATAGATCACATGAGACTTAAAACAAGCTAACAGTGAATAAATATAAGTCATATTCAATAAAACTATATAAAAAAGAATAAAAATACAGGATAATTATGCAATGAACAAATATGATGATTCTCATGCACTTCATATGAACCACCCAGGTCATGTAGCTATAATTGGACATATCACCCAGATCATGCGATACTCTTACGGTATGCTATTTACATCATGTGAATTCTACTACTCATGCCAAAGTCAGTCACATGGATCCCTCAACAATGCCATCCAAGTTTCAAGATATCATAATTGATCTCCATACATACTTCACCATGTCCTCTAGATAGGTCATCCAGATCCAATGGTGATACTAGTAAATGGATTATAAGAATCACAAAAGCAATATGGTAAGTCAACTGGCTCTTGTGAGGTACTTCAGACAAGATAACCAGATCTTTTGATTCCCTTTGGGTATGTCAGCTGGGTTTTTTGAAATCCTATGAACATGTCATCTATCATTCATGATGAAACTAGGAAACATTATCTAGGACATGCCGCACCCTCCAGACATGTCACATTGACTCTCATGACACCCACTATCCTGTCAATGAAACATTTCAATGAAATAGAGGAAAGTCAAATTGTTCAAGCAACTAATTCTAAGAATGTATGCCAAGATCATGAAATTGCCTCAAGGATAAGCTAGTTTGGTCCTGAGATATCCTCCTAAAAAGTCATCCTTGGTCATGCCCTGACCTTCAGACATGTCCTCTAGATGTTGTGATGTCCCTTTAAAAACAAACTAGACCATGATATTGTAATTAGACATTTCCAATAGACATCCTCTAACATGTAAAATTAGAAATCAATCCAATAGAGAATAAAATAAATGAATGTCATTAATATAAGAAGACTATTCTAATCTGGCATCCCAGGACTTGATAACCTTATCTAGCCTCCCACAAGGGAAACATCAGGGTGCAATAACTATCCAATTTAACTATGATGGATCTGAGTCCTACTATAACAAGGATATATAGCACACCTTTATATGCCCATGTATCAATATTAAAACATAAGTACATTAGTCCAATCACATAATTCATTAATCCACAGGTAACGAGACTGATTGTTTTCATCTCTTGTTTTACACATCGATCATAGCTCATGGGGGATTGGGGATCACAATGATCATATCATTCATTGCACAAAACAATATCAAGAAAATGGAAACATTTTTTTTGTAATCACAATTATAGGTTGTAATATGATATGTCCCACATAAATGGGTAGCTTGAGTCTTTAATCCCCAAATCATTGAACTATAAGGATTCTTATTCCTTCCATAATCAAGATATGTAGGATGCCTTCCTAAATCCTGAGCCACAAATCAAATGGGAATCTACCTTAGTGTAAATTATACCATGTTTACATGCATTGAGACCCAATATATCTCATGGGAAGATCACCAAAACATTGAGGCATATGATTCTCACCATAACCAAAATACATAGGACACCATCCAAAGTCCCAATCTCTACATTAATATTTCAATAGTCTATCAAGTCATGTAAGCCCCACACCTATATATAATGAGGTGAATTACATCGTATCCCTTGTTTATAACTCCAAGATTAGATAATATGGGCATATGTAGTTAAAATGAGAACATAATCGGCATCACGAATCTCCACCATCTTGGGGAACATCAGTTCGTAAGACTTAATTAGTGGCATGACATAATTACCAAACATACAATGGTATCTACCATGGGGAAAGTCTCAAAGGTCTGATTAAACTATTGTAACTCTGATTCCTACTATAACCAAGATATGTAGGATGCCTCATCATGGTTCGAACTCAAATACCTTATTTCCATGTTCCCATATATATAAACTTTCTGTATGATTTTAAACTACACAGGTTTAACAAACTAAATGGAATTTGGTTCTAGGTATAAAATTGGATATGTAGGATACCTGATAGTGGGTCAATACCATCCTTGATATATTAATCTCCTCCATGGATAATAATAAACTCTAGAGTGCCTGATTATACGACCTCAACATATAAGGAACTATGAAACAAAGGGAAATGGATGAAGAACCCTGGATACATATAGATGAATTCACTAATGAGATCCCCTTATTTTGAATATAAATGGGTTTAACCAATTTTTATTATGTCTAGGTAACTGATATCATATATATATATATAAATTATAAATATATTCATGAAAATATCATAAATCTAGAGGACAACCCCAAAGTAGGTCACAATTCATCACAAAAGGTTGGGAGGAGCCTGATCTCCCATCCCCTCAACCAATGTAAGTTCCTAAGAGTCATTAAGTATGAAAAAATGGACCCCTTCCATTATAAATCAAGTCCATACACAGTCATAAATGTTGTAACTATTGGGAGTTTCTAGGAAATATTAACAAATGGTGATCTCAACAAGAATGATTATGCAGAACATTGAACCCCTAATATGATCATTGGGCAAAGGTCGTACACATATTTCTAAGGAAGAAAAAAGAAATATATATTTTTTATAAATATATTTCATAACCATAATAGTATATATAATACCTCATATGATCACTTATAGCACTTTTATCATAGATTTATTTACAATTATTTATTAAAAACACTGTTATGGGTGATAAATGTTTCATTTTTCATGTATGTTTGTGTTCTGTAGTTATTGGTAATTACCCATTGATCACATTAATATGTTATAAAAAATTCTAATCATGATATTAATATCATATATATTAATTATATAGTTATTTATAGTCATCCACAGAATTTGGATATAGAAACATGAATTACACCATTCATGGAGATGATATACCATTTGTAAGCATGGATTCTGTTTTATTTTTTTGAGAGATGGAATGAATGAATGTTAAATAATATTTTACCTTCTAATAATAATTATTACATCATATATTTCATATATATTTACTAATTATATCATTGTTTACCATAAATGTCAAAATAAAATTAAATTTGAATCACATCGCTTAATATAGACGGTAGTCCACACATACACATTAAAAACATTTTCATTTTCTATTAGAATAGAAGTTAAGAAAGTAGATTAAATATTATAATTAAAGATGTATAATAATGTATTAAATATCATATTTATACATTATACGGTCAATTATATCCCGTTGTGAGAGGCGGCGATGGAAAATGAATTACTTCAGTTCATGAGGTGGTAGTATGTCGTACACATGACCAAAAATATCATTTCCCATTTGATATAAGTGGAAGAAGATATAGGTTATTAAATTAATATAATAACATAATATTATATAATGGTTTCATTATTTCATCATTTCTAAAGAATATTATACATAGTTTAAAGAATAAATAAAATGAAAACTCATGGTTAAGAACTATACCTCTTACTTAGACTACATCTTTATTATTACACCTAACGCCACCCATGAATGGGTTTCTGATCAATATTTAGACTCTAGATAAAGGGGAAGGATTTAAAGAAGTTATTTTTTAGGTAATTAGTGAACCTCTGATTTTTTTTTGTGATAAATTATTAAAGGAGGTTCCCATTTTTTAGTGAGAAAGTGTCGTATTTTTGTAACTACATAAAACTATTCAATATTGGGAAGTAAATCTAAATAAAAGCCTATTGAATTGATGAAAAATGAATTATTTTATATATATCTTCTATATATCCATCCACTATATAATAAAAAACATTTTATTGAAATTTTATTCCTTTTACCTTTAAGGTTTCTCACTTTTACCATTTTAGTTTTCACCTCAATAACTAGTTTTAATTACATATGTATTTTACTAATTAAGACCAAAAATATAATAAGAAATATTATATATTGTTTACCCATTGAGTCTTAATAATAAAACTAATTTATTATGGAAAACACAATTTTGTGTGAAAAATTAATTTTAACACATGATCTTTTAATGCACAAATCCCAGTTCAAATCTTCATGGTAGTAATTTTTTTCTACAATGTTTATAATTAATTATTTAAAAAAATTAATTTTACACTATTAAATAATATTAATTATGATTAATATAAATCTGGAATCCATTTTCTAGAATTCAATTCACATATGTTTCATAATTTAATTTTAAATTAATCCCACAAACAAGATGAAAAGTATTTTTATAATAAAAATGGGTTTATATCAAAATTCAACATAAAATTATTAAGATGTTCTAAATTGTATTTATAATAATATAATTGAAATTATTTTAATTTTAAATTCAGTATAAAATATGTAAAATTATAAATGCTTTAAATGAAGACAGTTTTTAATATTAAAATTATTTTTCACTATCCATCAAGAAATTAATCATTTTAAATAATTTTTAAAAATTTACACTAAAATAATTTTGAAATATTAATTTTAATATTGAATTTCATTTTTCAAATAAGATATATAAAATTGTAAAAGATTAATATTAAAATAAGTGCACAAAAGATGATGAAACCGTTTTTTATAGAAAAATATGGTTTCAAAGCATAAAAATGAATTAATTTCTATCCCACGATTAGAAAAAAAATAATAGATGAATAATAATTTTTTTATTGAATATATAATATAAAAATGTTATTAAAATCATTCACCAATTGTGATCATTTTAATTTATTAATATAAACACACATTACATGCATAAAAATATTTTCAAAAAATGTCTAATCTATTTTCAAATTGACTTTATTTTAATTTTTAATTAATTGATAATAATATGATTAATGTTATACATATATAAAAAATAATTTTCTCTTATTTTATTTTTTCATGTTCATACCAAAAAATCTAGTGTCTAGGTGATAAATATCACGCTAAATAATAATATTCTAAGTGTATATCGCAGTTCATTTAAACTCAGCATTGCGAATAATGAATTAGATGGAACAAATTAAATTCATTAGAAAAATATATTTCATAAAATAAATGTATATTACATTATACCCCCCATAAAATTTATTTCTACGATGGAATTATATTACTCTAGTATTAAAAAATGAGGACACTTCTACATTATCACACCCTTAGTTTCCCATATAGATTCCTAAACTATTTTATTAATCCATGGAAAATTAAGAAAGTGAGTAGTTTTATTCATAGAACATTATATCTATGGACCCATATTATTATTGGTTTCTCTTAACAAAAAATATCATGCTCCATTGGTTTGACCAGTGATTTCAGTACATGTGAAGGATTAAGTATGTACTTCCTCAAAAGAGACAAATGGAACACATCATAGACTTGAGACCAGTTTAGTGGAAGATCAAAATGATAATCTATGATCCCTACTAAATAAAAAATCTATAATTGGATAATACAACATTAATCAAATTTTCTTACCTTTTCAATATCATAACCATATTCCATGGAGGAATTTGTAGGAAATTTTTTCCCCAACATCAAATTATTGATCATGAAGAATATATTTAGCATAAATATTATTTACGGTCTATACTATAGTGATGTGATATCGGATGGATATAAATTCCTTTTCCATTAAATTAATTATATAATGTTCTAATTTCTTTTATTCTCCAAATTCATCACAATATTTGTATTTTTACACTTATTTACATAGAGGGATTAATGAGGGGACATCTAAATGCTTTAGTGGAATACATTGATGAAAGAAAACTCAACTAGAGTAATTTTTTGATACAAACCACCTTTTAAATCCATTTAACAAGATATTAATATATAATATATGGTTTCCATTATTCTCTTAGACTTAACATATTCCAAGGGATGACCCACAGTGTTGAAACACAACTATTTATCCAGGGATTTTTAAATACTTTTCTAAAACATTGAGGTAATCCTCAAACTCCAATCATATAAAATATAAAGTGTTTATTTTGGAACCTTATAACTTCATAAATGTTTATTCTATAAAAATGGTCATTGGAGTATTATTATCTATTGGAAATAATGATTGCAGACTTTGTAAGGTGATCAAAAATAACCCAAATAGTATTATGTCCTTTTAATGTTTTGGGGAGTCCAATGAAAAAATCAATGAAGTTGTTTTCCCCTTTGATATATGGTATGTTTAATGTTTGTAAAGTTACCATAGTATTCTATATCTAATCCTTAACTTACTAACATTACAGGCATCGAGATATATACATAGTGATATATCTCTTCATGTTTTTTTTCAAGAAATACTCTTTTAGATCGGTATATATCTTTTTTACATCCAATATGAATAGAGAATGAATAAAAATGAGCCTATTATAATAGATCCTACACCAAATATGGAATATTTTAAAGGCATACATGATTCATGAACATTGTCATTCCATCATAATCATAGTAAAAATTAGAAACATTTCCCACCTTCCTCTACAGTACTACATCTTCCTTCTGTTTCCTATTAATATTCCATTGAATATGTGGTTGAATAATTGTTTAATAAAGATAATATTTCTACACTTGCTTCATGATTTATATATCAATAATTTAAAATTATATAAATATTCGATATTTGTTTATCCACATTATATTTAAGCTCTCTAGATCCTTTTGACTTAAAGAATCAAGAACCTTCTTCACATTCCATGTGTGGTAATTTATTAAGGAGTCATAATATTTAATCATGAAAAACCATATTCTCTGGGACATATTGAAATATTTATATATGAATAAATAATTTTAACATTAATGATACATATATATATCACATATTTTCCCAAACATAAAATTCACCTATATCCTTATTGTATAACTAACATATCTAACTCTAAATAAATAGTTGGGTATTTTTCTTAGGAACCCGAAATTGTTATGAGGCATAAGTTATCACCATATAATATTACATTTGAACTCATCCCAATCATTTCTATAATGTATCACTAAATTTTATAAATCATTCTCTAATATAGTGTAATGCATGAATAGCTTCCATGGATAACCATCTATTTAGTTTGATTAATTTTTCATCACATTTATCTGTATAATGGAACATGTCTCAATTTCAATTTAAAATTTTACGTGGATTAAATATTCATGAGAAATTATCCACAAATTCTAGTAATATCTAGAAAAACCAAGAAAACTACAGATCATAGTCATAGTGGTTTGTTTATGCCAAAATTAAACAAATTTCATCTTGGATGGATCAACCGATATACAATCTATTGAGATTATATGACCCAAAAATTAATACTTTTATAAAAAAAGTTGAACTTGTGAAATTTTCAAAAGAATTTTATTTCATTATGGTTCTCATCAAAATACTCAATTGATTTTCATTCACTTACCTGATCAATGGATATATAATATCATTTTCAATAAATAGAACCAAAAACTAATCAAGGTAATAAATAAAGACTCTATTCATTAAATCCATGAAGATAATATCGGAATTAGTAAGTCCTAATTACATAACTATAAAGATATTCTTTATTCCTTTCAGAAATATGTTACCTCAAGCATATAATCCTTCATCAATTGATGATATTCAGAAAGAAGGTCTGACAAGGAAAAGTATTTAGCTATTTTTAATTAATCAAACATTACATAAATATAGGGTAAAAGATACTTGTACTTTATTTTGATATATTTTTTGTTCCTAGTAATCAGTGAAGTGTCTCATTGGACCATATTTATTTTTAACATAATGAATTTGTGCACCCCAAGACAACAAACTTGATCGGATGAATCCATTTTCAAGATTATCCTTGAAGTTCTTCTTCAATTACTACTACTCATTAATGGTTATTCTATAGGGAGTCTTTTTAATAGGTGTAGTTATAGGTATGACCTCTATTGTGAAATGAACTTCACTATTTCATAGATGTCTAGGAAAATATTCAATAAATATATTAAAAAACATGGACACAATAGTCATACCATCGATGTGAAGTTTCACTTCAACCAGTTTAGATAAACACCCATTTAAATAGGAATCAAGACCCATAAAATTAATGTGATTTCCACCATATGTTGATATTTATAATTGTAAAGACAGATTATCCTAGTTTAGTTAAAAATATAAAATGTAACTTCCATTAGATGTACTGATTTTTGGAATTTATGTTTAGATATCCAAAACAAGCTTAAGGTGTCATAAAATTTATCCAGAGGGAGAATAATAATATTTTTCGGAAGTACATTCCCATAAACATCAACAAGAGACCAATAGTTGTCTCAATAGATGATCATCTTACCACTATGGTTTTTAATTAAAATTCAACATCTAATAGTTGGATAGGAATTTTGATTCATTTATAAAATTATTTAAATATAAAAAAGTGGGTAGATGCAGATTAAAATAAAACATTAATAGTTTTAGAGTGGATAATAAGTGTACATGTGACCATGTTTTTATCATTCTTCTCATTAAAAATAGTGATCACATGAGATCTCAATTTGTCTCATGGATTAAATGGTTACTAAAATAGGTCATCATCCTTAGCATTTGTATTTTTTCATTCGTTATTATAACTCCCATGATCGATGCATTTTCAAATAATTGGGTGTGGTTGGTTTATCATGTGGATAGTTCTCTCTAACCATACCATTAGATAATTTTTTCCAATCAATTTAGAATTTGATTTCCTGATGAACTTCTTTTCCACACATAAAACAATTACCAGCCCCATTATGATAATTTAATCAATGTTTCATTCCAAATACCAAGCATAAAGGAAGGGTCATCTTCATCTCTATATGATTTCTATAATTTCCATTGAATTAAATCTTTCAAATACATTGTTTTATTGAACTTGAAAATCAATCAACATTAATTTTAGTTTGTATGAGAATACCATATTTATAACCCACAAGTATTGCAAAATTATCTTCATAGGTACCAAAAAATTAATCATCCCTCAACTTTAGCTCAAGTAATTCCTCCTCCATTTTTATGTAAATAATATAAGGAAGGAATTGTTGAAAAATAAACTCTTAAACTAATCACACTCTATACAGTCAAATTATTCATATTTATTTGTATTCTTACTAAGAGTCCACCATTAATATTATTTTTCATCCAAACTATTCATGTCAAAAATAACTTCTCATGATCCTAACACTAGTGAAACAATATATTTTTAATTTTACATATTCATTACTCAAAAAATATTGGATCAATGGACCCATGAAAAGAAGTTGTAAATTTTATCTTAAAGGATATAACAAAACTTTATTACCCCATTTTCTCATTTTGAATCATAGATTGATTCATATCTTGATAAAGCTGTGTAATAATACTAATAATATTTTTCTTTCAATATCCCATAACATTTTGTTTCTTAGGAGGACAATATTTTCATTCTCTAACACATTCAACATTAACATGATTCCTTCTAGTGAAAAACATTTACTAAAACCAAAAATCATTTTATTAGAAACAATAATCATTGTGGAAAACTATATAATCATAAAAAATCATTTATATTATGTCTATATAATTATACTATTTTCTTCAATATTTGACACATTATTTTCTAACTAGGTCATTAATGGTTATTATCTATTAAAATAATTAATGATGGATCATAATGAAAATGTTAATTAACAATAGTGTATCCATTGTAAGTGTCAAAGCCAGTTTACAGTAAGGGATCTATCACCATATAACAATATGATGGATGATATATAATCAATTTTTTTGGGGTTATTACACATAGTAAATTATATTCCGAAACTACGTCCATTCCCTTAACAAGTCATAGATTTTTTTATGGGAAAGCTACACCCCTTTCTTCACCATAACTTAGGACATTGTCATATACTTAGGATTATCAAAAGGTATCTTACTAAAGTATTCTCATTATAGTTTCCAAATGTCAACTAAACCCTACTATAATACCAACAATAGAAACCCCATAATTCTCATACATAGTTGTTTCATATTACCAGATAAATATTAAATACATAGAAAAATGATCCACACTATAATTGTATATGAATAATATCTTTGTAAACATGGATACATAAATAAATGGTCAATAATTTAACTATATTATATCCCACAAATTTCTTCATTAATAGAGAAATTATTATACATATTATATGCAATATTTTTCATTATAACTTAGTTAATAGAAAAATAAAAAAGGGTGACCTCAAATGATCAGTATGGGTAAATAAGAAATATATCAATGATTGCATTAGCAAAAAATATGTATAAGGTTATGAGAACAAGATGTTAACATTTGAATATGATACCATGTACATCATATATCATAATCTTGATTCATTGAATAAGGATTGTTAAATCATAATAAATGAATCCAAAATGAATCAAATAACATGATCCATGATAGTATAAAATCCCAATAAGGCATAATTTTGTGACATATAGATAATAATAAAAAATATTTTCCTTTGAAGCCATGTCTAAATTCAACGATAATCATAGTGGGATGGGTTCAGTCCCTAAAATATCACTATAACTAAGGTTCACACCCAATACTACCATAGTTAAAATAATACCTTACTAAGTATGGTTTAATTCCCATTACAACCCTCTTCATCTCATTAAATATACCTATTTACCCAATACATTGGAGGGATATAAATTTCTAGAACCAGCAATCAAAAAATGAAAATAGTACAAGTGTGTGTCACAAGATCATAAACAATGCATTATATCATAACCTATAAAAAGGAAATGAGTCCCATAAATATCTCATCATAGCATAAACCATGGAAAAGAAATGAGTTTCCTAATCATTTCATAAATTTATCACAGAATAACCCATGCTAAAGGAACAAGTTTCATAAAAATATTTTTAGAATAATCATAAAAAAAATAACAAAATAAAAAAATGGTATCATTGGATTATATCCTCAATAAATACTAGTATCCTAAAATTATGTTATCATAGCTAAAAAATTATTTTAAATGATCATGTGGAATATTTATTTAGGAAAAAATGTATCACATTGATATACAATTTAAAAAATATAAATTTTTTTCAAATTTTAATGCTACAATTTTATTTTGAAAAAATCTTGTAAACATGTAAATTAGTATTCAAATAATTGAGTGGTCATGATGATAATAAATTACATTCATTTAGTATTTGTTAAAACAAAGGTTCTTTTCAAATTTTTGGTAAAATGTCCAAAATACCACATTTTGGAGTGATAAAAACTTTCCTTTGAAACCAATTTATATAAGCTAAGACGTGGGTAAAAATGACTTAAGAAATAATATTTTAATATAAAATGTTTTTTTATTTTTTTTGAAAACACAAATATAGATGGAAATATTTTTTACAAAGAGTGATTTAGAGCAGGTTTTCCTTAAATACATTCATCTGGTACAATGATGAGTAAAATAGAGGAACATGAAATGAAAATTTGAAATGTCAATAAATAACCAATTTAGAATAAATTTCATAAGATTATTTAGATATATATCATAATATTTCATCATTAGAACCATAATCTGAAATAATCTTGAAAAACACTGAGATTGTAGATTAAAACCCTTCCAACTTTGGTAAATATTAAATCTTAAGCCCCACGAAAGAAGGAAACTTACATGGATATATATACGATAATTTTTATAATAATAATAACAAAATAAATTCTTAGTTAGTACACACACCACAGAAAAAAAAAATTGGTTAATATATCATGGTTCCCACAAAAATAAAAGTGAGACTAATACCCATTACATAAGGTCAGAATTTCTTAGTACATGTTAGAAACATCAATATAATAAAAATATATATATTATTAATATATTATTTTAAAAAAATAATATATATAATACCATATATGATTAATATAATCATTTCATCGCCCATTTTTTAGCAATGAATTATTAAAAGCACCGTTTATAGTGACAACTACTTTATTCTCCATGTATGTTTTTGTTCAAGAATTTTTAGTAATTGTAAATTAATTATGATTATATTATATAATAAATTATAATAATGATATAAATAAATTTTTTTTATATTCATATTAATATACATCCATGAATGCGAGTGTTAGAAAAATTAATTACATCATTCATGGGGACAGTAGGTGGTGCATTAAGATGAACATTGTTTTCATTATTTGATGGATGTAATAGTCGAATGGTAAATAAAAATTTTCCTTTTAATAAAAATATTATTACCAAATATATCATATTTATTTATTAAATATATCATTATTAACATCCATGTGAAAATTATATGAACAACATGTCACATCGATTGGTAGAGGCACCAGTCCACACGTACTCATGAGTGACATTATCAGTTTTCAACAGATTAGAAGATAAGATGATATACATGACACTATAAACAAAGAATTATAATTATTTAATAAATATAATATATAAAAATTAAATAAATCATTATATCCATCTATAATTGGTTGTGATGGAAAACAAATTAAATTGGTTCTTGAGGTGGTAGTTCACTGTACACACAATAGACTGTTTCATTTCCCATTTGATATAAGATGAGATGTATATAGTTAATCAATTAATATAACAATATTTAATTATATTTAATATACTTGTTTGATATTTTAATTTTGTTCGATGTGGATTTTATAGTGTTATAAGTAGAAATAAAATGAAAACCCATAATTACGAACAATACCTATTCTCCAAACAACCTATTGGGGATTATACCTAAATCCTTCATAGGATGGCTTTATAATAAATAATGGGTATCTAGATTATGGTATGGGACGTATGGAAGTTATTTACTAATGTTTTGTATGTTACAAAACTCTTTTTAAGTGTTAATAAATGATGTGAAGAGGTTCCCTTTTATATGTGAGAAGTAGTAGAATTTTTGTACATACCCAAAAATATTAAGTAATGGGAAGTCAAAATAAAAAAAATTGCCTACCGAAATGATAAATAAAAAAAATTATAGATTATTATTTTTATAAAAACCTAAAAAATTGATAAATAATCATTTTATAAGCATATTTTTTCACTTTACTTCAATGGTCAACCACTTATACTAATCTAGTTTTCCCCAAGGTTACTAGATTTTTTAACAAGGTGATTTATCATTTATGAATAAAAATAAAATAGTAATCATTAAATAATTTGGACCTAATTAGTCTAATTAATAATTAAAATTTATAAAAAAAATCATATTTTTAGTGAAAATTAATTTAGACAAATGTTTTTGTAATGCGCAAAAAATTATTTGAACTATAATAACATATTTGTTTTTTTAAAAACATTTACATTTAATTATGAAACAAATTAACTTTAACTTATTAACTAATATTAATTATTATTATTATCAATATGTAATAAATGTTTTCAAATTAAAGTCATAGAATTTTTATAATCTAATTAAAAACAAAACGTGAGAACATGATGAAAAGCTATTTTCCAAATAAATAGATTTAATATCAAAATTTAACATAAAAAGAATCGAATGAACAAATTTTAATTAAAAATAATATAATTTGACTATTTATAATTTTTAAAAAATAAAAAAAATTAAATTCATAAATTCATTAAAGTAAAATACAATTATTAATATAAATCATAATTTTTCCCTATTTATCAAAAAATTAATATTTTTCGAAAATTATCAAAAACCCTACTCTATTTTTATTTTTAAACATTGAATAAATTTTTTAAAAATTGGGAAAAAAATTTAAAAATTTGTTTTTAAAACACGACAAAACAATTTTTTATAAAAATATTGTTTTAAGTGTAACACTATATCTATTCATATATTTGGCCTTGAATAAATATAATATGATTTATAAAAAATTCATGGAATATATCATATATAGATTTCATTAAAATCATTCACCAATAGTGATCAACTTAGTCTATTAAGAAAAAAACAATCATTTCATAGTGAAACATTGTTTTTTCTCCAAAAAATGTCCATAATTATCAGTTGGTTTTTATTTTAATTTAAAATTAAATGATAATAAAATGGTTCATTTTATACATATTTAAACCATTATTTTTTTAATAATCTATTTAGTCTTAATCATACCCACCAATCCATCAACCAACCAATAACTATCACATTAATTAATAATATTTTAGTAGTACATTATGGTTAGTTTAAACTTGATGTTTAATGAATAAAAACTATAAATAAAAGTTAATTTATTTTGGAAAAATATTTCATAAAATATTCAGGGGTTACATTTAATCTACCTCAACATTAGAAATAATATGTGGGATTTAATAATATTTTAAATGAAATTTTCTTTGTAAAACCGTCATGATATGATCATTAATCCTCTAAATGGCCAAAAGAACATTACCAATCACTATAATCTGATAAAATGTGCTAATAGTATCACATAAAAAATGTAAATGATTTTATCATCAAAATATAAAAAATAGATCATTAGTATCTTATTAAAAAACTATTATGTATTGTTCGTATGATTTACATCAATTATAAGTAAATATATTCATTAATTAATATCCAAACCAAATAGGGTGTAAGAAAAGAAACCAAAAAAACATATAGTAAAGGAGCTACTAAAAAAATAATAAACACAAGATACATAAAAATAACCAAAAGAACAAAATAAGAGATAAGTCATATGATGAAATTAGAAAATACAACCTAAAATAATCTATAGGATTCAATGTTCAAAATGAAATACTCTATATGATGAAAGGTCCCAACCATATCCCAATATACATAGTCTTTTTAAACATCTAATGTCCCGAAGTACTTCATTTTTTTTATTTTTGATAGTCCACCTTTCATGGGGTGAGAATGAACCCTTACCAGGCCAGTAGGCGTAAGTATTAAATGGCCTGTAGGCTTTAAAATAATTTATTTCATGTTTGCTTCAAACATTACATTCAACCAAGACTAAATAATTGGAAATATTTATTTTAAACAATAATGGATAATGATCCAATATTGAATATATATAAAATTTACCTGTATTAAATAAAGAATGCTTAAATAATTACTATGTATTACCCAGAAACCACTTTAATATATTATTTTATTAATTTTTTACTCCCGATATTTACCTCTTATTTTTAGTGAATTGTCACTAAAATATGATGATTTTGGGGGTGTAGTTCAGGTCACACAATTATGGAACACAGTATGTTCCATGAATATTATAACCATATGACAGGACAACAATTTTAATAGTGGGAAATGTCATAGTTTCTTCACAATTATAGAAATAATTTATCCTACCAAGTGAGTACCTAGATTCTCTACAGAGGCTAGCACTTTGGAATATGGTTTGAACAACATTTTGGAAAACAAATTCCACCCTATCTAGGTCATTAAATGTTGTAAATACCTTTTTTGGTTTAATTAAATCCTTTTCGGGTCTTTATTTTTCCCCATTCAATTCCCACAACACTCAAGTATCCCCTACTTAGACCCTCCCTATACCAAGGGTCTATAGCCGTGGATTTTTCAAGGATTAAGGTCAAATATAAATGGTAATTAATATCACATAAACCTCCTCCTCTATTTAGATTTATCAATTCCCTCTCTTATTCTTTCCGTATAAAGGTCATGGAGACCTAAGGTTTCTCGTTACCAAATTTTGAATGATGCGTTTTGATGTTTTTTGGGATTTTAAGATTTTCTTCACCTCAATAGACTCCGTTGATGTTGATTATCACCACCATTTTTGGAGATAATAACATTGATTTAGGATTATCCATATATTAATATTTAAAAACAAAACGATGTTTCATTATTTATTTCAATCATATTTTTTCAATATATTTTATTATATATATATATATATATTAAATATTAGTTTGTATTGAATGAAAATTATTTCCCTAATGTTCAAAATGATTCCAACATGGTATTCTTTTTATAAATTAGGTCTCAAATCTATTATGAAATTACAATCAAACAAAATGCATAAAAATTAAATAAAATATATTTGAAAATGGTTTTCCATTTTAATGTTCTTTTTTTAAAAAGAAAATATTTTTACATGTTTAATTATAATTTTATATTATTCAATTTCGAAGGTTTTTATTTAAATAAATTTTAAATAATTTATACAATGCCCAATTGGTACTCTCAAATGCTCACATTAAAATTTTAAAACCCATTTTAAGCATATCAATACAGTTTCAAAATAATGGGTTTGTTATGAAAATGGTGTACTGTGTAGGGGATTCTATATTTTTTACATATTTTGATTAGTAAGGGGTTAGTTCTTTGAAGGGAGCTCTTAGGAAATGGTGTGACATATTTTTTTAGTAATTAATGTGTATATATATGTATAGAGTTATTTAACGTACTCACCTCCCTATAAATATCATGGAAATCCTTAGGTATCTTCATGAGAAGTATAAGTACATATATTACACTAGTTTAGTGTCATTTTATTATTGGTAGGATTATTAAAGAATATGGTATTCTTATAGGATTTTCATCTCATTTAGGCCAGGTAAGGTGATACTTAATTCTAGTGTTAATTGTATTTTTTCTAGGATTAGACACACCATATATGATGACTACTTTGGTAGATATTATATTTTACATTGCCTTTTGAAACCATTTTTGAAATGCTTTTTATAATATATATTCCATTCCTTTTTAAACATTTTAATTGTAATATATTTCATTTTTCATAATGATCAATTTTTTTGGATTCTTAGTTAATAGTATTTTATTTCTTTTATAATGGGGGAATAATTTATGAATGAATTAGTATGTTATTTTTTTGAATATGACAATAAGAACATAATATATTTTTTTATTTACAAACTAGAATGAAATAATTTTCTATTTGAAGTGGAATCATAAGTTATACGTTGGTACCTACTAGGTATTGTATTATCATAGAAATAATATTATAGTTTTTCTAGTAGTAATTGGCCATAGAAGTTGGTATTTGAGTTGTGGAATAGGTTCATATAGGTGTAAATAGTGGGGACACACATTCAAAAGATGACGGGGAATTATAATTTTATTTTGGACTTATATTTATCTTCCCTGATGTATTAACCTCTAAAACCTATATAGTTTACTTTAATTCATTTTTACTTTAATGGATTTATTCATGATGTTAATTGGATTATTTTTACTTTTACTGATATTTTTTTACTTTTCACATTCCCCATTTTTTTGTTTTGTTATTCTGTTTATTTTTTATTATTCATATAATTCAAATGTATATATGGTCACACTAAATTTTTTAGTGGATATGACCTAATGTTTTTTTAAATAGATAATTTTTTCCATATTTTGTAACATGATTCCTCATAACTTGATGCTTGTCTAAAGTGATTAAGAACTCCCCTTGGGATTTGTACCAATTCAGATTGGGTACAATTTTCATGGGTGAACCAAGTTGGTTAATGAAAATATGGTATTAGAGCCCAATTTTAAGTTGGTGTTTTGATATTTATGAGATATGGTAATAGAAACTATAAATGTATATCAATTGCGGGGACTTGATCATCACCCACAGTGTGTTAAAATATGATTAATAAGGATAGTCTGATATGACTATATCTCATGTTATAGAATTTATTCTTAGATGTTTTTGAGATTTTTAGTCTCTATTTGAGTAGTTTTTTTATAATTTATGATTTACTTATGATAAAATCAATTAGAACAATTAAATTGAAAATAACATAAGGTGTTTATGGTTATTATGCATGGTATTTAAAACTATACATAATACATGTAGCCCGATCGAGGAGATTTTTAGTAGGACTTCAAACAGTTAGTGAATGGTTTCGTAACCTTTGAAAATCAACCATGAATAGTCACTATTTACCCTAAATTTTATTATTATTTATTCTTCATAGTTTTAATTTATTTTACTCATTTTTTATCCCAATTTTAAATAATTTTCAAGTTTCTTATGTATTATTTTTTGGAATTTTATGAAATAACTTTTTATATTTATAAAAAAATTGATTTATATTAGAAGGAAGATAAAATTTTTAATGTGATGTTTTTTTTGAATATTTTTGAAATCAATATGGATCATTTTATTAAAAATTATTTTATTTAATAGTAAATGAGGATATATAAATTTTGTAGTAACTTTCAAGTGTTATTTTTTATGAAACTCAGCGGGGTCTTAGAAAAGGGTATAAATTAAAATTTTCAAAATGGATGAGTGTGTGATAATATATTTAAAATTTGAAAATCACATTAGGATTTCCATTATTAAATGTTCATTAACGGTAATTGGAGTAATTTTTTATAGGGTTTGAATTTGTTCATATTATCTAGAATTTTTATGAATTGATATTGATGTAGTGTTCTACATTGGGTTCTAATATTGACTCTTTTACTCTTATTAAATTTTGATAAAATTTCAAATCTTTACATTTATTCTAATTTTTTATGTTCCTTTTTATTTTATATTTTTAACACACCGTGTTTTAATGAGGGATTGTAGATGGTTTACCACAAGCACACCCATTATATGATCAAGTCCCATTATAGTTGATTGTTCTATCTACACTAATCCTGGAGCCCTTATGTCATACTTTTCTTACTCAACATCAAGATTAAATTCAGATGCTTTAAGTATCAAATCCTTCTCACTTATACATTAATAAATCCTATCAGAAAAAAAATGAATGGGTGTAGTTTGTGGAGGAGATCCTTATTCAACTTGAGCTTCCTGAGCCTATCAAGATTATATTTGATACCATTATTGTTGTGGGATTGAGTTTGAAGTGGTGGATGTAAATTGTATTGACTAATATACAGAAGTTCCAAGAATTGTAAATATTAACGTTCATGTTTATCCATTAGTATAACTTTAAGATTGTGAATATATCTATGTCTAAGGGTGATAAATCCATTTTGGTGTGTGACCATCGTTTTTTAAACTTGGTTCCATATCAACTATATATGTCTATGGAAGAATCCGTGAAGGGAATAAATTTTGGGAGAGGGATATGAACAAAATTTTTATTAGATATATTTTTTCTTGTAATGAATACTTATGAAGAGATAGTGCAGTTTGATTTTAGATTAAATGACGACATGGATACGAGGCAAGAGGTAATTTTTTATCCCATAATCAAGGTTATAGAGAAATAATCTCCAATATCATAAAGGAGAAATAAGTATGGCCAAGGTATCTGGGTAGTTATATGAAAATTACATTATGATTATTTATTTTTTCCTCTTATGATGTCAAAAACATTTTGTTCATAAATGTGATAATTCATGGTATTAGAATTAAATATTTCAGGAATCTCTAAAGACCTGTCCAAACTGTGGCTATTTGGGAAACTGATAATGGTATTATAGAGAATAATATTATAATAAGAAAAAATTTAGAGCCATGACTTCAATGGATCCAAAGTCACAATAATCTAGTCTGAATTTTTGGGATCTAACCATACAAATCATTGTTATAAAATAATTCCATTATTTAAACAATACATGTCAATTTTGTGGGAAGGTTTACTTTGAAATTAGTGTCAATATTTGAAATCTATAATATCATTGATGGAATTTCAGATCATGTATTTTATGTGAGATCACAGTTTTGTTAGATGGATGAGATTATCATGATTTTGAAAGCATTCACATTTAGAGAGTCCTTAATATGGTGTCAAGACCACTATAGGCAATCACATTTTGATGGATAGTTGTATTTTTGTGTGGGTTTTTGGGATTCATTAATCAAACATAGGATTCCCTATATTTGGATTGAGTGATATCATTTGGTATATTTATTACAATGATGCATTGAATATATAGTATTGTGAAACCTTATATTTGTTCGATTCTTGATATTCAGATAAATTCCCATCCTTTTACCTTGTGTACATCATTAAGTTGTGGTATCTATTTATTTTTTGCTAATGTATATAGAACCAAACTTCTATTTCGTTAAATTTAGTCATTTTTGTCTTATTGGTCTCTAATTATTGAGTATTTGTTTTAGAAAATTATATAATAGCCTAGGTATTTTGGATTTTTTTATATGGGTTTTATTCATATATTAGAATTAATGCCTTTGATAGTAATCTGTTTTAGATTTTTTTTCTAGTTATTCGACACAAGACATAAATTCACAAATGAAAATACTTTAATTAAAATTAATATCCTGATATCATGAAATTTATATGGGTAGAGAAATTTTAGTGGGGATAATTATCACACCCCAAACACACATTAATATACCATTTTATTTATTTTCTAATGTCACTTCTTTTTCTCTCATTTTTGGTTTTTCTATTTGTGATATATAGATTTTGGGTATGCAGTGCACACTGCATGGTTAGGGTGAATGAAGAGTACTAAATATGTGGTAGCTACATAACATGCCAGAAATGTTGATGACATAAATCACATGTTAGTCACATGGTTAGTATAATCGTGCAACCTTCCCATGTCGGTTCCCAAATTCAATATTTAGGATTGTATAGTTGGTGTTCCATTTGGACAACCATGCAACCGAACCATGGAACACTTTCCTGGTTATTGAAATATTAAAAATAACTATTTTAGGCATGATATAACTAAATAATAGGGATTATTTTTACCTATTCAATTTCCACAACAAAGAGAATCTCCAAATTCAATTATCCCTCACTCAAGGGTATCTATCCATGGATTCTTCCATATTTAATGTCAAATATATAAGGTAATCTTATTCTAACCATCACTTATCATTATTTTCTTCCATTTATTAACATTTTTTTCACCATTAAGGTTGTAGATATATAGTATTTCTTGAAACATTATTTTTCATGATGGATTTTTATCTCTCAGTGCTTCTCTATCATTTCTACACCTCTTTAGACTCTGATTAAATAGACATCCACCACTATTTGTGAATGTGACATGTTCAAGGTAAGACACTTTAATTCTACATCTTTAGACATAAAATATATGGTTTCATGTAGAATTTATTGATATTTTTTCTACATATTATAGAATATATGTTTCTCTTATGATTTATTTTATAAAATAAATTTGTTAACCTAAAATTAAATATGGTCTCAACATGATCATGTATTAAATAATTAGGCCCCTAAAATATTTTGAAATGTTAATGAAAAAAAATTCATGTATAAATGATTATATTTAATATTAAAATGAGATTTTAGTTTAATATGGTTTCCATATATTAAAATTATTTTTTGGTTTTTCTCCATGATGTTACATTTGTTAGTTTCAAATAGTTTTATTTAACCTGATTTTTAAAAATGGATACACTACCTAATTAAAAGTTTAAAAAGCTCTATTTTGAAAATCAAAACCCATTTCAAGCATGCCCCTTAGGTATTTTAAAAATTGTAGTGTTATGTTAATGGTTCCCAATGTATCGGATTATGTATCCTTTCTATATATTGATAATAAATGGCCATTTTTTGAAGGGAGACGAAATATAAGGGAGTGACATGTATTTTTCTAAATTAATGGTTATATATATATATGTATATAGTACTGTAGAAAACCCTCCTCTATTTTAATGTAAAAGGAAGCCTTTGGTATATAGGTAAAACGATTTGGTTCACATACTACACATGTTTAGTATCACGATCTTACTAGTGGTTCTGATTTAAAATATGTTATGCTTATGAGATTACCCATTGGTTATTAAAAATTAAGATTTATTGAATATTAGGGAAGGATTTATTTATATCATGTTCTATTCACTCTCTATATTAGTTAATATTTGATCTTCATTAGATTTTACAAGATCACATAAGCTCACATGATTACACCTTGTCAACTTATTAAATTTTACATTACATTCTAACAGAACATTTGATGTGGTGTTAGTATTATGTATTCCATTACTTTTAAAAATGATTTATTTTAATATATGGTGTTTTTATAATGTTTTTTTATCATATTATCTTATTAAATGGAAATTTCTTTTTTTTATTAAGGGGGAATTTTTCTTAAAGGCATTAGTATGTTATTTATTTGAATAGGATATGAAAAAACTACCTTCCATCTATATTTTCAAACATTTATGAAATGTTTTTCTATTTAAAAGGAACTCACGGGGTTCAGGGTGGTACCTTTGAGAAAAATATACTCATTAATATCATATTACAAGTGATATGGTTCCACCTGTTCATAAAATTTCATCTTCAGGTTGTGGTTAGGGTTGATGGAGGTGCATGTGGAGATGATATGCTTACACATGATGTTGGGAATATATATATTTTTTATATTTTATTTTTAGATTTTATGTATATTCCATTGTGGCCCTCATTGTCATTTCTATATATTTTTATTTTATTTAGATGTTTTGATATGTTCATTCGAAGGTTTTACTTTTCCTTATAAGTTATTGAGTTTTCATATTCCACTATTGGTTTTGTTATGATATTACAACTGAAAATTCTATTCAATAACCTATCAATGTATCATATGGTCAAGATAGATTTCATGAAGTATATTCTCTAATGTTTAAAAACATTTATCTATAGAAATATTTCCATCTTTTGTAGCTTGATTCCCTAGTATTTGTTATGATATTTAGGGGATCAAGAATGCCTTGTAGGCTATGTCATAGGATGAATCAAGTACTTGGTTTTTAGGGTGACTGAAGTTGGTTCATGGAAACCAACGTTTTTATAAAGGTGTGAGATAATTCCCCAAAATATTTCAAAAATAAACTATATTATTTTTTGTAATAACATAATAACTAAATGCTAGTTAGAACATAATATCTAAAAGTATCTTATTTCTTTATAAAATGTTGGGATAAAATATAACATGATTCATTTTATTTTAAAATATTTATAAAAAATTATTGAATAGAAAAAAATAATTATGCATGTAATTTGAGAATCCTTTATATGTAATAATTTTAATATATAAAAATGAAAAACAAAAAAATTCCTCGTTTTATATGTTTTCTCAAAATAGTTGAAAATCAGCCGAAACAACAAATAGAAATAAGGTAATGGGAAATAGTAAACATAGATATCACAAGAAATAAATCTAATAAATATATTTTTTAATGAAACATAAAAAATTTATTTACTTCCTAACTCAATAAAAAAAATGATAATATAACAATATCATTAGAAAAAAATCAAAACAATAATATTGTCCAGGAATAGTCAATGAAATAATATAAAAACATTAAAAATACATTTATAAAATAATAAACATCGTGAATAATAATTGATATAAGAACCAATTTAATTGAACATGAATCAAGGGAAATATCTTCGGTCTTATTAAGATAATCGCAAAGGGTCTAGTGTTTAATCATCTACTGACCCAAGATGTGATCCAAACAAAATAACCCACCCAAATAACATTCAACTGGATTCATTGGGTGGTAACCCCATTAATATCCATAGAATAAATAAAAGGATATAAAAAATTGTGTAATCAAATGTAGTATATAATCCCTCCCTCAAATCCCACTAAGATATCCAATGCTCAAATTATATTTTTCTAAAGTTAGGAATAAACTTATGATACCAATATATAACATAAATATATCATATATTGTTATGAAAATCTAAACCCAAAATAACTTCATAGAAAAATACTTATTCATATTTATATATATAAACAAATAACTATCAATATTCCAAACCCACACACCCATAAACCATTACATAGTAGGGTAATAACATTAATGGTGTAATCTATTAAATGGAAAAAATATCCTTTATAAACAGACCTTTATTATCCACATTAGCATCAAATATATAACATTATTCATCAAATATCATCCCAAAATCAAAACATAAATATAAATACTATTTAAATTAATATAAAACATTTCCATTACATGAATAACAGAAAAACATAATAAATATACTGATAAAATTCAAAAATGTTAGTATACATACCAAAAAAAACCATTGTAATCTAAAAAATGTTATATTTTGGAGTACACATTTTAGTAAATAACCATAATTCAGAAAAACTATAGACTCAAATTATTTTATAGAATAAATAAATGGAAACTTATAAAACACAAAGAGTGCCTGAAATAGTGTTTTAAAACAACCCAAATAAATTTCATGATGTTTCCTTTTAATTACAGACATTAAAACCCCAAACATTTTAATAATCTATAACTTCAAAAAAATAACAATGATAAGTATAATTTTGATATTAAATGAGAATATTAATATCAATAGTCACATTAATTGTTAAATAAATGTAATTTTCTAAAAATACTTAACTACATGTAAATAAAAAAACACTCCTTTTGGAATGATTAAAGTTAAGAGCTATGGAAGCGATAAAAACACTCTAAATAGAAAAAATACCAAGGTTTACACAAACCACATGCATGGTTTTAGTAAATACTTACATTTATGAAAAAATAAAAAATAAAAATATATCACAAACACATATAGTCATATAAGAATTCTCTATACATGTCTTGAATGAATGAGGATGTAAATAGTGTGGGGGGCTCAAATAAAATGGATTTAAAAATTAAAAAGAACATATTTTGTAAAAAAAATAATTATTCATGTCAAAATGTTTACCTAACTATATAGAAATCATAAATTCTATACAAGAGATAAACACCTACTTCTAACAGAAATTACAAAACCATGGAAAAAATATATTTCTTGGGAAAGTTCCAAAATTTTCAATAAAACTTTACTGAAAACCCCTAAAAATCAATGGATTAACTAATAGAGAAAAAAATACAAAAGTTAAATTATGGAAGTTACACTACAACTAAAAATATATAGAATAAGGAATCAAAAACCCCATGTATTTTTTTTATACAAGACTATTATTTCAATTTATAAATTTACTATGCTTCATTTAAGAAATTCAGGGAATCTATAATAATGGTAACCATATGGTATCAGATATAGAGGCCCAGATCCTAGTAGCAAATATTCAGTGCCTTACATTATTACATTTTCATCAGACACAACAAATAAAATCCTCTCAGTTAAAATGGTTTATTTGTATTGGCAAACTAGATACATATTTTAAATTCAAATAAAATTTTAAACATAAAATAAATAAATAATTTTCTATGAGAAGACCATTTAATCCTATAGCATAAATCTGTATAACATTCATAATATAATTATTTAACTCCTCATAAAAAAACATAATAAAGTGGTGATATCTGATGATTAGTAAGGGTAAGTGTATCAAATAATATTTCATTAAAAAATAATAATAATTACTAAAGAAAGGCGATTAACTAAAACACAATCGATTAAAACATAATATTGAGCATAATATGCATTGAAAAAATGACATTCCAATAATTACATATAAATATTTACATAGGTATTATACTAATTGAATAATCACTTAAAATATGTATTACTAATCTTTTAAAGAGGTAATGTATAATTCCATACTTTATAAACATACTGTGAAGGATTCTTCCAAGACACCAGACTTAAATAGGTAAGGCATCGACCAATACATAAACTAGTTTCTCTCACGAGACATACCCATTCATCAAGGGGATATACTAGTCCCAAACCCTTACTTACTAAGTCAAATAAATCCCTCATATTAATGTTGTAAAGCATGTTCAACATATACATTTGTATAGAAACAATTATACAAAACATAAATAACATTCATCACAAACCATCTAGAGTAATATGGTTAATGGTATCAAAATAGTACACCCCATTAAATATTATCTATAAATATTTAATAGAATATGGTAGATGGTATCATATAAGATAAACCAAAATTAATTAAATGATTCAATTAATGATTTAGTCATATATATAAATACATTAAATTGGACAAGTGAAAAATTATTGAGAAAAATAATCTTTAAACCTACCAAAGTGGCCCATACAACTTGGAAACGTTTGAATAACAACACCCATGAAGGAATAAAATTAAATGAATCATATAAAATCATTAGAATAAGTATATTCATGATATAACATGTCAAATTATTATTATACACGCCTCATAAAATAATATAGGTTTATAACACAACAAATGTCTCAAAAAGGGAAATTGTAACAAAAAATCCATTACTGCTTTCGTAATTCTAAAATAATGAACCACATGAAAGAGAGATAATAAAAAGGATATGTAAATCCCCATGAAATAACATATAATAAACATAAAATACATTCATGGGGTTTATATAAAAAAAATGAAATGAAGTGTTTAATAAATCATAAGTCTCAGAGGAAGAAATTTGAGACCAAAACCCCCATACAAAGTTAATATCATTGAGGTGAGAATTTATCAATGGGGAGATAGTGTGTAAAAAATTAAATCCACACTAATAAAAGTTTTAATATAACATAAACAATTAAAATTTGGTCCCACAAATTATATTTTCTTAATAAAATCAATAAAGTATATGTATAACCCAAGGAATGGAAAATGAGTTAAGAATCCCCTAACCACTTATAATTAGTCGAATCATATTCCACAAAATAGTAATAATTATCAAATGAAAAATTTAATTCCAAGAAGTTAATTATATTAATTATATGAAATATAAAAGGTCATTAGATACACCAGACACAAGGATTAAGTGGTGAATAAGGAATATATCTCACAAAAATAAAATGTTAGATGGGAAACCCTTACCTTAGGTACGATTTAATTTGTACATAATTGAAACTCCAGTATAAATGATTAAGAAATTTTATTAAATTATAAAATAGTAATATTTATATTTATTATATCATATATGATCTTCTTATATTTTCTCATCAGCCATTGGTTAATATTATTTAATTGTTACCCTTGTTTCATGTGTTAACTACTTCATTTTCATATACACATTTGGAAATGTATGTCTTGATTCCCAACCATAGAACATAGTTCCACCATATCCCTAATTATATTAAGGACATTGATATAATATTTATTCATTATATAAATTTTTATAATCATTATTTAGTGGTGAATATGGAAATTTAATCGCATTGCACCATGGAGATGGTAGGTCGTATGTACGCACGAGCGATGTTATCGTTTCCTTATTGGTGAAAGGGTAAGAAAGTGTATAGTATATTAATATTTTTGGAATAAAAATAATTTAATTATTTTGAAACACATATATATCTATATATATATTATTTCCATCATTATACTCATCCATGTAAAGTGGTGATGAAAAACAAATTACACCACATCATGGAGACAGTAAGATATACGCACGCATGAGCGATGCTTTCATTTTTTATAAGATTGATAAAATATCTAATATTGTTTTACCATAATTATAATAACTTCTAATAATATATATGTTAATGGATTAATTACTTTATAATTGAAAATATCATTAATATGATGTAGAAGAATAAATGAACTTGTATTAGTTGGTAAAAATAATTACATCTTCTTTGACAAAATTCCATTAGATCTCTTTTTAAAGAACTATAGTTGTCCTCTTGAATGGAAAATAACCACCAAAACATAATGAAGGACTATTATAAGGGAAAATGGTTTTGTTTTTAGTGTATAAGGCTCAATGTGTTGTGAATATGTGAGGGATGAGGCGACCTTTTATAATTGAGGTGAGGGGATGTTTTGAAAACACTCAAAATATTAAATCGATATAAATTATTTTTCACCTCAAAATAGCCCTATATTGATTTATTTATAAGTTAAGATGATTATGGGTTAAAATGAAACTATAAAATATTTTTAAAAAAAAGTTAGGTCACATTTCTACACTTATATGTTGGTTTTAACCCTTGTTTAAACCCTTCTACTCTTATGATGAGAACCTGTATTTTACTCTTTCAAGGTTAAAATAGTTACTATAAAATACCAAAAAAACCATAAATGTTTAATGGATGTCATTTTAAAAATTATAAAAAAAATTTAGGCCAAATTTCATATTTATATTATTTTTATATCATTGAATAAAATATTATTTATTTAAAAATATCATTAATGTCCATTTTGACACTCTTCCTTAGTTAAATATTTAAAAATATCATAAAAATCTGATATATTCAATATAACACTTTCAAATCATAAATAAAATGAAAAATTAATATTGAAAATTCATTAAGGACATTAATTATATCAAATTATATTTATTTTAATATCATTAATTACATTTATTTGATATGTCCATTAATTAAACAACTATAACATTGTTATTGTGTTATCCTTGAATTTAATAGTTTTTTTAAAAAAAAATTAAAATAAACTACAATTATGCAGATAAGTATTTTATATTTCAAATGAATATTTATAGTCAAACATATCTTATTAATAAAAATATATTAAAAACAAAATACTTATTAAAAATATGATTATTTTATATTTGACTTTCCTCAAAATACAATACTATAAAAGAGGTAAATGCATCCATGTGGATCCAAGAGGCCATAAAATAAGGAAAAGGTTGATTTTAGACAACAATAACTGATCAAATAAAATTATTAAACGTATTATTTTAATTTATTATAATTATAATATTATTTTTACACTTAATTACTTGATTTAGCATAAAATGTTGTAATTTAAAAAGAATATATTATAGTTAATATTCGTATTATCACAAAAAAGGGAAATATTTATTGAATTTATAACTTATTATTAAAAATATGCAATACATTATTCAAAATTTGAAACACATAATAGGATAAAATTAAATTGAAAATAAAAACCATCGACAGAACGAGAAAATGGGTTTTTTAAATGAAAAAATTTAAAAGAATGACAATTTTGTCTATAGAAATTAAATTCTAAATTGATTTCAATTACATAAATTTTATTAAATGATATAAAATTTAACTAATTAAATTTTAAATAAAATATAAAATATAGTTTACGATTTTTTTTAGAAAACGATTGTTCTCAATTAAAATTCAGTATTTTTTAATATTCATCAAAACATGAAACTTATTAAAAATATACTTAACATTAAAATAAATAACATTATAATATTAATCATTAAAATAAAACGTTTATTTTTTTCAAAAATAAATTAAAAAAGTTTCAAAATATTATTTTAAAACAAATGGCCATCAAAATGTGGCAAAACTACCTTAAAAAATATAGCTTTTTATGCAAAAAATTGGATTTATTTTTATATATTATATAGAAAACACATAATATGAATGTTAAAAATAAAATTGAATATTTAATATATATAAATTTCACAATTTTTATTAATACTATTAATTCTATCCAATTTAAAAAATATGTTATAATAATACTTCATTTTTTGTTTAAGTTGTGTATTTGCAATGAATGCTATCGAAGAGAATAAATTTAAAAAATAAATAATTTAAAATTTAGGGATATTACATTCTCCACACCATATATAAATTTATTCCAAAAAATATTAAATTTATCTTTGAAAATTAAATGTTTATACTTGAAAATTATTATGTGGGAATCCCAGATATGATATAGTTATTATAAAATATCCTCTTAATATGAGAGAATGGGAAATGTGATGTTCACCATAAAATAAGGATTTCGAATAGGATAAAATTATAAAGAAGTAAAAACATGGAAATGGAATATAAATATAACTATCATTTTCTGATGGTGAGTGATAGAGAACATGGTAATTAGAAAGCTTACCATTTGGAAACTATAAATTTGTGATCGATTAAAAGACCATTGATTTCATAGAAAGAGAAGTAATTGGATAATGTTTATTGTTTCATATTTTCATAGTGATATGGAATTAATTTACTTCATATAATATGAACATAATGAAACATAATTAATTGATAATTAGAGTTTTATCCTTTAATCGATTTCAACCAAAGAATCATATTTTTTCAGAAATGATTAGTATTTAACCTGATTTTTATTTGTCCTAATTAATTTGAATCAAATTATATAGATAAAATACAAAACAAATTATTAAAATATATTCCTCATGTATTTATACATTAACCAATACCAAGATCATGAGGATAAGATAAAAAATTTCACAAAAATAATTATCATTTTTATAATGATAAACAACTTTAGTCTCTAAAATTAAATGTTCAACATAGGTCATTTCAAAAATTAAAATCCATTCCTATAATATTCTATACAAAGATTGAAACCAAAATAATTTGAAGTATTTGTACTCATAGTCTTCCTAATAACATCAATAACTCTTAAGGACTCATATCGAAAATTTAATTTCCTAAATCCAAACATCTCCATGATATGATAATTATTTCCGAATATAACCTGAATCAGTATAAGTCCACAAAATTACTAGTTGATATTACCTAAATAAAATTTTCAAAAATATTATACAAATGGATTTTGTTCCCTAATATATGTTTTCATAAATCTACTTCCCATGTATTCCACTAAATTTTATATTATACCAACTGTAATGACCTAGACCCCGATAGCCCGAAGTCTGTGTCTTATGTTATGACATTAGAATAAGACAAAAGGTATTAAATCCCAAAGGACTGAATAATTTAGTATTGTCAATAAATTAAATAAATATTTTAAATTCAAATTATATTTTAAAAATAAAATGTAGAATGTATTCTATTTGAGAGAACCATTATTTCACTTAGTATAACCCTACGTAATAGTCATAATATAATTCATGGAATCTTGGTGAAAAATAAAGCATAAGAAAGGGGTGATATCAGATTCTCAGTAAGGGTATGAGTATAGTAGAAGATATAACTTATAAATAATAATAAACATTAAGTCAAGGGGAATAACTAGAACATAATCTACTTAAGCATAATATAGAGCATAATATGACATGAATAAATTATAAGAATACAATATAAATAACCACTTGTATATTATAAGAGTCAAGTAATCACACGGAATATTAGTAACTAATCTCATAATGAGGTAATTCATAATTCCAGATATCATAAACATACTTTCAAGGAATTTACCAAGACATGATACATAAAACACGTAACAACTCAACCTATTCCCAATTTATTTTATCTCATGAGCCCTACTGATGCCTTGAGAGGCTAAATAGGGCCCCATCCATCACTTAATAATTAAAATATATTCTTTATATAAATGATCTCAATCATAATCAATATATAAATTTTTGTTTTAACTAGAATAAAAAATGCAAATAACTTTCATAAAAACCCATTATAGTAATGTAGTTAATGGAGTGAAAATATTACACCCTCGATCAAGCTAATCAAGAACCATTTAATAAAATATTGTATATGGTATCATAGGATATAAACCTAAATGAATTAAAATATTAAACAAAAAATGATGAAATAGAAGAAAATACTTAAATGAGACCACTGAAAGTTCATTTCATGGTCCCAAGGACTGTTCATAGGGAATGTGTGACTCTATAAACACTAAACATGATTCTCTACATGTTCAATTCAGGGTCTAAGTGACTATATATATCAACCATTAATTCAAGGAAGTTATAGAAGTTGATATATATGGTCCCACTGTATGGTTCCACTACATGGTATTGGGGACTATAATATGTGACTATGTAGTCAATATTCAGTTTTACGTTATTCTCAATTGACAGATGAATCATTTTTAAATGTTTGGTTGTTCCTTATAAACTCCCTAGGGAAATTCCTTGAGTAATTTAAAGTATATATGGATACCCGCGATCCCCTAATCCTTGGATCAATGTTATGGATCATCAATTATTGAAATTTTTCAATGAAAACCCATTATCATCATTCTATTTCTCATTTCATATTACTTATATTTATCATATCATTACACAATGATGTCATATCATTAATCGTGGTGTTATGGATTGAGGTATTTTGATAATACTAATAGATATTAGAAGAATTTTCACTTTGGTGGGATGATGGGGAAAAGTTTTTTGGTGAAAACATTCTCTTGTGAACCAATTAGATTTGTAAATTTGATTTCATTAAAGTAATGGATTATTTTCTATATGTTATTATAGAAATACATTTAATAAAGGACTTACATTCTTATTATCAAGGAAATTTTTTGTTCCATGTTAATTTTGGTTATTAAAAAATAGTGATTTAATATAAATTGGGTGTTTCATAACATTAATATTGGTAATAAATTAAGATTTTGGAAATGAATTACTTCAAACTTATTGATTAACTTTATAAAAAAATTGAAAAAAAATTAATTTTCAAATTTTTTGATTGAATTTGCATTATATTTTGAGAAAAATTACTTTAATAGGACTTAGTAATTTTATTTTGAGGATTTTAAATGGTTATTTCATTATTTAATTTTTTTTATTATAATGTGATTTTATTTATACAAGAAAGGGATTATTATTGAGTTAATTTAATTTTCCTAAATCAGCACTGAGATTTGGAATTTTGATTTTTACCAGTTATTTTGTTTTATAAATTATTTTATTTTAGGATCATTTAATTTATATAATAGTACGCTTTTTTATTGAAGTTTGATGTGTGGATTTATACTTATAATTATTGATTATTTCTCCAGGTGACATTGAATGTTCTAAAAAAAATATAACGAGACATATTTTAGTAAACCATAAATTTTATTCTTAGGGTGGGTAACCTACGAACAAGTGATGATGTAAAAAGTGAGAATTACACAAATATATGTGAGTTCGTCTGTGTATTAGGTGATTCGTTATTAATATTTTATATGTTACTAATTAATGGATTGTATATAATAGAAATTTACCATATCTGGAAACTGAAGAAGCCTTAACACATTATATTTTCATAGAAATTTGAGGGCCACTAGGGGTTAATTAGTGGATACCTCTTAAAAATTCTTTCCAAATGAAATTAAAACATAATTTTTTTTAAAGTTTGATTCTATCAAATGTATTTCTAAATATCAATTGTATGAAAAATACGAATATAAATAAAAAAATATAATTGTTTTCATGGTTCTCCCCGAATGTGTATAATACCCTCAGTTTCTTGTAGGAAACCCTTAAATTGTGTTTCTATGTATATAATTTATAAGGGTGATTGTTGCAAGTGTTTGGGGGTACTATAAAGGAGTTTTTGGCCTAAAGGGGAACGACATAGGCTGCACAGGCTTTATCTAAACCGTGTAGAAATCCTATGAGAAACTGTGCACATTGGAATATAATGGATACTAGAATTAGTATATTCTGCACATGGATAGGAAGAACTTATGAAAAGGAAATGCGAATGTCGACCCAAAAAGTAGCTAATGCATGGTTACACATGGTTTGTTTAACCGTGAAACTCAACTGTGCACAGGGTTTAACTGAGATCCTAAAAAAGTGGATATCAATTGTTCTTTGACACATTATGCCACTTTTTCCTCATATGTGTCCCCAATTCAATATTTTGATCTATTGAAGTCTATATAACCTCTACCAAGAATTTTGGAATCAATCTGGAGCCTTCCTTTTTCATTTAGAAGTCTGGATCTTGAGATATGTCATTGTCCCTCTTCGTTCTTGTCTCATTTTCTTAGATGTACTTAGATATAATTCTACTATTTTCTGTATATAACATATATATGCCTATTATGGATATATATATTATTTTTAATGAAAAATATGATGATATCTGTTCTCATTGTTTATAGAAGAAAAATCTAAGTCATTTTTTATAATTCTTACTCGGTTTTGTGAGCATTCTTCAACCATTTTTTGTTTTCATTAAATCCTTCAAGGTAGGGGGCTCCACTCTTAAATCATATTATTAGAATTGATTTCAGTTGTTTAAAATTGAATACTTTTTGTGGAATTTATGTGAATTGGATACATTATTATGGCTGAAAACTCTTCAGGGATGTTTTGTGAATGTCCTGGAAAACTGGTGTTGTTGAATATAGTTCATTCACTCCTGAATTTCAAATTTTATTTTTTATCTTGAATTGTGGTAGATTTATTAGACTAAGGATTTCAATAAAATTAATGGTTTTATTTAATTTTAATGGTTTATTGGAATTATTTTGTCAAATGGTTTTCAGTAAACTATTGTTTTTATTGAAATGGTTAGAAATGTTTATTTGAAATGGTTTTGGCATACATTAGTGTTGTGTGAGTTCATGTTCAAAGTGTCCCTAAATAATGGGTGTGTAATAGTGGGGTAAAAGGTGAGTGACCATATATCAGGGTTGTGAGTTAGGGGGACACAAGGTTATTGGACAAGAGACCACTCATGAATATGGAACTGTCAAAATGATGCATGAATGTGTTTGTGTGTTGTGAATGACGGAAAGGGTAAGACAAAAGGATATGGAGAAACAGTTTTAAAGGCTTGTTTGATGTTTTTTTTGAAATGTGACTTACTAGAAAAGTGGTTGAAATAGAACTTGTTTACACATGGTTATAAATGGTTCTTTGAACTTGTTTATATTTAGTTATAAACTGTTTTAGATAATTGTTTTATGTAGATAGTTTTATATAAGTGTAGTTAACTTTTTTATCCTGGTGACATGAGTAGGGAAGTTATGAGGGATATACTACCGAGTTTTAAAATCACCCCTTCTTTTTAACTATGGTGTTTTTGTAGATTATATCTTTCGGGACATAGGAAATGGTAAGGTATCACGTGTATTTTTCACCACCTCATGATACTAGGAATGTTTGGTGATTGGATCATGGAGATTTTGGAGTGTAGTGTCTTACTAACATATTTAAGTTTATTAGTTTTCTTCCCATTGTATACTTTGATAGTTTTTTTGTCTTGTATTTTCGTTCACTCTGGTGTGGTTTTTATATAAAAGAAGTGGTCAAGTTTTCTTCCATTTATTCATGCATTAAATAGTATGTTGTTTGGTTATGGATTGTTGGCATAATGGTTTTAGTAATTAATCGGTGAATCATCCCCCACTCTCATTTGAAACACTTTGGCATTTATTTCCATACTTTGGCCTCTTTGGGATGTCTCTTAAGGCCATGTAATGGTTCATTTTATTCACAAACCACTAAGAATAATAGGGTTATTACAAATGGTATCATTTTTCTCAATCTAATAGCTTGTTTGAGATAAGCAGTATTATCTTATTCCATTCCTTGTTGAACAAGTAGTCATCACTTTTCTTTGTCTTGGAGTTGAAATTTGTTTTAATATAGTCCTTGGATTGTGATATTAAAAAGGTGTTGGATTTTCTGGAATTCAAATTTAGAGCATAAAAATACATATCTATCCTTTTTATGCTGAGATTCAAATTACCTGGGGGTTGGGTACATATGTTTTTAGGAGAAACTTATAAGATATTAGAATCTCATTGACATGGGTTTAGCCAATGAGACGAGCATGACATGCATTAGAGGAATAAATTCCGAATATGATTACATTTTTCAATCTTGAAATATGATATATTATGTGATGTATTGTGTTTATTTTTGAAAAATGTAAAAATTGTTTTGAAAGGAAATATTTTGAAAGTGGCATGGTTAGTAAATTTTGGAAATGGGTTAATTTTCAAATTGAAGAATAAATTTTTCAAAAACTACTAATCTTGGAAAATGATGATTTTTGAATGAAATGTTTTGAAAGTTCATGTGATATAATTTGAAATGATAATACTTTACTTGAAGTAGATTTAGTCTTATAGGTTTTATTCTTGGTTTAGAAAATGGAATCCACTAGGAATCATTCCAATCAACAGAAAGAAGCTGCAAAGAATGTGGTTGCTCCTGACCAACTGGTGAACCAATAACTGGATCAGAGTATTTTCCAAGAATCTTGGGATGTGGACATAGGAAAATAGAGGGATAAAAAAACACATTTGGATCATTCCTTCTAGTTCATGAAGTTGAATCCCCCAATCATTCATGGCGATTCTGCACCGGAAAAAGTGGAGGTGTGGATGAATATGATGAATTGTATCATTGATTTCATCAACACACCAGTTAAGATGAATGTCAAATTAGAATCATATATGCTTGAGGATCTATCTCTCTTGTGGTGGGAAAAAGTGGTGTGTTCCAAACTGAATCATGTCATTATATGATAATATTTTTAAGAATTATTCAACAAACAATTCAATCAATACACATTCAAGAATTATAAAATGATTGATTTATTCAGCATGATGAATGAAAATTTCTCTATCATAGAATATGTGGAAAAATTATTGAATTTAGTGTTCTTTGAACAAGAATTTTTGGTGAGTACTTCCTTGAAGGCACACATATTCAAATCTGGGCTATAGTAGGATATTCGATCAAATATTTCATATTCTATATTATAGATTACATAAAGATGGTGAACATAGGGATAGTGGCTGAACATGATATCTCATGAACTATGGGAGGATAAAGTATAACGATACCTATTGGAAATGGTGGGAACTCAAATGCTGGGAGAAAGTGGAAGATGGAAAAATACTTCCAAGGTGGGAGTGGGAATTAGAATCAAAGGGTAGGATTAGTGAAACATCATACACGATGCAAGTGAAAAGTAGGCTAAAATGTTAGTTTTTGACACAACCTAGAGGATTTCATTACTACAAGAATATGGGGCATTTTCAGCATTTTTTTCAAAGTTCACTAAGTTCATGTGTTCAAGACACTGATCAGGCCTCACGAGAATCATATGATTCGATGGGGAGAGGGATATAGAATTAGTACCGTTAATATATTACACCTTAGTAAGACAAATCTCAACAAGGAATCAATGAGAAGAGTAAAATGATGAATCAATTGTATGGATTTGATCAGATGAATGTGAATGATTAGGCTAGACCACCTATGGTGAGATGTATGATTCTATTGAATTATACCTTTATAAAAGTGTTGTTTGATACTAGTGCATTGAATTCCTTCATTGCTTCACATTCTGTTAAATTGGTACATTTAAAACATGAGATGATGCCTCTTGTGATAAAAATTCATACTCTTATCAGTAAAAGTGAATGTCAAGACCTTTTTTGAAGAGATTGTTTTATAACTATTTATGTATATGAACAGAAATGGGACTTCCCAATGTTGGAGATGGATTTATCTAATGTAATCCTAGGTATGGATAGGTTGATAATTTTCAATGCTTACGTCAACTGTTATAGAAGAACGACCAGTTTCATGACTATGGATGGTGTTGAGCATCTCTCTAGAGGAAAGAGGGTTGTAAAGATAGGTGAATCATGCTTGTCGAAACTAGTAGTGGGAACATTTTCTTACTAGTTTTCAGAATTGACCTTAGAATTGATGGAAGATATTGAGGATAGTCATTTTCAACCAATCATAGATCAATTTCCAGATGTGATTCCAATGAAATTCTCAGGGTTACCACCTATAATAGAAGTAGAGTTCACGATTGATTATCTCCCACATACCAGTACTATTTAGCTTCCTTCTTATATCATGGCACCTAAAGAGTTAATGTAATTGAAATTGTTGTTGGAAGGGATGGAAATAAAAGGATTTATTCAGCCAAGTATGTCTCCATTAGTAGCACCAATGTTGTTCATAAATAAAGAAGATGTAACTATTAGGTTGGGTGTTGATTTTTTTTAAGATTAACAATGTTATGATAAGGAATTAGTATCTGCATTTACACATTAATGATCTATTTGTTTAGTTGAGGGGAGCTCCATAGTTCTCAGAAATTGAATTGAAATCAGGATATCAACAATTGAGAGTTTGGAAGGAGGATGTACCGAAGAAAGATTTAAAATAAGTTATGTCCATTATGAGTGTGTAGTCATGATTTTCGGTCTTATTAATTCACTAGTAGTCTTTATAGAATTGATGAAAAAGATAATTTAGTGATTTCAATATTCTTTCATTGTTGTTTTTGTGGATGAAAAATTGGTGTATTCCAGGAAAGTGGATTAGCATTAAAACCCCTTGGTGATAGTATTAGGAACCTTGAGAGATCACCAATTTTATTCCAATCTATCTATGTATTATTTTTGATACATGGCATACACATTAATGGGCATATACATTCTAGAAAATGTGTTTAAGTATATCCAGATAAGATAGAAGTTGTTTTCTCGTGGAGACCACATAGGAATGTTTTCTAAATATATAGTTTTCTTGGTCAATATGGTTATTACTAAATCATTGAACATGAATTCTAATAATTATCATTTTTTATTATATCTTGGATAAAGAAGAACATTACATTTCAATGGATTGTAAAATTCCCGAAGTCTTTTCAAGTGGAACAAGTTCATCTTATATACGCACCTATCTAGATTTTTCTAGAATCAGGACATGGGAAAGTGGGGTATTGTGATTCTTTGGGCTCTAGGTTGGGATGTGTTATCATTAAAGGAGACCACATAGTGGATTACATTTCAAGGTAGTTTAGATTTCATGGGAAAAATTACCCAACACATGATTTGTATTTCGTTGTAGTTTTCCATGCACTAAAGACATGGTGTCATTATCTCTTAGGTGAGAAAATTATTCTGTTCATAGATCATAAGAGCTTGAAACATATTTTCTCAAAATGGTATTTGAATTTTAGGAAAAGGAGAAGGATGTAGTATCTCTATATGGTTGAATTTGAATTGATGTATACACTAGAAAAATTAAATTAGTTGGTAGAAGCATTAATCATAATGTTGAATGCTCAGTTGGTGAAAGAAGCTTCAGATGAATGGTATTTGATGCAGGTCCCTACTGAAATGCATGTGGAATGTGAAGAACGAGGTGATATTCTGGTTATATTTTTATTATTTGTGATTCTTGATTGGGTTATGTTGGTCAAAGAAGCATAAGCATCTGATGCGGAAAGCCTAGTTATGAGTTAATACTAAATGGTAGGGAGAATATTGAGGGATTGAAACTTAATGAGAATTTAATTTTTTGGTTAAGATATTTTATAGTTATACCTAAGTCTTATCATGAACAACTTCTTTATACTTACCCCCAAATCATATGTGTTGTACATCCAGGAATGAAAAGGATGTATAAGGTGTTAAAGGCACAATATTGGTGGGTTGTCATGATATGGAAATTGGATGAGTTCATGTCAAGGTGATGAACTTATCATAATGATAAGGAAGGCAATTAATGACAAGTAGGTTTGTTTTAGACCTTACCTGTCCTAGTGTGTAAATAGGAGAATATAGTGATGGATTTTGTAAAAGGTCTCCAATGAACTGTGTAGAATCATGATTCCAAATGGGTGATAGTGAATCCGATAAAAAATATAGGTCATTTCATCCCTATTTTTGTAACTAATATGGTGGATGATCTATAAAAAATAAATATACATGAAGTGGTTAAGAGACATGGAATATCAGTTTTGATTGCCTCTAACAATGATATGAGGTTTGTGTCTTTTATATTGAAATCCTTATAGAAATAATTTGGGACTCAGTTGACTATGATTATGGTGTATCATCCTCAAGCATATGGGAAATATTAACGGATGATACAGATATTGGTATATATGTTGTGGGATTGTGTAATGGATTTTTTTGGGTTATGGGAAGAGAATGTCCCATTAGTGTAGTTATCATATAATAATAACTATCAGGGATCAATACATATGGATCCTTCTGAAGAATTGTATGTGGGTCCTTGCGATTCTCTAGTTATTTGGGTGGAAACATATGATAATTCATTAGATGGGACATGCCTTGTCCAAGAAACTATGGAGAAAATTCAGTAGATCAGAACGATAATAGAGATGACATAGTGTTGTCAGAAATCATAGGTATATCATCATCGAAGACTATTGTCATTCACGGTGAGTGATCATGTGTTTTTCAGGATTTCTCTAAGGCTTAGACATCATCATTTTGTGATTCATATAAAGTTATATCCTCGATACATTGGACCTATTGATACATAGGATTGGGTTAGAGTGGTGTCATAACATTTGGCATTTACACTATGTTTCAATTTAGTGCATAATGTGTCCCACATATTTCAGTTGAATAAGTATGAGCCTGATCCGGACCATGTGATCAGATGGGATCATGTTAAACTAGATATAGATGATTCATTGGAATATATCTGGTGTAGATTTTGGATATGTAGGATAAATCCATGCATGGAAAAATCATCGGTCTAGTGTAAGTTTTATGAAAACCTAGTTAGATTATGGAAGATACCTCAGATCATGAGAAGGAAATGAAAGAGCAATGGTCAGAACTCTTTCAGAGATGTGGTGCTTTTCTACTTTCTAAGTATGAAACTGCAAATGATTGGAAGAATTTAGTACCCCATATTTCTAGTATGTAACCCATAATTTGTGATTTTTGGAATATAGATTATATGGGTGAAGGTTGGATGAGTCTAGGGAACATTCAACTAGTCTTTTGGGAAAATGGAGAAGTTCAGGGGTTGTGCATGTATTTTTTAAATTGTACCGAAATCCTAGAAGAAAATGTTCAATTTAGAGGATTTTGGACAATATATATGGCATAGTGTGCACACAGTTAGGGAGACCATGCGAGGAAGTCAGGCTAGGGTCTTCCCGTGTAGTAGATAACACACAGTTAGTACACGATTTGTCTAAGCATGTGTCTAACCTGTGCACTGGGTTAAAGTGAGATCCTAAATAAGTGTATGTCACATGTTTTGACTCATTATGATTCATTTTTCATTCTATATATCCCTAATCCAATATTACTCTATATTGAAAGGCTGGAGAACCTCACCCAGGAATTTTATAATCAATCTAAAGCATTCCTTTGGTGTGTAGAATTCCGATTCTTGAGGTATTTCATCGATCTTCTTCATTCATATCATGTTTTCTTAGATCTACATAGATATACTCCTCTTATCCTCTCAGATTCTCATATCTACACTTTTTATGGGTATATATAAGATTGTGGATTCCATATATTTTGATATGTGGTCTCTTTGTTGAAAGGGGAAGAAATCTAATGTGGATTCATGGAATTATTACATGGTTTCATGAGCATTCATCGTATGTTTTCTATTTTCATAAAAAACGTTGAGGATGCTGGATTCACTCTCGACTCCTCTCAGTAGAACATGTAGGATCAAAATAAGGATTTAGATGCTCAATATACAAGAGGGGGGCTGAATTATACACTTTAAAAATTTCCTTAAACAAAGAAAGATCTAATTTTAACAAAGTTAAATTATGCAAAATCACAACACCTCTAACACTAATTGAAATATTGGTTAAAAGTATGATGTTACAAATTTCTAGTTCTATGCACATGCTTAACTCTGGAAAGTGATTCCTAAAAACTGGTTCCAAGAAATATGGATCTGGAAATTGAAACTTAACCAAAGTTTACAATATGATATTATACCTTAACGCATATAGAATCTAAATTAATCAGAGCACATGTGTAAGGAAATATAAGAATATTATACTTTCCTTACAATAAAAAAATTCAGTGGAAAACAAGTACTAAAACTACAAGTAACAAACAATAACTCTTTTAACCCAAAGAGAAGGGTATCCAACAACCTTGGATAAAGGTCCCTTGATTTATACTTTCAAGCAAGTCTGTCTTACCCACACCCGAGTAATCAATCGATACGAATATTGGAGTCTTTGTCTTGCTATCCCTGCAAGCCCTCAACTTCAAGGTAGTTGTAACATCTATCTTCCACAACAAGGAAGCCCTTATCTTTAAGGTAGTCGGCCCCTCTGTCTACTTATCCCCGGAAGCCCTCAAATGTTATCACCAACATTCGGAGTCAGACTATGAAATCTGAAAGAGTAGTTTAGTATGCACAAGGAATGAAAAGCTTCTCTTTCTAGAAATCACCTTAACAATGTGTAGTTTCTAGAGTGATTAACTTGTTCATTTTATTGCTCTCTTTCAAATGAGCTCCTATTCATAGGCTCAGTTGGAACGGTTGTCTCCCTCCTCCAACGGTCATATTTTTTCTTAGATTTCGGAGGGACCTGTACGCGTGTCACTCAACCAACGGTTATTTAGTAATAGAATGGACGACATCGTTTTTTTAACAAAATATGTGTAACTAAAAGAATGACATCATTTTATAATTAAACGAGTGTAACCATAAGAAAAAATGTAGTTCGGAATATAAGTAAATAAAAGTTCAGAGTCTAACCAAAATGGAGTTCGGAGTCTATAATAAAGAGATATTCGGATTCTGTTTTAGAGGAATTCAGAACCGGAATTATGTAGAAATCTGGATTCTGAATTTCTGAGGAAATTCAAGGTCATGTTTCACTAGAATTCAGAACCAGAACATAAAAATTTTGGAGTCAGAGTTCATAGAAATTTAGAGTCACAACACATAAGTGTTCGGAATCTGATTTCAGAGAACTCAGAGTCGGAACTTAGATATATTCGTAATAAGAATTCGAATTCGAACTATATGAGAATTCGTATCTAGAATTCGGAGTCAAACTATATGAGAGTTTGTATCCAGAATTCGGAGTGGAACTTCATTATAGTTTGTTTCTAGAATTCAGAGTGAAACTACATTATAATTCTCATCCAGAATTCGGGGTGGAACATCATTACAGTTCATATCCAGAATTCGGATCCTAAAACAGATTGCTTCATATCTAAGAATTATATGATTCTGGGGTTTTGGGTATGAATTCGATTTTTATACTTAAGAAAAATATTGATATGTATAAGGAAATCTAGGTTAGGGTAAATTTCGTTAAGGAAGGAAATTTTCCTTAGAAAAGAAAAATATAGATTTTCTTATGTATAAGGTGTTTGTGATTTTCAAATCAAGAAATAATGGAAAAGTCATAAGGAAAACCTTATTTACTCAACAATCTCCCCCTTTTTGGAAAGCACAAACATCCTTATGACAAATAATATAAGGACTTTGAAAATTTTCATTAGACATTGAAATTAAAACTTATCTCTCTTTGTTCATAGATGATAGTGAATACAACTAACTCCTCCTTAGGCATTGAAACTCTAAGGATTGTATTCTGGATTTCCGAAATGGAGTTTTCATTATCATGGGAATGAAAACTTCTGTAATGAGAAACTCCCCCTTACTGTAAGGATATCTTCACTTAGAAATTTTTCCTTCTCTATTTTAAATTTTCCCTTCTCCCCTTTTGTGTAGTTCTTTTTTCCTTGTCCCCCTTTATGATTTTAAAAAAGAACTTAAGGGAATGGAAAAGAAGTATGGTACCTGAAACATTAGTAGATAGTAACAAAAGATACAACCAACAAAAAATTTCATTAGAGTTGAAAAAAAATTTATAAGGAAAGACAAATGAAACAAATGATCGGATTGAGTCTATTTGTCTTCCTTTTCCTTCGAGATTAGCTTCTTCAACAAGGTTTTCAGCTTCTTCAAATATTTTTGATCATCCTCAGCTTGCCTCTCCAATGATTTTATCCATTCATATTGAGCTTTCAAAACTTCTTCCTGAGACTTCATGGCCTCTTCTTGCATTATCAAAAACTCATCTTGGTTTATAAGCTTTTCTTCGAGCTCAATCCAGAGATCTCGATTCCCTTTAAAATTGTGAGAAATAGAGTTAACCTTCCCATTCAAATCTTTCACTTGTTGATTCCAAGAAGATTTCTCAATAATCAGATCATCCTGAAGATTCTTAATCTTGGCATCCTCAGGGTCAAAAGCATCATTTACCTCATTCTGAAAAATTTCAAACCCAACCAGGTCATTATCCACCTTCATTGACTAAAGAGTGATTTTCCTTCAAGATCTTATATGAACATCATAATTGATGACAAAATTTATATGGTTAGATTCAATAATCACACACTTATCCATAACCATGTATAAGGATTCTAATTTCTGATTTAGACTATGTTGCAGCATCTGGCATCTAGAGTCAATACTGGGAAATATCGTAATGGTGTCCACTAACATTTTCAAAGATTCAACAACAAAGTCATGACCTTGTGCTAAAGATTCTGAATCTGATAACTTGCTTGGGGATTTTTTTTCTTCAGTTTCAACTATATTCCTTCTAGAATAACCACCAACTTCTTTCTTCCTGATGATATCTTTTGTTGGTGTATCCATGAGAACCTGCTTACATTTATCAGTTTTCGGAATGGGTTGATCATCTGGAGATTCTTCCTCACTCTCTGATATTTGAACAATCTTGTCTTCATAAATTTTCTCCTTCCCTTTTACTTCTTCAAGATAATGCTTCTCATAGCTTACTTGCTCATCAGATAAATCATTATCTTTCTCTTCTTCCTCAACTTCATCTCTGTGACCTTCTTTCTCAACTCCCTTTCCTAGAGTGACTAATTTTTCGGATTCATCCTTTTCTTGATAATATTATACTTGTCTGATTAGGTCATCTATATCATCACTTCATTCTTATTCTTCTTCTTCTTCCTCAATAACCTCTTCCTCTATTTTTTCACCAGCTTCTATTTCTGCTTCTTCAACAACCTCTTTACCCTTGTACTTTTTTGGAGTGAAGTACTTCTTCACAGGAGTCTCTGGTAATGGTTGAAAATCAATGGTTTCTGGAATGGGATTATTCTCAGATGCTATTTCAGTATCTCTCAATAGATATTGTACAAGATCAGCTTCATGAATTTTTTTCTTCATCTTTTTCTCTTTTTCTTGTTTTTCTAACTCATCCACAGTTGTTTCTCTTAAGGCCTTAGCCTCAGTAGGGTCTAATCCAAACTGCGGATCCAATTCTTTCCTTTTCTCCTTGTCTTCTCTCCACTTTGCAGCTACCTCATACATATATGATTTTTGTTTCTTCGACTTGGGAGGTGCAGATTTGGTTTCCTTAGATTTAGGGGTTTTGTCTTTAGAAACCACTTCCTTAAGATTCCTCTTCTTAGTAATGTTCTTCACTAGCTCAGCTTTTTCCACATTTTCCGGAATGGTCTCATCCTCTACCTATGGAAAATTATAAAACACTCCTATTTCTTTTGAAAAATCCATATTCATTCTTTTCATCATGTCACCACTAACAAGCATAAGCTTGGAATTTTGAACTTTAGACTTACATGAAAACTTGAAGGAATCTAAAAACCGAACTATCAGCTTTCATAGTACGGCAGAGTACTTGATGTTAAAGCTCTTAATTTTCCTTCCTTGATGTTCTTGATCATCACAAGGACATGCCTCATCAGATTTATTTTTCTTAGATTCACCATGAAGTCTAAGAAATATATGTCACTTTTCTTCAGGGTATCTTTATCAGCCTTTCTCGGAACCAAGAAACCTTGTACCCAAAGCTGAAGAATCCAATTATTAGGAGATAGGTGAGCTATCGTTGCTGTATTTACATCAACAAGTCCAAGACATTGTATGGCCTTATCCTTAACGAAACTTCCTTGAGCATCTGGGAGTTTGTTTGAACAAAATTAAGATTCTCTTTTGTATTCTATCCCCACCATGATTTCCACCTTGGTGTAAGTAAGTTGGTAAGTGTTTCCATAAGACATGAAAGAAAACTTTTCTCGTCCATCTTCCCCATAAAAGCTTGATGATTTATATAATTCTACAAGTAACTTTGGATGGACAGCATATTGATCACTGGTCTTGGATACACATGCATCTTCCCAACCATTCAGTTTGATATTCTTGGAGATGATAGAATCGTACATGTAAAAGTTCGGATGGACCAGTCTTTCTCTGTAAACTTTCTATTTTGATATTATCTTTGAGGTAGACATATCATGGGAAGTATCTTCAACAGACATTCAGAATGGAGGTGTCCTGAAGGATTTGGAACGTCTTTTAACAACTGATATAGAGCTCTGACACATGGGAGATTGAAAACGATGTGGGACAACCATCGGGGGTCATCTTTAAATAGGCGATGGAGTTGACCATTGAGCTTCCAAAAACAATCTAATGGTTGAAAAACTCTCTGATCTGATCTGACGGTTAAAAACATAGTCGTAAGGAAATATTGAATCCGATCTTTTGAGGTTTTAAGAAAAATAATCGGATTTAAGAAAACTAGAATCTGAGAAATTTTAAAACGCATAGGAAAATACCTGAAAGTAAAATATGATTATAAATACTTATGTAAGGAAGTCATACCTTTCAGATTGGCCAGGAAGTTTATTCTTAATAGGTGATATTCTACTTGATGAAAAATTTGACTACAAAAAACTAACTACGAAAAACATAATGTTAGAAGGAATTAGAGTACAAAAAAATTCCAGTACAAAAATTATGAGTACGAAAATCCCAGTACGAAAAGTTTGAGCACGAAAATTTTCATTACGAAAATTTTGAGTACAAAAAATTTTCATTACGAAAGTTCCTGTACGAAAATTTCATTATGAAAGTTCGAGTATGAAAATTTCATTACGAATGTTCAAGTAAGAAAATTTCATTAGGAATGTTCCAGAACAAAAATTTCATTAGGATAGTTCCAGTATGAAAATTTCATTATGAAAATTCTCAGTTCGAAAAATTCATTATGAAAATTGCATTTCTGAAAAATTCATTACGAAAATTTCCAGTTCTGAAAACGTTATAACAAAAAATTTGAAAAATATGAAAGACTCATTAAGAAATTTTTTGAAAGTTTCATTACGAAAAATTTAAAAATACATATTACAAAAAATTTTGAAATATTCATTGAGAAAAAATTGAAAGACTTAAAATGAAAATATTTTGAAAGACTCATTACGAGAAAATTTCAAATACTTAAAATCAAATGTACTCCCCCTATGAAAATGAGTTTCTTACTATAAGGAGAATGGTTCAAAAAGAAGTTAATGAAGGAATATTACCTCACTGTTATCATTCCTAACTTCTGTTTAATGTATTCAAATCTATCGGAGGGTAATGATTTTGTCAAAATGCCACCAAGTTGATCTTATGTTCTGATAAACTGAAGAATGATATTTTCTTTTAAGTGTGTGATCCCTAAGAATGTGATGACTAATATATATGTTCTTTGCATGGGAGTGATGTGTAGGATTTTTACTAAGGGAAATGGCAGTTGTGTTATCACACAAAATTTGAATCTTAGTAAATCTCAAGCCATAATCTATGAGTGTGTGTTGCATCCACAACACTTGAGCACAAAAACATCCAGCTAGTACATATTCAGCTTCAGTAGTAGAGAGTGCAATAGAATTTTGCTGCTTGCATGACCAAGAAACTAATGAATCTCCTAAGAAATGACAAGTTCCGAATGTACCTTTTCTTTCCATTCTACATTCACCAAAGTCAGCATCTGAAATGATTTTTAAGATAAAATCCTTTCCAAAAGTATAAAATAATCCTAGATTCATGGTTCCCTTTAAGTAGCGAAAAATTATTTTCACTACCTTTAAATGAGATTCCTTAGGACTGGACTGTTATCTTGCACATAAGTATACTAAAAACATCAAGTCTGGTCGACTAGCTGTCAAGTATAGTAGGCTTCCAATCATACCTCTAAAAGTTGTTTGATCAACTGGTTTCCCAGCTTCATCAAGATCATGTGTTTTTGAGGTACCAATAGGAGTACTTATACTCTTAGTGGTTTCATACCCATACTTTTTAATAATATCATTAATATACTTATGTTGGGATATTTAGATTCCTTCTGGTTTTTGAGAAATTGTAAAACCAAGGGAAAATGTTAACTCACCCATCATACTCATTTCCATCTCAGATTTCATTAGATCCGCAAAGGAATCAGTTAAAGATTGTTGTGTTGAACCAAATATAATGTCATAAACATATATTTGAACAATCAAAACATTTTTCTTATCTTTCTTTATAAAAAGGGTTGGATCTTCATTTCCCTTCAAATAGTTATTTTGATGAAAAAATCACGTATGTCTATCATACCAAGCTCATTGAACTTGTTTAAGGCCATACAAAGCTTTGGTAAGTCTAAAAACATGATTAGGGTGTTTTGTATCTTCAAATCCAAGAGTTTGTTCAACAAAAACTTCCACTTGAACATAACCATTAAGAAAATCACCTTTCACATCCATTTGGAAAATTTTTAAATTAGATAATGCTGCAATGGAAAGTAAAATACGAATAGATTCAAGTCTTGCTACTGGAGAATATGATTCTTCATAGTCTATTCCCTCTTACGGATTATAGCATTTAGAATGTAGTCTAGCATTATTTCTAATGATGACTCCATTTTCATCAAACTTTTTTTCTGAAGAACCACTTTACCCTAATAAGAGAAGTTTCCTTAGGTCCTCAACCAAGGTCCAGACATTATTCCTTTCAAATTCATTTAGTTCATCTTGCATGGGTTTGATCCAATCATCATCACCTAAAGCTTCATCGGCGCTTTTATGTTCTAATTGGGAAAGAAATGCTAGATGTTCTACTTCATTTCATAAGGAACTTCTAGTCCTTACAGGCTGATTTACATCACCAATGATACTATCACTGGGATGATTCTTAAGAAACACCTGCCTTGGGTTTTGTAAAACATGTTCATCAAAATAGGGTAGAATTTATTCTAGGGTAAACATTTCAGAAGTATCTTCTTCAACATTATCCTTATCAGAAGGATCTTCTATCAATGTTTGATAATCAGTTTCTAAAAACACATCCGAGGATGTAGGTTGAGATGGTTTAAAAACAAAAGGATCAATTTTATAAAATTTAACATGTACTGTTTCCTCAATAGTACAAGTGTTTTTATTGAAAACTCAATAAGCCTTAGAAGTTGTGGAGTAACCTAATAAAATTCATTCATCAGATTTTGTTAAAGCCTCGGCCGAGCGTACCGTGGCCATAAGGCATGTATGTGGAAAACAAGTATTAGCAATTAATCCAATATTATTTTGAGCTAATGAATCATATTATGAGGATTCAATTTCTGAAGAGTCTCCACAGATATCACTCCAAGTAGTATTAGCTTTCAGGATTTTCATAGATTTAGCATTGTAAAACTTATTCCTATTAATTTCAGAATGTCTCTCTTTTCTTTCTTTCTTTTTATGCATAGGGCAATCAGGTCGTATGTGTCCACTTCTCTTGCATTCATAGCATGTGACCTATGAATCTTTCTTATCTTTCCTTTCCTTATTCTTATACTTAGATTGGAAATTTCTTTGACCAGATTTCTTGTTTATTCTTCGAGAAAGATTTTCTAACTCATTTTCTGAGACTTCACTCCCACTAGAGTCAGATTGGATAGTAACCTTCTTAATCTTGGATCTAGTTACTCTCTCAGGAGTCATAGCTTTCATGTGATTTGATGTTTTAGTAAAAGCAACAGTACCGTTCCCATTATTCTTTTTGATATTTTCAGCATCTCTCTTCATTCCTGTTTCATGTTGGAGAAGAGTTCCAAAAAGCTCATCTAAGGAAGTTTCAGTAACCTTCCTGTTCTCATCAATTTCTGTTCTCTTGGATTCCCACTCATTGGGCACAATATCAATAATCTTATCCACAAGATCTTCATCATCTAGACCTTTCTCTCCAATAGATTTATGCTATTACCGATAGTCATAAATCTTTGTTGCGCTTTTCTTATAGGTTCTCCATAAGGAAAGTTAAAACCATGGTATTCTGCTCACAACATAGCTCTTCTAGTCTCTATGACTTTAGTTGTACCAAAATGTGTAACTTCAAGTTTCTTCCATATACAGTTAGCTGTTTCACAAGAATAAATTTGTCTATATATGTTCCTAGTCATTGAACATAGTAGAGTATTGCGTACCTTATAGTTTGATTGATAATAATACTTCTCTTGGTGTGTGAAGCACTGACTTCCTTATCAGGAATTTTATAACCTCCAGTATTCATAAAAAAGTTATCTACCCCAGTATTGATAATGAAAGGCTTCATTATATCTCTCAAATACTCATAATCATTGCCATCAAAAATTGGTGGTCTTGTAGGATTTAGGTTGTTGATGGAACCAACATTTAAACCTACCATCTTAAAAAATATTTCTACACAAAAAATGTTAATAAGAAAAGTTTGGATTCAAGAAAAATATTCCGAAGCAAGGAAAATATAGAAAAATGCAAAACTGAGCAAGAAAAACTTATATTTGAGTATAAGTATTTCAGAGACCTACTTTGATACCAATTGTAGGATCGAAATAACAATGTAGATGCCCAATATACAATAGGGGGTGAATTGTACACTTTAAAAATTTCCTTAAACAAGGAAAGATATAAGCTTAACAAATTTAAAATAAGAAAAATTACATCACCTCTAACACCAATTTAAAGATTGGGACAAAGTATGAAGTTACAAACTTCTAGTTCTATGCACTTTCTTAAATCAGGAAAGTGATTCTGAAAAACTGGTTCCAGAAATATGGATCCAGAAATTGAAAATTAACCAAAGTTTACAATATGAGATTCTACCATAAAGCGTATAGAATCTAAATTATTCAGAGCACAAGTGTAAGGAAATATAAGAAGATTATACTTTCCATACTATACAAAAATTCATTGAAAAAAAAAGTCGTAAAACTACAAGTAACAAGCAATAACTCTTCTAACCCAAAGAGAAGGGTATCCAACAACCTTGGATAAAGGTCCCTTGATTTATAATTTCAAGTAAATCTGTCTTACCCACACCTGGGTAAGCCCTCGATACGATGATCGGAGTCTCTGTCTTGCTATCCCCAGAATCCTTCAACTTCAAGGTAGTTGGAACCTCTGTCTTCCTCAACAAGGAAGCCCTCAACATTAAGGTATTCAACACCTCTGTGCTCCTATCCTCAGAAGCCCTCAATTGTTATCTCCGACATTTGGAATCGCATGAAGCAATCTGAACGAGCAGTTTAGTACGCACATGCCATGAAAAGATTCTCTCTCTAGAAATCACCTTAACATCATGTAGTATCTATAGTGATCAACTTGTTCATTGTATTGAGATCATTCAAATGAGATCCTATTTATAGGCTCGGTTGGAACGGTCGGCTCCCTTTTCCAACAGTCATATTTTCCTTAGATTTTGGAGGGACCTGTACGCGTGTCACTCAACCAACTGTTAGTTAGTAACAGAATGGAACAAATTGTTTTATAACAAAACATGTCTAACTGAAAGCAAGATAATGTTTTATAATGAAACGACTATAAGCATAAGAAAAACTGTAGTTTGGAATGTAAGTAAATAAAAGTTCAGAGTCTACCAAAAATGGAATTCAGAGTCTGTAATAAAGAGATATTAGGATTCTGTTTTAGAGGAATTCGGAACCTGAATTCTATAGAAATCCAAAGTCTGAATTTCTAAGGAAATTCGGAGTCAGGTTTCAGTAGAATTCAGAACCAGAACATATAATGTTTGGAGTCAGAGTTCATAGAAATTTGGAGTCAGAACACATAAGAGTTCGAAATCTGAATTCAGAGAACTCAGAGTCAGAACTTAGATATGTTCGTAATCAGAATTTGGAGTCAGACTATATGAGAATTCGTATCCAGAATTCATAGTCAAACTATATGAGAGTTCATATCCAGAATTCGGAGTGGAACTTCATTATAGTTCATTTCCAAAATCTGGAGTGAAACTTCATTACAGTTCTCATCCAGAATTCAGAGTTTTACATCATTACAGTTCATATCCAGAATTTAGAGTGGAACTTCATTACAGTTCATATCCAGAATTCTGATCCTAAAACAGAATTCTTCATATCTATGCATTATATGATTCTGAGGTTTTGGGTATGAATCCGATTTTTATACATAAGAAAAATATTGATATGTATAAGGAAATCTAGTTTAGGGTAAATTTCCTTAACGAACAAAATTTTCCTTAGTGAAGTAAAATATAGATTTTCTTAAGTATAAGGTGTTTGTGATTTTCAAAACAAGAAGGAATGGAAAATTCATAAGGAAAACCTTATTGAATCAATAGAACATATTGTCATGGTTTCAAATAAATTACTTTTTGTGTATTTTATGATTAATCAGATGATTTATGTGATGTCCTGGACCATGATTCCACTCAAAGGGTGGCTCGAGCCTAGTGGGCCACATGGCCTCAAGCGCATCTCCCCAAATGCCAGAGGCTGCTGACGAGCAGTGAGAACCTATGTTGGGTCCGTGGGGATATTATTCCATCATTAGAAGAGTGTTGCACAACAGAAAAAATATATATGAATAATAAATAGCAGAAGAAATATAATTAAATAGCGGAATAAAAATAATGCAATAGATAAACGAGAATAATAATTACTGTGTCAACTGGAATAATGATGATGTAATGTCATGTCACTAGAAAACTAGAAAACATGGATATAAGAAAATAGTAATAACATTTTCCATAAGCTGAAAAAATAAAAGGCTTCTCCAAGCATCCTGAGATCCAAATCGTTCATCTGCTATCAAGAACCTTCATATCAACAAACAATCAAGTATCTAAAGCACTATTTGGAAAAAACATTGGCCATCAGGAAGGTACTTCGGATTCCCTCTCCCAAGTCTCATCCTGTACTTAGATGTGCTTCCATAGCACCCATACGAGTGGGAAAACATTTCTTTAGAGAGACTTCATGATTCACTCATGATGTGTACTAGATATTCCTCAATGGTAGCACTAGAATCTAACTGAACTTTCTCAGGATCAAAGGTATGAGATAGGTCAGCATGATATTGGAAAACCTATGAGACATGAAAGTCACAGGGCATGGAATGATACCTATGAGTTAGTAGAAATTGATAGGCTATTATCCTGACTTTCTCCAGTTATCGAAGGACCCGATGTAATGATGTGATAACATTCCCTACATCCTTAACCGTCTATGACCTATCTTGGGTGATACCCGAAGATAAAAACGATCCCCAACCAAGAACTCAAGAGTTCATCGATGGGGATCAACATAACATTTTTTCTAGACAGATCAGTAATCATATGCTTCATAATCAGATAAACTTTTTATTAAGTCTCCTGAATAAGGTGATGACCTAGTTGGGATGCCTCACATGCCTCTAGCCAACGCAATAGTGAACGGCATGTCCTACCATATAAGGCCTCAAAATGATCCATATGAATCATCATTTTAAAATTTTTATTATATGAAAAATCAATGGGAGGGATGTGATTCTCCCAAGAGCCATCGAAATCAATGAAACATCCTCAGATCATATCTTATAGAACCTGTATTGTCTGTTCTGATTGTCCATTAGTCTGAAGTGGAAAAGTTGTGCGTAGAATAACATGAGTCCTCATATCTTTCTGTAAAACATTCTAGAACAATGAGAAAAAACAATCATCCCCATTTGAAACAATATTGTTTGGATCCCTATGTATTCATATGATCTCATAGACATAAAATCTTCCAAACTCATCAACAAAAAAGTCGACCATATAGGAATGAAGTGGGAATAATTTTTTACTCGATCAATGACAACCTAGAAAACATCGATACCCCCCACGGAACTAGGTAAGTCAACTAAAAAATCTAAAGAATCATATTCCCATTTTCATTTCAGGACCAGAAGTTGTTGTAAGAAACCCACAGGTCTTTGGTTCTCTTCCTTCACCTGCTGATAGGTGGACATGATAGTGACTAAGCCTGTAATCTGACATTCCATTCTTGGCCACCAATACTGGCATCTCATATCTCGATACATCTTCAAGATTCCATGATGAACTTCCCACTATGAAGCATGAGACTATTTCATCAACTCTTCTCTCATATATGTAGGAACACAAATATGTCCATGTAGCCACAGGATGTCATCTCTGTCCACAGACCAATCCATAAGTGGGTTATCTCTTTATATACTCTCTTGGAGAATCAAACCATTAGGGTTTTGAAACGTCATACACTTCTCCTTCTCATGGATGGAAGAGGTAACTATTAAGACTGAGATGTAAGACTTCTCGTAACTAAAATGATACTCTTGATGCATTTTAGAAAATAGGGTCATTGATTTCCATTCATCACTAGCTTCATGTATGGCCAACATTTTAGTTTTCTGACTCAGTGCATTAGCAACCACATTTCCATTTCTAGGAATATTGGAAATCTAAAAAACAATGAATTGTAGATATCCAAACCATCTCCACTATCTTTGGTTCAACTCACACTGATAAAATATATACTTGAGGCTCTCGTTACCTATATACACCACAATGTGGTCATCCAACAATTAATATCTCAAGCAACCTAAGGTATGAAAAAATGTTGTGATCTCAAGGTCGTGCATCCAGTAATTTCTCTCATGAGGAATCAACTACTGAGATCTGTATGAAATGAATTTGCCTTCCTATATAAACAATGCTCCTTGGCCAATCCCTAATGCATTAAAAAAGATGGAATAACCTTTACCTAGATCGGGAAGAATCAAAATTGGTGCCAAGACAAGCCACCCTTTAAATTCCTGAAAGTATTTCTCACATGATTCTAACCATAAAAACTTAACAACCTTCTTTTTAAGTCTAGTAAGAGGTGAAGAATGATGTGATAAGTTTTTTATGAAATTCCAGTAATATCCAGTGAGAACTATGAAACTACTGATATCAAACATTTTCTGGGGATACTCCTCAAAAGATAAAACACTAACTATTTTAGGGTCAATAGATACTCTTCATTCTGAGATAATATGACCCATGAAGTGGACCTTGTCGTTCAAAAAGTTTCACTTAGAAATCTTAGATTAAAGATGATGCACTCCCAGTGTACTCAGAACGATATCAAGATGCATGATATGATCGTTATGAGTGAGATAATACACTGATATTCATTTCAAAAATACCATGGAAAAAGAGTCCAAATTGGGGTGGGAAATCCTATTCATCAATGTCATGATAACAGTAGGCACATTCGTAAGACCAAACGAAATACCAAGATACTCATACAGACCATACCAGATATTGAAAGTTGTAAGAGGTATTTGTGATGTTCTAAATCTCACCTAATGATAACCCGATCTCAGTTCAATCTTAGAGAAATTCTTTTCACCTCGGAGCCTGCCAAATATATTATCTATTCAAGGAAGTAGACACCGATTCTTGATCGTAAGCTCATCCAACCTTATTTAACCCACGCATAGATGTAAGGTTCCATTCACCTTCTTGGAGAAAAGAATGGGGGAACCCAAAGAGGATGTACAAGGCCATATAAATCTCTTGGCATCTTGGTCTTCTATCTACCACATGAGCTTCTGAAGCTCAATAGGTTCCATTCTGTGTGGAGGAATGTACACTAAAGCTTCTCATGGAACAAGATCAATTGGAAACTCTACCTCTCTCTTAGAAGGTAATCCATAAAATTCATCAGGAAGACTTCCATAAAATTATTGACTACTAGAGGGAAATCGGCTTAATGAAAAACTTAATGCTCCATGAAAAGATTCTAAATATCGGTGGTCACTTCACCAAGCCCATGATGCTTCATTCTATCTCTCCCAACATAAACATCCCACTCACCTTTAAAAGGATAACCTTTTCCTTCTAGTGATGTAATGTAGACCCTATGATGATGGTAGTCTACAAGGGTGTTATAGTGAACTAACTAGTCCATCCTGATAATGACATTGGATCCCGAAATATCGAGAAAAATAATAATCCATAAGATAGGGTAACTGACTACCTCAAGGGGAAGTCCCTAAAAAGGCGTATGCCCTCCACCCATAATCCCAACAGTGTATCAATGTTTATGACACCATAGTGATACTTCTTCTCTAGTATGTGAATTTTGACAATAGAAATAGAAATAAAAGAGTTTTAAGTTCATATATAAAACAAATAAGATACAATAGAGGAGGCTACTAGACTATTACCTCACACTTTAGATGGTCTTGCAGCATTATCCTCAAGTATCAGTTGTTTGGAATGCAACTGAAATGTTCTGTCGCCCTGTGAAAAAGATGGACAACCATGATCATGATTACTCTGTTGGTTCTGCTGGTGATCAAGGTCCAGACTACCACGACTGTAGATACCTGAAGCTTATCGTACATGGACATTACATTACTTTTGCGGAATACTTAGTACATAACAAAAATACACACGCAAGGATCGTAATAGTTTAGTGTCTTTGGAAACTCGGAACGTAATCTTCTAATCGTGGTGAAAGATCTTCAATATCTCCCGTAAAGATCTTCCCCTTTTTTTTACCTAAAACCTTTATTTATATCCTGGGGAAAAGAAAACATAAAAGGGTGAGCTCAAATGCTCAGTAAGGGTATACAAAAGAAATAAAAATCATATCATATCTTTTTGAAAATCATAACCTGCAAAAGAGATCATAATATCTTAACATGTAACAAATCATAGAAGTGAAAATGAGATCACCATAATCATAACATGAAACTTGAAACTTTGTGGCATGCACACATAATCATGGAAAATCATTTCTTGTTAGTCATGACTCATTGCCAAGACTATCTTAGTGGACAAAGTCCCTTTCTGAATCGAGTAACCCTCGTTTCAGTCCTGTTTCACTGAACCGGTATAACCTACCATTCCAGCCATGTCTATCTCATGAGATATAAAATCTTTACCCAATGCATTGGAGGGAGATATAGGTCCCACCCATCTCATAATGATACCATTCTTATGTGTGCCACAAAATCATAAATCATACATCATTGCATAACCCATGAAATAAAATGGGATTCTTAAACAACATGACATCATAAAACAATTCATATAAGATAAAGGAATTCATAAACATAATTCCATCACAACATAGTCAAATCAATGTAAAAATATGGATAGAAACAGAACCCTTTATTATCTTATATGGAAAATAATTTTGATAAAACACTTGAATTGAATTCTTGAGGAAAATATCCTTTCTTCTTCAAAATCAATTTCTTTTCACAAAACATCATGAAATTTTTAAAAGAAAGAGATTTTATTGAAAATAGTCATGAAATATTTTGGAGGAATCTTCATAAAAATAAGGCTTTATAAAACCGTAAAAATCCGTTCGTTCCGTTTAAGTTAAAAAAACATTCTTCTCGTACTTTTGTCGGAAAAGTCAAAAATTACCTCGTATGAAAAACGACAAAATATTCCTTTCATATCTTTTACTAAAAACTCACCGAAGGGTAAAATTGGATTTAAACAATTGTAGGTGGATGTAAATAACATTACATATTGAGGAAACATGGATGTGGATGATAAAATACACCCCAGTAATTACCAAAGTAAAAACAATCTCGGATAAAAATGAGATTGTGATATTTCCCTTACCTTAGGTCCGACTTGCTTTGTAAGTGTCCGAACCTCCTGTATAATGATTTAAATCATGTTATTGACTTGTTACAGAATCATATTCATTGTTATGATATCATATATGGTTCACTTATGACATTATATTACCCGTTCTTTTGTAAATTCCATGTTAAAGAAGCGTTTTGGGTAAAATCGTTTCATTTATCGTAGGTGTTTTGACTTGTTGTTCTTGACATCATTATTACTTATATCATGATTTACTCACTTCCAGAATATAAAATATGATTTATATATCATATATATTCATTATATATATATATAATAGGTAGATAAATAAAATGAAAAACACCGTTCATGGAGACGGTAGTCCATACGTACGCATGAACGATGTTTTCCTTTCCTTATTGTCTTGAAATGGAAGTAAGTAGATGACATACATATGTATATATATACATAAATCCAGTAGCTTTATAATGTCATATATTTCATTATTATTTCTTATATATACGTTATAATCATTCTTAAATGGTTAACATGGAGAATGAATCTCATCGCGTCGTGGAGACGGTAGTCCGTACGTACGCACGAGCGATGATATCATTTCTATAAATATTGAATTGAATTGAAGTGGATTACACAATATATCAGAATCAATATGATGTTGTAATAACTATGTATAGTTATTCTTTACACCATTATACCCATCCATGTAAGGTGGTGGTGGAAAATAGATTACACCACGGCGTGGAGACGGTATTCCGTACGTACGCACGCGCGGTGATTTCTTTTTCCGTAGGATGGATAGATGGTGAAATAGGGTTGTTTCATACTTATAATAACATATCAGTATATGAGTGATACTGATGTTATTACTTCATAATGAAACAACCTAAGAAGAAGAAGTGGAAGAAGAAATAAAGATGAAAGAATTGGTAACGGTAATTACCTCTTCTTTGAAGTGCCTCTTTGAGACCTCCTCTTAGGGCACTAGAATTGGTCTTTGAGGAAGACCAGAACCTCTAGGATGTTTCTAGGGAAGTGGAGAAGAGATTTTGGCAGGGGTTGGCCGAGCTTGAGTGCTCAAATTGGTGTGAGGAGGAGGGGGAGGAGGTGTCCTTTTATAGGGGAGGAGAGGGGCACCTTAGGAATATCTCAAAATATTATTTTATATTAAAGTCAAAATCGGTTTATAATGGTTCCAAATGGTATTATTTCGAAGCTAAAGTGGGGATGGGTCGAAATCCTATCAACAAATAGAATTTAGACAAGTTTAGGATATTATTTTAACCATATCAATTAGATTTAACTCCAAGTTAAATAATTTAACTTTTACCGTGTCTTTTTTTTTCTTTCACTATATGGTTAATAAACTTACTATAACATGCCAAACGAACCCAAAATTGTTTATTATTAATATATATATCCTTATCTAAGTCATTTTGCTGAACCTTAGATTTTTAGGAATACAATAACAATTAATAATATAATATTTGATTTAAAAACTATTTTGTGTCAATTTTGACACTATTTGATATATGATTTTTGTGAAAGTCATAACAGAATTAAATGTTCGAACCAAGTTGATTAAATCAACATTAATATATCATAGTAACCTAGAAAATTAGTGGAATTTATAAAAAATCTCAAATTACATTTATTTTGGTGTTTATAACATCAATTATGTCAATATTTCATTAATAAGATAATTACTGCATCATCGTTGTGTCATAAATAAATTAAATTATTTTATGTCTAAAAATTACAAATAAAATACCATCATGTAGGAAATCTTTTTATATTTCTAATTAATATTTAAAATCGAATTTATCGTATGTATAACCCCATATTAAAAATGATTTACTTATTAAACTTTGATTTTAACTATTTTAACCTTTCTTTAAATAAATTAATAATAAATGTCCTAATCTAATCCAAGTGGGCCTAAATGGTCATATTTTATTCCTAAGTTTGTTTTTGGTCGAATTACACTTGTCCAATAGAATTAGGACATGTGTTAGGGTAATAGTAATATCATATTTACCCTTAGTTACCCTATTTACTATTAACTGCGGTAAAAAAAAGTAAAAAGTTACTATTCACCGAAAAATTATTTTCATCTCATTGAATCACATTTTAGTCCTTGATATTAACCGTGTCTCTCGGATTTTCGAAATTCCATTCACAGAAGCGGTAAAAATTAAGTTTTATACAAAATTCAGTTTTTAACCTACCACTTAGTAGTTTCACTATTCATCAAAAATTGATGTTTTTCAGAACAATGCCAAAATTTCATCCTAAGCTATATTTCATATTCCGAATTCAAAAATGAAGTCTATTTTACCAAATTCATAACATAGAAATTGCATTAATTAAATTTATAATTAAATCCCGCTGTTAAAACAAATAGCGTGTTTTTAAGAAACAATATCTATCAAAAGATTGACATTTGATTACGTCTGGTTTAAATGTGAAATTACATCCAATGACCAACATTGTATTAAATTGTAAAAATATATTCTAAATATACTTTAAAACCACTCAAATTAATAATTTATCACTATTAATTATTTCGATTAAAAAAGTTGTTTTTAATTATAAATTAGTAATTTTCACTATTCATCAGAATATGAAAGTTATCCGAAAAGTACCAAAATTTCACCTTAGGCTAAATTCGATACTCCGAATCCAAAAATGAAGTTCATTTTGAAAAATAAGATTTACAGAATTTTAAAAAGTGGTTATTACTATTCCTAACGGCTAGTTTTAATAATATTTTAATAGCACATCGTTGTTTAGTGAAACTCGGTATTGCGTATTACACACGCTATCGAGGAAGGTCGCGATTGCGTGTAATGCAAGGAAAGACAAGGATGAGTGTTGTGCAAGCTCCTTTTGGTGTAGCGTACAACACAAGACATTAATAAAATTAAAAAGAATATTTTTTTATAAAATCTTGGGCTGTTACATTCTACCACCCCTTAAAATGAATTTCGCCCTCGAAATTCGTTGGGGTTATAAATGGTTTACTATTCGAAAGTTTCATTAATAGAATCCCACATCGTAAAAAGTAAAACCAAAACTTGGCTTTAAAAACTAAAGTATGAAATGTAACGATTACCCAAATAAACTAATCGCTGGGTTTCCACATAGGTAAAAATATGGATATGGAAGAGAAATCTAACCATCATGTTCTGATGGAGAGTGGTAGAGAACATGGCTATGGAAAATCCAGTAATCACAAATCCATAGATTTGTGATGATATAAGGTACCATCAGATTCATCAGGTATAAGATCACTAGGACAACATTTTTGGTTTTCAAGATCATTTCTCTAAAGTTGAAAATTTGAATTAGAATAAATACTTACTTTATTTTGGTACAATCTCACTGTTGTTTGTGCCTTGAACAATTTCCACTTCATCTCTTAAATAAATGAAGTTGAATTTGTTATTCATGAAGTGTTAGCAGATTATGTGATAGAACGACGGGTCATTCCATCTATCTCAAACAAAAGGCTAGAAAAAATTATATACATAAGTCAGTCTATAGTGAGATTAATCATATATGGTTCCTAAAATGGGCTTATACTTCATATATTATACTGCTTAATATAATAAAACTAGTTTCTACTAAACAGGGACTTCCTGTAGGCTAGTGGTAGGCGATAAAGGCCAGTCGCACTTCGGTTGTGGGTTCGATTCCTACAGCCTTGTCCGAAGCGATGGGCTGTCGCCCGTCCTGCAGGTTGTCCTTTTTCTAAAACTACGTTACTATAACATCCCATCAATAATATCGAAAATCTTCTATCCTTAAACAATACTACCTTATGTCCAACATAATCCAGTCTAATCTTTAGGCTTATACATAATACTGCAGTCCACTCTCATAATATAGTGACATCGATTACCAGAGATTTATTACTGTCGTTGATCCCCACATATCATAAGATATGTCTTGTTGGTCACATTCCAAACATTCAAAGTCCTTAATCGTGTATTCTCTTTAATACCTTAGTGAAAACATGAGTGCAGTTAAAAGTTAACACTTTCCACATACCAAAATCCTCAAAATTCTATATACTCAAACCATGATATCACTTAGTCCTTATATCAATCATGAGCTCATGAATACTATTTCATTTTCTCGTCTTCATTATGCGCATATCATCTTATTTCCAAAAAATATCTCAATCACTTTGAATACCACATCAATAAATATTGCAATACTCAATGATACAACATTATTTTGGAATCCCATTACATAAACACTTAATCATTCCACCACATCGTTGTCATATTCAACATTGCCAATAGTGATCACATGTGATTTCCCATTGTCCTTTGCCTTCAGTGGTTGCTCATGTTGATCATCACTAACCCTTGGATTAGGGCAATTATTAGCATAATGCCCCATTTCCTTGCACTTGAAGCATTGAAGTGTTGGCGGTGCGTTCTCTGCAGTGTTTGCTTTATCATTAGAAACCCTTTTTCCATTACTTCGACACTCAGTTGCTCGATGACCTTCTTTTCCACACTTAAAAAATTTTCTAGTCCCTTTTAGACAATCTCCACCATGCTTCTTTCCACACATTGTGCATAAGAAAACATTCATCTTCTTTTCACCATTATTCTGAGATTTCTCCTTGAACTCCATCTTTCGTTTCTTGTCAAAACCATGATATGGATATGTAACACCAACTTCCATTTCTACCTTGATAGCACAACACACAATTTCTTCATAGCTACTGAAGTCTCTTATAGCTAATGCCCTTCGAAGACTTGGTTTTAAGCCACTGAAAAATCGATCAACTTTACTTTCAGGTTGGATGATAATTCCAGAAGCATACCTTGCAAGTCTTGTAAAATTTGCTTCATAGGTACCAACAGATTCATCGTCCCTTTGCTTCAGTTCAAGAAACTCTTTCTCCATCTTTGTTCGAAGAATACGAGGGAAGTACTTATTGAAAAATATGTTCTTGAACTCGTCCCATTCCATAGACTCAATTTCATCCCTTTGCCTTGTATTCTTAATAAGATTCCACCATTGATCAGCATCTCCTTCCAAACGATACACTGCTAGGATGACTTTATCATGTTCAGAACAATGAAGAACTGAAAATATCTTTTCAGTAGTACTAATCCATTGTTCAGCAACTAATGGATCAGTAGACCCACTGAAAGAAGGTGGACGCTGCCTCATGAAGGATTCAACAGAATGTTGCTCCTTCCTTTGCTCGTTTGGAAGTCCTGCATGATTCATAGCTTGAGAAAGTTGTGTGAGCATGGCTACAAGATTTTGCATTCCAGCTCCTATATCGTTTGGTTGCTCAGGGGTACAATCATTGCATTGCCCATCACATTCCGCATTAACATGGTTCCTTCGGGTTCCAGCCATCGTCTAAAACCCCAAAAGAATTGTGTGAGAGGCAAAAATCATGCTAGGGAAAACAACATAATAAAGGGTTAGTATCCTCAATATCTAGCATCTTAGGTTAAATTCGAAGATCGTTAGCGCAATTCTAGGACTATAACCTATACGTATACTTAACCTTAGAGACATCCCTAGACATACCTTAGAAATATCTCTAGGGATCTCACTAAAGTTCTCGCATCCTAGTTTCCAAAGGTTGACTAAACCTTTCCTCTGATACCAACTGTAGAGACCCGAAGCTTATCGTACATGGACATTACATTACTTTTGCGGAATACTTAGTACATAACAAAAATACACACGCAAGGATCGTAATAGTTTAGTGTCTTTGGAAACTCGGAACGTAATCTTCTAATCGTGGTGAAAGATCTTCAATATCTCCTGTAAAGATATTCCCCTTTTTTTTACCTAAAACCTTTATTTATATCCTGGGGAAAAGAAAACATAAAAGGGTGAGCTCAAATGCTCAGTAAGGGTATACAAAAGAAATAAAAATCATATCATATCTTTTTGAAAATCATAACCTGCAAAAGAGATCATAATATCTTAACATGTAACAAATCATAGAAGTGAAAATGAGATCACCATAATCATAACATGAAACTTGAAACTTTGTGGCATGCACACATAATCATGGAAAATCATTTCTTGTTAGTCATGACTCATTTCCAAGACTATCTTTGTGGACAAAGTCCCTTTCTGAATCGAGTAACCCTCGTTTCAGTCCTGTTTCACTGAACCGGTATAACCTACCATTCCAGCCATGTCTATCTCATGAGATATAAAATCTTTACCCAATGCATTGGAGGGAGATATAGGTCCCACCCATCTCATAATGATACCATTCTTATGTGTGCCACAAAATCATAAATCATACATCATTGCATAACCCATGAAATAAAATGGGATTCTTAAACAACATGACATCATAAAACAATTCATATAAGATAAAGGAATTCATAAACATAATTCCATCACAACATAGTCAAATCAATGTAAAAATATGGATAGAAACAGAACCCTTTATTATCTTAGATGGAAAATAATTTTGATAAAACACTTGAATTGAATTCTTGAGGAAAATATCCTTTCTTCTTCAAAATCAATTTCTTTTCACAAAACATCATGAAATTTTTAAAAGAAAGAGATTTTATTGAAAATAGTCATGAAATCTTTTGGAGGAATCTTCATAAAAATAAGGCTTTATAAAACCGTAAAAATCCGTTCGTTCCGTTTAAGTTAAAAAAACATTCTTCTCGTACTTTTGTCGGAAAAGTCAAAAATTACCTCGTATGAAAAACGACAAAATATTCCTTTCATATCTTTTACTAAAAACTCACCGAAGGGTAAAATTGGATTTAAACAATTGTAGGTGGATGTAAATAACATTACATATTGAGGAAACATGGATGTGGATGATAAAATACACCCCAGTAATTACCAAAGTAAAAACAATCTCGGATAAAAATGAGATTGTGATATTTCCCTTACCTTAGGTCCGACTTGCTTTGTAAGTGTCCGAACCTCCTGTATAATGATTTAAATCATGTTATTGACTTGTTACAGAATCATATTCATTGTTATGATATCATATATGGTTCACTTATGACATTATATTACTCGTTCTTTTGTAAATTCCATGTTAAAGAAGCGTTTTGGGTAAAATCGTTTCATTTATCGTAGGTGTTTTGACTTGTTGTTCTTGACATCATTATTACTTATATCATGATTTACTCACTTCCAGAATATAAAATATGATTTATATATCATATATATTCATTATATATATATATATATAATAGGTAGATAAATAAAATGAAAAACACCGTTCATGGAGACGGTAGTCCATACGTACGCATGAACGCTGTTTTCCTTTCCTTATTGTCTTGAAATGGAAGTAAGTAGATGACATACATATGTATATATATACATAAATCCAGTAGCTTTATAATGTCATATATTTCATTATTATTTCTTATATATACGTTATAATCATTCTTAAATGGTTAACATGGAGAATGAATCTCATCGCGTCGTGGAGACGGTAGTCCGTACGTACGCACGAGCGATGATATCATTTATATAAATATTGAATTGAATTGAAGTGGATTATACAATATATCAGAATCAATATGATGTTGTAATAACTATGTATAGTTATTCTTTACACCATTATACCCATCCATGTAAGGTGGTGGTGGAAAATAGATTACACCACGGCGTGGAGACGGTATTCCGTACGTACGCACGCGCGGTGATTTCTTTTTCCGTAGGATAGATAGATGGTGAAATAGGGTTGTTTCATACTTATAATAACATATCAGTATATGAGTGATACTGATGTTATTACTTCATAATGAAACAACCTAAGAAGAAGAAGTGGAAGAAGAAATAAAGATGAAAGAATTGGTAACGGTAATTACCTCTTCTTTGAAGTGCCTCTTTGAGACCTCCTCTTAGGGCACTAGAATTGGTCTTTGAGGAAGAACAGAACCTCTAGGATGTTTCTAGGGAAGTGGAGAAGAGATTTTGGCAGGGTTTGGCCGAGCTTGAGTGCTCAAATTGGTGTGAGGAGGAGGGGGAGGAGGTGTCCTTTTATAGGGGAGGAGAGGGGCACCTTAGGAATATCTCAAAATATTATTTTATATTAAAGTCAAAATCGGTTTATAATGGTTCCAAATGGTCTTATTTCGAAGCTAAAGTGGGGATGGGTCGAAATCCTATCAACAAATAGAATTTAGACAAGTTTAGGATATTATTTTAACCTTATCAATTAGATTTAACTCCAAGTTAAATAATTTAACTTTTACCGTGTCTTTTTTTTTTCTTTCACTATATGGTTAATAAACTTACTATAACATGCCAAACGAACCCAAAATTGTTTATTATTAATATATATATCCTTATCTAAGTCATTTGGCCGAACTTTAGATTTTTAGGAATACAATAACAATTAATAATATAATATTTGATTTAAAAACTATTTTGTGTCAATTTTGACACTATTTGATATATGATTTTTGTGAAAGTCATAACAGAATTAAATGTTCGAACCAAGTTGATTAAATCAACATTAATATATCATAGTAACCTATAAAATTAGTGGAATTCATAAAAAATCTCAAATTACATTTATTTTGGTGTTTATAACATCAATTATGTCAATATTTCATTAATAAGATAATTACTGCATCATCGTTGTGTCATAAATAAATTAAATTATTTTATGTCTAAAAATTACAAATAAAATACCATCATGTAGGAAATCTTTTTAGCTTTCTAATGAATATTTAAAATAGAATTTATCTTATGTATAACCCCATATTAAAAATGATTTACTTATTAAACTTTGATTTTAACTATTTTAACCTTTCTTTAAATAAATTAATAATAAATGTCCTTTTCTAATCCAAGTGGGCCTAAATGGTCATATTTTATTCCTAAGTTTGTTTTTGGTCGAATTACACTTGTCCAATAGAATTAGGACATGTGTTAGGGTAATATTAATATCATATTTACCCTTAGTTACCCTATTTACTATTAACTGCGGTAAAAAAAAGTAAAAAGTTACTATTCACCGAAAAATTACTTTCATCTCATTGAATCACATTTTAGTCCTTGATATTAACCGTGTCTCTCGGATTTTCGAAATTCCATTCACAGAAGCGGTAAAAATTAAGTTTTATACAAAATTCAGTTTTTAACCTACCACTTAGTAGTTTCACTATTCATCAAAAATTGATGTTTTTCAGAACAATGCCAAAATTTCATCCTAAGCTATATTTCATATTCAGAATTCAAAAATGAAGTCTATTTTACCAAATTCATAACATAGAAATTGCATTAATTAAATTTATAATTAAGTCCCGCTGTTAAAACAAATAACGTGTTTTTAAGAAACAATATATATCAAAAGATTGACATTTGATTACGTCTGGTTTAAATGTGAAATTACATCCAATGACCAACATTGTATTAAATTGTAAAAATATATTCTAAATATACTTTAAAACCACTCAAATTAATAATTTATCACTATTAATTATTTCGATTAAAAAAGTTGTTTTTAATTATAAATTAGTAATTTTCACTATTCATCAGAATATGAAAGTTATCCGAAAAGTACCAAAATTTCACCTTAGGCTAAATTCGATACTCCGAATCCAAAAATGAAGTTCATTTTGAAAAATAAGATTTACAGAATTTTAAAAAGTGGTTATTACTATTCATAACGGCTAGTTTTAATAATATTTTAATAGCACATCGTTGTTTAGTGAAACTCGGTATTGCGTATTACACACGCTATCGAGGAAGGTCGCGATTGCGTGTAATGCAAGGCAAGACAAGGATGCGTGTTGTGCAAGCTCCTTTTGGTGTAGCGTACAACACAAGACATTAATAAAATTAAAAAGAATATTTTTTTATAAAATCTTGTGCTGTTACAACGAACATGACCTCCTACTCATCCAGACATCTTGGTGCAATTCTAATGCCATGACTGATGTGAAAAAAAAGAACTTGATCCTATAGGTGGATCAGATAATGATCCTTTTCCACATGATGCTCGTGAAAATTTCCTACATAAATGATGAATAGGACTCGTTTAACCACAAACCCGACACTCAACAGGGTCTATATCACTTTGGGGATTCTTATTCCCCATAATTGACCACTTAAAAAATACCAAAAATCTATCAAACTAGATTTTCTGGTTTTCACTTCTTTGATGAGAACCCTCTAAGGGACATTTTCCAGCATCAGAAGAACTACTTCCTGACACGTCATTGATCTTTTAAACCTAGTACTGAAGCCATTCCTTAGGTTATGCTTTGTGATAAGGGCCTAATAAACTATTTCAGAAAAGTTATAAAGGTGAAATAAATTCACCTGGGTTTGGATGGTGTACTGGATCCAATCCTCGAATGGTCTAGCATGTGAAAGCTTATCACTGGATAGATGCAATGAAAAGAAATTTAAATCAGTGAAACATGCTGAATTTTCCATAATAGACATATAAACCTTCTTGAGATGCATGAACTCTCTAGATATATCAGCTTACTATGCCTGAGGAAAGAACTTATCAAAGAAGGCAGTCCAGAAATCAACCCATAACATGCCTTGATGACCACTGGCCCGGGTAACCACATCCCACTAATTCATGAAATAATCCCAAAAATGTATGTTGATATCATGTCCCTCCACTTTTGAGGTATTTTCAGATGCTGAAAGACAGGTATCATGGCCTCTATCCAAGATTCAATAGCCTAAGAACCGCTATCCCCTGAAAATGTAGGAGGGTGAAACTGGTGGAATTCGTGGGTAAGATCATTCATCGTAGGTGCAACCCATGGATCACCATGCATGGAAAACATCAGATGTAGAGAAATATCAAGGACTTGGGTATCATTGCCCAGATCATGTACATAAGGCAGTGCCTCTGGATGCACTCATAATGTTAAGAGTGGCGGCTCATAGCCCACCATGTCTAGAGCATGCTCGACACCGGCCACATAGAAAATAACATGAGGACTCTGTGACAACATTGTTCCACAGATTCTGAGAACACCTTAGGAAAATCTCAACATCATATGATAACATCACTACTGGAAACTGAATATAGGAAAACTCACTACCAAAGGCATACTACCCACACTACCAGCTTAGAGGGCTAGGTATCAGTAAGGGATCAAGTATAAGTTTCATGTCATTTTTTAGGTAATTTCCATGATCAGCACTTTAGCTTTCATAGACATCACAAGGGAGGATAGAGATGTGAAACCAATTAATTTTATAATTTAGGATTCACTTGAGTTCATGTGGCCACATGACCTTAAGTGAATCTCCCCAAATTGTAGAGGTTGCTGACTAGCAGTGAAGGCCTAGGTTATTTCTATAGGTCGACTATGCCCTCATTAAAAGAGTTTAGCATAGTGGAAGATATATAAATGAATAATGAACCACAAAAGAAATATAATTAAATAGAGAATGCAAACAGATGCAATAGATAAATGAGAATAATAATATCTATATCAACTGAAACAATGATGATGTATTTTCATGTCACTATAAAATTGGAAAACAAGGATAGAAGATAATAGGCATAACATGTTTCACAAGTTCAAGAAAAAAAGGCTACTCCAAGCATCTTGAGATCCAACTCGGTCATCTACTATCGAGCTCCATACTAACATTAAAAAAATCAAGTGTTTGAAGTCGTATTCTTTCCTTTGTCCACAAATTCAACCATGTAATCTACTCAGGGTACCAAATGACACCTAGAGAGGGTGTGAGATAAATCTAAGTATTCCAAAAACAATAGGGTCTATAACCAACATCCTTTGTAATATAATATAGAATTTTGAAGGCATGCATATATAAATTAAAGAATGAAGTAAAATATAACTAAATACCCAAGTACCTACTTCATCCCTCACCTGGTGTCTTAACATGTAACTAGTTATTTAATTATGTAATTAACATTTAATGTTTATATGTCATGTAAGGCATAGCCAGCCCTGACGTAACCTATTGATAGAATATGTAGTGAAGGTCCCAAGACATAATAATGAAACTTGACAAATATATCCGGTGAGGGGGTTCCAGGGTAATAATTAAGGTAATGTAGAACTCATGGAATGAAAAATCAATAGTATTTGAGTCTGAATAATGGGTAAGAGTCTAATCCAATGAGTGTAATCCATGGTATTCTAGAATATGGTTCCTACAGAGTCTAAGGTGATCCACAAAGGTAAAATGGGTCTAAGAAAGGATAGGGCCCTATGGGGTTTCACCATGGCACCTACTATTCAATGTCGTATCTATGGGTTGTATCTTAGATATCATGTAATGATTTAAAGGACCCTATGATTGTATACCAGTCATTCGAGAAATAGACAAGAACTAGAGTCTATGTCGGTATCAACTTAATCAAACCACATCCTTGAATATAAATGGGGTTCCTGATACCCATGATATTCTCCTCTTAGAATCCAAGGTAAACATTAGTATATCCATTCATATTTTATATTGTAATAATGTAATAATTCCTTAGGTTAATGAATTGTCTTCCATTAGTGTGGATTTCCCAAGTATCATTTCTACCTTTTAATCAAGTCTTAATTAACTATTAAGGAACATTCAATTTTTTAGGTTCACTCTTCTACATTTTATTAATATGTCATAAGGTGCTATGGACATGTTACCTTTATTCAATATTATTTGTTAATGAAACGTTATATAATTATAATAAATTACATTTCACATTTCCCATTTTACAATAAATTTGATGCACTTACCTTAGGCAGGTTAATTGATGAGAATACTTGGTACATGCCATTATGTAATTCCCATTAATAACGACACATTCATTATAGGAAGTCTCACCTTTTGGAAGGTTATAAAAAGAAACACACGAATGATGGATCAAATATGGAGAAACACTAAAACCCAATTATGGAACTATATTCAACATTGGGAGGATTGAGTTGTGGTTGTAACCACAAACAAATAATCATATATCTAGAAAGATCAGAGCCATACGACCCAAACAAGTATAATCCTAGCATGTAATTTTAAGAAACAACATCTAATGAAGTTGGTGGATCCTACATGAGTATTTAAAAATAAATTAACATTATGAATGAGTTATAGACCACACACGTTAAGGTTTTAAGACTCTCCTCCTCTTGTACTAGCCCTTTATTTGGCTCATATTATAGTAGTTCTATGAAAAGGTGAAAATGCTCACATGACGATATCTTGGTCGAGAGAAAGGTATGAGAAGAAAGGATCAAGAGGACTTGAGTACATACCATTTCACATCCAATGTGATGAATGAAAGCTCAATCATATGACAGTTGAAGGATATCTATTGATCCCACGCTTTAGCCTTCAAAAACATCCAAAATGAGAGGAAACGGGATTAATCCCGCTGGTTCCCGGAATAGGGAAGAAGAGGGTAGTAAATAGATCATTATGGGAGTATTGGACATTTTACCCCAAATTTTAGCCAACACATTTTTTGTCATCATGGTTTTTCAAAACGTGCACATAACGTATGAGATAATTTTTCTTAAAAACACATCCTACACATAGTTTGATCAAACCATGCGCAAGCCATGCATGAGTACTTGGGAAAAAAGGTATTTCCTATGGTAAATTTGCACGACCGAGAGCCTACCATTCAAGGTGGCTCTGTATGAAAAATACAATCTTCATGGTTTTTCAAACCATGTATAATTCCTTCATGTTTCGTCTAAATTGTGCTCCAATCCAATTTTCCAAAAAAACATGGGTACAGGGCTCCGTACAAGCCCCAGACAAGCTCTAAGCCATTACTAACTCATCATGTTTCCATATTAGGTCCAAATTAAATATTTATATTTGAAATTGAAGGATCTATAACTAAGTGAAAAAATGGGTTCTTACACATTAGTATTGTTGAACCCTCTTCCGTGATGTTCTGTGGAAATATGGAAAAATTGGTGTTCTTGAATAAATTTTTTGACTCTAGATTTTAAAATGGGAATTCTTTTTCTAGAATTGTTCAAGATGGATTTGAATAATGTTTTTAATGAAAATAATGGTTTTATTAAAATGTAATGGTTAATTGGAATTGGATTGTTAAATAGTTTTCAATAAAGGAAAGATTTTTTGGAAATTGTTATTTGATATGGGTTTGGAATACATTGGACTGGTGTGAGTTTATGTTCAACAAACCCCTAAATAAGGCCTATGTGACTGTAGGATACAAGGTGCATGACCCAGGATCCGGGGAATGTGCCTGTGGGACCCATGGTTATTGGAAAAAGACTTTCTCATCAGTATGTAACTATCAGAATGAATCATTCTTGTGTGGGTGTGTTGTGAATCAAGGAATGGGTATCTGAAAAGGATATTGAGATAAGGGTTTAAATACTTATTTTGTGGTTTTATGAAAATGTGTATTTCTGGAAAATTTGTTGGGATACCACTTTTTTACTCTTGGATATAAAAGGTTTTTAAAACTTGTATACATTTAGTTATAAACAATTTAGCATAATTTTTATATATAAATAGTTTTATATAAATGTTGCTAAATTTTCTATCCTAGTGGCATGAGTAGGAAGTTATTGGGGATAGCCTACTATGTTTTATAGTTACCCCTGCTTTGTAACTTTAGTTCATTGGAGATTTCATCTTAAAGGACATGGGAAATGGTAATGTATCACATGTATTTAACACCACCTCATGATACTAGGGTTGTTTTGTGATTTGAGAATGGAGTTTGTGGGGAATGGATTCTTCCAATAATCTTTCATTTCATTAGTTATCATTAATATTTTTTACTTTGATAGTTTGTTTTTCTTCCTCTGTAGTATACGTTGTTGTGGATTTGATATAAATTGAGTGGTCGAGTTGTATTCCATTTATTCATGAATAATATAGTGATTTGTTTGGAAATGGTTTTTTGGGTTAATGGTTTATGTTAATAAACGGTAAGTGATCCCCCATCTTAATTTGACACCATTTAGAATTTATTTCCAGACTTTTTATCTTAGAGATTTTTCATAAGCCCATGTAATGATTCATTGTATTCACAAGACAATTAGAATAAGTGGGTCATTATAATGTGGGTTACTACAAACTTTCGATGGAAAATTTTCTAGTCCAAATATAATTAACTAAATGATAATGTGATTATAAGTGAGATAAATCCAACTAATATCATTTGATATACCTATAAGAAACTATATATTCTCCCACTAGTTATAATGTTTTCATATATTTTTCATGAGTAAATAATATTTTGTAAACATCTCACAAAACTAAATCATGTGATTCTCTCTCTAGCACAACTCTGTCAGGTATATCACCATCGGGTTCACCCCAGTCATCATTAATTTCACCTAAAATTGGAGTACCTTATTATGATACACTCTATCTAGTAATTATATTTGGTTCCCTTGACCAGTAGCTATATCTATTACATCTTCACCAACTAAGGTAGTTTGTGTTTAATAACTCAGGATACAGTTTTATAAAAACTTCAGTAATTAATATAACTCTCTAAGAATATAATATAGTGCATCATATGGTGTATCACTATTCTATATATTAAATCTACCTCCAAAAATCAAGGAGAAATAAAATTCTCTCAAATTTTACTATTAGATTTTCCCACTCAAATAAATCTTGTTAGAACATTTTTAGAGCTCTATTTTGTCACATGGGATGAAATGATTTCATGAAAAAAATATTTCCCGTATTAGAGAGGATAAGAGACAAAAAGTGTTTATGGGAACACGCCCAGCCTCCACACTAGAAGGCTTACGTAAGTTACCCTACGCGATAGTGAAACATCAACTACCCTAATACAGGGTAACATTAAAGAGGACCTATTATGAGAACCTATATATGAGACCTCCTTTTTATAGGGTCCCATGTTTTCCTATAAATAAGACTATATGGATCTTTATTTATATGAATAAAAAATGGATGAAGCCTCCAAGCTGTGGTCTTGAAACCCCTTCGCCCTGGTCCTCAACAATCACTCAGGTAGCTCCTCAAAATCTGAGAAAAGTAGAAATTTTGGGTGATGGTGGGAAAAAGACCATTGAGTGACTGTAACATAAGAAACATGTGCAAGGACCCCTTCGCCATAGTTGACAACAAAAAGTTTTATGTTTCCTTATCTAACCCCGAGATCTGTGAAAGACCCTTCTATAGATATTTTAGGAGATCCTTAGTGCCTAGAGTAAGGCCTCACAAAATTTTTGTTTCCCAGCTGATCCATCACTCAAAGAACCTCTAGCTTGCACTAGCCTACCCTGGAGAGAATCACTTCTATCTCCTCCTAGGCCATCCTATGTAAATAAACATCTACTCTCCAATACCTAAGCAATGTGAGAAAACATATATGAACTAATTAAAACCACTAATGATTTGGATACCTTTACTTTTGATACCTCATCTAAGGGAGACCAAATTGAAGCCTCCACTAAAGCCTCCAGATATTTACAATTGCGCTAAGAGTCGCACCATCACGTCTCCCATTTTGTTACACATTAAATCATTTATAGGTTTCCCACACATGTTCTACAATATTGGTTGTGTCCTTAGGGTGAATGTAGTTATGAACAATGTTGGTCATGAGGACCCAGTTTCAGGGATCTACTGATCTTAGATACTAGGGTGAAGACCATTTCCTTTCCTAGTCATTTGTATGACTAGGGACCTCTATTCTAGTATTGGAGGGAAAATATCACATTGTACTTTCCTTTTGTGTTTAATTTCATATCCTCCTCTCTTCTCTAGAACCATGATTAGTTCATCCATAATGGAGTAATCTCGTATCCTTTTTTACGGTCCGTATCCAGATGTTTAGTTTGATGTGACTAACCTAGATTTGAACCTGGAGGATATGGTAACATGAAATCCCCTTCCTTTTGTCCCATAGCCCCAACCTCTACAAAAACTAAAAGATGGAATATTCGATTTTATGGATCATACACTTCCTCTTATTTCTCACATTCAAGCATGAATCACATGGCCTAAGAAGATTGTTGGAATCATGAAGTATTCATTTTTATATACATGTCATGGAAGACAATATTTTTTCTGATCTTCATATGAATTTACTTCATTGGTCCTCCATATGAATGGGTCCTCTAATCCATGTATCCAACTCAAAAGGCCTCATATTTGGTATAATCCCCAACTAAATTCTCTAAAAGAGCCACATTCTCTATAATAAATAGGGCATCACCCTTAACGATGTAATCCACATAATCATCCCTTAATCCTCTCAGAAGGGCACATTCCATGTGGGAAAAAATGCATCCTCATAAATGGTGTAAGCCCTGAAATCATCCCTTTATATTCTCATAGAGCCACATTCCTTATGAGAGAATTTGAATCCACATAAATGGTGTAAGCCTAGAAATTATTAGTTAATTATCTCAAAGGGACACATTCCCCTATTAGAAAAACCTTCATAGGGCCTCCATAGGCATGGATCCTCACCACCTAACAATGTGGGATTTGATTCTTGTCTAAATGTGATACATTTTAAGAGTCCATGAGGTCCAAACCCAACACCCAAAATAAACCATAATTTTCTTTGGTCCTCATTCCAAGTAGGGTTATATCTATCCTTAGAGCCCTCATACCTTATAGGTTCCTAGGGAATCTTCAACATAAGTCCCACACTACAATTTTACTATAAAACTTTATATTATAAGTCATTTCCACATAATGTTAAACATCATGGTTTGGTTCCCATAAAATGACCTTAAAAGGAATGATGTCTCCCATTAGGTGAAATTAAACATTATTGGGATTGATTCCATTCATAAGGATACATTGGAAACTCGTCTTATTAGTATGATGGTAACATAAAAATCATCCATATCCCTAGATAATGATAGAATCCTGAGTTCCCCACTATGTGGCTTAAATCCATCATCGTAATTATAAATGAAAAAAGAATCTATAATACTCTCATAAAAGTGTACTGCTGACTGACAAACTTTGATACATAACAATATATCCATTGATAAAGAACCTATTTTACATAAATATCTTTGTAAATTCCATTCATTCTAATAAATGATTTTTAATTATTGGGTGAACTGCATCATACTTGGAAGTTAAAAAAGAATTCCTGAACATATATTAAATCTATAAGAGAGTCCAGGAATTTGGAACAATTTCCACTAAAAGGGTGTGATGTGCCCGACCTCCCATACTATCAACCAATGTGAGTTCTTAAGTATCATTTTCCAAGTCCACCACTGAGATCCTACCTTTTGAAAGAAGGTTCATGAGTCTTCGTTAATATGAGATCCATCAGGTGTCTTCGGTTACATGAAAACACATTATTGAAAACCACCTAGAAAAGAAGTAGTTATATGTGTCTCATGTAAAGGTTGTCCCACCGGCCCCAAAAAATGCCAATCCTTCATGAGGTGGTATTATAAAATGAAAAAAATGGTGAACCCAAAATTAATCCTTAACCAAGATGAGGGTTTCACCTACCTATCATGCCCCTTTCACTCTTAATGTGAAAGTGGTCCGAACAAAAAAATAAATTATAAAAGAGTTCATTTATTGGAATTCTTCTTTAATTGGCTCTAAATGTTTGTGTTTTTTAAATATATTGTAGTTAACATAAAAAAGAAGTCCATTAGATCCAAATGGAAAGACATAAATTCTCATAGATGTATTCCCTAGCTACCATTCATGTAAAGTCATCATTTAGAGAGAGGAAACTATCACTAACCTTGTATATTCACTGTTGGGTCTCAAATGTATTGATATAAGAGTAAAAAAATAGAACCATACTGACCCTTGCGGCTAGGTCCCTCAGCTCATTAATCCCCCCATTCATCCTCTTATTGATGAATGTTGGTCTAAAAGAAGGCCTCACCAATTGTCATCTGCATTAATTTTAGGATATTATCCCCAGAATATAGCTATCACCTACTCCCTTACATTAGGGAGGCAGACAAGGAGGCCAAAAATTACCTCAACCAGATGAAATTGGGGTCCTTTTGAAGGTATCATACCAGTATTCACCATTTATAATGACATATAACAGTGAACCTTCAAAATTACAAGGATGTAATCCTTGGGAGTTCATCCAAGATCAGGAAGATACAATCATGGCAGAAATTCCTCTAAGGGAAGTGACTAGTCAATAGTTAATGGGATACACCTATGCCCCCCTAGAGAAGTACTCTAAAAACATATATACGAAAACAATGATCAGGGATAAACACATACTCATATCAAGAAATAGCACTAGTCAAATTTAGAAGGAAATTGTTAGAAGGAACAAACACATACCCACATAAGCTAAGCATTACACCTACCTCATGTGGGAAAATCTAAATAATTTTGGATTTCAAATTCAATGGAAAATGGTGAGTAAAAATAAAAAATTCCCTACACAAACTAGGTATTCCAATCCAGTTTGGAGAAAAAACATGACAATCTGAACACATCTTCATGGATTTAGCATCCCTTCCAGTAGCCTCATCTAGATGAACTCAAAGAAATCTTTTAAAAAATCTTAGAAACAAAATAGCTTATGATATAAACCAATACCCTCCACACCCGAGTATTTAATGTATCCACCGGTAGGAAATGGAGTAAAATACGAATGCAGACACCATTTCTCTATCCCAAGAATGAGAATATAACCCCATTATAGCCACCAATTTTACCAAGCAGATCATCACAATGGTGAAGGAGTATAAAAATATTATTTTTAAATCCTATTATATTTACCGGATATTATATCCACAATGACAGTGGTAGATGGTCGGACACACAACTCCATCCTCACAATCAGGGTTACTCATCAAATATACTGACGCTCACTTTTCAAAAAATGACAATACATCACTTTTGTGGAATACTTAATACATTAACAAATAGATTCCCAAATACATTATTAGTTTAGTTCCTTTGGAAACATGGAACACATTATTTTAATTTGGTGAAAAATATTCAAAATCTCCAATAAAAATATTCCCCTTTATTACCCCTTTCTAGAACCATCCTTAAAAACTCAGGGAAAATGAAACATAAGAAAATGGTTGAGCATAAATTCTCATAGGTAAATAAAAGAAATTCATAAGAATATCATGAACTTAGGGGCATGATAAGGTGATCAAGAAAATAAAATATCATACCCTGCATATCAAATATCATATAAATGAGTAATTGAATAAATATTTGTAATTCATAAAAAATGAATAAAATGAAATAAAGAAACAAATTGATGAAAGTAAAATGTAGGAACATGACATATAATTTTTGATAGAAACATAATCATAAAATAATGATTTCCAAAGTAGTCAAGGGATCACTTCCAAGGACATCTTAGTTGTAAGTGTTCACTCTCTATACCATCTTGGTAGTCATGGTTCACTTCCATTACCATCTGGTTAGTCATTTTTAACTTTTATAATCATCATGGTATTCATGGTTCACTTTCATAACCATCTTGGTAGTAATGGTTCACTTACATAAGCATCTAGGTAGTTAAGGCATGCTACCATATTTATCTTGGTAGTCAGGGGACCCTCCAAAGGCCATCATAGTCTATCGCATGAGATATAAATATTTACCCAATGTATTAGAGGAAGATATAGGTCCTTCCCATCTTATAATTATATCACACATACCTATGAGAAACGATTAAGAAATCATATCATAACCCATTAAACGAAATGGGTATCATAATCATACAATTATATCATAACTTGTAGAAAATATATATGTTTCATAATAATTTTATCAAAATCATAACATGTTAAAAGAAGTAGGTTTCATAAAAATCATTCCACCAAAATATAAACCATTCATATAATGAATGTGATTGGTATTCTTGAAATATAACAAAGTATTTACTCCTTGATTTTAAAGATCACATGGAACATGTATTTTCCATAAATATTGTTTTTTAAAATAGAAAACCTTTTCAAAAACCTTTTCTTTCCAAATAACCATGAAATCTTGTAAAGAAACATTTAAGACATTTAGAATAAAATTTCATTGAAAACATATGAAGGAGGCTTGACAATATTTTTAAAACATTTTTCCATTAAAATAACTATAAAAATAATAATTGAATCCCTAAAAACATTAATATGTAGAACATTTTATTAAAATCATTTTCCTAGAAAATTGGCTTTTAATATCTTTTAAAAACATGTCTTAGATAAAATAATCCTTAAAAAATCATGGTGTCCCATACTACATTGAGACATTTGAATCATAATCCACATGAAATAATAAAATTAAAATAAGATTAAAATATCAAAGAAATAAATATATTCATGATATAACATATTAAAAAGTAATATATAAACCTTTTAAAAGAACACTGTTGCTGTTGACGCTCCTTTCGTCACAGAATCTAAAGATCGGAAAAGGGAATATCTGAGCTCAAAGTGATTAATCCTTTGAAGAAACATCAAAAATCGACAAAGGGATGGAAAAGGAGAACATTGCCCATAGGTCGCGCAAGTTCCCTCTTGGTCGCGCAAGTACACTTGCGCGCCGCCTCAACACTTGCGCGACCCCTCATGATCGTGCAAGGGACTTGCGCGACATATCTGGTAACCGCCCAGTAACCGCCCGGGGTCTTCTTTTGCCTATAAATAGACCCTGTGGGCCCCCCATTGAAGAGGATCTCTTCCCAGAAACTCGGATCAAAGCTCCCGACGCCCAAGTCTCTTCTCAAAGCTTCCAGAACACTTCTAAGGTAATTTCTTACCTAGAATGGAAGATCTAAAGGGAAGAAGGAAGGCCTAAGTGTTGAAACTTATCAAACACTTGCGCGCCGACTTAATTCCTTCAATATAACTTGCGCGTCCCTCTTCTGGAAGAACCTCAAGAGGATGGGAAAGGGTTTAATAAAGAGTCGCTCAAGTAATTGAACCCTGGTTGAAAATCGCGCAAGTATCCCTTATGTCGCGCAAGTATACTTGCGCGACCAATACTTGCGCGCCGCCGCAGGACTTGCGCGACCTTCAATACTTGCGCGCCCCTATCTTTTTGGGTGCCCATCTTGCCCTTTTTCACCCCTCTTAAGCCATTTTCACCCTTCCTATTCAAGATTCAGTCTTCAAGATACTTTTCAAAGCCATTTATGGCATGATTTCTTGATTTGACATCCTTATCTGAAAGGAATTATGTGAAATATCTCTCAAAACCTAATGATTTAAACATCTTTATATCACCAAAGATTGAGAGTTCATTCATTCAACCTCATCCTTTAAAATGAGAGAATCCTAACCTGGGTCTCCTTTTCAGGAATAAAGACTCAGTCATAAATCTTGGGCATCTTTCTTAAGAATAAGCCCCAATCAAGTCCTTCAATCTTGGGCATCCTCCTCAGGAGTAAGCCCCAAACCTTAATCCCTAACCTGGGTCTCCTTTTCAGGAATAAAGACTCAGTCATAACCTTGGGCTTCCTTTTCAGGAGTAAGCCCCAAGTCCCCTAACCTAGGCTTCCTTCTCAGGAATAAGTCCTAGTCATAAATCTTGGGCATCTTTCTTAAGAGTAAGCCCCAAGTCTCTTAAAATTTCTCTTAACCAGTCATAAATTTCCTTTGATTTGGGTTTCCTTTTCAGGAATAAAACCCAATCATAAGTCCCCTCCTAACTTGGGCATCCTCCTTAGGAGTAAGCCCCAAGATTAGAGTATTCAAATCTCCATGAAGCACATATAACTTTGTGGACCCTGTTCATGGATTTTCTTCCTAAAAGTAAATCCTAAACCTTCATCTATCTGGGCAGTCATCCATACATAAGCCCCAAACAAAATTCTTATGATTGCATCCTTCATGGAACAATTGTCTAAATTTTACCAATACCTCTTGTTTCTCATACCGAGCATGACTCACGTGAGCTTAGAGTGTAAAAGTAATTATGACATTCATCTTTGAGCCATCAATCATAAAATATCATATCCCATTCCTCGAACTACGTGGATTCTGATTCCTTTTTTCAAAACAAAGGATACGTAGGTAGCCCATTCATGGGTTCGATCCCAACATTGAAATAATCTCTGTCCTTCTGAATGACGATAAACTTCAAGTGCCCCACTGAGTGGCTTTAAAACCAGCCTGGTCATCAAAATGACCAAGAGACTTTTATATAAATGTTTTGAAGGATACCATTGACCAAGAATCTCTAAACAAATATAGATGATTCTATATTGATGAAGAACCTCGAATACATATAAAAGATTCTCTAAATTTCTTGCATATTTAATCATTGATTGTTAAAACTAAAGGAAAGCTCATTTTATACTTGGTAATGTAATAAGGATTCATGAACTTAACTTAAATCTATAAAGAGAGTCCCGGAGTAGACAATAATTCCCCTCAAAAAGGTGTGATGAGTCCGACCTCCCATCCTCTCGACCAATGCAAATTCCTAAGCCTCATTAGCCCACAAGATAATGAGCGCCTGCCTTTGGAAAGTAGGTCCAAAAGGATGTGGAATCATTGGATGTTTCCGGTTCTACGAACAAACCCGTTAGAAACCGATCGGAACGTTTGAATCTCCCGTCCAGGAGGTCATCCCCGGATTCCGCGCGAAACAAAAAATGGTGAACCCGACGTGAATCCTTAACCAAGTTAAAGTGATGTTCTTCTTAGATGTTAGGCCCCTTGGGCCAACAAGGCAATCATTGACATATGATCATCCAAAAGATGCAGTAGCCGGATTCATCTTGATTATGTCTGTTATATGGAACAGGCACTCTTTTTTCAAGATCTCCTACAAAAAATGGCTTTCCTTAAATTCACCCCTGTGAATACTGCTGCTGAGAACACCTCTACTGTGAGGTCTGCTGCCATGAAAACCAATGCTGCTACTCCTGCTGGAACGTCATCCGCTCTGAGGATGACATCACCAACTCAGCGTATTCAACGCTGTGTTTCAAATGCACTGGTTAAGGAGTACCGTCGCAACGGTACTATCCCAACTCTGGAGGCCGCTCGTCAAGCCCTCCAAGTTAACAATTCTACCTGGTCGTCCGGACAACGGCGACCAGCAATCAAGAAGCAGGCGGTGCTGACTACCGTCTCCAACCGTTTCGGGTCGTTATCCCCGGAACGCAATTTCCATTCACTCCCTTATTCTGAGGAAGTGAATGAGCAGGTCCCGCGGGACCTTAATTCAAAGAGACAGGAGTCCTTCTCAAGGGCTCCCATCAACAATCGCCGCCAGACTCGTGCGGTAGTGCACCCTCAACATGATGAGGGTACCGGCTCCAGGCATTCAGCTCAGGTTCCTCGAACCCGAGCAGGCAAGATGAATCACCAGAGACGGAATCCGGTTAATAATAGGCAGGTTGTCATCCCTGCCATCTCCGGAGAAGTCCACCAACCTAACTTGGTGGCAAATAACGAGCAGGAATACACACCTGTTCGTTTTAATCCCGCTGTCCAGCAGACTCGTCTGGCAGCATCAAGCCGATCCCGCCAGGCAATTCCGGCGGAGTACCATAGGCAGGAACATACACCTGCTTATACATCAGCAGTTAGTCAGCAGGCTCGTCTGACTACATATGATGGATCTCGTCAACCGCGTTTGGCGAAGTGTAATCAGCAGGCACATACACCTGCTGATACTAATCAAGTCTACCAACAGTCTCGCTTGGTAGCACCCGGAGAAGTCAGTCGGAAAGTCCCGACGACAAACAGGAGGCAGACTAAACTCTCTGCCTCCACACTTGAGTACTGTCAGGATTCACTGACAGGAAAAGGAGGACAGGAGCAGGCACATACACCTACTCCAAGCCCAGAATGGACGTATATCCATGTTCCGGCGGCTGAAGTCACCAAACATATTTTTTCAATGGTGAAAGAGCAGAAGCAAATTCCTGCTCATATTCTGGATGCTTGCCAGGATATCATAACAGCTTCAGCTTCATCTCAGGGACAGACACATAAATCTATCCCTAGCAGTGGAGTGACACATCAACAATTCACTCCGGAACAGACACACACATCTGTTCCAGTCCAAGAGGGTTGTGGGGCCTACTCCCCCATATCATATGGACAACCAAGTCAGGCACATACACCTGATTTGAGCGATGATCGTCAGCCTAACCTGACCATCTTTCCTGATCAGGCACATACACCTGCTCAGAGCAATCACTTTCGTCATCAAGTGATTTCTAAAGCGAGTAAGAAGGCATCTAAGAAAAAGATCCGCCCAGCACAGTCAGGAGATCAAAGGCCAATCTGTAACAAGGCCTTGCTCGATGCTGGAGTTCTTGAAGCCCTCAGACATTTATCTGTCGGAATTCAAGATTCTACTCCCTCAGTTCCCAATAACAGGAACATTAATCCCGAAGGTCTTCAACAGACACTTCCTCATGAAGACTTGCTTCATGAAAATTCGGTCAATCTTGAAGTTTCTTCTTCAGATGAGAACCACAGGAACCCTCTGTGTGGTCAGAAGACCAAGGAGCAAGAGATATCATCTTTTGCTGTAACCCATCATGAAGGTCCTCCTCATGGTGATGAACTTCGCTGCGAAAGTCCTCTCCGCAGTAGTGATTCACATTGTCTCGAAAATTCTTCAGAAGGCAATGTAGTGACGAGAAAGCCCTCCTATCTCGAGGCACTTGCAAACGTAAAGCCAGTCATGTCTGAAGTTTTACTATCGGCAGGTGAAACTCTTTCTCCATCAGAAGATAGCTTGGGGTTCAGGTTATTCTCCGAACCTTCCCTAGGTCATTCATCTTCCAGCATGAATAGTGATTCCTCTACCAATCTTGTTGAATCCGATGAAGCAACAAGGAAACACCAACTCTGGTCCAAACAGGTAGAAGAATCTTCATTTAATGATAAAGAGGAAATGCTGAACATGAGGAAAAAACTGGCAAAAGGTGAAGTACCAGTCATGTTTTGGCCTTTGGCTGATTCACAGTATGACATTCCAAAGATGTTGACGGATGATGGAATCCATGATATTCGTCTTAACATATGGAAAACTCTTTGTCAATTAAAGAAGAAGGTATTATCTTACGATGAATATGAAAATCATCTTAAGATAATAGAAGGGTTACAACGCCAGATTGATTTGGCATCTCTATCAGTCTCTCGGTATCCGAAGGCCGAAAAGCAACAGAGAACCCTTCAACGTTCATGCCTTGGCGCGCTGAGAAAATTGCGTCAGTTAATTTCCAATGCTCCATCTAATGTTCATATCAGAGGATGGGGTATTCACGGAGCACTACATTTCACAGTGCTTTCCGGTCAGCAAAGCCCGCCGAAAATGGTCTCATGCAATGTTATTGCCCATGGCCGGCCACAGTCAATGGGCTTTGTTCATAATCAAAATCTTGCTCGAGATCAAGCTTCAACTAGTTCCTCTCAAAATCAAGTATATAGAGAACAAGTTGTTGAATTGCTCCTACATCAAGCAGGCGAGAATATTGCGCAAGCCTCTCGTCTGGAGCAAACACGTCATCAAATGACAGAAGTTTCGGAAATCATCCAACGGTCTGTTGAACCAGGTGATAAAAGTGGATACAGGTTAATGCATCCAGCTAATTTCCGAACTAAGATCCGCAAGATCAAGAGAGATTTCAAGAAGATCTCAGACATAGCATGTCAAGAGACACCCCAGCTTGCCAGACTGGGGACTTCTCTAACCCAACCCTCAGAATCAACGAATGGGATTCGAGGAGTTGAGCAGAAGCAACAGGAACACCCCCAGTCCACCGGACTGGGGACTTTTTCAAATCTTCAATCCCTCCCTCAGAGAAAGTCAGTATTCTCTCGATTAGGGAATAAGCCTCAAGAGGAACGAAGAGCCAAGATGTCAGGAGATTCTCTCCAAGTGACGGTTCACAAAGAAATTCCTGAGGGGTCAAGTCAACGGAATGCCATGTCTTATCATGGACATAAAAGGAGACAATATCATAGAAATGCTGATAGAAAGGATTTCATGAAATATGCATCCATTAATGTCATCACTGCCGTTGCTGCTGATTCACCAGATGAGGCTCAATCAGAGGGATCAGATGAAGAGGTTCCTGCTCAAGAAGTTGCGCACACAGACCTAAATGAAGAAGGTGTGCGCACACGTAATCAAAGGCTTACCCAAAATTTGGGTATTCCTTCAAGTAACCCACTTCCCCCTCTCCGAAAAGGATCCAATAAGGGGAAAGGAAAGAATCAGGTTACTTCTCACCCTTCCTCTGAAGGAGGTCAATCGCTCTCATTAGAGCAAAGGCTTGCACAACAGGAGGAAGAAATGAAAGAGTTAAGAAGGTTGAATGCAGAACTACTTCAGAGTAGTCTTCTTCTTAAGAATGCTGAAGTCCGACAGCCGAAGGAATTTGTTGTAACTACTGAGATGGATCAGGAATATCCTCCTTTATCAGTACACCCACAGAGGTCTAATCCTACGGGTCAAACGCAACAACGGTTGGCAGCACTACCATTAGTTGCAGCACCAACCTCCACGGCTGTCCAAGCTCCATTCATTGCACCTACCCAAAACCAAGTTCAACCTGACGTTTCTCAAAAGTTAATAACTACTATTGAGTCATTAACAGCTCGGTTAGAAACTATGGAAGGGAAACGGGCGCAAGTTCAACCTGAAAAGAAAGTTTACCCTGAATGGGTAGATTCAATTTCTCCTCCATCCAGTTTTGGAAACCCTATTTTCCCTACTTTCAATGGATCAGGCGACCCTGAACAACATTTGACGCATTACGTGTCTTGTTGTGATCCTATGATGGGAACTCCAGAACAACAAGAAGCAGTGAAACTCAGATGCTTCGTGCGAACCTTGCAAGGACCAGCTTTTGTCTGGTATACAAGCTTGAAATCCCGGTCAGTCATCGGATGGGAGGATCTTCGTCAAAAATTCCTTCTTCAGTTCAGCTCAACTTTGCCAAAAACGACAGTTTTCGATCTTACAAACTGCAAGCAAAGGGAGAATGAAAGAGTCTCTGATTTCATTGCTCGTTGGAAGGGATTAACGTATTCCTTGAGTTTATCACTCCCTCAGGAGGAATTATTGCCAATCTGTGTGGCAAATTTGCGTGACGAATTACGCACGCCATTGATCCCTGTGAAATACACAGGAGGGTTTCGAGACCTTACTTCAATCGCTCAACAGATTGAAGATTCCCTTATGCAGGCTAAGGTTAAATCTCGTGTAATTCCATCAGCTCCAGGAAGAAGAATGGGTAAAGCAGAAACTGCTACAGTTATGCTTAAACAGGCACCTGTACCTATTTCTACTTCAAAACCTTCATCTTCTCGAAGGGCTCCACCTCCTGAACGCCAACAACAAAGGCTGTTTCGTCCAAATGATCAAAAAGATCAACGACGAAAACAATTTGAGGATATGAAGAGTAAAACATACTCTTTCCGAAGTGAGCAAGTTCCTGGTTACTTCATTTCAGCTCTGGAAAATAATTTGGTTCAATTACCAGTGCCGAAGAGACCAAACAAGGAAGGAGATGAAGACCGTCCCAATTATTGTCCCTTTCATCAAATGTTGGGACATCCCATCCAGGAGTGTTTTGTCTTTAAAGACCTCCTACAAAAGATGGTTGACTTGGGACAAGTCAAATTGAAGGGTTCTTCAGCTCATGTAGCGTGTATTACCGCTACAGATCCAGAGGAAGGAGGCGAGTGGCAGGAAGTCAAAAGCAAAACTGCGAAAAAATATGATGATTGGATGGTCAGAAAGACAATCAATCGGACCCATTCCATTTTGCGAACACAATTGAAGAAGCCAATTGTGTCTCCTACAAAAGCTGCAATAAAGCCTCCATCAAAGGACAAATCCTCAAAAGGGCAGTGTAATTCAAAGAAGAAAGAGGAATCAGGAGAAGATGAGTATGTATCAAAGCCTAAATTGTCTTTGACTCTGGCAGATTTCATGCCATCTACTTCAAAGTCACGGGCACCGTCCCACCAAACGGCACAGCCTAAACAGGCCAACCAGGCAGAGTCTTTATCAGACGAAGAATTGATCTTTGGTTCTGTTAATATGATTCAATTAACAGATTCATATTCCAGTCTTGATGAGCCTGAATTCCCTGTATCAAATAAAGGAACCCGAGGAAGTTCTAGAGGTTCAGGATATAGGGGAAGACGTGGATCTTTCCGAAGCCACTACTCTAATTCTACCCCTGCTAGCACTGTATATGCAGCAGAAACTCGTGGTAGAGCCCTTCAGCGAGCTCAAAATGAACAAGCAAGTTCTTCTGCTAATGGCCAACTCAGCTTCGGCACAATTATTTTGGAAGACCGATTAAAGGTTCCATCTTCTTTATCTCAGCAAGCAAATGGATCTAATCAGTCTAATTTTCCAAAACCAAAGATGTTGCCAACTTCAATACAAGATGCATCAGCTTCCAAAGCATCTGCTTCCAAGATACCTGCTAAACCACATATTCCTATTGGGAAACGCAGGCCTCTAGATCAAAAGTATGATATATTGAAACACTTGGCCCAAGTACCAGCCAAATTATCAATTTTGGATGCTTTGAATCTATCAAGAGATCTTCGGGAAGCACTCATCGAAGCTTTGTCAAGTCCTCAAGAGTTTGAAGCTGAGATTGCTGCAGCTGAAATTTATCACATAGAGAATAATCCTGCAGAATGTCATGCAGTGATATCTTTTACTGATAAAGATGAGGATGATGTTGTGCATGGGCACATAAAACCTTTGTACTTATCTGGCAAAGTCAATGGTATAGATGTTCGAAGAGCTTTCATTGACAATGGTTCAGGAGTCAACCTCATGCCCATTCGCACACTTCGTCGATTGGGCCTCACAGAATCTGATTTATCTCCTTCTACCATGATGTTGCAAGGATATGATAAAAATGAACAAGAACCACTGGGAGAAGTTACGCTCAGAACTCAGTTTGGAGATCTTGTTTCCAATTCAGATTTCATGATTGTTGATCAAGACTCAGCTTTCAATATCTTGCTTGGAAGACCCTGGTTACATCAGCATGCAGCTATTCCGTCATCATACCATCAATGTCTCAAATACTGTTTCGATGGTCAAGTTGGAACATTGTATGGTGATAAGGCCCCGTTCAAAACATGTGAGTCTCAATACATTGAGGCGGAATTTTATCACATGAAGGGAAGAGAAAAATCTACAATGAAGGAAATTACCAAAGTTAATGCTCCATATGGTTTGGAAAAAATTCCAATAAATCCATTTTCACATGTGAGTACAGATTATGTGTTACCTATCAGTCAAATTGACAAAATAGGCCCAAATCAAAATACTCTTATGGAAAGATCCATAATGTCAATTACGGCAATCGAGCCAGACAACATGGGAGAAATTGGTAACTTACCAAGCAATGATGAAAGCATAAGTGGTGACGTTTTCATTTCGTCTGCTGAAATCCAACAAGTCTATACTTCACTAATCAGGCCAGAAGAAGTTATAGCAACACCAGAGGTGAATGTTGATGTCGATTCTCAATCCATCATCTCCTCTTTATTTCCCAAAGAAGACCCTTTTTCATCAATAGGGACGGAAATGGAAGCTTCTTCTTCAAAATGTGAAAATTTTGACATCTCTTATGATCATGAGAATTTCGTCTTTTCATCTACTTTGCAAGTAGAAACGGAAGATATAACACATGATGAAGAGGAAGAGGAAGATCTTAGAGATGCTCCTCCAGCATTTGAAGAGGGTATCTCTACCACTGTGGATGAACTCAGAGAAGTAAATCTGGGTACAGAGAAAGATCCACGCCCCACTTTAATTAGTGCGGCCATGACCTTTGAAGAACAAGAGATGTATATTTCTTTTCTAAAGCAAAATAAAGATATCTTTGCTTGGAATTATACAGAGATGCCTGGCCTTGATCCTGATGTTGCCACCCATCATTTGGGTTTGCCAAAAGAACATCGAGGATTCAAACAAGCCGCGAGAAGAACACACCCAACCTATGCTTCCAAAATCGAGGCTGAAGTGGATAAGCTTATTAAAGCTAACTTCGTCAGAGAAGTTCAATATCCCAAGTGGTTGGCTAATATTGTCCCAGTAAAGAAAAAGAACGGACAAATTAGGGTTTGCATCGATTTCAGAGATCTTAATCGGTATTGTCCCAAAGATGATTTTCCAGTTCCGATTACAGAACTCTTAATTGATGCGACGGCTGGCTATGAAGTACTTTCTTTCATGGATGGATATTCTGGATATAATCAGATCCGAATGGCCCCAGAAGATGAGGAATATACAGCCTTCAGAGCTCCTCAAGGTGTGTTTTGTTACCGGGTGATGCCCTTTGGTTTAAAGAATGCAGGTGCAACATATCAACGCGCCATGCATCATATCTTCAAACCTTTTCTAGGGAAATTTGTTGAATGCTATGTAGATGATTTGGTGGTTAAATCCAAACAACGTTTTGATCACTTGGCTGATTTGGAAATCATATTCCACAAGCTTCGACAACATAATTTGAAGATGAACCCCTTAAAATGTGCTTTTGGGGTAACCTCAGGAAAATTCCTCGGCTTTGTTGTACGCCATCGTGGTATTGAAGTCGATCCTGAGAAGACCAAATCAATCCTTGGTATGTCACCTCCTCAGAATTTGAAAGAATTAAGAGGACTTCAAGGACACTTAGCCTATATTCGGCGTTTCATCGCCAATTTGGCAGGCAAAAGTTTACCTTTTACCAAATTACTGAAGAAAGGAGTCACTTACCAGTGGACTAAAGAATGTCAAGAAGCATTTGATGTTCTCAAGAAATACCTCTTAAGTCCACCAGTACTCATGCCACCTGTTGAGGGTAGGCCTCTTATCCTCTATGTGACAGCTTTAGAGCGATCATTGGGTGCCTTTCTCGCTCAAAAGAATGATGCTGGGAATGAAAATAGTCTCTACTATCTCAGTAGAACTATGCTTGAAGCAGAAACCCGGTATTCGAGTATTGAAAAATGCTGCCTAGCATTAATCTTTGCAGTTCAGAAACTGAGACACTACCTGCAACATCACGAGGTCCAATTGGTATCTCGTAATAATCCACTCAAATTCATCCTTAGTCGTCCAATGCTTACAGGACGTCTGGCAAGGTGGGCGGTTATTCTACAGCAGTTCGACATTCAATATGTATCTCAAAAGGCAATTAAGGGCCAAGCTCTGGCTGATTTCCTGGCTGAACACCCTTCAGTGGAAGACACATATTCAGATATCGAACTCCCTGATGAGGAAGTTTTTTCTATTCAAGAGAATCCTCAAACATGGGAAATGTATTTTGATGGTGCTTCTAGAAGTCCAACAGGGAAGAAAATGGAAAATCCTAAATTCAACAAAGTTGGTTTAGGAATTGTGCTCATTTCTCCAGATAAGGCAGTGTTACCTTATTCCTTTTTGTTGTGGGAAGGTGGTACCAATAATGAAGCTGAATACCAAGCTCTCATTGCAGGCTTGGAGTTAGCGCTTCAAGCACAAGTGAATCACTTAAAGGTAAAAGGTGATTCAGACCTGGTAATCAAACAAATCAATGGGGATTATGCCATCAGAAAAGAAGAATTAATCCCTTTGTATGATTACGTCAGAGAGTTAATGTCGGAATTCCCTTCAGAACCGACATTTTCTTATGTCCCAAGATCACAAAATGCTCAAGCTGATGCACTGGCTAATATAGCCACAGCTTTAGCAGATCCAAATCGGGACGAGACAACCATCGGTATTGCCCACCGTCGTGCAATTTCACCTTATGTTCAAGTCAGAATAGAGGAAATTAATGAAATTAGTCCCATTCCTGAACCATATGGTCATACTACAGGATGGATGTCACCTATCAGGGAATACCTTCAAAATGGAACACTTCCACCTGATAGAGCCAAGAGAGAACAAATTCGGCGACGTGTGGTCAATTTTACTCTTTATGATGGTCCAAACCACCTCGAGAAAATTCTCTACAAACGTGGTTTTGATGGAGTTCTCTTCAGATGTATTGATGGTGAAGAGACAATGGCTGTCATAAAAGAAGTGCATGCAGGAGTCTGTGGTGCCCACCAGTCTGGACATAGATTGTCTGATCAAATTCGAAGACTTGGATACTTCTGGCCTTCAATGATACAAGATTGTGTTAATTTCACAAAGAAGTGTCATTCATGCCAAGTATATGCCAATTTCATTCATCAACCTCCAGAGTTGCTTCATACAGCTAAATACTCATGGCCATTTTCCACATGGGGAATGGATCTGGTGGGACCTTACCCTTCAGCTACGGCCAAGCAGTTTAAGTACATTCTTACTGCTACTGATTTCTTTTCCAAATGGGCAGAGGCAGTACCTCTCAAAGAAGTCAGTTCTAAATGCATTGTTAGCTTCATCAAGTCTAACATCATTACTAGATTTGGTGTCCCTCATACCATATTGACAGACAATGGCACCAACTTCTGCTCTTCTGAGGTAAAGAGATTGTATCAAGAATACAACATTAAGTCCAACCATTCATCTCGATATCATGCAGCGGCTAATGGCCAGATAGAGGCCTTCAACAAGACTCTTTCAAATATACTGCAAAAGATGGTGGATAAAGATAAGAGGTCATGGCCTGATAAACTCTATCATGCTTTATGGGCTTATCGGACTACCACTCGCAATGCGACGCGGTCTACTCCATATTCATTGGTATATGGAACAGAAGCAGTCTTGCCAATTGAAGTCCAATTGCCCTCACTCAGAATAGCCATTTGTGATCAGTTATCAACAGATGAGCAATCCCAAAAGTGGATGAATGAATTGGAATAGTTAGATGAGAAAAGATTGTGCACTTTGCACCACTTGGAAATCTATCAGAATCGAATAGCACGAGCTTTTAACAAAAAGGTTCGTCTTCGTTCATTCATTCAGGGAGAATTGGTATTGGTTCTCAGAACACCAATGATACCAGGAAAGAAGCCTCCCAAGCTTGAACCAAAATGGGAAGGACCTTATTCAGTACATAAGGTCTACTCCAATGGAGCGTATTCTCTGATTTCAATGGATGGAGAACACATCACGACTCCAACTAATGCCAGATTTCTGAAGAAGTATTTTGTATAAACACAAAATATTGTTCCCAAAACCAAGACTCTTACATTTGGTTTATACAGCAATGGTCCAGTATGACCTTAAACTACAACTACGTCCAGCATGACGATAAACTGTATGGTCTGTGCATATGACCTTAAACTATTCGCACTTATGTCCCTGCAACATGACACTAAACTGTGCAGCACCAATAGTCCTAACTGCAAGACTTTAAACTGCATAGTCCCTGATTTTGTCCTACATGACAATAAACCGTATAGAAGTTCTTATATTCTGTCCGAGATGACATTAAACTATATTTTGTCCTAACGACATGACATTAAACTGTGTGGCACTTTCATCGTCCAGCATGACGTTAAACTGTGTTAAGTCCCTTATTGTCCTACATGACACTAAACTGTATTCTGTCCGAGATGACATTAAAACTATATTGTGTCCTAGCAACATGACATTAAACTGTGTGGCACTTCCAACGTCCAGCATGACGATAAACTGTAAAAAGATCAGAACTGATATCCTCATATTGATTCACCTTAGTCTTAGCTACATGACTTTAAACTGTACAGCATCAGTTCGTCCTTGCTATATGACGCTAAAACTATACAGAAATGGTCCAGTATGACTTTAAACTGCAACTTCGTCCCACACGACATTAAACTGTGAAAAAAGTTCCATAAACAGTCCAGCATGACCTTAAAACTGCATCATCCCTGGTCCATGTATATGACCATAAACTATTTGCAAATATGTCCAGCAAGACGTTAAACTGTGACGTCCTAACTACATGACGCTAAACTGTATAAAAGTCCCTCACGTCCGGAACGACGTTAAACTATATAATCATCAAAAGTCCAGCATGACATTAAAACTGCACAATCCCCCTTTCGTCCAATATGACGTTAAAATGTATTGTCCCCATCGTCCTAACTACATGACGCTAAACTGTACAGAAAGTCCTTGATATGTCCTACATGACATTAAACTGTGCATCGTTAAGGTTGTTATTACCTCTTGTTTCTCACACCGAGTATGACTCACGTGAGCTTAGAGCGAACATCAACCATAACACTCCCTTTGGGCCACTAACCATGTGTAAGTCCCAACAACATTATTAGATCATTGTCCCCAAAAAACAATTTGATCGTTAATTCATTCTTTAATTGAACTACACAGACTTTGATCCTTGCCCTCCAGGCTGGGTATGTAGGCAACCTCCCAAGGTTCAAGCCCAAAAACAATCTCTTCACATCGGTTCACCACCATCTAATATGATGTTGATTTGTGAAACCGCCCCTGAAATCAATATCTTTACATTGATTCATTTTCGTCCTTGTTATACGACGTTAAACTATACAACACTTTTGTCCGGTACGACAATAAACTACAATATTCTTTGATTTCCTCATTTGAGAGAGAACTATTATTGACATTGATTTTTCAATCATAGTTTTTTCGTTTTCAAAAGACTACATGCATACATGGTAATGCCTGAACTTTTTATCTTAGGTTAAACCATCATTGCACTAAAGTCCCCTTTCACCCTTCACATGTACGAACCAAATTTGTACAAAGGGTAATTCTAGAACTACGTGGACTTGATTCCCATCCTTATGGGATACGTAGGAACATTCGAGTGTCCCTCGAATCCAGTCCCAAGTCTTTTGGGCCTAACCCCAAATTTCACTTTCAGTCCCTTGGCTGAAAAGTCCTCATGAAAACACACACTGTGTATTCATTATTATGGTCCGAATTCTATGACCCAAAAAAACTAAGATCACTCATCCTTTCGTCCTGCACGACGTTAAACTGTATTTCAAGAACTACGTATGGCTCGATTCTCATTCTTATGAGATACGTAGTGAAGTCCAAGTTTCAATTCAGGACCCAGCCACAACATGATTATGGTTTTCATTGACCTATGTATCTCTATATACATTGGAAAATACCCATCTTTATGTATTATAATCCTAACCTTAAATATTTTCAGATCTTCATAACCCTTTTTCATGACTTATGGTCACAAAAATGTCAAACTTCTGAGAATTCTTTTGCCTGACTATGCAGCACGTGCCCATAGGTGGCCTTGCATAAACAGTCCACATAACAGACTTGTCAGCCAAGAGATGCTATTTATTTGACCATGCAGCCAATGCCCATAGGTGGCCCTGCATGTTTTCAACCCCCTAACGGGTTTGTTAAATAATAGTAACTTCATTCTTGGGAAGAATGCCTCTTTTGTCCTTATTTGTCTTAAACGACAGTATGTAGGGATCCGCAAAAATAGCCATCCTTAACATATTTGTCCCATATCCTTTTTCATGATCTGAAAGTATTCAAGTCTATGGTTTATTCTTCTTCCCTACGTTTGGGTCAGACCTTCGTAGGAGTGATATTCATCCAGTTCTTCGATATTCTTGTTCGGAAATATCCTTTCCATATTCAAGTACTTCTTTCCATACAACAAACTCTATGCTTTAGAAAATTTGAATCTCCATAAACTTTCACTGGCTTTTAGCACTAGGAAAGTAAATTTCTGAGAGTTCTTTTGCCTAACTATGCAGCACGTGCCCATAGGTGGCCTTGCATAAACAGTCCACATAACAGACTTGTCAGCCAAAAGATGCTATTTTATTTGACTATGCAGCCAATGCCCATAGGTGGCCCTGCATATTTCCACCCCCTAACGGGTTTTGTTAAATAATAGTAACTTCATTCTTGGAAACTACTTCTTCTAATGCTATTTAGCTCTTTTTCATATCATTCCTCAGATTCAAATATTCTTAAGTCATAGTTTACATATTTTCTCTCATACTTGAGTATGGTAATTTGTTTTCAGATAAATTATCAAGGAATTGAATCCATTTTAATCCATTTTTTCGGTCAAAGCTATTTCGACCTTAAACATTAGCCTCTTTATGTCCGGCTTGCATGACTTTAAACTGCCCACACAAAAGACAGAGGAACTATGAATAAAAGTCAAGTTCCAGCTCACTAAATATACATTTTCTGTATGATTTAGGTAATATTGAGCAATTAAAAGATTCAAAGTTTGTAGGGTTATTTGTAATAATCCTAGTAAAAATCAAACTATGCTTACTAAGCCCATTGGCTTAAGTAAATTTGAAACAGGTAATGGAAGAATGCAAGCACAAATGATTGAAGACAAAAGTGTTTTTCATTGATACACAAGAGTTAGAAGGACATCCACAGATTGGAATCTCTTCTCTTTTTCAAGAAATTACAGGAGATTGTCAACAAAAGTCTTCATTTGATGTATAGCATCCTGAGCCTTATCAACAGTTGCTTGAAGCTCGTGCACTTGACCAGCTTCACTCTTTTCAGCTTGCTGAAGTGCCTTCTTAGCATCTGCAATGGCTTTCATGCAATTTACATGAGTTTCATCCAATGATTCATTAAGCTGATCAAGTTCCCCAGTAACAGCATCTAACTGTTGCTGGAGTTGCACCTGCTGGACGACCTTTTCTTTGATTTTTTGTTTCAGATCCTTCATCTTGACAACATAATCAGCTTCAGCCTGGGATATCGCAGCCTCAAATTCGCCTAAGTTGACTGACGATTTCACTCTGGTCAAATCTTCGCGACTTGTCTGCATTTGCTCCCTCCTGAAGATAATCTGTTTCACTGTAGCATGGATCTTTTCATACCCAAAACCACCAAGTCCCATTATAACAAATTGGGATGACAATCGGGAAATTTTTGATGGTAGCTCTTCTAAGGACACCCCCGATATGATGTTCCATATATTGTTCCACGCCTTACGTCGTGAAAAGCTGAACGCTTTGAGCATCTCTGGATCTGATTCAACATCTTCGTCAGAAGGGGGTATGTAATTTGGAATTAACATGCTTAAAGAAGTGCCTCGTTCTGCTCTTTCCCCTCTGACTTGGGCTTCTTCACTTTCAATTCCCATTGGGGCAGAGGCTGAAGCCTCATCTCCGGATCTAGCCATTACAGTTGATGGCCCTACATGATCAATTGAAAGATTTTAGTTGAATCTTAAAGAATAACAAAAGAATGGATTGTCTTGCAAATAAAGTACAATCACAAATATTGTTATCCCTTACCCAATGGTGGTTCAGCAACATGAGAAGACTTCTCCCCATCTTTCCCGGTTTCAACAGGATTTTCAAGATGGGTCTCAGGAGAGTTTATTGGATTTAGCTCTACTTGAGCTAATGTTTCTGCAATGATAGGGTTGACATCAGTGTCCACACCCTCTTCAGGCATTGGCAGTTCAGCAGCTTCTACGGAAGAAACTGCATATTATTTTACATCATGATTAGAAATATTTTTCTTTTAAAAGAAAAATTTGGGCGAAGGGTAACACTCACGCCCAAGGTCTTCTAAATCACATGACAATCTAGCATGATCATAAAATTCTTCAAAAGTCATTCCTTGATTCATCATTTCATCCAATGATACTTTAGAATCTTGGTTAGTCTCACCAGTGGGAGCATTTGCTATGTCTTCTTGCTGACTTATGTCCTGCAACCCCTGACCCTGGACAGCATCTTCAGTAGTAGGAGGGATACTGGGAATGGATGGCAGCTCTTCTCCAGGAGCTACCAAGTCAGCTTGAGTTTGTAGTTGTTCTACAGCACCCTCCACGGCCTTTGAAGAAGGATCAGTCCCTTCCCTCAAGGGGGAAATTGAAGAAGCCCCTGCAATCCTCAGAAATATGAGTAACCATATGATTATGGGTATAAACTCATGATTGTTCGAAGGACTTACCACTGCTAATGAAACGTTTAGCTAAGGATTTCCTCCTTCGTTGCCTTGGCTTCTTTTGTTTTTTTGGAGTTTCAGCTGTCTCCTTTATTGGCACTTGGATTGGCGAATGAAAGGCTATGTCCAGTGCCTCATTCATGGCCTGCTGGCCTGGAGATATCTCGCCTGGTTCGCGAGGAGAATCAGCAGCAGCCCCAACAGCGGTACCACCAGGGCTATATTGTGGCGAAGGAACCCCGGTCCCTTTCTTTGCAAGCTGCAAGATGAAGAAAATAACTTTCTTAAGAAACAAAGCTTCAACTGAAATCAAGTTGCAAATAAGGAAAGAAAACTTACATCTTCAGGAGCCACGTACTCTTGCCACTCCTCATCTCCAGAACCACCAGCCCCCTTAGTGGTGCCACGATCAATCATTTCCTTCACCCGCCTGGTGATAGGAGTTGAATTATCGGTGGCATATATGAGCATTTCCAGCTCTCTGATGTAAGCCCGCACTTCATTGGGGTTATCTCCGTATTGAAGGTCTTTTGAGGCTAGAAGATATCCTATCCCAGGAAGTTGTAGACCCTCACACAAATCCAGCCAGGCGGTTTCAGTATCACAGTATAAGCTCTGCCATAGCTGAACAGCCTCTGGTCTTAGATATAAAGGCTGTGAGGAAGGTCCTACAATTTTTGATTTTAATTTCTTCCCAACTCCTGCAACTACAGATAGAGAATAAGAAAGTGAGACTTATTACTTTATAAAGTATCAGTGATTGAAGTTATTACAATCAAATAACTCACCAGGAGCTGATGGAGTGGGTCTTTTGACTCTGGCCGGAGGATTATATCGGGCACGAAACCGCTTTGCTGCCGGTTGTGCCTCATCATCCCCATCATGATAATCCGAGGAATCAGTTCTAGAGGAGGAGTCTGTTGAACCTATTTCAGGAGGAGAAGCAGCACCTTCATGAGGAAGAGTTTCTTTCTCTACAGTCCTCTTCCTCTTTCCCACTTGATATATAGGGTGATTCAATATCCCTTTAGGGTATGATGCTATCCAGTGTTCGGCATAAAAAGTAGTCAGATAATGTGCCGCTTTTTCAACTGGTAGATCAAATACTGCTCCAGTCTTCTCTCTTGACGTCAACAACCATAGTTGTCGAGCAACCATCGGATGTTGCTCTAACCTGACGTGTACTGGAGGGGATACAACAATCTGTTGTAAACATTTGAATTGGCGTGCAAATCTATATGGAGCATAGGCCTCGCATATGATTTCTCCATCAACCCTGGCTACTAATACGCCATCCCTGCAAGCTAGCATGTATGCCCTCAAATCCAAAGGGGCTTTCCCATCATCAACAAACCGCCCAGATGGCGGACTTCCATAAGGAAAGAAGTTGAATTCCTTATACATGCTTAGTCTTACTTTTATGTCATAACCATTGACATCTAATGGAGCAATTCCAGAGAATGCTTGCACTGACGGTCTGAAGGAGCTTCCAGGAATTTGTAACCCATTCTGTACATTGTAAGTCCTGAAGTGAGTGGCAATCCATCCCCACAAAACCTGGAATGGTCCCACTATTCTTAAAGGAGATTTACCCTGGAAGACATGAAGTAAACTCCTGTGAATCTTTGCTAAAATGGGGGTAGCTAACCCAACCATTTTTCCCTCAGCTAACTTAGCCGCAATGACGAAGGTCCCTGGCCTAACGCCTCCCTTCGAATCTCTGACCGGCAAGAGGTAAATACTGAGCCACATTGCCAAGAAACCCGCCAGACGAGTTTTCTTTGGAATTCTTTGATTCACTTCATAGCCCCATTTTTCAAACTCTCCTGCTTCTAGAGTTGGCCAGAATGTGCCAGGAGCTCCTCTCTTCTCAGGTTTTGGGCAAGTGGTAGGATGTCTGGGCCGGGTATCCTTGGATTTCTTTTTCTTGGATCCTTTTTCCTTTGGCTCCATCCCTTTCTTCTCAGTAAGAAACACCTTCATCCATTCTTCCGGACGGATATCTTTTCTGAAATGAGTTAATGAGGTCTCTGAACTCTTGAGCTTATGAAAGATTTTGAATAATTCTCGAGCCAAAACAGGAGTCTTCTCTGGATCATTCCAAGTCACCTTGGGAGGAATGAATTCATCATACATATCGCCCAAGATTGGAGCTCCTGAAATCTTGTGGACATCCCACAAACTGATACCTACTTCTCCATGAGTCAAGTGGAAAGAATTAGTCGCTGGACTCCAGTGACTGAGTATCTCTGGCACGAAGATATCATGTCTGTAAATATATGTCTGCCCAACCCAAACAGCTTCATATATTGCAGCTCTCTTCAGATCCTCAATAAACTCTGCGCAAGTCTGTCGCACCCAGTATGCCCACATCCAAGTTGGCTTCACACCTCCCCCAGGGCGGAAATCCCAACTTTTCTTCCAGCCTTTGGACTGATCCATCTGAGCATCTCGGAAGATTGAAGGATGGAAATGTGGTTGAAGCTCAGGTGTATGTTTTTTCAGATCTGGTGTGCAAGGGCTATGATGCATCACATACGCCTTCTCTACTGTTCCAGCAGTTTGAAATACTCCTCCGCCTGAGATATTTGCTGAAGCAAAATTGGTATAATTCTGAAACCAAGAAAATGGAAGATAATTCTTTACTTCTGGAATAATGACTTCTTGCAGATGACCATGACCATACAAAGGTAGATAAGTGCAGTGAGGAAAGTCGTGATGATATTTCTTCAGATACTTAGCCAAATCTGGAAGAGTGCTGTTTTTGACAGTATAGTAATCAGGGCCAATGATATTCATCATATCATCTATCCTCTTGCTAGCCAGTTCATCAAGGAATCCAGGTCTAAGAGCCATTGAATCTGCACAGGAGTTGAATAAATTAAACTCTTAAATGGGTTTTAATTTTTCATAAAATTTGTGAGAAAATCTGAAAAAAATGGCTAAGGCATTAAGGCGCGCAAGTATGGAGATGTCGCGCAAGTGGTACATATGTCGCGCAAGTATTTGTCGCGCAAGTGTTTGCCGCGCAAGCCTTATTACCTTGAGAGTAGCGCGGCAGCGAGGAAACAGCCAAAATAAGAGACTTGCGCGGCGACAAAGACTTGCGCGGCGAGAGCTCGAGAGAATTCGGGGTCGGATACCATTTACGGCCGGAAGCAGCATATTTATAGGCCAGGAGGCCTACCTGCGCGCCATACCATAGGGTTTAAGGCCTGCGCGACGCAGACTTGCGCGCCTCCCTCTGCACCGACTGGAGACTTGCGCGCCGCCCTTTTCCTTTAGAGGGATTCGATTTCCTCAGAGTCAAATCCTCATTTTTTCTCCGGATCCAACTCTGAGGGGGGACTTTTGTTGACGCTCCTTTCGTCACAGAATCTAAAGATCGGAAAAGGGAATATCTGAGCTCAAAGTGATTAATCCTTTGAAGAAACATCAAAAATCGACAAAGGGATGGAAAAGGAGAACATTGCCCATAGGTCGCGCAAGTTCCCTCTTGGTCGCGCAAGTACACTTGCGCGCCGCCTCAACACTTGCGCGACCCCTCATGATCGTGCAAGGGACTTGCACGACATATCTGGTAACCGCCCAGTAACCGCCCGGGGTCTTCTTTTGCCTATAAATAGACCCTGTGGGCCCCCCATTGAAGAGGATCTCTTCCCAGAAACTCGGATCAAAGCTCCCGACGCCCAAGTCTCTTCTCAAAGCTTCCAGAACACTTCTAAGGTAATTTCTTACCTAGAATGGAAGATCTAAAGGGAAGAAGGAAGGCCTAAGTGTTGAAACTTATCAAACACTTGCGCGCCGACTTAATTCCTTCAATATAACTTGCGCGTCCCTCTTCTGGAAGAACCTCAAGAGGATGGGAAAGGGTTTAATAAAGAGTCGCTCAAGTAATTCAACCCTGGTTGAAAATCGCGCAAGTATCCCTTATGTCGCGCAAGTATACTTGCGCGACCAATACTTGCGCGCCGCCGCAGGACTTGCGCGACCTTCAATACTTGCGCGCCCCTATCTTTTTGGGTGCCCATCTTGCCCTTTTTCACCCCTCTTAAGCCATTTTCACCCTTCCTATTCAAGATTCAGTCTTCAAGATACTTTTCAAAGCCATTTATGGCATGATTTCTTGATTTGACATCCTTATCTGAAAGGAATTATGTGAAATATCTCTCAAAACCTAATGATTTAAACATCTTTATATCACCAAATATTGAGAGTTCATTCATTCAACATCATCCTTTAAAATGAGAGAATCCTAACCTGGGTCTCCTTTTCAGGAATAAAGACTCGGTCATAAATCTTGGGCATCTTTCTTAAGAATAAGCCCCAATCAAGTCCTTCAATCTTGGGCATCCTCCTCAGGAGTAAGCCCCAAACCTTAATCCCTAACCTGGGTCTCCTTTTCAGGAATAAAGACTCAGTCATAACCTTGGGCTTCCTTTTCAGGAGTAAGCCCCAAGTCCCCTAACCTAGGCTTCCTTCTCAGGAATAAGTCCTAGTCATAAATCTTGGGCATCTTTCTTAAGAGTAAGCCCCAAGTCTCTTAAAATTTCTCTTAACCAGTCATAAATTTCCTTTGATTTGGGTTTCCTTTTCAGGAATAAAACCCAATCATAAGTCCCCTCCTAACTTGGGCATCCTCCTTAGGAGTAAGCCCCAAGATTAGAGTATTCAAATCTCCATGAAGCACATATAACTTTGTGGACCCTGTTCATGGATTTTCTTCCTAAAAGTAAATCCTAAACCTTCATCTATCTGGGCAGTCATCCATACATAAGCCCCAAACAAAATTCTTATGATTGCATCCTTCATGGAACAATTGTCTAAATTTTACCAATACCTCTTGTTTCTCATACCGAGCATGACTCACGTGAGCTTAGAGTGTAAAAGTAATTATGACATTCATCTTTGAGCCATCAATCATAAAATATCATATCCCATTCCTCGAACTACGTGGATTCTGATTCCTTTTTTCAAAACAAAGGATACGTAGGTAGCCCATTCATGGGTTCGATCCCAACATTGAAATAATCTCTGTCCTTCTGAATGACGATAAACTTCAAGTGCCCCACTGAGTGGCTTTAAAACCAGCCTGGTCATCAAAATGACCAAGAGACTTTTATATAAATGTTTTGAAGGATACCATTGACCAAGAATCTCTAAACAAATATAGATGATTCTATATTGATGAAGAACCTCGAATACATATAAAAGATTCTCTAAATTTCTTGCATATTTAATCATTGATTGTTAAAACTAAAGGAAAGCTCATTTTATACTTGGTAATGTAATAAGGATTCACGAACTTAACTTAAATCTATAAAGAGAGTCCCGGAGTAGACAATAATTCCCCTCAAAAAGGTGTGATGAGTCCGACCTCCCATCCTCTCGACCAATGCAAATTCCTAAGCCTCATTAGCCCACAAGCTAATGAGCGCCTGCCTTTGGAAAGTAGGTCCAAAAGGATGTGGAATCATTGGATGTTTCCGGTTCTACGAACAAACCCGTTAGAAACCGATCGGAACGTTTGAATCTCCCGTCCAGGAGGTCATCCCCGGATTCCGCGCGAAACAGTTGCATAAAAAACATGGGTCTCAATGAAAGAAAATTGAGAAAAAACCACATTACTCCTTTGTTAACTTTTGAAATGTAAAACACCATGAAATAGAGATCATAAAATTGATATATAAATTCCCATAAATTAATGAATATAAATCATAGAATACATTCATGCTTAGTAATTATAACACACAAGATAAATGAATGGGGAATAAGGCAAGTATCTCACAAGAATTAAGAAGTGAGATGAAATTTTATTACACCTTTATAATCAATAAAATAATATACCCCATCAATGAAAGGAAACTATATGGATATAAAAATACCATAATATTTTGAATAATACTCATAAAATACATTTATGTTCAGTATATACACCACACAAAAGAAGTGAGTGGTGAATATTGAAGGTGTCCCATAGATATAAAATTGAGACATAAATCCATTACCTTAGGTTTGATTCCCTCTATACATGTTTGAAACTCATGTATAGTGGTTTTGAACATATTATTAACTTATTTTAAAAAAATAATAATATTTTTGATATCATATATGATTCATTTAAAAATTTATATTACCCATTTATTAACAATTCCAAGTTAAAGCAATGTTTCGGGCACTAGCAGCTTTGTGTATCATACGTGTTTTGACATATTATTATTGATCCTATTTTTTAGATCATGATTTGATTATTTAAATAATATAAAAAATATTTTTTATATATTAAATATACATAGTATATGAATATATATATATATATATATGAAAAGTAATACACTGTTCATAGAGATGGTAAGCCATACATACGAGTGAACATTGTTTCTATTTTCTTATCGTACTGAATAGAAGAACTTAGATGATATATATTATTATATATATTCTTCAATTAAATTTATTATGTCATATATTTAATATTTATTCATTATATACATTCATTTATTATGATTCTTTCAATGGTTAGCGTGGAAGATGAATCTCATCGCATCGTGGAGACAGTAGGTCGTACCTACGCATGAGGGATGATATCATTCTATTATTGCTAAAACATGTTTAATTAGATGGTATATTAATTATAAAAAGTAAATATAATTTCGTATTTATTATTTATATCCATTATATCCATTATTATACCCATCCAAATAATGTAGTGATGAAAAACAGATTACACCACAGTTTAGAGATGGTACGTCGTACATACGAACGTGTGGTAATTCCATTTTTTATATGGTGAATACAATGTTTAATATGTTTGTTCAATAATCATAAAAACATATATTCATATTTATTATACTATATTCATTACATAATAATGGAAAAATTTCATGAAGAGAATGTATAAGAAGAAATGATTTTGAATGAGTCGGTAAGGAGATTACCTCTTATTCGGTGATCTCCCTCTTGATATCCTCTTAGGGATAATAGAGTTGGAGTTTTGAGAAGACAAGAAGCTATAGAATGTTACTATAGAAGTAGTTAAGGGAAATAGTTTAGTTTTTTCTCATTATAAGTCAAAAAATAGTGTAAGGAAGTTATTGAGGAGGTACACTTTTATACTTAAGGTAAATGGTACTTTTGGAAACACATAAAATATTAAATTATTATAAAATAATTATCAGTTAAAAATATATCCAAAGTGATTTATTTTTAATATAAGATGATGATGAGTCTAAATAATCTCAAAGATTAATTTTTATAATTGTTTATGTCACAATATTAACCTTATACTTTTGATTTAACCCTTTGTTTAACCATTTAACTTTTTCTGTGACAACTTCTCTTTTTTAATCTTCCGGGTTAATATAGTTACTATAAAATTACAAATAAACCCCAAACGGATCTTTGATGAAATTTAGAACATTATTATCATTATTTTTCCAGAATTTTTATTTTTATAAATTCTATACCATTCAATAAATTATTATTTATATCAATTTTGATACTATTCGTTATTTGTCTTATTAAAAAATATACTAACAATATTATAAATTTTAACCAAAAATTATAATATATCACTAAAATATTAATTTTATCTATAATTTTTAATTTATTTCATTAATTATTTTAAATTATACTTATTTAAATATTTATTATATAATTTATTTGTTATTTCCATTAATTAAACAATTATTGTATCATCATTATACAAGCCATTAAAATAAGAAACTTATTCTCCAAAATTAAAAATAAATTTTTATTATAAATATAAAATTATTATATTTCAAATGACTATTTATAGTCAAATTTTTCTAATGTATAACCCTGTATTAAAAATGATTTACTTATTAAATATATGAGTATGATATTTTATCTTTTCCTTAAATAAAATATAATAAATGTCACATTCTTAACCTAGTGGATTAAAAAGGATAAAATTTAAGACTAAGGTTTATTTTTGTCTAACCCCACTCATACAATGAAATTACAACATGTATTAGGGTAATTTTATAATATTATAACATTTTTTACCATTAATTAACTTCTTTATCGTTAACCATGGTAAAAAATACTAAAGAAACTATTCACCAAAAATGAAGTTGAACCTATTAGACTGTATTTATCATACTTATTATAACCCAATATTTCCATTTTTTGAGTACTAATTCATAAAAACGACAAAATTATGTTTAAGGGTAATCTCGTAGATGTAACGAGAAGGTGGTTTATGGAACGTTCAAAAGTTATATAAGTTTTAATATCTAATTTTAATAAAAAAATCCAATGAACTAGATTGGATTAATATATGTATAATTGATCTATTGTGACTTTAAAATGAATTTTATATATAATAATTATTCAAGAAAGGAAACTTTTAACTACAATATAGTATTTTTCACTATTAATAAAAATTGATACTTCTCAGAAAAATACTAAAAATTCACCCTAAGTTAATTTTGATATTTTGAATTAAAAAATGATTTTATTTTACCATTTTATATTTCCAAGTGTGACTAAAATATATTTTATTATTGATATATGAAGGAAATAAAAAAAATTATTTTAAGAAAATAATATTATTAAACATATAACTATTTTACCAAAAATTTTACATTTCATTAGAAAACTAATTTATTTTTTTTAAAAAAATTAAGAAATTAATTATTACTATTATTATTTTTATGTTTAATGGATAGTTCATAACTATAATATTTAAATAATTATAATAATAAATTGACGTTTTGTGGAAATATGATGTTGTGTGCAATACAAGTCAGGTCAATATTTCTTGTAGAAGAATCATAAATTGGTGGTGCGTTTAACGTAATCCAAACATAGTGATTTTATATTATAAAAAAATATTCATTGTTTTATTAAGTAAATAATATTAAAAAATTTTAAGTAATTCAAAAAAATTCACACAATCTCATGGTGTTATATTCTACCCTGTTTAAAATTAATTTCTCCCTTGTAATTCATTTGGGTTATCAAAGCTTGAATCATTAAAAAATCATTTAATAGAAACACATGTCTTAAAAATGAATACTAAAAAACTCATTGAAAAATGAATGTCAGAAACATAATTTTTACCCAAAGTAACACATAATTTGGTTCCCACATAAGTGAACATAGGTGCCATGTCAAAAGATTAACATGGAAGATAAATCTAACTATCATGTTATAATGGAGAGTGATAGAGATCATGGCCAGAAGAATGTTAACAATCAGAAATCCATAAATTTGTAATGACTTAAGGGGATATTTGATTCATCCTAAATAATGTTACTTGGACAAATTTTTTGGTTTCAAGATCTTTTTTCCAAAATTTAAATACTTTTATTTATAATATACAATAAATTTATTTAGTACAATCTCACAAATTTTTATTCATTGATCAATTTCTATTTCACCTATTTTTCAAAAAATGATAAGGTAAATTTATCATTCATGAAAACATATAGATTATGAGATCCAAGATAATCCATCCCATCTATAATTAGTTTCCATCAATACAAAGTTTTTATAATAGGCAATATAATAATCATAAATCATCATGTTGTGGGATAATAATTTAATATCCCAAACTCTAACATAAACATTCCATCACAGTTTAACCTTATAAAACTTCCTAAAATGAAAATCCAAAACATTATAAATAAGGTCACTAAATCAGCTTAACATTTATATCTACAAAATCCTAATTCTTTTACTGGTTGTAACATTAAAATAATCTGAATACATTAATCATGTATTCTCTTTAAAAATGGTAATAACCTAAATTACCAGAATAACTCTATAAAAACATGCAAGATTTCAAAGATTAACTACCATAAATATTATAATTATTTATACATTATACATGATATCATAAAACATCTTTTCATCATATTAGTCCCAAGGTCATAAATATTATCCCATTTATAATCAAACTCTATATATATTTATTATAATATCATTTGCATATTAAGGGTTATAATACCCTTAATTAGGTGTTTTCCAAAAAATATCACCTTCCCACCTCAATAAAATTTCTAGGTATTTATATATATTGAAAATATCTTTTCCATTACTTAATGAATAATATATAAAGAAAATATTTAAATATTTCATGTTTTCATGATTTATATAACATAATTTAAGAATTAAAAAAATATACACCTCAATCATCCAACATTATTATTAAACCATTACTTAGAATTAATCATCATATTCATTAATAAATCATTCATCGAATATGAAATGTTTATCATGTATTAAGGTTTATCAATCTCAATCAAATTATTCTTTTTATGTTCAATGTAAATAATAATATTAAATCATCCTATATCTTTCAAATGTCATTTTCTTCCTCTATAGCCTCAACAATATAACTAATTATCGCACCACTATAATGATTTTTTAGGATATTTCCACTCAGTAAATTAGTTTTCATAGTTTCTATACTTTCCACATTCGAAAAATTCAATTTTATCCCAATTTATTCAGTATACTTCTATTGAATGAGATCAGAAACCATCACGTGGGAACCCCTTATCAATAGATAAAAACACAAAATCATGAAAAAATGCTTTTAGGATACATAAATAAAGGCACATAGTTCTTTAATCTACGAGACCATAAGTTTATCCATGGTTTTTTATGATGATCTTATATTTAAATATTTATTGATGGTTCCTAAAGAGTTTGTAAATTTCAAAATCATATTCACTGAGAGGGTCAAACTATGTGTGCAATAAGGCTCATTGTCATGTACCGGGTTACACCGAGCCAGGCTCGACACACCTTATCGCATATGATACCCCTAGGTACATATATAATATTTCCACAACCACATTTAGTATCTATATAGGGGTGTAATTCTAGGAAACCACTCTCTCCATCCTTAATGATTTTTTTTACATTTTCATATACTTTTCCCCATCATTAGAATATTCCATAGAGACATCCCTAGTAATATCCTTAGAAATATCACTAGGGATATCACTAATGCTTTATCATGAAAAATTACATTGTTTGAGTAAAATTTTTCTCTGATAAAAACTATAGAGACCCTTTATTTTCATACATTAACATTACTTCACTTTTGCAGAATACTTAACACATTACACAAGCACACACCCAAAGACCATATTTGTTTAGTGACTTTGGAAACATGGAAAAAATTCCTATAATTTGGTTAAATATCATAAAAAATCTCCCATAATAAGCTCCCCCTTTATTACACCTATCCAAAACCATTGTTTATAACCTGGCGAAAAGAAAAAACAACATAAGGGGTTAGCTCAAATTTTGAGTAAGGGTAAATAAAAGAAATGCACAAACATATCATGAAAATAAGGTTATGAAAACTTGACCATGAAAATAAAATATCATTCGCTGCATATAAATTATTATACACATGAGTCATGGAATAAATATTGGTAGTACATAAGATAATATTCATAAGGAAATACATAACATAAGGTATAAAATAAAAACATAGCAATACAATATAAAATTTTTGGCAGAAACATAATCATATAATAAATATTTACATACTATTCAAGTAATTGATTCCAAGTCCATCTTAGTAGTATGGGTTCACTCCTCATACCATCTTGGTAGACATTCTTCCATTCCATAACCATCTTGGTAGTCATTGTCAAATTCTATAATCATATTTGTAGTCATGGTTCACTTTCAAACCATTCTTGGTAGTCAGGGTTCACTCCCATAACCTTCATGGTAGTCATGGTTCACTTACATAACCATATTCATTGGTAAGGAACACTCCCAATACCATTGTATTCTATCTCATGAGATATAAATCATTCCCAATGCATTGTAGGATGATATAGGTCTCACCCATATGGTAATTAAATCATTCATACATGTGCCACAAGATCATAAAAAATAAAATCATAAACCATTAAATGAATTCAGTTTCATAAAAAATTATCAAGTCATAACATGTGGTAAATATACAGTTTTCATAATCATTATAACAAAAGAATAACCAATGAAAAGAAACTGGTTTCTTAAAAATCAATCCATCAAAACATAAATCATTCAAAGAAAGAATATGAATTTTATTATTATTTAAATATAAAAAGTATGTAATATTAGATATTAAATATCACTTGGAACATTTTTTCCCTAAAAAATGAATTTTTAAAACATAAAAATTTTCAAATCCCATTCCGTTGAAAACAAAACAGAAAACACATAAAGGGAATATTGAAAACGTTTTTGAAAAAAATTTTCTTGAAAACATATAATGAATGACTAAAAAGAATTAAATAAATTTTACATGAATATGTATTTTAAAACTCATAAACGAAGCATCAAAAAAACTTTAAAATAAAAACATTTCTTTTAATAATTTTCCTACAAAATGAGCGTATAAGATCATTTAATGACATGTATTGGGGGGAATAGTCTTAAAACATATCAATGGGTCCCATACCATAATGAAACATTTTAATAATAATCTAAATGAAATAATATCAATTAAAGAAGCATAAAATATCTTAAAAAGAAGTATATTCTATATAAAACATATCAAATCATTGTATATACCCCTTTTAAAAGAACATAGGTGAATAACAAAACATGTGTCACAATGAAGGAAAATTTAGACAAAACTACCTTAATCATTTAGTAACTTTTGAACCGTAAAAAACACTTGAAACAGATATCAAAATATGGATTTGTAATAAACCAAAAATTAATGTAAAAAATCATTTAATTCATTCATGTGTAGTTTGTACACAACACGAAACAAATGATTGGTGAATAAGGCATATATCTCAAAGATATAAAAATTTAGATGAAATTCTCTTACACCATTATAATCAGTCGAATTGTATGCCCCATGAAATAAAGAAAAATAAATGGATATAAAATTATATTAATATTCATAATAATACTCATAAAATACATTTATGGTCAGTATATACATTACACATGAGATGTATGTGGTGAATATGGCATGTGTCCCAAAAATATAAAAGTGAGACATAAATCCCATACCATAGGTACGATTCCATATGTACATGTCTGAAACTCATGTATAGTGGTTTTAAGAATATTATTAAATTATAAAATAATCATAATAAAATTTATGATATCATATATGATTCATTTATTGATTTATATTACATGTTTATTAAAATTTCCATGTTAAAACAATGTTTTGGGTAATAAGGGCTTTGTTTATCATACATGTTTTGACTTTTTATTCTTAATACTGTTATATAGATCATGATTTAATTAATTTAAGAATATAAAACATGATTTATATATATTATATATATATATTATATGAATATATTTAAAATATAGGTATATAAAATGGACCACACCGTTCATGGAGATAGTAAACTGTACATAAGAATGAACACAATTTCCATTTTCTTATTATACTAAATGGAAGAAGGTAAATGATATATATATATTATTTCATTAGAATTATTATTTCATATATTTCATATATTTCATATTTATTCATTATATAACTTTGTTTATAATCATAATGGAAATGGTTAGCGTGGAAGATTAATCTCATCATGCTATGGATACGGTAGGTCATACATATAGATGAGCAATGATATCATTATATTAATAGAAAAAGGATGAAAATTAGATGGTATATAAACTATAAATAATTAATTTAATGTTTTTTTATTAATTATATCAATTATATTCATCATTTTAAATATCCCAATAAATTAGTGATGATAAACGTACTACACCACTACATGGATACGGTAAGCCATATGTACACATATTTGGTATTTTAATTTTTCATAGGATGAATAAAATGTGGAGCATGGTTGTTACATAATCATAATAAAATATTGGAATATAGTTGATAATAGAGTTATTAATTTATAAATGAATCAAAACATGAATAATATGTAGAAGGAGAAACAACATTGAATGATTCGTTAAGGAGATTGTTTCTTCTTCAATGATCTACCTCTTGATATTCTCTTAGGGACACTACTGTTTGTATTTTCATAAGACCAGAATCTATAGAATATTACTAGGTATGTTTATAAGTGAAATTGATTTTTTGGTTGATCTATAAGGCTCAATTTACATTGAGTAAGTGAGGGAGTAGGATCTCTTTAATAATTGTGGTGAGGGGTACTTTTGGAAAGACATAAAATATATAATTAATATAAATTAATTTTCTACTGAAAATAGATTAAATGTTAGTTATTTCTATTATTATATGAGTATGAGTAAGGATACCTTAAGTCAATGAAGTTTATACTTGTTTAAGTAATAATATAAATCTTATATTTTCCCTTTAGACTTTAGTTAATCTCATTAACATTTATCATGAAAACATGGTTTTTTACACTTTATGGTTCATATATTTACTATAAAAAGCCAAAAAACCCCCAAATGGATCGTTGAAAAATCTTTTAACATTATAATAGTAATTTGGAAGAATTTTATATATATTTTTTTTGAATTTTATATAATTTAATAAAAGATTAACTATCTTAAAGTATCATTTATTTCAATATTGATTTTATTCATTTTTTCCATTTTTTAAAAATATCTAAACAACATGATAACATAAAAATACAAATAATATATCACTAACTTGTCATATTCATCTATAAAATTTGTGTATGTCCTTAATTATTTTAAATAATATTTATTTTAACATTTTTAATGTTATTTATTTGATATTTCAATTAATAAAACAATTATTTCATCCTCATTATGAAAGCGTGGAATTAACCAATTTATCCTCTAAAATTTGAAAATGAATTTTTTTAGATAAAAATGATTATATTTAAATTACTATTTATTGTAAAATTTACCTTTTCTATAACCCAAGATTAAAAACTATTTACTTATTAAATATCTGGGTATGATATTTTTTACATATCTTTAAATAAAATATAATAAATTTCATATTATTTCCCAAGTGGATTAAAAAGGTTGTAATTTAGGTCTTACATTTATTTTTTCTGAAATCCACTCATCCTGTAAAATTGGAACAAGTGTTATGGTTGTTTTATAATACTATTATATTATTTTTACCATAATTACCCTATTTACACATAATTGTGTTAAAAAACTAAAGACATTATTCAAAATATAAATAAATTTAGTCCTATTAGAATGTAAATATCACAATAAATACAACCATGTATTTATATTTTTTTAAAATTAAATTATCATAAGTGAAAAAATTATATTTAACACTAATCTGTTAGACATAGCGAGAATGAAGAAAAAAGAATGTTCAAATGGTCACTTTGATTTTATTTCTTATTTTAATAGAAACATGAGTATGATGATATAATTTGGAATAAAATATGTATAATTGATGTATTTTGACTTCAAAATCAATTTAAATTATAATAAATATTTAATAAAATGAAATGTTTAACTATAATGCATTATTTTTCACTATTCATAAAAAATGAATCTTCTCCGAAAAATACTAAATTTCACCCTAATTTAACTTTAAATGTTTGATTTGAAAGATGATGTTTATTTCACCAAATTCAATTTCTATGTGTGTATAAAATTAAATTTATTATTCTTCACAAAATAACGTAAAATAAGTTCTTTTAAGAAAATAGTATCTACAAACATAAAAATATTTTAATTTTTTTTTAAAATTTCATTATAAATATGTTTTATTTATGTGAAATTTTTTTAAAATTATTCCTTAATATTCATATTATCAGGTTTAATATCCATGCCATAACCGTCTTATTTAAATAATTATAACAACAAAATGATGTTTAATTGAAACTCGATGTTGCTTGTAATTCAGGAAAAGTTGGTGTTATATATTGAGCAACTATAACATGGTGTTTCATATATCATAATACATAATTAGTGGTTTTATCTAATAATTAAAATACATATTCAGTGTTGTGTAACAATAAAAATATGAAAAATATTAAATTAATTTGAAAAAAAATAAGTTTTCAAAATCTTAGTGCAGTGCCCCGACCATAGTTTTCTAGATTTGGTGCATTATATTAATACATTGGTATGATCACAATAAAATAAAATCCTAAAGGACAAATCGGTTTAGTATCCTTGGAAATTATATATACAAAAATAATTTTTACATTACATCTTGAAATTAAAAACAACATATTATCCCCTTTGAAAAATATCATATCCCATAAACTATCCCTACATTTCAATCATAATATACTTCTTCACATCCTGGGAAAAAATAAAACATATGAAGGGGGTGAGATCAAATGATCAGTAAGGATAAATAATATAGCAGAGGCTATAATAAATAAGTATAAACTATTAAGAAAATGAATAAAACTAAATCACAAGCCTTTTAAACAAAATCATTAGCATAATATGGTATGAATAAATCAAATAATTCCATTTAAACATTCACATGGTTATTCTAATAGTCTAATAATCTGATGAAATATCAATAACTAATCTCATAATGATGAAATACATAATGTCATACAATATAACCATACCATCAAGTCCTCATGCCAAAATCACTACCATACCATCAAACCCTTGGTCTAAGAAACTAGTTTGTTTCATGAGACCTACCAATGAATTAAGGGGTTATATTGTGACCCATCTGTCGCTTACTAAGTCCAATGCATTCCTATTATGTATAGGGTGTAACATATCATAAAAATTCATATAAAAACTAAGATAATAATTGTTAATACTTTAACCATAAACCATTAATAGTATAGACATAGCACATCCAAAATAAAATATTTCATAAAACCTTCAATATAATAGAGATGACTGTATAAAAATATTTCCATCTCAAATAAAAATAAAATAAAACAAATGTTGTTGACATAGATGAAATTAATTTAATAAATTCATTTAAAATCATTGATGGAAATACTGCTTTTTTACTTTAAAATAATTTAAATGCCACACAATTATAAAAGATAAAATTTATTTTCAAATTATCTTTATAATATTGTAAGGAAATATTAATATTGTTAAGGACTCATAACAATGTAAATTGGAAACTTGCATTGTATAAGTTAAAAAATCATTCTTTCCGTAATTTGTCGAAAATGTTATAAAGTAACTCATTTGGGAAATGATGGAATGATTTATTCAAAATAGTTTGAAAAAATAAAAACATGGGTAAAAATGTCTTTAACTTTTTTTGGATAATATTTGGAATTACATTTTAAGAAACATGGACATGGATAATAAGGATGTCTTAGTAAAAACTTATATTTAAGCAATCTCTGATAATAAAGAGATTGTGAAATTAACCCTTACCTTATAATTTCCTTTAAAATAGGGCCAGTAAGCCTCATATATAATATTTAAAACATGTTCATAAATTATACCCGGACTATGTAAATTTTTATGATATCATATATGTTTCTCTTATATCATTCTGGTAATAATACTTCATTGTTACTATTGTTTCGGGTTTTAACCAGTTCATTTTCCCACTCCTGTTTTATCATGTAAGTCAAGTATGTTATGCATAGAATATATTATATTCATATCCAAAATTAAATTAAGTTAATATTTAATATTTTTAATCATCATATAAATTTTATAATCATTCTTTAATGGTTAACATGGAGAATGAATCTCACCACATCATGGAGACGGTAGACCGTACGTATGCACGAAAGAAAATATCATTCTTTTGATAATTAAATGGTATGTAATTGGATGGTATATTAATTATAATGAATAATTATCATATAATATTTATTATTTATATCCATTATACTCATCATTATACCCATACAAATAAATTAGTGTCGAATAACATATCACAAAACGATGTGGAGACGGTAAGCTGTACATACACACGAATTGTGATATTATTATTGGGATGATAGATAAAATGAGGAATATGGTTTTACTATGATTATAATAACATCTTAGTATATGGATTATACTGTATTAACAATTTTGACCTAGAAACAGCATTGAAATAAGAAGTATAAGAACAAAAAAACACATTGAAAGTGGTGATAAAACAATTACCTCTTTTTCTTCTGTTTTTTTGTTTTAAACAAAATCACTCTTTAGGATGGATTTATGCATAAAGTATGGAATATTGGTTGAAGTGAGGGAATTTGGGAAAATAATTGGTCATGGTTTGGTAAAGGCAAAGTGATTTGGAGCTGTGGAATAAACAGAAGATGAAGTTCCCTTTTATAATAGAGGTGAGGGACACTTTTGGAAGATCATAAAATATAAATTCATTTTACAGTGATTTTTCAGTTTCAAATATATCCAAATAGATTTATTTCAAGTATAAGATATGTATGGGTATAAATACTCTATTACAATAATTTTTATAAAATTTTAGTTCACAATATTAACCTTATCTTTTAGGTTTAACCCTTAGTTAAACAGTTTAATTCTTAATTAAATAGTTTAACTCTTACTGGGTCTTCGTGTATTTTTACACAATAGGTTTAATATAAAATTACAAAAGAACCCCAATTGGTTCACTTATGAAAAATTCAATACCATACTAGTTAATTGGATAAAACTAATATTTTTATGATTTTACAACATTTAATTAGATATTATTTATTTTAAAGTGTCATTTATGTCAATTTTGATACTATTCAAAATTTTAATATATAAAAATATCATTACAACTTGATAACCTCGAAAAAATTCTTATAATATGTTACTAACATGTCTATGTTATCTATTAAATTATTCCATTTCATTAATTAAGTAAAATTATATTTATTTTATTATTTTTAATAACATTTAATTGATTCTTTATTTGATAATTCAATTACTTTATCATTATTGTGTCGCCATTTAATTTTTTTATTTCCTAAAATTATAAATAAATTTTCAGTATGTAGATAATAATTTTATATTTCTAAATAATATTTATAGTCAGAGATATAATTTATAAATCCTTATATTAAAAAATATATATTTAATAAAATTTGAATATGACATTTTTAACTCTTCTTTAAAGAAAATATAATAAATGTCGTAATCTAACAAAAGTGGTATAAAAAGGATAATTATTTCAAAATAAGGTTGATTTTGGTCGAGACACACATATACAATGAAATTAGGACAAATGTTAAGGTAATAGTATATTAGTAGAATATTAATTTTACCTTTAATTACCCTATTTACCTTCAACCGTGGTAAAAAAAATCCAAAAGTTACTATTGGAAAATAATTATTTTGATATTATTAGATAAAATTCTTCATATATATTACATCCATGAAGGTTAGTTTTTTGAAATTCAATTCATAGATGCAGTAAAATTGTGTTTAATGCTAATCCTATATATGTGGCTAGAAGGCAGGTAAAAGAGATGATCAAATGTTTATTAAATTTTTATATCTAATTTTGTTATAAAATGATTCAAATAGACTATATTGGATAAATATATGAATTATTTATATTAGTTAATTTTAAAATCAATTTATAGAAAAATAATTATTTAAATGAAATGGTCGGTTTTAAACAAAAATGCATTATTGTTCACTATTCTTCAAAAATTGAAACATTTTAAAAAATTACAAAAATTTCACCCTAGGATAATTTTGATTTTCCGAATTCAAAAAATGAAGTTTATTTTAAAAAATAATCTTTAAAAATTCCATTATATGGTTAATATTATTCATAAATGTTTTTTAAATGACTTGTTTAAAAGGTGATGATGACCTCGTACTAAATGTTGCTTGTAGTGCAAGCTATTGAATCATTTAAAAGGAAGAGTACATTGGATTCTTGGGGTGTTATACTATTCTCCCCTAAAATAATTTCATCCTTGAAATTTCTATAATATCACCTCATTAAAAGATTTGGGTGGTTCTCCATCGTAAGTTCTTCATGTTCCCACACCGCCTCTTCCATTTTATGGTTTCTCCAATTAACTTTAATCACAAGAGTCATCCGATTTCTCAACACATATTATCTTGTTTTAATAATTTTGATAGGATCTTCACAATAAGACAAATTAGGTTTTAATTCTATTTCTTCATAGGATTGTACATGTGTAGGGTATGTCCTGTATTTCCTTATCAATGATCCGTGGAACAGATCATGAACTTTGGAAATATTTTGAGGCATTTCCAAACGGTACACACTGCTCCAATCTGTTCTATAATTTTAAAATGTCTGATGCACCTAAGATATAATTTACCATTTTTACTTGTTGGAACCAGAAAATGCATCCATGTACCTCAATGTATGCTTCCATATATGATCTTAGAGTATATCTCCTTCTTCAAGATTCAATTTTACTGGTCGGGGATCCCAAATAGAGTTATGGATCAAAATTTATGACCGTTCATAGTTAGGCTGCTATAAATGGACATCCATGACAATTTTGGGGGAATAGTAAAGTTTTGCATGCAAGTAGTGTAATCTTGTGCACAATAATGACTATTTTTCACTTAAGAAGTGAAATCTTGTGCGTAAGAATGGATGATTTGTGTGCATGTTCGGAATCATGCGCGCAACATGTTGTGCAGTCCTTTTTCATGACCAATGAGTTGTAATCTTCCACCCAAGCTACCCGAAATACATCTAAGGATGGTGCACGCATGTTTTAAGAGGTGAACACAAGAAGAGAATCCTCACACAAGATTATTCTACAATAAAAGGAAACATAAAATGCCCCATTGTGCGCATGCCCACTGGAGGTCTCCCGAAAAACAACTTGCGCATGTGGAAGTTTACACGCACCACCTCTCATGGAAAACAACGTGCTCCCGCAAAATATTTTGTGAAACTTCTCTCAGGTTCATCGATAAATACAAGTGCAACCCCCACCCCTCGAGGGTGGTCTCTAGATGTCATCCACCTCTCTGCTACACATAATACCACCTCTTTCACGGTCGCGTGGAAGAATGGAACCCTCCATGTGAGATCCTTCGTGACAGGTCCCATATGGGTCCGCTTTTGTGCGGGCCCACAGTTGTTTGATCCTCGCCTGAGAAATTTATGTCAACGTCATGTGCATGCAAAATTCTTTTCTTGCACGCAAAACATCAAATTTTGTGTGAAAAACTTCCAATCTTGCACGGAGAACTTCCATTCTTGCATGCAGAACATCCAATCTTGGGCACTGAACTTCCAATATTACCCACTGAACATCTAATATTGCACTCAAGTCTTCATTCTTGTGTGAAAGACTTCAATATTACATGCAAGACTTTTATATTATGCGCAACAGTACCGAGGCTCTGAATTTTTCACTCACCTATGCTGCACATCCTGATCTTGCAAGCATCCCATCTTGTGTGTAGGATATCATATGCACAACGGTGCCTAGGAATGCACCCGCTGGTCCATACCACAGGGGCTACGCCCCCTCACACCCACTTAGGGTCATTGCTCGGCTGCGATCTTGGCGCTCAGGGCTGGTCCCTTCTCTACTATCATTAACCCCAATGAAAAATGGACAGTCGCACCGTGATGTTTTCGGGTCGGGATGCCGAAATTTTCCATTCCTCCCTTATGTGCATCTAACTTCCACTTATAGAATATCATGATTTGAGTTACTCCTCCGCACACCATGAAACACCTTGAGTCGACATATTCCTCTTGGTTTGTTTCCCATGTCGTGAGTTGATATTTTCATCTCCAATTTCCCATGTACCTTGAGTCAAACCATTCCTCAAGAAACTCATCTAAACCCCATCACCCAAATCCAATGCTAGGTTGAACCAGAAAGGGCCACCCTTCCATAATCCCCAACACCAACCATTACTAGGAACCTTATTCCTAATAGTATTCTCTACACAACTATAAAAATCGGTACTCCCTATGTCCCAAACATAGGATGCCTCTTTCTCCGAACAAGATATGCCTTATGCTCCAAGCATGAGATGCCAATAGTCCTCTCTACATGAATATAAACTGTAATAATCCCTATGTTCCAAACATAGGATGCCTCCTACTCCCAAAAAGAGATGCCTTATGCTCCAAGCATGAGATTTCCATTGTCAACTCTACAAGACTATAAACTATAGTACTATTTATGTTCCAAACATACGATGCATCTTGATCCAAAAAAGAGATTCCTTATGATCCAAGCATGAGACGATAATAGTAATATCCACACGACTATAAACTTTAGTACTCCCAATGTTCCAAACATAGGATTCCCATTGCTCCAAACAAGATATTCCTTATGCTCCAAGCATGTGATGCCAATAGTCATATCTACATGACTATAAACTGTAGTACTACCTATGTGCCAAACATAGGATGCCTCTTTCTCCAAGAACGAGAGGCCTTATTCTCCAAGCATGAGATGGAAAAAATCCTATCTACATGACTATAAGTTGTAGTGCACCCAATGTTCCAAACATAGGATGCATGTTGCTCCAAGAAATAGATGCCTTATGCTCCAAGAAAGAGATGTCAATAGTTTTATCTACCTGACTATAAAATGTAGAGAACCCTATGTTCCAAACATATGATGCCTCTTATTCTAAACAAGAGATTCCATGTGCACCAAGAATAAGATGCCTAATTCCATGATTATAGTGGAATAATTTCAAGATCATTTGAATCTATTCAATCATTTAATCACTCAACCTCACGCTTTGTGTGCCTTTAAATCTGATCTACATCCACTTCCTTTTTAGAAGGGACCCCCTATCAGCCTGGTCCAATGCCACATCGGCTCACCCACTATCCTAGGCCAATGCCTCGGATGAATTAGGACAACACTTTGAGCCAGGTCATGTGTTTCAAACACAGTCCATTGTCGACCCCCATTTTTTTGTCCCCATTTTAGGCTAATGTGATATGGATGCTGTGTTTCGAACATGGTCAACAGTTATCCTCCATCGTCCTACCACCCTCATCGCGTTTCAAATGTTGGGTATGTGATTCACACTTTTCATCTCCCTTTGTTCAGACTAAATCTAGCGCCCTCGTCATTATCCCAATTGTGCACTAGCAGATAGGTGTAGTCCTGAATCATATGCCTCAACTCACTAGTGAGTTGGGATGCCCTGATGGCCAGACATGAGGAAGACATTATGGGGAACTCCCTTGTGTAAGCCCCATTCACCATTGCCGCTCCAAAGTGTCACCCGGGAAGTTTCCATATATAAGCCCCATTCACCTTTGTTTCGTGATCGTCAGGTTCTTTCCACTTATTGTTTCTCACACTGATAATGACTCACGTTGGATTAGAGTTGTAAGCATTGAATTTTCATCCTCTCTAGGAATCCTAGAGATTAATCCACACACACCGCCCCAAACTACGAGGTCTTTGATCCTTTCCAAGGTAGGGTACGTAGGAAGCCTCCTTGAGGTTCAAGCCCACCATCCATTGGTCTCTCCAACCCCCCTTCACATCAGTTCACCAACACACCTGAGGTACAAGGTCATTGATACTCTTCAAGGCAGGTTATATAGGAAGCCTCCTTTAGCTTCAATTCCACCATCCATTGATCGCTCTGACCCCCCTTCAGGTTGGTTCACCAACACACATGATGTATGATATCTTTGATCCTTGCCAAGGTAAGGTATGTAGGAAGCCTCCTTGAGGTTTAAGCCCACCACCCATTGGTCAATCCGACCCCCTTCACGTCATTTCTCCAACACCCTAGGCATCCGTGAGTGTAATCCCACACCCATGTCATGAAGTAGGAAGTATTTGATCCTAGCCAAGGCAAGGTAGGTAGGAAGCCTCCCTAAGGTCCAATCCCACCACCCATTGGTTGCTCTAACCCCCTTCACGTCAGTTCACTAACAACTTGGTCCACCTCAGAGTGTAACCCTCAAATGACCTCATATTCTGAACTACGTGCACTTTGATCCTTTCCAAGAAAAGGTAAATAGGATAGCTCCCTGAGGTTCAAACCCAACACCCATCAGTTCTGACCGCCTTCACGTCTGTTCTCCAATCAACCACCCCGAAATATGTGGACTTTGATCCTTGCCAAGACATGGTTTGTAGGAAACTTCCCTGAGGTTCAAGCCCAACACCCAGCTGTTCTGACCCCCTTTACGTCGGTTCACCCCCGTCCTGAATGACGTTAAACTGTGGACCTCAATCAGTGGTAAGCCATTTCCATCCCATCCAGTGATAATCCGTTGCGACATTGTTCAGCAGTAAGTCATTGTCAAACCCATTCAATGGTAATCTGTTGACATCTCTATCCATCGGTAATCCATTGTGACCCTATCCGGTGGTAAGTTGTTGTGACCTCATCCAGCGGTAAGCCGTTGTGACCCTGTTTAGTTATAAGTCATTGTCAACCTCATTCAATGGTAAGTTGTTGACATCCCTATTCCGCGGTAAGCCATTGTGACCCCATCCGGTGGTAATCCGTTGTAACCCCATCCAGTGGTAAGCCGTTGTGACCACGTTCAGTGGTATGCCATTTTCAACCCCATTCAATGGTATGCTGTTGAAATTCCTATCCAGTGGTAATCTGTTGTGACCCAATCCGGCGGTAAGCCATTGCGACCACATCCAGCGGTAAGCCATTGTGACCCCATTCAGCAGTAGTCCATTATCAACCCCAATCAACGGTAATCCATTAATATCACTATCCAGCGGTAGGCCATTGTGGCCGCATCTGACAGTAAGCCATTGCGACCCCATCCAGTGGTAAGCCATTGTGACCCCGTTTAGCGGTAAGCAATTGTCAACCCCATTCAAGGGTAAGCCGTTGACATCCCTATCCAACGGAAAGCCATTGTGACCCTATCCGGCTGTAGGCTGTTGAAACCCCTAATAGGTGGTAATCTGTCATCATATGTACTACGTAGACATTGATTCCCTTCCACGGGGATTTGTAAGAATCCTCTTGGAGACTCAAACCCAACATCACCGTCATCCTCGAGATGACCCCATCTCATTCTCCATCCACTTCATTAAACCATCCATCATCCATCCTGACACTTACCTGGGACACCACATCCTGGTGGGATCATGTATCCCCATTCCCCATTCCATTTAACAACAATTGGAATGAAAACCACATGTTGGCCCCAACATCGGTCTTCCCTTTACAGGTTTCACCCATCTGATCCACTATAGTCAGTGTTATGATATGTTTGATCTGTCTATGCTGGATGTTAAACATGGGGAATACCCAGTGTTAAACAAGGTATTCTTTGGAAAATCTCATATACATGCCCATGGCATATGATTCCCTACGTTCGATGAGGGATTCCTCTGGCTTCCGCGCCATCGAGAAGTCCTATAATAAGGGAAAAAACCCTGAAATGCCAATGTCCTAGTGTCCAGACACACCAGTGATATCTAACATGACTACTCCCCTAACCTAAGGTTATTTCTCTGGTTGGACCCTTTTGAATGTCCCGATAGAAGAAGTGTAATTAACTTGTGTCCATGAAGATATGACACTAGGAAGAGACTCACAAACAATGTCTTAAATCTATATGGGAGACTCAGACTAGGTGAATAGTTCCGATGAGGAAACTATTAGATGAAGAACCGACATCCCCTCATCCCATTTCGATCAAGGAGAAAACGTCCCTAAAAAGTAATGGGAATCCCACACCTTTGGAAAGCGAGAATATGGGGCAAGAGCTACGCATCCTCCACAGACAGTTGTGTGTGCCCCAGCGAAAGGATCAGAAACATTTCTGAATCATAAAACACCCTTCCACAAATATACCATCAAGAAAACATGATCTCCAAATTAAAATTATGAATCCATACTTCATTTATCCGTATATCTATTTTTCCTACTTTTAGCTGTTGTGATATGGGTTTGAATACCTTTTTACATTTTCTGGTATTTCCACAACATGTTCTAGGACTATGAGTTTTCTTTCACCAACATCATCCAAATAAGTAGTTGTACAACACCCCTTTGCATATAATTCTTTATATAGTTCCATATTTATACTTGAATGGAAGCTATTATTATATAAAAGTTGTAAGAGAGGTAAATAATGATTCCACATACCATGAATGTCTATAGAGAAATATATCAACATGTCTTATAAGGATTGAATAGTCCTTTCTAATAATCCATCATTTTGAGTGTGGTATGCAGTGCTCAAATTAAGATAAGTATATAGGGACTTATTAAGACTTCACCAGAATTGTGATGTAAAATAGGGATCATGGTTAGAAATAATTGATATGGGTACACCATGAAGTCTAACAAAATCGTTAATATATAGTCTTGTTAAATGTTAAATTGTTAAATATTCTCATACAGAATGAAAATTTGCGGATTTGGTAAGACGATCAACAATAAAACATATAATATTTGTAATTCTAGGAGTCTATGGGATCCCCATGACAAAGTACCTTGTAATATCATCCCATTTCAATACAGTTATAGGAAGAGGTTGCATGAAACCTCTAGGATGTTGTCTTCCAACCTTTACATGTTTACAAGCCAAACATATCAACACATAATCAACAATATACCTCTTCAGGTTTTCCCACAAAAAATGATCCTTCAAATACCTATGCAACTCAGTCACCCCAAGTCTTATAAAAAAATTCGAGCTCTGAGCATCATCTAATAATTCCCTTTTTATCTTAGGTATAGCAGGAACTCAAAACCTCTTACCAAAATATCAAAGTACCATATTCATATAAGAAGTCAATCAGTCTCCCATCATTCACAACCTTAATTTTATTTTTTAAATCCTCATCATCAGACTGATAACTTTTTATCCTTTCTAGAAAAGAAGGTTTTTCATCCATTTGAAAAAGAAGTGATGTTTCACCTTCCAGGATATTTTCTATATCCATATTTACTAGATCCATAAATGTATGATCCCTTTCAACTCCAATTTGGTTTATAAATCCATTGTCTTTTGTACTCAAATCATCTTCCACCTTATTTTCCTTCCCATTATGGCAGTGTATTGTGAAATCATAATCCCCCAGTATATAAAGTCTTCACCTCTGTCTCCTGTTGGGTTTTTCTATGAGAAAGTATATTTACAACTCTTTTGATCAGTACATATCTCCCATCTTTCAATATAAAGATAGTGTCTCCATATATTCAGATAAAATATTACAACATCGAACTCTATGTCATGAGTTTGGATATTTTGTTCAAGAATTTGTAATTTCTTTGATGTATACGCAATAAACTTAACATTTTTCATAAGGGAACAATTTAGAAATTTCCTTGATGCATCACTATAAATCACAAACCCATTAATAGATAGTAGAGTCATGATAGGAGAATTGACTAATATTCTCATCAATTATTCAAAACATTCTTTACAACCTTTTGAGGAAAGGAATTTAACCCCTTTACATGTGTGATTGGTTAATGGGTTTTCTGATTGGTCAAAACATTGGAAGAAACACTGATACTAACCTTCTAAACCAATGAAACATCATACATCAGTTATACTTGTCAGTGAAGTACATTCTTTGAACTGTTTTGTTTTTGTAGGATCAATATAGATTCCATAATAGGATGAAATATCTCCATGAAAAGAAATTTCTTGATTCCAGAAATCACACTTTCTAAATTTTCCATATGGTTTATTTATTCTAAGAGTCTTCCGAACAATCCACAAGGGGTTCTCATGGTCTTCTTATCTTTTAGAGTATTCCAAGATATAATCAATAATTAGTACAACAAAATCATCAAGATATTACATGAACACTCTATTTATTAGATCCATGAAAAAAGTGGGTGCATTTATAAATGAAAATTGCATTACCCAAGATTTAAAATGATCATACGACATTCAAAATACTATATATGGAATAATATCATTTTTATACTCAATTTATGATATCTAGAATAATGGTCAATTTTTGTAAAATATTGACCTCCCTGAATTTGATCAAATAAATCATCAAAACGAGGTAGGGAATACATTTTCATTATTGTAATAGAATTGATTTCTCAATATTTAAGGCATAGCCTCATTGATCCATATTTATTCATAACAAAAAAGAACATGGGATCCACATGGAGAAACAATATGGAGAATAACCCCCTTATTACTAAACTAATATAATTATTTCTTCAACTATACTAATTCCATAGTGTTCATTATATAATTATTATTTGATATAGGTCTTTCAATAGAGAATAAATCTATAGAAAAATCAAATTCATGCTATGGGGATCATACTGGTAAATCATCCAGAAAAACAACTATGTATTCTTTTAAAATAGGTACATCCCCAATTTAAAATTTTCTTTCTTCATCCTTAGATATTATTTCTTATTAATCTATATGAATCTCATTCAGTAATGCTATTGGGAGTGATTTTTGATAAGAGTCAGGTGATGTTGTTTTGGTGCTAAAGATAATAGATTCTACATCATCCTCACTAATCTTAACTTCCTTCTTCTTATAATAAATTTTCCAATCATATTTTGATAGCTAACACATTATTAGGATTATATAAATTTGGACCATAGGAATGATAATAAATTCAGTAGATAATGCATGTTTATATAACATAATGGGAATGGACTGTCACATCTGGGTTGTAATAATACATCCCGTTGGGTTTTTGATTGACATCTCCCTTATTAAATAGAATTGGAAATATCATATTTTTAATAAATAATGGGGAGATAAAAAGGAATGGGATGATCTAGAAATAAATAAATAATTACCAAAATTTAAGGAAATCATTATTATACATTACACAACATCATCAATAGTTTCAACATCAATAATTTTGATAAAAAAATCATGGCCATTCCCCCATGCCCTTTTTGAGGAATGTTTACTTGATTCTTAGGAAAATCATTTGAATAATGTCCCATTTGGTTAAAATTGTACCATTTATCATTGACATCTTCTTTCTTCCCCTTGAAATCAAAATCATGGTGACCTTTTTATCTACACTTCAAATGAACACCCATCCTCTTTAAGAATGCAACAGGGTGTTTCTTCCCATAATTACTGTAGGGTGGAAAGTCAGTTTTTCCATTCTTCCCCTTATTTACTTTCCCAGAGTGTTCAGTGGTTCTCTTCTTCTATTTATTCTCCTAAAATCATAAGATTTATAGAATTGCATTTTGTCTTAATAGCACATAAATAAATATATTCATATGATGAGAATTATTATGAGACGAATTATCATCAGATGAATGGTTTTAACATATCACAGAATCGACCAATATTACTTTTTCAGTTCTGTATGAAGTCTGTTGCATGCCTTGCTAACCTTGTGAAGTTTGACTCATACATTGCAACATTAGAATCCAGTTTTTTCCACAGACTCAGAAAATTGATTTTCATATCAACTCATTGTTTAAATGGTAATTATTTTCTAATAATAGTTATTTAAACTCCCTCAATTCAATATTTTCTACCCATTCATCCTTATTTGTGTTTTGAATTTATAACCACCATTGACACGCATATACTAATAGATGATGAATATCATTGACATCCTTCTTCCTTTTCTTAATACCTAAAGAATGAAATATATTCTCTAAGAAACTTATCCATTTCATAGTTAAAAATGGATTTTTAGTCCCATTGAATATTGTAGGTTATTTTATCATTATGTGTTTTAACATTTATCCTCCTCATTGTGGATTAGTGTGCCCCATATGGGTAACGTTATATTTCATCACCTGAGTCAGTTTTCCCAGTATGGTGATAAGTTGTTCAACACAAGTTTTACCACCAGCCCTATTGTCATTGTCTTTCATAAGAGGTAAATACCTACATGGATTATGTGTTTCGAGAAAATATCTATTTCTTACAGTAGGATCCATTTCAAGAAAATTTCTCCTACTAGATTAGCTCGTGAAGAGTAATGAATAATTCCAAAATAGTAAAACACATAATATAAATTGAAAATTTTATGAATAGATATTTGATAATCAGAAAAATGGTTTCTTTCAGGGCGTATTTAATCATAAATCCTTTATAATTTTTTGTATTTAAAGTATGAATTATGCTATGAATATCCCCTTAGAGTGTAAAACTAGGAGCACAATAAATCCCATTATTGGGTACCAGGTTACCCTATGTCAAGCCTGTAACACCTTGTCTGAGTTATTACTCTTAGGTAATTCTCTTATAGAACCACGTCCACATATATAATCCATACATTTAAGTATTTTCTAGTAATACCCACATGATCTCAACATTACCATAATTCTAGGATGTTCTTCTATACTTAAATCAAATGTCTATCTTAAGGTATTGTTTCCAGATTATGGGTTTTAAAAATATAGTTTCCAATGATTTTACTAAAATTTATCTAATAACACCTGTAACTCCCTAACACCAATTTCCCAGAGTTGGTGCTTTATTTTATTACATTATCTTCATCACATGAAAATCAATTCCTAAAGGACCAATGATTTTAGTAGAAATGGAAATACTAGATACCAACATAAGTTTTACATTACATATTTAAATTATAAACATTATATTATCCCCTTTTAAAACTCACATAAATGATAGACTATCCTTTTAGTTCAATCATAATATACATTTTCACATCTTAGGATGAAATAAAACATAAGGGGTGATCTTAGTTGCTCAGTAAGGATAAAAAAATATATCAAAAGCTATCCGAAATAAGCATAAACTATTAATGAAATGGTTTAAATATGAACTTAATACTTTTTAGTATAGTCATCATCATAATATAGAAATAATAAATCAAATAATTACCTTTTAAAATTAACATGGATATTCTACTAGTCAAATAATCATATGAAATATCAATAACTATTCTCATAATGAGAAAATGCATACTGCTGGACATTATAACCATACCATCAAGGCCTCATGCCAATACCATTTCCATGCCTTCGAGGCTTTGTTAAAAAGAAACAGGATTGTTCATGAGACCTACAAATTCATCGAGGGGCTATAGTGGGCCCCACCCATCACTTACTAAGTCTAATGTATTCCTCTTATGAAAAGGGTGAAACAAAACATAAACATTTGTATTAAAACTAGCATCAGAAATGCTAATACATTAACCATATACCATACATGGTATAAACATAGCACATCCAAAATAAAATATATCCTAACCCCTTCAATATAATATTTAAAATTGTATCATAATAATTCATTCTCAAAGAATATTAAAATCCAATAAAGGATGTTGGCATAGATGAAAATCATTTAAAAAATTGATTAAAACTATTTGAAAGAAATATCTCTATTTAACATTGAAATCATTTAGAAGTTACACAATTTTAAAGGAAGAATGATATTTTGAAAATAATATTATAATCATGTAAGTAAATCTTCAAAATGATAAGGCATTATAACAGTGGAAATTAGATTCTTGGGCTGTATAAGTAAAAATCATTCATTCCTTAATTTTTCCAAAAGGTTATAGCGTACCTCATTTGAAAAAAATAGAATGATTCCTTTAAAAACATGTTTTAAGAAGTTAAACATGGGTAAAAATGACTTTAAATTTTTTTTTGAAAATATTTTTATTTAATTTTATGAATCATGGATATGGATAATGAGGATGCCCCATTTGATAATTACCTATATGAAATATTTCATAATAAAGAGACTGTGAAATTAACCAATACCTTACAGTTTAGTTTAGGGTGATTTAGACTCAAATATAATTGTTAAAACATGTTTTTAAATTATACTAGAACCACATACATATATATGATATAATATATGATCCCCTTATATCATTTTGGTAAAACTATTTCATAAATATTGTTGTATCGTTTGTTCAATGCTTTGTTTTCCCATTCATGTTTTTCCATGTATGTCATGTTTATTATGAATTGGATATATTATATTCATTAAAAAATGAAATTATGTTCATAACATTATTTTTAATCATCATATAAATTTCAAAATATTTCTTGCATGGTTAATGTGGAGAATGAATCTCACCATGTCGTAGAGATGTTAAGTCGTACGTACTCACGAGGGATGATACCATTCCAATGATGGTTAAATGGTATAGAATTGGATGTTATATTAATTATGTAGAATGATTATAATGTTATATTTATTATTTATATCCATTATAAACATAATTATACACGTCCAAATAAATTTGTGTTGAATAACATATTATACCACAGTGTGGAAATGGTAAGCCATACATACGCACACATGATGATATTGTTATTTGTATGATGGATAAAATGATAAATATGATTGTAACATGATTATAATAACATATAAAAATATGGATGACACTTTATTAATTATTTGTACATATAAAAAATAAATAAATATGTAGTAGAAGTGGAAAATAACATTGAATGAGGTGATAAAATAGCGACCTCTTTTTCAGGTATCTCCTTTCTGTTTGCACAAAATGAATATTTAGGATGGATTAATGCCCAATGTATTGAATATAGGACGAAGTGAGGGAATTTAGTTGAAGAAGTGAGATAGGTTTGGATGAGACAAATGCAATTGGATATGTGAATTAAAGAGGAGGAGAAGTTCCCTTTTATAAGAGAGGTGAGGGTCACTATTGGACGATCTTAAAATAATATTTTATTATAAATTTATTTTCTGTTTAAAATAGATAATAATTGATTTATTTTAAGATAAGATGATTATGGATTGAAATAATCATATAAAATGTTTTTTAGATAGGTTAGGTCTCAAAATTGACATTATATTTTGGTTTTTACCCTTAGCTAAATAGTTTAACTCTTACCATGTCTTATTGTAATTTTACACTATACAGTTAGAATATTTACTATAAAATGGAAAAAATAACACCAATTAGAAAATTTAAGACATATTACACACAATACTAATTTTTTGTATTGAAACGATATTTTTATGAATTTCAAAACATTTAATTTATATTATTTATTTTATTGTATGATTTATTTAAATTTTGATACTATTAGGAATTTTAATTTTTAAAATATCAACAAAACATGATATCATCAAAAGCATACTTCTATATGTCAATAACATGTCTATGTTATCTATAAAATTCTTATATATCCTTAATTATGTAAAAAATAATTTAATTTAATATCTTTAATAATATTTAATTTATTCATTATTTAATAATTCAATTACTGCATCATTATTGTGTCACCATTTAATTTAATTATTTATTTTCAAAAATTATAACTAAACTAATTTTATTTATATGATCATTATATATTTTTAAATACTATTTATTTTTGACCACATCCCTTATATATCTTCATATTAAAAATGATATAGTTAATGAAATTTGAATTTTCAATTTTAAATCTTCTTAAAATAAAATATAATAAATGTCGTAATCTAACACAAGTGGCTTAAAAAGGAACATTATATTGAAATAAGGTTTATTTTGGTTGATAAAAACTTATCCAATGAAATTTTGACTAGTGTTCAGGTAATATTATATTATTATATTATTAATTTTACCTTTAATTACCCTATTTATTTGTAACCATGATACATAAAATCGAAAAGTTACTATTCACTAAAAATTATTCCAATCTTATTAGAGAATTTTTTTTACAATGATTACCACCATGTATGCCCATTTCTCAAAAATCAATTCACAAAAGCAGAATATTTTTGTTTATTGAAAATCCCATAAATGTGGATATAAGGTTGGTACAAGAGTCATTCAAAAGTTTAATTAATTTTGATATCTAATTCTATTATAAAATGATTCTTCTAAACTATACTATTTTAATATATGTAATATTTATCTATTTTTCTTTAAAATAATTTTTAGTAAAATAATTATTTAAATGAAATAGTCATTTTTTAACAACAATAGATTATTTTTCATGTTTTACCCAAAATCGAAACCATTCAGAAAAATACCAAAATTTCACCCAAAGATAGTTTTGATATTATGATTTCAAAAATAACGTCTATTATGACAAATAAAGATTATAAATTTCATAATTTGGTTTATACATTTCATAAACTATTATTAAACGGCTCGTTTAAATGGTCGTGGGGCACCCGAACTTGATGTTGCATACAACAGAAGCTATTAAATTATTTAAGAAGAAGTATATCATGGAAGATTATGGTGTAAAACTCATTGTGTTATATAAACATGTCTCTTCTATGTAGACGCACACATAGTCTCTTACTACATTGGGTCATGGAATAAAATCCACCTCGATAGACGGACAACCAGATCAGTTCCATACCCATATTCACACTAGATGTAATCAGACTATTAAAATGATCTCTACACATCAAGTAAAAACCCCATCCAAAATTTTTAAAACCTCATGGAATGATATGATAGTAAAACAGGAGCTAGTCAAAAAAGCCTCAATACCTAAAAATCACTTTCCCAAGAAAGTGACCCTAGACTCTCACAAAAATAAATCTAAAAAGAATACTCATCAGATAGGACTAGAAATAATTAGCTGATCTCTGATCCTTATATACTTGATACTAATGTTCTTTTAGACCAAAAAACTATTATATAGAATCTTAGGATCCTACTTTTCCATTACCAAATTAAGGGAAAATAGTTGTTGTTCTAAAGGTATTCCTCAGACAATTTAATATGAAATCTTTCTTTATGTCTATAATATAATTGATATTGAGATCCCATATCATGATAAGTTCCATTAAATACCCTATAAGATAGACGTGTAATAAGTCCATCCCCTTTATATGATTGGCCCTAATGTTTCTCCCCAATGTATATATTGTAGAAACACTCCTTTTAGACAGATGTCATGCCACAATAATAGTCCACCACATAATGGAATTCACTGTGAATGTTATCTATGTAGTAGTGTTTCACTTCACTAAGAAGGTCCTCACCTTGAATATTTAATGGTGAGAAATCCCTCATAGAATGAACCTCTCCGTAAAATGAGGTCAATCATGTATGATTACTTGTAATTGAAAAGTGAAATACTTTTTCATCTATAAGACATCATAAGGAGAGAATCACTATTGAAACAACTCTTAGATCTCTTTCTTTCCAATGTGATAGAGGAAGTCCCTTCCAAACTAGTTGTTTATAATAATAACATATGGAAACATCCTCTCTGGCCATAAAAGGTTTAGTAACCTCTGAAAAAATATGAATTAAAAATGATAAACACGAGAAGACTTATCAGTAAATATTACATACTAATCATGTTATGACCTTTATCCACTCCACAGTACAACATTCCATGGGCATTGTTAGAAGATTTTGTGCATGAGATATCACTCAATATATGGAAGAATATATTTCATTTAAAAGAAAAGTTATTACATTATGAATAATATTTTAGACATTTCATATAATGTAAGGGATTAACTGCTAAATTGACTTGGATGATCTCTTTGATAAATGACACCGAAAATTGGGAACTAAAAAAGGGATAATTCATCAGGAATTTAGTAGCATATCATTAGTTGATTGAATATTCTCCATAAAATGTTCATATAATAGGATGTGTTGAATATGGATAATTTCATTTCACTATACTCAATAATCAATCAATTACACTGAACATCACATCATGAAATGTCATAGCCTCACACATGCTACAATATACAGACCTTGTTCATAACAAATGGTACACAGAAAAACATTGGCCATGACTGGCCCTCACAAATGTCATGTTATAGGAGAGAAATATATTTGACTATTTATTTATAATGAATCTAAAAATATCATTAAATCCTCCCAAATAAAGAATGTAAATCAACCAATAGCACAAATATCATAACTAGTGAATATTTCCTCAGAAATAGGTGGTTCACATGAAAGCCTTATAATTAAACCACACCATGTTTGTGAACGACTCCATAAAACAATATAAGGAATCCCCAATAGTATCTTCCACAAAAATCTATTTTTAACCCCATCCCAAAAGGCCTGAAACGTTTTTAACACAACATAAAATTTAAAAAAACTAGGCTCAAAATTTTGTGTAAATGGAGTGGGAATTGACCCTTACCATAGGGATAGTGGATATCTTACCTTAACAACATCTGCAAATGAAGTCACACATCTCGTAATTGGGGGGAACTTTGGTGAATGAATCCTCCTAGTTTATCCCATTCCATGATATGATATCATCATTGAGAACATGCATGTTGAAATTCATTATAGATTCCCTTTTGATTATCATCCTATAAATTAATCAAAAATAACCATTAAAAGAGTGGATAAGTCCTAATGGATGGCATAAACCATTGTAGTCACAGATAGAGACAGATGAAATTCCTACAACTTGTTACGCATCGGTGAATTCCATTAACACCACTCATGTAGACCCTAGAGAACATGATGCCAATACAAATGATAAGGAGGAGGAAATATTTGTTCACATTACGTTCCAAACAGAAATGATTAATTGAGGTGTGTGTACCAAGAACTATAGGTAGAAACCAATGATTTATCTTAATTTAATCATTCCCTTATTCACTCCATCATTACCTCCTTAGAGAGAATCCAACTAAAATAAGTTAAAGGTAAGGTTTCACCTCACCCACTTCTTAAAGAGGTTGAAACCCTTATTCTAGAGGAAAGATTTTATTAGGATGATATAGAGATGAAAAAATTAGGAATAATCAATTCAGAACAAATTTGAGTCAACATTTTTAGCAGATATTTTCTAACATAGCAATAAATCGGACTCCCAACAGGATTATCTCAATAACGAGGGTTCCCCACATCAATTGAGATGGAGCTAGAACATCTTCTCAATATGAGGTATAGAAAAAAAATATTCATATCCAAAAAAGAAAATAGAGAGTTTAATACATTTGTAAGACCACCAGAATAGGTCATGTTGAATCCTTACAGTCTTCCTCCTATAGATTATTGATAATAGATTTGGTCTTGGAAACCATAGTCGGACCTTCCTATTTCTTCCCCTATTCAAGATCTTGATTAGAATGAATTTATTCATGGGATAATCAATAATATTAAGTCTCCAACAACTCGATTGGAAGTTATTGGGGAGCAGTGTGCACTGGTGAAATAGGAAAAAAACCCTACATCAATCGATTGATCTGGCCTCTCCTCGTCTAAAAACAATAAAGACTATATTTTAAATTTTTTTATTGAGTTGGGGACCTAAAGAAGCATTTGATCCATTTCATATCCAACTGTAATCTTATTATGGGCACCACTTTACATCATGAAGTAGTGAAACTCATGTGATTTTTGAAAACAATCTAAGGGCCAATAATTGCATAGTACAAAATTTTTTATCATAATAAATTATATTATGGGCATACCTTGGTCTAATGTTTCTCTTCAAATTTTCTAGAGTGATGCAAAAGAAAAAATTCATTGACCTCTCGAAATACAAACATCAGAAGAATGGATATGTTTTATATTTCATTTATTGGTGGAAGGGGTTGACATATACCCTATGTACACAACTTCTTCAAATATTTTTCCCCTTATATATAGGGAATCCTTATGATGAGTTTCACACATCACTTATCACTATGAAATATAAATGATAATTTTGGGAACATACTACAATTGATCAAATAATGGATGACTCCATCGTAATAACCAAACATTTGCACAGAGTAATTCTATTAGCTTAAGAAAAGAGAATAGATAATGAATATGATTACCCTATTACAATTAAGATTTCCCCTACACACAACAAAGATCGAAGTCATTCTCCAAATCATTTAGTAACCCCAATATTGATTTAGAAATAATTCCCACCTCATCATGAGGAGAAAAGGGAATAGAGGTGAAAACGTTTGAGGAGATGACGAACAAAGTTTATTCTTTTCGAAATGGCCATGTACCCAACTACTTTATGTCAATATTAGAAAAAATCATGATTATGTTTCTAAATATCAGGAAACCCAACCAAGATGGTGTCATTGATATTCTGAAATATTTTCCATCCCACTAGATATTGGGGAACTCTATCTGGGAATGTGTTTTTTCAAATTCATCCTACAAGAAATAGTTTACTCAAGCTAAGTGAACATGGGAAATCCACCAATAGAGGTACTATATATTTCTAACACCTATATAGAGGAGTATAATAGATGAAAGAAAGTTAAAATTAATAGTATTTACATGTTTAGTGATGGGATGATCAAAAATATGATCACACTAGACTCATTTTATCTTTTGGGAACAACTAAAACAACCAACTATAACCCTTTCTACTTCCGTTATTCCATAACCGACGCCATCAGGTTTATATTCCTCTAAAATATTTTATTCCAATAAATAATCTTTTCAAAATGGAAGGAATAAAAAGTATAAGAATGAAAATATTCCAAAGATGATGTTTTCATAAATATATCGTACATCATGCCTTCATGCCCAGAAGAATGGGTGTATCCCGTCTAAACGGTATAATAGGATTCAACCTGCCAGATGGAGTCCTCATCAGATGAGGATTTTATCATTAGTTCCATTAATTTTATTCAATTTTTGGATCCGTTCTAATATTATTAGTGTCAATAAAAACATAAATTACCTACATATTATTATATAATTGTGGGAAGAGGCCACCGGAGGTGAGGATATAGGGGAAGGTGCAGGTGTGTTGAAAATCAATACTCCAGTCATGTTTCTACATGAACCATAAACATGGCCGAAATTCTTGGGAATGGCCTCTGGTGAGGTGAAAAGGTGTAATAATGACCCCCCACACATTCAAGGGTTTTCCCTGACCCAATCATCATAGAAGATCAACTAGAGGGAATTAAATCATCTAATCATCCTTGGCACGCAGGAAGATCTAGTAAAATTAATCCACCAAATAAATAAGCACCATCAACTCAAATTCAATGTTAAATACTCCTACAACATGTAATTCAGTTTATAATATGCTTGTTAAATAGTATCCCCATTCTAGGAAGTATAGAACATTATCCTATCGGTAAGAAAAATTAATGAAATTATTCTTGGTTACAACTAAGTCTTCAACCCTAGATGCATTGATTCTGTCAAAATACCGCACAGAAGCATTCATAAAGGTTTTTTAGGCCTTTAAAAATTTGTGGTTGATGTTTATTCTGCAGATTTATATAATTCATAGATATATCATTTATAATTCACATAGTCAGAACTTTCATAGAGAAGAAAAAAGATTCCATTATACAAGGACACATTATAACTTTTTATGTTACAAGATGAAAAAATAACGTTGATATTTGAGGATCCATCAATTAAAATGGCTTAAGAGTCCACCTCATTAAACTATGAACTCTTTTTTATACTTGATTACAACATGTACCACTTTTCCCCCAATTCTATTACACTATCGGGTTATGAAATGTGAAAGAAAAATCTTCTCAATGAAATCATGTTTAGGAATCAATTTTGGGATCTTATATTTGACACAAAATTCCTAGGTTTTTTGGAAAGATACAAACTTTAAATTTCTTCATGGATGGCCTTGGTTACATATACATGTAGTTATTCAATCATCATGCCACCAATTTCTCAAATATTGAATTAATGGTAAAATAAGGACATTTTATGATTATAAATCCCAATTTAATTCTTGTGAATCCTAATACATTGATTATTTGTTTTCCTAGATAGATTTGAAATCACCAGTGATTGATGATTATTCTCAAAAAAATGCCATTAATGGTTTGGAGATGACCCCATTTAATTTATTCAATAATCACAATGCAGAGTATGCACTACCCATCAATCAGATCAAAGTAGTGAGTCTAAATTCCATAACATATTCACCTACATCTATTATATAAGTTATGATGACCGAACCCATCGATGCTTGACAATTCATTAACTCTCCAGACAGTGATGAAATCCTAGATTAAAATTCCATAATTCCTCCCCATGAGTTTCAGAAACTACCTACATCATGAGATATGTATTAAGAGGTTGTCACTTCACATAGAAAAAATTAATATGCTCATTCTATATACCTCCACTCCCCTTGGGAGCCTCAAAAATTCCTCACATCATCACTTGATTTGATATTAGTTTCTTTTCCTTACAAATGTTCCAATTTGAGTCTTCCCAATGTTTCTAGAAATTTTCATCATCACGTACTTCCACTAAGAAAAAGAAAGAGGTTGATGAGTAGGAGCTGGAGGAAGATGGAGAGGAGGAAGACCTTAGGGATTCCCCTAATGTGTTTGAGGAAGGTTTCAATTCCACTATTGACAAACTCAATGATATAAATCTGGGTACATAAGAAGATCCATGGCCCATTTTGATTAATGGAACCACATCTTTCAACTTACAAGAGATATATATATCATTCGTACAGAATCATCAGGATATGTAAACATATAATTACACAAATATTTCATCCCTCTATCATGGCGTGGCCACTCACTCCATGGGATTATCTCAAAACCATCAAGGATATAAACATGAAGTTATATGGATAGACCCAACTCACGCCTCCAAAATTGAGGCTGAATTTCCCAATCATACCAAGTTTGGATTCATCATAGAAGTTCTGAATATGAAATTTATGGCCAACATTGTCTTAATGATGATTAAGAATGGTAAAAAAGGTTTTCAATAACTTCAGGGATCTCATTTGAAATTTTCAAAAAGTGGTCTTCAAGGTTCCAATCATAGAGAAACTGATTGATGCAACAAATTTTTATCAAACACCATCTGTAATGGATGGATATTTAGGGTACAACCAAATTGATATTTCCCTACAATTTGAATAATTCAATGCCTTTAGGTCCCTATAGGTATTATTCTACTCTCAGGTTATGACATTGGGATCTAAACATTATAGCACCACATACCAACACTCCATGTATTTCATCTTCAATCACCTCATAAGTATGTTTGTAAAATTATACAATAAAAATATTGTGGTTATTATTAGTAGTGTTCTAACTACCTATATGATCTAATGATTTTATTTTATAGGCTAAGAAAACATACCATGAAGATGAACCCCTTGAAATGTTCCTCTAGGGTAACCTTGATAAAAGTTCTAATCATCATCATTTTTCATCATGGAATCAATGTCTCCCTTGATAAGGAAAATTCAATCCTCATTATGTCACAATATCATAACAAAAAAGTGATTAAGGGTCTATTGAGTGACCTTCCCTAAATCATTCACTTTATATCCAACCTCATATGAAAGTGTTTTCTCTTTTTTAAGTTGATGAATAATGTTGTAACATTTCAGTAGAAAAATTTTTGTTAGAAAAAATTAGATATCCTTAAGAAATATTATTTGATTCCACTAGATATAATTCTTTATATTGAAGGGAAGAACCTCATTTTTTATGAGACAACTACAGAGCGATCATTAGGTTATTTCCTCACACCAAAGAACGAAACTGACAATGGAAACATTATTTTGATCTCATTAAAACCACGATTGACACTGAAACTCATTATTCAAATACTGAGAAGAGGTCTAGGGTGTTAATCATCAATGTTTTGAAACCGAGTCACTACCTGCATATCCATGAGGTCTATATGGTCACTCCCAATAACCCTTTAAAATATATCCTTAGTCATCCTATGTTGACATGATCTTTGGAATGGTGGGTAGTTAATCTGTTGTAGTTTGAAATATAGTTCATTCCTCATAAAGAGGCTACAATATAGGATTTAGTATATTCTTTCACAGAACACATTTATGAAGAAACAACATAATTATATTTTGAATCTCCAAATGTAAATAAATTTTAAATTCAGTATAGCCCCAATATATGTGAAATTTATTTTGAGGAAACATCTAGAACTCCAATTTTGAATGGATTGGAAGAAAAAAATATTTAAAATGAAGGCTACGAGTTATGTTTATCTATTTAGGAAATAAAAATTTTCATTACTCCCTGTTGTGAGAGGGATAGAAAATCAATTAGGCAATATATTAGGCCCTCATTATAGGACTAGATATGAATATTAAAATACCAATGCTCCACATAGAGATGAAATGAAATTCATTATCAGTAATAATAAATATCAATGAGTATTACACTATCATAAAAGAAGATTTAATACCCCAAGATGACTATGTATAATGTTTAATGATATAATTCTCCTCATACCCAATATCAAATAACCTCCCATTATCACTAAATTCCCAGAAAGATGCATTGTAAAATGAATTTATGGATTTGTATGATCTAAATTGGGATGAAGCAATCATCGACATAAAAAGCCACAGAATAGAGTCACCTTTTTTATGTCATCATGAATGTCATCAATGTGGTATTTCCTATTACTAAAATCGAAAGGTCCCTTGAATGGTTGGATGATACCCATTATGAACTACATTCAAAATGAGTTTCTCTTGTGTTATAGATATAGAAAATAGTATATCTATGGAAGAGTGAGGAATTTTACTATGTATGATGTCCAAATTTATTAAAAAACTAATTATAAATAAATCTTTGATGATGACCTCCTCAATTTAATTGATGAAGAAGAGAATTATAATATCATGAAATAAGTACACATGAAAACCTTTGGTGGAATCCAGTTAGGGTTCCAAATATTGAATAAAATAAAGAGGCTCTGATAGTTATGGCCTTCAATGAGATAGGTCACACAGAATTCACTAGGAAATGTAATTCCATCCAATTTCATTCCATCATCATCCTTTGTCACGAACCAACTCGGGTCGACCCCGAACAGGTCACCCGAGTCGGTCCGCAACATGGCCCGAGAGGCGTTCCCGATCCTCCCGGGCTGGCGACAAGCGCCAGGGCATCACAGAGTACACGTGGGAACGATTTGACCCAAAGGAAAATAAACTAAACAGCGGAAAATAAAATAGAACAAAAATGAATAAAGAAATAGCAACCAACAACACTACTAACCTGACCACGATCCAAACTCCAGGTAACCCCATGGGTCACTCTCCAATACCACAACCAACATCGCTCAAGGCGAACAACTGAATCTAGAACCTGCAACAAAGCTAAAAACAAGAAAACACTATAGGCGTGAGTATTAAAACTCAGTAGGTAGGCCCAACTAATTCTATCCCAAAGCACATACCAATAAATAAAGAGTTTATCAATTCTAGGTTTGAACTAAATTATATAAAATAGGTTTTCCACACACTTTCATTTCTAAAACAAGTAACAGTCCATTGCCCTTTTTAATTTAGAACAAGTTTAATGTTGAAAGAACATGTGCATTGCATTTTCAAAACATTTTATGAGCAATTTATAAATCCAAACTTTAGTTGTTAGTCAAAATGATAATCACACACAACACACACTAAGGGCAATGGTAAAGTGGCACACAAGGGTCAGCAACCGAACTCGACCTCTCAATCGTCCGCCACACACAATTAAACACTAAAATAATCATGGGTCAAACCTAGGAGATCGTGAACAATCTAGAACGTACTATACATGTGACTCATCCTGGAGGCATGCCATAACTCGATGACGTCATAACGCCCATAATACTACCCGGCATAGCCCTGCATGGCCTAACCAAGGGGCCCAATCCCCATAGCAGCAATAACTCAGTATTCCCCTGCTATGGGGCCACTAGCCAGTGCGTGGTCTAAACTAGTGCAGCAATCGTTCTCAGAAAATTCACTCAATATGCCAGGTTCCCATGTCATCACAAGCAATAAAAAGGGGGTGCATCTACAATGTAAATAAACCAGTCATGATGCACAAACATCACATACAGCTCACTCAAACAACGCACACCAAAGATCACCCCCGAGTGGGATTTCCATGATAATCGATTTCATTAAAGTGCCAAACGGGCCTTTAGCAATTTTAAAGTAAAACCTCATTTCTCAAAAAGCTCAAAACACTTGTTCAGAAGAAATTATTTATCTTTAAAACTAAAAGCACATTTTAAGTTCCACGAATTATGTTTAAAGGCCAAACGGGCATTCTTTCAAAACTGGGTGTCCGCCCGTCAAGAAAACGTCACAAGTGTTCGGTATAAAATAAACAGCTCTTTTCGCACTAAATAATAATTTAAAGTTTTATTATCTAATATTATTTCTAATTCATTAAAAATTAATAAAAACAGAAAGAAATTAATAAATTCTAAATCTAATGGTAAGTGCAATGGGGGACCTACCTCGACTCGCTGTGCAAACACAACGGCGCAACGCGCCTCGCACGGGCGCGCAAGCGTGCGCGCCAGATGACGATCGAATGAGTGTGGAAAAACCTTGCCAACACGCTACAACCGCAAAGATAACCGAAATACGTAAACACTGACTTAAAACAATCCAAATGAACAAACAACGCAAAATAACCAGCTAGACACGTTTTGAAAATATCACATCCAAAGCACGTATCAAAACACAACCAAACTCTACATTTGAATCTAATCGCGACCTTTAGACACACTAACCACATTTCAAATATCATACACACCACATGATTTAAGAAATAAACCATTTGAATAACTTATAAAACATCCGCGGATGGTGAAACTAAGGTTCACATCAAATCATACTCAGTTTCACATAAGAAAGCACTTTAAAATAAAACACACAACATTTTCACACCAAAACACAACTCAACACCTAACAACCAACCCATAAAACATTTTATAAAACAACGCACCCATTTGCACACACAAAACATCACCGCTTTTTATAGAAAACCACTTTTCAGTTTACACACACCAAAACCTACTAAAAAATGTCTTTTATGACTCTCTGCACATTGACGCTAAACCAAAACACAACTGCAATGTTTGTGAAATGCAAATAAACAATTATGCATGGTTGTTCACAGAAAACACGCACATACCATAAATACATATTAACTTCAATTAAAAACTTTATCTGCATCAAACAAACTAATTAATATAATCGCTAAACTAATTTAGGTGAAAATTAATTCATAAACAATCACTAAACGCATAAACATGCTACTTAGCAAAACAAATACATATTAAATATCAAACAATACCAGATTCACACCATGCAACTAATAAATAACATGCTAAAATAATTAAACTCAAAAATTAATTTGTTAAACAAGAGTTATACACGGAAACACCTACCTTCGATGTCGAAACACCACAAACGCAGTGCGCAAACTCCGCCACACTTCAAACGCACTGCAAGGGGCCTAAGACAAATCACGGGAAAAGAAAATTAACAAGAATTTATACCAAAACTAATATTGTGTGTGTGTGTTCGAAACCAAAACCCCAAAACTGAGGAAGAAGTCTACCGCAAGGAGGGTTGTCCGACGGAAATGGAAACGAGTCATTGGGGTCGAGTCCACCGGAGAAGACCACGGATGGCCAGAGCGAAGCTGGCCGAATGACGCCGGGTCAGGGGGAGAGGGGCAGCCAGTGCGCGACGAAGTCAGGATGGGAAAAAAACGGGGGCCGACCGGGGGGTGTCGGAGGCGGTCGCTGGATGGAGGTGGGGCCGTGCCGGATGGAGGGGGCAGGGGAACGATGGCTGGAAAAAAGGGGAGGAGCCAGACAGAAGGTCCACTGGACGGGAGGTGAGGACGGCGGTGCGGGCCGGCAGCCAGGGTGGCCGGTGCGGCGAGGTGACAGGGCAGGGGTCGGGACGATGTACGTCGGAGAGGCAGAGGGAGCCGGAATGGGGTTGGCGCTGAAGGAGAGGGCCGTCAGGGGTGTTCTCCGGAGGAGGAGCACGCCAGAGCTGGGATCGCCGAGGGAAAGTGGGTGTTGCGAGGCCGACGCACGCAGGGGAAAGGGGATAGGAGGTGACGTCCTTGACAAGGGGAAGCGGTTGGCTTGTGAATGGATAAGGGGAGAGGGTGTCGTCGGACGGACGGAGCAGGGGCAGTGAAAGGCGAAGCAGGTAAGAGGGGATAGCGGCTGCGTGCGGCTGGTCTGAGGATGCCAGCGGGAGGGATCTTGGTGCGCTGCGGTATGCTGGAGTATAAGGGCCAGAGGCCGGGACCAGGAGAGGCGAGGTCGAGTGGAGGGGGAGCACGGCGGGGGTCCCTGAGGGGGAGGCGCAGCCGGTGCATCCGATCGGGAGGAGGGTTGCGAACATGGGAGGTGAGTGCGGAGCTGGGGCAGTGGGTGCACGGCGGGGACGACGGGAAGAGGAGGGTGAGGCGAAGCCGGCGGAAGGCGCTGCCGTGTAGGGGGTAAACAGGGGGCGGGTGTGGAGGTGGTGTGAGAGGGAGCCGGCGGCGGACAGATCGTGGAGAGGGGGCAACGCGTGTTGGGAGGAGAGGGTCGGGGCTGCTACGGCCGGGCGAGGCGAAGGGAGCTCAGCAGGGGAGGCCGCAAACCAGGGGGCGCGCCGCAGGAAGAAAGAAAGAAAAAAAAACGGAGGAAGAGGGGGGTTGCGCCGCTGATTAGGGTTAGGGCCTTTTTTTAACTCCTAATAATAATACTAATAATATAAAGGATAATAATAAATATAATAATAATAATAATAACATAAAATTACTATTTTTATTAACAACTATTTTTTTTAAAAAAAAACTTAGACCACATAATTATCAAATTCCGAAAAAAGGGTCCCCGCGCACTCATCGTACGCCAAAAAACAAATGCGCACACATTGTGCGCCTCAACGCAGACCGCTCGGGCACCCACACAAGCACCTAGGGCGACCGCACGGCCACTTCTAACCACGCAGTGCCCGTGCGCGGGTCTAAAACCCACCAAAAACATTAAACGACGAAAAAATTCAACTCAGGACCTAGCTCGGACATCGGCGCGAGAACCCAAAGCCAAGAAATAAATAAATAGAGACGAATTTAAGGTCGGGGTGTGACAATTCTCCCCACCACAGACACTTTCTGCCCCCAGAAAGTCACACAGTCAAACGATAGACCAAACAAGAATTCATGCCCAAATATAATCAAGATAAACCACAACCCAAAAGAATAGGAGAACACGAGAGGGTTCTCCCCACCACAAGAACTCAACTAGTGTGAAAATTTAACACTCGACCAAACCACCTCGGGAAGGGGGACGGGGGGCGACACGGGAACACCCAAACTAACCTTTATAGAATGAGCAAAACAACACCTCTGCTAAAACTTGGAACTCTAGACATAGACCAAAATCCTGAACACAAGAAAGAAACCTCTGAGATAAACTTAACCCATGAAGTAAACTCGAGCATTACCAGAAACGCCGATCCTTCTATAGGAACTTATATCCCCAAACGAACACAGTCGGACTAAGACTAACCCGTACAAGGTTCAAACACACTTTTAAGAAAAACACAAGATCAAGAACACCATAAACAGTCAAACGAGACTGTTTGGATACAAACGAACACGTTCATCCCAACCTCACGATGACATAATGAACCGACAACAAAGACAAAACTTTAACAGTGAAAGAATGAGAATGGAAGGACATTAAATGTTTCGTTGGAAACACTAAACACCCAAACCCGAACTGAGGCTTCACACCCCCGTCAACTCCTGACTGCGCGCGAGCTTCACCACAAGTCCTGTGGTTGGGGCTCTGATGGTTGAAGCATCTCCTGCCTCACATCCAGGCACTAGAAATGAAAGTGTGTGGAAAACCTATTTTATATAATTTAGTTCAAACCTGGAATTGATAAACTCTTTATTTATTGGTATGCGCTTTGGGATAGAATTAGTCGGGCCTACCTACTAAGTTTTAATACTCACGCCTATAGTGTTTTCTTGTTTTTAGCTTTGTTGCAGGTTCTAGATTCAGTTGTTCGCCTTGAGCGATGTTGGTTGTGGTATTGGAGAGTGACCCATGGGGTTACCTGGAGTTTGGATCGTGGTCAGGTTAGTAGTGTTGTTGGTTGCTCTTTCTTTATTCATTTTTGTTCTATTTTATTTTCCGCTGTTTAGTTTATTTTCCTTTGGGCCAAATCGTTCCCACGTGTACTCTGTGATGCCCTGGTGCTTGTCGCCAGCCCGGGAGGATCGGGAACGCCTCTGATACCATTTTGTCACGAACCAACTCGGGTCGACCCCGAACCGGTCACCCGAGTCGGTCCGCGACATGGCCCGAGAGGCGTTCCCGATCCTCCCGGGCTGGCGACAAGCGCCAGGGCATCACAGAGTACACGTGGGAACGATTTGGCCCAAAGGAAAATAAACTAAACTGCAGAAAATAAAATAGAACAAAAATGAATAAAGAAAGAGCAACCAATAACACTACTAACCTGACCACGATCCAAACTCCAGGTAACCCCATGGGTCACTCTCCAATACCACAACCAACATCGCTCAAGGCGAACAACTGAATCTGGAACCTGCAACAAAGCTAAAAACAAGAAAACACTATAGGCGTGAGTATTAAAACTCAGTAGGTAGGACCGACTAATTCTATCCCAAAGCACATACCAATAAATAAAGAGTTTATCAATTCCAGGTTAAACTAAATTATATAAAATAGGTTTTCCACACACTTTCTTTTCTAAAACAAGTAACAGTCCATTGCCCTTTTTAATTTAGAACAAGATTAATGTTGAAAGAACAGGTGCATTGCATTTTCAAAACATTTTATGAGCAATTTAGAAATCCGGACTTTAGTTGTTAGTCAAAATGAGAATCACACACAACACACACTAAGGGAAATGGTAAAGTGGCACACAAGGGTCAGCAACCGAACTCGACCTCTCAATCGTCCACCACACACAATTAAACACTAAAATAAACATGGGTCGAACCTAGGAGATCGTGAACAATCCAGAACGTACTATACATGTGACTCATCCTGGAGGCATTCCATAACTCGATGACGTAATAACGCCCATAATACTACCCGGCATAGCCCTGCATGGCCTAACCGAGGGGCCCAATCCCCATAGCAGTAATAACTCAGTATTCCCCTGCTATGGGGCCACTAGCCAGTGCGTGGTCTAAACTAGTGCAGCAATCGTTCTCAGAAAATTCACTCAATATTCCAGGTTCCCATGTCATCACAAGAAATAAAAAGGGGGTGTGTCTACAATGTAAATAAATCACTCATGATGCACAAACATTACATACAGCTCACGCAAACAACGCACACCAAAGATCACCCCCGAGTGGGATTTCCATGATAATCTATTTCATTAAAGTGCCAAACGGGCCTTTAGCAATTTTAAAGTAAAACCTCATTTCTCAAAAAGCTCAAAACACTTGTTCAGAAGAAATTATTTATCTTTAAAACTAAAAGCACATTTGAAGTTCCACGAATTATGTTTAAAGGCCAAACGAACATTCTTTCAAAATTGGGTGTCCGCCCGTCAAGAAAATGTCACAAGTGTTCGGTATAAAATAAACAGCTCTTTTCGCACTAAATAACAATTTAATGTTTTATTATCTAATATTATTTCTAATTCATTAAAAATTAATTAAAACAGCAAGAAATTAATAAATTCTAAATCTAAAGGTAAGTGCAATGGGGGACCTACCTCGACTCGCTGTCCAAACACAACGGCGCAACGCCCCTCGCACGGGCGCGCAAGCGTGCGCGCCAGATGACGATCGAATGAGTGTGGAAAAACCTTGCCAACACGCTGCAACCGCAAAGATAACCGAAATACGTAAACACCGACTTAAAACAATCCAAAAGAACAAACAATGCAAAATAACCAGCTAGACACGTTTTGAAAATATCACATCCAAAGCACGTATCAAAACACAACCAAACTCTACATTTGAATCTAATCGCGACCTTTAGACACACTAACCACTTTTCAAATATCATACACACCACATGATTTAAGCAATAATCCATTTGAATAACTTATAAAACATCCGCGGATGGTGAAACTAAGGTTCACATCAAATCATACTCAGTTTCACATACGAAAGCACTTTAAAATAAAACACACAACATTTTCACACCAAAACATGACTCAACACCTAACAACCAACCCATAAAACAATTTATAAAACAACGCACCCATTTGCACACACAAAACATCACCGCTTTTTACAGAAAACCACTTTTCAGTTTACACACACCAAAACCTACTAAAAAAATGTCTTTTATGACTCTCTGCACATTGACGCTAAACCAAAACACAACTGCAATGTTTGTGAAATGAAAATAAACAATTATGCATGGTTGTTCACAGAAAACACGCACATACCATAAATACATATTAACTTCAATTAAAAACTTTATCTACATCAAACAAACTAATTAATATAATCGCAATACTAATTTAAGGTGAAAATTAATTCATAAACAATCACTAAACGCATAAACATGCTACTTAGAAAAACAAATACATATTAAATATCAAATAATACCAGATTCACACCACGCAACTAATAAATAACATGCTAAAATAATTAAACTCACAAATTAATTTGTTAAACAAGAGTTATACATGGAAACACCTACCTTCGATGTCGAAACACCACAAACGCAGTGCGCAAACTCCGCCACACTTCAAACGCACTGCAAGGGGCCTAAGACAAATCATGGGAAAAGAAAATTACCAAGAATTTATACCAAAACTAATATTGTGTGTGTGTTCGAAACCAAAACCCCAAAACTGATGAAGAAGTCTACCGCAAGGAGGGTTGTCCGACAGAAATGGAAACGAGTCATTGGGGTCGAGTCCACCGGAGAAGACCGCGGACGGCCAGAGCGAAGCTGGCCGAATGACGCCGGGTCAGGGGGAGAGGGGCAGCCAGTGCGCGACGAAGTCAGGATGGGAAAAAACGGAGGCCGACCGGGGGGTGTCGGAGGCGGTCGCTGGACGGAGGTGGGGCCGCGCTGGACGGAGGGGGAAGGGGAACGATGGCTAGAAAAAAGGGGAGGAGCCAGACAGGAGGTCCACCGGACGGGAGGTGGGGACGGCGGTGCGGGCCGGCAGCCGGGGTGGCCGGTGCGGCGAGGTGACGGGGCAGGGGTCGGGACGCCGTACGTCGGAGAGGCAGAGGGAGCCGGAATGGGGTTGGCGCTGAAGGAGAGGGCCGTCGGGGGTGTTCGCCGGAGGAGGAGCACGCCAGAGCTGGGATCGTCGAGGGATAGTGGGTGCTACGAGGCCGACGCACGCATGGGCAAGGGGATAGGAGGTGACGGCTTGGACAAGGGGAAGCGGTTGGCTTGTGAATGGAGAAGGGGAGCGGGTGTCGTCGGACGGACGGAGCAGGGGCAGTGAAAGGCGAAGCAGGTAGGAGGGGATAGCGGCAGCGTGCCGCTGGTCTGAGGATGCCAGCGGGAGGGATCTTGGTGCGCTGCGGTATGCTGGAGTATAAGGGCCGGAGGCCCGGACCAGGAGAGGCGAGGTCGGGTGGATGGGGAGGGCGGCGGGGGTCCCTGAGGGGGAGGCGCAGCCGGTGCATCCGATCGGGAGGAGGGTTGCGAACAGGGGAGGTGAGTGCGGAGCTGGGGCAGTGGGTGCACGGCGGGGACGACGGGAAGAGGAGGGTGAGGCGAAGCCGGCGGAAGGTGCTGCCGTGCAGGGGGTAAACAGGGGGCGAGTGTGGAGGTGGTGCGAGAGGGAGCCGGCGGCGGACAGATCGCGGAGAGGGGGCGACGCGCGTTGGGAGGAGAGGGTCGGGGCTGCTACGGCCGGGCGAGGCGAAGGGAGCTCAGCAGGGGAGGCCGCAAACCAGGGGGCGCGCCGCAGGAAGAAATAAAAAAAAACGGAGGAAGAGAGGGGTTGCGCCGCTGATTAGGGTTAGGGCCTTTTTTTTAACTCCTAATAATAATACTAATAATATAAAGGATAATAATAATTATAATAATAATAATAACAACATAAAATTACTATTTTTATTAACAACTATTTTTTTAAAAAAAAAACTTAGACCACATAATTATCAAATTCCGAAAACAGGGTCCCCGCGCACTCATCATACGCCAAAAAAATGCGCACACATTGTGCGCCTCAACGCAGACCGCTCGGGCACCCACACAAGCACCTAGGGCGACCGCACGGCCACTTCTAACCACGCAGTGCCCGTGCGTGGGTCTAAAACCCACCAAAAACATTAAACGATGAAAAAATTTAACTCAGGACCTAGCTCGAACATCGGCGCGAGAACCCGAAGCCAAGAATTAAATAAATAGAGACGAATTTAAGGTCGGGGTGTGACATCCTTAAACCCCCAAATTTATAACATAACACTAAACACTCTTATCCATTTTCCCTATTAGGAATGGATATTATATGTATGTATCCTATTTATTTCACCATTCAATTCAAATATATCATAATTGTTACCAACTTCATCTCCAAATGGTCTGGAAAATTACCCCTCAATGATGCGAGGTCAAGAAGAATCACCTGCATAATGAATTCCAGCATCATTTCCATATTTGGTTTATCTCATAAATTAATGATGGGAAAAAACACCTATTTAAATTTTATTGAGTTGGAGAAAATATAACGTGAAAATAATATCAAATCCAACAACTCATACCATAATCATGTAGAGGATAATAGATATATATAGGCCTTCAATAATACCATATAAAAGATATTCAAAAATCTAGTGGATAAGAATAAAAAGTCTTGTACTAAAAGGATCTTCCATGCCTTGTGGGACTAATAATCATTCACTCGTACAACCACATGGGAGAACCAATATCCTCTATTATACGAGATAGAAGCATCCTTGAACGTTGAGGTCCTATTGTTGTCACTATGTGTTTGCATTTGTGATCATCTCTCCATTGATGAGAAATATAGGAAAAATACTGGTTTAATTTGAGGGACTCGCTGTGTAATGATTTCATACTGTAAATCACTTAAAGGAAAATAAAAAATGGATCGAATTATATTTAAACAATAAGTAAAAAATATATTATTTCCCATAAGAAGAAGTTGTATTTTTCCTCAGGACACCAATGATTCTGAGGAAGAAGCCTAAAAAGCATCAGCCTAAATGGGAGGGACCATATTCTACACAGAAGTTCCACTGTAACAGAGACCACTACACGATCTTGATGGATAGAGAGATCAGTTATACCCCTAAAAATGTTATGTTTATAATAAATTTATTCATTTGAAAAAATATATATATGTCAAAATTGGATGACACTAAATTGCTTTGTTGATCATTGTTGAATGACCTGAAAAATAATGGTATGTTATACAAATCACAAGATTATAAACTGCATGAAACTAGAATTATTACTCTATGATATTAAACTACATAGTATCATTTTCCAATATAAATGAATAAAGAAGGAACATTACATAGAACTAGTCATATTACCCATAACTACAAGAAATCATAGTCTAATCTATGTGAATTTGAACTACATATCCTAACATCCTAGTCATGATATGTTAAATAGTATGAAAATAACATTTCCACATGATGTAAAATTATATGGTTCACATCCTTTATGGATAACATAAAACTGCATAACATTTTAATCTGTGATTAAGAAGATATTGATCATTAGTGCGGGAATCCCACCATACATTTTCAATAGCTACATGTGGCTTGATTCCTTCCACAATATGACATATAGTGATGCATAGATCTATAAAACTTGGTCCAGCCAAAACCTATAAAATCCCTCTTCCAATACATGGGACATACTGGCACATGTATCATTTTTACGAACTATGTACATATTGGTTCTCACTCTAATGATATATATAGTGATTCCTAGATGAAACATCGTAGTCTATCCACCACAAAATAAAAATTTCCATATCATTAATTTTTATGCACATTTTGTGGTGGAATAAACCATTTCCACTCCTTTTTTCTCAAACCACACATTGATAACAGAAGATTTGGAGTTTTGGTATAAAATCCAACAAATGATAAGGGCATATAAATTTTCATCAGAGTTACTATGGTCCTGATCACAAGACCTTAAAAGGAACACCACATGTCTTTTCTACATGAATTTAAACAACAAAATTCCTTATGATATACATATGGATTGATTCCTTTTCCAATGATATACATAGTGATTCATGTATCCAACATCTGGGTCTGGCCCCAATAGTGGGAATTTCCCCCACTCTCTTATGTATGAGTGAGATCTATATAAGATGATCCAATATGGGTTCACATCTCATTCTTGATCCTATATTCTAAAAACTCCCTTTCACTACATAACAATTCAATTAGTATGGGGAATTTCATATAGAACTACATGTGTCATGATTCTTTCTCCAATGAGATATGTAGTGATTATTAGGTCATATACCCTATTCTATAAAAAATATTCCTTTTATGATTTCGAGTCACCTTGTCTATTATTGAAATAAATTAAAATGCTTGGCTGATTTCCATTACTCATGAATTTAAATTACAAGGTTTCTCAAGAATGATTTGTGGATTGATTCTCATTTACTGTGATTCCTAGGACTCGTGTCTTATACCTAGCCATTGGGTAAAGAAAAAAATATCTCATTCATACAAATAGAAAAATATCTATATAAGAGATCATTGTTTGGATTCCATCATTTAGGGGCCCATCAAGGAAATATAAATATCCCCTCCCACACCAGATTCATATCTATATAAAGGACTCTACAGTTCAAGGAAAATTTCAATCCAAATTATTCCTTTATGTTTAGACATATTCCAACAACATATAATACTCATAATCTTAGACTATTTCTAATCTTCACAATCTTTCACCATCAACCATCAATAGAATGTCTAATACCTAATGGAACTTTTGTATGACTATGTTATAACATAGCCAAGTTTCTGTTCCATAATTCATCCACCAAAATAAAATGTTCACCAGTGGATGATACTGTAACATCCCAAGGTTTTCTAAAAAAATAAATTGAGAATGCTTGAAATTTTATTTAAGGTATATATTTATAAGTATCTTTTAAACAATATTTTATTTCTTCTATGATTTGAATTTCAAGAAACTGTCATCTACAATTGGGTTCAGTATGTTATTTAGAGTTTGATGAAACAAACTTGTTTTTTGGTGAATAGTAACATGCCCTTATGAATAATAATATGAATAGTAATATGACCTCATGAATAGTAAATAATATTATTATTTTATTTTTCCATGTCAATAGGATAATGGGATCATAATTAATTTTCCAATGTCACATGAAACTAGTTGCACTTAAATATTGTTATTTTTCGAATTAACTGTGACCTTATTTAAAAATTAAATTAATAATATTAGAAAATTATTTTTGAAAAATGGAGTTCATTTTTGAATTCTACACATCGAAAAATGGTTGGGGTAAATTTTTGGTATTTTTCTGAAACTCTTGAATTTTCGGTGAATAGTGAAATACGATAAAATACCGTATAATCAATTTATCGGTAAATATGCACTATTTATGACATCATAAGTGATGAAAGGCCACTTTCCTCAAACTCACTTGATATTTTCACTAATTAAGGCCACTTGATTTGAGATTATTCATAGTCTTGATAAAAATATTATAATAATAATTAAAATAATCTAAAATACCTCCCCTCCTCCACTATAAATATCACCCTCACTCCCCTCTTCCTCCCACACCTCTCAAGCCTTGAGCATTGTCTAATTTATACCAAATTCCCTCCCCAATCTTCTTCCCCACGTCCTAGAGCTGCTGGTCTAACCCAAAGACCAAAATCAAATCCCTTAAGAAGGATCTCAAGGAGAAGATATCAAGAGGTAAACATCCTCTTTAATTTTCATTCATTCCTTCCATTTTATGTTATTCTCTTCCTTTCCCTTTGTCTTTTGTTGGGATATTTCATTAAATATTTCCCCTTACTGTCCAAATTTTGTATGAATGATGATATATTCCATTCCTCTCAACAATATTATTTTTATGAAATTTTAAGAGACGCCATTAGGCTGCCGAAATTTTGTAAGAAATTTCTCATGTTTTCTTCATTTCAAGATTCCATTTCTTCTTCCTTCACCCCCTATTATACAAGAGGCATGAAATCTATAGAATAATGTATATTCTGGATGTTTTCATGTTTATGTAAAATCACAAATCTTTATTCCTCTCCTCTCTCACTTATTTAAAGAATCAAAAAACATTGTCCATTTGTGTCGAATTGCCGATATCGTGGACGATGTATTTTCAATTTCCATTAATTCTTTAAAGTCTGGTCATGAAACCATTTATATGGTTGAACCAGGTAATAATATATGTTTTATGACTCATATAAGGTTCTGGAATTCTTTTGTACTCATGATTCAAATTTATAAGACTAAATGAGGTTGTAATTATCAAAGAACCACTTAAATGATCTAAACGAACATAATTAATGTTTTAACTTATTAATCATCATCATATAAAGAATAAAAGTGATAAATGGTAAACTTAATGGTACTGGAAATATGTAAATACTACTCCTTTCCAATTCTGGAGTTTCACTTCCAATCAACAAGAATGATTCATCATGAACCGATCATGAAAATCACAAAAGAACTCACCCAAAATAATGCATGGAACAAAATACTAACAAATAAGGGGTGAAATGAGGTTATGAAATGACCATATAAGATGTTATAAACATGAAAGTGTTTCTATAAAATACTAATAACAGTCTTTTAACCATTATACAGGAGGTTTTAACATGTTTGAAGTAAGACAAGATTAAGGTAAGGGTTTCTTCATCTCACTTCCATTTTTGTGAGATATTCCGTAATCACTATTTTCACTTTGTATTGTGTATGTATACTGCCCATTATTGTCTCATATCATGAATATCTTTATTTTTATGATATTCAATTTATCATTTGACAATCATTAATTTTGGGTCATACAAATCAATTGATTACAAAGTTGTAAGGGGTTCCTCGTCTCACTTTCATTTTTGTTAGATTTTAGTCGTTAGCCGCTTATTTATTGTATGTGGAATGTGTGTACTATCATTTGATATATATAATAACATGATTCTATTTATTTTAATGTTATTAAATGATCCAATTTATATTTATTATGTTCTGGTCATATGATTCGACCGATCAAATTGTTGTAAGGGAATTCTTAACCCGATTTCCATTCTTTGGGTTAACATTCTACTTTATAATTTATGTGCTATTTAAATTGTTTGTGTGGTGGGTTTTATTTATATTATGTTTCATTATGTGTATTTACAGAGTATATACATATTAAATCCAGTCTATTAATCCTCACTTCAAGTATATGACGTTTATAAGGGACTTTTCTTCTGAAATCCTCTTTTAAAATTCTGTTTTATAAGATTCAAAGGCAATGTTTTTATGCCATTGTTTATGTTGTATGCTTATGTTTTGGTTATTGGGCATCGTTTATGATGAAGGGTGGGACATATATTTCCCTCCAATGCATTGGTTATGAGTAAGTTGGAGGTCGGCCGTATGGTTACTCCAAGTGTAATTGTGATGGTTACACAAAGTAAGGTAGCCGTGAGGGTTACAAATTTTAAGGTAGCCAAGATGGTTACAAGATTATGTAAGTAATTCCCCGATATACCTCTATGATTATAATTATGTTTGTGTGGATCTTGTGTAAATCTCATGTTACACAAAGTATGATTTTATGGGTGTAAAGCATGTATTTTGAAAATGTTTTCATACGTCATGCGTATTCATGGACTAATGTGATTTTTCCTTCTTTTTCATACCTTACTGGGCCTTTGTGCTCATCCAAAGTTTTTAAATGATTTTTCACAGGTTAATGGATGAGTAATACAAGGAAGGAAGACATGTTAAATGTTGAAGAATTGTCAAGGAGTCTTGTTTTATGTTTTAATGTTTTATATTCTGAGGAAAATGGAAACTGATTTTATGGTATCCACTATGTAACAATGTGTAATGTTATGAATGTTTTTTCTTAATTCCCTAAAGCTCTAAACTTGAAAAGATCCTCAATATATAATGAAGTGTTTTCTTGAATAAATTCAAGATTATATATGAAATAAGGGCGGGTCTTTATAGTTGGTATCAAAGGTCGGTTTAGACAACTTTAGGGATTAGGAGTTCTTGTGAGACACGTGATTAGTCCCTATATCTATTATTTTAGTTAAATCCTTGTTTTATAACTTTTTTTCAGGTCAAGTAAAGTTGGTTACGAATGGAAGGAGAAGTATCTCAAATTAAATTCCTATCTCTTCCTGATGACATGCTTGCAATAATTATTGCAAAGTCATATTCGGATGATTGTGAAACTTTTTCTAGCATACAACTCACTTACAAGCAGTTTTTTGAGATATCAAACACCTCCTCTATACCTCGTTATCATCGTGGATCATGGGTTGTTTTTAGACAAATACTATTTTCACAATATTCACATAATTTCAAGAAAGGTAAATATTATCAAGGTATTTTCAAATATTTTACCTTATCACAAGAATTTGAAGCATATTATGATTTTAAAAATGGTGATGAGGAAGGAGACCCTTGTGCAACCTATTTATATTTTCTTTTAAAATATATTCTCACATCACATACTTATGGTATTTTAAAAGGACCAATAATAGAAAGTTTCAACTCAATTTCGGTCTGACTATTTTATAGAAATCATGTTTTATCAGATGTTTTGGAATTATATGTCATACATGATTATTTTCCAAAACTTTTTTTCTATGAACACCCATATGACCCATGTTGTACGAGGTGTATTTGGATGGAGGAAGCAAATGATTTTGAAGGATCTCTAAATCATTTTTGTAATGCATGGGACTTCTACCTACGTGAACAAGATGACGATGAAACCGAGTGGACACCTTAATCAAGGTACCCTCACTTGTTTAATAAGTAAATAAAATTGCGAGGACGCAATTTCAAGAAGGTGGGGATAATGTAACATCCCAAGGTTTTCTAAAAAAATAAATTGAGAATGCTTGAAATTTTGTTTAAGGTATATATTTATAAGTATCCTTTAAACATAATTTTATTTCTTCTATGATTTGAATTTCATGAAACTGTCATCTACAATTGGGTTCAGTATGTTATTTAGAGTTTGATGAAACAAATTTGTTTTTTGGTGAATAGTAACATGCCCTTATGAATAGTAATATGAATAGTAATATGACATCATGAATAGTAAATAATAATATTATTTTATTTTTCCATGGAAATAGAATAATGGGATCATAATTAATTTTCCAATGTCACATGAAACTAGTTGCACTTAAATATTATCATTTTTCGAATTAACTGTGACCTTATTTAAAAATTAAATCAATAATATTTAGAAAATTATTTTTGAAAAATGGAGTTCATTTTTGGATTCTACACATAGAAAAATGGTTGGGGTAAATTTTTGGTATTTTTCTGAAACTCTTGAATTTTCGGTGAATAGTGAAATACGATAAAATACCGTATAATCAATTTATCTGTAAATATGCACTATTTATGACATCATAAGTGATGAAAGGCCACTTTCCTCGAACTCACTTGATATTTTCACTAATTAAGGCCACTTGATTTGAGATTATTCATAGTCTTGATAAAAATATTATAATAATAATTAAAATAATCTAAAATACCTCCCCTCCTCCACTATAAATATCACCCTCACTCCCCTATTCCTCCCACACCTCTCAAGCCTTGAGCATTGTCTAATATCTGCCAAATTCCATCCCCAATATTCTTCCCCACGTCCTAGAGCTGCTGGTCTAACCAAAAGACCAAAATCAAAGCCCTTAAGAAGGATCTCAAGGAGAAGAGATCAAGAGGTAAACATCCTCTTTCATTTTCATTCTTTCCTTCCATTTTATGTTATTCTCTTCCTTTCCCTTTGTCTTTTGTTGGGATATTTCATTAAATATTTCCCCTTAATGTAAAAATTTTGTATGAATGATGAAATATTCCATTCCTCTCATCAATCTTATTTTTATGAAATTTTAAGAGACACCATTAGGCTGCCGAATTTTTGTAAGAAATTTCTCATGTTTTCTTCATTTCATGATTCCTTTTCTTCTTCCTTCACCCCCTCTTATACAAGAGGCATGAAATCTCTAGAATAATGTATATTCTTGATGTTGTGATGTTTATGGAAAATCACAAATCTTTATTCCTCTCCTCTCTCACTTATTTAAAGAATCAAAAAACATTGTCCATTTGTGTTGAATTGCCGATATCGTGGACGATGTATTTTCAATTTCCATTAACTCTTTCAAGTCTGGTCATGAAACCATTTATATGGTTGAACCAGGATATAATATATGTTTTATGACTCATATAAGGTTCTGGAATTCTTTTTTACTCATGATTCAAAGTTATAAGACTAAATGAGGTTGTAATTATCAAAGAACCACTTAAATGATCTAAACGAACATAATTAATGTTTTAACTTATTAATCATCATCATATAAAGAATCAAAGTGATAAATGGTAAAATTTAGGGTACTGTAAATATGTAAATACTACTCCTTTCCAATTCTGGAGTTTCACTTCCAATCAATAAAAATGATTCATCATGAACCGATCGTGAAAATCACAAAAGAACTCACCCAAAATAATGCAAGGAACAAAATACTAACAAATAAGGGGTGAAATGAGGTTACTAAATGACCATATAAGATGTTATAAACATGAACGTGTTTCTTTAAAATACTAATAAAAGTCTTTTTACCATTATACATGAGGTTTTAACAATTTTGAAGTAAGACAAGATTAAGGTAAGGGTTTCTTCATCTCACTTCCATTTTTGTGAGATATTCCGTAATCACTATTTTCACTTTGTATGGTGTATGTATACAACCCATTATTGTCTCAAATCATGAATATCTTTATTTTTATGATATTAAATTTATCATTTGACAATCATTAATTTTGGGTCATACAAATCAATTGATTACAAAGTTGTAAGGGGTTCCTCGTCTCACTTTCATTTTTGTGAGATTTTAGTCGTTCGCTGCTTATTTCTTGTATGTGGAATGTGTGTACTGTCAATTGATATATATAATAACATGATTCTATTTATTTTCATGTTATTAAATGATACAATTGATATTTATTATGTTCTGGTCATATGATTCGACCGATCACATTGTTGTAAGGGAATTCTTAACCCGATTTCCATTCTTTGGGTTAACATTCTACATTATAATTTATGTTCTATTTAAATTGTTTGTGTGATGGGTTTTATTTATATTATGTTTCATTATGTGTATTTACATAGTATATACATATTACATCCACTCTATTAAGCCTCACTTCAAGTCTATGATGTTTATAAGGGACTTTTCTTCTAAAATCCTCTTTTAAAATTCTGTTTTGTAAGATTCAAAGGTAATGTTTTTATGCTATTGTTTATGTTGTATGATTATGTTTTGGTTATTGGGAATTGTTTATGATGAAGGGTGGGACATATATTTCCCTCCAATGCATTGGGTATGAGTAAGTTGGAGGTCGGCCGTATGGTTACTCCAAGTGTAACTGTGATGGTTACACAAAGTAAGGTAGCCGTGTGGGTTACAAATTTTAAGGTAGCCAAGATGGTTACAAGATTATGTAAGTAATGCCCCAATATACCTCTATGATTATAATTATGTTTGTGTGGATCTTGTGTAAATCTCATGTTACACAAAGTATGATTTTATGGGTGTAAATCATCTATTTTGAAAATGTTTTCATACGTCATGTGTATTCATGGACTAATGTGATTTTTCATTATTTTTCATACCTTACTGGGCCTTTGTGCTCATCCCAAGTTTTTAAATGATTTTTCACAGGTTAATGGATGAGTAATACAAGGAAGGAAAACATGTTAAATGTTGAAGAATTGTCAAGGAGTCTTGTTTTATTTTTTAATGTTTTATATTCCGAGGAAAATGGAAACTGATTTTATGGTATCCACTATGTAACAATGTCTAATGTTATGAATGTTTTGTCTTAATTCCCTAAAGCTCTAAACTTGAAAATATCCTCAATATATAATGAAGTGTTTTCTTGAATAAATTCAAGATTAAGTATGAAATAAGGGCGGGTCTTTATAGATACTATTTGACTATGTAGTAATACTCAATAGTTTTCTTTTCATACAGTCACCCAAAAAAAGGGTCTGTTTAACATTGAAACAATCAACTTTCAGAGAATTCTATTTTATCCCCATAAGAAGTGATGACATAATTCTAGAACCTAATATATTACCTTTATCTATATCCATCCCACACATTCATGCCCCATCCAACTAATCCCTAGCTGAGAACCCCATGATCTTGGTTTAAAATGTAATTCCTCATATATAATGTATTTTGGAACAAGCTTGGTCCAGAAGGTATCATATTACCCATAATTTCCATATTACCATGGTCCTAGTCATATTATCTTAAACTATAGGAACCATATCATCCTCATTTCATGACATTTAAATGCATGATTATTATTAACAATAAGATGTTGAACAACATGTTTATCGATACCTATATATGATTTTATTATTATTAATATGATTTATTTTAAAACACTCAAACCATGTTCCTTGGGAGTAACAAGAGTAAATAAACCCCTCTTTTCATACATTTAGTTTAGAACTCAATATGAAACCATTAACCCCCATTTTTGGGTAAATTTTACATGAAATAATTCTTCCGTATTTTGGAACATTATTCCACAAACAAAACACTGTGTCTAAGGAAATATAAATTTCAAAAAACATTCTCAGCCATATGCAATAAAATATTATAATTCATGAGAATACATTTTTTGACCCTAATGTAGTATTCCCTAGTTGGATTTTCTTATATCACTCACTAAAAGGGACTATCATCTAAATGATACCTTTGTTTGGATATTCAATAAAACTCCCAAGTTGGATATAAATAATGTCACCAATAAAAGGGTCTATCAACTAAAGGAACATTCATCCCTATGAGATACCTATTCTATCTCTTTAAGCCTCAAAAAAATTATTCTTGAAACCAATTTTCAAACATAACATAAGTTAATTCCCTGAAAATATGCCCAACATCGATTTCTGGATCTAATCACCCCAGATTATAGTTTACAACCATCCACCTTCATTCTGAAAAATGAGAGCCCATTTTTGAAAAGAAGACATTTAATTGAAGAATCATTAATCCTTTGGTCAGTGCTAAAGGAACGTGGATTTTATTCCCAAATATTCTAACTACATGAAATTAAAATTAATACCAAAAAATTCTAGTTACAATTCATTAAAATGTATAAAAAATTCATTAACATAAGATATTAAAAATCACGGTCCATGTCCTAGTTAAATGACATCAAACCAAAAAAAATACCCTTGTCATGGAGGGGCCTTTACCATTGACATTGACCATTTAATAGAATCTACCATCATTTTCACAAGCCAAAATCTATAGGAGTGATTATTGATTACTAGACAATGCTAATATAGATCCCCTCTTCATTATCAGAAACCTTCCACTTGAAAACCTCCCATCATAGGTTTGGGGAATATGGATCTTTAAAAACATCCATCACATAGGTAATTGAATTTAGAATTCCTAAGAATACCATTGTTTTACAATGAAGTAATTTGCCCTAATTTTTTTTTCATATGTCTCCCACCAAAAGGACCAGTTATCTAGAGGAATCCATTTTTCGACTATACAATAACATTACCTAGTAGGATTTTCATAAATTCACCCAATATAAGGGTTTTTTGACCTAAATAATATTCATCCTCATGAGAGACCTCATTTATTCACATAATCCCAGACAATATTTTTCTGGAAACCAATTTTTGAATGTCATCCTTTGACATTCCCCATATATTTTTCTCTTTTTAATTAATAGATTTAGGTGGGAAATCATGAATCAAAATTACCATTTTGGGTATCTAAATAATGACATAAAATTCTTGTCTAACAATCCTTGATTAGGCCATCATTCAAAAAATCATCGTCAAATCTGTTCATCCTAAAACACTAGTCACATCAGTTCAACTTGAAAAAGATCAACATAAGTACGAAAAGAGATATCATACTCACCTAGTTAAAAATCCTCAAAGGGAACATTGGGTAAAAGTCGAGTGTTAGCTCAATAGACCTATTCTTTACATGGTTCTGGAAATAATTGAGAAATTAAAATATAAAATGCACAAAACATGATAGTCTGGAGATCTAAAATGGGTGGCCTAAGAAAAATCCAATTCTCAGCCACTAGGTCTTGTTGATATTAACCATAGGAAACAATTAGGGCAATGACACAAAAGACACAATGTTCTTCAGTTTTTGTATATGACCATATAAGAAGTAAAACTATGTTCATTAGGTCCATAGACCTAGGAAAAAATTTTATCACTCAACCACCCTCATAGTTGTAATTATAACATGATGACATTAAAACAAATGGTAAATTATAGGTGTTATACCATGATTATAGTAAATGAAGTAATGATGGAACATGTGATTGGAAAAATAATCTTTTTCCATCATGTTCTAAAATGAAATGGAACATCGTCACATTGGAGACATTACAAAAAATATTAAAAGTTATAATCAATACATGATTTCACTTATTGGATTATATCTCAGGCATTATATGCCTTTTTTCAAAACTCAACTAATTGTGTAGAGATTATATGTTCATCATTACAATGTTTATCCTACTCTCCAATAATAGATTATCTTCCTTTTGTCAATACCCCATTCATGGATTATTGTATTTTTACCATCTCTTTTATAATTTCATCCATTTATTATTGAAGGCATATCATTTGGAGAGATCTATCTTCATGATGACACTGATATTAATTCACCTCCATTTCAGGATTGAGCTAAGCATATGATAAAACATCCTTGAGATCATGAAATTGGAATTCCAATTTTCTATTATCCTGTTGCGCCCTTTAATCCTCCTCCTATATTCAAATCACTAACATCACATCCTGGTGTATTATAAGGTAGTGAAACCGACTATACTCTAAAATGAAAAATTTTGTTGGAAGTTAGTGAAGAAGTTGTGGTAATTTTTAGACTGGTTTCCTTGATAATATCTTCTAGATTTCTTACCAGACCACTTGGTGTGTGATGAAAAAGGAATAAAATGTCTCCATTTCTAACTCAGAACCCCACTCTACAGGAGAGATGTATTCACTGATTAGTGAAATCAACATGTCACCAAGTTTCACTCCCTAAAAAATGTTGTATGTATCACATAACAAAATTGGATGAATTCCCATGGAATATTCTTTCTTAGTATCATCCACTAATATCTAGGGAATTGAATAGAAAATTAAACCCCTTGTCAATATCAAATGGTTTATAAACCCAAAATCTAGTGAAGCATAAAAATAAGTTAAGTACACTCACCTGTTTTTGGATCAAATATATTTATTAATGCATCTCTGCAACTACGAGTCTTAGTTCATGGAGTAAGGACCTCTATACAAGGAGCAGACTATTGGATTTCCGAAGTGATCAGGATTGAGGGACCTTGAATATCTCCCACTTCAAGATTATATTCTATTACTATATAAAAAAAGAGAGTAGGATGGACTTGGCTACCTTGTTTAATTAATTCTATGGATGTGTTCTCTACACAAAAATATTTATAGGTAAATTTATAATGTTTGAAATGAAATGAAATGAAGGTGATTGTATTTCGAAAATGAAGAAAAGATAAATATCATGGACATATAATAACATTAAAAACTCCAAGAACTCCTTCAAATAGCTCGGAATATTAATGTTTTTTAAATCTATATACTCATGTTCCATTGCTTTTTTAGTAATTTAATCATCTCCTGCAACATCCTCACCAGTAGGGGTATCCCAGAAGCATTGAATATGAACTGAATTTGATCCACTTTAAAATATCTTTTCCATCTTCTAGGAACGAACTAAATATATTAACCTCTCTTGGTGAAGATAAAAACTGAAACCCTCACTGGTCTATCAAGGAACCCCCCCAACCCCTTATAGAGTGTAGACAAAGCTAGTGGTAGTAATTGTAGGTTCCTCCAGTTTATGTGGTAGATATAAAACATCATAAGGAAAAATTAATTTATGAACACATGACACCTTATTATATACATATTATATTACCATGACCATATCCCCTCCCTAAAATAATTGGGGAATATTTGGATGCATCTCATAATACTTCATCTATCAAAGGGAGAGATTCATCAACATGAGTTTATGCCTCCCTTGGAATAATCCCCTTGATCCTTGAAGGATTAGTGTTATAACCAGTGAGGGTGGAAAGTTAATATTATTATATAAAAGTAAAGGATAGAAAAAAGGATATGTTAGGTTAGTCATAAGATTAAAATGATATTAAAAAGACTTACTATGATACATACATTGTGACAACTTCTGTTACCTCTTTCATTTCTTCTCTCAAGATGGTGAGGGGCCCATGTTAAACCCATCAATAATAGGCCCATGAGGTGGTGGTTTGAAATAATATCCTTCAATTTAATCCACTATCATTATAAGACCTAGTGTTCATTTTTTAGATTAAGGGACTCATCCACTACTCTGATGGTCGTTGTTGTGGGTCAATATTTTTGTGACTCCAACACCTTTTTTTCTAGTTCATATTATTCTCCTCCAAACTATGAGTTATATCCCATAAAAATTAATTTTTGTGGATGAAGGAGTAAAAATATATCGGATTAGATAGATATAATTCACTTGGGTCGATATAATGACCCAATCCCTCTACAAAGTAACTATTTACCCCCTTAATAGTAGATCAATCTAACATGATAGACACTCTATATGTGGCCAGGATATGATCATCTGTGGTATATTTCAACATTTATAACTCCAAAACATATGACCACACCTCTATAAAATTACTATCAGGGTGAAAGTAAAAGGATGATCGGATATCCCCCATATCCAAGGTTCACATGCTAGCTTGGATAAATATCAACATGTATATGATTTCATGAGTTATTCCATTGTATGATTGGTTTCATAGGGATGAACACAATATAGTAATAATTATTCAGTCTATGAGGAATAAATAACATATTTTTAATTTAAATCCTTTTAGGCCTCTCTATTATCATAGAAAATTGGATTGCTGGAACTTGATTCTCCTCAAGGTGATGGTGACTAGACCACCTTGGCCTAGAAAAAGGCGTTTTGTCAACCCTTTCTTGCTCTGTATTCCCTACTCAAGATCAATTTTAAGGCTTTGAAGAATCAATATAATCACCATCAAATTATAAAATTATTCATCCCTACCTATGATCAACATCTATCATTGTTAAAACTCAAGGACTGCCTTTTTTTTAATCCCCTTAGTGGTAAGAAAAAATCCAACCACTACATACCTAGATTCCGTCCAGATCAATGAAACTAATAGGGGTATCATGATTGATATTTAAGACACCTCCATTTTCATTATGATGCAGAATTTTCAGTCCACCATCGGGTGTTTCTCAAGATGGACATGTATGGGAGAAATTCACATGAGTATTGTAGAAACATGAATTGGATGGTAAATAAATATGGGGAATATGCATCACATATGAACTCACTATCAATACAAGCCACCAGAACACTGTATCTGAATTGAACCATGTTTGACCAGATATCATCATTATATTTTACATTATCAGTAAAATTCATAGTAGGTGCGTCTCCACATTGGAAGAATTTGTACTCTAACAATAATTTTAGAATCCCAAGGACTTCATTATGCGTTAAGGATAATGGATGGATATTGGAAATATCTCAAATTAATGGGAAAACAACTATTTAAGGACCTGGAACCTACTTAAAACAATTTAAGTGATGATTTGAGCTGCAACCCACCTCCACAATACATGAAATGGCCCAGAAATTTTGAATGGGTCCTTCCAATGGTACACATGTTGTCGACACTAGTAGATATTCTATAGTAAAGGGGAATCCATCCCTATATGGAACCATTCTACTAGTTTGTATTCTATAACAATTGTCTATATACCTACAATGTTGTTAGATTCATAGAATGAAAGAAGGTAGATACTAAGCCACATTGTGAGGAATCCAACCAAATGGGTCCTCACAAAAACCCTAGACATAACATTGTAACCCCAATAGGTATCCCATCTTTTCTCTATTGTAGACCTAAAATTTCCAAGAGTGCTCTAATTTTCTGAGGTGGGGAATCCCGTAGGGAACTAAATAATTGGCCTTATCCTTTTGGATTGATTAAATCAATAATCAATTCTTAATATGTATTTCACCCCTTGGAGGAGGGTCTTTATTTTGAACCTTCTAAGCCACCTTAAAAAGATCATTGGCCACAACCTATTTCAATTCAGTATAATAACATGTTTCATTTAATGGGATAAACTCATCAAATGTATTACCTAAATTAGGGGCTTCATATATATTATGGACATCACACATGATGATGCGAAATTCACCTTGGGTCGGATGATAATAGTTTGTTCATAGAGTCCATTTTTTCAGCAGTTTAGGTTTGATGTGTGGGTTCTTATTAAAATGTTTACCCCACCAAAACCATCCTATAGATGAAAAAACATATCGAATATTCTGTAATTCTACACAATTTTGGAACACATATTATTCCCATACCCATTTATGCTGGATTCCCCCTCTACAGAGGAATTCCCAATACTCCTCCCAAACATGTGATTGGTTTGTCATGTCATAGAAATGAGGTTTTGAATAATGGTAGTAGGACATTAGATTCATGGTACAAAATCTATTTTTCATAGAAGAGGAACTATGAACTGTTCCTTCTTTAATATATATTTCCTTATATGAGATTTTTACATTTGTTAAAATTGTATATTCCATGAACCAAGTCTACAGGTAACAAGTCTAATACTTCTAGATGAGTGTGTCTCAATTAATTCCATGATCATATAGAGGAATATTATCACTTTCTAGATACTCTCACTAATATTGTATCATTATCTTCTATAAGTTTTAGATAGTGGAATCACACATGTCATAGTAATTCAGACCTATGTATTTTATTTTCTCTGAGACATTTGAAACATCATTTTCACGAGAATCCTTGATTTCTTCCCTTAAAAGATTATAAAAAGTGGTAAATATTTTCATTAAATTCAAAATAATGATTTCTTATTGTTTAAGTATTTTTTTGAAAAGTATGTTCCTCACATAGTCCCCTCGACTAGATGCCTCATTAAGGACCATTAACATGGTTCCTTGTAAAGGCCATTAGACTAGGTTCCATGTGCAGGTCCCTCAACTAGGTGATTTCACATTGAATAGTCACTCAAGTGGACATACAATGTACTTGTGAAAGGAATTTCATCAGAATACCCACACAAATGGAATGAATGTAAAGAATTCATGGTTGAATTGTAAAATTAGTGAAAATGAACCTGAAAGCACTAGGAAATATTCACTAAACGGCCATCATTATTTATAAACACGAATGGCCAACGTGTTAGACCTACACATAATACATACACCCCAATCCTATAAATTGGACGTATACACTAGACCTATTATATGAACTTTCATTGGTAACTAATGCAGATGAACTTCACAACATTCAGAATCCTTTAATCCTTGTACATAAGGACAAGATTCTATTTTTCCAATTAGATCCTATCACGAAGTGGGATTTTATTGAGACTCCATTTTTTCATACAAGATATAAATTTTTAATAAAAAAACTTTAATTATAATAGAGGATAAGATCCCTAAGGAGGATCAAGTGAGGATTCCCATCCTGTGCACTAGAAGGCTTGGGTATCCCCCTACGTGGCAATGAAGGATAAGCCACCCCTTTGTGGGGTAACTACATGGATTACAAACATTGTGAACCTATGCAGAAAAACTCTTAAAAATAGTGTCCTGTGTTTTCATAAAATAAGACCTTGGGGATCGTTATATTCAATAGTAGAAAAACATAATATGCCTTCATGATATGTCCTTGCATACCCTTTTTTAGGCCTCAAAAATACCCCCAGTAGCTCTCCAAAACCGTATATAAGTGTAAATTAAGGGGGATTGTGAGTTCAATGTCCCGCCAAGTTCTGAAACACAATACACCTGTGTAAGGACCCCTTCACACCACATTTACAACCAATATCTCCAAGTTCCCTTTTTTAAACCCCCAGAACTATGTGTGACAATTCTAGGGAAGCATTATGAGAACTTTAGATCCAAGAGTAAGGCCTCACCCAAGTGTTATTTCATAAGTGTTCCATCTCCCAAGGAACCTCTAGCTTGTGTTGGTCTACACTTGTATGAAGCACATCCTAATTCTCTAGGTCACCCAATATGGAGAACATTCTTCCCTACAATCATTGACCTATCAGAGGCACATTTTAAGAAATCATTCAATACACCAATGATAGGGATACATTTCCCTTGGATCCCTCATATAAGGTGGAAATAATGCAATCCTATACTGAAGCCTCCATAATTTAAAAATAATTCTAAGATACATGTCCACATGTCAACCATAAGTTATGCATCCTATCATTCATAAGCACCTGAACCATGGGTGTATTGTTAATGATATATAGGTCTCATATACTAGGGTTATTTCCATGAAATTCCTTAGATTTATCTAATATTAGAGACCTCTGATTACATGTGTATAGGGAAAGATTCATGATTTTCTTTCCCTTGGATGGTTAATGTTGCATCCACCCCTTTTATCTATAACAAAAAATAAGTAATACCTAATGTAGTAACCCCTATACTTATCATATGGTTCATATTCAGATGTTTAGTCTGAAGTGACAATCCTTTATACATAATTGGTGGAGTTTTTTACTTTAAATCCTTTTAATCATTTATCATATCCACATCCTCTTCCACCAGTGGAAAAATGGTTGTTCCATTTTTTGGATCTTCTAATTCATCTTGATTCTCACATCGAAGCATGAATCACAGGGCCTTATAGGGTAGCTATGATTATGAAATCTTTATTGTTATAGGCATGTCTTGGAAAATAAAATTTACAGATCTTCCTCTTACCTTCTTTCAGAGTGCATCAATATTCGTGGGATCTCAAATCCATGTATCCAATTCAGAGGGCCTCTTTTTTGGTATATGACTCAACTCAATCCACTAAAAGGAAAATATTCCCTAGAGGCACAGGGAATCCACCTAAATTGTGTAGGCCACAAAATCATCCCATAATCCTCTCAAAGGGCCTCATTATATGTGTTAAAAACTGTATCCACTAAAACGAAAAAAATCCATAAAATTATAATTTAATCCTCTCAAAGGGACACATTCCTTGTGAGAGAAATGGAATAAACATAAATTTTTTATTTTATAAAATCATTCCTTAATTTTATTAAAGGGCCACATTCTCCTAAATGTCAAACATTCAATTGGAATCTATAATAATGGGTCCTCACAAATGATCTAGATAGGATTTTTTTTCTTGACTAAATAAGATACATAATAATCCTCCCTGAGGTCCAAACGGAACAACAAAATTCATCCATAATTATTTCTAGGCCCTATAACTATTATGGTTATATATGAATTGGGATCCCACATCCCTTATAGGTTATTTTCTCTCCTTTGGTATCAGTCACACACCAAAAATTTAGTATAAACATTTTCCACTAATTCTTTACTACCTGTCATTAAACTAAATGGTTTTGTTATCATCACATGAACTTAAATTGTATGATGTGTCCCATTAAGTGGAACCAGACTATGTGGGTTTTCATTCCTTTTACAACGATATGTAATAAACCTATATCATGGGTCCAATCCCAACATCAAAACATAACTCATCTCCTAGTATGATGATAAAACCTAGAGCACCCCACTACATTGATTAAATCTAGCATCATATTTATAAAATATCAAAGAATATCTAATCTGATCATAAAAGTGTACAATTGATGGAGAAGCTCATAAACATAAAGGTATATCCATTGATGAATAACCTCATATACATATAGTTGATTCTAAATTCCATACATTATTATAATTGAATGTTAATTCAAGGGTGACCTACATTGTATATGACAATTATAGAAGGGATCATGAAAAGATCTTAAAACTATAATGGATTCATGGAGTAAGAAAAAATTCCACTTAAAAGGGTGCACGGAAATCAATACCTCATACTCTTAAGAAATTTGATTTATTAGGTATTTTTGACTATGTTTACCAATTATTACTTACCAATAGAAATAATTTCTATGAGATATCACATATATGAGATCCATTTGGTGTTTTTGTATTGATGAACAATCCCCATTCGAAACCACATTGAAATGATATGGGTATATATATATATATATATGACGTAAAAGTTATACCACTAAAACAAAAAAAATTCATCCCAATGTAGTATTTTAGAATGAAGGAATCACATTAAAACATTCTACCATTATTTAGAATTATTAACATGGAAGGAACAACCCAACATCATAACATTTGATGACATGACAATGTTTCGTAATGTTCTTCAAAACCTCTCTCTAGTGAACATCTATTTGATGACTGCATATGAACTCCTCCGTCATATAGAACTTGTTCTACTGTAATTCTCTCATTCTCCCCTATTTTTAATCATGTTTTTTATGATCATCTCTATTTGTTACAAATCAAAATTCATTGATAGGATTCTATGCGAGGATTATTCTATCTGATGGAATCATAATTCCACATTCAAGAATCATATGACTAATTAAAAATTTTATGGTTACTCTAAGAATTATAAGATAACATACCTTGTCCCAATCATTATTTACCCATTTAAATTTAATGTAGTGGCTAGGCTAAAGAACTTGGTTTAGTGGATTCATCTTATTTTCTCTTCAACTAGATTCATCTTTTTCATGTGAAAACCTAATTATTTCTTAGTATAGTATATCTATGAAGGATATGGTATAATGTACATTTAAATAATTTTGTATTGAATATTATTGATTTCAAACTTTAGAGAATTTGATTATATTTTGTGTACCTCCACAATATAACTTTATCAACTCACATTATCCTATCAACTTCATAAAATTCTATATGGTGGACTTTATGAATGTTTTTCTGATTGACTAAGGAACTCATATCCTAACACTAACATCCAAAACCCAACACTATTTCTACTAGACATCATATCCCTCTGTCAGGGGTTAGCGTCATAGAAATCGTATTCTATTAGAGTAATATTTTTTTTCCAATAATCCTTTTTCCAATCAAACTATGTCTAATGGATTTGGTTTGGTAACCTTAATATAGTATGTAACCTTATAAAATTAGATCATCAAACTATATAAATATTTAGACTTTATATTTGGTAAATGAACAGTTTACACTCTACCAGTCTAGAAACATCATGATATAACGACTAGTTTACAATTTCCACCCTTTATAAAAACATATAAATAATGATGAATATATACATTATGTTTATTACTTTTAAGACCAATAAATCATTATCTAAACTAGTTGTGAAAGTAGCTCAAAATCCTTCCAATTTTTTATAAATCATGAAATAAAAATATTAAAAAAATATTGACAATGAATATAATAATATTAACAAAACCAATTAGAAATTATATTTAATCTTCCCTTTTTATTTATTGCTACCATTGTAAATATTTTCATAAAATTGTTTAATGCTTAGATTTTATTATAGGTAATTTACTAACACCAATTTTCTAAAATATTATTTTTTATGAAACTCCTCCATAGTGAAATGTATATTTGTGTCTGAGATTTTGATAAACTCACATTCAAATAAATAAATCCCCATTTCTCTAATAACTAATACTTTTCATTCACAAGATTGAGTAATGTGTAATAATTATTCTAACATTTGAAATAGAATCCAATGTATAATGGGTGTCTTCTTAATTAAAATCAGAAATCATTGGGGTGGGGGGATTAATTTCTAGTATCATATTTAATTCGTCAAGTCATACATTTGGAATAAATTTACTGAAGAAATCATTAATTTTTTTTTCAAATACGAACAATTATAACATCGCCATTAGAAAAATAATTATTATTTAAAATTATTTCAATATCAATGTGATTTGATTTTAAATGTTACATTAGATTATTAGAGTGTTAAATGAAACTTTTATTATTATAAAGGATCTTTAATGGTCTTCTAACATTCAATTTATCCCATTCATTATGAAATTTCATCCACATCATTTTTGTTCATTCTTGGGTGGAGATATCATATTAAAATTTAGTGGTACTAAAATTAATAAAAATCTATTTCTGGATTTTCTAGATCACAGAACATTACACAAAGAATAATGTTCCTTATGATGTTGACTATTAATCATTGGAATGCCATGCCCAATCAATAATAGTACCCACAATAATAGTCAACTCAATGATAAAAATATACATCATGCCATAGTTTGATGATATTTTAACATATCTAAGAGTTCATTATTACTTATATCACGTGTGATTCCTTTATGTCATAATGATATGATTAATATAAGGTTGAAAAATATTAAGGGTCTGGTGTTGAAGTAGTAAAATATCGTATAATAAGAATAAAATTTCATAAGTATTTTCAATTAATACTTTCCCTAACTAAATCTGTAACCATATTCATGCCAATAGGGATTAGTGTATAATCCTCCTTCAAATCTTCCAAGATTTTATTTCTAATAACCCACTGGCATAATTCATTTTTGAGTGGAAGATGTATCATCCTTTATAATTCACCATTAATTTTAGAAGTAAATTCAACTCTCTATGGAATAAATTTTAAAGGTCATTCCTTATTTGATCTAAAAAATTCTAAAAAATCGTCATCCCTATCACATGAAAAAAATATCTTCAATGTAATAAATGATAATTAGGGTACTTTCATTAATTTATTTCACATATAAGATATTATTGTTAGAGTTAACATTCTAGAATGAGCAAATGTTTCTTTTATTAAATTTAATTTATTTTATTTCAATATTAATAAAACATTTTTATATATTTTTCATTGTTATACATAATATTTAAGTAATAATTCCATAAGGTATTTATCTCATTTCATATTTCATTTAAATTCAATAATATTATTAGAACCTTGATGCACTTTAATGTTATTCTTAAATATAGTTACATGGTTTTATTACATGATATTATAGGGAACAAAGTATCTATACTTTCATGTGTGAGTTCTTGTAAGTAGATTATTCTTCATCTCATGATTTTTAAACATGGAAATATAAAACATGGATGATTATTAAATAATACCAGCTAGTATGAATTCCACGTGTTCTTGTTTCACTATATATTCCTATTTGTGATCAAGGGTAATAGTTTTTAGACGTTATAATTATATATAATTGATGTCATGAATGATATAATTATATTAAATAGAAAAAACAATGATGGAATTTTATTTTCTAGAAGTAGGGTGCACTAGGTGTTCCTCGAATGATAGGTTGTTAATGGATAAGTCAAGGAAGGACTTCTCCCTTCCATCTATATAGAAGTTGACATATTGTTCCTTTTTTTGGAGTAGAACTAACACCTAAAATTTCATTTCCATTATGTAATGATGTGTTTATTTTATATATTTAATGAATGAAATATCAACCTTATAGGTTGATGACATTGATTAATAATGAACATGTTGACATATTTTGAAAAGGGATTATATTACACATCATGAATTCTTATGTGGATATGGATTTTGTGACATAATGTTATTTATCTTTGGTTACTTGATCGACTACTGAATAGTTATCTTGAAATGTAGGTAAGCTTGCTGAATGCCAATGAGAAATAATCCTTGAGGGACAAAATCTAGGTGTTTTCCACGAGCTATATTAAATTTCATTTCAATTTAGTTAATGGAATAAATTTTAATCACAAGATCGATGAATAATTTTATTCATGTTTTATTGATTGGAAATATTTTTTGAATAATTAATGAATATTTATTCATTGGATTGAGAATAAAAGATTTATTTGGATATTCAATAAATAACAAGGATTTCAGGTGGACTAATATATGGAATGTAGTAAATATTAATTTGTAATCTAGTAAAATTTTATTTATCATTTTAGTATATAGTGAACTACATCAAATAATAATTATTATTATATTTTATTTAGAATGTGGTAAAATTAGTATTATTATATTACCCAATAGTTATTGTTCAATTAAATTATATATTTATATTTATAATAACTCTATACGAATCTGGTTATCTCAATTGTTTACGATTAATTGAGAATTGAAAATTTTTTTGTATAAAGAAATTATCTCTAAAATTCCTCGTTTTATCCAACATTGATGAACATGAAGAAAAATAGAGAATTCTTTATTTCTAAAGAAACTTGATAAATCAAGATGAATACATAAGATAATATATCCATCATGATAGATCCCATGAATCAATCCCTATTTTACAGAGATCAAGGGAGCATGTTTGGATCACCGCTAGAGGGATTCTACACATGAATACATTCTACATAACAATGGTAATCCTAAAAAGGATTTTCGAATGATAAAGGAAATCTATAATGTAATATCCAAATATGAGGTATTATCAGGTCAAATATAGTCAAAATTAATTATTAATTTAATGAGGAAAGATCCTCTCTTTTATTTTCTAGATTTTCTATGTGAATATTCAAGGGAAAATTTTCACTGGTCACGTGGTTTGTATATTTTACTATTGGTGAATGATCCATCGAATATTATGAATCCAAAATTGTTATTCCTCCACAATTATGTGTCACTATACTCCAACAACATTCATGTGATATCATAGAAGTCATGTTAAAATTTAAATTTATTTATTTTATTTTTTATCTATTATGAAAAATAGTGGTTAGATTTTTCAATTTTAGAATATTCATTTTTTAATACATTTTTAACTAACATTATTTCAACATTTTAATCATATTCATTATATGTTTCATTTTCTTAAAGGACTAATAAAAAATTAATAATGACTAATGATTCTATAGGGAAGTGACAATGAGTCTAGACAAGGAAATTGGTTACATTATGTATAGCTAGACTATAGGTTTTGTACTAATGTTCCTTTCATCCAGACATCTCATGAGATACATGAGAAATGGAGTTTTAATTACACATGGTGCATTTTTTTACATTTTATATAGACTAATCCAGACTTGAACATGAATTGTTAAATTAAATTTTGTATAGCTAGCATACATGTGTAGTAGTATACATGGTTTAGTAGTGAAATTAACACAAAATTTGTTGTTGAATACACGGTTTTACCACACATAATACTAAAAAATGAGATATTAATGAAAAAAATGACGTATAGATAGTATACACATTGTTTAATTATATATTTCCCATATCAAAAAGGTACATTGATTCAAATGGATAGTTATGAAGAAAAATACTAGTGGAACACATGAAGTGTTGATAGAGTACATGTCCTATGGTCTTGTATCTGAAAAACATTCTGAGTCCTTTAGTGAGTTACTTAGATTCACAACAAGTGTGATAAACAATATGTATCTGGCTAGTACGAACCATGTTTTCGTGAAGAGGTATATGACAATTCTCTAAGAAACTATCCTAGATGCATGAATCTAATAGAACAGAATGTGCATCTCATTTTTATTGGCTGTGTAGTATTCAAATAAAATGAAAATAAAATTATATTAAAATACATAATTAATTCTTTATAAACTTATTAAATTTATTAGTACCAAATGTGTTTGAAAATGTAATAATGGTTTGGAATAATTTTAAAATATCTATTTATTTATTTTAATTATCTGTAATTATTTTTCATGCCGTGTATTAAACATGAATGACATAATTATGGGTGTCTCCAAGAGAATTCAAATGGTTATTAAGATAAAATAAAAAAATAAATAAATTACTTAATTAATTCATCTATATTTTTCTTAATTATAAATTATGAAAAAATGAAAGTTTACTTGTGTAATTTTGTGTATTTTTTTGGATGTTTAACTACTCTTGACCTTCACCTAGACCATTGATTTTGTTCTTTTAATTTAATTTATTTTTTTCTGGTTTTTAATTTATTAATTATTAAATTAAATATGATATCTCATGAGTCCTCCCAACACCATTATTATGAAGGGACTATATGAAAAGGGTTATTTATATAATTCCCCTTAACTAGTCTATTTTTCCCATCACCTATAAGTGAGTAATAAGTCCATGCGATAAAAGGAGTATCCCAAGGAATATAGATGAAATTTATGGTGGAACAGATGAATTACTAACCCAGGTGATAGACATGTGGATATTAGGAATTTTGTAACTAGTGAAAAGAATGGAACAATGAGTTTTACCATTGGTGTTTGCTTGATTTTTTATCCACTCAATATATTAACATCTAGATAAGGCAATGATCAGCTCATTTCTTTGTTTATTAATTTATTTCATATGCATTATTTATTTTCTGGATGCAAGACTGGGATCATAGAAATAAATGGACTTACATGGAAATATAGAATTTAAATTACTATATCATGAATATTTTATTTATAAAAACATTATTAATTTGTTAAATAAAATCCACTTAATATAAATAAGACATATGAGAGATAAAATAAGATATTGGTTACACATTGTAAAAAATATTTCAATATAATATTAAGTCATACATTTCCTTACATTAGTTGTTTAGTAATGAAACACATGGAAATAATTGTTTGACAAATAGTTTTTTGGACAATTATTTTTTTCATGGAGTTATTATTATGGTTATGGGTAGAATTATCCAACATAAATCAAGATAAGTATCCCTCATTGGACTTAGAGAAACTTGGAGAAAAGTGTTGAGGAAATAATAGTCATGATTTATGGATTAGTGTGTCCACTCAATGAATCAAGGATCATCACATCCATAGTTAGAAAAGAAATTCATATATAAATACCTTCATGTATCATGACCCATAACACCCCAAGATTATATGGTATGTATCCTCTAAAATAAATTCAATTCATTGAATTGATTACATTAAAATGAAAAAATATTTCATATAGTACAAATCATATAAATTTACATAGAGAAAACACAACAAGAGTTTTTAGTAAATAATGTATAAAATAAGTGGTTTCCTCATGATATTAAATAACATATACCAAATAAATAGAAACATGACCATTGTAATAGTAATGTGACCCTCAGGAATTGTAATTTGGACAATATAATTGTAAAATCACCTATGAATTAGAAATAAAATTTAGGAATCTTATAACTAAAAATATGATATATTTATGTCAAAGTATTAAAAAACAAATATTTTGAAAATGAATAATTAGGTGTTGGTATTTTTATAAAACAAAAATATTTATTTAAAATTTTAAAATTAATATAATTATTTAATATAAAATTTATAAAATATATCCATAAATTAATATTTTATTCCCTTATTAATATAGGATAATTTTATGAGATCTTAATTAATTTTTCAAAGTATTATAAAAGTGGTGATAATTTTGAAATTGATATTTTTGTAGTAAATGATGATTATAATTAAAACTAAAACATTCATATTTAGAAACTTATTATCAAAAATGGATTTCAGTTTTAAATTTTATAGATTAAACAATTGTTTTGTTGATTTTTTGGGTTTTTTTTCCAAAATAGTATAATTTTTGGTGAATAGTGAAATCCAATAATTTACAATATAAGCTAAATACATGAATAATTGATTCTTAGATGATTAATGGATGATGTATGCCCAAAATATTGAAATAAACTTAATTATTTTAATATATTTACTAATAAGGTATAAACTATTCATATTATTAAGCCAAGATAATAAACAAATGAATAAAATAATAAAAAACACCCATCTCTTCAACTATAAATACCACCCCACACCACCTCTTCCCCTCACACCTACAAATAATTAAAATTTTCAATTTCTTCTCAATTATATTACCAATTATCACCCCCAGTTACATGATCCTTTTCTCTCGATAAAATACTAAAACACAAGTTTTTTAAGGAGGTTATTAGGCAGAAAAATTGAATAGGTAAATCCTTAATAATTTTCTTCCAATTTTATTCAATACCATTTCTTTTCGAATCATACCTCAACTCATATATCCAAACAATAATGATAACTAAATTATAATAGATATACTAAAATTTTATTATGTTAATACAATATATATAATAAAAACCCTTCTCATATCCCATTTTTTCTAAAAAAATAAAAATATCATCTATGATGTGTCAATTTACCGCCATCATGGATGATGCATTTTAATTATTCATATCCATCTTAAAAACTATTTATAAAACTATTATAATGTTTTAAATAGACTGTGAATTTGAAAATAAAGTTATTTAGTTTTTTTAGAACAGTTATATATATATATAAATAATTAGTAAAACAAAACTAATTTGTGAAAATATAAAATTCACCCAAATTAACTATCATTCATTATTAATGTTTTATCTAATAAATCGTCATCATATATAGAAAAAACCTTATATAAGACCACTTAATATTATTTATGTTCATTAATAACATATAATTTTAATTCTGCATAACTATTCCCATTTTACATTATCTTTCATATATGTATACAAGTGAACTAATCATTAAAACGAAGGAAACAAACACTCCACAATGAAGAAATTGAATCTTATTACTCACCAAAAAAATTGCTGAAAATGAACATAATAAAATTATAAAAAATTAAATAGATATTTACAAGATCAGGAATTAGGTTATTAATAAATCTAATTTCATTATCCAGGATATTAATTACATGTGTAGAACACTCTCATGCGTAAGGTAATGGATTCTCCCCGAACATCTATTTTTTTCCTTTGGGTTATTATTTCTCTCTCTTTACATGAATATAATTCTTAATTATTATTATGTACTCTACCAAAATTTTTGTGTCTGCTGTAAATATATTTACCTAGCTCAATTATTCATTATTTAGTGGGAAATACATGTTTTATAAGGATTTTGTTTTCAATTCCACCTGATAAGTAAGCCCAATTAAAGGGAACATCTAGGTTTCATACCAATTTCCATGTACCATCCATATTCTATTTTAAGAAGCCGGTATTTTTCAAAATTAACTCATTTTATCATGAAAATCTATCTTTGTACATTTCTAGTTTTATACATATAAATATTTCTTTTTCCATTTTAAAGAAACTTTTATATTTAACATAAATCTCACTAATGAGGCACTTTTCAAAAGATTCTTAAAAACTATTTTTACATTTATTAACTTTAATAGTACATCATTTATCATGATATATTAATATTTTACATCATTAATGTCTAAGATTTATTTAAATTCATTCTTTCATGGACTCCATTAAAAAATTCCATTTGGTTATGCCATATTTATCACTTATTCCTTATGTGTGGTGTATGTATACTTCCATTTCATTCGTGATCAAAATTAATTTAATATTTCATTAAATATACATATTTCATGTATCATGGATATTTTTATTTCCTAATACATATACAATTTTTACATATATTGTTTTCTTGGAATGATTTTTGAAGTTGGGAAATTTTGATGAATCTGTATCCTTTACTTAATAAATATATTTTAATCCATATTTCTCATGAATTTAATACTTGTATAAATAATGAATTTGAGTTTTCGGGATGGGTGGGGCCTGGTTATAGATAACCCCTTGATGCATCTACAGGTCTCCTGAGACAAAATAGCTAGTGAAAAACCGTTCGTGTTTATTTACAAGTAGAATCAGATGGGTTTTTATTGAGAGACTTAAACTGTATTGATGGTATAATGGTTCTTTTTCTAGATACATGGCATCCAATGATTAATCATTTTATTCGTTTAGTATTTAGTTATTAGATTCAAAAAAATCACTAGGACAAAATATATGGATGCATTTTCATTATTAGTTTATTGATGGCATGTGTTTTTTAGTTATTTACCTTGATATAATGCTTATGAATTACTACTTTGATTCACTTATTATTGATTAATTCAAACCTTATCAATAATTTTACATCACCCTTCATTTGTTTTTTGCTATGTTATGAATATGAAATATATGAATAAGTTACAATGTAAAATTTTCTTAATGTTCTATGTTGAATTTCCAATGTAATAAGGGAACCATGTATTCATCTAGTTTCTTAAAGACTAATAAAATTGTAAATACATGGAGATGTTATCTATTATATCCATTCGATTGTAATAAAACAACCACTCACTCTAGGAAACTGGGTTTTGGGTTGTTATAGTTGGTATACGAGGAAGTTTAGTAGAAACCTAGGGAACTAGATGTAAAATAAACACAAGAATTATAATAATTCCTTGTAGTGAGTTTTGTATCTACACTCATTAATATAATAAGATAACTCAGTGTATGAAATTAATTAGCGATGGAACATAATGGAAGGAAATGAGTTAATACCCATAGACAATATAATGATTTCCCTTATGAGAATGTCAACATATTTTGTGTAAGAGATGAGCAGGCTATCAACATATTAAAACTTCATAAAAATGTTAGTATGAATAACCATAATACACCTATGTTAGATCATTTCATGTTGCATAAGCCCCCATATTTTAGTGGGGCTACTAACCCATTGGTAGGTGAGCAGTGGATCAAGTCCATTGAAAAGATGTTTGTGAGATTTTGATGAAATTAAAATGAAAAGGTAGTACTATTAGTATATTTTCTCAATGGAGATGATAATAAATGGTGTTAATTAATCCAAAATACTATGTAGGAAGATGAATTAGAATAAATTCAATGGATAACTCTTGAAGAATCGTTCTTCGAAAAATATTTCCTATGTGGGAAATGAACTAAAGGGAATAGATAATTAATAATCATATAGAAATGAGAAGAATATACTGTTTCAGAGTACGATTATACCTTCAAAAGAATATCTATGTATTCTATAGATTATATTTTTGATTTAGAATACATGATTGATCATTTCGTTGCAGGTATTAACCTATGTCTGTGAAGGGAACTGGCTTCTAAAACATTTTCATTATAAGTTGAAATTATATTAAGTTACATAAAAAATAAGGAATTTTATAAAACATATATGTTCAAGGAAAACCAAGAGAAAAATAGGTCTTCTGATAGTCATTGATTGGTTGAATCATAAATAAGAATAGGGGAATGAATCAATTTCCCTTGTGAGAAATCAATGTAAAGAATCATCTTGGGAAATGATTGAATGCAATTAGAGTTTATTATATGTAAAGATAAAATGGTCATAAAAAGAATTAATGAAAGTGTATGTAAAAAATCAATGATTTTGGATTCTTCATCAATAATTTCATGGGTCATTTTTAAAATCAATATCATAATAATCTCAGTAATTTACAACAAAAAGGAAAATGGAACATGTGAAACCTTAAATGATCACCACAACTGAAGTATAAGTACCCAATGATGTGGTGGAAGGTATAATAATAAAATTATTCTATTTTGAAAACTATTTATTAGATTATAGATCATTTAACTATATTATATCTACCCAATTTACCAAAACAAATAGATATTTACCTCTTTATTTAGTAATGGAGTTGTGAGTCAAAACTCTCTATGGATGTAATATTAAAAAAAAAATTGTCCGGAGGTTTCTATTATGGCATATAAAAATTACTGATTTTTGAACATTATCATCATACATATTGTTGACATTGATATAATCCACATGATGGACAATATTTTAAAATATTTTTTGTGAATTTATTGGAAGAAGAAAATTAAAATTAGTGAGGATGATATAGAATCCCTCATCTTTAGAGTATAAACTTCTCCATTTTATTATTATTTAGATCCACCTATAGTAAGTCAACATAATGAAATTGTTGGTGGTGAATAGAAAACAATATTTAAGGATGAGTAAATTCTTCTTGAAATTGATAATGTATAAATTATATTGGAAAAATATATGTATTTCATGAGTAATTACATAGACAACCACAAAGCTGAAGTTCAGTTTACCATTTATTTAATCCATGACACATGTCTAATATTGAAGACTCATTATAGTATGGACACTATGGAATTATTTTAAATAATGAAAAAACTATAGGATTTGAGTAATAAGGTATTTTTTCACCCTAGTGTTTCTCTATGTGGAGACCATGTTTTTTATGAATAAAGATGGATCCTTGTGTATTTGCATTGATTATAGAGAAGTCAAACGTAATACAATAATTAAAATATATCATATAGCTCAAAATGATTATTTTTTTGACCAAATTCATGTATCTAAATGTCATGACCCACCTTCACCAAGATGAGAGAAGGGACATCATATTGACATACCATTACTTCTTTAAGTTGAAGGAGAGATAATGACCCCCAAGACCTGCCTTCAATAGGTCCCAGAGTGGCGAGTAGGACCAAGGGTATAGAATCACACACAAGATGGAAGGTATTACTCTTTTTATTTCATTAGGATCGGTAGAAAATACAATAAATCCCAACAACACCAATACATGAGGTAAAAGTAAAGCCAAAGAAAAACATACCAATATTAATGTTACAAAAGTAAATGCCACAAAGTACATGGAGACTACAAAGGTAAAGTATGAGAGAAAAGAAAAACAGCAACAACAACTATCCCAACGTCTGAGCTAGTACGACCATACATGATCCCTGAAGTCCTCATGGAAACTTGAAAGCAGTTTTATATTCGTAGGGTGAGCATACAAGTATACTCAGTAGGGAAAACCAATTACTCTCATGAAAAAGTGGGGAGGCATTCTAATTCCCTATGAGAAATGATATAACCAGAGCACCTAGAAAATAAAACTATCCACCCAAGTCTCACTAAGGAACACTCCCCAAATAACGCAAGTCAAGTAATGTATAGTAATAACACATCGATGTTTGGGTACCCTGCACCCCTTTCCCTCTGGTTATTGAAGACATCCTACGCATCAAACCAATCCCACCATTCTCACAGCAGTCCCACTGTCACTCCCCGCCCGCACACACCTGGGCCACAACCAAACATCCTGCCCGCAAACACCTGGGCCACAACCACCATCACCATCCCGCCCTAAAACACCTAGGCCTCAATCACCACATGTAACCACACCCGCATACACCTGATCCAGTACAACTACTGCCATGCCCGAAGACACCTGGGCCCCATCCTGAAGATTCTTGGGAAACAACCCACCCGCACACACCTGGGCCAACCACCACAACTACCCTGCGCGAATAATCTTGGGCTATAATGGACCTCATCCCATCACAACCTACCTAAATAGTCTTGGGCTATTTGGGAAAGGGAGTAGAAAAGGGGATAATAACCACCACTTATATGAGGTTGGAAAAAACACCCTCCCCCATGGAATGGTGGTTTTTAGCACTAAGTGCTCAACATGGGTGGGGAACGAATGAGAATCATAATAAACACAATAATATGTATAGGTAACAGGAACTCATCCCCACCTAGGGTCCTTAAAGACAACCTAAGAACAAACACCATTATTAATATTCATTCAAAAAAGAAAGGCACGACATTCACGGCCAAGTCACAACTCATTCCAAAAACCAACTCCCCATTTAACCCATTCTTGGTTTCATGTTCAAGTGATCCCATTTAAATAAATTCTGCACTATTTGGAAACTAACAAGCATAACCACAAGATATAGAAAGGGAAATAGTCAAACATAAATTTAAGCATTCACACCCGGTTCTCTTGTAAAGTCACAAAAACAAAGGTATCGGTGAGATCCTTCAATGTAATGGAACCAAAAAAATCCTCGAGATACAGCCCCACACCACTTATGATTTGAAAAAAACTATCGTGCCACAATAGAGGATCCAATCCTCACCCACATTACCCCACAAGCATCAAACAATACAACACACCTACTACCAAAACACAGTAGGGAAACTTCCAGGTTCAAGCACATCATTCACTAACTCTTCTTCTTTCTATTTAGTTAACTAGGGTGATCACACGAGGTTTTTTGTTCATTGAACATTCATTTAATTGGACGATTTTACATAATTAACCAAATTCCCAGGTTGGATCCATTCCATTATCACATAAGACAGGGGTTCAATAGTGCGCAAGGAAAGACCACCAACGACCATGATTTTCAGTGATCATAGCCCATAAAGTCCGCAACATGGAGAAATTATAAAAGAGTGCAGAAGAATTGTAAAACGCAGCCCATCATTCTTTAATAGTCTGTTTATTATCTTTGTTAAGGTCTGGTTTCTTCCATCCCCATAGAAACAGTAGTGTACCCACCCCGCATGATAAACAGTTAGGAGAGACGAAGATAAATCCCTACTTGGATGATCAAGGATCGATGTTCTTCTCCACACACTAAGAACGGGGGATGTACAAATTGCAGGGGAGGAATGTGGGGGACTCCAAGGTTAAGCAGAAAGGCTTTGGCACATGCGCACCACTTGCTTCAGGAAGGGGAACTCCAAACACACAAGGAAGAAAGGAGAGGAAAAGAGGAAAAAGAAGAAGATGAAATTTCTGTGCGATATAAGGATGAGATCTGGTTGTCACGAGATATGGAATTTTGAACGGCTATAATGTCAGATCTTGGTTTCACCATGCGGCTTGGTGGTTACACATGATTGAATTATTTTTTTAATAACTCCTATCGGGAAAAGGTGGTAACAGCTATGACTTTGAAGGATTTTATATAAACAGAGGGGAAACATTACGCGGATACACAACTGGATATGTTGAGGTTTTCCCCACTCTTAGGAATTCAAATATTGATTATGGGGCCAAAAAAAGCCTTTAACCACTTCCCAAAATGTAAATTTGGTTTAAAAGTGGTGTTACGGGAAATGTTTCAAAAGAAAAACTCAACAAGGCTTTGTGACACCGATCGGTCACACCGATCGGCGACACACCGATCGGTCACACCGATCGAGGACACACTGATTAGTCGCACCGATCAGTGACACCTCAATCATTCATGTCGATGGGTGAAACACCACTCAGTCGCGCCGATTGGAGACACACCGATCGGCGAGACACTGATTGGTCGCACCAATCAGCGACACACTGATCGGCGACACACCGATCGGTCGCACCGGTCGGTCGAACATAGAAATGATTCCCTAAAACCGAGGCGCCACCCTTAGGATCTGAAATTTGTAAAATCGATGGGCCGTGAGGGTCTAGGCCATTATATCAGATACCTCTCAAACTATTCTCGCCCTCGAGAATCAAAAACAGGCCCGAAGGAAAGAGGGGGTCCGAACAACCACCCTGAAAGATCCCTCTCAAGAGTGAACCTCTCCGACATGTAGGACCACATCCCCCTTATGTAACAATGAAACATTAAAGGGAAAATCTATCCAGTCATATAGGATAGGGATTTTCTTCCTCCATGTCAAGATACTATCTTATTTGGGCGACACTGACTCGCTCGCACGGGTTTAATCGCATACACCATAATGTGTCTTGATTGGGGATTGGGTCCTCCCCTACCTACAGTCAGGAGTTTTCATATGCATCTAGAGAATAAGGAAAACCATAAATTCCATAGTTATCAAGTTAAAGTGTCCCATCACAATAAGTAAAAACAAAACAGAACAAAACTCAAACCAGCTATGGGTACTGAGTGTTTATCTGTGTCTCCTATTCCCACGTACTTTCCTCGAGCCTGCCATGCCTCCAAAACACAGGAACCAAAGGAATGGTCCATCAATAGAGCACCTTCTCCTCACAATCCTTGATCCTCACTGGTATTTCCACAAAAGTCATGTCTTCCTTGATATCCATCTTTCCCTAATGGAGGATGTGTGAAACATCATGTAGATACCATTGGAGTAGTGACACATGGAAGACGTCATGTATTCTTAGTAGCGGAAGTGTTAACTCTAGATGATAAGCCACTTCTCCCACCTACCGCAACACTTTGAATGGTCTGATGAACCTTGGAGAGAGCTTACTCCCCCTGTTGAACCTCTATTTCCCACGTCGAGGGGAGACCATCAAGAATTTGTGGTCTTCGACCTCAAACTCCAGGGGTCTCCTCCTATTATCAGCATATGACTTCTTCAGGTCTTGAGCCGCCTTCATCCTCTCCTATATAATCTGATCCTCTTTTGCCGTGCTCTGCACCACTTTCGGGACAAGAACACCAGTTTCTCCAACCTCGGTCCAGCACACGGGTGAGCGACATGGCCTTCCGAACAAGGCTTCGAACAGAGCCATGACAATGGTAGAGTGATAGCTATAATTGTAGGAAAACTCTACCAGAGGCAAGTGTCACACCCAAAATCCCGCAAAATTCAGAATACATGCCCGTAGCATGTCCTCCATTGTCTGGATGGTGTGCTCTATCTATCCATCTATCTGGGGGTGGAAAGCAGTGCTAAGACATAGCTGGGTGCCAAAAGCATGTTGCAATCCTCTCCAGACTCATGAGATAAATTGTGCATCCCTATCCAAGACTATGGACCTCAAAACTCTATGAAATCACACCACCTCATCCACTTACCACCATGCTAAGGAATCCACTACACCCGACTCCTTGATCGCCAGAAAGTGAGACAATTTCGTCAACCGGTCCACCACTACCCAGATTGCGTCACAACCTCCTTGGACCTTGGGTATCCCTGTGACGAAATCCATCGAGATGTCATCCCACATCCACTCGGGGACATCTAAAGGTTGTAACAGACCTCCTGGAACATGGTGATTAGAATTCACCTGCTGACACACTAGGCACCTGGCCATGAACTCTTTCACCGCCCGCTTTACCCCTGGCCACCAAAACTAACTCCTCAGGCCCAGGTACATCTTGGAAACTATCAGGTTCACAACTAAGGGTAAGTTGTATAACTCAGTAAGAACCCTCTCGTGCATCGCCTCTGGAACAAACAACATCCCTCGGAAAAGCATCCTATTCTGACCATCCTCCATCCACCCTTTTTGAGCATCGCCTTGGTTAACCTGGTCACGCATCACTTCACTCTCTATATCTCCCCATTGAGACTCTTCCACCTACCGTAGTAGAGAAGACTTCACTATCATATGATATATGAAACCTCTACTACTATCATCCTTACATCCAGGTGTAGGGAAGCCAACTCCTCCCTCACCTTCCAAGAATCTGCGGACTCTCAAACCGTGTCCTTCTGCGACATCCTGCTCAAGGCATCAGCCACCACATTCACTTTCCTTGAGGTGTAGAAAATCTCGATGTCGTAGTCCTGAAGGAACTCCATCCACCTTCACTGTCGTAAGTTCAAGTCCCACTATGAGAAGACATAATTCAAGCTTTTGTGATCTGTGAAGACCATGATGTGCTCCCCGGTGAGGTAATGCCACCACAACTTTAGTGTGAAAATGACTTCCACAAGCTCCAAATCATGGGTGGCATAATTTTCCTCATGGGGGAGTAACTTTCTATACCCATAAGAGATCACCCATTATCATTACATCAGCACACACCCGAGGCCTTGTCTAGAAGCATCAAAGAACACCTCATACACCATCCCTTCTTCTGTAAATCTCAACAATGGGGCACTTACCAACTTGTCCTTCAGATATCTGAAGGATGATTCTCACTGCCAATTCCACATGAAAGCATTGTCCTTCTTGGTCAAGGCCGTCAAAGGTGATGCAACTCGGGATAAGTTGGGCACGAACCTCCGATAGTAACCTCCCAGTCCAAGAAAACTATGAACCTCTGTCATGTCCTTGGGTGCTGCCCAAGAGACCACCGCCTCGACCTTCAATGGGTCCACTACTATTCCCTGCTCGGACACCACGTGCCCATGGAAGTGAACTTCTCGCATCCAGAACTTGCACTTGGATAACTTCCCATAGATTTGGTGCTGGAGGAGGACCTCTAACACCATTATCAAGTGCTCAGCATGATCCTCCTATGATCTTTAGTATATCAGGATGTCGTCAATAAACATGACTATGAACCGATCTAGGTATTTCCAGAATATGGAGTTCATGAGCCCCATAAAAATAGCTAGAGAATTCGTAACGCCGAATGCCATGACCACAAACTCAAAGTGCCCATATCTTCATCTGAAGGAAGTATTCGAGATGTCACCCCCCGTCACCCTCATCTGGTGATATCCTGACAGCAGGTCAATATTGGAGAACCAACATGCACCTTTTAAATGGTCGAAAAGGTCATCTATCCTTGGGAGAGGGTAATGGTTATTGACCGTTACCTGATTTAGTCTATGATAGTCTATGCACAGCCTGAGACAACCATCTGACTTCTTTGGGAAAAATCATAGAGAATCCCATGGTGACCCACTTGGACGAACAAAAACCTTCTTCATCAAATCATCAATTTGAATCCGCAACTCTCGTAACTCAGAAGGTGTCATCCAGTAGGGAGCCATTGAAATTAGTCGGGCACCAGGTTGCAAGTATATCCAAAACTGAACATCACGTCGAGGGGGTAGAGTTATCACCTCCTCAGGGAAGACGTCTACAAACTCATTGACGATCCCCGGGACAGCCACCATTTCTGCATCAACTGACTCCACTGATATTTTAGCTAACAAGGAAAGGATCAACTCCTCTTGCCTGCTGCTTTTCTGGAAACCCCGCTCACTGATGAAAGTTACACGTCAGCCACCCAAATATGAAAACACAAACCTTCCTTAGAAGCAGTCAAAGATGGCACAAACAGAGAACAGCCAATCAATGCCTAGGATGGCATCATATGGATGTATCTACAACAGTAGAAGTTCCCTAATAGACTGATGTGGCCCTATCATCAGTCTACACTATCGACAAACATAAAACATGTCATTCTGACCTCCGACCGGTGAGCTCAATACCAGGGGTACTGGATGTCTCTCAACGTCTAAACCCAGAGCACAAGGAAGAATAGGTGCAAAAAAAGGAGTGTGAAGCTCCTATATCGAACAAGGCATAGGCAAGAGTACTAAACAAGCTGATTGTACCTCGAACGACTTCCGGTCATGCTGGAACTGTGGCCTCTGCGGTGTGCAATAGTCCATGCCCAGCTCCCCTGTCTCTTGGCTGTCGGCCGCCTCCACGACCATGCCCTGGTCCAGTTCCCTGAGGGGCACCCTGGGGTCAGTCTCCTCCTGCAACGCCTGCCCTAGGAGGAGTGGGTTCTTACTGCTGCTGCTGAAAGGGCCTAGTTGGAAATTGTTGCTGCTGAGGTAAGAACTAAACCTGCCCACCCTCTCTGTACTACACTCTTCCCAGGCACTGATTCTAAAGGTGCCCATGGCTTCTACAGATGAATCATCTTGGTCCTGGGCCTGAAAGGAAAGGGCGAGGGCAGGGAGATCGGAACTGGAACTACAGAGGCATGCTTCTTTCTGGTCGAAACCTAGAGGGTCCCGATGCTAGAGGTCTGCTGCTGACATCCTTCCCCTTTGTTGAGCCCAACTGGATTCTGTCTCGCGATACACCTCCCAGTGCATTCATCCTTTTCCACACTTCATCCTTCTTTTAGACATCCAAGTACGTCGGTAGGGTGATGGGAGTAACAACATACTAGAGAGAAGGTCAAAGTGTCGCCTCCAAATGTCTCTCCCAAGACTCCTCATCCAGAAAGAGGTCAGGAGCAAAGCGAAGGTTATCCTTTAACTTTATCCCCAACTCCCTCACTAACATATTCCACTGCTAGAGGGAGGGTAGTTACTATCTCTTCTCATCCTTCATCGAGGAAGATAGTAATTCCACCCGGAACTCCTTCTCGAAGTCATCCCACGTGACCTCAGCCTCCCTCTTCTCCGCAAGATAAAGATTCCACAACTGACGCGCTGATCCACGCATCTACCTCATAGCCAGATGAACCCAATACTCCATCGGAGCCCGGATCCTACTAAAAGCTATCACCATCTCCTCTATCCAGCTCTATGTCTCCATGTCTGAGATGCTACACTCGTACTTCCCGAGGGTCTATCGCTGAAAGGTACGAAGATTCCTCTACCACTGATCATCCTCCTCCTCTTGGTCAGCCCTCTACTGATCAGCCAAGTCAACCTTTGGGGCCTCGATTGCCCTCACTACTCGTGGTCGTTTCCCAGGTGCCATAGCGGAAATGTAAACAAGGAATGCCTAAGCCCAAGTAGTGTTGAATATTGTTCTTAAATTTTCTTAGAATTATTATTCATTTTAAATCCCCAAATACCCATGAAAAACATGAAACACAAGTCATTATGATGCATGTACCTTATCTAGGGTCTCTACCCTGCAATCATTGTTGCCTTACTTAGTCGTTCGGTAGGCCCAGAGTCCTTGCATCAGACAACGGGGGGCTCTAAAATCCCATGTCCTAGCCGGTCTCCCCTAGACTATTTCACGCACCAAGAGCACCCAACACTGTTTCCCTACCATCCGATGCAATCCTCACTCTACATAACTCCAGACTCCATCCTATCTGTCAACCTCGCCTTTGATACCAGTTTATCACGACCCGCCTTCACCAAGATTAGAGAAGGGATAATATATTTCCATACCCTTCCTTCTTCATGTTGAAGGATAGATAATGACCCCCGAGACCCACCTTCAATAGGTGTCGGAGTGGCGACTAGCACCAAGGGTATAGAATCACACACAAGATAGAAGGCATTACACTTTTTCATTCATTAAGATCGGGAGATAAGATAGTAAATCCCAACAACACCAAAACTGGAGGAAAAAGTAAATCCAAATAAAACCATACCCAGATGCATGTTACATAAGTAAATTCCACAAAGTACAAGGAGACTACAAAGTTAATGTACTAGAGAGAAGAAAAATAGTAACAACAACTGTCCCAACATCCGAGCTAGTACGAAACTGGACGATCCCTAAAGTCCTCCTGGAAACTTAAAAGAAGTTTTATATACATAGGGGGGGAATACAAGTATACTAAGTAGGTAAAATCAATGACTCTCATGCATAAGTGGGGAGGCATTCTAATGCCCTGTCAGAAAAGAGATAACCAAAGCACCTAGTAAGGAAAACTATCCACCCTATCCTCACCAAGTTACACACCCCAAATAATGAAAGTCAAGTAATGTATAGAAATAACACATCGATTTTTATGTACCCCACACCCCTTTCCCACCAGTTATTGAAGACATCCTATGCATCGAAAAGATCCTGCCATTCTCACCACAGTCCCACTCCCACACCCTTCCCGCACAGACCTGAGCTACAACCACACATCCAACCCGCAAACACCTGGAACACAATCCCCATCCCACCCGCAAACACCTTGGTGACAATCACCATACGTTACCACGCCCGCAAACACCTGGGCCAGAATAACTACTATCATGCCCGAAGACACCTGGGCCTCGTCCCGAAGATTCTTGGGAAACAATGTGCCCGCACACACCTAGTCCAACCACCACAACTACCATGCCTGATGAATATTGGTCCATAATGGACCTCAGGCCATCACATCCTGCCCGAAGAGTCTTGGGCTATTCCATAAAGGGAGCAAAAAAGAAGCTAATAACCAGCCACTCATATGAGCATTGGGAAAAACACCCTCCACCATAGAATGGGGGTGTTCATCACTAATTGCTCAACATGGGTGGGGCGAAAATTAAAAACATAAGCACTAAAATTATAAGTATCGGTAACAGGCACACATCACACCTAGGGTCTCCAAATCCAACCTAAGCACATACACCCTTGTTACTATTCATTCAAAAAAGAATGGTACGACACTCATGGCCAAGTCACAACTCATTCCCAAAATCAACTCCCCATTTAACCCATTCTTGGTTTCATGTTAAAGTGATCCTATTTAAGTAAATTCTACAAAACTAGGCAACTAATAGGCATAACCACAAGCTAGAGAGAGAGAAACTGTCAAACAACAATTTAAGCATTCATAGCGGGTACTCTTGTAAATTCACAACAAAAAAGGGATTAGTGAGATCCCTCAATGTAGTGGAACAAAACCAAGCCTTAAGATACAGCCCCACGACGCTCCAGATTTACAACCTACAACCGTGCAACAACAGAGGATCCCATCCTCACCCACATAAACCCATAAGCATCAAACAGTATAACACAGCTAACACGAAAACACAGTAGGGAAAATTCCAGGTTCAAGCACATCATTCACTATGTTTTATTCTTTCTATTTAGTTAATCGGGGTGATCACAAAATGTTTGTTGTTCACTAAACATTAATTTAATCAGCTGATTTTACGCAATTAACCAAATTCCCATGTTGGAGCCTTTCAATTATCACAAAATAGAGGGGTTCATTGGTGCGCAAGGAAAGACCACCAACGACCATGATTTTCAGTGAGCATAGCCCACACAGTCCGCAACATATATAAATTATAAAAGAGTACAAAGGAATCGTCAAACACACCCCATTATTCTTTAATAGTCTGTTTATTATCTTTGTTAAGGTTTGGTTTTGTCCATTCCCACAGAAACAATAGTGTTCCCACCCCGCATGATACACAGTAAAGAGAGACGAAGGAAAATCCCTACATGGATGATCAAGGATCAAAGTTCTTCTCCACATGCCAAGAACAGGGGATGCACGACTTGCACGGTAGGAATGTTGAGGACTCCAAGGGTGAGCATAAAGGCTTCGGCACAGATGCACCACTTGCTTCGGGAAGGGGAACTCCAAACACACCAGGAAGAAAGGAGAGGAAAAGAGGAAGAAGAAGAAGAATAAATTCCCATGCGATATAATGATGAGATCCAGTTGTCAAAGGATATGGAATTTTGAACGTCTATAAGGTCGGATCATGGTTTCACCACAAGGTTGGTTGGTTACACATGACTGAATTAATTTTTTTATTTAATGACTTTCATCGAGAAAAGGTGGTAATAGCTGTGGCTTTGAAAAATTTTATACAAACAGAGGGGAAACGTTACGCGGACACATAGCTGGGTCCGTTGAGGGTCGCCCCACTCTTAGAAATTCAAATATTGATTATGGGGCTAAAAACAGCCTTGAATCACTTCCCAAAAGGTAAAATGGGTTTAAAAGTGGCGTTACGGGAAATGATGCAGTAGAAAAACTCAACAAGGTTGTGTGACACTGATCGTTCGCATCCATCGGTGACACACCAATCAGTCACACTGATCGGTCGCACCGATCGGCGAGACACCAATCGGTCACACCGGTCGGTCGCACACTGAAAAGACACTCTACCACTGAGGCGCCACCCTTAGGATCTGGAATTTGGCAAAGGGATGGGCCATGAGGGTCTAGGCCATTACACTAAATATTTCTAAAATAATGAAATTTATTTTGGGTATAATCAATCACATGTAATGAATGAATAAATTCCGATGATAGATTTTTGGATGAGGTCTAAACATTAGAAATTCTTAGTAATGTTATTTGGATTGACTAATGCACCCTATATTATCATTGATCCAATGAATAGAGTTTTTAAGGAATCTCTTAATGATTTTCTTACAGTTTTAATTGTTGATATTTTTCTGTATTCCAAAATCTATAAAGACCATGAGAGTCACCTATAGATTAATATTAATACTCTTAGAAAAAATTATTTATATACTAAATTTTGAAAGTGTGAATTCTAGATTTAGAAAATTTTATTTCTTGGATATATTGTCACTAAGGATAGAATCTATGTTTATCTTACAAAGAAAAATTAAATCAAATTATGGTTTACCCTAATGAACATAACCAAAATATGTAGTTTTATTGGTTTAGTAGGTTACTATCGGCATTTTGTTTGGAATTTTTACTGATTGGATAACCCCTTAACCATGCTCACAATAATGGGGTTATGTTCGTATGGAAAAGATAATGTGAATAAATTTTTTTAATAACATATGTCAATATAAATGAATTCTACAATTTAGACTTTACTGTCCATAAATTATGGGTTTATGACATACAGTGAAGCATCGAAGAAAGGAATGGGTTGTGTCCTTATGCTAAATGATATTTTTTTCATATTAATGAAGGATGTTAAAGACTCTTGTAAAATATATATCCAACTAATGATCTTGAGTTAGAAGTCGTAATATATTCCTTAAATATCTGGAGACACTATCTCTTTGGTGATTTATGTAAGATATAAATAGATTAAATGAGTTTTAAATAAATATTTACATAGAAAGATGTCAACATGAGGCATATACGATGGCTTGAGTGTTTCAAGGATTATTATATCTCAATACACTTCCACTCATGAAAGGTAAATATGGTACTATATGCATTAATTATAAAATATCATGGACTTATAACCAAAATGTGGATCGAGAATGACGATATGTTTATGGATCTAGTAATGATCAATAAAGGAATTGTTAAAGAAGAAAAAGATCACTCCTTTTTCAAATGATTTCTAAACCATCTTTTATGGAGAAGATAAAAATATGTCAACATGATGATGAATATTTTCAAAATAAAATTACATTCGTTAAGGATAAATGATTTTAAGACCTCATGTATGAAGATGTAATTATGAAATTTTTGCAAATGATCATGTGTTCTATAAATACATCAACTAAAAAGGGAACTCTTTGATGATACAGAAAGATAAAATTTATCTATACACTCTTATAGTACCAAAATGTATGTAGGTTTGAAGTAACATTTTTAGTGGGAAAATATCAAGTAGGACATTGTTGACTATGTGTCAAGATGCCTAGTTTTTCAATAATTTCGGGTTATGGAAAAAACTACTAGAGGAGTCCTGAAACATATAATTATTCCTATGTGGAGGTGGGTTGAAGTTACTAGTTACATATTTCCTTTAGTACAAATGAATCTAATAAATAATGGTGGAATATGTGTAATTATTGATCTAATTACAAAATCTTCACCTTTCCTCAATATATGGGATGATTTTCCACTAGAGTGCCTTAAAAGACTCTATATTAATGATGTTTAAGACTTCATGGTGAACCCCAGTCAATTTTTTTCTGATGAATCTCTTAGTTTCACATCAAAATTCTTGTGGGGACTTCAAAAGGATTTGGATACTGAGCTTCATATGATTACATCTTATCACCCTCAAACTGGAAAACATTCTAAATGGACTATTCCAACATTGGAAGAGTTGTTTAGATCAATCTCACTTGAATTTCATGGTATTTGGGATCAATATTTACCTTTGGAGGAATTTTAATACAATAATAGTTTACATTATAGTATTCAAATGGATATATATAAATAATTATATAGAAGGATATGTAAAACTCTAACATGTTGGGATGATGATTGTGAGATAAAAAATATAGTCCCAGAACATATTGATGAAACAACATCAATGGAAAAGACTATCCGATATCATATTAAAGCACCTCAATGTATGAAAAAGAGTTATGCTGAAAACTGATGAAAGGATTTTGAATTTCTAGTGGGTGATCAAGTATTTTTGAAAGTATATCTATGGAAGGGTGTATTAAGGTTAAGTACAAAAGGGAAATTGAGACCTAGGTACATCAGCCGATTTGATATTCTACAAATAATTAGAGATGTAGCTTATAGATTAAAAATTCATCCATGTATCTCCCATTTTCATGATGTGTTTGATATATCATTATTAATTATGTGCATTCTAAAACCTACACATGTAATATCTTATGAAGAAATAGAACTGGAACATGATTGGGATTACTGTGAAGAGCCTATCGAAATTCTTGACACTAGAGGAAAACTATTGAGAAATAATAGGACTCCACTAGTAATGGTACATTGTGGAAACCATAAAATGGAAGAAGCAATGTGGTAACCTAAGGATGTTATTAAGAATAACCACCCACAACTATTTATAGGGAAATATTCATGAAAATCTTAAAGGAGGAAATTTATAAATCATGGAAGAATATAAAACCAAAATATTTTATGGTATGTATCCTCCTATACAAACTCATTTCATTCAATATATTACATTTTAAAAAATTATTTCATATAGTTTAAATCATATATAATCAAATGGTGAACACAAAAAAAAATTAAATGATAAATGAATGAGATAGGTGGTTTCTTTCTAGAAATTGAAGAACATATACCAATGAAATATTAACTTTTCCTTTGGAAAACTAATGTGACCCATAGGAATAGTAATATGGAAAATAGAATAGTAACCTCTCCAATGAATGAATAAATTAATTTTATGCATGTTATAAATGAAAATAGGATATAATTCAATCATAGTATAAGTAAATAAATATTTTTAAAATGATAAATTATGTGTTGGTATTTTTATAAAACAAACAAATTTAATTGTAATTTTATAATTAACATAACGATTTAAAAGAAAATTTATAAAAAAACCCATAATTTAATAATTTGTTTTCTTATGATTGTAATATGATTTTATGAGACCTTAATTTTTTTTCAAAATGTTATAAAATAATATAAAATTTTAAAATTGGTAATTTTTTTAGAAAATGATAATTTTAATGAAAAATTAATTTTCTCATATTTTTACTAATGTTATAAAAATATATTTTCATTTTTGAATTCATACAATTGAAAAATGGGTGGGGTAAATTTTTGGGATTTTTGTAATATAATTGATTTTTTGGTGAACAATGAAATATACAAATTTATGGTATAAGATAAATATATGAATTATTGAGTCATAAAATATTTATGGTTGATTTAAGCCTGTAATATCAAATTATCATTCATTATTTTTATATATTTAGTGATAATGTGAAAAAAAATTATTGTCTTATGCCAAAATATTAAATAAATAAATAAAATAATAAAAAAACATCCCTCACCTCCACTATAAATAACACCCCTCACCACCTCCTCTCCTCACACCTCTAAATCCTTGAATATTGTACAATTTATAACCAAACTAATTCTCATTTTTCTTCCCCACGTGCTTGAGCAATTTGTATCAATAAAACACCGAAACCCAAGTTCCTGGAGGAGGTTCTCAAGGATAAGAATACAATTAGTAGAACCCTTACTCTTTCTCTTTCAATTTCATTCAATTTCACTTTATTTATTATACTTCAATCACCTCCTCTATCCAAATATGAATGTTAACTCCCGTATCTGATATAAATTATAATTATACCCTGTTAATAAAAAATCCATCATCAAACCCCTTATACTCTACCTTTTATTCTAAAAATGGAAATATAATCGGCGATGTGTCGATTTACTGCCATCATGTTTTATGCATTTTCCTTTTCCATTACCATCATCAAGAATGGTTATAAAAAATTATAATGGTTGGAAAATAATTTTAAATTTTTATTACAACATATATTTTTCTTTTTAACTGATATATATACATAAAATTAATTAATAAAACAAAACATGTCTGTGATAATCGAAAATTCAACAAAATAAACTAACTTCCATCATTCACATTTTATCTAATGAATTGTCATCATATAAGAAAAGAAATCATATATAACACCATTTAATCTTATTAATTTTCAATAATAATATCTAATTTAATTTTTTATTGATTCCCATTTTATATTATATTTCAAACATGTATTATATTGAACCAATTATCAAAGAAAAAAGTAATCAAAACCACCCAAACAATGAAATTGAATATTATAACTCATAAAAAGTCCTTAGACTAATAAAATAAAATTATAATAAAAAAATATTTTTAATATGCTCTAAATTAAATTATTACTGAATCTAATTTCATTATCCAGGATTATAATTACAAGTGAAAAGCTCTTTTTGGCATAAGTTAATAAATTCTCCCCAAAGCTCAATTTTTCCTACAAGTTATAATTTATATCCCTTGACCCCAATGTAATACTTAATTATTACTATATAATATTCCAAAATTATATGTTTATATTATAAATATGTTTACCTAGCTCAATTACTCTTTTTTTATGGGAAATACTTTTTTTATAAGGACTAATTATCAATTACTCATAATAAGAAAGATCGATTAAAAAGAACTTCCCAATATCTTAACCATATTGATGTACCATCCATAATATATTATAATAATTTTTTTTATAAAATCACACATTTTTAAGGAAAAACTATCCGTTTTAATTTATGATATTATAAAAATAATTATTCATTTTTCCGTTTTAAAGACTATTAAATATTTTCCTTAAACCGTGATAAAGAGGCTATTTTTAATGTTTCTTAAAAACTATTTTTACATCATTCACTTTTTTTAGACATAATTTATCTTCATACATGCCTATTATTCCTAATTAATTTCCAATTATTATTTAAATTAATTTTTTCCTAGGATTCATTATGATATTATATTTGGTTATGCCTTATTCGCAACTTATTACTTATGTGTGGTGTATGAATACATCCCTTTAATTTTGTGATCATAATTCATTGAATATTTCAATATATTTACATATTTCTTATCCCTATGATATTATTATTTCCTTTCTGTGAACCATTTTTTAAATATAGTTTTTTCTTCGAATGATGTTTTATTTGGGGAATGATTGATGAATCTATATCCTCTACTCAATAAAAATATTTTAAGTCATATTTTTCATGAATTGAATCAATGTATAAAGAATTATTTGGACTTTTAGTGATGGTTGGGGTCTAATTATAGATATACCCTTGATTCATCAAAATGTCTCATGGGAAAAAACAATTGGTGAAAGCCCTTTGTGTTTCTTTCCAAGAAGAATGAGATCGGTTTTTACCCAAACACTTAAACCATCATTATGGTATAATGGTTCATGTTATAGATACATGATGTCTAATGATTAATCATTATATTCATTCTACATTCAAATATTACATTGCATGTTATTTTCACTGTGAAAAAATATTTGGATTAATTTTCATTCACAATTTACTGATGGAATGTGTTTTCATCTATTTACCTTTCCATAATTATTAGGTATTACTAAATTTTCTTCAATTATTATTGATTCATGAAAACCTTTCTGATAATTTTAGTTGAGAATTTTATTTTTTTTCCTAGGTTTTGATTTTTAAATCATTGAATAAGTGACAAGAAGTAGTTTATATTTTTTTGTTATGTTGTATGTATAATTACTAATGTAATAAAGGAACCGATTATGTATCTAGTTTCTCAAATACTACTAAATTGACTAGTCTTATAAGGCCCCAGCCTTAAACCTTACTTAATATTGAATTAAATGAATAATTCAAATTGAGGATCTTTTCAGGTTTAGAGTTTTAGAGAATTAGAACATAACTATTACATCTCAAAAGATTACAAAGTAGACACTTCTACTAAGTTTCCATAATAGAAAAAAACTCTTAAAAAGAAACATGTCTAGTTACATGTCTTATATAGCATGACATTCCCTTGATCCCATCCTTGACCTTATTCCACTTTAATTCCTGTGAAAAATATTTCGGAAAAATCTTGGGGTGAGCATAAAAAGCCCAGTAAGGGATACACAAAGAATGAAAACAGTTACTTTTTCAAACATCAAGTAAACCATGTATACTCTAACAAAGTAATACCTTCACCATCATGAAGTAGTAAAAATTCCTCACTGAATAAAGTATCATTACTTACCTTTTTGTAACCAAAGGATTACCATAAAACCAATATAAAGAACACATAGCTTATATAAAGGTAACTTGGGACATAAACATACTTAAGTGGAATAACCATACGGTCCACTTCCACACATATCACATAATGGAATAGCCATACAGCCAATTTCCATACATACATAATGGAATAGCCATACGGCTGACTTCCATACCCAATGCATTGGTGGTTATAACGTAACCACCCGTCCTGGTATTCACGGGACCACCCGTCATATGGTTTATCACGTAACCACCCGTAAAATGTCCAAGTACCAATATAAAATCATAAGACATAAAGCAAACATAAGGGAAAGAAAACATTTTCACACATTGATCACAATATATCACTCAAATATATTGACATAACAAATCCATTATAAAAACCATTTTCAATACCAAAATACATAAATGATTATATGGTATTTATTTCATTTTAAAAAAACATTACGGCTTTTTCAGGAAGCCAAAGACCAAATAATACTTGCGGCGGCGGAAAAGGTCGTTGTCACTGCATACGTTAAAAAAACATTCCTTTTTGTCGTTTAGTAAAACGCTTTGTAGAAAAAGATTCCTTTTGTATAAAAGTAAAAGTCAAAGGGTTTTATACACTGTATAAAAGAAAGTTGTGTATAAAATGAAATATGCCTCAATGAAAGGAGATTGAGACGAAGTCCCTTACCTTGGGTCCGACTTGACTCGATCGTTCTTTAATGTCCTGAATAATAAACTTGATTTAATTTCTACTTGATTAAGAACCTTTTTAAAGTCCATTATTACTCTTATATAACTTATTGCCATGTTATAAACATTATGTAACCATTTAAATTAATAATGGTCGTTTTGTCGATATTTGGTTCTTAAGTCAAAAGTGGACTTCTTACAATTTCGTGTGGTCAAAGGTTCTTTATATCCAGAATGACATTCCTGATTTGGATATAATATATATCATATATATCCAGCATATAAATGTATTTATAATATTACATAATCATTTAGAGGTAAGAAATGAAATGCACCGTTCATGGAGACGGTAAGCCGTACGTACGCATAAACGCTACTTTCATTTCTTTGTCATATTAATGGAATTAAAACTAAATGAGAGGTATGTATATTTTAATTCCAGAATTATATTCATCATTTAGATATATCATTCATTATATATATCCATTATATACATGTACTTTTAATAGTACATTACATTTGGGGATAAGAAATGAAATGCACCGTTCATGGAGACGGTAAACCATACGTACGCATGAACGCTACTTTCATTTCTATCTCATACTTTATTGGAAAGAAATAATAATGATATTGGGGTATATTGTAATTCCATTATAACATCATATATAATAACTTTAAATCCATCCTTTACACGTCCCACATATGGAATTAACGAATCACATCACTTTGAGGGGGTGGTAGTCCGTACTTCCTTAAATGAAGATATCATGTTTACCCATAATGGAAACCATAAAGGTATGCCTAAAATGAAAAATACAGAAGCTTAAAGAAAACACAAACATATTATATATCATATATAAATATAGTTACATCTTAATGGCAACCTTTGAAGGTGTTAATGGAATGTTGAACAATCATCGTTTCGGGAGGCATAAATTCACCATCCACGGAAACAATATGTTCTTTAACCATTAGATGAAGGTGAGTGTAATTGTAGCTAGAATCCTTCTTATAAAAACATCCTAGTATATTGAAGATACTGGAGTTGTTACAAATTAAATAAATAAAAATATTTTAGGGGGTTGGAGAAGCAAAATAATACAAAAGGACGCAAGTGAAGACATTACCTCAAAATCGGGTAACTCCCTTTGGTTTGAGCTCAAATGCTTCCTTGGGAAGACTTCTGCCCAAATTGAGGATTCAAGGAGTAAGATAAGGAAGTGGAGAGACAAAATTGGCAGGGGTTGTCCGAGACAAAGGCTTTGGGAGTGTGGGTAAGGTGGTAGAGATGGGGGGCCTTTTATAAGAGGAGAGGAGGGGCACTTTTGGAAATTAAAGAAATATTACTTTATTTGAAAATGTGTTTCGGTTTTAAAAGCTCCCACATTAATATAATTCGTGGATAAGATGATAAGGGTTCGAAATACTCCCATCCAATAAGTTTTGGACATGTCTAGTTCATATATTTTACATTATCTTTCCATTTTATTTTAATCATCAAATAATGATGTCATCGCTGCAGCATTATTATGTCATAAATAATTTAATATATTTAATGTCTAAAAATTATAAAAAAACTACTATGATGTAAGAAATCGTTTTAACATTCCAATTACTATTTATAATCAAAAATCTGACTTGTATAACCCCATTTAAAAATTGTTTTAGTAAAACATATCATGTTTGTGCCATTTTTTACATTAACATTAAATAAAAGGTATTTATGTCATTTTCCAACCAAAGTGGCTCCATGGGGTCCCCAAGTAGACCCATGGCTTTTCTTGGTCGGCCATGACACATCCAATGAGGGTAGAACATGTTTCTAGGTCATCTCATATTATTAAAACATTATTTTTACCTTAAACTACACTAATTACCACTAATCGCGATTAAAAACTTAATAAGTTACTATTCACCAAAAAATTATTATAATCTCATTGAACCACATTTTACTTGTTAGTTACAAACATGTATGTCAGATTTTTAAAATTCAATACACAAAAGTGGCAAAGTTTCATTTAAATGAAAAAACAGTTTCTTTAACTACCACTTAGTGGTTTCACTATTCATCAAAAATTAAAGTTTTTCAGAAAAATTCCAAAAATTCATCCTAAGCTATATTTGATATTCCGAATTCAAAAATGAAGTCCATTTTACAAAATTCAAAACATATAAGTCAAATTAATTAATTTAATAATTAATTCCCGATGTCATGACAAATAGCGTGTTTTTGTGAAACAATAAGTATCAAATAATTAACACTAATTTAAGTCTGATTTCAAAGTGAAATTAATTCCAACGACCACTATTGTATTTAATGGTAAAAATATTTTCTAATTTCACTTTAAAACCAATTCAAATAATAATCTAATCATATAAATAAATTAGATCAAAAAGAGGTTTTGAATTAAAATACATCATTTACAATATTCATTAAAAAAATGAACATTATCGGAAAGATACCAAAAATTTACACAAAGTAAATTTTGATGTCCCGATTCTATAGAAGAGTTATATTTGGTCAAATAGAATTTATATAATTGATCAAAACTATATTTAATGACGGTTCGCCATTAAAAGGTGATAAGTGAACCCTTAGTGAAAATTAGGGTATAAATGCCTAAGATTGAATTCTTTCCGTATTTTAAGCCTTTATCTTTTATTGGGTAAATATAAAAACATTTAAAAACATATATAATCATATTTTAGTTATTTCTATCCATTCCCGCCAGTACAACGACTACATGTTAACTACTATTTAAAATAATATTATTATATTACTAGTGTGCAACGTAAGATTTCAATGAAACTCATCGTTGCGTATCGAGTACGCTATCGAATGTAGAAACCTCTTTAATTAAAATTAATATTTAATTCGTAAATATTAATTAATATGAAAATTATTTATTCTTTATTTACCTGGGATGTTACATCCTGGCCCCCTTTTGGGAATTGCGTCCTCGCAATTTTATTCACTTATCAAAATAAGTGGGGGTATTTATCCCTCATAGCATTTTCAGATTCCCACTTTGCCTCTTCAATCACATGGTTTTTTCACAAAACCTTTACCTAATGAATCACCTTATTCCGTAACACCTGCTCCCTGTGGTCAAGAATCTGGACTGGTTGTTCTTCATAAGATAGGTTCTCTTCCAGCTGAACTACCTCTGGACTCAAAACATGAGATGGATCTGGCATATACTTCCTCAACATTGAAACATGAAAAACATTGTGTACCTGAGATAAACTCGTAGGTAAAGCCACTCTGTAAGCAACTGATCCAACTTTCTCCAGAATTTCATATGGTCCAATGAACCTTGGACTCAGCTTTCCTTTCTTACCAAATCTCATCACACTTTTCCATATAGAAACCTTGAGAAAAACATGATCACCTACCTCGAAAGATAGATCCTTCGTCCGGTTATCTTCATAACTCTTCTTCCTTCTCTGAGCTGTTCTCATGTGTTTCTGAATCAACTGAACCTTTTCTGCCATCTGTTCTACCAATTCTGGTCCAATCAACTTCCTTTCACCCACTTCATCCCAGAAAGCTGGAGTCCGACACCGTTTCCCGTATAATGCATGAAATGGTGCCATCTGTATACTGGAATGAAAACTGTTATTATATGAAAATTCAACCAAAGAAAGATGTTGGTCCCAACTTCCCTGATAATCCATCGAACAAGCTCATAGCATATCCTCCAAGGTCTGAATTGTTCATTCTGACTGCCCATCTGATTGAGGATGAAAAGTTGTACTAAAATTTATTTCAGTACCCAACGACTTCTGAAGGCCTTTCCAAAAGTTAAGAGTGAACCTGGGATCACGGTCAGATACAATGGAGAGTGGAACTCCATGTAACCTGACTATCTCTTTAAGATACAAACGGGAAAGTTGATCTAGAGAGAAAGTATCTCGTATTGCAAGGAAATGAGTAGATTTGGTCAAGTGATCAACAATAACCCAGATTGCATTATTACCTCGAGATGTCCTCGGTAATCCCACAACAAAGTCCATGGATATGTTTTCCCATTTCCACTCTGGCACTGGTAATGGTTGAAGCATCCCTTTAGGTAACTGTCGCTCTGCTTTAACCTGCTGACAAGTCAAACACTTCACAGTAAAATCACCAATATCTTTTTTCATTCCATCCCACCAGTAATACTCCCGCAGATCTCTATACATCTTAGTACTACAAGGATGAACTGAAAACGGGGATCTATGAGCCTCGCATAACAACTCATTCTTCAACTGTGAATCACAAGGCACACATAATCTTTTCCCAAACCTTAAAACACAAACACAAACTTATCCAAGAACTCATGGAAAATTCTATTCATAAGGTCCATGAATACAGCAGGTGCATTGGTTAACCCAAAAGGCATAACTAAAAATTCATAATGGCCATATCTAGTACGGAACGCAGTCTTCGGAACATCTGCTTCTTTTACTTTCAACTTATGGTACCCCGACCTCAAGTCAATCTTCGAAAAATAATGAGCTCCCTGGAGCTGATACCACTTCATTCGATGGCCCAACATCTGCTGAAGTTGTTGCAAAGGATTTCACCACCCCTTTCTGCTTGTAGTCTGGCTGCATTCCCCAAGTTGAGTTCTTTGTTTGACACTCGTTTCCATAATGACCCATTTCATTACACTTAAAACATCTTACCATTGGATTTTCATTGCCTGCTTTATCATCTTCCTTACAGTTACGAGCAATATTACCTGACTTACCACACCGAAAGCACTTACCAGACATGGATAAACATTCTCCAGGATGCATTTTACCACACTTCTCACAGGATGGATATTTGGTTTTCTTACCTCCCTGCTTCTTTGATGAATTCTTCCCCTTTTCCTGCCAACTAGACCTCTTATTCTGTTGTTTGTCATAGAACACCTGATCATCGGCAAACTCCATTTCCACCTTCTCCGCACATCGAACAAGTTTTTTATAACTTTTGAACTCACGAGAAGCTAAAGCCCTTCGATACTTTGTCTTTAACCCTGAGTAAAAACGGTTTATTTTACTATCAAGATCTCGTATGAAGTTCGGAGCATACCTTGCCAATCGAGTGAACTTTGCTTCATAAGCAGCCACTGAATCATCCTCCTGCTTCAATTCTAGGAACAGTTTTTCCATCCTAAGACGAACCACCTTAGGAAAATATTTCTCAAGAAACATACCTTTGAATTCATCCCAGTGAAGATCCTCAATCTCATCACTATCCCTGATATTTTTCACCATCAACCACCACTGATCAGCTTCACCTTCAAAATGGTAAACATCAAGACTAACCTTTTGATGTTCTAAACACCCCATGACATCAAAAATCTTCTCCAGTGCTTTAATCCACCTTTCAGCATGCACAGGGTCAGATGATCCTCTGAATGATGGGTGATGTTGCCTCATGAAGTGTTCCACCACTGACATGTTCCTCTGTGGTTGATCTGGCTGATCTCATGCATGGATACCACCACCATTTATAGCCTGAGTCAACTGTGCCATCACTGCAACAAACTGTTCAGTTCCGATTCCGACCATCTTAGGTTGCTGATTTGGAAGGTTTTCTTCCTCCTGATGTCGTCCCAACATAGCTTCTTTGTTTCCTCTGCGGAAAACCATTCTGAACACAGAAATATCTTAGGCGAAGTAACATGGAAATCTGTAAATGCTATATCATTTCTATCATATCATAAATTAACTTATAATTTAACAATTTTCTAACGCCTAAAGTTGTCTAAACCGACCTCTGATACCAACTATAAGGACCCAGCCTTAAACCTTACTTAATATTGAATTAAATGAATAATTCACATTGGGGATCTTTTCAGGTTTAGAGTTTTAGAGAATTAGAACATAACTATTACATCTCAAAAGATTACAAAGTAGACACTTCTACTAAGTTTCCATAATAGAAAAAAACTCTTAAAAAGAAACATGTCTAGTTCCATGTCTTATATAGCATGACATTCCCTTGATCCCATCCTTGACCTTATTCCACTTTAAGTCCTGTAAAAAACATTTCGGAAAAATCTTGGGGTGAGCATAAAAATCTCATTAAGGGGTACACAAAGAATGAAAACAGTTACTTTTTCAAACATCAAGTAAAGCATGTCTACTCTAACAAAGTAATACCTTCACCATCATGAAGTAGTAAAAAGTCTTCACTGAATAAAGTATCATTACTTACCTTTTTGTAACCAAAGGATTACCATAAAACCCATATAAAGAACACATAGAATATATAAAGGTAACTTGGGACATAAACATACTTAAGTGGAATAACCATACAGTCGACTTCCACAGATATCACTTAATGGAATATCCATACGTCCAATTTCCATACATACTTAATGGAATAGCCATACGGCCGACTTCCATACCCAATGCATTGGAGGTTATAACGTAACCACCCGTCCTGGTATTCACGGCACCACCTGTCATATGGTTTATCACGTAACCACCCGTCAGATGTCCAAGTACCAATATAAAATCATAAGACATAAAGCAAACATAAAGGAAAGAAAACATTTTCACACATTGATCACAATATATCACTCAAATATATTGACATAACAAATCCATTATAAAAACCATTTTCAATACCAAAATACATAAAAGATTATATGGTATTTATTTCATTTTAAAAAAAACATTACGGCTTGTTCAGGAAGCCAAAGAACAAATAATACTTACGGCGGCGGAAAAATTCGTTGTCACCGCGTACTTTAAAAAAAACATTCCTTTTTGTCGTTTAGTAAAACGCTTCATAGAAAAAGATTCCATTTGTATAAAAGAAAAGTCAAAGGGTTTTATACACCCTATAAAAGAAAGTTGTGTATAAAATGAAATATGCCTCAATGAAAGGAGATTGAGACGAAGTCCCTTACCTTGGGTCTGACTTCACTCGATCGTTCTTTAACGTCCTGAATAATAAACCTGAGTTAATTTCTACTTGATTAAGAACCTTTTTAAAGGTCATTATTCCTCTTATATCACTTATTTCCATGTTATAAACATTATTTAACCATTTAAGTTAATAATGGTCGTTTTGTCGATATTTGGTTCTTAAGTCAAAAGTGGACTTCTTACAATTTTGTGTGGTCAAAGGTTCTTTATATCCAGAATGTCATTCTTGATTTGGATATAATATATATCATATATATCCAGCATATAAATGTATTTATAATATTACATAATAATTTAGAGGTAAGAAATGAAATGCACCGTTCATGAAGACGGTAATCCGTACGTACGCATAAACGCTACTTTCATTTCTTTGTCATATTAATGGAATTAAAACTAAATGAGTGGTATGTATATTTTAATTCCAGAATTATATTCATCATTTAGATATATCATTCATTATATATATCCATTATATACATGTACTTTTAATATTACATTACATTTGGGGATAAGAAATGAAATGCATCGTTCATGGAGACGGTAAGCCGTACGTACGCATGAACACTACTTTCATTTCTATCTCATACTTTATTGGAAAGAAATAATAATGATATTGTGGTATATTATAATTCCAGTATAACATCATATATAATAACTTTAAATCCATCCTTTACACGTCCCACATATGGCATTAACGAATCACATCACTTTGAGGGGGCGGTAGTCCGTACTTCCATAAATGAAGATATCGTGTTTTCCCATAATGGAAACCATAAAGGTATGCCCAAAATGAACAATACAGAAGATTAAAAGAAACATAAACATATTATATATCATATATACATATATTGACATCTTAATGGCCACCTTTGAAGGTGTTAAAGGAATGTTGAACAATCATCGTTTCGGGAGGCATAAATTTACCATCCACGGAAACAGTATGTTCTTTAACCATTAGATGAAGGTGTGTGTAATAGTTGCTCGAATCCTTCTTATAACAACATCCTAGTATATTGAAGATACTGGAGTTGTTACAAATTAAATAAATAAAAAGATTTTTGGGGGTTGGAGAAGCAAAATAATACAAAAGGACTCAAGTGAAGACATTACCTCAAAATCGGGTAACTCCCTTTGGTTTGAGCTCAAAGGCTTCCTTGGGAAGACTTCTGCCCAAATTGAGGCTTCAAGGAGTAAGATAAGGAAGTGGAGAGACAAAATGGGCAGGGGTTGTCCGAGCCAAAGGCTTTGGGAGTGTGGGTAAGGTGGTAGAGGTGGGGGCCTTTTATAAGAGGAGAGGAGAGCACTTTTGGAAAGTAAACAAATATTACTTTATTTGAAAATGTGTTTCGGTTTTAAAAGGTCCCAAATTGATATAATTCGTGGATAAGGTGATAAGGGTTCGAAATCCTCCCATACAATAAGTTTTGGACATGTGTAGTTCGTAGATTTTACATTATCATTCCATTTTATTTAAATCGTCAAATAATGATGTCATCGCTGCAGCATTATTATGTCATAAATAATTTAATTATTTAATGTCTAAAAATTATAATAAAAATACTATGATTTAGGAAATAGTTTTAACTTTCCAATTACTATTTTTAATCAAAAATCTAACTTGTATAACCCCGTTTAAAAATTGTTTTACTAAAACATATCATGTTTGTGTCATTTTTTACATTAACATTAAATAAAAGGTATTTATGTCATTTTCCAACCAAAGTGGCTCCATGGGGTCCCCAAGTTGACCCATGGCTTGTCTTTGTAGGCCATGACACATAAAATGAGGGCAGGACATGTTTCTAGGTCATCTCATATTATTAAAGCATTATTTTTACCTTAAACTACACTAATTACCACTAATCGCGATTAAAAACTTAATAAGTTACTATTCACCAAAAAATTATTTTAATCTAATTGAACCACATTTTACTTCTTAGTGACAACCATGTATGTCAGATTTTTGAAATTCAATACACAAAAGTGGCAAAGTTTCATTTAAATGAAAAATCAGTTTCTTTAACTACCACTTAGTGGTTTCACTATTCATCAAAAATTGAAGTTTTTCAGAAAAATTCCAAAAATTCACCCTAAGCTATATTTGATATTCCGAATTAAAAAATGAGGTCCATTTTACAAAATTCAAAACATATAAGTGAAATTAATTAATTTAATAATTAATTCTCACTGTCATGACAAATAGCGTGTTTTTATGAAACAATAAGTATCAAAAGATTAACACTAGTTTAAGTCCGATTTCAAAGTGAAATTAATTCCAACGACCACTATTGGATTTAATGGTAAAAATATTTTATAATTTCACTTTAAAACCAATTCAAATAATAATCTAATCATATAAATAAATTAGATCAAAAAGAGGTTTTGAATTAAAATACAACATTTACAATATTCATTAAAAAATGAACTTTATCGGAAAGATACCAAAAATTTACACAATGTAAATTTTGATGTCCTGATTCTAAAGAAGAGTTATATTTGGTCCAATAGAATTTATAAGATTGATCAAAACTATATTTAATGACGGTTCTCCGTTAAAAGGTGATAAGTGAACCCTTAGTGAAAATTAGGGTATAAATGCTTAAGATTGAATTCTTTATGTATTTTAAGACTTTATCTTTTATTGGGTAAATATAAAAACATATAAAAACATATATAATGATATTTTAGTTATTTCCATCCATTTCCTCCAGTACAACGGCTACATGTTAACTACCATTTAAAATAATATTATTATATTACTATTGTGCAACATAAGATTTCAATGAAACTCATCGTTGCGTATCGAGTACGCTATCGAATGTAGAAACCCCTTTAATTAAAATTAATATTTAATTCGTAAATATTAATTAATATGAAAATTCTTTATTCTTTATTTACCTGGGATGTTACAAGTCTTTAGTGATATGATATCTTGTATATAATACATTATTAAAAATAAACACATAATTACGGCTACAATGGTCAGGAACGATACATGAAAAATCCTCATTGTGTTTAGAAGAAGGGAAATATGGATGCTTTCAACAAGAACGTTCAAGAAACTATACATTCTGAGTTTAATGGTAGGGTTATTGGGAATTTATAAAATAGTTGTATAGTTATAAAAAGCTTCCATTATTATTAAGTTTGAAATAATTTTTGGTCCTGAAATCATAAAATAATATGCTATTTTAAAATTGTATAATAATTTCAAGTCCATTATCCACATTATCCAAATGATTATTTTTGGAGAAAGATAATTTCTTTACTATTAGTATCTTCTATGAACAATTCTGACACCTTATGGTTTTGTTTCACCATTAATTGAAATCAAATGTGCAAAAATATATATTACTTGATCTACATGAAAAGGAGGTGAGTGATGGAGAGTTCATTATCATTGATGAACAATTATGTAACATGGTCAATTTTTAACTTTTAATTCTATTATCATTTTCGAGTGAACTCATGAAGTCTCATGAAGACATAGAATCTTATAGAATAATCTATCATCATCATGGCCTATATTAAGATAGAGATAGATAAGAACATTTGGAGATATACAAGTCACACTTTCAGAGTCATCATTGAGAAGTTGTGCAATGGGGACCTAACATACTCAAATGTGGTACATTCAGTTCCTAGAGTTTCTAGGGTTTAATTTCCTTTATGAACTACAAAATTATATCATACTAGCACCATTACCTAAAATATTATCTATGTTTTTTTGATAATTTATATATAAAAATCATTGATAAGTATCTTCATGATACTTTAAATATTCTTCATCAAGTTTATAAGGATATAAATCATGAAAATCCTTCTACACTGATAGTAAAAATATGGATGGATAGGAAAGGAGCACTAAGCACAAATATTATTCATAATTCACTTAAAAAATAGAATAATAAATTTAAAAGAGAGGGAGTATGATACTATATATTTTTCCATTGAAAAGAAGAGTAATTGGAAGGAAGAATAAACCCATTAAAAGAATCAATGGGAATATTCATTTTATTATTTTTACGTAAAATATTTTTTTTATAAATTTGGTATTAGATATAGCATGTGGTGCAAATATATATATGAAAATATTGTAACCGTACAGATTTTGAAAAATTGATCGAGGGAAGTAACCTATGATTATCCAACATATCCAAAATTATTGTTTTGTCTATTGGGTATTATATCCATAAAGTGTTGATGGGAATGTTATTGGTGTTAATAGTTTCTTATTTTGTGCCATTTGTTATGAATAAATTATTTATGTATCAAAACATGATAAAAATGGATTGATTTTCATCTAGTGGAATAAAAGCTTCTTCTTTTATAATGACACATCAAGTTATGGTAAGTATTATTTAAATATAATTCATTATGTACTAGATTAAAAAACTATATAATGAAAATTGATAAAAACACTACTTTACGTGAATCATAACACACCGAACTATGGAATCACTGACTCAGTCATGTAAAAAAATGTAATTGATGAAATTAAATCATGATGGTTATTTAGGTTATTTTTAACTTAATCCACACGGTGTATATCACACATATTTATAAGGAAAAATTACCTAAGCCCTGTTTAGTGGAAAATTGTAAAGGTAAAAAGATCTTGAATTATTTCATACCAATGTGTGTAGGAGATTTCCAATTGAACAAATGCGTGGGTACTCATATTTAATATCTTTTAATAATAATTTAAGTATATATGGATATGTATAAATAATAATGTGTAATTCAGATACCTTTCTATGATCCAAGGGATAAAAGAATGATTTTGAGAACCAAATTGGTAGTAATAAAAACAAACTCTACTCCGAATATCATGGAGAATATCATAATCAAGACTTATTTAATTATTTTTGGGATTTGGATATCCTATCCCAAGTCAACCCTCATTATACAACTTATTGGAATGGTTTATGTGAAATATGGAACCAGAACATGTAATACATGTTTAGATTAATGATGAGTTATTTGAGTCTTCCATTATTATTTGAAGGATATACATTACATAAAACAAAATAGATACTAAAACAAGTTCCAACTAAAGGAAAAAAATTATACCACACTAATTAAATAATATAATGAAACTCCTCTTGTAATAATTACATTTGTGGGGTTGTGAAGCATTAGTTATGTTCTCTTATGGTAACAAACATGCATTAAATGAACAATGTGTACCTTCTAGGATTCCCTTATGAAACAAGGTGGTAATACCTCTATAGACCCATTAAAAAATGTTAACAGTGCCATGAAAATGAAATATTCCTTTAGTGGGATAACATATTTAAAAGTTATTGTGGGAGAGAGATATAGTTTGATGACATCCATGATGATGATACATAAGACATTTCATAAGAATATATTCCATAATGATCAGTGGAATAAAATGTTTGAGAGACATAAGTATAGTGTTTGAGTACAAGAAAGGTTAGAAACCTAGAATGATATGGTCTTATATTCACTATGGATTGTGACTCATTATTATATGATAATAATGATCTCATGACCAAAATGGAAGCTATATGTTCATAAATGTTTCCATGTATAATAGAACTATGAGTTCTAAATAGATTCATTATTCCAAAACCATGCTTAGATTTTGGTATATCGTCTAATGAATGAAAGTCCCATAGGATGAAAATGGGAATTCAGGAAGAAACTAGACATGGATGGGAAATTCAATTCTTATAAGGCATGTATGATTGAAAAAGGTTCCAAAAAATATCAAGGTATAAACTATTATTAAATCTTATAACAATTAGTAATGCTAAAATTCATTACAATTTTAATTTCCATTAGGGAATTCCACGACCTTGTGATTTTTTAAAATGGATGTGAAAATATCTTCTCATAAGGGGAACCTTTAGGAATATGTCTATATTACAAAAACCAAAGGGTTTATGACAAAAACATAAATTCATAGAAGTTATTAATATTATAAATTTCTACATATGAGTTGACTAAATCATATCAGTCATGGATCATTCTATTTGATGAATCTACAATTGAAATTTTTTAAAGACTGAACGTGATTTTTTTTTGTATAAGTGGTTTAGTTTGATTTCATTCATTTTCATTGTAAAAAATGTTGATAATTGATTACTTACACGTAAAGAAATATTAAAACTATGATTTGTTAAATCATGGAAAAATAAAATTTTCTTCATGAAATACATAGATGTAGCAACATATATTATTTGGATCAAGATATATCCCGGTATATTCAAGAGGGTACTAATCCTAATTTAGTGTATATATATATAAAATATACTGCTGAGATTTAGTATTAAATAATCCAATACACATGGAATTCATATTTCTAGGAAATTGTGTCCTTAGACACATGAGGATATGAAAAGACTCTGAATGATTCCATATGATTCTATGATTGGAATAATTATGTATGTTATGATATTTAATACTCTATATTTCACCTATTCCTTAGGTCTGTTTAGAATATAACATGATGATCCAGGTTTCCACCATTGGATGGATATCGAGACTATCCTTAAGTATATGCGGTTAGTTAGGATATATTCATGGTCTATGATGGATATGAGTATCTACTATTCACAGGATATGCTTATTTGAGTTTTCAAATAGATCATGAATATCTAAAATCAAAAACCAGATACTTCCTTGCTCTCAATGGAGTTGTTTTGAGCTGGAGGATCATAAAGAAGGACACGATTGAAGATTAAATAGTAGTTTCTAAGTATATTGAGGCTTATGAGGTGTCCAATGAAGTGGTATAGATACAAAACTTAATCCAAGATATTGACAAGGTTCCTAAAAGAAATGATCCAATAAAAATCAATCGTTATAATACTCTGGTGGTGCTCCTTACTAAGAGGACCGAGTCACATCAGTAGATGAAACACATAATTTGAATGTATCATATCTAAAATAATTTTTCTCAATGTGATGGTGTTTCAGTGTGATGAATATCCATATAAATTACAATGTGTGGACCCCTTTACAATATCCATAACTCCACATAAAAATGATCATCATGTAAGTTCTTGGGGACTAAAAGTCAAAGGAATTTACATCTAGTCCAAGTTGGAGTCTTTTAAAGTTATTTTTCTAGAACAAACAATTTTATCATTGATTACATGTTTATTTTAATTTTATTAAAACAAATTTTTATTTATTTTTAATTATTATTCATGACATAATGTAATAATTTCATATTATATTTATTTCATTTATGAGGCCAAAATAGTAACCTACTATTATGAGATCCTTTTAGAGAAATGATGATATTATTAAATATATAAATATAGTATGATAATTTAATTTGGTAGGGAATATAGTATATATAATGTAAGGTGTGGATACTCATGGGTATATGAGATTTCATCTCAGGAAATTATCACCTGATAATCTCCATGACAAAAGGGAATGAGAACATACATGATAGTGTAAATTCAACATGTTTATTACATTATTAAAGAGTGTATAATGTTTTGTATACATTAATATTATCATTAATGAATTTCATTACTCACACTCTTAGATTTTATAACTAAAACTATGATGACATGTGTTCACATGATGTTGGGTATGTTTCATGAATCACGAATGAAATATGATTAATGTATAAGTTGGGGAAGGATTTACCCATTCCATATTTAAGCATGTTGATATATTGTACCTTTGATTGGAATATAAAATAACCTTAAATACTATGTCTATGTTTTGAAAAAGTATTTATTTCATATAGTCCAAGAAATTAGAATCATTCATATTGGTTTATGACGTATATGTGCAACATGGTTGTTGAGATATTGTTAAAAATTAGATTATATTACACATAATGTTTCCATATATGGTTGTCAACATTTTGAAAATAAGTTATTTCTCATGGGTTCCATGACCAATTTTTAGACCATATTCTTGGTCTTTAAAAAATCTTACATAATCCCAATGAGAAAAAAATTCCCAATGGTCCAGCATAATTTGTTTCAGTTGATCTTGATTAAATTCACATTGAATTTAATTAAGTTTATAAAATATGATTCCCTAGAATGAGGAATTATTTAATTTGTGTTCTATTTATTATATATATTTATTAAATATTTAAATAATATTTATTCACTAGTTTGTAGTTGAAGTATTTCTTTATGAATAAAATATTTATTTAGATATTCAATAAATGAAGTGGATATTGAGAAAACCAAAATCACATCTACTGATAAATATTAATTTTCAATTTGGTAAAATAATATTAATCGTCATGAATATTAGTGAAAATTGTAAGATAACAAGAATAATATTTTATATGGAATGGTGTAAGATTATGTATTTTATATTATTTCAGGGTCATTTTGTAATTATACAATATTTTAAAATAAACCAATCTCTATAAATAGATGGTTATGTCTATTGTGTCGGGATAATAAATACTTGTGAATCATTGTTCACAACAGACTTCACTCTAATATTTATGATTCTATACACATCCCATGAGTAATAAGATCAAGAGAGAATCTTTCATAACAAAAGGAACTAGAATTGATCCAGAAAAAACAACATAAGGAGATAGATCTATAAGGTTAGAAACCAATAATCAATCGATGTTGTTCAAAGATCAATATAGCATGTGTGGATCACTTCAAGAGAGATTCAACCCTTTTGTCTGTAGGATCAAAATAATGATGTAGATGCTCAATATACAAGGGGGGTGGGGTGAATTGTATCCTTTAATAATTATATTGTAACATTAAATTTTGATATAAAACATTCAATTATTTAACAAAGTTAAACTGGGTAAATTCACAATACCACTTAGTTCTACAAACTTGCTAGATTTTGGAAATATGGTTCCATAAATGAAGCGTAAGAAAACTTTACAATAGAAAAGATAATACCTTAAAGAGTATAGAATACTACTAATCAGAGTACAAGTACATGAAAGTATAAGATAGTTATACATTCCTTATTAATAAAAATGTAGTGGAAAATAAACAAGAAACAATACAAGTAACAAGTATATAATATTTGCACCCAAAGAGTAGGGTATCCAACAACCATGGATAAAGGTACCTCAATTTATTCTTTCAAGAAAGTCTATCTTACCTACACCAGGGTAAGAACTCGATAAAAATATCAGAGTCTTTCTTGCTATCCCCGCACGCCCTCGATCATCAAGGTAGTCAACACCTCTATCTTATTTATCAAGGAAGTCCACTCACGTTAATGAAGTCGGCACCTCTATCTTCTTATCCCATGAATCCCTAGATTTTACACAACAACAATTGGAGTTGCATGATGAAATCTAAACAATATGTTCAGTACGCACAAATCATGAGAGTCTATCTCTTTATAAATCACTTCAGCAGCATGTAATCTCTCAAATTATAGAACTGTAAATTAGGTCATGTATCAATGTTGAGTTCGTTAAAATGGGTTCTTATTTATAGGCACTTCTCCAACGGTTGGATCCCTCATCCAAAAATAATATTTTCTATTTAATCTCAGAGGTACATGTACATGTGTCACTAAAACAATGGTTTGTTAGAAATAGAATGCACAACATCGTTTCATTATTGTAACATGTGTAAGTAAATAGGGTTGCTCAACCAAATCTGTTTTTTGGAGTCTAAGGAAAAATAAAGTTCAAAGTCTATGAAAATAAACATTCAGAGCCTATATTATAAGGATATTCAGATTCTATTTTTCATGGAATTATAAATAAAAATTCTATTGAATTTGGATTCTGAATTAAAAGGAATTAGGAGTCTCAATTCCAAGGAATTATGAGTCTGAATTCTAAGGAATTCCGAGTCTGAATTCTAAGGAATTCAGAGTCTGAATACTACGAAATTCAGAGTCTGAATTATAAGGAATTTGGAATCCTAATTCTAAGGAATTCTGAATATGAATTCAATGAAATTCGGAGTCTGAATTCTAAGGAATTGGGAATCTAAATTTGAAGGAATTTGGAGTCTGAAATCTAAGGAATTTAGAGTCTGAATTCTATGGAATTCCAAGTCTGAATGATATGGCATTCAGTGTCTAAATTTTATGGAATTCAGAGTCTGAATTCTATGTAATTAAGAGTCTGAATTATAAGGAATTCGGAGTCTGAATTATATGAATTATGAAAATTAATTTTAAGGAATTCAGAACCTGAATTATAAGGAATTCAAAAACTGAATTTCAGGGAATATGGAATCTGAATTTTAGGTAATTCAGAATCAAAATATTAGAGAATTCAGAATCTGAATTTCATAGAATTTGGAATATAAATTTCAGGGAATTCAGAATCTGAATTTTGTAGATTTCGGAATTTGAATTTTAGAGAATTCGGAATATGAATTCAGAACCTGAAAACAGAATACATTATATCTATGTATTTAGAGGATTATGAGGATTTAGAAATGAAACTGAATTTTTCACAATGAAATAAAAAGAGTTAGGTTTAGTGAAACTAAATCATGATCAATGAAAACAAAGATATGAGAAAATTTCCAAGGGGAAGGAAAAATTTCCTTATGAAGAAATTGTTTTAGGGAAATAAAATTATCCTTGATATTGAGTGTTTGTGATTTCCAAAATATAATGTAATGGAAACTCATAAGGAAGCCTTATTTTCTCAACAATCCACCCTTTTTTGAAAGCACAAACATACTTAATATTAAGAATATAAGGACTTATAAAAACATATCTACACTTACTTATGGATCATATCGAATATGGCTAACTTCCCCTTAGGCTTTGGATACACTAATGATTGTATTCTTGATTCCATGAATAAGATTTTTCGTTTTCTTGCTTTAAAAAATATCATTGATAAGAACATTTTTCTAGATGAACTCCACCTAACATAGAGAAATATTTTCTTTACATTGAATTATTTTTAACATTCCTTTCTCCTCCTTAGTTATTTTCATAAAGAAATATAGGGAATATAAAAATTTTTACCTCAAACATTATTACAACATAATATATGGTGAAGAACAACAATTTCATTAAGAATAGAAGTATTTGTAGAATAAGTAAAATACAACAAAGGGTCAGAATGTAGTGAAATTGTCACTATTTATCCTTTGGCATTAGCTTCTTCACAATAGTTTTTTAGCTTCTTGTGATCTTTGTGATCCTCTTCTGCACGTTTAAGAAACCGATCCTGGTATTCACTTTTCATCTCTATGGCTTGAATTTTCTCTTCCTGAACCTTAAGAATGTCTTCGTAAGAGTTCAATAGTTCTTATTGTTTAACATGTTTCTCTTCAATCTCCATTATAAGATCTCTTTCCCTCTTTCAATTCATAACTACTTAATTTAGCTTTCCATTCAAACCTTAACTTATAGATTTCAAGTAGTCTCTTCAAGAATTAACTTTTCCTTAAAAACTATTTGAAATATCTTTAATCTTTCCATCTTTGGTACCAAAATAATAATTGACATTATCATGAAATTCATCAAAAATTATTATTTCTTCAATAACCTTATTTGACCATTTTTTCATCTTATTTCATGATCTTTTATGAGAATCATAACCAATGTGGAAGGTCTTGAAATATTTCTCTAGTGAAACACATTTGACCATCACCATGGAAACTGAATCTAACTTCTGATTTATTCTATGTTGAATCATCTGACAACTTGAATCTATTCATGGGAATAAAGGAATAGTACCAACCATCTTCATCAATGATTAGAAAAAAAATCATGTCCAAGGGAAGATGATTCTGAATCTAAATGTTTGGTTAGTTGGGATTCTTTTTTTATATCCTCATCTTTCCACTTTGATGAATCACTCACTTCTTTCTTCTTCACCACAGATATAATAGGTGTATCTACAACCACCTTCTTGCCCTAATCTGGTCATGGAATGAGGTCTTGTTCTTTATGAGGTTCATTCTCAATATCAGATAGATGAAAAATCATATCCTCCTCAAATTTTTCTTTCTTTGCATCATCCACTAGATCTTTTTGATGAATAAAATCATGATTACTAATTTCATTATCTTTTGGATTATTCAATTCTTCGTCACCCTTCTCATCTTTTCCTGATGTATCAGTTTTTGAGGATTTGGAATAGGAAGTCCAGATTGATAATTTCACAGATGAACATTCTTTCTCATGGTATTCTTCAAATTTCATTATAATATAATCAGTTTCATTTCTTTCTTCTTCTTCATCATCTTATTATTCTATTTATTCTTCCTCTTCGTGAGAAATTTCTTATTCATGATGCAATTCCAGAACCCCCTCTTTCTTTCTTGGGGTCTATGGTACTAGATTTTTTGAAAAACATTCTCATACCATAATTTATTCATAGGCTCTATTAGTAACCTTGAGAAGATATTGAATGTCTTCAGCTTCCAAAAAATTCTTCATTTTCTTCATTTCTTTTTCATCCTTTTCATGATTCCCAGTAGCCTTTTCCTTCAAAGCCTTTTCATCAACAAGGTCCAAGACTTAGGATCCCCTTCCTTCCAGTTCTTCTTAACATCTCTCCACTTACCCAATAATTCATTAGGATATTCTTTTTTTCTTCTTTGACTTTGGTGGGGCTGACAGAGTTTTCATGTCCATTGGAGTTTTTCTTTTCTCTTTTGGATTCATAGCCTTCATCTTAAACTTTTCTTAGTGGTTTTAGCCACTTCTGAGATCTTTGAAAATTATTCTAATTCGTCTTCAAAAATATCATAGAATTGTTTGAATTAACTATAAATTCCAATTTTCATTCTCCTTAAGGTGTCATCACATAACAAAATTACTTTTAAATTTCTCAACTTAGAACTGCATGGGATTTTTATTAACTGAAGTCAAAGAACAATAATCATTGAAAGAATAGTCAGATATATAAAAATCTAAGACTTTAGATTTCCATTGTTGATATTCTCAATAAATACCAAGAAATAATTAATCAAGTTTATCTTCCTTAGATTTTCCATGAAATTCAAAATATAGATGTCACTCTTCTTTAGAGTATCCTTATCTCCTTTACATGGAATTATAAATCCTTGAACCCACAATTCAAGAATACACAAATTTTTAGAGAGATGAATGATCTTCATAGTCATTACTTCTTTCAAGCCATGACACTATATTGCCTTCTCCTTATTAGAAAATCTGGATTCATCAGGTAATTTGTGAGTACAGAACTCTGCTTCCCCTTCATACGGAATACCAATCAAACTCGTAGCCTTGCAGTATGAAAGAGAGTAGGTATTTCTATAACACTTGAATGAAAATTTATTTTTCCTACCTTCATTGAAAAAGCTAACTTTTTCATAAAACTACACCATCAACTCTGGATACAGCGGATCCTGTTCTTTTAACATAGAAATACTAAGGCTCTCCCAGCCATTCAGCTTAATATTTTTGGAAATAATAAGATCATACTTGTCGAGGAATTTCGGATCAACTAGCCACTCTCAGTATATCTTCCACTCGGAGATTTCCTAAACATTTGACTTTTTTTCTAAAGAGAAGCATCATCAGACATCCAAAACTGAGGAAACATTGTGGATTTGGAATGGCCTTAAAATACCTAGAGAGAGCTTCAACACACAAATGATTGAAAAAACCAATGTATGACCACCATTAGCGGGGATTTATATAGGAAATTTAGATGATGGTTCAATATCCATGGTTGATCCAACGGTTGAAAAATCTTCAGATCAAATCTGACTGTTGAGATGATAACTGAAGAGAGATTTTGATAAATTCCGATATATTGAGTTTTTTAAGATAGAAATCCGGATTTAAGAGAAAAACGAATCCAAACAATTTAAAAGAAAATACCAACTAATATAAGATGATAATGAAAACATTGAAATGAAATAATACCTTTTAGAATGCTAGGAATATTTTTTATAATGAGGAAAACTTCTTCTTGAATAAATTTAGATTCCAAACATTTTGACTATGGAATAAAATTGACTACGAAAAAAAACATGATTATGAAAAAAACATGATTACAGAAAAAAACATGATTACAGAAAGAAACATCATTATAGAAAAAAACATGATAAATAAGAAAATATATTCCCCCTATGAAAAGAAGTTTTTTATAGTAAGGAGATAGGATTAAACAAGAAGTTAATATGGAATATTACCTTATGGTTATCATTCCTCACCTTTGTTTAATATATTCAAATCTATTGAACGGTAAAGGTTTTGCTAAAATTTCAGCAATTTGATATTGTGTTCTGATAAATTGAAGAATTATATCTTTTATTTGTGTGTGATCTTTAAGAATGTGATGCCTAATATTTATTCCTTCTTGTTTATTATAACCTTTATATACCAATCTAGCTTTATTTCTTAATATGATTCAATTTTCATCACACCAATTTCTAAAGACCCATTTTACTACAATAACAGAAAATTTATTAGGTCTTTCATCCAAGGTCAAGAATTTATTTAATTCGAATTTATTTAGCTCATCTTGCATAGAATTTATCCAATCATCATAACCTAAAGCTTCATTAGTGATTTTTTGTTCTAATTAGGAATGGAATGCTAGATGTTCTAATTCATTTAATAAGGAACTTATAGTCCTTATAGGTTGATTTAAATCACTAATGATAATATCACAAAGATGTTTCTTAAGAAACAACTAATTTGGGCTTTGTAAAACCTGGTCATCAACATATGGTAGGAAATATCCTAGGGTATATGCTTTAGAAATGTCATCTTGAACATTTTTATTATCTGAAGGATCTTATATCAACAATTGATAATCCGTTTTCAAAAACACATCTGAAGATATAGGTTGAGGTCATTTAAAAACAAAGGGATTGGTTTCATCAAAATTAACATGTTCTGTTTCTTCAATAGTACAAGTATTTTTATTAAAAAATATAAAATCCCTAGAAGTTGTGGAGTATCCTAAAATAATTCCTTCATCATAAGTTGGTGTGAATTTGTGTAGATTATCATTAGTATTCAGAATGAATTCTTTTCAACCAAAAACCATGAAGTAGGGATGTCTAGGTTTCCACCAATTCCATAACACATAAATAGTTTTATTAAGAAATGGACTAAGCAAAACACGATTTATATTATAGAAAGTAGTACTTACAGCTTATTCCCAAAAGTGTTTGGAAATCAAGTATTCCCTAAACATATTTCTTGTTATCTATGAAAAAATTTGGTTTCTTCTTTCAACAACACCATTTTTTTAGGAGTTCATAGTGGTGAGAAGTTATGAGTAATTATTTTTCTACAATAAAATGTTTCAAAATTAGAATTTTTAAATTCTCCTCCATAATCACTATGAATAGTTCTCACAGGATGATTTTTTTTTTCATTTTTAACTTGGGCACTAAAACTATTGAAAGAAGAAAAATAACCAGATTTCTTTTCTAGAAAATAGACCGATGTAAATCTATTGTAATCATCAACTAAGACAAATACATAATTTTTGCCTCCAATGCTTCCAGTTTTTGTTGGAACAAAAATATCCATATGCACCAATTGTAATTCATCAGTGGTTGAGACTTAACCAATGGATTTAAAATTTGATTTATGTTGCATTCCATATTGGCAAGGATCACAAACTTTTGAAGAATCAAATCTAAGCTCTGTTATATCCTTAACTAGTCTTTTCATAGAAAGTTTTCATAGGTTCCTAAGGTAAAATGTTCTAACCGTATATGCTATAACCAAGAATGATCGTCCAACTCACTAAGACAAGGTAGATCTGGGCTCCTAAGCTAATCTAAGTTTAGTGTGTAAACATTATCTTACCAATGGAATGAAAGATAAATCTCTTCCTTGGAATTGTGTACTAAACACTTTTAATTCCTAAAATTCACAAGGTAACCTAATCACATAATTGACTTATGCTAATAAGTTTGTTCATAAGAGCTTTAACAAATAAAACATTTGATATCAATGTTTTTCCAAGAAGAAAAATATTAACTATACTAATAATTTCTCTCTGAGCATTATCTCAAAAAGTTAGTTTTCCTCCCATCACACTGATAATTTTTTGAAAGAAGTTTTAGTTACCGGTCTTGTGCTTCGAACATCAACAATCCATGTACCATGTATTTCTTTTATTACTATCTTTACTTTCCTAAAAATAAGAGTGTTAGACTTTTGGAAACCAATCTTTCTTGGATAAGGAAACATAAAAAAGGAATATCTTAGGAATCCACATTTTCATTTAAAAATTATATTTATGAAAACCTAAAGACTATGTTTTGTTTATTGAAAAATTTATTTCCCAATTCCCCCCACACATACACTTAGTGCAGAATAGAGCAATTTGAAGAACATATAATTATTACTAAAAACTGGTTTTGAGTGAGTATAACCAAATCCAGAATATATATGTCAAATTTGGTAATATATCCTGTCAAATTTTTACTTACCCAATATAATGTTTGACAAAAAATTCCTTATAGAAAATGTTTCTGACTTCAGTCTAATAACTATATTTTTATCATCAAAAACATTAGTTTTAGCACTAGAGTTAGTCTCTAAAACATTTTTCATATAAATTAAATTTTCTAGATCCTTAGAATGTTTATACTTCTCAGAATTAACTACCCCAAGGGTTTTTCAAATTCTTTTCAAAATCATAAATTTTTTTTATCAAGATCATTAGAATGATTTGACAATTCTTTAGTAAGAATAAATATTCTAGAATTTTCATTATTAGGATTTCTCTTAAATTTAAAATTTCTATTCTCAAGGGGAATAGAAATCCGAGAGACTTATTCGTAATTAGGTAAAGTATTATCTTCATCAGAAAAATAATCTTCATCCAAAGATTCATAATATATACTATCTCAATAAATATAATTCTAGGATGCATTGGTTATGGATTCAGCCTTGTGTACCTTGGCCATTAAAGAATGATTTCCAATAGGTAACATGAAGATTAAAACAAGATTATTATGAATAAAAGATTTATACTCTCAGGATTCATCATAACAGCCTCAACCACTAGCACTCTAGGTGTCATTAACCATCAAAATATTCTTAGCTTTAGTATTTTAGTACTTATTTCTATTCCTATCAGAATTCGTTTCCTTTATATCCTTTCTCTTAAGCATTAGAATGTTTGGCCTTATATGCCCTACTCTATTGAATTCATAACAAGTGACTTTAGATTATTTCTTATTCATTCTCTATTTCTTCTTATATGAATACTTAATGCCTTTCTTCATAACTATCATGTTTATCCATCGTGTAAGATTAGCTAGTTCATTCTCAGAATTTTCACTTTCGCTTGATTTAGATAAAGCAGTAACCTTCTGTGACTTGGAACTAGTAATCCTTTCATGAGTCTGGGATTTTGTAATAGTAAAGGCTAAACTTCCATTTCCATTCTTCTCTTTATTCATATTAGCATCTCTTTTAATTTGTGTCTCGTGCTGGAGAAGAGTTCCAAAAAGTTCATCAATAAAAGTCAGAGATACTTTTCTATTCTCATCAATAGTTATTTACTTAGATTCCCACTCATTAGGCATGATGTCTATTATCCTTTCCAAAAGTGCCTTAACATTTAATCCTCTTTCACCCGTGGATTGTAAAATATTAACAATAATCATAAACCTATATTTTATCGTACACACTATTTATCCATAAAGAATTATAAATACATGATATTCTTTTCTAAATGTTTCTCTTCTAGTTTCTATAACCTTGGATTTTCTAAAATGAGTAACCTCCAGTTTCATCCAAATATAATTTTCAACTTCTTAAGAAGAAATCTGGATATATATATCCCTTGTCATGGATCACAACAATGTATTTCATACCTTCTATTTTAGTTGATTTTCTGAAATTTCTTTATTAGTAAAGGTTCTGACTTATTTATCATGAATCTTGTAATCTTCAGTAATAATAAAAATGTTGTACACACCAGTGTTAATAAAAAAAGTGTTCATACGATCTCTCTAATATTCATAATCATTCCCATCAAATATAGGTGGTCTTGTAGGATTATGATTGTTAATCGATCGAACATTCAATCCTGTCATCTTAAATAAAATATCATTCCATAAAAACTTGTTAATAGAAAATGTTTATAAATGAGGATAAAAAAATCCAATGCAAGGAAAATAAAGAATAATGAAAAATGATCAAGAAAACTTGTATGTAAATATAATTTTTTAAAATACCTCCTCTGACACCAATTTTTTGAATGAAATAATGATGTATATGATCAATATACAAGAGGGGGTGAATTGTATCCTTTAAAAATTCCTTTATAACTTTTAAAGTTAATATAAAACATTATATTTTTTAACAATGTTAAACAATGTAAAATCATTAGACCTCTTAGTTCTACAACCATGCTAGATTCCGGAAATATGTTTCTAGAAATGAAACCTACGAAAAGTTCACAAGGGAAAAGATTCTACCATAAAGCATATGGAATCTTACCAATCAGAGTATATGTACAAGAAAGTATAAGAAATTTATACTTTCATTATTAATCAAAATGAAGTGGAAAACAAACATGAAACAATAAAAGTAACAAGTATAGAATATTTTAACCCAAAGAGTAGGGTGTCCAACAACCTTGGATAATGGTCCCTTGATTTATACTTTCATGAATGTCTATCTTACCCACACGAGGGTAAGCCCTCGATAAGAATATCTGAGTCTATCTTTCTATCCCCATAACCCCTCGAACATCAACTAAGAAGGCACCTTCATCATCATTATTAAAAAAGTCCTCAAACTTTAAAATAGTTGGCACCTCTGTCTTCTTATCCCAGGAAGCCCTTGACTATACATAGCAACAATCAGAGTCGCACAAAGCAATATAAAAAAGATGTTCAGTATGCACAAAGAATGAGAGTCTCTCTCTCTAGAAGTCACTTCTGCAACATGTAATCTCTATAGTTATAGAATATTCATGTAAGTCGCGTATTAGTTTTGATCTCATTAAAATGAGCTCTTATTTATAGGCACTTCTCCAATGGTTGAGTCAATCATACAACAGTAATAGTTTTTCTTGAATCTCGGAGGGACCTGTATATGTCTCACCCCAACAACGATTATTTTGAAACACAAAGCACGAAATTGTTTCATAACTATAACATGAGTAAGTAAATATGGTTGCTCAACCAAATATATTTTAAAAGTCTAAAGAAAAATAAAGTTTATAGTCTAATAAAGTAAACATTCACAGTCTATATTACAAGGATATTCGGATTCTGTTTTACAAGGAATTCATAATCCAAATTCTATAGACTTCAGAGTCTGAATTCTAAGGAATTCGGAGTCTGAATTCAATGAAATTAAGGATTTGAATTATAAAGAATTCCATGACCGAATTCTATGGAATTCATACATTTAATTATAAGGAATTAGGAATCCGAATTATAAGTAATTCAGAGTCTGAATTATAATTAATTCAGAGTCTGAATTCTAAATAATTCTGAGTCTAAATTCTATGGAATTCAGAGTCAGAATTCTAAGGAATTTGGAGTCTGAATTCTAAGGATTTCGGTGTCAGAATTCTATGAAATTTGGAGTCTTAATTCAAAATAATTTTGGAGTAATATTTCTAAGGAATTCAAAGTCTGAATTCTAAGGAATTTGGAGTCTTAATTATAAGGAATTCAGAGTCTGAATTCTTAGAAAATATGAATCTCAATTCTAAGGAATTCAGAACCCGAATTCTATGGAATTTGGATCCTAAATTCTAAGGAATTCAAAATATGAATTCTAAGGAATTTGGAATCTGAATTTCAGAGAATTCAGAATCTAAATTTCAGAGAATTTGAAATGTTAATTTCATAAAATTCAGAATCTTAATTTCAGAGAATTTGTAATCTGAATTTTAGAGAATTCAGAATCTGAATTTTAAAGAATTCGGAATATGAATTTCAGAGAATTCAGAATCTGAATTCGGATCCTGAAAACAGAATACATTATATCTATGTATTTATAGGATTATAAGGTTTTAGAAATGAATCTGAATTTTACACATAGAAATAAAAAGGGTTAGGTATAGTGAAACTAAATCATGAAAAATGAAAAAAATGATAGGAGAAAATTTCATTAGGGAAGATTAAATTACATTATTAAGAAAAATGTTTTGGGAAATAAAATTTTCCTTAAAATAGAGTGTTTGTGATTTTCAAAACATAATGTAATGGAAAAGTCAGAAGAAATCCTTATTTAATCAACATTGTCCTCTCTTTTCAGGTAGTGTAATATGGATAACACTTTTCAAATGATGAACAAAATTTATGAAGAAATGTCATAATATGAGGTTTTATCTCTACATATCTAATAGAAATTAATTAAAAATATGATATCTTGAGATCACCTCTCTTTGTTATAGGATTTTCAATGTCACCATTTTAAAATAAAATATCATTTCTAACTTGTAAAATTAGAAAATTATCCATATAATTTGACAAAACTATTATTGTTATTTTCCTACTAAATCGCATTAACTACACAAGGAACTTTCATCTATCATCATTTCATTTAAAAAATTATAACTACTATAGAAAGCAATAATTTTTTATATGCCATGTATGATGAACTTATTTCAACCATACACATATTTCACCAGTTTACACACTATAATTACATATTTAGATATTTTGAATCCACTATGTTTCTCAATATAATTTTTGTCTAAAAATAATCCATTCATAAAAGAAAACATATCATACATCTGATCAAATATGTAATTTCATTGATCAAAAATGACCAAATGCATCTATATGGTTTCATTTCATATGGTAGGAGGAAATTTTTCTTCAAAATAAACACCTTCCACATGTGAAAAGTATATGGAATCAATCCATGTTTTGTTTTATGAAATTTATTCACGTTCATTTAGATTATTCTTAAACACCCACCTTTTCTATATAATATGCTTTCATATTTTTAGAGAAATAAGATCTCATATATCATTATTATTTATTTGATACACCTCTACATTGATCACAATTTACAACTATTTATGATAAAATTTTTATAAAATAGATTGTGGTTTCACCAATGAGTTACGAGATATCTAATTTTAAATTCTCAATTTCATATGATTGGTAGTAGAGAATCATGATTTCTAATGATGTTATCGAAATCAAACTATTTTTTTTATTTCTATTATTTTTGTAGTGTTATTCTTATGTCACATAATTTATCTCTAGAATGACCAAAATCAACATGTACAAGCATTGTCTCACATTGATGTAACTTCTCATTAACTTCTATAAAATTCTTCATTCTATATTTTTTAAAACTTTTCTCTTCACCTGCAATAAATTTTGTAATATTGGAGTGGTTTCCAATGAAATTAACATAAAATCAGTCAAAAATGTTATGTAGAAATTTTTTACAACATTTTTATCTTCTTACAGCTATGAATATCACATAAAAATTCTGTCTTCAACCTTTTTATCAAAAATTATAGGAACTGTATTTGTTATCATTATTAGGAAAGAAATCCCTAAAAACATGAAATATATTACTATTGGATTTATCACATAAAAAATTCTACATTGAGTCATTTATTATTTCTGTTTAAGAATACCACTATTTTTTACATGTAAAGATATGATAAGAAAATCTCTATAGAAGAAGTTAGAATTTTTGTATTCAACAAGAATGTTTCTTCCCAATTCAAATAAGATCATGTTTTTCCTTTACACTACTCTATTTTTCTGAGGAGTGGAAGGAGCAAGGGACTTGTGTTCAATACCATGTTTATTTATGTATGAATAAAAAGTTTTACTTATGTAATATTTTCTATTATATGTTTTTACAACAAATATACAAATAGAAATTTCTTCTCAAATATTATTCTAAAACTTTTAAAGGATTATATTTCACCTGATTTATATTTTATAAACATTATGAAGGTCATATGAGTGAAATATTCAATGAAAGTAATAAATTAAATTAATTTTGTCTTTTTGATTGATGTCTCAACAACTCATATAGAACATAGTGTATGAGAAAATATTTTATTGAAAATTAGATTTTATCTTTATTATGTCTTCAAATAACCATTTTTACATTCTGGAAATTTATATAAATAGAATCATTTATTCTCTTTAGTTGTGGAAAATATATTACAAAATCATTCTTTGGAACTTTTTTGACACTATTATAGATATTATTGTCATGTATTTTATGCAACAACATATTTTCATCATCATAACATAAGTAGAAATTGTTACTAGGATCAATAATCTTGAATATATTTTCACTAGTTATTTCCCCATTATTATCATATTTTCCATATATCAAGAATTTCATGGTGAAATTCTATTTTCTAAAGTGATCTAACTTACAATAATCTTTATATTGGTTGAAACTCATTGGATTGAAATTAACCACATTAACAAAAATAAAATCATATGACTTTAGATTCTATGGTTAAATCTCATACCTACCAATTATTATTATTCTCAAAGAACTAACATTTCGTAATGTAACAACTCTCTATTATTTTCATCAGCTTTTTCAAACATTTCACTTGACATGAAATATGTGAGGAATAACCAATATTCCGAATCTATGGTTTATTAATTTTATTTGTTTTTAGATTATTCTAAATGCCAAAGCTCTATCTTCAACCATTATTTTACATACTTCCTCATCTTTTCTGGTAATAGATATTTCCCTTAGAAGTGTTTTCATACAGTCTTATACATGGTAAACCAATTTTTCAAACCATTCATGGGTTTCTTCCAAGATGTAAAATGGATTTACAATATTAATTTTTGATGAATTTTATTTTTTTTAACAGTATTATCTTGACTTTATCTAATTTGTATTCACTGTTTCAGTCCATTAGTTTATACATAGTCCCAGGATGAGACATGTTGTCCAAATAGTTATGTTCCATGTATCCATATATCCAACAACACTAAAGAAATCAGTAAACATAAATCTTCCATAGTAGTAATGGATTTATCTATGATAAGTTTGTATATATTTAACATACAGTTTTCATCTGATTTCTCAAGAAAAATGGAATAATTCTTCTAAGAGTGATTTTAACATCTGTTAATTTGACTTTTTTCTATCATAATTTCTATACCAAAATTTTCCTATTGTTGATTCTAACACCCGCCTTGTTTGTATAATCTGACTAACCTTTAATATTAGTGGGTGTAGATTTCACCTGATTCTTAGGTTTAGTTCTTCCAACAACTTCTGATGTTTTATCCTTTATATTCACATTTTTTTCGAATGTAAACATAAATTTTTCATGTAATTTTCAACCTCAATACCACTTAATTGTGTCATATGAAGATCATTTTCCTAGAATAATGTTTTTCATTAATATCATGCACCATATTTACCCATTTTTAAACGTTCAAAAAGGGAATCCAAATTTTATTTATGTATACATTCTCATTTTTATGGAACACATATTTTCTATGATTCTTATCCTCACTTTCCATAGTCAAAATTCATGATTATTTCTTGATTTCTTGGTTAGTTATCACGCTATGACACAAGTTCAGATCATAGATGATATTATATATAGGTGTCTTCCCCTGAATCCTCTTAATTGGTTGATCATTCATTATTACATTCATCTTTAACAATGAAGGTTCTTAATCTCTCATAATCTTCATTCTCTTTTAAACTAATTTCATTAGATTCAAACTCTATCATTTTATTTGAAATACCAATTTTATACTTTATAGTGAATATTTTATTAGCCATGGTTGTATAGTAATCTTCCTTGTAATGTTTTCTCATTTCTTCTACCAAGTCTTTTCATCAAAATAATAATAATCATCATCATCAAAATTTTTGTCTTGTCTATTTTGAAAATTCATTGAAAAAAATCTAGATCCAATACAATAGAAACATTTATTATTATGTTTTCCTTTATATTAAACTATACCCATACAATAATTTCTAGAGATAAGTGAAAAAATTAAATTTTTTCATTTAACTATCATCTTCCTAATCTTTTGATTCACCGAAGTCCGTTTCCTCATTTTTAGGCACTCAAATTTTCAGCTTCCTCATTTCTTTTAAATATATTTATTCTTTAAATTTAATTTTGAATGAAGGATATTTCCACATATCATACCCAATAAGAAGATTATGAAACTCATAAAAAAATTATGCATCTTTATCAGCCATTGAATATATTTTTAGATCAAACCTATCTGTAAAGTTACCTATCCATTTGAACAACATTTCAATCTTCTAATACACCCTTCAATCCTCTAATATTTCTAATAATATAATAAACTAAAGTTAAGTATTCATAATTGGATTAATTTGATGAAATAATGATATCTGGAACTTGATTATATGGTTTTAAATATTTGATTCCTTAAATTTTATATTTACCATAAATCCACTTTAATGTTTACCTCAAATTATTTTACTATATTGAAACCCATCACCTTAATATAAATATTTTATGAAAATGAAATAATAATTACATTATGAGATTTTCCATCAACTTCAATATTTATTTTTTTATAAAATGTTAAATCAACATATTTATTCATTTATTTTTATCAAAGATTCATTTTATCAATAACTTCTAGGACTAGAGATAAAGGATATGGTATGATTATATTTTCTATTAATGATAAATTCACCCATAAATTTTTGGAGTACAACTTCTTTTGACTAGATTATTTAATCCATGGGAAGGATATTATAGAGGCAACCTATATTCATTCAAACTACATGATCTTCCTCGGGATTTGAAAACTATTAGGGGAGATTGATTCATTTCTGATCTGTTAAAACACCATTCATCTAGAAATTTACCCCAACAACATTTTAGAGGATGATCATTTCATATCTATATATCAACCTCACATATATTTATAATAATAAAATGCAATAAATAAATTTTTTATAAACAGTACAACCATAATTTGGGTAACTACATCCTTTCCATGGGAACACCTATTAGTAAAATGATTTTTCACTAAATGAAGATGTGAGTAAAATTGATCTTTCTCCCATTAAGCTTGTTATGTATTATGATTGGAAATTGAAATAGACCCCAATAGTAACAAAGTTTTATTTTATTTTTTAGTCCATAGTAAAATAAGAAACTATAGAAAATAACTCACAAATCTATTCAGAAATACTCAATCATGTATAAATATTTTATTTATATCTTATTCTAGTGTGTCTTAGTCTTTGTCTAGTAACATTCCATAAATTGTGCCTAAAATTAGTGTGTATCAGTATGATTTACTCTATATTGTTCTTCTTACTCGTGCCTATGTTTGGTACCATTTCATAAACCAAGAGATTTATCAATTGGGAACTTAGGCTGCGCTTTTACAAAAGTTTCATTAATTCAATTATCTCTCTTTACAGCTACAACGATAAATCATAAAATTCCATAACCCCATTATATTGGTAAGACACCTTTAAAAATCAAGGAGAAGGTATGGGATCTCATATTTAAATTTTATATTATCTCTATTAACTAAATATTATTAGATTATATTTTAATGTCCTATAATTTTATATAATTATGAATATTGAAGGAACAACTCAACATCATCACATTTGATGACATAAAAAACATTTATAGTGTTATTAAATAACATTATATATTGAAAATATATATTAATACTTAATAATTATTCATTGACGTAGTACACCTTGATCTAGGAGTGTTCAGTTAGACCCCCCTTTCCAATGTTTTTTTCTAATCAGCTTAGTCTAGTAAAACTCAATCTTTTCTGAAAAATATTATTCATAAAGATCCTTCAATCAGATGGCCTCTCATAATTAATATATTTGATATCATCTATATGATTATTATTTTACAAGTTGGTCTTAGTTTTATTAGATATCATTACTCATTTTGGAGATTCTTCTTCAAATAAAACATAATGAAGATCTTGGTCTACTAAAATCTAAATTGCGACATTCTCTTTTTCTCAACACTATTAGATTTGTCAATGTTTTTCTAAAGATCTCAAAATTTATATATCTATTGAATATATGTAAAACATGGAATGATTTAATATTTAATTAATGTATATTTGATCATTTTTTATTTTTCAAATTTTCTTCATTCAATGAACTTTCACGTCCTTGTTTTATGGAACATCATGAAATCACATCATACTTATTACTTCATAAATTTCAATATAATAGACTTTATGAATTTTTCTTTAGTGGAATAAAAAACACATATCCTAATCTAAAAATTTATAAACCATCACCCAATATATTCAACCAAATATATCTTTATCTTGCGTAAGCATCATATAGTTTTTATTCTATTAGAGTAATAAAGATTCTAACTGATCAACATTGGATTGATTAAGTTGTTTTAGATGGATTCAATCCAATAACCTTCTTATCATAAGAAACATCATAACTTCATATCTTCCATCATTTTATAGATTTTAAATCAATATTTTGTAACATGATATTTTTATAAACTATCTTTCTAGAAGCATTATGAGAAAACAAATGATTGTACAATTTCTCCCATGTTTTACAAATTTATTAATAATAATGAACATATTCATGATATTTGGCACATTAAAGATTAGAAATTCATAATATTACATGGTTAGTAAGTTAACTAAAAATCCTTCAAAAATATTCATAAACCTAAAAAAATCATCCAAGAATTTGTTTTGACAATAAATACAACAATATAAACAAAACCAATCACAAAGAATCTTCAACATGGAATTTAAAAAATAAGGATTTATGTTTTTTTAGAAAAGGGGGATTTATTTTGATTAGTAAAAACATTGGTTTTATTAAGATACTGGGTTTTATTATGAGGTAAGATAATTTTGAATTTTAGTTTAAATGATTTTTTTCGAGCAAGTATGAATTCCTAATGAGGTAGTGGGATTTTCAGTGGCCTGTAATGCTTGTTAAAATCTTGAAAGCTCATTTTTTGGAAAAAATGTTGGGTGATATAGTTTGTGGAAACTTTAACACATAGGATTAATGGTTACTAATAACCACATGGAATGTTTTAGAGAGCATAAAAGGGATGCATGATTTTAGAAAACTATGAATCTAGATATGCATACACATATGTGTAACCATTAATTTTTAGCAGATGCTAAACACAAAATCAACACATGGTTTTTATAAATTTTCTCAATAACCATGTGAGGGGAGTCATGGATTGTGGAATGTGGCATTATTTGGTAATATTTTTCCAAACCATGGACATGGATCATGTGGGTCACCTATTAAGATAGTGAGGGGTGGCTAATTAGTGCATGATTTTTCCAATTGAACAGCCAAACAATACGATCAAACATTTAAACGGGAACATGACTTTTTCCCTCGTTCCCATTAATTATTAACCCCAAATATTAATTTAATTTATATATTTGATCGTCATATATTATAGGTTATTTTTTAATAACCTAGGACCAACCATATATTAATAATTGTTTATTTGATTTAAGAACCATTGGTCTCATTTGATAACCATAGGTAAGTACTCTGATCCTTAGTCTTGTTTTTTCAGTCTTATTTGTGTCGATGACACATTTTTTATACAAGATAATTTTCCATATATAAAGGGTTTTCATCCATTGTTTATTTTTCTCCTCATCAAGACTAAATTAGAATTTAGTACTTGATGAGTGTTCTTCCATGAGTTTATGGCATGTAGTTTATATCTTTTTCCATAAGGTATGACTGTTTTATAGTTAGATGTTATTGTACTACACACCATACTTTATAGAGTTGAATATACACTAAATTGAATATATTTTTATTTGATTGTAACATTTTTATGTTTCCCACATAGAACAATGAAATGGTTAGAGGTTATCAATCACACCCCTGTCCACTCATGAGGTGTAATTATTTATCTTCCCCATGAGTTACCTCCCTGTTGGTTGTGTGTATGAAATCACCATCATATTGTGAGATGTAATGAATTTAATGAGTTATCTAGATAGTGTTTGTGTGTCATTTATAAGTAATCATATTATGTTAAATTTATTAAATAGATTAAATGAAAATGGGAAAATGAGTTGGATGAACTAATGACTTATGAATGATTATAAAATGGGTTATAAAATGAACTGTGAAATTGATTGAACGATAAAGTGAATAGTTATTTATTGAACCTTATGTGATTGTATTGAATAACGATGAAATATATACTACATGGATTCATAACTGTGTTTAATTCCATGGATTGTTCTAATATATAGATTGGTACTATATTAGATTACATGGACATTTCTACTCCATAGATCTAGAATACATGGAATTCCATGGACATTAATACTCCTTACACTAGTCCATGGGAATGACACTTAATCATATAGAATAGGAATTTTTGTATTACATGGGAATTTAAAATCCTTGTATCTGTCCCACGTACTTCTAACACTATATTACTCAGCAGATGCCATAGTGTATTTTTATCTTGTTCTAGAGATAACCCTAGAATTGGTATATGATTGTTATACTAGATAGTATAAAATATTATTTATTATGGTTTACAGTTATCACTTGTTTATGGTTTGGATTATATGTAGATCTTTTATGGATATATATTTTTACACTTTCATAGTTATTCATATAATAGATATATATATATTTTATACTACATTTTCTAATATCACAATGTCTGGAATTTTTATATATATTATTCATGATGGACTACTCAGTGTTATCTCACATATTTTTTAGGCAACCTCTGGGTCCCCGAACTGAGTTTATAGACACATGTAGGGACTAGGGAAACTTAACTTATTTAGATGCTTGATTTATTGTGAATAGTTAAAGGGGCCCAAGACTGAGAAATTCTCATGATTCTAACAAGCGATAGTCTCCCATTGGTATTTCATACATTTATAAATTTATTTTAGGAAATGAATTTTTCTATGTATTTCGTATATTTGTTTATAGATACATGACAAGTTCATCACATGATATATGAAAATTCTTCTGGATAATATTATTGTTGTTTTTGTTAATGTCGTGATTTTTATATTCTTTTCTTGATTTATATTATGCTTCGACTTACTTATTCTTGTTTATCACCATTGAATTACTCTGATTATGAGGGTATAGTCTCCCTACTACATCACCATAGACACTTTCTTATAATCAGCATCCATTGGCATACTAGGAGGTGCGCTTGAGGCAATGTGACCCACCGGCTTAGGGAATGGTTATGTGACATCAATTTTAGGTGTTACAAAGTGGATTCAAGGATAAAGTTTCATGATTTACTATTTTGAGCCAATATATAGAAGATCTATAATGAATTGTAATTTGGAAATGAGTTTTTCATGGGTGTATCTGACCCGTGTATAGGAAAATTCTAAATTACATAGAATGAGGTGTTATTTTTTCATATTTTTCCTATTACAGATGATTTGATTCCACTATTAGGTAATGAACATGAATTGGGATGTTATTACGTTAATGATTTAAGGATTTAATTTTAACTTCGTATCAATATGGTAATGAATCATTTATCATGCATCATTTTAGTAACCTTATAAGATTAACATTATATTCCTATACAATACCATATATGATGCATTTTTTGATTTCATGACATTTACTAAGTGTTCCTTATGTGACATACAATTTATTTGATAAAATATATATGAATGAAATTGTGATATATAATTTTTAATTAATGTTTTTCCAGTGATATAAAAAAGTGTATTCATAATTGGGATAAAATAGATATCCTAATAAGTCAATTATGTCATGTTTATTAATGGACCATTAGTAACATGTACAAGAATGTATTATAGATGCGATAAATAGATTCCACAATTCAGGTTTTAATGTGTTTGGGAATTTATAAATTGGAACTATCAATCGATACCATTCAACCATTTAAGGAAAAAAGAAATGTAAATATGAATTTTAAATGATTTAATTTTTGAAATGGAATGTTTTTTGATAAATGTATTTTTCCATTACTCTGGATAGCCCATAAAACAAGTCCCATTATATGAAATAGAGATCTTGACCTTGAACTGACTTTTGTAGTGTAATGTAAGAATTGTATCATGTAATTTTTATTCTAGTTCCTGCTACATATTCACGGATTTTGGAGTTTCTAGAGTGGTTAAACTTTATTATAGGAATTATTAAACATTGAATATTTTTTTTATCTGGTTGTTATTGAACCATGGATGAGGCATGTTATTGACAATTTTAGAGACATTATACTACAACGACAACTAATCATGAACTAGGTGGGTGGCAACAAGCATGCTCTGGAGGTGGTGGTTCATGAGCTTTTGGTAGAACCTCTAGTAGTTCAACAAGTGAAATTTCATATTCTTCCTAATATGGGTGTTGATACCATATTCTAATAGGGTTTTCTATAGTTTATGTAGACCATTAAGGGATCCCAACATCCCACCTCATCTATGGATGAGCCAAAACTTGTTCTCCCATAGCAGTATCAACCCACCTTTTTGGTAGATGGGGGTCCTTAGGATATCAATCTGTGTGTTGAGACTGCATTATTGATTTTTGAAAATTTCATGATACCTCATCAGAAGATAGTGAAGATCTAGAAATATGTTCTTTAGGATGTGAAAATATTTGGGTGGGATGTTTCGAAATAGGATGGTGGAATTTGATATATAGTTTGTGGGGATTTCCAAACAAGGTTTTATGACTACGTAATTCTTGAGAATTTGAGGGTTGAAAGGTTCAGTGGGTATATGCATCTGGAGTAGGGTGTGATGTCCGTTATGGGGTATTCATTGCACATTATAGAGATTTGGTTATTTTGAAAATTTTAACTTGATGATGATCCATCAAGGGTGAGATTCATAGAGGAAGTCATCATGCACATTGATTAATCATAGGGAAAAGTGTTTTTGTTGACTACTATACTAATATATTTAATATTCACTAATTAATGAAAGTAATTTTAGGGATGATTGAGGCCTCGAGTATGGTAGTCAGCTTCTCAACCCACTGGTTCAATGAATGGTGGATGGAAGTGAAGTCTTGAGGTCTCTTATGTGGGGAATACTGACTAAATATTGATTGATTTTAGTTCTATCTTTTGTCATTATTGTGGGATATTGGGAAACATGAGTATCCAATGTGATATAGGCTAATTCAAGTATTGAATATGTTGAAGGATGAACCCTATATAGTGTTTTTGTAGGACCTTCCCTCTAGTGGTTAATGGAAGGTGGTTATTCCGACTACAAGACTAGGAGAGGGATTCTCATACCTCTATTAGGCTGGGAGTAGGAGTTTATTGGATCATTCAAGCTGAGGGGGTGGTCATTGATGATGTATCTTGGTACTATTTATAAGATAATGCCAGAGTGAGGCTACTCTTGGTAGTGGGGTTATTTTGTAGGGAAACAATTTAGGGAAGATATATTTTGTACATCCTACACATGAAGAGTATAGAGCTAGTTCATCTATAGATAAGGTACAATTTTAGTATCATATGCTATAGAACTTCATATATTTTATATAGGTTTTTCTCATAGTGTAATATAATGTACCTTATGTTCAGATCCTCAAGCTCGTTGTCTAGTTTTTTGACAGTGTTATAGTCCTAAAAACTCTATTGGGAATAAGGTAGGGTATTGTGTGATGGTGAAGGGAGATATACCTTGATGTAGGTTGTGTCACTTCATATTGGAGCTCATGGTCCTCAAGATGACCGAGTTTGACATAATTAATAGAATGGAAAAATGGTTCCCATTCAAACATTTTTTGATTAAAATCTCAAAAGGTTGACCTTCACATCACTAGAAGGTGTGATTTTTATACATAATGTTGAATATGATATATATGATAATAGAGATAGAATAGATCATTTTGGGATGGATAGGATGATATCATACATTTTTAGAAAACATTTGGATGACCAGGGGTCACATTAGTAAGACTTAATTCTAGTGGTTGATCATTTCAGGGATGCCTTCATGGATGATTCATCTGGCTCACCTATTGAGTGAGAGGTATATTTCTCTATCAGTATAGGGTATGTACCTACAATTCTATCCATTCCTCATTAGTGTATGGAAACTACTATGTTGTAATATAATAAGAGGGTGCTATAGGATTTGGAAGAAAATGGGTTTATATGACCCAACATTTCTCCATTGATTTCTTCTATAATTTTCGAAACAAGGTTCATGGAACCTTTAAGAGATGTGCTAATTACTAGAAATTGAACTATTTGATGGTTAAGAACCAACATCCTTTTCCACAAATAGATGACCTCATTGACCATATCTGAAGAGATGATGTTTTTTAGAATATTAATTTGAGTCCAGGTTATCATAATGTACGTGTCCAACCTTCATACAATTTTTTTTTGAAATATCATAGTTTCTATGGTATATATGAGATTTTGGTTATGTTGTTCGATCTATTGAATGTTTTAGTAGTTTTCATGAAACTGGTGAACCAATATTTCTATCCACATCTGTATTCATTTTTTTTATTCATGGATTATATCATGGTGAATTATCACAATCGACATAACTATGAAAAGTACATTTAGATTATGTTGGATACAATGAGTAATAAATAGTTACATGGTAATCTTAAAATGTTATGCTCATGGATGGTTAATATTGATAACCGAGTCATATTATCTCATAGAGAGATGTATCAGTTAAATCAGACAATGTGAGAGTTGTAGTTTCATTGGAGCTGGCCTAGAACATCTTCAACATATGTAGTTTCATTGGGATATATGTTAATTTATGGATTTTAATATAGGAATCTCAATATTAGTGGAACCTCTTATGATCATGAGTAGTAAGGATATGATATAAATTTTTTTTCACTTCTTTATCTGTGAAGTACACTCTTCTAGATTGGTGGGGAAGTGGCAATTTTTATATTCTGAGAGCATAGTCATGTTGGATAGCATGGTAGGTGAGGAACCACCTCCTAGTTGGAAAATTGTAGAGGATTAAATTATACACATATATGGTTATATTTTGGTTCTTATAGATGAACCCAAGTAGATTATGTGGGGGAATAATGCCTCATCAAGGGTATTATATTTGGGAATCACCAAGATGTTTTGTGACTAATTCCATAAATACTAGTGGCCTGAGATATAATGAGAGGTAGCCAGTTGTTTCACGAGATGTTCTACTAGTCAGCAGATGAAGGAAAAACACCAATGACAAACATGTATTTTTAAAGTAGTTGTCTACTCCCAAGTGAAAATGGGATGACATTGTGATTTATTTTTTTATTGGGTTACCTATGTCTCCTTGAGGTAGTTAGGTTATCTCAGTTATTATGGTTGGGTTCACAATGGAAACCCATTTACTTCCGAATAGGGATACCTCCTCATTAGATGATCTTGGGGTAATTTATATCTATTAGATAGTATGCCATTATATGGTTCCTTATATCATTTTAATTGGTAGGGATTCACTATTTATATCTTTGTTTGGGAATGTATTACATAGTTTACTGGTTACGCATGATATTTTTAGCATGAAAACTACCCTCAGAGTGATGGATAGTTATGGAACACTATTTTGGTTCTAGATAAAATTCTTAGAGTGCAAGAAGTATATATTGGGTGATCTCGAGAGAAGAATTTAACACTGGTTGAGATTTAATAAAATAATATCTATCAAGCAACTATATAGATAAATCCTTATGAGAATGTTTATGATAGACCATGATGATCACCTCTATACTGGATAGTGGGAGGAGAGGCAATGCTACATGGACAAAATCTCATCCCAAAAACATCAAATTAGGATTTTTTTTATTCAAGAAATATATGGTTCATATTTAGTACAGTTACAAGTCCTATTCTAATAACTATTGACGAACTCTATTTTTTGATGTTAGGAATCAAATATTTTATATATCTCACTGAGGTTGGGACATAGACATATTAGGACATATGGTGAGATTTCTCCAAGACATTTCAGACCATTAAAGATTCTATAGAGAATATGGATAGTAGCCTATTAATTAAAGTTACAACAGAGATACCAATCCATGAACAACATCATCCATGTATCTCAACTGCAACATTATCAGTCATAACCATATTATACTCTATATATTGATGATTTTGAGTGCTATGTAGATGCACCATTTAGGGAGAATCCTATGGATTTAGTTTATAGAATAAAAAAGGCTCTCTATGGCTATTCTATTCAACTAGTATGGGTTCTATGGTATCAAAACCATTTACAAGATGAGACATGGGAGTAGGAGGTCAATTTATGTGCCAAGTGGTAGGAATTATTATAATATGATTCTTGACAACCATTAAAAGGGAAAAGATTGGATGAATTTGTTTAATGGGGAAATATTATAATATATTTAGCTCTACAATGAGAAACAGATCTTATAAATTTCAGTTTAAATTATTATTTTTTGATGAAATAGGAATTCCTATGGAGTTTATAGGTGTTTCAGTGATGTATGGGGCTTGTCTGGGGACTGGTAGCATAGTTTTACATAAAAGAAAGTTGGGCCACATAGTTAGTAGAAATTGTTCCACACATTCCATGTGGTTACAAGTAACTGTGGGGGGGGGGTATTTCAGAGAAAAGTGTTGGGCTATAATATTTCAGTAAATTGTGCATTTAGGGCCATGCACCTATGAGATCAACATATAATTTTTAATATAGATAAATGGTATGATCGGTGCACAATTTATTTCTCTGTTCACCATATACGTGTTAGTGGAGTATTATAAAGTATAATGTGGCATGGTTCCTCCATAGTTTTCTAAACTAGGAACATGAATCATGTCGGTTCCCTATAAAGAATGTGAGTGGAATACAGTTGGCACATGGTTTGGATAACCATATAGTGAAATCGTGAAGCCCATAATTTGAAGTGGAATGAAACCTTTTTCCCATGCTATAAAACTATTGAGCCCATCATTTTATTTTCATTTATCCTATGTATATACCTCCCATAGTTCAAATTCATCATTCCTAACCTAGTATTTGCGAAATATTTGTTATCAAATGTTTGATTATATAACCATTCGTCTCGTTTCATAGCCACCAGTAATAACATTGATCCATGGTACTATTTCTTCATTCATATGCATATCGACAATTCCCTTTTTAAGTTATATAATTTTACTTATTTCTAGGGTTTTTTCTATTATTCATCTTTCTCCAAATCTGAACTGGATCAGAGGTCAAAATAGGATGAGTTTTCTACCATAATTACATTTTATGTGCTCTATATCGTTTCCTGTAATGTCCATTTATTTTATTCATAATAGTTTTTTTCCAAATAATTAACATTCTATGTTTTCCTATTATTAATTGATTTTTTTAATTGATTTGAGTCTTTTAAGGTTCCCACATAGTACCATGATATGTTTTTAGGTTGTTAACCTCAACCTGGACCACTAGTAAGTTTTAATTATGTATAATCCCCATGAGTTACCACCACGTTGGGTGTGTGTATGAGTTTTCAATATTAGTGGGAGCTGTAATAAATTAGATGATCTATAAAGATAATGTTTTTTTATCCATTCCATGTTATTACATGTCATTAAAATGAATAATTGGATTGAATGAAAATGTTAAAAAGAGTTGGATGAACTCATTATTTTGGAATGATTATGAAATGGGTTGTGAAATGAATTTCTAAATGGGTTTAATGATAAATATAATTGTTAATTAATCACCATTATATGAATTTATTGAATTCCAAGGACAGTTCTACATCATGGATTGAAAACATCATTGATTTCGATTGAAATTTCCACTCCATGGATTAATGTGATATTATATTCCTTGGAAGTTTATACTCTGTGGAACAAGATTACTTGTGATTCCATGAAAATTAATACCCCTTGGACCCATATATGAGCCTAAAATGTGTTTACATGGTATAGGATAGTAGGGATTCCATGGAAAGTTATACTCCTTAAAATCGACCCGTATAGTCCTAACACTAGATTAATCAGCATGTGGAATAATGGATGTTTATCATGTTTTTAAAATATATATGGTAATGTTATTTGATTATCGGTGTTAAAATGGATTGTGTATGACCTTATTTATGATTCTTTATAGTTAACCTAGGTTAACTCTAACATCCATGGTCTTTATTAAACATTAATAAATTTTTATTACCAAAAAGTAAACTTGATAAAATAAAAATTATCAATTAGTCTAGTGTCTTAATGAATTAGGTATATATCATATTACTTTATAACATAGGATACAAAACATTATAGAAAACTTACTTGATATGATCATAATATTCTAACGAATATAAAACAAGATGGGATATCATAGTGATAAACATAAGAAAGGGGGAGCTACAAATCCCAGTAAGGGAATAAACAAGGAATAACAGGAAGAAGATAATACATGTTTGAACAAATGAATATAAATGTCGAAGAAAAGGAAAATTAATAATAAGACATTATATATCCCGGTAATAATAACATGGGAAATGTGGAAACAACATAAAACACTAATTTAAAAACATAGGTTCAGGCTAAATCCACCAAGAACTGATTGGGGACAATGTTCCATAAAGGAATCAGGTAGACTTCTATCCCAATATGATGTATCATGATACTTAAATTACATAATGCATTATAGTGCTATCTGGAAGCACCAATCATAATCATTTCATTTCTATGCTTATGTGTGATACAAAGATCATATGACATGGATTCATTCAACAAAATATTTTATTACATGAATCAAGAATATATAATTAATACATTTAATACCAAAATATATAATTATATATTCATAAATGTGAACACCTATGATATAAAAGTATTCATGTTATTCACTAAAAAATTATTTCAGCATGGAAAAATTGGGGTGAAATTTCGGCAGCATAAGGTTGTTACATAAATATCCAAGAAAAATGGTTTATGGGATAGAAATGGGTATATCATCATTTCTACAAAAAAAATTCATTAATATGGATATGGAAATAAATTTTGAAATATTAAGAAAAGGAAATCAATTGCATAAGATCACAAATAAATTTGAATAACTAAAAGTAGGTTGAAGAAATTATACAAATTTTCATCCTAGTAACATCTTATAAATGTATCCAAATGTGAGAGGATAAATGATCCCTCACACAAAAAAATAAAATGGATAGTAAGGGAATGATTATGAATGAATTATATAATATGCATTCCAAATTATATGAAATAATTTCAAATAATTTTTTTAATTTGAATGTATGAGAGGAAGGTGTGGATCCCTTACTTGAATGTGTGACCCAAAAGGCTTGGGAGGGGCTTCTTAAAATATTAGGGGAGATTTGAGACGACTCTAGGTAGTTTAGGGAAGAGTTTTTTTGTAGATACCCAAAGGTTTATGTAAATGGAAATTATATTACTTTTGCAGAATGCGTAATACATTATAGAAATAGACGACCAAAGACTGTATTAGTTTAGTGTCTTTGGATACTCAGAACATAATCTTCTAATCATGGTGAAAGAAACATCTCCCATAATGATCTTCCCCTTTGGTTTTCTTACATAAGTCCTTTCTTTATATCCTGGGGAAAATAAAACATAAAAAGGGTGAGCTCAAATGCTCAGTATGGTTAAACATAGAGAACATAAAACAATCCCTAAACATTTGAACGAAAGAACATGAACGTAAACAATCAAAATCACGAGTAATGACATAAATCTTGGCAGTGTATAAGGCATATATCAAAAAAGAACATTAAACATGATAAAATAGCATGGGAATAAAACATGTAATTTTGGAAACCATTAAGCACATGTTATGATTTCCACAGTAGCCAAGGCATTGATGCCAAGACCATCATAGTGGAAAAAGTCCCTTACTAAATCGAGTTCACTCCTCGTTCCAATAATGTATCACTAAACTGAATTAACTTGTTATTCTATCCATGTCTATATCATTAAATATAAATCATTACCCAATGAGTTGGAAGGAGATATAGGTCCCACCCATCTTATAATGAAATCATTCTTATGTGTGCCACAACATAAACATAAATCATTCTCATAACCCAAAGAATAAAATGGGTTTCATAAACATCATCCCATCATAACATAATCCATATAAAACAAATGGATATCATTTCATCATAAGAAAAGAGAAACCATGTAAATCATAGAGAAATTATTCATGAAACATACACATATGAAATAATGTCATCTTATATGGAAAATGGTTTTGATAAAACACTTGAAATGAATTCTTGAGGAAAATATCCTTTCTTCATCAAAATAATTTTATTTTCAAAAAATTACATGCAATTTTAAAAGAAAAGAATTTTTTTTGAAAATATCCATGAAGTCTTATATAGTAAAATTCATGAAAATAAGGTTTTATAAAACTGTAAAAATATGTTCTTTCCGTATTAGTTAAAGAAACATTCTCCTCGTACGTTTGCTGAAAATGTCAAAAAGTACCACATATGGAAAAAAAAGAATAATTCATTCTATAACACAAATTAAAAGTCAAAGAGGGGAAAATATGACTTTAAACATACATGTAAGAATATTTAAAACTTATGGAAAACATTTTTATGGACATGGATGAAAAATATAACCCCGGTAAATACTTACGTATAAGCAATCTCGAATAAAAATGAGATTACAAAATTATCCCTTACATTAGGTTTGATATGCTTCGTACGTATTTGAACCTCCTATATAACGATTTAAATAATGTCATTTCCTTATTACAGAATCATATTCATTGTTATGGTATCATATATGGTTCACTTATGACTTTATATTACCCGTTCTATTCTAAATTCTATGTTAAAGCATCGTTTTTGGTAAAATCGTTTCATATATCATACGTGTTTCAACATGTTGTTCTTGATATTATTACTTATATATTTATTTAATTTATTCCATAATATAAAGAATGATTTATATATAATATAAACTAATCATATAAATATATATGATAGATTGATAGACAGAATTAAATACACCGTTCATGGAGACGGTAGGCCGCACGTACGCATGAATGATGTTTTCATTTCCTTATTGAATTGAATGGAATTAAGTAAATGAAACATATATGTACATAAATCCATTATCATTATTATTTAATATATTTCATGATTATTTATTATATATACTTTATAATATTACTTGAATTGTTAATCATGGAAAATGAATCTCATCGCATTCATAGAGACGGCTGTCCGTACGTACGCATGAGCGATGATATCATGATTTTGATATTAAAATCGTATATAATTGGATGTTATATCATATATAAAGAATCATAATGATGTTATATTTATTATTTATATCATTTATACTCAATATTATACCCATACAAATGAGGAAATGTTTGAATAACAAACTACACCACGACTTGGAGACGGTAAGCCGTACATATGCACGTGTGGTGAATTTTTCATTAATAGGATGGATAAAATAACTAATATGGTTGTACACTTTATATAATAACATAATATTATATAAATAAGACACCAGAGTTATTATTTTATAATGGAAACAACTATGAAGGAGGAATTGGAAGAAGAAAGGAACTTGAATGAATCGGTAGATGAAATTACCTCTTCTTCAACGTGCCTCTTTTAAACTTCCTCTTAGGGAACTAGGGTTTGTCTTTTTAGAAGACCAGAACCTCTATGATATAACTATATATGTTGAGAAGATAAATTTTCAGGGGTTTTCCAATCTTGAAGGCTCAAAATTGTGTAAAGAACAGAGGGAGGAGGTTCCCTTTTATAAGGGAGGAGAGGGGCACCTTATTAAAAAATTAAAATATTATTTTATAATAAATTCATATTTGGTTTATAATGGCTAAAAAGTGACTTATTTAAAATATTGGGTGGTTATTGGTCTATATATTCTCAACCAATAGGTTTTGGACATGTTTAGGTTACCATTTTAGCCATATCATTTATATTTAACTCTAAGTTAATTAATTTAACTTTTATAGTGTCTTCTTGTATTTTTACAATATATGGTTAATGAACTTACTATAAACTTCCAATATAATCCCAATTGGTTCATTAATGTCATATATATTATTACATAAGTCTTTTAGACTATCATTATATTTTTAAAACTATTATATCAATTAATAATATAATATTTGTTTTAAAAACTCTTTTATGCCTATTTTGATGCTATTTGGTATTTTGTTTTCTCTAAATTCATAAGAGCATTATTACTTAGAAATAAATTCATATAAACAACCATAATATAATATATTAACCTAGAAAATTAGTTTAATTCAAAAAAAGTCTCAAATTACATTTATTTGGTTGTTTATATTATCAATTATGTTAATATTTCATTAATAAGGCAATTACTGCATCATCATTGTGTTATAAATAAATTAAATTAATAAATTCCTAAAAAATATAAATAAAATAAAATTATGTAGGAAATATTTTTATATTTCTAATTTGTTTTTATAGAATAATTTATCTTATGTATAACCCTGTATTAAAAATGTTTTAATTGTTAAGCATTGATTTTAACTATTTTCTCTCTTCATTAAATAAAATAATAATAAATGTCCTAATCTAATCCAAGTGGACCTAATGGGTAATATTTTATTCCTAAGTATTTTTTTTGTCGAAATAAACTTATCCAATAGAATTAAGACATGTTTTAGGGTAATAATAATATCATTTTCCCCTTTAATTACCCTATTTAATTTTGACCATGGTAAATAAAAGTAAAAAGTTTATATTCCCCAAAAATTATGTTTATCTTATTGAACCACATTTTACTCATTGATATTAACTGTGTCTCTGGGATTTAATATATTCAACTTATAGAAGTGGTAAAATTAAGATTCATGTAATGTTTCAAATGCTCCTAGAAAGTTGGTAAAAGACGCTAAAAAGTTCAATAAAATTTTTATATATCTAAAATTATTATAAAATTACTCCAATGAATTACATTGAACTTATATAGATATTATATATCTATTTTGACCTAAAATAAATTTAAATAAATGATTATTTAAATAAAAATTTTGTTTTAACCAATAACTCAGTGTTTTCACTATTCATCAAAAGTTAAAAGTTTTCACAAAAACACCAAAAATTCACCCTAGGATAATTTCGATATTCCGAATCCAAAAATGAAGTCCATTTTGAATGATAAAATTTATAAAATTTCAAAAAGTGGGTATTACTATTCATAACGGCTAGTTTATATAATATTTTAATAACATATCGTTGTTCAGTAAAACTCGATATTGCGTAGAACATACTCTATCGAGGATGGTCATGATTGTGTGTAATGAAAGCCAAGCCAGGGTTGCGTGTAGAGAAAGATTCCTTTGCTTTTGTGTATAACCAAATCCAACCATATTTCATTTATATATTGAATATAAATATATATATATATACACTAAATATTGCGTAGAATAACTTTTTTCAAACGAACTTGAAATTGTGTGTAACACGATTGAAGAATAGTTTGGCGTATACTGCAAGCTAATAAGGTGTTGTGTATATCGCATGATAATATTGGTGTAGCGTACACCAAAAGACATCAAATAAATTAAAAAGAATAATTCTCATAAAATCTTGGGGTGTTACATTCTACCCCTATTAAAATGAATTTCTCCCTCAAAATTTTTCGGGGTTATAAATGGTTTTCTACTTGAAATTTTCTTTACTAGAAACCCACATTGTAAAAAGGAATACTAAATCATCATTTTAAAAAGGAATGTTAGAAACATAACGGATACCCAAAGTAACTCATCACTAGGTTTCCACAAAGGAGAATATAGGGGAAAATATTGATATGGAAGAGAAATATAACCATAATTTTTTTATGGAGAGTGGTAGAGAACATGGCTATGAAAAAGCCAACAATCAAAAAGCCATAAATTTGTGATGATCTAAGGTGCCATCGGATTCATCGGATATGATAGTACTAAGAAAAAATTTTGGTTTTCAAGATCATTTCCTTAATGTAGAATAATTTTTGAATTAAAAGAAATACTTACTTGATTTTGGTACACTCACACTATTTTTTGTATGTTGAACAATTTCCACTTCATCACTTAAATAAATGAAGTTGAATTTGTCTTCCGTGAAGGGCTAACAGATCATGCGATAGAATGATATGTCATTCCATCTATCTCAAATATAAGGTTAGCAAAAGTTATATACATAAGTCCATCTATGGTAGTATTAATCATATATGGTTCATAAAATGGACTTATACTTCCTCTATCAGACCTCTTAATAAAATAAAACTAGTTTCTACTAACCAGGGACTTCCTGTAGGACATTGGTAGGTGATAAAGGCCTGTCGCACTTCGGTTGTGGGTTTGATTCCCGCAACCTTGTCTGATGTGATGGGTTGTCGCTCATCCTGCAGGTTGTCCATTTTTCTAAAAATACATTATTATAACATTCCTGAAATAATATCAAAAAATTTTCTAGCCTTAAATAATGCTATCTAATGTATAACTTAATTCATTCCAATATTTAATCTTATCCAAAATACTTCCTTCCAAGATCTAAGTATAAAGAAACGATTACCTGAAAGATCACATAACATGCACATTAATACCATCATTTATCCCCCATATATCATAAGATATATCTTGTTGATCACGTTATAAACATGTGGATACCTAAATCATGTATTCTTTTGAAACATTAATTACCATAGATCCTTATTGATAACATGAATGTTGTCAAAAGTTAACTCTTTCCACATACCACAATCCCAAAATTATTAGATACTCAAACCATGATATCACTTTGTCCTTATATCAGTCATGACCTCATTAATACTATCAAACATTTCATTTTCTCTTTATCCCATCATAATGCGCATATCATCTACTTTCCAAAAATGTCTGAATAACCTTTCATGTTTACCGGTAGCATTCAACATATATTTTAAAATATATTTGAAAAAACAATAGTGTAAAAATCCTTAGATGTGTCTTTATTCCATAGTACCATTACGTATACAACATAACTCTTGATAAACCAAAAATCATTCCACTACCTTCTTAAACCATTAACAGAGCTTCAACAATTCTATCATCTCACATATCATTTATAGTCTCTTCATCATCATAAATATAAATACTACCCATACGACCATGATGATTCTTTTCATGAGACTTTCCCTTAGGGTATTGGTTTTCATAGTGCCCGTACATTCCACATTTAAAACATTTAACCATTGTTGATGTATTAGAAATACCATTATCCTTGTCCATGGTGTTATATAAACCTTTTCCTTTGCAATTACTGGTCTTGTTTCCTTCTTTTACACACCCAAAGAATCTTCCAGTTCCTTTGAAACATCCTCCATGATGCCTCTTCCCACATGATTTACATTAGGGAAATTGAACATTCATTCCTCTATGATGATCATGAAACTCCATATTTCTCTTATTAGCTGAGTCGAGATACTTACCAAAGTTGTGATTATTGATCATATTATGAGATTTTTTTATTAGGATTAATAATGATGTTTGGACTTCCATATCCCGTTTCATTTGGTTGCTCATGAAGAATATCAGTCCATTATCCATCATATCCTCCATTATCGTGAATCTTCCTGTTTCCATCCATTTTTTAAAACCGAAAAAAATAGTGTGAGAGGCAAAAAACATATTAGGAAAACAACATAATAAAGAGGGAGTACCTTTAATATATAACATCTTTGGTTTAATTATAAGAAAGTTACCATAATTCTAGGAATATAACATATAATTATACTTAACCTTAGAGACATCCTTGACATAACTTAGAAATATCTCTAGGGATATCAATAATGTTTTTGCATCCTAGTTTCCAATGGTTAACTAAACATTCACGCTGATACCAACTGTCGAGACCCAAATCTTGATGTACATGGACATTACATTACTTTTGCAAAATATTAAATACATTAAAAGAATAGATGCCCAATGACTTTATTAGTTTAGTGTCTTTGGAAACTCAGAACATAATCTTCTAATCATGGTGAAAGATCTTCAACATCTCTCATAAATATCTTCCCATTTGGTTTTCTTACCTAATAACATTCTTTATATCCTGGGGAAAAGAAAACATAAAAATGGTGAGCTCAAATTCTTATTAAGGGTAGACATAGAGAACATAAAACAATCCCTAAACATTTGAACGTATGAACATGAACATAAAACATCAAAATCATGAGTAATGACATAAATCTTGGTAGTGCATAAGGCATAGATTAAAAAAGAAAATTAACCATGATAAAATAGGATGGGAATAAAACATGAAATATTGGAAACCATTAAGCACATGTTATGACTTCCAAAGTATCCAAGGCATTGCTACCAAGACCATCATAGAGAACAAAGTCCCTTACTGAATCGAGTTCACTCCTCGTTCCAGTCTTGTATCATTGAACCGAATTAACTTTTCATTCCAGCCATGTCTATATCATGAGATAAAAATAATTACCCGATGCATTGGTGGTAGATATAGGTCCCACCCATCTCATAATGAAATCATTCATATGTGTTCCACAACATAAACATAAATCATTCATCATAACCCAATGAATAAAATGCGTTTCATAAAAATCATCCCATCATAACATAATCCATATAAAAAAATGGATATCATTTCATCATAAGAGAAGTGAAACCATGTAAATCATAGAGACATTATACTTGAAACATACACATATGAAATAATGTCATCTTTTATGGAACATGGTTTTGATAAAACACTTGAAATGAATTCTTGATTAAAATATCCTTTCTCCTTCAAAATCATTTTATTTTCACAAAATGCCATGAAATTTTAAAATAAAATTATTTTGTTGAAAATATTAATGAAATAATTTTGAGTAAGATTCATTAAAATAATGCGTTATAAAACCATAAAAATCCGTTCATGCCATATAATTTAAAAAAACATTCTCCACGTACTTTTTCCAAAAATGTCAAAGAGTACCGTGTATAGTAAACAGAAAAAAGATTCATTCCACAAGAAAAACAAAAAGTAAAATAGCGGTAAATATGACTTTAAATATACATGGAAGAATATTAAACACTTATTAAAAACACTTTTATGGATTTGGATGAAGAATATAACCCCAGTAAATAGTTATGTATAAGCAATCTTGGATAAAAATGAGATTGCATAATTATCCATTACCTTAGGTCCGATATGCTTCGTACGTATCCTAAACTCCTGTATAATGATTTAAATAATGTCATTGACTTATTTAAGAATCATATTCATTGTTATGATATCATATATGGTTCACTTATGACATTATATTACCCGTTCTTTTGTAAATTCCATGTTAAAGCAGTGTTTTGTGTAAAAGCGTTTCATTTATCATAAGTGTTTTTACTTGTTGTTCATGATATTATTACTGATATCCTGATTTACTTAATTCCAGAATGTTAAATATGATTTATATATAATATATATTCAGAATATAAATATATATGATTTATCGATAAACGGAATGAAATACACCATTCATGGAGACGGTAGGTCGTACGTACGCATGAATGCTGTTTTCGTTTCCTAATTGAATTGAATGAAATTATGTAAATGAAACATATATGTAAATAAATCCAGTATAATTATTATGTATTATCTTTCATGATTAGTTATTATATATATTTTATAATCATACTTGAATGATTAATCATGGAAAATGAATATCATCGCGTTCGTGGAGACGGTAGTCTGTACGTACGCATGAGCGATGATATCATTCTTTTGATATTAAAATCGTATATAATTGGATGGTATATCATATATAAAGAATAATAATGATGTTATATTTATTATTTATTTCATTTATACTCATTATTATACCCATTTAAATGATGAAATGTTTAAATAAAAAACTACACCATGACGTGGAGACGGTAAGCCGTACGTACGCACGTGTGGTGACTTCTTCATTCATAGGATAGATAAAATAACTAATAAGGTTGTAAATTTTTTACAATAACATCACAGTGTATTTAATATGTTGGAGTAATTATTTTATAATGGAAACAACAAAGAATGAGGAAGTGGAAGAAGAAAGGAACTTGAAAGAATCAGTAGTAGAGATTACCTCTTCTTCGACGTGCCTCTTTTAAACATCCTCTCAAGGAACTAGGGTTGGTCTTTTGAAAAGACCAGAACCTCTATGATATAACTAGAGAGGTTGATAAGAGAAATGTTCTGGGTTTTTCTGAGCTTGAAGGCTCAAAATTGTGTAAAGAAGAGTGGGAAGAGGTGTCCTTTTATAAGGTAGGGGAGGGGCAACTTATGAAAAAATTAAAATATTATTTTATAATAAATTCATATTCGGTTTATAATGGCTCCAAAGTGACTTAGTTCGAGGATAGGGTGGGGATGGGTCGAAATACTTTCAACCAATATGTTTTATACAAGTTTTTGTTACCATTTTAACCTTATCATTTAGATTTATCTCTAAGTTAAATAATTTATCTTTTGTCGTGCCTTCTTGTATTCTTACAATATATGGTTAATAAAATTACTATAAACTACCAATAGAAACCCCATTGGTTAATTTATGTCATATATATAATTATATAAATATTTTGTCCGAACCATATATTTTTAGGACCATTATATCAATTAATAATATAATATTTAAAAAAAAACTCTTTTATGTCAATTTTGACACTATTTGGTATTTTGGTTTCTCTAAATTCATAAGAGCATTATTACATATAAATAAATTTATCTAACAAACCCTAATTTGTTATATTAACCTATAAAATTAATTCAATTAATAAAATGTCTAAAATTTGATTTATTTGGGTGTTTATATTATCAATTATGTTAATATTTCATTAATAATGCAATTACCGCATCATCATTGTGTCATAAATAAATTAAATTATTTAATGTCTAAAAAATATAAATAAAATACTATTATGTAGTAAATATTATTATCTTTCTAATGAATATTTATAGTAGAATTTATCTTATGTATAACCCTATAGTAAAAAATATTTAGTTATTATACATTGATTTTAACTATTTTAACTCTTCTTTAAATAAACTAATAATAAATGTCCTAATCTAATCCAAGTGGACCTAAAGGGAAATATTTTATTCCTAAGGTTGTTTTTGGTCTAATTACACTTATCCAATAGAATTATGACATGTGTTAGGGTAATAATTATATCATTTTTACCCTTAATTACCCTCTTTAATTTTAACCGTGGTAAATATAAGTAAGAAGATACTATTCACCAAAAATTATGTTTATCTTACTGAACCACATTTTACTCATTGATATTAACCATGTCTCTTAGATTATCGAAATTCAACTCATAAATGTGGTAAAATTATGATTTATGTAAATTTTCAAATGCTCATACGAGGTGGGTAAAATGTAACAGCCCGAGATTTTATGAAAAATATTCTTTTTTATTTTACTAAGGTCTTGTGTTATACGCTACACTAAAAGGAGCTTGCACAACACGCATCCTTGACTTGCCTTGCATTACACGCAATCACAACCTTCCTCGATAGCGTGTGTGGTACGTAATCCTGAGTTTCACGAAACAATGATATGCTATTAAAATATTATTAAAACTAGCCATTATGAATAGTAATAACCACTTTTTAAATTTTAGAAATTTTATTTTTCAAAATGGACTTCATTTTTGGATTCGGAGTATCGAATTTAGCCTAAGGTGAAATTTTGGTACTTTTCAGATAACTTTCATATTCTGATGAATAGTGAAAATTACTAAATTATAATTAAAAAAACAACTTTTTTAATCGAAATAATTAATAGTGATAAATCATTAATTTGAGTGGTTTTAAAGTATATTTAGAATATATTTTTACAATTTAATACAATGTTGGTCATTGGATGTAATTTCACATTTAAACTAGACATAAACAAGTGTCAATCTTTTGATAGATATTGTTTCTTAAAAACACGCTATTTGTTTTAACAGCGGGATTTAATTATAAAATTAATTAATGCAACTTTTATGTTATGAATTTGGTAAAATAGACTTCATTTTTGAATTCGGAATATGAAATATAGCTTGGGATGAAACTTTGGCATTGTTCTGAAAAACATCAAATTTTGATGAATAGTGAAACTACTAAGTGGTAGGTTAAAAACTGAATTTTGCATAAAACTTAATTTTACCGCTTCTGTGAATGGAATTTCGAAAATCCGAGAGACACGGTTAATATCAAGGACTAAAATGTGGTTCAATGAGATGAAAATAATTTTTTGGTGAATAGTAACTTTTTACTTTTTTTACCACGGTTAATAGTAAATAGGGTAACTAAGGGTAAATATGATATTAATATTACCCTAACACATGTCCTAATTCTATTGGACAAGTGTAATTCGACCAAAAACAAACTTAGGAATAAAATATGACCATTTAGGCCCACTTGGATTAGATTTGGACATTTATTATTAATTTATTTAAAGAAGGGTTAAAATAGTTAAAATCAAAGTTTAATAAGTAAATCATTTTTAATATGGGGTTATACATAAGATAAATTCGACTATAAATATTCATTAGAAAGCTAAAAAGATTTCCTACATTATGGTATTTTATTTGTAATTTTTAGACATCAGATAATTTAATTTATTTATGACACAACGATGATGCAGTAATTATCTTATTAATGAAATATTGACATAATTGATGTTATAAACACCAAAATAAATGTAATTTGAGACTTTTTATGAATTCCACTAATTTTCTAGGTTACTATGATATATTAGTGTTGATTTAATCAACTTGGTTCGAACATATAATTCTGTTATGACTTTCACAAAAATCATATATCAAATAGTGTCAAAATTGACACAAAATAGTTTTTAAATCAAATATTATATTATTAATTGTTATTTTATTCCTAAAAATCTAAGGTTCGGCCAAATGACTTAGATAAGGATATATATATTAATAATAAACAATTTGGGGTTCTTTTGGCATGTTATAGTAAGTTTATTAACCATATAGTGAAAGAAAACAAAAAGACACGGTAAAAGTTAAATTATTTAACTTAGAGTTAAATCTAATTGATAAGGTTAAAATAATACCCTAAACTTGTCTAAATTCTATTGGTTGATAGGATTTCGACCCATCCCCACTTTAGCTTCGAAATAAGACCCTTTGGAACCATTATAAACCGATTTTGACTTTAATATAAAATAATATTTTGAGATATTCCTAAGGTGCCCCTCTCCTCCCCTATAAAAGGACACCTCCTCCCCCTCCTCCTCACACCAATTTGAGCACTCAAGCTCGGCCAACCCTTGCCAAAATCTCTTCTCCACTTCCCTAGAAACATCCTAGAGGTTCTGGTCTTCCTCAAAGACCAATTCTAGTGCCCTAAGAAGAGGTCTCAAAGAGGCACTTCAAAGAAGAGGTAATTACCGTTACCAATTCTTTCATCTTTATTTCTTCTTCCACTTCTTCTTCTTAGGTTGTTTCATTATGAAGTAATAACATCAGTATCACTCATATACTGATATGTTATTATAAGTATGAAACAACCCTATTTCACCATCTATCCATCCTACGGAAAAAGAAATCACCGCGCGTGCGTACGTACGGAATATCGTCTCCACGCCGTGGTGTAATCTATTTTCCACCATTACCTTACATGGATGGGTATAATGGTGTAAAGAATAACTATACATAGTTATTACAACATCATATTGATTCTGATATATTTTATAATCCACTCCAATTCAATTCAATATTTATAGAAATGATATCATCGCTCGTGCGTACGTACGGACTACCGTCTCCACGACGCGATGAGATTCATTATCCATGTTAACCATTTAAGAATGATTATAATGTATATATAAGAAATAATAATGAAATATATGACATTATAAAGCTACTGGATTTATGTATATATATACATATGTATGTCATCTACTTACTTCCATTTCAAGACAATAAGGAAAGAAAAACAGCGTTCATGCGTACGTACGGACTACCGTCTCCATGAACGGTGTTTTTCATTTTATTTATCTATCTATTATATATATATATACTGAATATATATGATATATAAATCATATTTTATATTCTGGAAGTAAGTAAATCATGATATAAGTAATAATGATGTCAAGAACAACAAGTCAAAACACCTACGATAAATGAAACGATTTTACCCAAAACGCTTCTTTAACATGGAAATTACAAAAGAACGGGTAATATAATGTCATAAGTGAACCATATATGATATCATAACAATGAATATGATTCTGTAATAAGTCAATAACATGATTTAAATCATTATAAAGGAGTTTCGGACACTTACAAAGCAAGTCGGACCTAAGGTAAGGGAAATATCACAATCTCATTTTTATCCGAGATTGTTTATTCGTAAGTATTTACTGGGATGTATTTTATCATCCACATCCATGTTCCTTCAATATGTAATATTGTTTCCATCCACTTACAATAGTTTAAATCCAATTTTACTCTTCGGTGAGTTTTTAGTAAAGAATATGAAAGGAATCTTTTGTCGCTTTTTCATACAAGGTACTTTTTGACTTTTCCGATAAAAGTACGAAGAATGTTTTTTTTAACTTAAACGGCATGAACGGATTTTTACGGTTTTTATAAAGCCTTATTTTCATGAAGCTTACTCCAAAAGATTTCATGACTATTTTTAATAAAATCTCTTTCTTTTAAAGTTGCATGATGTTTTGTGAAAAGAAATTGATTTTGAAGAAGAAAGGATATTTTCCTCAAGAATTCATTTCAAGTGTTTTATCAAAATTATTTTCCATCTAAGATAATAAAGGGTTCTGTTTCTATCCATATTTTTACATTGATTTGACTATGTTGTGATGGAATTATGTTTATGAATTCCTTTATCTTATATGAATGGTTTTATGATGTCATGTTGTTTTAAGAATCCCATTTTTAATACATGGGTTATGAAATGATGTATGATTTATGATTTTGTGGCACACATAAGAAAGGATTCATTAAGAGATGGGTGGGACCTATATCTCCCTCCAATGCATTGGGTAAAGATTTTATATCTCATGAGATAGACATGGCTGGAATGGTAGGTTATACCGGTTCAGTGAAACAGGACTGAAACGAGGATTACTCGATTCAGAAAGGGACTTTGTCCACTAAGATAGTCTTGGCAATGAGTCTTGACTAACAAGAAATGATTCTATATGATTATGTGTGTATTCCACAATGAGTAATGTTTTAAGTTATGATTTCATTTTCACTTCTATGATTTATCCCATGTTATGATATTATGAGCTCTTTTGCAGGTTATGATTTCCAAAAGCTATGTTCTTATGTATATGATGTGATTGATATTTCTTTTGTTTACCCTTACTGAACATTTGAGCTCACCCTTTTATGTTTTCTTTTCCCCAGGATATAAAGAAATGTTTTAGGTAAAAAAAGGGGATGACCTTTATGGGAGATATTGAAGAACTTTCACCACGATTAGAAGATTACGTTCCGAGTTTCCAAAGACACTAAACTATTACGATCCTTGTGTGTGTATTTTTGTTATGTATTAAGTATTCCGCAAAAGTAATGAAATGTTCATGTACGTTAGGCTTCGGGTCGCTACAGTTGGTATCAGAGGAAAGGTTTAGTCAACCTTTGGAAACTAGGACGCGAAAACGTTAGTAAAGATCCCAAGAGATATTTCTAAGGTATGTCTAGGGATGCCCCTAAGGATAAGTATACGTATAGGATATAGTTCTAGAACTATGGTAACGATATTAGATTAAACCAAAGATGATAGATATTTAAGTTACTCCCCCTTTATTACGATTTTTGCATCTAACACTATTCTGTTTGGGTTTTAGAAAATGGCTGGAAACAAGATGATTCACGATAATAGAGGATATGATGGACAATGGAATGATATTCTTCATAATGAAATGGGATTTGGAAGTCCAAACATAATTATTATGCCGAATCAGCAATCTCACAACATGATCAATAAAGTAATTTTTGATAAGTTTCCTGACTCGACTAATAAGAGAAAGATGGAGTTCCATGATGATCATAGAGGAAAGAAAGTTCAATTTACCCTATGTAAATCATGTGGGAAGAGGCATCAAGGAGAATGTTTCAAGGGAACTGGAAGATGCTTTGGGTGTGGAAAAGAAGGACACAAAGCAAGTAAGTGCAAAGGAAAAGGGTCGGTTAACACCATGGATGAGGATAATGGTATTGCTACGACATCAAAAATGGTTAAGTGTTTTAAATGTGGAATGTATGGGCATTATGCAAACAAATGCCCTAAGGGAAAGACTCATGAAGAGAATCAGTATGGTCATATGGGTAGTATTTATGTGGATGATGATGAAGAGACTACAAATGATATGTGAGATGAAAGAATTGTTGAAGCTCGGTCAATGGTTTAAGAATGTTGTGGAATGATTACATGTTTATCATGTGTAATGTTGTATAAGAAATCTCACGGTACTATGGAATAAAGAGACATCTGAGGATTGTTACACTGTTGTCTTTCCTTGAGTTATGAAAGTGTATGATTAATGGTACCACTATCCATGAAAGGTTATTCAGATATTTTTGGAATGTAGATGATATGCGCATAATGAAGGGATAAGGAGAAAATTAAATGTTTGATAGTATTCATGAGCTCATGATTGATATAAGGACTAAGTGATATCATGGTTTGAGTATATAGAATTTTGAGGATTTTGGTATGTGGAAAGTGTTAACTTTTAACTGCACTCATGTTTTCACTAAGGTATTCAAGAGAATACACGATTAAGGACTTTGAGTGTTTGGAATGTGACCAACAAGACATATCTTATGATATGTGGGGATCAACGACAGTATTAAATCTCTGGTAATCGTTGTCACTATATTATGAGAGTGGACTGCAGTATTATGTATAAGCCTAAAGATTAGACTGGATTATGTTGGACATAAGTTAGTATTGTTTAAGGATATAAGATTTTCGATATTATTGATGGGATGTTATAGTAACGTAGTTTTAGAAAAAGGACAACCTGCAGGACGGGCGACAGCCCATCGCTTCGGACAAGGCTGTAGGAATCGAACCCACAACCGAAGTGCGACTGGCCTTTATCGCCTACCACTGACCTACAGGAAGTCCCTGTTTAGTAGAAACTAGTTTTATTATATTAAGCAGTATATGAAGTATAAGTCCATTTTAGGAACCATATATGATTAATCTCACTATAGATCGACTTATGTATATAATTTTTGCTAACCTTTTGTTTGAGACAGATGGAATGACCCGTCATTCTATCACATGATCTGCTAACACTTCACGAATAACAAATTCAACTTCATTTATTTAATAGATGAAGTGGAAATTGTTCTAGGCACGAACAATAGTGAGATTGTACCAAAATAAAGAAAGTATTTATTCCTATTCAAATTTTCAACTTTAGGGAAATGATCTTGAAAACCAAAAAATGTTGTCCTAGTGATCTTATACCTGATGAATCGGATGGTACCTTAGATCGTCACAAATTTATGGATTTGTGATTACTGGCTTTTCCATAGCCATGTTCTCTACCACTCTCCATCAGAACATGATGGTTAGATTTCTCTTCCATATCCATATTTTCACCTATGTGGAAACCCAGTGATTAGTTTATTTGGGTAATCGTTACATTTCATACTTTAGTTTTTAAAGCCAATTTTTGGTATTCCCTTTTACGATGTGGGTTTCTATTAAAGAAACTTTCGAATAGTAAACCATTTATAACCCCGACGAATTTCGAGGGCGAAATTCATTTTAAGGGGGGTAGAATGTAACAGCCCGAGATTTTATGAAAAATATTCTTTTTTATTTTACTAAGGTCTTGTGTTATACGCTACACTAAAAGGAGCTTGCACAACACGCATCCTTGACTTGCCTTGCATTACACGCAATCACAACCTTCCTCGATAGCGTGTGTGGTACGTAATCCTGAGTTTCACGAAACAATGATATGCTATTAAAATATTATTAAAACTAGCCATTATGAATAGTAATAACCACTTTTTAAATTTTAGAAATTTTATTTTTCAAAATGGACTTCATTTTTGGATTCGGAGTATCGAATTTAGCCTAAGGTGAAATTTTGGTACTTTTCAGATAACTTTCATATTCTGATGAATAGTGAAAATTACTAAATTATAATTAAAAAAACAACTTTTTTAATCGAAATAATTAATAGTGATAAATCATTAATTTGAGTGGTTTTAAAGTATATTTAGAATATATTTTTACAATTTAATACAATGTTGGTCATTGGATGTAATTTCACATTTAAACTAGACATAAACAAGTGTCAATCTTTTGATAGATATTGTTTCTTAAAAACACGCTATTTGTTTTAACAGCGGGATTTAATTATAAAATTAATTAATGCAACTTTTATGTTATGAATTTGGTAAAATAGACTTCATTTTTGAATTCGGAATATGAAATATAGCTTGGGATGAAACTTTGGCATTGTTCTGAAAAACATCAAATTTTGATGAATAGTGAAACTACTAAGTGGTAGGTTAAAAACTGAATTTTGCATAAAACTTAATTTTACCGCTTCTGTGAATGGAATTTCGAAAATCCGAGAGACACGGTTAATATCAAGGACTAAAATGTGGTTCAATGAGATGAAAATAATTTTTTGGTGAATAGTAACTTTTTACTTTTTTTTACCACGGTTAATAGTAAATAGGGTAACTAAGGGTAAATATGATATTAATATTACCCTAACACATGTCCTAATTCTATTGGACAAGTGTAATTCGACCAAAAACAAACTTAGGAATAAAATATGACCATTTAGGCCCACTTGGATTAGATTTGGACATTTATTATTAATTTATTTAAAGAAGGGTTAAAATAGTTAAAATCAAAGTTTAATAAGTAAATCATTTTTAATATGGGGTTATACATAAGATAAATTCGACTATAAATATTCATTAGAAAGCTAAAAAGATTTCCTACATTATGGTATTTTATTTGTAATTTTAGACATCAAATAATTTAATTTATTTATGACACAACGATGATGCAGTAATTATCTTATTAATGAAATATTGACATAATTGATGTTATAAACACCAAAATAAATGTAATTTGAGACTTTTTATGAATTCCACTAATTTTCTAGGTTACTATGATATATTAGTGTTGATTTAATCAACTTGGTTCGAACATATAATTCTGTTATGACTTTCACAAAAATCATATATCAAATAGTGTCAAAATTGACACAAAATAGTTTTTAAATCAAATATTATATTATTAATTGTTATTTTATTCCTAAAAATCTAAGGTTCGGCCAAATGACTTAGATAAGGATATATATATTAATAATAAACAATTTGGGGTTCTTTTGGCATGTTATAGTAAGTTTATTAACCATATAGTGAAAGAAAACAAAAAGACACGGTAAAAGTTAAATTATTTAACTTAGAGTTAAATCTAATTGATAAGGTTAAAATAATACCCTAAACTTGTCTAAATTCTATTGGTTGATAGGATTTCGACCCATCCCCACTTTAGCTTCGAAATAAGACCCTTTGGAACCATTATAAACCGATTTTGACTTTAATATAAAATAATATTTTGAGATATTCCTAAGGTGCCCCTCTCCTCCCCTATAAAAGGACACCTCCTCCCCCTCCTCCTCACACCAATTTGAGCACTCAAGCTCGGCCAACCCTTGCCAAAATCTCTTCTCCACTTCCCTAGAAACATCCTAGAGGTTCTGGTCTTCCTCAAAGACCAATTCTAGTGCCCTAAGAAGAGGTCTCAAAGAGGCACTTCAAAGAAGAGGTAATTACCGTTACCAATTCTTTCATCTTTATTTCTTCTTCCACTTCTTTTTCTTAGGTTGTTTCATTATGAAGTAATAACATCAGTATCACTCATATACTGATATGTTATTATAAGTATGAAACAACCCTATTTCACCATCTATCCATCCTACGGAAAAAGAAATCACCGCGCGTGCGTACGTACGGAATATCGTCTCCACGCCGTGGTGTAATCTATTTTCCACCATTACCTTACATGGATGGGTATAATGGTGTAAAGAATAACTATACATAGTTATTACAACATCATATTGATTCTGATATATTGTATAATCCACTCCAATTCAATTCAATATTTATAGAAATGATATCATCGCTCGTGCGTACGTACGGACTACCGTCTCCACGACGCGATGAGATTCATTATCCATGTTAACCATTTAAGAATGATTATAATGTATATATAAGAAATAATAATGAAATATATGACATTATAAAGCTACTGGATTTATGTATATATATACATATGTATGTCATCTACTTACTTCCATTTCAAGACAATAAGGAAAGAAAAACAGCGTTCATGCGTACGTACGGACTACCGTCTCCATGAACGGTGTTTTTCATTTTATTTATCTATCTATTATATATATATATATACTGAATATATATGATATATAAATCATATTTTATATTCTGGAAGTAAGTAAATCATGATATAAGTAATAATGATGTCAAGAACAACAAGTCAAAACACCTACGATAAATGAAACGATTTTACCCAAAACGCTTCTTTAACATGGAAATTACAAAAGAACGGGTAATATAATGTCATAAGTGAACCATATATGATATCATAACAATGAATATGATTCTGTAATAAGTCAATAACATGATTTAAATCATTATAAAGGAGTTTCGGACACTTACAAAGTAAGTCGGACCTAAGGTAAGGGAAATATCACAATCTCATTTTTATCCGAGATTGTTTATTCGTAAGTATTTACTGGGATGTATTTTATCATCCACATCCATGTTCCTTCAATATGTAATATTGTTTCCATCCACTTACAATAGTTTAAATCCAATTTTACTCTTCGGTGAGTTTTTAGTAAAGAATATGAAAGGAATCTTTTGTCGCTTTTTCATACGAGGTACTTTTTGACTTTTCCGATAAAAGTACGAAGAATGTTTTTTTTAACTTAAACGGCATGAACGGATTTTTACGGTTTTTATAAAGCCTTATTTTCATGAAGCTTACTCCAAAAGATTTCATGACTATTTTTAATAAAATCTCTTTCTATTAAAGTTGCATGATGTTTTGTGAAAAGAAATTGATTTTGAAGAAGAAAGGATATTTTCCTCAAGAATTCATTTCAAGTGTTTTATCAAAATTATTTTCCATCTAAGATAATAAAGGGTTCTGTTTCTATCCATATTTTTACATTGATTTGACTATGTTGTGATGGAATTATGTTTATGAATTCCTTTATCTTATATGAATGGTTTTATGATGTCATGTTGTTTTAAGAATCCCATTTTTAATACATGGGTTATGAAATGATGTATGATTTATGATTTTGTGGCACACATAAGAAAGGATTCATTAAGAGATGGGTGGGACCTATATCTCCCTCCAATGCATTGGGTAAAGATTTTATATCTCATGAGATAGACATGGCTGGAATGGTAGGTTATACCGGTTCTGTGAAACAGGACTGAAACGAGGATTACTCGATTCAGAAAGGGACTTTGTCCACTAAGATAGTCTTGGCAATGAGTCTTGACTAACAAGAAATGATTCTATATGATTATGTGTGTATTCCACAATGAGTAATGTTTTAAGTTATGATTTCATTTTCACTTCTATGATTTATCCCATGTTATGATATTATGAGCTCTTTTGCAGGTTATGATTTCCAAAAGCTATGTTCTTATGTATATGATGTGATTGATATTTCTTTTGTTTACCCTTACTGAACATTTGAGCTCACCCTTTTATGTTTTCTTTTCCCCAGGATATAAAGAAATGTTTTAGGTAAAAAAAGGGGATGACCTTTATGGGAGATATTGAAGAACTTTCACCACGATTAGAAGATTACGTTCCGAGTTTCCAAAGACACTAAACTATTACGATCCTTGTGTGTGTATTTTTGTTATGTATTAAGTATTCCGCAAAAGTAATGAAATGTTCATGTACGTTAGGCTTCGGGTCGCTACAGTTGGTATCAGAGGAAAGGTTTAGTCAACCTTTGGAAACTAGGACGCGAAAACGTTAGTAAAGATCCCAAGAGATATTTCTAAGGTATGTCTAGGGATGCCCCTAAGGATAAGTATACGTATAGGATATAGTTCTAGAACTATGGTAACGATATTAGATTAAACCAAAGATGATAGATATTTAAGTTACTCCCCCTTTATTACGATTTTTGCATCTAACACTATTCTGTTTGGGTTTTAGAAAATGGCTGGAAACAAGATGATTCACGATAATAGAGGATATGATGGACAATGGAATGATATTCTTCATAATGAAATGGGATTTGGAAGTCCAAACATAATTATTATGCCGAATCAGCAATCTCACAACATGATCAATAAAGTAATTTTTGATAAGTTTCCTGACTCGACTAATAAGAGAAAGATGGAGTTCCATGATGATCATAGAGGAAAGAAAGTTCAATTTCCCCTATGTAAATCATGTGGGAAGAGGCATCAAGGAGAATGTTTCAAGGGAACTGGAAGATGCTTTGGGTGTGGAAAAGAAGGACACAAAGCAAGTAAGTGCAAAGGAAAAGGGTCGGTTAACACCATGGATGAGGATAATGGTATTGCTACGACATCAAAAATGGTTAAGTGTTTTAAATGTGGAATGTATGGGCATTATGCAAACAAATGCCCTAAGGGAAAGACTCATGAAGAGAATCAGTATGGTCATATGGGTAGTATTTATGTGGATGATGATGAAGAGACTACAAATGATATGTGAGATGAAAGAATTGTTGAAGCTCGGTCAATGGTTTAAGAATGTTGTGGAATGATTACATGTTTATCATGTGTAATGTTGTATAAGAAATCTCACGGTACTATGGAATAAAGAGACATCTGAGGATTGTTACACTGTTGTCTTTCCTTGAGTTATGAAAGTGTATGATTAATGGTACCACTATCCATGAAAGGTTATTCAGATATTTTTGGAATGTAGATGATATGCGCATAATGAAGGGATAAGGAGAAAATTAAATGTTTGATAGTATTCATGAGCTCATGATTGATATAAGGACTAAGTGATATCATGGTTTGAGTATATAGAATTTTGAGGATTTTGGTATGTGGAAAGTGTTAACTTTTAACTGCACTCATGTTTTCACTAAGGTATTCAAGAGAATACACGATTAAGGACTTTGAGTGTTTGGAATGTGACCAACAAGACATATCTTATGATATGTGGGGATCAACGACAGTATTAAATCTCTGGTAATCGTTGTCACTATATTATGAGAGTGAACTGCAGTATTATGTATAAGCCTAAAGATTAGACTGGATTATGTTGGACATAAGTTAGTATTGTTTAAGGATATAAGATTTTCGATATTATTGATGGGATGTTATAGTAACGTAGTTTTAGAAAAAGGACAACCTGCAGGACGGGCGACAGCCCATCGCTTCGGACAAGGCTGTAGGAATCGAACCCACAACCGAAGTGCGACTGGCCTTTATCGCCTACCACTGACCTACAGGAAGTCCCTGTTTAGTAGAAACTAGTTTTATTATATTAAGCAGTATATGAAGTATAAGTCCATTTTAGGAACCATATATGATTAATCTCACTATAGATCGACTTATGTATATAATTTTTGCTAACCTTTTGTTTGAGACAGATGGAATGACCCGTCATTCTATCACATGATCTGCTAACACTTCACGAATAACAAATTCAACTTCATTTATTTAATAGATGAAGTGGAAATTGTTCTAGGCACGAACAATAGTGAGATTGTACCAAAATAAAGAAAGTATTTATTCCAATTCAAATTTTCAACTTTAGGGAAATGATCTTGAAAACCAAAAAATGTTGTCCTAGTGATCTTATACCTGATGAATCGGATGGTACCTTAGATCGTCACAAATTTATGGATTTGTGATTACTGGCTTTTCCATAGCCATGTTCTCTACCACTCTCCATCAGAACATGATGGTTAGATTTCTCTTCCATATCCATATTTTCACCTATGTGGAAACCCAGTGATTAGTTTATTTGGGTAATCGTTACATTTCATACTTTAGTTTTTAAAGCCAATTTTTGGTATTCCCTTTTACGATGTGGGTTTCTATTAAAGAAACTTTCGAATAGTAAACCATTTATAACCCCGACGAATTTCGAGGGCGAAATTCATTTTAAGGGGGGTAGAATGTAACAGCCCGAGATTTTATGAAAAATATTCTTTTTTATTTTACTAAGGTCTTGTGTTATACGCTACACTAAAAGGAGCTTGCACAACACGCATCCTTGACTTGCCTTGCATTACACGCAATCACAACCTTCCTCGATAGCGTGTGTGGTACGTAATCCTGAGTTTCACGAAACAATGATATGCTATTAAAATATTATTAAAACTAGCCATTATGAATAGTAATAACCACTTTTTAAATTTTAGAAATTTTATTTTTCAAAATGGACTTCATTTTTGGATTCGGAGTATCGAATTTAGCCTAAGGTGAAATTTTGGTACTTTTCAGATAACTTTCATATTCTGATGAATAGTGAAAATTACTAAATTATAATTAAAAAAACAAATTTTTTAATCGAAATAATTAATAGTGATAAATCATTAATTTGAGTGGTTTTAAAGTATATTTAGAATATATTTTTACAATTTAATACAATGTTGGTCATTGGATGTAATTTCACATTTAAACTAGACATAAACAAGTGTCAATCTTTTGATAGATATTGTTTCTTAAAAACACGCTATTTGTTTTAACAGCGGGATTTAATTATAAAATTAATTAATGAAACTTTTATGTTATGAATTTGGTAAAATAGACTTCATTTTTGAATTCGGAATATGAAATATAGCTTGGGATGAAACTTTGGCATTGTTCTGAAAAACATCAAATTTTGATGAATAGTGAAACTACTAAGTGGTAGGTTAAAAACTGAATTTTGCATAAAACTTAATTTTACCGCTTCTGTGAATGGAATTTCGAAAATCCGAGAGACACGGTTAATATCAAGGACTAAAATGTGGTTCAATGAGATGAAAATAATTTTTTGGTGAATAGTAACTTTTTACTTTTTTTACCACGGTTAATAGTAAATAGGGTAACTAAGGGTAAATATGATATTAATATTACCCTAACACATGTCCTAATTCTATTGGACAAGTGTAATTCGACCAAAAACAAACTTAGGAATAAAATATGACCATTTAGGCCCACTTGGATTAGATTTGGACATTTATTATTAATTTATTTAAAGAAGGGTTAAAATAGTTAAAATCAAAGTTTAATAAGTAAATCATTTTTAATATGGGGTTATACATAAGATAAATTCGACTATAAATATTCATTAGAAAGCTAAAACGATTTCCTACATTATGGTATTTTATTTGTAATTTTTAGACATCAAATAATTTAATTTATTTATGACACAACGATGATGCAGTAATTATCTTATTAATGAAATATTGACATAATTGATTTTATAAACACCAAAATAAATGTAATTTGAGACTTTTTATGAATTCCACTAATTTTCTAGGTTACTATGATATATTAGTGTTGATTTAATCAACTTGGTTCGAACATATAATTCTGTTATGACTTTCACAAAAATCATATATCAAATAGTGTCAAAATTGACACAAAATAGTTTTTAAATCAAATATTATATTATTAATTGTTATTTTATTCCTAAAAATCTAAGGTTCGGACAAATTACTTAGATAAGGATATATATATTAATAATAAACAATTTGGGGTTCTTTTGGCATGTTATAGTAAGTTTATTAACCATATAGTGAAAGAAAACAAAAAGACACGGTAAAAGTTAAATTATTTAACTTAGAGTTAAATCTAATTGATAAGGTTAAAATAATACCCTAAACTTGTCTAAATTCTATTGGTTGATAGGATTTCGACCCATCCCCACTTTAGCTTCGAAATAAGACCCTTTGGAACCATTATAAACCGATTTTGACTTTAATATAAAATAATATTTTGAGATATTCCTAAGGTGCCCCTCTCCTCCCCTATAAAAGGACACCTCCTCCCCCTCCTCCTCACACCAATTTGAGCACTCAAGCTCGGCCAACCCTTGCCAAAATCTCTTCTCCACTTCCCTAGCAACATCCTAGAGGTTCTGGTCTTCCTCAAAGACCAATTCTAGTGCCATAAGAAGAGGTCTCAAAGAGGCACTTCAAAGAAGAGGTAATTACCGTTACCAATTCTTTCATCTTTATTTCTTCTTCCACTTCTTCTTCTTAGGTTGTTTCATTATGAAGTAATAACATCAGTATCACTCATATACTGATATGTTATTATAAGTATGAAACAACCCTATTTCACCATCTATCCATCCTACGGAAAAAGAAATCACCGCGCGTGCGTACGTACGGAATATCGTCTCCACGCCGTGGTGTAATCTATTTTCCACCATTACCTTACATGGATGGGTATAATGGTGTAAAGAATAACTATACATAGTTATTACAACATCATATTGATTCTGATATATTGTATAATCCACTCCAATTCAATTCAATATTTATAGAAATGATATCATCGCTCGTGCGTACGGACGGACTACCGTCTCCACGACGCGATGAGATTCGTTATCCATGTTAACCATTTAAGAATGATTATAATGTATATATAAGAAATAATAATGAAATATATGACATTATAAAGCTACTGGATTTATGTATATATATACATATGTATGTCATCTACTTACTTCCATTTCAAGACAATAAGGAAAGAAAAACAGCGTTCATGCGTACGTACGGACTACCGTCTCCATGAACGGTGTTTTTCATTTTATTTATCTATCTATTATATATATATATATATACTGAATATATATGATATATAAATCATATTTTATATTCTGGAAGTAAGTAAATCATGATATAAGTAATAATGATGTCAAGAACAACAAGTCAAAACACCTACGATAAATGAAACGATTTTACCCAAAACGCTTCTTTAACATGGAAATTACAAAAGAACGGGTAATATAATGTCATAAGTGAACCATATATGATATCATAACAATGAATATGATTCTGTAATAAGTCAATAACATGATTTAAATCATTATACAGGAGTTTCGGACACTTACAAAGCAAGTCGGACCTAAGGTAAGGGAAATATCACAATCTCATTTTTATCCGAGATTGTTTATTCGTAAGTATTTACTGGGATGTATTTTATCATCCACATCCATGTTCCTTCAATATGTAATATTGTTTCCATCCACTTACAATAGTTTAAATCCAATTTTACTCTTCGGTGAGTTTTTAGTAAAGAATATGAAAGGAATCTTTTGTCGCTTTTTCATACGAGGTACTTTTTGACTTTTCCGATAAAAGTACGAAGAATGTTTTTTTAACTTAAACGGCATGAACGGATTTTTACGGTTTTTATAAAGCCTTATTTTCATGAAGCTTACTCCAAAAGATTTCCTGACTATTTTTAATAAAATCTCTTTCTTTTAAAGTTGCATGATGTTTTGTGAAAAGAAATTGATTTTGAAGAAGAAAGGATATTTTCCTCAAGAATTCATTTCAAGTGTTTTATCAAAATTATTTTCCATCTAAGATAATAAAGGGTTCTGTTTCTATCCATATTTTTACATTGATTTGACTATGTTGTGATGGAATTATGTTTATGAATTCCTTTATCTTATATGAATGGTTTTATGATGTCATGTTGTTTTAAGAATCCCATTTTTAATACATGGGTTATGAAATGATGTATGATTTATGATTTTGTGGCACACATAAGAAAGGATTCATTAAGAGATGGGTGGGACCTATATCTCCCTCCAATGCATTGGGTACAGATTTTATATCTCATGAGATAGACATGGCTGGAATGGTAGGTTATACCGGTTCAGTGAAACAGGACTGAAACGAGGATTACTCGATTCAGAAAGGGACTTTGTCCACTAAGATAGTCTTGGAAATGAGTCTTGACTAACAAGAAATGATTCTCTATGATTATGTGTGTATTCCACAATGAGTAATGTTTTAAGTTATGATTTCATTTTCACTTCTATGATTTATCCCATGTTATGATATTATGAGCTCTTTTGCAGGTTATGATTTCCAAAAGCTATGTTCTTATGTATATGATGTGATTGATATTTCTTTTGTTTACCCTTACTGAGCATTTGAGCTCACCCTTTTGTGTTTTCTTTTCCCCAGGATATAAAGAAATGTTTTAGGTAAAAAAAAGGGGATGACCTTTATGGGAGATATTGAAGAACTTTCACCACGATTAGAAGATTACGTTCCGAGTTTCCAAAGACACTAAACTATTACGATCCTTGTGTGTGTATTTTTTTTATGTATTAAGTATTCCGCAAAAGTAATGAAATGTTCATGTACGTTAGGCTTCGGGTCGCTACATAAAAGGCGGTAAAAAGTTCAATATAATTTTCTTATATATAAAATTATTATAAAATGACTCCAATGAATTAAATTGAACTTATATAGGTATTATGTATCTATTTTGACATAAAATAAATTTAAATAAATTATTATTTGAATTAAAAGTCTGTTTTAACCGATAACACAGTGTTTTCACTATTCATCAAAAATCGAAGGTTTTCAGAAAAATACCAAAAATTCACCCTAGGCTAATTTCGATATTCTGAATCCAAAAATGAAGTCTATTTTGAAAGATAAAATTTATCAAATTTCAAAAAATTGGTATTACTATTCATAACTACTATATTATATAATATTTTAATAACATATCGCTGTTTAGTGAAACTCAGTATTGTGTACAACACACCCTCTCGAGGAAAGTCATGAATGCGTGTAATGCAAGCCAAGTCAGGGTTTCATGTAGTGAAAGATTCCTTTGATGTTGAGTATAACTGAATCCAACAATATTTCATTGATATAGTGAATATATATATACACTCAATGTTGCAAAGAATAGCTTCTGTCTAACGAACATGAAATTATGTGTAACACGATCCAAGAATATTGTTGTGTATAAAGAAAGCTAATACATTGTTGCGTATAACACATGATAATCTTGGTGTAGCATACAAAAAAAGACATCAAAGATATTAAAAATAATAATTCTCATAAAATCTCGGGGTGTTACATTTTATGTAATCTATGTAGTTTTAAGGAATATAAATGGTACCTATGGTGGGTTTATATAGGAAAAGATGTATATTTATAAATTATTTAGGTTTTGGAAACAACATAATAAAATATATTATACCACAAACCATCCCATTTTTTCACCCATATATTATATAAATGTGCATTTTAATTTATTAGAGTATAATTCCAAGGGCCTAAATTACTAAAATATTACACTTGGTGATGTGTAGGTGAGTAAAAATGTTAAAAAATGATTTTAAGATTTTAAAATATTTTATAAGTCTTGGGGGATTCATAATGGATTTACAAATTAAAGAAAATAAATTTAAAATAACATTATTTAAAAGTGAAAACATATATTTGGTCATGGATCCTACTTATATTACTTATTAAATCACATTTGGTTCATTATTATGTCATAAAACACAATGTATATTAATACGGTGATTAATTTTTGCCTGAGAATTCGATTATTTGAGAAAATTATAAAAAATTGACCATTGGAAAATTATCAAAACCAGGTTGAAAAAAACTAATATTTTAAATTAATAACTTTCAAGATATTTTAATTTTTAATTTTTAAATACTAACTGAAATTTATTGAAAATGATATGTTTTTTATAAAAATTGTTTTCAAACCTTAATAAAAATTACATTTGACATAATAAAAAGTATATGACAATTTATAATTGATAAACATTATTTAATAATATTATTACATTAAAATATTATTTATTTCAAAAATCTATTAAATAATATATACATCAATTGAATTTGAATATAAATATAAAATACAATTTCTGATTTATAAAATATTTCCAATATATCACTAATATGATGAAAATAAATTCACTACTCTATAAAAAATAATGTACATATTTTTATTGATAGGGTCTTGATATATATCCATTTAACACACCATAATACACTCTAAGAGTAAGGAGTGCGATGGTGGGTATTTGATGGGGCCTTTAAGAAAACATGGCATGGGCCATGCTCTTTTTGAGCTTGAAATTCTTCCATTATGGTTTCATTCATGCTTAAGTTGTTTGATCTCATCTTTGGATTATTCTATGGAGAATCCTTGAAATTCTATCTCCATCAGAAGCTCTAATAAATAGGCTTCATAGGGTATAATAAAATGGGGTTAGGCCATCACATCCTTTGTTTGTGTCTATTAGATTTGGTGAAAACCTCTATTTATACTATTCATTTGATCACATTTCAATGAATATATTATCAATGGTAATGATACATAATGTTCATTTAAATCCAATTGGACATAAAAACGTTGTGCATGTTTTTTCTTTACCAATAAGGGATTTAATTAAATTAAAAGGGGGAATTTTATTCATAATAGTTCATATTGTTAAAAACATACCCCGTTTAATTTTTTTATCAGAATATTATTTTCCAACACTAAAAAATATGAGATTAACCATGTTTATTACTTCCTCTCATTCCCAAATTTCCTCTTTCAATTTTTTTTCTCTACGATAAATTGACTAGAGGAATCATCTTTTTTTTAATGTTATCTCTATGATATAAGATCTTCACCGGGAGATCCTCATTGGAATGTTCTTTCTACAATTGTACCACATATGGATTGAGTACAATTGACGGGTTTGGAATGTACATTCTCAAGAGGGATACATGGAATACATCATGTACTTGAGATATGATCGGTGGGAGTGCTAGTCAATAGTACACTAGTCCGATGTGATCAAGGTTTTCAAAAGGGTCGATGTACCTTTGACTAAGCATCCCCTTCTTTCAAAATCTCATCAATTTATTCCTTTGAGATATTTGTAGTAATTATATATATCTAACATCAAACTCTAGGTATCATCAATGATTATCATCATTGCTCTTATGACATCTTTGAACTACACTGTTGTGCTGTAGAATGGGATTATCCTTCTCTACTATTTCTTCAACCATTTTAGGACCTTGATATTTTCATCCCCCAACATTCGCCCAACATGCCAGTGTTTTGCACCACATTCCCCAAAGGGGCCTTATAGTGAGCCATGTGGATTCTTGATTGGAAACTATTATTGTAAGATAACTCATCCCATGGAATATTTCAGTCCAACTAGCCTTTGAAATCCATAGAACATGCTCGCAACATGTATTAAAATGTCTAAATAATCTGTTTAGATTGAACAACAGTTTGAGGATGATAGGCCGTACTGAAATTTAGCTCATTGTTAAAAATGTGATGTGAACTTTTCTATAATATTGAGGTGAATATTGGATCTAGATCATATATAATCTATAATGGTACTCTATTCAACCGTACAACTTCTCTAATGTAAATCCATGCCAGTTGATCTAGTGATAAATAATCTCAAATCACAATGAAGTATGAAGTCTTTGTAAGATGATCCATAATAACCTAGATAGAACTATTTCCATTGTATTCATTTTTAATTCCAGTGAAAAAGATCATGGGGATGTTTTTTCATTTTAATTTTGGTATGGGTTATGGTCACATCATCCCTTTAGAATTATTCCTTTAATCCTTATCTTACATGCATACCATGCACATTGATGTATAATCAATGATCTCCTTCATCATATTCTACCACCATGTCTGCTCTAAGATATCTCTATAAATCATTGTGTTTCCTAGTTGAATGGAAAATGTTAAACTATATACAACATCCAATATATCCTTCATTAACATTTGATTTTATGAAACACACAATCTGGAATAAAATCCCATAATTCCTTTTTTGTTAACATCAAATTCCAGGGCTTTCAAGTTTTTATATTTTCCCCTTTATTCTGAATTCAGACATCATCTTTTTGAGAATCCTTTAGTAATTAAAAAATATACAGTTGAGAAATATTTTGTGAAAGGATTAATGAATCTCATTTCTTCATTATTCCCATGACTATCTTCTTTAAATCCCAGAAGATCAGATCCTTATCAATTCTCAATAATGATTGAGTTTTTGGGTCCTTTCAATTTAGAGTGTCCTCCACCATATTTTTATTAATAATATTTATGTGTATTGAGAATTCATAATACATGATGATCTTTAACCATATTCATAGGAGAATACTAATATTATTTATGTGAATATATATATGAGGATATTCTAATCAATATATACCACCCACTTATTCCCTTAGAGATAATGCCTTCCAATTTTCAATGTAAAGATCACAGCTTCTAACTCCATATCATGTATGAGATATATTTTCATTATAATTTTCAACTTCCTTGAGTAGTAGGTAAAGACTTTGTCATTTTTCATGAAAAAACTACTTAATCCCTTCTTCAATGCACCATTGAAGATTATTAAAAGTTCCCCAATTGTGGGTAGTGTGAGAACATGGGCATTGATAAGCCTCTTTTTCAACTCCATGGGGATTCCTTCACATTAATAAGTCTAATAAAAAATTACTCCCTTCCAAGTTATCTTCATAATACGTTTTTATAATCATGAATAATTTCTCTCAAATCAACGATAATATCCATCCAACCCAAGGACGCTACAGATATTTATCATGATTGTTGGCCTCTGTAATCCTCCAATTTCTTTTTCCTTTGAAGGATCCATATATATCCCATTTATTGTGATGATATTCCCCATAAATTATACTTCCTTAAGATATAACTCATACTTTCTATAATTTCCAGAGAGCTTCTCCTTTCGCAAGATCTTTAGCACAATGTTTAGATTCTCCTCATGCTCATCCATGGTTTTTAGAGTATATTAGATGGTTATCTATAAATACTACTAAACATATGTTGAGATAATCTATAAAAACTTAATTCATTTAATCCATAATGATTTATAGTGAATTAGTAGGTTCTAATTGAATCATTATGAACTCATAGAGCCCATACCTTGTACAAAAAGTGTTCTTGGGGATATATTCCATAATCACATTTACTTTCTAATATCTTGACTGAAGATCCACCATGGAAAATTATTATTATACACATAGTTGATCAAACAAGTTAGAAATACATGGAAAATGATACTTTTTCTTTATCATGATCATGTTGATCTGACCATAATCCATGTAAAGGCACATGGACCCATCCTTCTTCTTGATGAAGTGGATTGTCACCCCATAGTGAATCTCATGGGAGTATAAATCCTTTATTAATATTATCCTATAGTTTTCTATTTTCCTGTTCATGTTCTATAGTAGCCACCATATACTAATTATTACATATTATAAATTCCCAAGTTATAAGGACTATTGAAAATTTTACCTCTTGGCTAGGTGGAAGACCAGGAAGCTTCATAAGAAAGACATTAGCATATTCTATCACAATATGAATGTCTTTAAGGATGGTTTATTCCATAAACATAATAATTTCAGAAAGATACACTAGGTCATAGGGAAGTAATATACATGGTTTTGATGATGGTTCTAATGAATATTTATCCTACCCATTGAACTTTTATAGAATCAGGGGTTGATTCAACATACTTTGAGTGATTTCATTCTCGTGGAAATTTATATTGGCTCTATACATGGAAATCCAATTCAAGCCAAAAATTGAATCAAGTTATTCTAAAGGAAGTGTTAAAATGTTCACAAGGAATGTTAATACCAAAAACTATGATGGGAGAGGAGTTATATACCTGGGATTTAATAATTACCCCTTTCTCAATTTTCACTGACATATATATATCTATTATTTGTAGTGGTTTTTCAATTTTTCTACAAATCTTTTGTTTTATCACAGAATGCTTATATATAGAATCATAAAGTACATTAAATATTATTGAATAAATAACTAGTATAAATATCAAGAAATATGTTTTTAACATTCACTTCCATGGTTGTGAGGGAAATGGATCACCCCTACTTCCATGTAGGTTATTGGTTTTTTCTGAAAACCCTTGGCTTAGGGAATCAATTTGAAAAGTACCCTGGTTTATTTCACATTAAGCAATAGAAAATGTGCTGATGGTTGACCAGAGAATTACATTCAAATTTTTCATTAAATATTTTCTCTTGTTGACAGTTATTAGCTTGGTGTCCAACCTTCCCACACCTAAATAATTTCTTCACCCCCTTAGGCAATTTGTAGTGATTCTTTCCACACCTTTGACAATAGGGATGCAGAAATTTCTTAACACCATTATATTTCTCCATCATAGAAACATAATTAAAATCTAAATTCCCCTTATTATCCCTATAATACCATTGGGATTATCCATTCTCCATTTTGACATTGAGGGAACATCAGATAATTTTCTCATAGCTATATAATTCTTGGATCTCCAAGGATTTTTGTAGATTAGGTTTTATCCCACCAAAGAAGAAGTGAACTTGGAATTTTGGGGTACTTGAAACATTATAGGTGTGTTGTTCATGTCTTGTGATGTTTTCTTCAAACAAACCCAATAATTCTTCATATTTGTTGTTGAGTTCAAGGAAATCCCCTTCCACTTTAAGGAAGATACGATCTCGATAATGTTTATCGACAAACATTTTCTGTAATTCCTTCAACTCTATTGCTTTGATCTCTTACTCAATCTCTATATTCTTGATCAATTTCCCTCACACATTAGGGTATCCCTCCATATTTTAAATATCCATAAGAAACATCACTTTTTTGGAAAAGAAAATAAAGGAGAATATATTCTCAATGGATTTGATCCATTGTTCAATGATTAAGGGATCAAATGATCTATTGAAAGTAGGAGGAATCTATCATATGAAGATATCAGTTGTGGATTGTAATATATTAGGGGGTTTAGGTTATCCCCTTGATCTAAGATTCTATTCATAACATGAGTTAAATAAGAATCGATCATGATAAATTATTTGATACCCTCTCCCATCAGTTAGGGAATCTCAATCTGGATTTCATCACACTACCCTAAACATCAGTTGTAAACTTGATTCCTCATATTTTAGGTTGTTGGATAGAATAAAAGGACAATTAGGGTTGATTATATAAATAAATTAAATACATAAAGGGTAATCCAATGAAATTAATGGGATAAATTATAAATTAAATTTATCTCTTTAACTTATGAGTTTATAGGTTTCAATCTATGTTATCCTTGAGCTATTTCTTAACATGTATTCTTATGGTAATTTTATTATTCTTTAATTGTTGTTCATACTGAGATAATTAATTTACCAAAACATATCCCCTTAGAGTGTCAAATTAGGTGCATTGTAAGGTCCATTATCAGGTATGAGGATTCCCCGGGTTAGAACCGAAACACCTTGTTAGAGTTGTAACTCCTTGGTTCATCTATAACAGAAGAACATCCACTTTTAGTATCCAGCCATGGATTTGTTTTCTTGATAAACCACGTACTCTATACTTAAAACAATTAGGGATGATTTTTTATACTTCGCCGCATCCCTATGGATTTTTCTAGAGTTTTCTGATCCTGATAAAAAAAATTAAACTCAAGCTTGGATACCATCTATAACAACCCTAGTCTTTATTAAACATGAATATATGTTTTATTAAATAATATTACAATTAATAAAACTCAACTATGGATAATTCTAGTGTATTTGGGAATATGGTAAATAGAATAACAACTTATAACATGGGATACAAAACATTATTAAAAACTTCCTTGACATGATCATAATATTCCAATGAACATAAAATCCATGGGATATCATGGGGAGATTCATAAGAAATGGGTGATATATAAAGTGTCGAAAGGGAATAAACACGTCATAAAATGAAGAAGATAGTACATGTTAGAAAGTAGTCATATTAGTGGAGCATAAAAGGAATATGAATAATAAGGCATGATACAACATGATAATCATAACATGGGAAATGTGGTGGCAACATAAAACACTAAATCAAAAACATAGGTCAAGGTTAAATCTAAAAAAACATCAAGATGGAAAAAGTAAAATAATGGAATTAGGTATACCCATATCCCCACATGACATATCATGACTCTAAACATTACCCAATACATTGGAGTGTTATCCGGGCAACCAAGAATAATAATTTCATTCTCACGCTTATGTGTTCCAAAAGAACATAAGATACAGTTTCATTCAAAATCATAATTAATTCCATGAACATGAAGTGTTGAATTCATACCTTTATGTTTCCAATTAATAATTATATGTCCATAAATGTGGATACCATTTATAAAAAATAGTTATGGTATTTACTAAACTATTATATTGGAATGAAAAAATCATGGTGAAATTTTGGCAGTATAATAATGTTACGTAAAAATTAAAAACAAACTATGAAAGAAAAATGGGTCTATCATATTATGGAAATAAAATATTCATTAATGATGATTTGAAGAAAAATTTTACCACATTAGGAAATTTAAATAGAAATAATATGCTCAAAATGAGAATTTAATAAGTAAGAGAAGGGTGAGGATCCCTTACATAATTCAGACATAGTAGCAACTAAGGTAAGGGTCCACTTGAGGGAGGATAAATGATCCCTCATACATATTTAACCAAATGGATAGCAAGGGAATGCTTTTGAATGAACTGTAATGACCCGAAATTTTGAATAAATATTGTTTCCTAATTTTGGGTGTTATTGCATACTCAAAAAAATATTTTCATTTAATAAAATGAGTATAATTAAAATGAGACTGTTGTGTTTTTACTATTATATGACTGTTAGTCAGTATGACCGTTGGAAACTGAATGTTGCGACTATTGTCTCTAAATACAATTGATCATAGTTAATTAATATAGAAAAAAGATTTGATGGCCTCATCCAGTGGTCTTGGGCCGATCGAAGCCCATCTAACAGAACTTGGGAAGGAGGTAGCACCACTGGGCCTTGCTTTGGACCAATCCCAAGCCAAACGTCATCATGTGAAGCTAGAACGGAATCGCCTTCGTGAGAAGTTCAAACTTATAGAAATTACTGCTCGTGTGATGTTGGCTGAGCTGCCCTCAAATTCTCTCACCTTAGCACACCTTACACTTAGGTCTTATGATGGGGTTATAAGGGTCTATGTAAGGAGAGCATAACTATGTTGTGTAAACCTTCATTTTAAATAAAAAAATTTATTTCTTCTTATGATGAAGATTATGAATTTTCAAATTTCCGGATAAATATAGTATGCATATTTTTGGTGAATTTTAGAGAAAGGTTATTTTAAAAAAATGTTTATGTAAACCTTAAATAATTAAAAATGTGTAAGGATTTTCAAAAAATGGTCTTCTACAATTATGTTCAGTACCAAATTTAAAGTCTAATAAGATCAACTTAATTTTTGATGAATAGAAAATTGTGAATATTTATTTATGCTTAGGATTAGTAATGTGACCAAATGGATTAGTAATCTCACTTAAAGAATGTATTAATATAATATAGTCACCTTGATTAAGTAATGTGATTCAATAAAATGGTTAAATAATGGTTTTATATATTATTAGTCAAGTATTAGTTTTTCATGTGAATAGTATTTTTTAATTAAAAATTAAATTAAAAATATTTAGAAAATTATTTTTATAATATGGATTTCCTTTTTTAACTCAGAGATTTGATATTATGTTAAGGTAATTTTTGGAGATTTTTCTGAAAAAAATGAATTTTCGGTGAATAGTGTATTTATTTAAAAATTAAATTAAAATTATTTAGAATTTTATTTTTATAAAATGGAGTTCATTTTTGAAATCAGATCATCGATATTTGGTTAGGGTGAAATTTTGGGATTTTTCTGAGAAAGTTAAATTTTTGATGAATAGTGAAAATACAGTTTTTAGTTACAGGTGTTTAATGACATCATTAAATGATGTATTATGTATGTAATAAATATGGTCGAATTATGAATATTAATATAAGTTATGAGTTGTCCCAAGTGGCCAATACCATGGGAAACTACCATGGGCAAGCCCAGGGTTTTTCCAAAACCACCAATGAGGTGTCCCTTGGCCATTGATGCCTTGTCCCCTCACTTTCCCTATAAATACCAGGGAATCCGCTCATCCATTAGACTCCCAACTCTCCCCCAACGAATATCTGGTCTTATTACCTCCCAATGAGTCCTCCCAAGGTTCCCCCAATCCCTCAAGGTCCCAACCATTGAGTTTTAAGAGTTACGTTTTAAGGTAAGGGATCCTACCTCTCTCTTTCTTTTCAAGTAATCTCTTTTATGTCATTTCTTTTATGCTCCATGATCTTATGTTAGAGGATGGTCTTGTATATTACTCTTAATTCCCTTTTCATGTTCATATGATGATATACCCTCTATTTCTCTCATAAATTCATTTTATGTAAGTCTAAGTGACGCCGTTAGGCTGCCGAATTTTTAACAGATTCTTTCACCTTTCTCATTTTGTAAAAGTTCTACTTTCATGTGAAGTCATTCAAGTAACTTTTTATTATTTTGGGGTATGATATCTATATCTATCATTCTGATATTTTATGTTAATATGATTAGAGACTCTATTTGATCTCTTCAATTCAGTATTTTGATGTTTTAAGTGCTGCCGTTAGGCTGCCGAATATTTAAGGGATTCATTCACCCTTCTCGTTTTCAAGATCTATTTTCATGTCAAGTATTTAATGTTCCTTTTTATTATGTTGGGGAATGATATCTATATCTATCATACTGATATATTTTGTTCATATGATTATATACCCTATTTTACCTCAATAATTCATTTTTTGATATTTTATGTGACACCGTTAGGCTGCCGAATTTTCATAAGAGAAATCTTATTTTTGTCTTCCTTCCTTTTTTTAAAATTCATATGGTATGTCTATAAAATTTCATTACCATGTTCTTATATCCATTATATTCTGTCCCTATACTATGTTATTAATCCTTTATGAGTTGGTGACTCATGTACCCTCTCTTTTCAATGTTTTCTAAAACCCTGTAACATAGCTGTTATGCTGAAGAATTTTCGTCTCAAAATGTCTCTCTCTTTTTCTCAAATTCTATTAATTTATTAACTTAATACTCAAAGCTCTTTTTCATTATGGGTATTAACATATATATCAAAATGTTCTATTTTAATTCTGGTATTTACATACACGAAACCCGCTATCCTTTTTCGTGGGTTTAAAGTGACATAAAGATCATGTCTTTAAAGCAGTTTTTAAAATGTTGTGATTGTGAAAGGAAACCCATTTCTTTTATGGTATATGGGTTTTTTATGAAAGTTTTGATGATGATATATGTAGCTCACATGATAATAATGACAAATTTAAAGGTTCACCCTGATAGAGAAGCCTTTCAAGTGTTTAATAAGGATGTTTTATGTTTTTATGTTTTAAGTTCCTGGTTTCCAAGACACTAAACCTTAAATATACTCAGGTTTTTAAAATGTAATGAATGTCTATATGATAAAAAGGCGGGATGCTATAGTTGGAATCAAAGGATGGTTTAGTTATTTCTAGAAATTAGGATATGAAAACATTAGGAAGAACCCTATAGAAATGTTTAAATATATGAAATATTCTTGGTATTTTGGTGAGTATTGAGTAAGGGGTTGCCAAGAAAATACATCCATGTCTCGATAGGAGAAGGTAGAGGTGGATCTGGTATAGATGTACATTGGGGTAAAACCCGAAAACACCACATTGAGCTAGACTCGAAGGGGAACTGGTACACGACAACGGTCCTTACTGCACTCTTGGTTACGACACTCTTGGGGATATGATGTGGTAAATTCATATGCTTAGTATGACCCATTATTAAAGGAACAAAAATAAAATAAAATAAAGACTCACATAAGAATATATGATCATGAATAAACTAGATTGGAACCTAGGGGATCACAAGTTAGGCTATACTTTTCTTCTTCATGTTTATCCTTCTATGCTTTAAGTTTCCTTTTCATGATTATTGGCTAAGTATTTAATCACCCTAATTATAATTTCTTTTATTATTAATGGAGAGAAATTGGAGAACATTTCCCAACAACCAATTTGATAGGAAATGTGGTGGTTTCCCTATTAATATGACAAAGATGACAAGAGATCAAGTTGAACATGTTGTGATTATGCCAAAACAGCTATCAAAAATAACAATTATTAATTTTTACATAGTTGACAGACTAAATTCATCAAGGAAGAAGAAGAATAAGTCTCAAGGATGTTTATATGATAGAGTTGATTATGGGATTAAAAGATGATTACAATTTTGGAAGACGTTCACTATTTTGGGAACCCTATTTGATCGAGGTAAATAGATTACTACATTATTTTATATGAGGAGTAATGGTTGACTTATATTTTGATGAATATATAAATTTAAGGTGTAATTATGGTAATATAGGAAATTATTAACCTATCTTGGGGAAAATATGTTTAGGTTAGCTACTTTTGTTTTATGATGTTAGGGGTGGTTGATGTTGTTTGAAGATGAACAATAAAGTTTATTTTGGAATAATATGTTATCAAATCCTTCTTGTATCTGGGTTTCAATAATATTTTGGTTTATTTTGAGTAATTTTATGGACAGTTGTTTATGGAATGGTTTATGATGAACTTTGGGTAGTACCGTGGAACGTTGAAGATTTAAAGTAGTTTCCCTTCCTCTGGGGATCTTTCTTTTTGGAAGAGTTGTTTTATATTACCCTTTCTATTTTTGGGATAATGTTTAAAGATAGAAGAAGGTGATAGTTAATCATTATTGGATTATGTGATTCTATAGAAGATTATTCTTGTGCTTTTGATGAGACTAAGTGTTTTTGGATTCTCATCGTTGGGAGAAATGATTAGTTTTGGTAGAAACTTCTTAAAGGATGAAACTCTACTTGAAGGTAGGTATATTTCCATGTGTTTTTATTCTATGTAGTAAATGAATTCCTCAAAACTATGAAAAGTAACGTAAAACAAAAATGTTGTCTATTAACGTTTCCTAATGGGAAATCAAATACCTTTTATCCCATCATATGTTTGTGATTTTCTTGTTGTTAACTTTATCCTAATCATGTTTTCTATCACTCTCCCTCAGAATGTGACCCTTTGTTTTCACCTCCATGTCCATGTTTTCTTACATGGAATCCTAGTATGTGTTAACTCGGGTGACCTTTGTACTTACTTTTCTTACTTTTAAAGTAATAGTGTTACTGACTCTTTTTCCGATGTGGGACATTCAATGAAATTTCCAAACCCAATTTTAAAAAAATTGTGAGGATGCAATTTCTTAAGGGGGAAGATTGTAATGACCAGAAATTTTGAAAAAATATTGTTTCCTAATTTTGTGTGTTATTGTATACTCAACAAAACTTTTTATATAATAAAATGAGTATAATTTAAATGAGACTGTTGGGCTTGGACTATTATATGACCGTTAGTCAGTATGACCGTTGAAAACAGAATGTTGCGACTATTGTCTCTAAATTCAAGTGATCTTGGATGATTAAAACGGAAAGAAGATTTGATGGCCTCATCCAGTAGTCTTGGGCAGATCGAAGCCCATCTAACAGAACTTGGGAAGGAGGTAGCACCACTGGGCTTTGCTTTGGACCAAACCCAAGCCGAACTTCATCGTGTGAAGCTAGAACGGAATCGCCTTCGCGAGAAGTTCAAACTGATAGAAATTACTACCCGTGTGATGTTGGTCGAGCCACCCTCAGATTCTCTCACATTAGAAAACCTTACACTTAGGTCCTATGCTGGGGTTATAAGAGGCAATGTATGGAGACCATAGCTACGTTGTGTAATCCTTTATTTTAAATAAAAATTTTGATTTCTTCTTATGATGAAGTTTATGAATTTTCCAATGTCTGGATAAATATAGTATGCATATTTTTGGTGAATTTTAGAGAAATGATATTTTAAAAAAAAATTATGTAAACCTTAAATAATTAAAAATGGGTAATGATTTTCTAAAAATGGTCTTCTACAATTATGTTCAGTACGAAATTTAGAGTCTAATAAGATCAACTTAATTTTCGATAAATAGTAACTTATGAATAGTGATTTTATCCTTAGGATTAGTAATGTGACCAAATGGATTAGTAATCTCACTTAAATAAAGTATTCATATAATCTAGGCTCCTTGATTAAGTAATGTGATTCAATAAAATGATTAAATAATGGTTTCATAAATTATTAGTCAAGTATTAGTTTTTTCGCGTGAATAGTGTTTTAATTAAAAATTAAATTAAAAATATTTAGAAATTTATTGTTATTATATGGATTTCATTTTTGAACTCAAATCATCGATATTATGTTAAGGTAATTTTTGGGGATTTTTCTGAAAAAAATGATTTTTCAGTGAATAGTGTATTTATTTAAAAATTAAATTAAATATATTTAGAAATTATTTTTATAAAATGGAGTTCATTTTTGAAAATAGAGCATCGATATTTGGTTAAGGTGAAATTTTGGTATTTTTCTGAGAAAGTTGAATTTTCGATGAATAGAAAAAATACAGTTTTTAAGTTACGAGTGTTTAATGACATCATTAAATGGTGTATTAAGTATGTAATAAGTATGGTCGACTTATGAATAGTAATATAAGCTAGGAGGTGTCCCATGTGGCCAATACCATGGGAAAATACCATGGGCATGCCCATGGTTTTTCCAAAACCACCAATGAGGTGTCCCTTGGCCATTAATGCCTTGTCCCCTCACATTCCCTATAAATACCAAGGCATCCTATAATCCATTCGACTCCCAACACTCCCCCAACAAAGCTCGGGTCTCATTACCTCCCAAGGAGTCCTCCAAAGGTTCCCCCAAGCCCTCAAGGTCCCAACCATTGAGTTTTAAGAGTTACGTTTTAAGGTAAGGGATCCTACCTCTCTCTTTCTTTTCAAGTAATCTCTTTTATGTCATTTCTTTTATTCTCCATGATCTTTTGTTGGAGGATGATCTTTTATATTTCTATTACTACCTTTTTCATGTTCATATGATTAGATACCCCCTCTTTCTATCATCAATTCTTTTTAAGAAAGTTTAAGTGACGTCGTTAAGCTGCCGAATTTTTAATGGATTCTTTCACCTTTCTCATTTTTTTAAAGTTCTACTTTCATGTAAAGTTTTTCAAGTTAATTTTTATTATGTTGAGGTATGGTCTATATATAAATCATACTAATCTATTATGTTCATATGATGAGAGACCCTATATTATCTCTTCAATTCATTATTTTGAATTTTTAAGTGGCGTCGTTAGGCTGCCGAATTTTTAAGGGATTCTTTCACCCTTCTTGTTTTCAAGATCTATTTTCATGTCATGTCTTTCATGTAACATTTTATTATGCTGGGGTATGATATTTGTATCTATCATACTTATCTTTTATGTTCATATTATTAGAGACCCTATTTGACCTCATCAATTCATTTTTTTTATGTTTTATGTGACGCCGTCAGGCTGCTGAATTTTCATAAGAGAAATCTTATTTTTGTCCTCCTTCCATGTTTTTCAATTCATATGGTATGCCTTTCAAATTTCATTCCCAGGTTCTTATATCCATTATATTTTGTCCTGATACTGTGTTATGAATCATTTATGAGTGGGTGACTCATGTCCCCTCTCTTTTCAATGTTTTCTAAAACCCTGTAACATAGCTGTTATGCTGTAGAATTTGCGTCTCAAAATATCTCTATCTTTTTCTCAACTTATTTTAATTTATTAAGTGAATACTCAAAGATATTTTTCTATAGGTGTATTCACACACATATATATATATATATATCAAAAATTCCTATTTTAATTCTGGGATTTACATACACAAAACCCTCTTTCCTTTTTCGTGGGCTTAAAGTGACATAAAGATCATGTCTTTAAAGAAGTTTTTAAAACTTTATGATTATGAAAGGAAACCCATTTATTTTATGCTATATGGGTTTTTATAAAATTTTTGATGATGATATATGTGTCTCACATCATAATAAAGACAAATTTAAGGGTGCGCCCTGATAGCGCTCCAATGCATTGGGTAAAGACTTAATCTCTAGAGATGGCCATTTTTATCGACGCCTTGGTGAATAAACTTGGTAATTTTTAATGAAACCTTAGTGATGGACCTTGGTGAAATGGAAATGATTGTCAATATTAAATTTTATAGCCACATCTTCAAGTTATGAAATAAGTTATTTTTATTATGATATTCCTCATGATTTCTTTCTCATGCCTTAAATTTCTTTTTCATGACATTGTTGATGTATCTCATGTTCACATGTTAAATGTTTCCCCTTGTTTCCCTTAATGGGTCTTCTGCTCACCCATTCTTTTAGTGTATGTTCCCAGGTTATGAGATGCAGTAATGAACCTAGGATGAACATAAGGAGAAGAATTTCAAGTGTTTAATAAGAATGTTTTATGTTTTCATGTTTTAAGTTCCTAGTTTCCATGACACTAAACCTTAAAGATCCCCGGTTTTTTAAAATCTAATGAAAGTTTATATGATAAAAAGGCTGGATGCTATATGAAATTTTCATGAATTTGAAAGTAGGAGAGGAAGGTTAGTATCCCTTACTTGAGTGGGTTACTCAAATGGATGGGTAAAACCTTCTTAAAATCATAGGGATGCCATGGGATAACTCTATAGAGTAGAGGGAAGAGTGTGTACCTTCTCTAAAGAGTTTGAGTGAAGGTAAATGAGAGATTTAATGAATTTATATATGAAAAGGGGGAGTTTTATTTATTGTTTTTTTCTTATATATAATAAAATATCCAAAACCAAAAACAAATTCATGGTCTTTGTGTATGGTATCTTGAAAATGGGGATTTTGTTTTATTATTTTATTATTACAAGGTCCGAACATATTAAAATATTACCCTTAGTGATGTGGATGTGAGTCACACTCCAAAATAAATGATTTCAAAATCATAACATATATTACATGTCTTAGAGGATCCATACTGGATTTAAAAAATAAATAAAATATACTTAAAATCACATTATTTTAAATGGAAAACCTATATTTTTTCATGGGTATAAATTATATTACATATTACATATCATTTATGTCATTATGATGTCATAAAACACAAAGTATATTTATACAGTATTTAATTTTTACTAGAAAATTTGAACTTCTTTGAAAATTATGAAAAATTACCATTGGATGATTTTTATGTCCTTCTTGAAACAAATATATTCAATTTTCTAGATAATTTTATAAATATTTAATTTTTTTTCATTTAAAAAAATGGCTAACATTTATTGACAATTACAAGATTTTGTAAAAATAGTTTTCAAACCTTAATAAAAACTACTTTTGAAATCATAAAAATATTATAATCATAAATATTTGATAAATATTATTTGAAAAAAAATTAATTTAAAAAAATACATTAATTCATAAATTATAAAATTGAATTTTAATAATAACAAAAAATACAATTTGTGGATTAAAAATCATTTACAAAGTACAAATAATAGGACGAAAATATATTAATTATTTTATAAAAAATAATATACTTAATCCTATTCTTAGGTTATTGAGATATATCCATTTAATAATTTATCATTTGCACTAAGAGTAAGGTTATAAATTGTTGGGAATTCATGGGGTTATTCAGTGAACATGGTTTGGGTTCTGATCTCGATGATCTTGAAGTTCTACTGTAAATGGTTTTGCTCAGGCTTAAGTTTTTGGATCTAAATATGATCATGGTATAACGAAACCCCAATAAATTATATCTCCATAAGAATATCTAAAAAATGGTCCTCATAGTGTATGATCCTATTGGTTGAGGGCATCATTTCCTTTTATCTGTGTCAATTGAATTTATTAAAACCCTATATTCATACTAATAATGTCATCACTATTCAAAGACTATATTATATAAGGCAGTGATAATTAATGGTCATTTAAATAAAATTGGATATAATAAAAAAATATGTTATTGTTTTTTATATAACCATAAGACAATTAATTAAATAAATAAAGGTAATTTTATTCCTAAAAGTTTGAGTCGTTACATTACCTATTGTTTGTTTATAGGGAGAGTTTTTGGTAAGACAGTTTTACTCTTGATTATTTATTCAAATCATAGTTATATATATATATGTCTATATATATATATATATATTAAAAACTAGTTCTTCATATATCACACAATCTAGACTTGTTATAGACACCATTGGTACGAGACTACTGAGTGTTATCTCATACCCTATTCGTGCCACCATTGGGTACCCAAACAAACTACGTGCATATAAATAGGGAACAGGGAAAAACACAATTTATGATGATTCATTGATTTTTTATAGGAGTATTTGAGCACAATACCGAGCAATGTTTTTCATTCTATATAGAGATGGTATCATTCTGTTCTTTTGTAATTGGATATATGTATTGTATGAGATGCCTACTGTCATGTATTTTCTCCCTTTTTATATAAAGACAACACATGCTCATCATACTGCATATGACACTACTTATGGATATTATTAATAATGTTTATGTCTATATTTTTTCTTCTTCTTTTGAAGGAAATTATTCTTTTACTTATTTATTAATTCTTTTCACCACTACGTGACTCTGATTTTGAGGTTACATTCTCTCAACTACATCTCCGTAAAATCTTATTTCCAATTGGAAATCTCAGTTGTACGTGCCATTATGTGGAATCTGGGTTATATTTTTTGTAGTTATCATGCTAAAGATATATGTTTATATTTATTTGGGAATTTTTTTTGTGTGGAGAGACCTATTTTAGTGAAATAATTTTTAATAACTTATGAAATTCCCTTGGGAAAAATGTTTGTCTGTGAAAATTGGGAAATGAAATGCTTCAATTTTAAATCTTTTTTGATTTATAATAGTTTATTAACATTATATATTTTTTAAAGGATGTGAAATAGAGATTTTTGGAAATATAATTGTGTTTTGAACCCACCCAATACTTGTTAATTCTAGTGGGGTTGTAGATTCCGATAAAATGAATAATGGAAATGGAATTCATTATTCTCCATTAATAGAGAGTCATGATTCCACCCATGAGTTGTGTTAGAGTGCGTGGAAGGTCATAACTTGTGAATGGGTCCCTAGTGTTGTTGTTTATTTTTATTAATATTTTATTACATATTCGAGTATCATATTTTTAAAATTTGGTTTTTTTCGTTTTTAGTTAAAATGGTTTTATCAAAAATTAATTACTGACATTTTTTACAAGGTTTTTGGTTATGTAATTGAGGGAAAACCATTCCATGTTGATTTATTTTATCCCTTTTTACATTTTGACAACCTCTAGTGATTATGGGACACACTTTAGGCTATGTGGTACCTTAGATATAGAATAACAAATGTGGGTCCTATGGTGATATTTTAGAATATGGCATTAGAGTATTGTTTTTGGAACCATGTCCTGGGATTTCTGGTAGTCATATAGAATAGAAAGGACAGTTTATAACTTGATATCATATATACATGATTATTAAATCATATTAATAAAAATTTATAAAAATATAACTCCCATAATTTCTAAGTTTAGTGTCTTTGGAAAATGTGGTTTATAGAATATAAATAAATATAAAAAGTTAATATTATTTTAAATCATCCAAAATAGTCTTAAAATTAGATTTCATGACCCCCTTATTACATTTAGTCACATAAGGACATAAATTAAATGAATAGTGAGATAAAATAAAACTAATGGGAGGAATAACAGGAAAAAACATGAGACATAAATCAAAACATGTACATGGGTATGAATAATCATCATCATCAACATATCAAAATAAAAATACCATGACAAAAAGAAAATGTAAATAATTTGAAAAATATTAGGAAGTTATAACATGAAAAAAAAGTAAAACACTAAAACATCAATCAAGAATTATGATACAAACAACATAACATTATGTAAAAATCTAATTGCATCATATCCATGAATGAAAATCTAAACAAAGAAAACTGCATTTTATCTAGGTGTAATGGTGTTGTGACATATAACACTTTACCCCACTCATTAGAGGGATATATAATGCAGATCCCACTATTCACATCATTATATCTTCATAATCACATATAACCGATAGAAAGGAATCATATATCAATCATAAACATGAATAAAACTCATGAAAAATAAGTTGTTTGATAATGACATCCTAAATTAAATATCAATGAATAAACAAGAAGGTTTCCAAAAGAATAGTTCATAACATAATTTTGGGAATTAAAGGGTAAAATAAAATAAAAGACAATATAATATAAAAATATATGGGAAAATATATGAATAATTAATGGGAGGTTACAGAAATAAATACTCAATTAATAATAATTTATGGAAGATAAGATTTCAACACATTGATGTAAGTAAATGAATTTACATTAAAGAATAAATAAAATGGAAAATAAATTACAAATAGAAGTGATTTTAGGGAATCATTAAAAATATAAATGAGTTGATGATGAACTAAAAAAATGTCCAGAATAAGAGTCCTCTTATAAATATTAAATTGTAATAATAATGAATCAATCAATTGGAGAAAATGGAAAGTATAGATAGATTTAAAAAATTAATATGAAAATATATATAAATAATATTATATTGAAGTATACACTCATCATGAAGGATGTTAGACACATAAGAGGAGGCATAACCCAAAGGCAGGAGATTGAGATTAGAAACCCCATGAATAAAGTCTCGTTAGTTTTATTAAAGTTTTATAGGGCTGTTTATTGGGCCTAATACCATGATCTATACTAACATACCTAAATGCATGTTCATGGATATAATAGAAAAAATTCCTTCATTTTTAATGTTTCTAAATGGAAAATTAATAAATTACACTGTCTTGAGAAGAATGACATTAAAATATGTGGTATTGCTTACGTTCCAAGATTAATTGTAACACCTCATCATTTAAAAAGAAAGGAATAAAATTTTATAGCATATATTAAACCCAAAAAATATTATATGAGAATGTAACACCCTAATACATTATGATATATTTATATTTAAATAAATTCAATCTCCACAATACCTTTCAATGAATGGACCATTGGGTTTGAATGAAAAGTGATACTCTATTAAAATATTATTATTTAAATATGACCATTATAACATATCTATTAAGATGAAGGATATGAATAGTCATAAGTAAAATATTAAAATTATTTGTTTTAAACAAATATTAATTAAATTCAATGCTTACCTATTTATGAAAAAGATAATAATAACCTTTTATAGATAAAGAAATGTTTTTGAAGAACTATATTTTTTTGAAAGGTTGATCAGTCATTCATTGAAAAAATAAATTAAAAATAATTATTATGACTTCAAGAAAATATATTTGACAAAAAACAACATTTTTTTAAAATGAATTTCAATATTATATTGCGTATTTTTTTTAAAATTTTATGAAATTATTATTTTTTGATGAATATTGAAAATAACGATTTTTAATGATAATTGTATTTTGGGTTAAATTATTTTAAATTTCAAATCATATTTTAAATTAGTTTTAATGTAAAATAAGTTAAATTATATTAAAATTTTATTAAATTATGTTATTTTAATCAATTAAAAATTAAATTTTAATATTAAAACATTCTACAATAATGAGAATTTTCTCTTAGCAAACTGTTTCTTCATTGCATCATAGATAAAATTTCAAATTGAATTCTAACACTTCTATAAATTGAATTTTGAAAATTGGATTCTATATTTGGAATATTTTTAATTTACATTATCTAATAAGTTAAAATTAAATTTTTACCACAAATAATAGTGAAAATAGTAAAAAATAATTACAATAGTTATGGAAAAAAGGGGCAAGTCATAGGGGTGTATAAATAATAATATAATGGGTAAAATGAACTGAAACGTCAAAAACAATATTTTATGGATATTTTTAGAACATATAAGAACTATTTTTTGATAATATCATATTCTTGAGGTTTTTTTCATGATAAAAATGCGGGTATCAATTTATGTTTTCAAAACTCCCATGTGTGTCGTCTTCCCCCAGTTATAAATTGTCACCCACTTTCCTCCCATATTCACACACCCAAAAACCTTTAGTTCAACCAAAAATTACCAAAAAAAATTCTTTAATTCTATCATCACATCTTATATTTATTATTTTTATTATCAAAGATAAATAAGAAGGGTTTAAGTATAAACCTAAAGAGTCTCTCTGATGAAGAGGTAAGATTATAGATATATGTATTTTTTTTATTTACTCTTTCAGGAACATCAAGCCTTCTTAAAATATAATTTTATAATGAAACCAATATCTAATATATTATTATATTTTATAATGAAAATTTCATAACATATATCAATATCCAATTTCATCTATTGGTAAACGAATATGTCGATCATTTGTTTGTCGATCTACTGCATCATGAATGGATGTAATTAGTTTTCTATATACACCTTTAGAGACTATTTATTGTAATGGATTTAAGTTATGTATATAAAATTTATGAAATTTTTGTACTCCTAGAATTTTTATATCAAATATATCTTCCTTATTTCCATTCAGTGGTGGATACGACAAGGTCGCTCGTGTGTACGGAGGACTACTTCCTCGTGAAGTAATGTGATTCATTCTTTACATAATCATGATATAAATGGTATTATGGTTAAAGTTAATTATTATATTTAATATTTATTGCCAATCATAAATTATTGAGACATAATATCACACCAAACATCATACGTTCTAACCCATTAGAAAACAATAGCATTGCTCATGTGTACGTGTGGACTACCAACTCCAAATAGCAATGTGAAATGTTTTTTATTTAATTTTATACATGGATGGAAATAAGGATTAATTTTATTCAAATAAATTATATATAAGAAATAATAATGATTCTATAATTAATAATATAAATTTATTTTCCTTTTATTCCATTATTCAAGAAAAATTGAAACAACATCCATGCATATGTACAACCCACCATCTCTATGAACGATGAAATACAGTTTCTAACACTAACTTTAATAAATTAATATAAATAATTAAATAATAAAAATATATAATATTTATATCATGGTAAAAATTATTTATAAAATGTAACTATGATAAAAATAAAACGATCAAAATTAGATAACCAATACATACATGAAAAAGAAAAAACTATCTCCTGAAACATCGATTCTAATCAATAATTAATAATAAACAGCTGATAAAATAATATCTGTATATAATATATGGATTGAGATAAGGAGTATGTTCTAAAATATATAAATAAAAAACATATATTTATTATACAAGAGGATCATAAGTATGAGATAGAAGTTGAACCTGAGGTAAGGCTTTCCCATCCCACTTTTACATCCCTGAGACATATATCAACACTTATTCTATTATAAAGTGTATACTCTATCCCATTTGATATTTTATATCATGAATATATTTATATTCCTGGTATTTCAATTTTCTTTTGATGTTATTTATATTTGGGGATTATTATTCTAATGTTTCCATAATGTTAAGGGTTTTTTTCACAATCGCATAATTTTTTTGGATTGTATTTCTTTATGTCTCCTTTAGGGGAATTATTTTATATTTCCCTATTAATATAAAAATATTTTTATTATAATATAGTTATTCAAGAAAAATATCATTTAATAGTAACATTCTTCCACATGTTCGTACTTAAAACGATGTGGAAAATATTTTTATGAAAATAAAAAAATATTTTTCTATTTAGTCGAAAACTAATTTTCCTCAAATTAAAAAATTTCTAGAAATGATTATAATATTTTAAAAATTGATTTATTAATGAAATTTTTAACCATTTTTGAATTTTATAATATTTTTTGAAAGGCATATTCAGGTTGTTTTAAAAAAATCTATTTTTCATTTTACTGAAAATGTGAAGAGAACCATTTTTTTAATGTGTATGACATAAATAGAATTTCCTAAAATCAAGACCAATCATTGTTTAAAAAAAATTATGAAGTTTCATATGTTATTTTGAATGAAATTTATTTCAAAATATTTTATGAAAATTTAGTTTATAAAAATATATATTTTCAATGGGAAAAAGTTATTTTCATAAAAAAAATTAATGATATTATAATGGTATTTATATTCCTCAATTATATCAATACTTCATTATAACTATATGAAAGTAGGGTTATATTGTATTTATATCATCCTTATAATTTCTTTGGATTTATTATGGTAATTTTTATAGTTTATGTACATTTCTCTTCCATTCAACATGATATTGTGGATGCTTTATGATTATGCATATTTGAGTAGGGTATTTATTAACATTTACTATTTTAGTTTTTAAATACTAATGTATATATATATTATTTTTTACCCCATTAATATGAAGAATTAATTATAATTATTATTTGACAGGTGGTCCCATTTATAGATAACTCCATGATGCATCTACTGGTCTCAGGAGACCTATATGTTAGCCAAATTAGATGAGGTTCTACTCACATATTTATACTTTATTATTAGAGGTATTCATAGTTTATTTCAGATTCTTGAAATTATACATTTAATCATTATTATACTAGTTACTAATTTACATGTGATTATTCAATTAGTAATAACATCCATGGATAATTTACAATATTAGTGGATTTTTTATATGTATTTATTGATCCTGATTTATTTCTCCCATATTATTCTCAATTTATCAATAAAATGGAACATATTTTAGTTATTTAACATGGTAGGATTCTTATTCTTATTTATTCTTGGCATGATATACATTATTCTTACCATTATTGTGAATCAAGGATCACCCCTTTATCATGTTTTATTTTCCCAAATATACTAGGATGTGTTTATTGATTGATATACAAGTATACAATATAAGGAACAATGGAATTTTTAAATAAAAAAATTCATCTAATTTTTGTTTTAAAAAATAATTTAAATTTAAAATTTGAATATGGTATTCCAAGTCAAAAATACTATTTAATACTTTAAGAAGTGATTCCTTATATCTATTTCCAATGTTATAAATTAACAACTTGCTCTTGGCTACCCGAGTTAGGGTCTTTAAAATGGGTATTATAGGAATGTTAGTAAAAACCATGGGATTTATATTTAGGAAAACATAGATTAAAAAATATAACCCTATTAAAAAAATCTAGGATATGTATAAAACAAAATTATTATGTTTTTATGTTACATATTATTTGGTTTTTCCTTGAAAAACATACTTTTATTGATACTGAAAGTGGATGTTGTTCTATAACAGATGTACCTAGGGGTTATAACTCTAATAAAAGGTATGTTGGGCATGATTCGATCATTACCTAGTACAAAAAAGTAGGCCTTACTTCTAATCTGGTTTGTTTCTCCTTGGGTATATGCTTATTCCAATTCACATTATTTTTACAAACCATTATGATGGATTTGAAAACATTTTTTATGATTTAGAGACATTCCTAAGGAAATAATGTTTGTTATTATGATACATAGTGTTATTATATAATATAAAATATATAATTGTTTATAAATAGTTCCCGAAGGAAGGAATCAGAACTATATCTATTCATGTAATCTAAAGATTAAGAATGGTCGTTTTTTATGAACTTAAGACAATACATTGAAGGGAAGTAATCTCCAAAATATTCTGAACACATGAGGACAAAATATCATGTTATATAAAAAATGAGAAATAATTCTCTATGTATTATGTATTTGAAATTAGAAAATATAAGAAAATAAAGGAAGATACAAAATTGGATAAGGGTAAAAAAGGTGAAGGGTTTTCCCAAATGTTATAATTTAGGGGGGAAACACCTTGATACTTGATTGAAGGGAATGAGATTTTTCTTTATGTTTGGAAATAAAGGACATAAAAATCAAGAAATAAAGTGCCTCAAAGTAACCTTTTATGTTTAATATTTCTATTTTTGGATATATATAACAAGACAGACTAATTCCACAAGATTCAAGGGAATATACCTCAGTAGAAACTAAGTGATCAAGGTCAAGATTATGCTATTTATATAGACAATGTTAAATGAATAAATTTATTTAGAAATAAGATCAAATAATTTTATTATAATAGTATTTTAGAAATTAAATAATACTTACATAATTTATGAAATGTATAAGAAATTTATTGAAATACTATTCTTTAATGATTTGGGAGTATTTACGGAATGGTATCGATTGCCAGCAAAAGTGATTCATTGGATAGTTGGAATTTTTAGAAATTTTTTTTGAGGGAATATAACCATTAATATGTAATATATTTTGATATAATGATGAATTTTATGGAATATTATTGGTGTCCATGAAATTTGTTAGTGATTTGATGGTTTATGTAAACTTTTCTAGAGTTTAATGCATGATTGGATATTTGAAATATATTTTTCAACCAAAGGTATTATGTTTGGATGAATGAATGTTTCCATAAATTTTTTATTGTGATCAAGGTATTAGAATATATAGAATGTGAAATTAAGAACCATTTTATATTTTTGGGGAATATAATATTTATTTAGTTACCACACATATAAATGTTTGGAAACCAAATTTTGATAAGCATATTCTTGATGTTTTTTAAGAACAACGATTTTTTAAATAGATTAAGACGAATTTTGGGAGTTATTTTGAGTTATTATATATTAATTTACTATATTGGATAAATTTTACTAACCATTTTGGGTTTTTAAAATATCTAGATATAAGAGGAATGATGTTCCATTCATTTATTAATCTGACGATCTATTTATAGTTAATTGTACGTGTTTCATGAACAAAAATTACTATTGGATATTCATTTCTTATAGTAAGAGAATAATCAATGATAAACCAAATGATGTAACTATTCATATGTATTATAAATATATAATGTAATTATATTTTTATATGTTCTTAGTTTAGATGGAAAACGAATTCATCAACTCTCGGAAAACTATCTTTCAAAAAAATGATATCATAGTCACTCTATTTATGATGAATTAAATGGTCCCTTAAGTATCAAAAAATTTATGGTTTCATGTTTATTAAATTTATCTTCATCATTCACGTTATTTAGGTCAATTACCTCTATCAACATCCATCATTATTTGTGCGGTATTCTTTTCTTCCATGCATATATCTTCATTTGAATCCTATTTTAACCTACCTGGTAACCTAGTTATGTTATTATTAAATATGAAATAAATACATAAATTTACCTCTTATCATTAGTGTGTTTTATTAACCCTTTTAAAGAGGTTTTATTTCAAGAATGGTATTTTCCAATGTAAACCCATTGATTATTGATATGAAAAATTAATTGTGATGATGCGATTTATTTAAGGGGTAGAATGTAGTACCCTATGATTTTAAAAGAACATCATATTTGCTAATATATATGACACGCAATCCCAATATTATAAGTAAATATTACAACCCATAATTTATGATATATTTATTTCAAAATAAATTTGACCTCTTAGATATCTTTCAATTCACACAACATTAGGTTTGAATAAAATGTGACACTTTATTAAAATGTTATTTTTTAAACACGACCATTAGAAATCATATATTAAGAAGGAAGATAAGAATTTTCATAACCAAAATATGAAAATTATATTACACACACATTTATAAAATAAATTAAATGGTAAAATATTATGTACAAATAAAATAAGAGTCATTTGAGTGAAAGAAATGTTTTTAAAAATGTGTTTTTCTGAAAGGTGGATTAATCACGCTTTATACACTTGAATTAAAATTAATTTTTTATACTTTAGAAAATTTATTTTATAAAATAAAATTATTATTTTTAAATATACAATAAAAATTATCATTGGGGTAATTTGTGATATTTTCGTGATGATATTAATTTTTTGATGTATACTATATAATAATGATTTTTATTAAAAACGACATTTTTTAGTAAATTATTTATAATGAAAAATTATATTTTAAATTGTTTTTAAAGTCATAATATTTCATTTATATTAATATTTATCAAATTTAGGTTATTATATACTATTTCATATATAATTTTGTTATTAAACCATTCTATACTTATGAGATTTTTATATTTTGAAAACCTCTCTTTCGCCACACCTGAGGTTTAAATATAAGATCGATTATGAAACTAATATGAATTTAGTTTAGAAAAATGTATTCCATATTTGGAATAAAAATAATCTACATTATCTAATTATTTAAACATAATTTTTTACCAAAATGAGTTGTGAAAATAGTAAAAATTAGTTACAAAAAAAGGTATAAATGGGGTTATAGGGGGTGGGTTAAAATAATAAAATAATGAGTAAAATTGACCTAAAATTTTTATAAAATAAATTGGATATAAATATTTAGACCATATAAACTATAAATCTATATAATTTCACATTTTAGAGGCTTTTGTAATTAGAATAACATGGGTATCACATAATCTTCTCAAAAATTTCTGGCCCACCCTCTCCCCCACTTATTAAAGGTCACCAGTTTACTCCCATATTCACAATTCAAAAACATTTTAGTTAAGAAAATAATTTACTAATTACCATTATTATATCCCTATTCACATCCTATGGTAACAACTTTATTTATTAATCCCTATTAAAAAGGCTTTATGTATAATCCTAAATAGGATCTCTAAAGAAGAGGTAAAAATCATAAACATGCATATTTGTTTTATTTATTTTTTCACTTTACAAAAACTATATTAAAATATTATAATATAATAATACCATTATCTAATATAATATTTTATTTAATTATGTTAATGGAGTAAACCATATCCATATACACTTTTATTAAATGGTAAACAAAAACATTGATCATGTGTATGGAAGACTGCCACCTCACAAACTGATACAATTAGTTTTCTATCACCACTATTCATGGATAGATATAATGATTTATTTAAGATATGTATATCATATTTAAGATTTTTTTAATTATATGTTATGTATATCATCTTTAGCTTTTAAATTTACTTTTTATGGGGGACAGAATAACGTTCCTCGTGTGTATGGTGGACTACCTCATCGTGTACCGATGTAATTAATTTTTCACATAATATTTTCAAGAAGTGTAGTAATAATAATGTTAAAGAATTCATTTGATATTTATATTTGTAAAATACAGATGAAAATTTAATATCACATAAATTTTCTTACCTTCCAATATGTTAGGAATTAATAATATCGCATGCATGTACGTGTGGAAAATTGCCTCCACATAGCTATGTGGAAAGATTTTCATTTTATTTTCTACATAGATGATAATAATGATCTGTTGGGTTAATATATATATATTATATAAATTAAATATTAAATAATAAATAATTATTTATTAATCATTATTTTTATTTTCTTCGATCAATTGAGAAAAATTGTAACAATGTTCATGCATACATACAACCTATCTTCTCCAAGAATAGTGTAGTATATTTTCAATGTCTTACCTTAATATATTAATATAAATAAATATTTAATTAATATATATGATATTTATATCATGTATAAAATTATGAATATGATTTATCCAATATAAAATTTAATTTAATATAATTACCAAACTAGGACGTACAAGACAAACCAAGCAATCATCACCTGAATCAGCAATTTTAACAAAGAGTTGATAATAAAAAGGTTAAAAAAAATATAATTACATAATATTTGGTACAATATATCTAATTATTGATCTTTAATATATTTATTATAATCCTATATTTATTATAAATTAAATATAAAAACAAACAAAATAATTCAATCCTGAGGTAAGGGTTTCACATCTCACTTTTAATTTAGTGTGACATAAGCTATATTCACCCATTATTCCTTTGTGTGGTGTATATAATAACCATATTGATATTTTATATCATGACTATGTTTAAATTCATGGAATTTAATGTTTCATTTGACGTTATTTATTTTATTGGGCTTATGATTCAAAACATAACAATGTGGTGTGGCTTTATTTCACAATTGCATTGTTATTCTAGATTGTTCTTGTTTAAGTCTCCCATGTGGGAATTATTTGGTATTTATATCTTCAAATAAATATATTATTGTTCTAATTTGTTTATTCATGTTATGTTTCATTTAATAGTACAATTTTTTCACTCTTTTCTTCTTAAAATTATTTCTAAAATGATTTTACGAAAATTTTACATTATTTCTTTCTTTGTTGTAAATCCCTTTTTATCAAAATAATTTTTTTTCGTAAAAATGTTTTAAAACTACATTAAAAAATTTAAAAATTATTTACTCAATAAATTTCTACTCATTTTTACCTTTTAAAAAGGTTTTAAAAGGAATCATTACGTAATTTTCAAAAAAAATTAGTTTTGGATTTTATCAAAAAATGTGAAACGAATATTTGTTTTCCCTTGTACAACATGAACATAATCTATTTCCATCATGTCCAGTCATTTTTTTCAGTAATAAATACTATTTATTAAATGATATTTTCAAAAAATAAAATTTTAAAATATTTTGTGCTCTTTAGGTAAAAAATAGATTTCTAAAGATAAATTGTTATTTTCCTCAGTAATGTTTTGAAATAAATTCTTATGGTGTTTATATTCATCAACAAAATCAAACCATTATTTTACATATGATAAAATAGGGATATTTTTTATTAATATCATCCTTATTTTTTATTTTTATGGTTTATGATTAGTTTGACTGAGGTTGCACAATTTTATTACCATTAACCATATTACTCTAGATGATTTATGTTTATGTTTATTTCATTGGGGGTAAGTATTAACATTTGATATGTTAGTTTTTCAATACGAATATTTATGTGGAATTTGTTTCACCTATTTCATACGATGAATGCATTGGAGTTAGTATTTTATACATTGGTACAAGTTTATAGATTGCATCTTGATGCATTGATAGGTCTCATGAGAAAGATCAGTTGGATAAATTAGATGTATTTTTACCAAATATTAAAACTATCTTATGAAATGTGTTTATTGTATGTTTTAGATTCTCAATGTTTTCAATTACCTGATTATGATATCATTTATTGATGTCAATGTGATTATTTTATTTGTTATAATATCAATTGATACTTTTCAATCTCATTTTATTATTTATATACATTTGTTTGATCATAATTTTTTTCGTCCATATTATGCTAATTTAATTGATAAAATTTCATGTGTTTATATTTTTTACATTTCTATACAGATTATTGTAATTTATTCAAGGTAGATTAAATGATTTTATTAACCTTACATATAATTTTATCCCACTAATTTCTTATGTTTTTTTTAAGGATACGAGTAAATGTATTGTGATTGATATTCAGGTATACGTTATGATAAATAATAGCATCCTCAGAGAAAATACATTTTGTGAATTTCATGTATGTATATATACAACAAATGAAACTAAAATATTTGGTCCTTCTGGATTTGATTACATGTATCCAGTGCCATTGTAAAAAAGCAACATGAAACTCGGGGCTAGTTGACTCGGGTTCATAACAATGTATTTTTTTTTAATTTTAATGGTATTTCAATTTAATATAAATTTTTTATAAAACAATTATAAATTTTTACAATTTTTTTGACTATATAAATATATTAACAATTATGTGACAAATATTAGGTGTTAAATATTTATTATTTACTAAAAATAATTGTTTGATACATTAATTAAAAATTAATCTTTATTACAGATGTGGGATGGATCGAAGAATTGTATGCATAAAATTTACACTAGAATAGAATAAATTTTCTATTTTTGTATTAAATTAAGTAACAAATAGAATATATATTATATTGTCCAATCCATGCAAGATTGGCCCACTCCACTGTAATCCATCCCTTTAAAATCACTAAATTTACACCACTTGAATAACCAAAATATGATTATTAAAATACTAATATAAAATAATATTTCATTCGAATATGTTTTTTATTGTCAATAATAATCATTTTATCTTATTCATTCATATTTTTTTGAAAATAAAATGTATTGATGATACATTAGTTTGGATTATCTAATTTTGTATTTGGTTTTATGTTTATGCTTCACTATTATTTATACATTAGTAAAATTACATCATAATAAAAATATATTAAAATATATATTTATACACATTAAATATGTAATGATAACCACCCATGAAAGATATTATAATTAAAGAATTTACAATGTCATCATATGCTTTTGAACCAACCATTGATGGGATTTTGTCAAAACTGGGAGAGAGTGTTAATAAATACGCATATACAGTCAATAACATCTTCAATGTATATTAAAATAATTTTATTTTATAATTAATCAATTTTTAATGATTATTATATATTTATAAGTTATAATATAATAATAGGTGAAGATAAATTGATAATAATAAAAACATATTGTTACCTCTTCCTTGACGTTGGATCCTTTTCTATGGTCTGAGTAGCCTAGAGTCTTGTAGTTAGATGACAGTAAAATCACTCTATGGATTTGAGGGGGGTTTTTAGGGGATATTATATTAATGAGAATCATTTGATATGTGATTTACCATAGTGTTGATAGGTGGTATTTAATCTTCAAGGGGAAGGGTATTTATGGTTTAAATAATGAAAAAAATATTATTTCAAGTCAAGGTCATGTAAAAGTGGTATTATTCATGACTCTGAGTATTATTTATTTAAAAATATAAGTTTATTTAAAAATATTTAATGAGAAAATTTATTATTTTTAATGAAATAAAGGAATAAAAAACTAAAAAATTATTTTACTTGTATGCTTTATCTTTTTGGACATTAATAATTACTTTTTAGGTATGAATTTTTTTTAAAATTGTAAAATGAATAATATATCTTATAAAACCAATTTTTATGAGAAAAATATTATCTATTATGTCAATATTACATTAATATAATTTCATCAAACATGAGGTGTTGAAATTTTTTTATTATTCACCTAAAAAATGAAGAATTTCATAAGATTCCAAAAAATAAATGATGAAAATTTTAAATATGTTGATTCCTTGAAATTTATTAATTTTATAATTTAATTTTTCAAACATATGTAATTTTAATATTGAAATATAAACATTAAAATTTGGGGTTTTTACAAAATGTGTTAAAATAAATTTTATTAAGATATAAATTCATACTCCGATTGAGTTTTATAAATTAAATATTTATGTTATTTTATCAAAATATATATATTTAATTATTTTAAATCTTGATAAATATTATTCACACTTCATTTTTCTTTTTCAAGGGGGATGATACGATTTTTTCCCTTATTTACTATTCCAATAGTCATACAGGATTTATATTTTTCTATAAATACCTTTTAATTAGTTTATTCATTATTCACTTAATTTTAAATCAATGTTATCTACATCCTTTACGAAACCCAAATCCTATTTATAATGGTTTATTTTCTTTTTATAGTGTTTTCTGTGACTCTGGTAAATCAAGGAGATTGCGATACTCTGGAATTTCAAATTTTACAAATGTTGTTTATTTATATTTATTCTCTCATTATAGTATTATAATTTTTCTGTGTATAATGGTTCCCTATATGTAATTTAATAAATTGATAAAATAATGTTTTTATTTTTTTTATGTCTTCTATGTGTTTTACTCAGAATATTAAACCTAAATATGACATAAAAATTTTATAAGAAGGAAAATTAAAAATAATTTTTTTTAGGTATTATCATTTCCCCTTTATTTAGAAATTGTATCCTCAAAATTTCAACCCATATCTTCTTTAAATAATAGAAATTAGTCGATATGCTTCATTTCATCAGCAAATTCCATTGTTTCCTCTTTATACATATGGTTTTATCAGTGAACGTCAACAAGAGGAGTTGTCATATGATGTAATACATTGTCTCTATAGTCTAATATTTTCATCATACTATCACCATAAGAGATGAAATTATTTAGTTTTACCAATTATAAATTTAATTATTGATATGGATCATGCATTTACTTCTTATTGATAGATACATTGATTAAATTAGGTATTTGAGAATGCTATGTTGGAAGTTCCAATCAATGGGACATGAATCCTAAATTTTCATGGATCTAAAAGTGGATAATATACATTTCTTGAGCTTTCCCTTTTTTCCAAAACCCCTTACTCTCTTCTGTAGTGTTTTTAAGAGGAACTGTTTATGTTAAACAAAGAACTCTATGTCTATTTAACAATTTTCATCATATCCTGTATACCAACATTGAGAAAATTTAAAGTGTTACTGATTGGTGTTAACATTCTATGTAATTTTTAACAGATTTTTGGTCCCAAAAATATTATCTTTCACAAAACCAATTAAAATATATCATATTTTATATCAATTACATTATAAAGATTCATACTTATACATTTTAATACATCAGTGGAATTTTCTATTGTATGAGAACTCTGTCTTGTGATGATATTGATAACATCCTTTTTTCAAGTCAATTGAGTAATATCTCAGTATGTATTCAAGATTAAAAATAGTCCTTTTATATTGACTATCAATTTGGTGGTGATAGGACAACTCAATTTTGATGAAATTTATAAAACATCTCTATAACGTGGATGTAAACATTAAATATTCATAATACTAAATCTAAAGTGGTAACCCATAAAGGCTAACCACATTGTTGGCATATATCATGGTAATTTGATCATCTAAGATTTTTTCTTAAATTGTGATGAAGTGGGTAGTCTTGATGAGTCGATCCACAACAATACATGAACTATTAATTTCTTTTAGATGCCTTTGTAATTATAAAGATTATTTCCATGGTTATGTTTCCCTATTTCCAAATTGGTTCGGGGGAATAGTTACATCTAATGGTGTTGGAACATGGTTTATATTTTTATCATTGTTAATTAAAATCTCTATAATTTATTTGGGTTTTGTTTGTATATGTTTATTTTGAATAAAATTTTTTTATTCCTTAATTTACATAAATTGATTGATTCTTTATAATATTTAAATTCTTCTCAGGTTTTATTTTTTTATAATTATTTTTGTATGTAATTTTTCATTATTTTTATATCATTATTTCTTATTATTATATTAATTATTAAAAATATTTTTTGTTTAAATATCTTGAAAAAATGTTATAATTTTTTATGTACCCTTATGTATCGTTTATATCTTGGTCATTAGCTATAGATATCATTTAAAGTTCCCTTACATGAGATTTGACTTACCCATACAAAAATTGTTTTAATTTTTTGTTACCTATATGAAATATTTCCTTATTACACATACAAAAATTCTATTATAACCTTAAAAATGTTTCTAAAATCTCTTTTACCCTTACATGAAATCTACTCTACCCTTATGAAACATATATATTTTTTCATCTAACCTTTTTATCTTACCCTGAATTAGTGTATATAAATTGTTTTCTACCTCTACACAACTCATATATTACCCCTATGTGGTGATTATATATATCTTATCACATTTACCTAATGAATAATATTATATTTAATTTCTTATATGTTTACCATTACACAGCCCCTATAAAATAATTTATACCCTTATGCAGGTTCGGTATTCTATAGCCTTCAATTATGCATTCTTTATAAAAAAATGTACTAACCTTATGCAGCATTTGAAAAAATAATTTTACTTATACACGTGGCATATAATTTCTCTAGGCCCATTACATAGAATGGGACTTCAATGGAAAAAGTTACCTAAAGAAATAAAAAAACAATAACACATAATGGTAATACATTCTCCCTTATTCTAGCAGTAGTAGGCCCTCATTGAAATAATACTCATATTTTTCTCATGGCGGTAGGATCATTCTCATAAATGTAACAATGAAATTAAAATGGTAAAATAATATACATGATAAATGGTAGAGAAAATCTATTCAAATTTAACCACACCACTACATAAATGGTAGCACAAATCTCTTCAAGGGGTAGATTTGTTTTCAAGTTATTATACCTCTGATGTATCTAGTATAAAAAACTAGTGACCATTAATTCTAAATTATGTCACAACTGATTAAAAACAAAAACTGTCATATATGACCTTTAGATATATTTGTTTCAATTTTTAGTAATAACATTGCTAATGTCACTAGGTTATTTTTATTTCTATAACTTTTTATTATTTTTATTGTAATTTATATTTCGGAAAATAAAATTAGCATGCTCTATTATCAGAATATTTTGATAGTTTATGATGATTTAAGATTTATTTGTTTATTTTTATTTGTAAATTTGTTTATAGATTAGATATAATTATTATTAGATATATATTTATAAAAATATGAAGATTTAAATGGAAATTAATTTTCACTCATTGCAACTGAAACTCCATATGTGTTATGTTTAAGTAGAGTTTTATATTTCAAAATACTATAAATTTTTTCATAATTTATTTTAAATAATTTATAGTCCTAAATTTATTCTTAAATTCTAACGATTGTACTACATCATTTTTAAACTGTTTCATATTGTCATATGTAACATTTTAATTATTTTTAATGGATATCATGAAATTTAAAGTACAGGTAAATAACATATTTCCATAATGTTTTCTCTAACCACTAAAATGAAATGTTGTGTCATGTTAAGAAACTAGGAAAAATCTATTTGAAAAAATTCATGAATAATTCTAAAACAACCATAGGGAGAAGAATAATTGGATTCCTGTAAGTAAAATAACTATTAACATTTTTTATGAAAATAAAGTCCATGGAAAGAAGTATAAATAAAAAAATAAAGACATTAAGGACTGTATAGATTCATTATTGTCAAATTACTAAAGAACTATTTGTTTATAATAGTTTCATTGTTTTCCATCAGTTCTTCAATGGTTGATGACAATTTCACCACACAATCCTTATTTTTTTAACATCTTTTGATTATCCCTAATGATTTTAATTATCTTTAGAAGTGTCTATATTTTATATTCCATACATGGTTATACCTCCATTCAAATGTCAGTTTTCTCATTATTCTCTCCTCATAAAAAAGTAAATCATATGGGTTTTTCCTGTCTTATTGAAAAGAATGTGTTCTGTTTACTACTGTAAATGTCTAAGTGATAACTTAGGAATTTTATTTACAAAATATTAGATTTTTTGTGGATTTTCTAAATGTAAAAGCCATGACCTATCATGTTGTTGACTTTATTTCTACTTAACATATAAAATCAATCCTTATTCTTGGTTTTAGTATGAACCGGTCTTCTAGATGAGTTATAGGGGATTAAAGGGCATATGAGCTTCACCATGAACCGAAATAATATAAAAATCATTTCATTATTTATCTCTATTCTGTTTCATTACCTATTTAGTCAAATGATTCCCTCAAATTCATCTTTTTTATTTAAAAATAAATAATTTTAGATAATTTTTTTGATTATGTATAAAAATGTTTAAATAGAATATTCATTACCTCTAGTCTATCATGTTATCAATAACTGTAGAAAATACCCGGTATCAATTTTTTTCTTAAAGGATAGTTTTTAATATACATCATATTCTGTAAGAGTCTTTTTTCATTCGATATGGTATGGTCTGATTTTATCGATTTTTTAATATAACATTGCCTTAGATATAAGAATATAGAGAATGGTCATTATTTTCAAGGGAATGTTAGGAAACTAAATTCATAAATCCACTAATTCCACCTCATTTTAATGGAAGTGTTTATACATATTATAATGATCATATAGTGGTATTCTTATATATTATGTTTATTTAAAATTGAACTATTATGAATAAACCTTATAAACAACATAAATTATATTAATATATAATTATTGTAAATGATGCTTACATTTATATGAAAAATAATAAATTCCTTCACTTAATTTATTTTTATTTAATTTCAAAAAATTATAGTCCTATTACATCAGTAAAAGTTAGTTATTAAATTTACAGGGCTTTAAAAGTTACTCATCATGGAATTGATAAGTTATGTGGAACCAAATTAGGAATTCATCATGAATTTTTTTTGGAATTTAGAATCTATGATCATGAGAACATCAAGGAGATTTGAAGCTAATTCAAAAATATCATGAATTTAATGGTGATTCTGAGGTATATTATGAAGAGTGAGGTATATATTGATAGAATATATCAAGAATTACCTAATAAATGGCACTAGAATAAATATGTGGTGGAATTAAAGATTAATGAGAGTTAAGTTTTTGAAAAAAACAATGGTATAGTATTTGCATCAAATAATACTCTTTATTATGAACATTATGATACAAAATACAAGACATGTGATGAGAATAATGTTTCAAACATACATAAAGGTATTTTAGAATTTATTAAAAAGGAATATAGGATTTATGAGATGTCCTAAAACATATCATAATAAATAACAAGGAAAGGGAAAAAATCACAATTCAAGTAAATAATATATATTTTCTCAACTAACAGATTTTAAAATAATAACATGTGGAATTTCATATAAGATTATAAAAATATAAAATGGGATGAATAAGACCAGTAGTATAGTATGGAATTAAAGGAAGCAGATCGTAATGGATAGAGAAGTATCATAGAGTTAAGATCACATAGTGATTCTAAAAGTGAGAATGATCCAACTATCCATTGCATCATGGATACTCACTAAAATGAGTTTTGTACTAAATATTATTATAGTTAAAGTCATGAAACTGATTCTACAAGTTTTTATTATGAACTAACTAATGAAATTGAAATGTTAGAAAGTATGTTTTGAAAGTTTTTGAATTGTGTGATGAATTAAAATAAATACATTGTAATATAAAAAAGGAAAATTAGAATACAAATAGAGAAATTAAAATGGAAAATATTGAATTTACATATTTGAATTAAAAACAAAGCACAAAATTGGGAAACAATGGAGGATAATATAAAATGATAAAGGATGATAAGGAATAAAAAAATGATTTTGTTTATATAAATATTGAGGACCAAAAAAGAAGAGTTGATAAAATAATGGCTAAATTATGTAAAGTAGAGAGTGAGGTAGAGAGGGTCATGCTAGAGAAAAAAACTATGATACTCCCCATCATACACAAATAGTAAAATCTAGATAGACTTTGAAAAAGGTCAAAAATGGAAAAAAAATTATCGATAAGAAAATTAAAAATTCATTATCAACTCATTCAACTTTTCTTAATGAGAAACTGAATTTTGAAAAGTTAATGTACATTATTATGTCAAATAAAGATAAATATGGTTATTTTTATAATAATCTAATACCAAAGACTGATAATAATTTATTTATTACGTGTATTGATGGAAAAGCATCAATTTATACATGTTTTAAATGTTTTATTATAGGTAATTATGAAAATGAGTGTTCTATTCAATATAAAAATTCATTGAGATTTACTAAAACTTTTATTTACGAAGTTTTATCTTAAATATTACCTTACACTAAGTGTATTAACTCTGTATGCATACCAAAAAAAAATTTAACTAATATAATGGTGAAATAGTAGAATGAGTTCTAAAGAAACTCCCATTTTGATTTGATATGAGGAAACCTTCCCTATAAGTCTCATAGATATATCATGTATGGATATTGTTTTCTGATTCCACCAGACTGTTCATCTATTTATATTTCTATCTTTCAATCAATGTGATAGAGGACCTATCACATTTGAGTAAAACAGTAAGTGAGTAGTTAAAGGGTATGTAGAAGTATGTATATATGAATATGTTATAGTATCTAAAGTATTATATATTGTAGTAATTATAATTTATTTAACTAGTATATCAAAAAAAATTGATGATGGGATGAAATTTATGTTTAAAGATAATATATTTATGGTAGAAAAATATATAAATATTTTATCTTATATGAATTTGAAAGATAAAATTTGTTAAATTAATTTTTATAATAAAACCATGAAAAAAGTAATGTGCATATTTAATATAGAAAAGGGTGATATTATTGTTCATAAGATACTATTTCATGCCAAATTTCATCTAATACATATACTCACTATACATGGACATGTTCATGATCATCCGATGCTAAAGGATAAAAAATAATTTATATGTGATTCATGTATAAAAGGTAAGACACATGAGGTAACTTTTTTATCTAATAATAATGTTGGTACATATATAACTTTATAAATATTAAAGATATATTTTTTTATAAATATGAGAACTAAAATTTTAAGAGGTAATAAATATGTGTTTTTAATAGTTGATGACATTAGTAGGTTTACATGGATTTACATTATATCTCACAAGGATGAATCCTTATATCATTTTCTTATGTATTGTTTATTAATTAAAAATCAAAAATTATATTTGTTTTTTAAAATTATAAGTGGTAAATGTTGTTATTTTTCATATAATTACTTTGAAAACTCTCTTTATTTTTTTCATATTGAATAGTACTAAAAATGATGTTGCAGAACATAATAATATATAAATTTGTGAAATTTCATGAACAATTATAAATTAATATAATAAACCAAATTTTTTCGGGGTAAATCTATTCAAACCACATGTTATATTCTAAACAGATTCATTATTTGACCCATATAGAATAAAACACTAGAATATTTTATAAACAAAATAAATCCAAAATTTATTTTCGTTATGGTGTTTGGGTGTAATGTTTTCATTTTAAATTCAAAATTTATCTTAGATAAATTTAATTCTAGTGTTGTAATTGAATTTTTATTATATTTTTTATCCACATTGAACCATATATACTTTATTATAAGATAATACTAACTGTATAATAATATTCACACACAATGTTTGATGCAAATTATCATAAATATAATGACATTTTATATATATTGATGAAGAATTTAGAGATTACAAATTTTTCTAAGATAAATATAAGGATTATAAAATAAAAATTATGAGTAAGGGTATCCCTACCCAATATGATTATAAATATTAGATGACTCAAAATGATTAACCATTAGATAATGTTATTGAAATGTTGATTCTGCAGTCAACACTAGAAATCCAATTTTAATTTTCTACTCTAATTATACTTTTGTATAAGAGATAGTACCCAATAATATTTTGTATGATGTTGATTTGATTGTGAATATGGGATAAGATATTAATCAATTTTTTAAGAATAATGTTTAGAATCTATTTTAACCCCCTAAATAGAAACAATTTATAGGAAATAAATATATTTTTAGGTATATATTAGACGAATCCAACTAGATAAATAACAATAAAAAGACTTATAGATTAGGGTTATTCACATGAGTAATTAATTTATTTTTATATGTATTTTTCTAGAGTTTTTAGAATTTATGATATTAGTATTTTATTAGATTATTTTTTTAAAATAAATTTAAATTATTCAAAATGGATGTAAGAAGTTTATTATTTAAAAGTATTATTTCTGAGGTGGTATATTCACATCAACCATGTGGATTTATATTGGACATTTTTATATAATGTGCTTAAACATAATAAATAATTGTTTTGTTTTATGTATCCTCCAAAAGCTTGGTAAGAAATAATAACTATGTTTGTTCATGAAAATGTTTTCAATAAATGTAAATATTATTTATCATTATTCATTAATAATGTTTTCAATTATATTTGGATTTTAAAAATACATTTATATGATATAGAGATTTTATATTCAAGTAAATCCATGTCAAATGAGTTTTCTTGTGTTATTAAATTTTATTTTGATATGAGATTAATGGGATCGTTAATGTTTTTTACGTCTTAATATTCATTAATGAAAATATTTGATATTTCTTAATATATCTAAATAAAATACAGAACTATATAAAAGGTTTAGTAGGGATTAATGTAAAATCATGGGAACCACGATTAGTACCAATTCAAAATTGGGTAGTTATGAAATTTTAAATCCTTCTGATCTAAAATTATATATAGGAATGAATCAAAGTACCATTTACATAATAGCATCAAAGAATGATGTAATGTTTAGAGTGTGTTTATGTGAAATATATCAAGATAATTCTAAAGTGATTTATCCGAAATCTATTAAAATAAATATAAGACACATAAAAGGAATTTTTAATTTTGGTTTATTTTATTATTAAAAAATTTCATTAGTTTGTATTGTATCATAGATTCTATATTAGGGGGTCACTTGATTGATAAGAAAATTATATACGATTTGTTTCATTTCATTGGTAAAGATTTTTTTCATGGAGTTTAGAGAAAAAAATCTATATTTTTATCCAAAACTAAGGCAGTGTATAGATTGACTACAAATTTATATAATCTATTTACACAGTGTTTCCTCTGGAATTGGGGATGATCTCATTGATTTATGATTCAAACATTCCAAGCGGTTTCGAACGGGTTTTTTTGTAGAACAGGAAACATCCAATGATTCCATATCCATTTGAACCTACATTCCAAAGGTAGGAGCTAATTAGTTGTGGACTGATGAGGATTGGGAATTTTCATTGGTCGAGAGTATGGGAGGTCGGACTCATCAAAACTTTTTGAGGGGAATTATTGTCTACTCCAGGTCTCTCTTTATAGATTTAAGTTATGTTCGTGAATCCTTATTACATTACCTAGTATAAATATGATATTTCTTTTAAATATGACAATCAATGATTAAATATGATGGAAATTTATAGAATCATTTATAAGTATTCAAGGTTCTTCATTGATAGAAAATCATCTATATTTGTTAGATATTCTTAGACTATGGAATCCTTTAATACATAAAAGTCTCTTGGTCATTATGATGACCATACCAGTTTTAAAGCCACTCAGTGGGGCACTTGAAGTTTATTGTCATTGATAAGGACATGGAATATTTCAGAGTTGGGATCATACCCAAAGATGGGCTACCTATGTATTGTTTGTTTAGAAAAGGAATCAGAACCCACGTAGTTCAAGTAAGGGAGTATGATGTTTATGATTGATGGCTCAAAGAAAGTTGTCATAATTACTTTTACACTCAAAGCTCACGTGAGTCATGCTAGGTGTGAGAAACAAGAGGTATTGGTAAATCCAGACAATTGTGCCATAAAAGATGCAATCATAAGAAATGATGTGGGGCTTATATACGTATGACTGCCCAAACATATGACGATTAATATTTACTTCAGGGAAGAAATCAAGGAACAGGGTCCATAAATGTATATGTACTTTACGGATATTTGAATACTCTAATATTGGGGATTACTCCTAAGGAAGATTCCCATGTTAGGAGGGGACATATGATTTGGTTTTACTGTAGAGAAGAAAGTCCAAATCAAAAGTAAATTAAGACTGGTTAAGAGAAATTTAAGACTAGGGCTTACTCTTAAGAAGGAGGCCCAGGTTAAAGGGATTTGAAAATTGGGGCTTACTCCTGAATAGGGGGCCCAGGTTAAGATTATTTTAAAATTAAGGGATTTGGGGCTTACTCCTAAAGAACATGACCACATTTATAGAATTGAAACTGGGGTTTATTTCTGAAAATGAAGCCCAGGTTAAAAGAATTATGGTTGGGGCTTACTCCTGAGGAGGATGCCCAAATTAAGGGACTTGGGGCTTACTCCTGAAGAGGATTCCCAATTAAGAGAACTTGGACATTGGCTTACTACTAAAATGGAGTCCTAGGTTAAGTGAAATTATGACTGTGAATTACTCCTGAAAAGGAGGCCCATGAATAGGGTTCTCTCATCTTAAAGGATGAGGTTGAATGAAAGAAATCTCTAACTTTAGTGAAATAAAGATGTTTAAATCACTAGGTTTTGAGATATGCTCCACTGAATTCCTTTCAGATAAAGAAGTAAATCAAGAAAACATGACATAAATGGCTTTGAATAGTTTCTTCAAGACTTAATCTTGAATAAAAAATGTGGAATGGCATAAGAGAGGTGAAATAGGAAGAAATGGAACCCAAAAATAGAAGGGCGTGCAAGTCCTAGAGGGTCACGCAAGTACTGCATGGGCACGCAAGTCTTGGTCGTGCAAGTATACTTGCGCGACACATATATACTTGGGCGATCCTTGACCAGTAGAGTAATACTTGGGAGATCCTTGACCTAAGCCTTTATAATTATCTCGATTTACTTCTAGAAGAGTGGCGTGCAAGTTTTAATGAGTAGGTAAGGAGGCACGTAAGTGTGTCCCTTTCCCTTTAGTGTAAAACTCTTAGGCACACAAGTGTTAGTGAATTATAACACTAAGACCTTATTCCTCTTGTTTAGACCATAAATTAAAGGTAAATAATTACATTAGAAGTGTTCAAAAGACTTGAAGAACAGACTTGGGAGTTCAGAGCTCGGTATCTGAATTCTGAAAAAATATCCCCCTATATGGGGGGGCCCACCGGGGGTATTTATAGGCTGGAGAAGACCCTGGTCGATTTTCTAAGAGGGCATGCAAGTCACCTACACGACCACTGGGCAGCACGCAAGTGTACTTGCATGACCATTCTGGAACTTGCATGACCTATGGTCAATGTTCTCCTTGTTCATCCCTTTCTATTTTTTTTGATGTTTATTCAAAGTATGAATCTTCTTTGTTTGAGGTATTTCCCTTTTCATTTCATTTATACTCTGTGACAAAAAAGGAGCGTCAAAAAAATTCCCCCCCAGTGTTGTATCCAAAAAAGAATTAGGATTTGACTCTGAGGAAAATGAGAAACAAAAGGAAATTAGGGCGCTCAGGGTATGGCGCACAAATGGGCCTCGGGCATGCAGGGTCCGGCGCGTAGGGGTACGGCCTCGTCTATAAATAGATGGCCTCACTTTGCGCAAATCACCCAGCTCTTGCTTGTTTTTTTTGCTCTCGTCATGCAAGTGGACTCCCAGATTTCGCTCGTTCACACTTCTTGTTTCTTGCGTCGCGCTTCTGTTAGGGTATTTGGACTTGCGCAGTGATACATACGTGACCATTGTTTTCGCGACGGAAGGAGACTTGTGCGCCAATTATAGGACTTGCGCTTCTAATTTCCTTATACAATTTTTCAAATTCCTTCACAAATTTTATGAAAAATTAACTTACTTCAAGAGATAATTATTCAACTTTTGGTCAGATCCAATGGCTCCCAACAGAATCGGAACGGCTGATGAACTGGAAATCAAAAGAATTGACGATATGATGGACATCATTGGCCATGATTACTATTCCACATGTGAAAGTACTCTCCCAGAATTAGCCATGTATTTGAAGAAGCATCATATTAATTTCCCGCACAGTATCTATCTACCTCTGTATGGCCATGGTCATCTGCAAGATGTAAATATTCCAGATGCAAAGAACTATCTCCCGCATTCCTGGATTTAGTCATATACTAACTTTTCTTCAGAAAATGTCTCAATCGCAGGAACATTTTTTAATGCTGTAACAGTAAAGAAAACCTATATAATGCATCATAGAACGTGTGCACCAGATCTGAAACCTCACAAACCTGAGCTGCAACCACATTGTTATCCCTCAATCATTCGAAATTCTCAGATGGATCAATCCAAAGGCTGGAAGGAGAAATGGGAATTCCATTCTCGAGGAGGGGTGAAGGCAACTTTGATGTGGGCTTATTGGGTGCGACAAACATGTAAAGAGTTTGTCGAGGATCTGAAGGGAGCTGCAATTTATGAAGCCGCCTGGGATGGGCAGACGTATGTTTATAAGAATGATAATTTTGCACAGGAGTTGCTTAGCCGATGGAGTCTAGAAACATATTATTTTTATCTGACCCATGGAAAATTAGGAATTAGTTTGTGGGATGTCTACAAGATCTCAGGGGTTCCAATTTTGGGTGATATGTATGACAAATTCATCCCTCCAAAGGCAACCTTGAATGATCTGGAGAAGACTCTGGATTTGGTTCGAGAGTTATTGAAGATTTATCATAAGCTCAAAATATCAAAGACTATAAAGACTCATTATAGAAGGGATATTCATCCAAAGGAATGGATGGATTTGTTTCTCAACATGAAGTGGGAAAAGGGGCCCACCTTTACTCGTCCTACTATCTTCCCTAGAGCGGATAAGAGAGGTGCTCTTGGAACATTCTGGCCGACTCTGGAAGCAGGAGAGTTTGAGAAATGGGGGTATGAAGTGAATCATACAATCTCGTAGAAGACCCATCTGGCAGACTTTTTTTCCTTATGAATCAGTGTCTATTAATTTCTAGTCAGAGATTTTAAGGGAGGCGTCAGGCCACGGACCTTCGTTATTGCAACCAAGTTGGCTGAGAGGAAGATAGTGGGGTTTCCTACCCTAGTTTTGGAAAGGATTCATAGGAGAATACTCTGTTTCTATATGGGTAAGTCTTCTTTTAGATTAGTGGGACCATTCCATGTTTTATGGGGATAGATCTCCACTCACTTCTGGACATATGCAGTTCCGAAAGGAATACAGATTCCTGGAAGTTCTTTCAGGCCATCTATTCAGGCCTTCACTGGATTTTGTCCTTTATCCATCAATGCCAATTATATTAGGCCAGTGATGGGTATGCATAAATAATTCCACTTCTTTCCCTATAGAAATCCGCCAACAGGGTGATTTTTTTACAGTGGATCAGCCAGCATGGAATAGAGGTCTTACATGCTGGCCTGTCGAGATGGTGTACTGGCCACCAGAATTGATGAGGAAATTATATGTGAGGCATATGCTCTATATAGATTTTCTCGCCAATTCAAGTGTATATAGACAACTGTTTTATATCCTCTAGTTCACGTCAGGTCAGAGCAGCATCCAATGGTTTCCCGACAACTATGGCTGTTAATGGCTATGGAAAGGACTGGGGCTGTTTTTAACATACCAGATGTTGAAACGGTAAGAAATTTGGCCATATGGTATGCTGAAAATTGGATAGTGTCATATCATGAGGAAATATTGAATAAACCTATTTATCGGGTGGGGAAGAAGAAGAGAACCATTAAGAAAGAAACAATTAAGGTGGCAGGTGATTCTTCCACTCCTGAAGCTGGTTCACCGAGATCTTCAATTAAGGCTGATTCATCAGATTCTCAGGAGATACATCATGTGTCAAAGTGGCCACGTGCCGCATATAATCCTCCTGTCAGAATCAAGAGATCCACTCCATCAACTCCTGGTGAGTTACTTTATTGAGGCAATTTAATTACTAGTATCTTTATAGAGTAACAATATTTCATTCTATTTTTATAGTTGTAGGAGCTAGAAAGAAATTAAAATCCATGGTTGTAGGAACCACTTCTCAGCCTTCTAGTACACCTGCATATCTACGGCCAGAGGCCATCCTGACATGGAGGGATGTATACTGCGATACTAAAACTATCTTGCTGGAGATATGTGAAGGTATACATCTTCCTGGAATAGGGACTCTTCAGGCTCCAAGAAGTATTCATTTCAAGGATAACCCGGATGAAGTAAGAGCCTATGTTAAAGAGTTGAGGACCTATATACATGCCACCGATGATTCTATCCCAATCAATATGCGGGTGTAGGAAAGGATGGATCATGGAACTACTGATTAGCAGTGGCATGAATACGTGGCTCCTGAAGAGGTATGTTTTCTTTCCTTACTTAATTTGCAACATGACTTCATTCAATGCGTTATTACTCAAGGAAATTACTTTCTTTATCCTATAGCTTTCAAGGAAAGGAACTACTGAATTTCTTTCACCACAGTATAGCCCTGGTGGTACTACCATTGGGGTTGCTGCTGAATCTCCTTGTGAGTTGGGCGAGATATCTCCAGGCCAGCAGGCCATGGATGAGGAGTTGGACATGGTTTTCCATTCTGCGATTTAGGTAACTATATGGGAGACTGCCGAAACTCCCAAAAATCCAAAGGGACAACGGCATCGGAGGAAGAAGTCCACAACTAAATGCATCATTAGTAGTGGTATGTCCTTATGATAATCATGTGTCTTAAACCATGAAAAGATTTCTCATTTTCCTTGGAATTGCAGGGGATTCTTAAATTTCTCCTTTGAGGGAGAGGAATGATCCTCATTTGAGTACCACGCAGGGTGCTATGGAACAAATGCAAATTCAGGATAACTTGGCTGCTTCTGAAAAAGAGCCAACATCTATTCCCAGTACTACTTCTTCTACTACTACTAGTAGAGAAGAACCTGCTTATGGTAATTTAACAATGCTTCATACAATGCTTCATTAAATGTTGAATGAAAATATCAACTAACTTCTGTTTTGTGGTATTTTAGGTATAACACTTGCACCAGAATCATTGGCAGCCGTGGAAACTGAATCTGCTATCCTTCCTGAAGAAGTTGTTCAGGGTTAGGGGCTGCAGAATGAGTGTCTCCAGGAAGTCACATCAAATACTCCCACTGGTGAGACTAACCAGGATTCTGAAATATCATTGGATGAAATGATGAATCTTGGCATGAATTTCAAATAATTTTTTTATCATGCTAATTTATCATGTGATTTAGAATATCATGGGAGAGTGTGTTATCCTTCATCCGGTAATGTTTCTTATAATTCACACATCTAACCATGACTAAAAATAATATGGAGTTCCATCCAAATAAGCAGATGAACTGTCAATGCCTGAAGAGGGTGTGGACATTGATGTCAACCCTACCATTGCAGAAACATTAGATCAAGTGGAGATAAACCCAGTAAACCCTCCTGAGACCCATCTTGAAGATCCTGTTGAAACTAGGAAATATGGTGAGGAGTCTTCTCAAGCTATTGATATACTGGTAGGTAATTATTTGTCTGAGTTTTCAAGATAGACAACCAACTTTCATTATTATATAAAATTAACCATAAATTTAATTGATCAAACAGGGCTATCAACTTCAATGGCTAGGTCTAGAGGTGAAGTCTCAACGTCCGCCGAAACAGTAGGTGAAGGCAAAGCAACCAGGTTCAGGGGGGGAAGGAGCAGAACATGGCACTTCCTTAAGTGTATTAATCCCTGATTACATGCCCACCCTGTGATGATGATGTCGAATCAGACTCAGAGGTGCTTAAGGCACTCAGCTTTTCAAGACCCAAGGCATGGAACAACATATGGAAAATCATATATGAAGTGCCTCTTGAAGAGCTATCATCAATGATTTCTCGATTGTTGTCCATTTTCATCGTGCTAGGAGTTGGCAGTTTTGGATATCAAGAGATACATACTGTGGTGAAACAGGTCATCTTAAGATGGGAGTAGGAGAAAAAGTTCCATGAAGATCTGGCCAGGGTGAAGCTGTCAGTCAATATCAGCGAATTTGAGGCTGCAGTATCTTGAGCCGAGGCTGACTATGCTACCAAAATGAAAGAGCTAAAGCATAAGATAAAAGATAAATTCATCCAGCAGATTCACCTTCAGAAACAGTTAGACAATGTTACTAGGGAACTTTACCAACTCTATAACTCAATGGAGAGAGCTCAAAAAAATGGCATGAAGGCCATTGCGGATGACAAGAAAGAACTCCATCACGCTGAAAAGAGTGAAGTTAGTTGAGTGCATGAGCTTCAAGTAGCTGCTGATGAAGCTCGGGATGTTGTTCATCGAGTGAAGACTTATGTTGAAAGACTCTTGTAATTTCCAGGAAAATAGAAGAGACTCCAATCTGTGGATGCCCTTCTAATCTTTTTTACAACAAATGAAAATATTTTTCATCTACAATCATTTGTGCAGGCATTTTCCTACTACCTGCTTTAAATTTTTACCTAAGCCAATGAGCCTAGTAATCATAGTTTGATTTTTATGAGGATTATTATAAATAATCCTACAAACTTTGTATCATTTAATTTCCCAATAATACTTAAATCATAAAAAATGTATGTTTAGTGAGTTGGAACTTGACTTTTATGGAGATTTCCTTTGTATTTTGTGGGCTGTTTAAAGTCATGCACGCCAGACATAAAAAGGATAATGTTTAAGGACGAAATAGATTGGACCGAATGAATTAGAATTGACTAAATTCCTTTTTAATTCATTTGGAATCATATTACCACACCCAAGTATGAGGGAAAAAATGTAAACTATGACTTTATGGAATTTTTAATCTGAGGAATGATATGAAAAAGGGATAAAAGGTATTAGAAGAAACAGTTCCCAAGAATGAAGTTACCATTATTTAACAAACCCGTTATGGGGTTGAATTATTAAGGGCCACCTAAGGGCATTGGCTGCATAGTCAAATAAATAGCATCTTTTGGCTGACATGTCTGTTATGTAGACTGTTTATGCAAGGCAGCCTAAGGGCACGTGCTACATTTTCAGGCAAAAGAACTCTTAGAAATTTACTTTCTTAGTGCTAAAAGGCCAGTGAATGTTTATGGAGATTCAAATTTTCCAAATTATAGAGTTTTCTATATGGAAAGTTGTACTTGAATATGAAGAAGATATTCCAAAACAACATTGTCCAAGAACTGGGTGAATGTTACTCCTATGAAGGTCTGACCCAAGCATAGGTAAGGTATATATAAACCATAGACATGAATACATTCAGATCATGAAAAATAATATGAAATTAATATGTTAAGGATAGCTATTTTTTGTGGATCCTTACATATTTTTGATAATACCAATAAGGAAAAAAGAGGGTTTCTTCCAATGAATGAAGTTACCATTATCTGACAAACCCGTTACGGGGTTGAATTATGCGGATCCGCCTAAGGGCATTGGCTGCATAGTCAAATAATAGTATCTTTTGGCTAACAAGTCTGTTATGGAGACTGTTTATGCAAGGTCGCCTAAGGGCACGTGCTGCATAGTCATGCAAAAGATCTCTCAGAAATTTGACATTTTTGTGACTAGAAGTCAAGAAAAGGGTTATGAAGATTTGAAAATATTTAACATTAGGATTATGACACATAAATATGGGTATTATCCCATGTATGCAGAGATACATAGATCAATGTTAACCATAATCATGTTGTGGATGGGTCCTGAATTGAAATACTAGACTTCACTACGTATCCTAGAAGAATGGTAATCAAGCCATATGTAGTTCTTGAACTACAGTATAACATCGTGCGGGACAAAATTATTGGAGATCTTATTTTAGGGTCATATAGCTCGGACCGTTATAAGAAATACAGAGAGTTTGTTTTCATGGGGACTTTTCAGCAAGGGGACTGAAATTGGAATTTTGGGTTAGGCCCAAAAGACTTGGGGGCTAGATTAGAGGGACACTCGAACGTTCCTACATATCCCATAAGGATGGGAATCAAGCTCACATAGTTCTAGAAATACCCTATGTACAAATTTGGTTCATACATGTGAAGGGTGAAAGGGGACTTTTGTGCAATGATGATTTAACCCAAGATAAAAGGTTCAGGTGTTTCCATGTATGCACATAGTCTTTGGAATATAACATGATTGAAAATTAATGTAAATAATGATTCCCCCTCAGGTGAGGGTATCAAAGAATATTGTAGATTATTATCATATAGGACAAAAATGTTGTACAGTTTAACATCATTTAGCAAGGACAAAGGTGATCCAATGTAAAGATATTGATTCTGGGGATGGTTTCATGAATCAACATCGTATGAGATGGAGGTAAACTGATGTGAAGAGATTGTTTTTCGGCTTGAACATTGGGAGGTTGCCTACGTACCCGGCCTAGAAGGTGAGGATCAAAGTCCATATAGTTCATTTAAATAATGAATTAGGAATCACGTTGTTCATGGGGACAACGGCCTAAAAATGGTGTTGGGACTTACTCATGGTTAGAGGCCCAGAGAGGGTGTTATGGTTGATGTTTTCTCTAAACTCACATGAGTTATACTCAGTGTGAGAAAAAAGAGATAGAAACAACCTTAACGATGCACAGTTTAATGTCATGTAGCACATATGAAGGGACTATGCAGTTTAAGGTCTTGCAATTAGGACTATTGTTGTTGTACAGTTTCGTGTCATGTAGTAGGGACAAAATATAGTTTAACATCATATAGGATGTATTAAGGGATTTCTGTACAGTTTAGCATCATGTAGTTAGGACGATGGGGACAATACAATTTAATGTCATGTTGGACGAAAATAGGACTGTGCAGTTTAAAGTCATGCAGTAAGGACAAAAGAGTACACATTTTAACATCATGGTCGATGTATTAGGGAATTTTTCACAGTTTAACGTCATGTTGGACCAAAAAAGGACGATACAGTTTAGTGTCATATTGTATGAAAGTGCTAATAGTTTAAGGTCATATTCATAGACCGTTGGGTGGTGCAGTTTAACGTCGTGATGGACGTAAAGGACTTTCAAATAGATTAAGGTCATATGCATGGACCTTGGATGGTGTATTTTGTGTTTATACAAAATAATTCTTCAGAAATCTGGCATTGGATGGAGTAGTGATGAGTTCTCCATCCATTGATATTAAATAATAAGCTCCATTGGAATAGACCATATGTATTGAATAAGGTCCTTCCCACTTTGGTTCAAGATTGGGAGGTTTCTTTCTTGGTATCATTGGAGTTCTGACAACTAATACCAATTCTCCCTGAAAGAATGAACGAAGATGAACTTTTTTGTTGAAATCTCGTGCTATTCGATTCTGATTGACCTCCAAGTGGTGAAGCGTGCACAATCTTTTCTCATCTAACTGATCCAATTCATCCAATCTCTTTTGAGATTGTTCATATATAGATGACTGATCATAAATTGCTAATCTAGGCAAGGGTAATTGAACTTCAATAGTCAAGACTGCTTCTGTTCCATATACCAATGAATATGGAGTTGACGCGTTGTAGTGCGGTTGGTGGTCTGATAAGCCCATAAAGCATTAAAGAGTTTATCAGGACATGACTTCTTATCTTTATCCACCATATTTTGTAGTATGTTTGAAAGAGTCTTGTTGAAGGCTTCTATCTGGCCATTAGACGTTGCATGATACCAAGTTGAATGATTGGATTTGATGTTGTATTTTTTATACAACTTCTTCACCTTGGATGAACAGAAGTGGGTGCCATTTTCCATCAATATGGTATGAGGGACACCAAATCTGGAATTATGTTAGACTTGATGAAGCTAATAATGCATTTAGAACTAACTTCTTTGAGAGGTATTTCCTCTGCCCATTTGGAAAAGAAGTCAGTAGCAGTAATAATATACTTAAACTGCTTGGCCATAGCTGAAGGGTAAGATCCCACCACATCCATTCCCCATGTGGAAAATGGCCACGAGTATTTAGCTATATTAAGAAACTCTAGAGGTTGATGAATGAATTTGGCATGTACTTGGCATGAATGACACTTCTTTGTGAAATCTACACAATCTTGTATCATTGAAGGCGAAAAGAATCCAATCCTTCGAATCTGATCAGACAGTCTATGTCTAGGCTGATGGGCACCACAGACTCATGTATGCACTTCTTTCATAACATCCATTGTCTCTTCAACATCAATGCATCTGAAGAGAACTCCATCAAAACCACACTTGTAGAGAATTTTCTCTAGGTGATCTTGTCTATCAAAAAGAGTAAAATTGACCACACGTCATCAGATTTGTTCTTTCCCTGCTCTATCAAGTGGAAGTGTTCCATTTTGAAGGTATTCCTTGATAGGTATCATACATCCTATAGTATAACCATATGGTTTAGAAATGGGACTAATTTCATTGATTTCCTCTGTTCTGATTTGAAAATAAGTTGAAATTGTACGACGGTGGGCAATACTGATGGTTGTCTCATCCCAATTTGGATCTGCCAGAGCTGTGTCTATATTATCCAGTGCATCAGCTTGGGCATTTTGTGATCTTGGGGAATAAGAAAATGTCGGTTCCGAAGGAAATTCGTCCATTAACTCTCTGACGTAATCATACAAAGGGAATAGTTCTTCGTTTCTTATTGCATTATCCCCATTGACTTGTTTGATTACTAGGTCTGAATCACTTTTCACCTTTCAATGATTCACATGTGTTTGAAGCACCAACTCCAAGCCTGAGATGAGAGCTTGGTATTCTGCTTCATTATTTTTACCGCCTCCCAACAATGAGAAGGAATAAGGTAACACTGCCTTTTCTGGAGAAATGAGTACAACTCATAACCCAACTTTTTTGAACTTAGAATCTTCCATTTTCCACCCTGTTGGACTTCTGGAAGCACCATCAAAGTACATTTCTCATGTTTGAAGGCTTTCTTGAATAGAGATGACTTCCTCATCAGGGAGTTCAATATCTGAAGATGTGTCTTCCACTAAAGGATGTTCAGCCAGGAAATTAGCCAGAGCTTGGCCCTTTATTGCCTTTTGAGACACATATTAAATATCAAATTGCTACAAGATAACTGCCCACCATGCCAGACGTCCTGTAATCATTGGATGACTAAGGATGAATTTGAGAGGTTTATTGCGAGATACCAATTGGACCTCGTGATGTTGCAGGTAGTGTCTTAAATTCTGACATTCAAACATCAATTCTAGGCAGCACTTCTCAATACTTGAATATCGGGTTTCTGCTTCAAGCATTGTCTGACTGAGATAGTAGAGGCAGTTTTCATTCCCATCATCATTCTTCTGATCAATAAAAGCACCCAATGATCGCTCTAGAGTTATCACATAGAGGATAAGTGGTCTTCCTTCAATAGGTGGCATTAACATCGGAGGACTCAAGAGATACTTCTTGAGAATATCGAATGTTTCTTGACATTTTTCAGTCCACTGGTAAGTGACTCCCTTCTTCATCAATTTGGTGAAGAGATGACTTCTGCCAGCCAAATTGGCAATGAAACTCCGAATATAGGATAAGTTTCCTTGAAGTCCTCTCAATTCATTCAAATTTAGAGGAGGTGACATACCAAGGATTGACTTTGTCTTCTCAGGATCGACTTCAATACCATAATGGCCTACAACAAAGCTAAGAAAGTTTCCTGAGGTTACCCCAAAAGAACATTTTAAGGGGTTCATCTTCAAAATATGTTGTCAAAGCTTGCGTAATATGACTTCCAAATCAGCCTGGTTTTTAGAACATTGCCTGGATTTGACCACCAAATCATCTGCATAACATTCAACGAACTTCCCTAAAAAAGGTTTGAAGATATGATGCATGGCACGCTGATATGTTGCGCCTACATTCTTTAGGCCGAAGGGCATTACCCGGTAGCAAAACACACCCTGAGGGTCATTTAATCATGTAGATTCCATATCTTCTGGAGCCATTCAGATTTGATTATATCTGTAATATCCATCCCTAAAGGAGAGTCTGTCATATCCAGCTGTTTCATCAATTAATAGTTCTGTAATCGGAACTAGAAAATCATCCTTAGGAAAATGCCAATTAAGATCCCTGAAATCAATGGAAACTCTAATTATCCCATTCTTCTTTTTCACTGGGACAATATTATCCAACCCCTTGGGATATTGAACTTCTATAACAAAGTTAGCTTTGATAATATTATCCACTTCAGCCTCAATTTTGGAAGCATAGGTTGGGTGTGTTCTTCTTGCAGCGTGCTTAAATCCTTGATGTACTTCTTGTAAACCCAAATGATGAGTACCAACATCAAGATCAATCACGGGAATCTCTGTATAGTTCCAAGCAAATATGACTCGATTTTGCTTTAAAAACGAAATATACATCTTTTGTTATTCAAGAGTCATGGCCACACTGATTAAAGTGGGGCGTGGATCTTCTTTTGTACCCAGATTGATTTCTCTGAGTTCATCCACAGTGGTAGAGATACCCTCTTCAAATGATGGAGGAGCATCTCTGAGATCTTCCTCTTCTTCTTCAACATGTGTTACTTCTTCAGTTTCTACTTGCATAGTAGATGATGAAGCATAATTTCCATGATCATAAGATATGTTAAAATTTTAACATCTTGAAGAATAAGCTTCCATTTCTGACCCAATTGATGATGAAGGGTCTTTCTTGGGTAATATAGAGAATATGATGGATTGAGAATAAACATCATCGTTCACCTCTGGTATTGCTATAACTTGTTCTGGCCTTGTTGGCGAAGTATACACTTGCTGGTTTTTAGCAGACGAAATTAAGACATCTCCTTTTGAGCTTTCATCATTGCTTGGTGGATCACCACTTTCTCCCATGTTTTCTGGCTTGATTTTCGTGATTGAAATTATGGAGGTTTCCATAAGAGTATTTTGATTTTGGTCTATCCTATCAATTTGACTGATAGGCAACACATAATCTTTACTCACATGTACTAATGGTTTTACTGGAATATTTTCCAAACCATACAGAGCATTAACTTTGGTAATATCCTTTGTTGTGGATTCCTCCTTTCCCTTCATGTGGTAGAATTCCGCCTCAATGTATTGAGATTCAATGTCTTGAACGGGGCCTTATCACCATATAATGTACCAACTTGTCCATCGAAACAATACTTGAGAAATTGATGGTATGATGAAGGGATAGCCGCATGTTGATGTAGCCAGGGTCTTCCAATCAAGATGTTGAAGGCTGAGTCTTGATCAACAACCATGAAATCTGAATTGGTAAAAAGATCTCCAAAATAAGTTCTGAGTGTAATCTCGCCCAGTGTTTCGTGTTCATTTTTCTCATATCCATGTAACATCATAGTAGAAGGAGATAAATCAGATTCCGTGAGGCCCAATCGAAGAAGTGTACGAATGGGCATTAGGTTGACTCCGGAACCATTATCAATGAAATCTCTTCGGATGTCTAGGCCATTGACCTTTCTAGATAAGTAAAAAAGGCCAAATATGTTCATGCACGACATCATCTTCATCTTCATCTGTGAAAGATATCACTGTATCGAATTATGTAGGATTATTTTCAACATAGTATGCTTCAGCTACAGCAATTTCAATTTCAAACTCTTGAGGACTTGACAAAGCCTCAATGAGTGCCTCCCAAAGATATTTTGACAGGTTAAAAGAATCTAGAATTGATAACATGGCTGGTACTTGGGCCAGGTGTTTTCATACATCATAATTTTGATCCAGAGGTCTGTGTTTCAAAACAGGAACATGTGGTTTAGCAGGTGCATTGGATGTTTATGATTCGGAAGTTGATGCATCTTGTACCGGGATAGAAGTTGGCAATATTCCTGGATTTGGAATATTAGACCAATTAGAAGCATTTACTTGTGGAGAGGATAAAGATGGAACCCCCAACCGGTCCTCCAGAATAGCTGTGCTAGGACTGAATTTGCTATTGGTTGAAGAACTTGCTTGTTCTTGTTGAGCTTGCTGAATGGCTCTGCCATGGGTTTCGGCTGCATACACAGTTCTAGCAGGGGAAGAATTGGAATAGTGGCTTTTGGGATATCCATGCTTTCCACTGTATCCCAGACCCCTGGATCTCCCTCTAATTCCTCTGTTTGATACGGGAAATTCAGGCTCATCGAAATTGAAACTACTACTGGCATAAGGATCTGTTAAATGAATCATATTAACAGAACTGAAGATCAGTTCTTCATCTGAAGAAGACTCTTCATGACTAGCCAATTTAGGCTATGTCGTTTGGTGGGATGGTGCCCGCTGCTTTGAAGTAGATGGCATAAAATCTGCCAAAGTCAAAGACAACTTAGGCTTTGTCACATACTCATCTTCTTCTGATTGTTCCAAATTCATGGAATTGTGTCGTTTCTTTGAGTATTTTCCCTCTGATGAAGATGGTTTTTCTATGGCATTCATGGTGTAATGCACAATTGGTTTCTTCAATTGTGTTCCCAAAATAGCATGAGTTCAGTTGATCATCATTCTGACCATCCAATCATCATTTTTTTTTGCATTTTTGTTCTTAACTTCTTGCCACTCGCCTTCCTCCTCTGGAACTGTAACAGTAACAAATGCTACCTAAACTAAAGAACCTTTCAGTTTGACTTATCCCAAATCGACAATTTTTTGTAGGAGGTCCTTGAAAATAAAACACTCTTGAATGGGATTCCCCAACATTTGATGAAACAGGCAATAGTTGGGACAGTCTTCATCCCATCCTTGTTTGGCCTCTTGGGAATTTTCAATTGAATCAAATTACTTTCTAGAGCCGAAATGAAATAACCCGGAACCTGTTTTTTTCGGAAATAGTAAAATTTACATTTCAAATCCTCAAATTTTTTTCGTCTTTGATCTATTTGATCATCTTGACAAAACGGCCTCTGTAGTTGGCGCACAGGAGGTGGATCCCTTTGAGAAGATGATGGTTTTGAAGTAGAAGTAGGTACAGGTGCTTGCTTAGGAATAACTATAGCAGTATCTTCTTTACCCATTCTTCTTCTTGGAACTGATTGAATTACACGAGATTTAGCCTTAGTCTGTATAAGGGAATATTCAATCTACTGAGCGATTGAAGTAACGTCTCAAAACCCTCCTGTGTATTTCATAGGGATCAATGGTGTGCATAATTCATCCCATAGATTTTCCACACATATTGGCAACAATTTCTTTTGAGGGAGTGCTAAGCTTAGGGAATATGTTAATCCCTTCAGTGAGAAATGAAATCAGAAACCCTTTCATTCTCCCTTTTCATAGAGTTTGTAAGATAAAAAACTATTGTCTTTGGAAAAGTTTAGCAGAACTGAAGAAGGAATTGTTGACAGAGATCATCCCATTCGGTAATTGACCAGGATTGCAAGCTGGTATACCTAACAAAAGCTGGTATTTGCAAGGATCGCATGAATCATATGAGTTTCACAGCTTCTTTCTATTCCGGATTTCCCAACATAGGATCCCAACAAGACACATAATGCGTCAAATGCAGTTTAGGATCGCCTGGTCCATTGAAAATAGGGAATAAAGGGTTCCCAAAACATGATGGGGGAAGGATTGAATCTACCCATTCTGGGTAAGCTCTCTTTTCTAGTTGAACTTGCGCACGCTTCCCTTCCATAGTCTCTAACCATATTGTTAATGACTCAATGGTAGTTATTAACTTTTGAGAAACATCCGGTTGAAAAATGACTTGGGAAGGTGCAATGACTGGAGCTAGTACAGATGTGGCAGCTGGTACTTCAACCAATGGAAGCATTGCTGATTGTTGTTGGACTTGACCCAAAGGATTAGACCTGCATGGGTGTACTGATAAATGATGATATTCTTGATCCATCTTAGTAGCTGCAACAAATTTCCTTGGATGACTGACTCCAGCACGCTTAGGAGGAAGAGTACCTTGAAGTAGTTCTGCATTCATCCTCCTACATTCCTTCATTTATTCCTCTTTTTGTGCAAATATTTTCTCTAGTGAGAGCTATTGGCCTTCTCTAGAGGAAGGGTATGTGACCTGGTTCTTTCCCCTCCCTCTTTTAGATCCCTTTTGAAGAAGGAGAAGTGGTTTATTTGAAGGAACACCCATATTCTGAGTAAACCTTTGACTTCGTGTACGCACACCTTCTTCATTTTTGTCTGTGCATACATCTTCTTGAATAGGAACCTCTTCATCTGAGTCCCCTGAGTGAGCCTCATGTTCTATAGGATCAGAAACAACAACATTATGACATTAATTGATTCATAATGCATCACATCCCTTCTATCAGCATTTCTGTGATATTATCTTCTTCCATGCCCCTAACGAGACAATGTATTTCATTGATTTGGTCCCTCGGGAACTTCTTAGTGAACCATAATTTGGAGAGAATCTCCTGATAATTTGGTTCTTTGTTCTTCTTGTGGCTTCTTCCCCAATTGAGAAAAGACCTACTTTCACTGAGGAGGGGATTGATTATTTGAAGAAGTCTCTAGTCTAGTGGACTAGGGCTATTCCTGCTGTCTTTTATCAACTCCTTGAATACTATTAGTTGATTTTGAGGGTTGGGTTAAAAGATTCCCCAGTCTGGAAAGCTGGGGTGGTTCTTGACATGTTATATCTGAGACTTTTTTGAAAGATCTCCTGATCTTGCAGGCCTTAGTATGAAAATTAGCTGGATGCATCAACCTGCATCCACTTTTATCTCCTGGATCAAAAGACCATTGGATAATTCCTAACACTTCTTTAACATGGTGATGAGCTTGCTCCAAATGAGAGGCATGTTCAATTTTCTCGTTTTCTTGATGCAGGAGTAATTCAACAACTTGTTCTATGTATTCTTGATTTTGAGAAGAAGTAGTTGAGGCCTGTTCTTGGGAAAGCTTTTGATTAAAAACAAAACCCATTGACTGTGGCCGGCCACAGGTAATAACATTGCATGAGACCATTTTTGGCAGGCTTTGCTGACTGGAGAGCATAGTGAAATGTAGTGCTCTATGAACACTCTATTCTCTGACATGAATACCAGATGGGGAATTGGCAATTAACTAGTGCAATCTTCTTAGTGCGCTAAGGAATGAACGTTGAAGGGCTCTCTGCTGCTTTTCAGCCTTCAGATATCAAGAGACTGATAGAGATGCCAAATAAATTTCGCATTGTAACCCTTCTATTATCTTGACATGATTTTCATATTCCATATAAAATAATATTTTCTTTTTCAACTGACAAATATTTTTCTATATATTGAGACGAATATCATGATTTCCATCTTCCGTCAACATCTCTGGAATGTCATACAGGGAGTTAGGAAGAGGCCAAAACATGACTGGCACGTCACCTTTCGCTAGTTTCTTTCTCATGTTCAGCATTTCCTCTTTATCATTTAATGAAGATTATTCTACCTGATTAGACCAGAGCTGGTGATTCCTTGTTGCTTCATCGGATACAACAAGATTGGTAGAGAAATCACTAATCAATCTAGAAGATGAATGACCCGGGGGTGGTTCGTAGAATGACCTACACCCCGGGATATCTTCTGATCGAGAATGTATTTCACCTACTAGCGATGAAGCATCAGACATGACTGCTTTCACATTTGCAACTGCCTCTGGATAAGAGGGATTTCTCAGTACTACATTGTCCACTGGAGCATTTTCTGGGTAATCTGCATCACTACTGTTGATAGGAAATTCATAGATAAATTCATCATCATGGGGAGGACCACCATGGTGGGTTACTGTAAAAGATGAGATCTCTTGCTCCATGGTCTTTTGGCAACATAGAGGTTTATTGTAGCTCTCATCTGAAGATGAATCTTCAAGATCGACCGAACTATCATGATGAAAGTCTTCATGAGGAAGTGACTGTTGAAGACCTTCAGAATTAATGTTCCCACTATTGGGAAATGAGGGAGTAGAATATTGGATTCCAACAGATAACTGTATGAGGGGTTCAAGAACTCGAGCATAGAGAAAGGCCTTGTTACAGATTGACTCTTGATTTCATGACTATGCTAGACAGGTATTCTTCTTAGATGCCTTCTTACTCGCCTTGGAAACAACTTGTTGACGAATGTGGATACTCTGAGTAGGTGTATGTGCCTAATCAGAAGAGATGGCCAGGTTAGGCTGATGATATCTACACAAATATGGTGTATGTGCCTGACTTGGTTGTCTGTATGATATGGGCGAGTATGCCCCACAACCCTTGTGGACTGGAACAGAGGTGTGTATCTTCTCCAGAGTTCTCTGTTGATGTGTCACTCCACTAGTAGGGATAGATTTTTGTGTCTTTCCTTGAGATGCTTCTGAAGCTGTTATAATATCGTGGCAGGCATCCAGAATATGTGCAGGGATTTGCTTCTTCTCTTTCACCATTGATATAATATTCTTGGTGACTTCAGCTGACGGAACGGGGATATACGTCCATTCCATGCTTGGAGAAGGTGTGTGTTTCTGTTCGTGTCCTCCTTTTCCTGTCAATGAATCCTGACACTACTCATGTGTGGGGGAAGAGAGTTGTGTCTACCTCCTGAGTTTCACTAGAGGTTTCCTACTAAATTCTCTAGGTGCTACCAAACGAGACTGTTGGTAATCAAGATCAATACTTGTAGGTGTATGTGCCTGCTGATTGCACTTCACCGAATGTGGTTGACGAGCTCCATCATATGTAGTATGACGAGCCTACTAATTAGCTGATGATTTATAAACAGGTGTATGTTTCTCTCTATAGTACTCCTACGGAATTGCCTGGTGGGATTGGCGTGATGCTGCCAGAGGAGTCTGATGGACAGCGGAATTAAAACGGACGGGTGTATGTTCCCGCTAGTTGCTTCACCCCAAGGTAGGTTGGTGGACTTCTCTGGAGATGGTAGAGATGAGAACCTTCTCACTATTGACCAGATTTCGCCTCTGGCGATTCGTCTTGCCTACTTGGGTTCAAGGAACCTGAGCCGAACGCCTGGAGACGATACCCTCATCATGTTGAGGGCTCATTGGCGCACGAGTTTGGTGGCGATTGTTGATGTAAGTCTTCAGGAAGAACTCATGTATCCTTGAATTATGTCCCTGAGGGGCCTGATCATTCACCTCCCTAGAATATGGTAGTGAGTGGTGATTGCGTTCCGTGGATAATGACCCGAAATGGTTGGAGACAGTGGTTAGCACCGCCTGCTTCTTGATCGCTGGTCGTCGCGGTCTAGACAACCATGTTGAATTATTGACTTGGAGGGCTTGTCGATTGCCTCTAGAGTCGGAATAATACTGTTTTGACAGTACTCTTTAACCAGCGCATTTGATACCCATCATTGAAGACAGTGAGTAGGTGATGTCATCCTCAGAGCGGACGATGATCCAATAGAAGTAGCAGTAGTGGAATTTGCAGCAGAGGTTTTCACAGCAGAGATATTCACAGATGTGGACTTAAGAAAATCCATTCTCATAATGAAGAAGATCGTGGAAAATAGTGCATGTTTGATATAAAAAACATAATCAAGATAAGTCTGGATGCTACATCTTTTCGATGAGCACATATGTTATTGATTGCTTTGTTGGCCCTCTCATTGAGTTTAAATAGGGGCCTAAAAAATAAGAAAAGCATCATTTTAACTTGGTTAAGGATTCACGTCAGGTTCACCATTTTTTGTTTCCTCTCGAATTGGGGATGATCTCATTGATTTAAGATTCAAACATTCCAAGCGGTTTCTAACGGGTTTGTTCATAGAACCGGAAACATCCAATGATTCCATATCCATTTGAACCTACTTTCCAAAGGTAGGCGGTCATTAGTTGTGGACCGATGAGGCTTATGAATTTGTATTGGTCAAGAGGATGGGAGGTCGGACTCATCACACCTTTTTTAAGGGAATTATTGTCTACATCGGGACTCTCTTTATAGATTTAAGTAATGTTCATGAATCCTTATTACATTACCAAGTATAAATATGAGCATTCCTTTAAAGCTGACAGTCAATGATTAAATATGTAGGAAATTTAGATAATCATTTATATGTATTCGAGGTTCTTCATTGATAGACAATCATTTGTATTTGTTAGAGATTCTTAGTTGATGGTATCCTTCATTACATAAAAGTATCTTGGTCATTATGATGACCATACTAGTTTTAAAGCCACTTAGTGGGGCACTTGATGTTTATTAACATTCAAAAGGACATGGATTATTTCAGAGTTGGGATCGTACCCACAGATGGGCTACCTACGTATCCTTTGTCTTGAAAAGGAATCAGAACCCACGTAGTTCGAGTAAGGGAGTATGATGTTTATGATTGATGGATCAAAGAAAGATGTCATAATTTCTTTTACACTCTAAGCTCACGTGAGTCATGCTCGGTGTGAGAAACAGAAGGTATTGGTAAAAACAGAAAATTGTGCCATGAAAGGTGCAATCATAAGAAATTATGTGGGGCTTATATAGGTATGACTGCCCAAAAAAATGATGATTATGATTTAATTCAGGGAAGAAATCCTGGAACAGGGACCCTAAAGGTATATGTACTTTATGGATATTTGAATACTTTAATCTTGGGGATTACTCCAAAGGAAGATTCCTAAGTTAGGAGGGGACTTATGATTGGGTTTTACTCTTGAGAAGGAAGTCCAAATAAAAAGTAAATTAAGACTAGTTAAGAGAAATTTAAGACTGGGGCTTACTCCTAAGGAGGAGGCCCAGGATAATGGGATTTGAAAACTAGGGATTACTCCTGAAGAGGAGGACCAGGTTAAGAGAATTTTAAAATTAATGGATTTGGGGCTTACTCTTAAAGAGGATACCCACATTTTTAGATTTGAAACTGGTGTTTATTCCTGAAAAGGAATCTCGGGTTAAAGGAATTATGGTTGGGTCTTACTCCTAAGGAGGATTCCCAAATTAAGGGACTTGGGGCTTACTCATGAAGAGGATGCCCAATTAAGAGAACATGGACTCGGGCTTACTTCTGAAAAGAGGGCCCAGGTTTAGGGAAATTATGACTGGAACTTACTCCTGAAAAGGAGGACCATGAATAGGGTTCTCTCATCTTAAAGGATGAGGTTGAATGAATGAAATCTCAAACTTTAGTGACATAAAGATGTGTAAATCACTAGGTTTTGAGAGATGTTCCACGGAATTCCTTTCAGATAAGAAATTCAATCAAGAAAACATGCCATAAATGGCTTTAAAGAGTGTCTTGAAGACTGAATCTTGAATAGGAAAGGTGGAATGGCATAAGAGAGGTGAAATAGGCAGAAGGGAACCCAAAAAATAGAAGGGCACACAAGTCCTGGAGGGTCACGCAAGTACAACATGGGCATGCAAGTCTAGGTCACGCAATTATACATTTGTGACACATATATACTTGGGAGATCCTTGACCAGTAGAGTAATACTTGGGAAATCCTTAACCAAAGCCTTTAAAATTATCCTGAGGTACTTCCAGAAGAGTGGCGTGCAAGTTTCAAAGAGTATGTAAGGAGGTGTGCAAGTGTGTCCCTTTCTCTTAAGAGTAAAACAATTAGGCGCGCAACTATTATATAATTATAACACTTAGACCTTATTCCTCTTGTTTAGACCTTCCGTTATTGGTAATGAATGAACATATAAGTGTTCAGAAGACTTGAAGAAGAGACTTGGGCGTTCAGAGCTCTCTATCTGAATTCTGAAAAAATATCCCCCTAAATGGGGGGCCCATCGGGGGTATTTATAGGCTGGAGAAGACCCTGGGCGATTTTCAAAGAGGGCGCGCAAGTCACATGTGTGACCACTAGGGGGTGCGCACATGTACTGGCGCGACCATTCTGGAACTTACACGACCTGTGTGAAATGTTCTCCTTGTTCATCCCTTTCTCTTTTTATGATGTTTATTCAACGGATGAATCTTCTTTGTTTGAGGTATTTCCCTTTTCATTTCGTTTAGACTCTGTGACGAAAAAGGTGTGTCAACACATGGATTAAGAAAACATTGTGTAATCTTGATATTTAATTTTAATAAAATTTCTATTTATTGCGATAATAATAGTACTATTTAAATTTATAAAAAATTAATATATCATTATATAAAAAAATAATATTGATATAATATTTCATTTTATTCAATTTCATGTTAATAATTTGGAAATTTTCAATGAATTTGATTCCACCAAGAAACAATTAACTAAAATATTCACTAAACCATTAGATTCAAGAACTTTTGAGAGAATAAATGTTTATATTAGCATATTGGGGAAATAAATTTTATTTTCTTATTCTATTTAAATTATTTTTTACCAGAAACTATTTTCCAAGAATAATATAAATATTATTTAAACATTTTGTTTTTATTAGTATGAATCTAGGTGGTTGAGGGGTTGGTTATTCATGCTTTTAACACTATTTGTTCCATTTGATAAATTTTAATATGAGAGAGTTGGGATAATTATGAATTGTGTTTTGAAAAAATATCTTGAACTTCTAAAATGAATAGTTTTTATAATTTACAACAAATTTGTATATTATTGGGGTTGGAACATTGTTTATTTTTCTATTTTAATAATTATAATTACCCTTATATATTTGGTTGTAATCGTTTTTTTTTACATTTTATTTAAATCCTTACTTGTTATAATTTTATTAATTTTTTAAGTTGTTCTAATTAATCTAATGGATTATTGTTTATTTATTATATTAATTTTATTGGGTTTAACTCTTACTTAATTTATCATTTTTTTTATTTTTTTATTATAATTGTTATTTTTTAAATATTTAAAAGAATTCTAATTTTTTATTTACCATTCTATATCCTTTATATCATGGTATTTACCCTTATAGAAAATTTAAATTATCCTTACAAGATCTTGGTTTTAACCTAATGTAACATGTTTTAATTTTTCTTTACAATTTTACATGACCGGTTCTTACACTTTCCAAACTTTTATTATACACACACATGCATTGGAAATATCTTCTACCCCTCAATAAAATCTATTGTACACTTATGTAGAGTATATATATATATTTTTCTATTCTAATGAAACTCTTATATTACCAATATGATATGTATATAAATATTCATCCACACCTATGAGAATAATTGGATACAATAACATAATAATTATAATTTTTTAATACTTTGATTCATCACATTGTCTTATCTTTATGTGCATATTTGTTTAACCTTATGAAACCCTTGTAAAATCATTTATACCCTTGAACAATTTTTTTATTATATTTCATTCCATAAATCGCGATTTACAAAATATGTACAAAAATTCATAGATCATGATTTTTTACCTTATGTATGGTATATAATTTTTCTACAATAGTTACATTTCTTGGTTCTTACACAAAATCTATTCACTCAGATGGTTACAATATAATGCCCTTGTATTATTGTAGCTTCTACCATGCTCTAGTGGTAGCAGGTCCTCAGTGAAATGGTACCCCTCTTTTAATCATTACGGTTTCACCTTACACATAGTGGTAGAAGTGATATAGAAATGGTAGTAGATACTCCACTATCATTGGTTGTAGCAGTATATTCCCACACTATCACACCTATGGTGTAATGATAGCATGAATTTCTTCTAGCAATGGCTTTGTTTTCAGTATTGAGAACCTATACATCTTCTAGTTCAAACCTATACATCTTCTAGTTCAAAAATTCCATGGTAGTATATTATAAATTATGATAGTTTCGATTAAAATATATGGATATATTACATATCCTTTTTTATCATTTAATCTATTGTCAGTAATAATTTTACTCTTGGTACCACGTTATTTTTATTTATACAACTGTGTTTAATAATAATTGAAATTTGTTTTACTGAAAAAATTTAACATTCTCCCTTTTCATAAAGGATTGATAGTTTATGATATTTTAATATTACTTTATAAATATTTATTTTTTATTTTTTTATAAATTTTAAATAAATCAGATATTATATATAAATATATATATATATATATATTTAACTTGATATTTATTTCCAGAAATTTCAAAAAAAATTCTAAATAATCTATATTTATCAATTTTTTTATATTTATAGCTAATTATTTTTTTCATAATTTTTTCTAATTATTTTGTATGTTGAATATTGTTCTTAAATACCAATGACAGTATTACGTATTGTTTTAATGTTTATATAGGATAAAATAGTGTATGAATTATTTTAAAGTGCTAGAATAAAATTCAATATACTATTAAATTATGTATTTCAATATTTTTGTTTCTAACCATTAAATTATTTCATTCTATTTTATTATTTTATTTTGAAATATATATAGAGAAATTAAATTTGGTCAAGAATAATTCAAAATAACACTTGATTAGATGAGTCACAATATTTATTTTGAGGAGGAGTAGTCATTAATTGTTAAAGTATAAATAATGAAAAAAACCACTAGACATGTTACAAGAAAGGTATTGAGAACCACATTTATTCATTACTATTGAATTACTTAATCATTCCAAGTTTCCAAAAAAATTTGTATTCTTCATTAATTATTAATGGGATAAAGATACTTTTTCCACACCATCCTTCTTTATAATCATCATCTGGTTGTACATGTCAGTTTTATTTTTCTATGGAAGTGTTAGTAATTAATATTGCATACATAGTTATAGCTCCATTAAAATTGTAGTTTTTTGGTTATTCTCACCCTATCAAAATAAAATCACATAGGATTGGTTTATACTCTATAATATATTGGGTTATGTTTTTGTCTATAAAAGGCAGAGTGATTGGTTAATGCTTCTACCTATTTGAGATTGGGTTTTTTCTAATACTATAAAGGAGATGGTCTGGTCTATCTTGTAATATACTAGGTTGAGTATACACTTGTAAAATTTATCATCTTTATTTTTATTAATGAATAAAAATCCTCAAACTATGTTAGGTGGGATTTGAGTGTAGATCAGGTTATCCATGAACCAAAGTATTATAAAAAGCACGGTGATATTATTCTTCATTCCAAAACATTACATGTCAATTTTATCACTTCAAACAAATTAATATTTTTTTATGTTTAAATTAGTAATACTATGATATATTATTTGATTAAAAATAAAAAAGGTTTAAAAGAAAAATCCATCACCCCCACTAGTTCATCTTATCATCGATAACTCTATCCAACTACATCATTTCGTTGACCATATAATGCTTTTCTTTAACAATTGGCATACTAGGAAGGTATAGATTTACTAAACAAATTCCATCTTTATATTTTTCCACTAAAATTTCTCTAAAAGATAATGTTAATTCATTCACTATTAAAAATTGGTCTTTTTATGATAAGGTCCCATAATAATTGACCAGTTGCAGAAAAAGACATTGTAAATATAAATATTTGTGATGGGTCATCGCAAAAAAAACTATTTTAAATGTTTCCAAATCCCTTGAAAAATAGTTTTCCCAAGGGTTTTTTAAACAACCCTATTATGATGGCCTATTGCAAATACAATTTACGACGACCAATAGTAAATACTATTTTCGATGGGGAGATGACCCATCGCAAAAGCACCTGTCACAAGTAGCTTACAAAAAATAAAGAAAATGACATTAATATTAATAATGATTAAATAATATTAGAAAAAAATAATATTAATAATAATAATAATATTATCAATATTAATAACATTAAAATTATTATAATAATAATATAATAATATTAATATTATTGAAATGATAATATTAATATTAGTAAAATTATAAAATAATACAATTAACAATAATATTAATAATATTAATTACATTATAATAATATTATTATTAATATTGATTTAATAATAATATTAATATTAGTAAAATAGTAAAAACGATAAATAATACAATCCTCAAAATTCAAAAAAAAATTAAAATTTTAATAAATAAAATATAATAAAAAAATGAAAAATTATAATAAAATAAATAAAATAAATAAATTAAATAAAATAATATTATAATAATAATTTCAATAAAAAATAAAAAAAGTAAATATTAACAAAAATATAAAGAATTCACTACATAGAAATATAAATAGTTAATATTACAAAAATATTACATTCAAATGTTTTATCATAAAAAATATATACATCATTGAGGAGGAGGTTCTTCTAGAGGATCTAAGGGATGTTAGAATGAAATCTATCCCTAAACTATGAGTCAGACAACACATGTACTCCATCTACTCATGGTGCTAATGATATAATCAACGCATCTCTAGTTGCTACTACTACTACTTTCATTGGTGCTCTTCCTACTGCTACTGCTTCCATTGATATATATCCTCATTCTCCTTTGCCATACTCTCTATAAGCTCATCCGGAGCTCACAACTTCTTCTGATACTGGCCATTAGTTGAGGATGACTCTCTATGGGCTCCTCTCGAGTTGGATGCTGACATCATTGTCATAACATAATGACTCTCATGCATTAATCAAGAGCTGATACCAATAACATAACCTTTCTCGAAGGCATATTGGGTCTCACGTATCCATCTAGCGTCATAAAATCAGTTGGCATAGGTCTGATCATCAGTCTCGGCCAGACTCTTTGGCTTTCTGAGAGATGTTGCAGCCTTATATAACTCCTTCAATTGAAATTTAATGTTAAAATAGTTAAAATATTATTCATAGTTGATTTTAAAACACAAAAAGAAATTATATTGACCACAATTTGATGCTGGTGATCACCTTTAGTCTCTCCAATGACCATCTCATTGTACATCCTCATATAAACATCGAACTACATAATATTGGACTATTGGACTACCTATATTAATATAAAATAAACCATTTACATTTAAAGATATATAATTCTTTTAGAAAAGAACTTAAGAGATATCCTTTATGCGTAATGAATATAAGACTACTGGAAAGATGGGTCACCTCGTTCCTTTCCTGGTTTTATCGACATACTAATGATCTCCAATATAAAAGACCACCCAAACTTTGTGAACATAATCTATCCAAAACCTAAGATAAAATCTAATCAGGTTAGTCGATGTGATTAGACTCATCAAACTCTATCACTTCTTCTTTCATCATTTTGTTCATTATTAAATTCTGCAAAAACTGATGGCAATGCTCATTCATAAACCCCTCCCATTCATTCTAGATAGCATCACACACGCTCTAAATGATTAGATACCATAAACCATACAAAAAATGTATAATATCTAGTAATTAATTATATAAATTTCTAAACAAATATTATTTGTTTATGTAAAAAACGATGATCAAACATACAGTGATGAACATCAATGAGGATCTGATCCTATGTGACACATGCTTCAGAAAAATAATTATGCAATATCGAGATCCCATATCAAATAACTATATGAAAAAATCATTGAATAAAAGAATAAATAATCCAAAAAATATTATATAAATAAATTAATGAATACCAACTAAAATACACAGGTAAAAATACCACTGCATGTGTGGATAGAAGCAAATATGTGTACGCCGCTCAAGGTGAAGGTCGAGAATAATCAATCACACAAACCCACACCACTTCGATTAATCCCTGAACCACCAGCAGAATGATAGTCAGATGATCTAACATCGTTCTCATCCAAAGGAAGATTAGCCTCTAGTAACTGGTTAAACAGATCCTCAGCCATTTAAAACAATAAATTACTGTTGTGAGTAAATATTTGAAAACAACTATTATATGGAGATAGATATTGTATATGATTATAATAATCAATTACCAATTTTTAAGATCATCTTCATTCTCATATTTATATCTAAAAATGTCAATAACTTCATATTCCTCCTCCTCGTCATCAATTTCCATTTGAGTTTTAGTTTCATCAAATTTTATCATTTCCTTTTCAATTTTTACGTCATTAACTATGTCATCACCATCAGTCGTTTAATCTGGGGTGTCATCATCGGTATTTATATATCTTTATGAAAAAGAAGGATTTAGAAAAGTCTCTTGAAAATATTCAATTCCTTTTATTTCAACACATCCACAATTACTTTGAGAAAATTAATTTCCTCGAGATTTATTTATTATTATTCTCCCCCAATCACCCTACTGTCTTGAAGTAGAACATTAATTTTCAAAACAGGTTTTTTGTTCTTGATGAGCCAATAAAAATAGTAGATTTATTATAAGAATAATTTTTTAATTAATACCAATGATTCTATGGGTTTGATGAACCTTCTAGAAACTCTCAATATCTAACAATGTACACTTAAACATCATTATGGAATTCTATCCTAGATAACACAGTTCAATAATTTCTTCCAGTATGCCACAAATGTCAACTTTAGTTACTCTATATTGAGATAATCAAAAGAAAACACTAGTATACATTGTATTTTTGATTACACATATGCATATGTATGAGATCGAAAAACATTCACCACATACACATTATAAGATTTAACTATTTTTGATGGGGGGTTACTCAATACACACAATCGATAATAAATTTTATCATTATGTAGAGATACATTAATTTTTTAAAACAATTATCAATATAAAAATTAATAAATTAAATTTATATGTTATAACATAAATAATTTATGTTACCAATTTTTTAAAAAATTAGGAAAAATTATTTTTCAAAAATTCTTCAAGAGAAGTAGCTAAAATTTGTGAAATCTCTTTCATTATTTTATTATCATACCACATAAAAATAAAATAATATTAATTTACTATAAAAAAGATTATAGGATAAGTTATTGGGTCACTCATAGTAAAAATGGTGTCATTTCATCACTATTGAGTAGAACATATGTATGATCTTTGTGATGTTCATCATTTGAAAGTCGTCATTCATGAACACCACTGAAGTGAAGACTGGGATGATTAAAAAATAATAATTTATTCCACATTTAATTTACAAAATTCCCCTCATTATGGCCCATGCGATTGAGTTTTGAGGGATATTCATATTGAAAATAATGTGAGAATAAAAAAGTAATTTCCTCTTGTAAAGAAGCTTATATAATTGATCCTTCAATAAATGCTTTGTTGAAAATTTTTGTATTCAATTTCTATATGTATCTCATGAATGGATTCATCCATTAGAACTATACTGGACCTCTACATTTATTATCATTCAAAAAATTTAATATCAAATGTTTCATTGAGTCAAAGAAAGGTGACATGAATATTTTTTATAGTTTATGTAAATTAAAACAACATCTTCTTATAGTCTTCTTAGTGCATCAATTATTGTTTTCACTATATAAGTGTCTCATAAAAAATATTATATGCCATTTATCTCATCCCGAATAATAAAATTCAACAAACCTCTTAATTGAATCATCAGATTTCATTCCATTATAAAATGAGAGTCAAGACTTTTAAATTCACATATATGATCATTTCTAATACATCATCCCAAATTGAAAGAATATCCATATGTAAGTCTCAAATTTTCAATCCACTATTACAATTATAATCTTTTTTTTTGAAAATTTATTTGATACTTTTGGCTTCATAATCTTTTGTTATCTATCATTTTCAAAAAGTGAAACTTTCAGTCACTTGAAAATTTGGGCACGATGTAATCATGCCTTTAAATTATCGTTTTTATTACCTGGTGCAACAAAAAATAAATGAAATAAATTATCAACACCGTTCTTTTTATTATGAAGGAAATCCAACATTTGACGGACCAAAAAATGTGACCAATATGACATATCCCAAAAGTGATCCATTTTGTCCAACTATTTTCTCTGCCAAGACCATCATTTTTTTGGAATATTGTTGGACCAAATGTGATGGGGGGGGGGGGTAATGAAGAGACAATTTATTTTAACTCTATTCATCATATCACTATTAAAGTTTCTTCTCATTCAATTGATCTTTTTTTGAAATGGAATTTGTTCCTATGAAGATGATGATTAAATGGATAGAATCTGTAATAAAGGTCAAATAACACGGTTATTTTTAATTGATGATCAGAAACTCTTTGCTATCTCTTATAAAATAGGGTCATGATTTTGGACCATGTGTACTCCATCTAGATAAAATTCCATATGTTGGGATGTCACTAATTTTCCACATCAATGAAACTATCAGTAGGAATTTTTTTCACAATAACATCATATGTATTAACACCATTACTCCACAATGAATTTAACTCATAAATCAATAGATTGAAATGAGCATCAATATTAATTTTCTAATATCATGGAATTAATGAGGTCAAAAATATATATGGATTCTTCATCAACATCCAAGGAGGTAAATTTTATGTAGTTATCAACATAGGCCAACATGAATACTGACTAAAGTTACAACCAAATAGACATAAACAATCTGTAGAAGGACCCAAATGCACATTTCAGCCTTCTAAAGTAAAATATGGATGTACTTAGTCAAAATGATTCCATAAATCACCATTTGAGTGTTCATTTAAGCTTCACCAGTTGAAATATTGGTTTTGTTCCTGGCCAATAATGGTGTTGTGTTCTGAGAAATAAATAAATTCTATAATCTGGTTATAAGCGGAAGATACCTCAACAGTTTAATTGGAATCAATCCATACATCCCTAGTTGAGCCTCTTTATACCTCGATTTTACACATGTTGGAAAATTATCCAACCACTCATTTTCAACATAATATAAGATTAAATAATTTAAACACACATGGATATTTTGTTAACCAAGACCAGGATTTTGAACCATCCTCTTGCTCTCATAAAAGGTTATAGGCAACACATTTACATAAGGTAATAGTGTTTTATACAAAGAAAATATTTGAACAAAATAGTTATTTGACATTCAATTATCTTGTTTAATAGCCATAAATTTTGCAATAACGTCAAATTTTATCATCATTAAACTAGGATATAATTCATCCTCAACAGACCTTAACAACTCTTAAAATTGAGATAGTCTAAACTTAAGAGTTAAATCAATATCATCCTGAGTTTTATATTGTTGAAAAGATAAACCTTCCACATAATGTACTTAATTTTGAAACTATTATGGATCCAAAACCAAATTATTAGTATATTATCTAAACTGTGTTCACTATGTTGATAGCGAAAGAATTAATATGGTTAAAAATGTAATAGACGACCCCCAACACTGTCAAATGTGTCAAATATCCTCAAAGAACATTTTTTACGAATACACACTATTGTCCATTTGGAATCAAATTCTAGTTATGATGATGTAAATGATAAGAAAACTTCAACCCCCTCAATATATTTAGGATCAAAATATGAACCATTTGGATTAATGAGCTGATTTATCCAAGCACAATCATATAATAGTGAATGGCTTCAAATTTCTTATTCTATGTTTCATTAAAAAAATTCTCGTAATTTTTTTGGAATAAATTTTTATAATAAAAACACCATCAGAAAAGAAGAAGAAAATTAAATTCAATTTTCTTGCAATTTATAATAATTTATATTATTTCATTCGTATTACAGTTATTTTTTTAAAAAATATTATATAAATATATACTAATTTAAAATAATTTAAACTAATTACCACTATTTATTAGTCATTGTATCCATTTTATAATAATTCATACTAATATCTAGTGGAAAAATTTCTAATGGATTGGCGACAACTCTTTTTCCTGACAGCACAACTCCTTGCAACTTTATATGAAAAAATCACTATGAAATATATGCTCTGATGTATGAGTATCCATTTTCATATGCATGATAATGGAGAGAAAGGAGGCCCCACCACACAGATCTCCATTCTCTTCCATATAGAAATGTATATCCCTACATTGAATAAGATTTTTCATAATGATTTCATTGAGTGAAAGTTTCAAGGAGACGAATATTTATGAAAAAGAGCCTCTTTTTTCCCAACAACTCATCACCTTGCAACCTTTTCAATCTGAAATGATTATGAAAAATGAACTCAAATTTATGAAAATCCATTTTTATATGAATTTCAATAGAGAGCATTGAGGCCTCATTATTCTACTTGCCATCCACATGAAAAAAATGGATATTGATACATTGGAGCTGATTTTTCAATGTTATTTTTTGTAGGATTAGGATACAAGGAGATGGGCCATCGGGAAAAATATTTACTTCCAATCCACTAGAAATTGTGCCTATTTATTACAAATTATTACTCAGATAAAAATAATTCTGATTTATTCTATTTAATCAAATTATTTCTCATTATTTTAGTTATTTATAATAATTATAATTAATGCTATTTATTATAATTATTTCTATTTATCCCTAGTAATTTATTTTTATTACTAATTATTACTAAATATTACTAATTATTCACATTTATTAATAATTATTACTAATTAATAATGATAATTATTTATTCCTAATTATAAAAATTTATTTCCAATTATTAATATTTATTCATATTTTTACTATTTTTTACTAATTATTTATATTAATTACAATTTATTACTATTTACCATTATTTATTATTAATTACTGCAAATTATGACAAATTATTATAATTTATTACTAATTTTTTCTAATTATTATAATTTATTACTAATTATTTTTAACTATTACAATTTTTTACTAATTATTACAATTTATGAATAATTATTACTAATAATGACTAATTATTACTAGTTAATAAAATTTATCACAATTTATTATTATTATTCTTAATTATTACAAATTGTTACTAATTATTACTAATTATAATAACTTATGTGTAATTATTACAATTTCTCACTTATAATTATTAATTATAACTAATTATTTCTAATTGTTAAAATTTATTACTAATTATTAATAATTATTTTTAATTGTTACTAATTATTAAAATTTAGTAATAATTCTTAAAATTTAGTACAAATTATAAAAATTTATTACCAATTAATACAACATATTACTAATTATCGCTAATTATTATGTATTCAAGATAATTAATACTAATTATTATAATTTATTACTAATTATTACTAATTATTACTAATTATTAATAATCACAACTAATAATTGAATATTGTTAAAAAATATTATAAATTTTTACTAATTATTAGAATTTATTACTAATTATTACAATTTATTAGTAATTATTAGAATTTATTAATAATTATAACTAATTATTACTTATTACCGCTAATTATTACTTATTCCCACTAATTATTACGAATTGTTACTAATTATTATTATTAATTAATAATTATTACAAATTATTACAAATTATTACTAATTATCGGAAATTATTACTAATTATTGACAATAATCACTAATTACTAAAATTTATTATCATTTATTACTAATTATTACTAATTATTAATTTATTTAAAATTTATTAGTAATTATGAGAATTTATTACTTATTATTAATTATTATTACTAATTATTAATAATTATTACAATTTATTACTAATTATTATTTAGTATTACAATTTATTAGTAATTATCACAATTTAGTAGTAATTCATACTAATTATTAGAATTTGTTAGTAATTACTAAATTTTATAATTTATAAACAATTTCTACTATTTATTAAAATTTATTAGTTTTTAATACAATTTATCGTCATTTTTTATAATTTATTACAATTTATTCTAGTTTATTACTAGTTATTAAAATTTATTTATAATTTTTACTAATTTTTACTAATTTTTACTGACTATTACCATTTATTAGTAATTATTACTAATTATTACTAATTATTACTAATTATTATTAACTGTTACAATTTATTTATTAATAATTTTTATAATTTATTTATAAATAGTAAATTTTATTACTAAATATAACAATTTATTACTAATTATTACAATTTATTAATAATTATAACTATTTCTTCATATTTTTTAATAATTATTAATTTTTTTGATAAATAATACAATTTATTAATAATTACCGCCAATTATTTTTTATTCACGCTAATCATTATTAATTATTACAATTTATTACAATTTATTACTAATTATTTCTAATTATTACAATTTATTAATAATTATTAATAATTATTTCTTATTATTACTAATTATTATTAAGTATTAAAATTTATCACTAATTACAACTAATTAATAAAGTATCATTCAAATTCTTATAATTAATTACTAATTACTGCTAATTATTTCTTATTCCCGTAAATTATTACTAATTATCAAAATTTATTACAATTTACTACTAGTTATTACTATTTATTTTCAATTATTAAAGTTTGTTAATAATTATTAAAATTTACTTATAATTATTAAAAATTATTACTAATTAATACAAGTTATTATTAATTATTGCAATTTATTGCTAATTATTACACTTTATTACTAATTCATACTACTTATTACAATTTGTTTCTCATTATTTCAATTTATTACAATTTTATAATAATTATTGCATTTTATTACTAATTATTACTAATTAATACAATTTATTATTATTTATTAGTAATTTTTACTAATTTTCATTATCAATTACTAATTATTACTAATTGTTACTAGTTTTTTAAATTTTTTAAATTTATTAATAATTATTCAAATTTATTATAATTTATTACAAATTATTAAAATTTATTAAAATTTATTATTAATTATCGCTAATTATTTCATATTCACTGTAATTATTACTAATTATTACTAATTTATACTAGTTATTGCTAATTATTTCTAATTATCACTCTATATTACTAATTATTACTATTTATAAATATGTATTTTAATTTATTACTAATTATCACTAATTATTACCAATTTTCAAAATTATAACTACTTATTAATTATTTTTATAATTAATACTAATTACAACATATTAATAATAATTAACATAATAACTATAAATTAAAACAAGTTAATACTAATCAATGATAATTATTTTTAAAAGTAAATAATGATAAATAAAATAATCCAATTCTAATTTAGTTTAATTGTAGCTAATTAACAATAACTATGACTAATATAAAATAAAATGAATTAACTATAATAATAAAAGAAATAGAAGAATACCTTATGTAAGAACCCGTGTTTTTCCGGATTGCAATTATGAGCTGAAATTTAAATTTTTGTTGTTGGACGCTCATGAGGGATAAAATGGTCATTTTACCATATCATCTGATCTCAGATAATTTTTCTGACAACTCCGTTGGTCCCGGAATAGGGATTTTACCCTAGGACATGAGTTTGGAGGAAATCTGAGCTGTTCGGATTTTGGCAGAATATTTAATATTTAATATAATTAAATTAAATATTAAACTATTTGTGTAGGTTCTTTTGGAAATAACTTTTATATGGAGCATCTGATTGAGATTTCATCTACGTCGTTGAGTTTGGAATGGGGAGTTTAGCCTAGGGGAGGCATAAACTCATGTCGGGCGTCGGGGCCGGCCCGGGCCCCTTTTTCTTCCTTTTCTTTTCTTCTTTCCTTTTTTTCTTCTCTCTTCTTTCCTCCTCCTTGCACACGTCTCTTACGCCGCTCCCCCTTTGGCCGTGACCTATGGGAGATATGGAGTTTGAGGAATATGTAGAGTTGGAAGCCAAGAAGGGTACCGATTCAAAGCTCTCGACGCGCTGAGTCGGTGTGCGGCAACCGGGAGCCGCGAAATCAATCGAAGCTTCGGCGGTTTCTGCCCAAAGGTAGATCCGTTTATGTTTTATCCATATATCCCAGTTAAACATGTTTTATAAGTCTTTTACCCCTTATATTGCTTGCATGTGGCCTCTCATGGAAGGATCTAATGTTTCGGGGGCGAAAACGGGCGTTTCGGGTGTTTTCAGGGTTTTCCCACCGAAAAACCCAGAATACACGGTGTGTATTCTCGGGGTACATGCCGTGTGTTATTCCCGTTCGTGGAAGACAATGTTTTCTTAAGTACACGCCGGGTACATTGAGTAACTCCGTCTAGTGGGTGGCCATGTGGTTGGTCGTGTGGAGTAGAACACTGAATAATGTCTTTTTTAGGACTACATGTCGTGTACTAGTACACAGGCATGTGTTCGGGTGAAAACGGACATGGCATAACCTTTTTTGAATAGTATAAATTGTGTACAGTAAAGTACATTCCATGTACTATTACACAGGCAGGCCCATTGTGCTCTGGCAAAGTACTCTAGCCATGTACTGGTTCAGTTTAGTAATTTTGAGATATCTTTAGCTCTGGAAGTCAGAATTGGGCGTGTGAGTAGTCGATTATGAGCGTTTTTCACGTAAATCACAATGGTGGAATCATTTTTTCATTTATAGGTATTATAAAGTGTTTTTTTGGGGTTTTCATCTAAATGGAGGGGTTCTTCCTCCACTTATTGAGTCCAGTTGTCACTGTAGAGTGAAATTTGGGGTGGATGATAGTTTCGGTGGTCGTACCAACTTAGATGAGACCATTAATAGGAGATGAGCTATGAGATATCTCCCTTAACACATGATTTAGAGGAAATTTCCCATGTGATACATTCACTTCTGGCCCTTGAGGCTTTGGTACTATGTGTTTCTAAGGATCCCCAGAGGGATGCCTTTGCCTGTGTGCTAACCTAGAGAGTCCCTTATAGGATCTCTCTATTGTAGTTCCTTTAACAAGAACCATGTTAGGGAATACCTATGTTTTCTTTTGAGGATCCCGTGTAGGATTCCTCCCTTACTCTTCACTAAGGATCCCTCGTAGGATGCCTTCACTCATGTTTACCTGGAGGATCCCGAGTATGATGCCTCCTCAGTGTTGACCTGAGGGACCTAGTGGGTGCCTATTGTTTGACTGACCCTGAGTTATTATGTCGGGTTCGAGTAGAAATGGTGATCGGGTGTCACCAAGAACCTGTGCCAAACTGGTGATCCCTTTAGGCTTTTTATGTATTGTTGGGATGGGCGTTCGGGCCACCCTCACTGTTTTGTTTATATCTGACATGGTTTGCTGATATTGTAGTGTTTACCAGAGGAGCTTCCTAGTTGTTAGCTAATGACCCTGACGCGATGTGTTTTTATTGTTTGTTTGGATGCATACTATTCCTTTTGTTCCTTAGTAGAGGTGGCCTGTTTGTAAATGGTGTATTTTACATTTATGTGGATGTGTTTGCCTATGTGACATGATTTTTGACCTTTAGGACTAGCTTGCATGTTAGGTTGTTGTTTTCCTTCCTTGCTTGTCTACTTGTGTAGAGGTAAGTTGATCATGTTTGAGGATTATTTCTGTACTTTGATGTTTTTCACATGCCTTGTTCTGTTTATGACCATTGTGTCTTGTTAGCCTTTGGCCGTTATACCTGTTTCCATGCCTTGTGACCATAGGATGGAATGATAATCTTGACAAGCCTGGTTCTATAGACTTGTTTTCCAAGTAGATCTATAGTTGTAACTTGGCCTTATAGAATTATTATGCACTGACTGGCATGAGACCATAAGAACAGGATGTTATAGACTATAAGGGATAGACCGAGTGAGCTTCCCAAAGATTCTTGGATATTATAGACTACAAGAGGGTATACCGAGTGGGCTTCCTCAGAGAGTCTTGGACATTGTAGAACATAAGGGATAGACCGAGTGAGCTTCCCAGAGAGTCTTGGATATTATATACTACAGAAGGGTAGACCGAGTGATCTTCCTCAGAGAGTCTTACTTTGTTTGAATCTTTTTAAGAACCTTCCCAGGCTAGAGGAGGAATTGACCGAGTGAGCTTCCTCAGAGAGTTGGTGGTATACCTAAGGCTATAAGAGGAATTGACTGAGATATATTCTTCAGAGAGTCTCTATACCTTGAGACTAAGAGGGTTAGACCACGTGATCTTCCTCAGAGAGTCCCTGACTACCCAAGACTATAAGGGGAATTGACTGAGTTAGCATCCCCAGAGAGTCATATAATTTCATATGACCAAACCAGAGGGGTTAGGCTGAGTGCACTGCCCATAGTGTTGTTGGTACTTCATGGATAGGACCAGAGGGGTTGGCTATGAGTACTTCCAAGAGGGATACCTTTTGTGTTCTTCTTGCTTGTGTTTGATTGGTTGAACTAGAGGATAGCTTGTCTTTGTTTAGCTTGTTCAGAGGCATTTTTCCGGCGTTGGCCGAATAAGGTACTTATCGATGGGATTACGGACCCATTAATCGACTTATTTTATATACGGCTTGAGTGTCACCACATTCATCTCAATGCCATTGAATAAGATGTCTAGGATATCGGTCTTATGGTCCCAAGGATTGAATGCTAATGTTGTTTCTTGTTTTCGAATCACTTCATCATGGATATTAATATTTATGTATATGTGTATAGTTATGGGACTATACATGTTTACGTATATAGATATGGACATCCATGGTGGAACTTGACTAGTTGACAGGGATTAAATGCCCGGAGTTCAACTGTGGTTGCACGTTTTGGGTACATACTTTTGTTGTGCTCCAGCTAGGCTGAGCACTTTGTTGGTGCATACACTTTTAGCAGCACAGTTGTAGGTTGCTTTTCAAGGTTCCCTACTGAGATTATTTCTCACCCCTGCACGTGAACTTCGGTGTACATGTAGACCTTATGTCTTATTTTTCAGGCTGGGCATGAGTTGCATGGTGGATAGGGATGAGGCCTAGTGTTGCATGATCGAGTGAAGCTTCTCGAGTGGTTTACTGATCGGGCTGCTGTAGTTTGACATTGTCTGGAGATCGGGGACATGGATTGGCTCGGAGTTAGTATCAGAGCACTGTACTATTACATTCAGTTTCATTGTACTTGTATTTATATGGTTGGCCCAGTGGGTGACCAGTGTTGTATTGTATTGAATAGCTGTTCAGGCTTTTATAGCAATTTACTATTACAGTTTGTTCTATTTCAGTTTTTTACTGCCTCCACACTCTGTTAATTTTCCACAGTGTATGATACTTAGTTATTTCTGATGTTTTCTTACTCTGGTATGAGGGCATATTCTCCCCACTATCACACCCTAGGCACTCGCTGCTAGTCGGTAGCCTCTGGCGTACGGGGAGGTGCGCTTGAGGCCTTGTGTCGAACCGGATCGGAGCACCGGTTTAGTGGCTTCCGAACCGGGATGTTACAAAGTGGTATCAGAAGAGTTTTTCCTTCTTGGTCATTACTATTTGAGATATGGTAGACACGAGTATTAGGAATGTGTCGGAACCTGGGATGGATATCAGGCTGGTGCGTCGCGAACACTTGTTCCGATAAGAAGTCCTGGTTGCCAGGGTTTGGGATTGTTGTTCTGATTTTGTGATGTTACAGTTGTATATGATTTTTTCCTTGAGCGAATCACATGTTGTGTGGTGTTTTTAATTACTATGGATCTCTGGATCTTGGACATTGGTAAGATTCCAGGGATAGATTTTGACTCTTTCCTGGAAAAGGTAAGAGTCATCTCATGCATCATACTAGGAACGTATGATTCAGAGCATATAGGCCTGCTAGTGTGTGTTTTTACTGATTAATGAGACCTTTGAGTCTATTTACACATACTTTTTTACTCTGATGGCAGGTTATGTGGATCTACATTGAGGTGATGGTTTGGGGCTGATGACTCAGTCATTTTGCACAGGTGGTGTAGTGACTCTAGTTTCTCTATGTGGCACATGATGCCTTTTTGTTTAACCCCTTATTGGTTGTTGTTCCTCTGGTCTGTGGTTATCTAGTCGGATCATTGAGAATGATACAGATATATATCAAGGATTTTCTTTTGAACTGCACCTCCTTGTGGTATTGTTGTATACAGATACCCAATGGGTGTTATCTCAGCTTTTCTCTTCCATTTTGTTGTGACCTCCAAGGATTTGTTCCTTATGGGGATGCTCGAAGAGGATAGGGGACCTTGTAGGTTGTGGTTTGGTTTTGAACTTCTTGGGTCGTTGTGATCTTTACGAACTTCTGATTGGTTTTGGATCTTTTGGGATAGGTGATTAGACCTTGTGACCCAGTTGTGAGGCTTTTCTGTAGGGCTAGGTGGAAGGCCTAGAGACCCTGGGTTTTGACTCGAACCCTTATCGATCGACGTATGTTCCATTTTAGGGAAACCACGGTGAGAAGTTTGGCCAACGTTTTACAATTCCTTTTGGTGGTGTTTGTTTAACAACTAGTTTTGACGAGCAGGCCTGTTCGGGTGCCTGGTCTGGTTGACCAGTGTTTTTGATGTTGCTGTTGGAGAGGTGAATTTGTGAAATTTTGGGTTACTGTGAAATGGTTGACCCGTACATGAATCCGGATCAGCTTTTGGTAGGATGTTAGCGTGGATCGGATGGAGCTGGAAACGCCTTTGGTGAAATCATATTATACTCCTGGAAGAGATGATCATTCGCTATCTTGATTCATCTTGAGTATGCTAAGAGAGCTTCGACCCTACATCGAGCTCCTTTTTCTATCCTAATGTTCATCACTTTTGTGAATGGAACATTTTTGGGATGTGATCTTAAAGAGGTGTAAGGAAATCCATATGGTGGGGAGTGCACCATTGGCCTTTGAGGGTGGTTTTCCTTGTTTATGTTAAACTTCGGTGTTTTCCAGTGGTCTTTTGAGCTCGGAGTTTTCTTTTAAGATGAAGACATGGGTTTTCCTATGGTGTGGAGTAGCAGTTTGGTCGTAGTCGAATGTCTTCTTTGTAGTAGGTGGCGTTTAATGTTATAAGGCAGGTTGTTGGACAATCTAGATATCTTGGTTGTGTAGATTCTAGGGTTATGAGCATGGTAGTTGTTTCCTTCACTGGGCTTCTCGGGGGCGAGAAGGTTTATGGTGGGAAGTTTGTAAGAACCCGTGTTTTTCCGGATTGCAATTTGGAGCAGAAATTTAAATTTTTTCGGTTGGATGCTCGTGAGGGGTAAAATGGTCATTTTACCCTATCAGTGAATGTAGATAATTTTTCAGACAACTTTGTTGGTCCGAGAAGAGGGATTTTACCCTAGGACAGGAGATTGGAGGAAATATGAGCTGTTTAAATTTTGGCAGAATATTTAATATTTAATATTATTATATTAAATATTAAATTATTTGCGTACGTTCGTTTGGAAATAACTTTTAAACAGAGCATCGTATTGATATTTCATCTGCGCTATTGTATTTGGAATGGGGAGTTTAGCCAAACGGAGGCATAAACTCATGTCGGGCGCCGGGGCCGGCTCGGGCCCCTTTTTCTTCCTTTTCTTTTCTTCTTTCCTTTTTTTTCATCACTCTACTTTCCTCCTCCTCCTTGCACATGCCTTTTATTCCACTACCCTTTTTTCCATGACCTATGGGAGATATGGTGTTTGAGGAATAGGGAGAGTTGGAATCCACGAAGGGTACCGATTCGATGCTCTCGACGCGCTGAGTCGGCGTGCGGCAACCGGGAGCCGCGAAATCAATCGAAGCTTCGGCGGTTTCCGCCCAAAGGTAGAGTTGTTTATGTTTTTCATAGATCCCAATTAAACATGTTGTTTTAAGTATTTTAAGCCTTATATTTCTTGCTTGGGGCCTCTCAAGGCCGGATCTAATGTTTCGGGGGCGAAAATGGGCATTTCGGGTGTTTTCAAGGTTTTCTCATCGGAAAACCCAGAATACACGGTGTGTAATCCAAGGGTACACGTTGTGT